>JANBXA010000726.1:46832500-48153500 GCA_030556225.1 Cricetiscus sungorus | reverse complement strand
CATAACTCTAGTTTTAATGGCAATCTGTTAGATTAGATTTGTCAATTCTAACTAATTTCAAAATTTGTTTTCCAAGAAGCTTTAAAGGATTTTTTTGCTATCTAAAATAATTGATTATATGTGTTATTTCAAAGACAGTATACTTTATTTATTCATTTTTTATTTTCAATACAAATTAAAATAAATTATAAATTAAGTGTAGTTTGAAAGTGTGATCTTTTAAATGGCACATGCCACAATTTACTGACTGACAATAGAGAACAAAATGTTTCAAAGTGCAGTTTATGGGACACTTGTTTTTCTATGAGTTCATAGATGACATATGTTTCTGTTTAGAAAACAAGTAAGGGTTTGAAGTTTTAGGAGAAAACAAAATGGAATTTGAAGTTCATGATCAAAGTAACTGGAGGGAAGCTAGATCACATTTTTTTACTCTAGATATTCTTAGAAATTCTCAAGAGCTGGTGTATACAGTGATTTTTCTAGGTAGGATAGGGCAACATTGCTCAGGAGATTCTCACAGGACTTATGTGCTACTTACTACATTTGAGAACATTTATGGCTTGATGAAATTCTATTAAAGAAAAACTATATGCGTATATATGTACACACATATGGGTGCTTCTAAATTTAGAGAGATTAATTTTAAAATATAAAGGATAGTGAAAATCACATAAAAAATGCTAGTACTCTCAGAACTGATGAAAGAAAGAAAGGAAGCAGACAGACAGACAAAAAGGAAGGAAGGAAGGAGGAAAGTAGGAAGGCAGGAGGTTGCTTTACCTATTAATGTACAGAATTATTTTTCAATTTGTCTTAAGAAATATGGCAAAATATTCATGTTAAAGCACTTTGAAGCATCAAAAATATTTAATACCTCCCAGTAGTCTAAACAACAAAAAGAGAAATAATCATAAGACCAATAGCCTAGGGCCAAGAACAAATTTGGGATTGTCTGATAAAATTAAGAGTATGTATAAAGAAATAAATAGTAGTCATTTTATTGTTATTTCTTGGCAATGATTGTGTAGAGAACTGTAATTCATCCATGCCCCATGCTGTTAAAAAGACTTCAAATATTTAAACCAATAGTAGGTACATAGAATTTTGATATAGATACACTTTTATTTATTTTTTGAAAATTCAAAGCCATTTTTAAAATACTTTATTATTTTATCAAAGTATGAATTTAATTATTGAAGATTAATTATGCACATATTCCCACAATAAATATGTTAATTATTATTTTTTTTGAATTACTATTTTTAATTCTCTGAAGGGCTTCAAAATGATTTCTAGAAATGCCATTTGTAGAAAGAAATTCCCTTTGTTTAATAAACATTTTTGAAAGTCATGACTTACTTTAAATCTAAGTGACATGACTTTTTGATAAAGATAAATTGTATGAATGCAGTCATGGTGCACTTACATGAGAAAGATAGGTGCTTGAATCATGAGCCAAATATCATTATTTTCTGGATTTTCCATAGAAAATCATTTAACAAGACTACTGATTTGTTTTCTGAGGCATAAGAGGATCCAATGATCAAAAATTTTGGAACTGCTACCATTTCAAAAAAATGTTGAAAAGGTATTCATCATACAGGACTTGTGAGAAAAAAATACAGTGCTAGGGGTATAATCATCTAGTGATATAAAGAAAAGGTGGATATAGCAAATATGACAATCAGAAAAAATTCTCCACTCTAAATAATATCCTTATACAAATACATGACTGTAGGTTCATTCCTCATCAAAACATTTCTTCTCACAGCAGATGGAGACCATTATAGAAAACAAAAACTGAACACAATGCAGAAATTAATGGATAGTGGGATTCCAGTAACAATGGCTACATCTACACAACAGCTAGCACACTTATTGATCAAGTATTTGGGGGAATAATAAAGAAAATAGGATCCAGAATGCTACAAAGTCTGGTGAAAAACTTTCTGTTCTAGAAATTACTGCATAGGTAAGACTGAAACAATAACAATATCAGCGGACATGCTAAATTGGAAGGGGAGATATTTCCAAGGATACTATACCTACAAAAAGAACCATTGGCATCTAAGACTGCTGACAGTGGAAAAATTAATCTCTGAATGTGAGGAATACATAGGAGGGTTGATGTATTCAAGGATGTGCTTGAGAGAGGAAAGGAAAGGAAATGAAAGAAATGGAAAGAGATATAATTTTACTTTAATTAAAAATGACCACAGGGGTCAAAACCATGCTGGGGAAACCCACAGAAACAGCTGAGTTGAGCAAGTAGGCGCTCACAGACTCCAGTCTGACAGCTGGGGAACTAGTATAAGACAAAACCAGGCCCTGGCAGAACTGGATGTGGGTACCAGTTGGTGGGCTTGAGCAGTCTATGGAGCCTCTGGCAGTGGGGACAGTATTCATCCCCAGTGTAAAAATGGACGTTGAGAGCCTATTCACCATGGATGGACAAACTCTCAGCCTGGATTCCAGGGGCAGAGCCTAGGTCTTGCTCCAAATGATGTTTCAGTCTTTGATGATCCCCCATGAGTGGCCTCATTGGGATTAGTGTTAGGCGATGGGAGGACTGGAGAGAGAGGGAACTGGGATTGCTATATGAAATAAGATTGTTTTAATTTAAATTTAAATTAATAAAAAATGTAGTTAAAGAATACAATATCCTCTCAATCTTTCCTGAACATAGTAGTTAATAAATGAAATCTAGCCCATGCTAAAAAAGAAAGGAGTTTACATTCATTTAAAGCTGGATATTTTATAAAGGTTATTCAATAAATCTTCCTTTATGTAATTATTCTTTTGGGAGAAAATAACTCTAGGCTAGTCTCCTAAAGACTACATTATCTACATAGCTCCCCTCAATTTGAAGGCTCATTAGCTTCCTCTCCTTTGATACATTATAAAACTAATGTAAAACTATATTGGACAAAGGATCAGTTCTAAATAATAACTCAGAATTTTGAACTCCTTAGGCCCTCAAAAAAGGCAATTAGATACCATGATTAGTTCATACATTTTCTTTCCATCTGATGTGCTTAATTCTTTTTTTTTAATTTCTTAAATAATTAACCTCCTTGTTCATGGGTTATCATAAGAGCTCAAATTTGTCAATCATCTGAATACAATTCCAACAGTCATTGCTAAAGAATAAATAATTATGGACACTATAAGTGCCACTTTGCACCCAGTATATAAAGAAAAAATGTACAACACAAAAATAAAATAAATATCCAGAGATAGATATTTGGGTTCAAACATCAAGCTGAATATCAGAAAAGCAAAGCAGCCATCCACTATTTCTTACCTGTAGCTCAGACTGAAAGGGTTGATCCATGCATGAGCTCTTCACCAAGTCTTAACCTGCTGCCTCTCCTCAGTATGGCTGGATAATGAATGCCTTATGACACATTGTTTCTGTCTTATTTACTTCCATGATGTTGGGCATAGAGGTGTGAGATATATTTCTCTTTTAGATTGATTCACTCTTGTATATGTCTGGGTGGTTTTAGACACACAGAGATCCATCTATCTCTTAATTATGAGTCCTAGGATTAAAGGTGTATACCATCAACTCCAGCTTTACCTGGAAGGCAGGCATATATGCTCTGGTATTTTTGGCAATTGTGGCCAATATTTATGCTGCTTGAACTCTTCTAGGCTCACTTATCCCAATTGGATACAATCTATTCCACTTTTGTTGCAAGCCGTCATGATTAGTGTGAAGGTTAGTAATTTAAAGATTGCTTCTATCTCAACGAAGATGGAAGACAAAAGTTAAAATAAAGGAAAAGCAGAAGATGAAGATAGCAAGAGTGGAGAAAAGGTTGTCATGTCTCAGAAACAGGATGTAATGGGTACCATAAGCCCAGCAGAAAAGATAGCAGTTTCCTAAAAAATAAAGATTACACTTGCCATATCTGCTAATTAAACAGCTGTCACACCATGCAAAAAGTCAGAAGCCACACAGAGGCAAAAAGATAGTTACTGGGATGCAGAGATGATTGAAATAATTAGAGTATTGACTGCTCCTCCCGACAGTCTGAGATCAGTTCTTAGAACCTACATGATGAGTCATGGCCTCTGTAACTCCAATCCCAGGGTATTGAAAGCCATCTTCCAACCTCTGAGAGCATGAGTGCATGTGGTACACAGACATACATGCAGACAAAAGACTCAGATACATAAAACAAAAATAACTTTTAAAAATGATGATAGCTACATCAACAAGATGGAAGCCAATCTTGAAAAATCATTGGTGGCAAGTACTGGTAAAATTGGAGCTGTCCTTCCAGGAAACGTGACTAAAAGGAAAGGTAAGAGGTAATACAAAAAATAGGAAGATGACAATGTGAAAGCTGAGGAGGAGGAGAAAAATGGGAGAGTCAGAAGAAGGTGAATGTGAAGAAGACGTAGTCTGTCTTCAATGGTAAAAGAAGTAGCTGCTCCTTACTGAAAGAATGGGAAAAATGAAGAGGATGATGATGGTGACGATAATGTTGTTGATGACTAACAGACAGAGGTAGAGCAGATTAAAGAAGCAGATATGAAAATATAGTAGCCAAAGAAAAGCCCTGTAAAAAGTGATTCCTGTGAATTCCATGGGCAAGGAGGAAGATGATAAGATTATAATCAGGAACAGGACTTTAAAAAGGAAGAAGAAAATGATGAATGAAAGGAATAAGGATTGCTAAGAAAATACCTTGAAAGTGAAGGAAGAAAATGACAAATCAATTACTAAATCTGGAAACAAAAAGAAGAGTCTCAAAATCAACTATATTTTTTTTCTCTCTGTATTGGAAAGACAAATCCTAACAAACATGTCCCTGAATTAGCTGCTATCAATTATTTTCCCATAAACCAGTCTAAATGTAACTGTCATCATTGCTACAAATAGGGATCTTGGTTATATATAATTTGAATTATCAAACAACCTAGAAAATACCTGAACCAGGTGATTTGTATGTATTCAGCGATGTAGTTGAACTAATGAAACTGAAAGACAAAGTAAGAAAATGCAAGCAGTAAACGCACTTTTGGAAAAAAGTCTTTGTTTCTAGTTCACTCAAGATGAGTTGAAAGACCTGTATTATGCCATGGAGATAAATTTTCTCAGCCAGGACAGGACAAGTGAAAGGAATGCTTATAATTGAATTTCCAAGAGAAGCAGATGAAGAGAAAGCCTTTGAAGAAAAGCAAGGGACAAAAATCAATGGGTGATCTAGTTCCTCCTTTCTACACTGGATAGAAAGGTCAAATGCAAGAGAGTGGTGAATAAAAACTTTGGTTTTAAGTAACCTCTCCTATAGTGCAACAGAAGAAATACTTCAAGAAATATTTGAGAAAGCAAATTTTATCAAAGTGCCCCAGCACACAAATGGCAAATCTAAAGGGTATGCATTCATAGAATGTGTTTCATTTGAAAATGTGAAAAAAAAAGCTTTAAACTTCTGTAATAAAAGTTAAACTGAGGGCAGAGCAATCAGGTTGAAATAACAAACACACAGATATTCACCTACTGCAACAGTCACACATCCAGTATACTGCCTAAGGTATTTCTTTAGGATACTAATAAAGATTTCTTAAAACTATCAAGCATTGGAGGCCAAGGCTAGGGCAAGAATCATCACAGACCTGAGAATCGTTTCCTCTAAAACGTTTGGCTGTGTGCTATGGAAGATGGTGAAATTTATGGAAAGAAAGTTATCTTTCACTGGTCAAAGCCTAAGGCTGAATATGAGTCCAGGGGCTAGTGGTGGAAGTAGAGTAGAAAGATACAGATTTGTGTTTAGAGGTGGGAAATGCTTTGGGGACCAAGAACATTTCAAAGGAAGAAGAAAGGGTAGAAGAGTCATCAAGCCACAAGAAAAGGCAGGGAAAATCAAATAATTTCTACAGACTCTTCCATTTAAAACAAATAACATTGGAGATTTTATTATGTTACTTGTTGATGACAAATCTATCTATCCAGGGACATTCCTATAGAGTATATATTACTGTGATTTTAATAAGAGTTTGAGATATCATGTTCATTTTGACTGATAGTCATAATTTCATTTTAGAGAGATCAATAAAAAAACTTAGTTATCTTCAAGGGAGTTTTTGGGCTTTATTTGGTTTTTGTTTGGGAAGAATTTTATTTTATGATAATATTTTTAATTTAATTTAGAAACAAGCTTGTTTTACATGTAAATCCTAGTTTGCTCACTGCCCCCTTTTTTCCTGTCTCCCCCCATCCTCCATCCCATCCCCTTTCTGCTTCCCAGCCAGGGTGAGGACTTCCATGAGTGATCTCCAAAGTCTGTCATATCATATGGAACAGGGTCTAGGGCCTACCCCATGTGTCTAGCCTGACAGAGTATTCTTCTATGTGCAATGGGATCCCAAAGTCCATTTGTATACTAGGGATGAATATTGTTCCACTACCAGAGGTCTCATATACTGCCCAAGCCTCCTAACTAACACCACATACAGGGGATCTGGGTTGGTCCTATGCTGGTTTCCCAGCTATCAGACTGGGATCCATGCGCTCTCCTTTGTTCAGGTCAGCAGATTCAGTGAGTTATTCTAGCCAAGTCTTGACACCTTTACTCCCCTCTCCTCCCTCTCTGCAACTGGATTCCAGGAGCTTGGCTCAGTGTTTAACTGTTGGTGTCTGCTTCTGCTTCTATCAGCTACTGGATGAAAGCTCTAGGATGGCATATAAGATGTAATAAATCTCATTATAGGAGAAGGACATTTAAGGTAGCCTCTCCACTATGGCTTAGAATGTTAGTTGGGGTTATCCTTATAGATATCTGGACATTTCCCTCATGTGAAATGTATCATTAAACCTATAATGTCTCCCTCTCTTATGGTATCTCTTTTCTTGCTCTCCTCTAGTTTTCACCTGATTCAATCTTCCTGTTCCCTCTACATAAATCCATCCATAGTGAACCTCACAAAGCCACAACCCTAAGAGAGACATACATAGTCCCCTGGAGAAGGAGAAAGGGACACGATCTCCTGAGCAAATTGGGAGCATGGGCAGGAGGGGAGAGAGAGTTGGGAGAAAGAGAAAAGGAGAATAGTAGGGAAGGGGATGAATTTCAAGACATGTATTCTTCATGTAGCCTTTGCTTTCCTATAACTATCTCTGTAGACCAGGCTGGCCTCAATCTCAGAGAAGTCTGCCTATTTCTGCTTCCTGAGTGCTGGGATTAAAGGCAAATGCCACCACTACACAATTTGTCTCTAAATTTTAAGTTTATGTTGTTTCACTGTATGCATAAAGGTATTTTTCTCCTACAGATAGCTTTATCTTTTACATAGATTAATATAAGAGAAAACTTTATCATAATTTTTGCTTTGTTGAGTTTAGTACAAATCACAAGTCTTAAACATTGATGATAGTAATCTAAAACCAAAATAAATAAGTAATCTGATTGATAAAGGTCCATGTGATCCTAATAAATACTTTATAACTAATAATATATATAGTATAGCTGAATTTAGAGATGCTTGGTGCCCACTCATTACTACATCACTACCTTTTGTGTCAAATTTTCTATCATGGTATAATCCTTTATGTTCAAGGAGTATACCACATCAGAAACAAAACAAGTTAAAATATCATAAACTGAGAGCACACTTAACATTCTTAAATCATTTAACATCAAAGTTTTGCAACAAAACGCACAATAGAAAACTGTTCCTTTAGGCTCTTACCTGTTTTTCTGAGTTCTGAGGGCTGTCGAAAAATGTGGCTGCTCAATATCTCTCCAGGCAATCATATTTCAAAAGCTAACATAGAATTTCTATTTAATATTGATTTTCATCACAATACACTCTAAAATATTTCAAGGAAATCATTGTGAACTGAGGACATTTGAATTGAAAACACAGAAGAAACAGTTTACTTTGCTGTAGGGCAAAACTAGGAAATTGAGTAATCAGAAAATTAGGTGCACAGAATCACAAAGAGATGGGATAACATTTGCAGTTTACTGAAGTTTTGTACAAAATTTGAAAAATATTTTCTTTCACAATATTCCAGAACTATACTCTTTCATCTGAGCCCCAATATTTGGCTTTATTTCCTCTTTCCACTTCCTTTTACATTTTTCTTGTTACTTATTTCAAGGCATTTTCTGTGATGCATTTTGCTAACCAATGGAACTCAGACTTTCAATACCATAGGTGCCCATATTTTTGTAAATCATTCCTGAGTATTTTTGTTCTATTGTATAATTTTCAAAGAAATATAACACTGAAAATTCAAGAAGTTGAAATAATTTCATTTTAGTACACACATGAGAATTTTTAAGGGTTTTTTCTTCATTTACATATCAATACCAGTTCTTTTTACTTCCCATCCTCCCATGTCGTCTATAGATCTCCCCATCCAATCCCCTATCCACTCCCCAGGGAGGTTGAGGACTTCAATGAGGGACCATCAAAGTCAGTCAAAACATTTGTGGTAGGGCTTAGGCCCTCCCCCATGTCCCTAGGCTAAGGGAGCATACCTCCATGGGGAATGGGCTCCTAAAGTCTGCTCCTGTACTAGGGATACAACCTGGTTCCATTGTCAGAAGTACCATAGACTTCCCAGGTCTCCTAACTGAGACCCACTTTCAGCGTCTCGGTTGATCTTATGCTGGTTTCCCAGCTATCAGTCTGGGGTCCATGAGCTCCTCCTTCTTCAGGTCAGCTATTTCTGTGGGTTACTCTAGCCTGGCATTCACACATGTGTATGCCAATACTCCTCAAATTCTTCCACACAATATAAGCAGAATGGTCATTGTCAAACTCTTTTTATGAGGCTACTGTTACCTTGGTACTGAAGCCACACAAAGACACAACTAAGAAAGAGTACTTACAAACCAACATCCCTCATGAACATTGAAAACATACTCAATAAGATAGTGGCAAATTAAATCCAAAAACATATCAGAGAAATCATCCACCCATGACTGAGTAGGCTTCATCCAAGGGATGCATAGATGGTTCAACCTACGAAAATCTATCAATGTGATCAACCATATAAACAAACTGAAAAAGAAAAAGCAAATAATCATCTCACTAGATGTTGCAAAAGCCTTTACCAAAATTCAACACCCTTTCATGATAAAGGAACCTGGAGAGACCAGAGATAACAGGAACATACCTAAACATAATAAAAGCAATATACATTAAACCAATAGCTAACATCACACTAAAAGGGGAGAAACTCAATGTGATTCCTTTAAATTCAGGAACAAGACAAGGTTGTCTACTCTCTCCACATCTCTTCAATATTGTACTTGAAGTTTTAGCTAGAGCACTAAGACAACAAAGGGAGATCAAGAGAATACAAATTGGAAAGGAAGAAGTAAAATTTTCACTATTTGTAGATGATATGATAGTTTACATAAGTGAACCCCCCCAAAAAAAAACTCCAACAGGGAACAGCTGATAAAAACCTTCAGCAAAGTGGAAGGATACAAGATTATCACACATCAGAATTTTATATGAATTAAGATATACTAGTCTGCTCATGCCTTGTTACTATGATTTTATGTCCTTTATATAGAAACCCTGGTGTTTAGTTAGCTTTCTTTTGCTCTGGTAAACACCATGTGAAAAAGCAGGGGCTCAAGTCAAGAACCTGGATAAGGAGCTGATGTAGAGCCTGACAGAACTCTGCTTAAAGGTATTCTCCTTATGACTCTCTTAGCCTTATTTTTAGACAAGCCAGAATAACTTCATGGGATTGATACGGCCTCCTGTGAGTTGTGTTATTCCACATATATAATTGATCGAGAAATTTCCCCTAAAGACCTTCAGGCCATTCTGATGAATATATTTTTTTAAATTGAAGTTCCCTCTTTGTATATGATTCTGGTCTGTGTCAAGATTACAAAATGACTAATCAGCACAGTAGGCAATAACAATAGCTGCAATAAAATTTCTTCATTTTAAATTATACTGGCAATTTAAAATTTAAAGAATGCTTAGAAATAGCTAAATTCTCTCATGATATTTCATAATTATCTTTTGTGATTTTTGGATTGTTAAATTGGTTGTTCATGTCTTAGCTTTTGTGTATGCCTGTTTGAGTACATGTGGACATGTGCTTACATATAACTGTTCTTCCTTTGGACAAAGATATCATCTTTTGGAGCTTAAATTTACTGGTAGTTTTAAGGTATCTGATGTGGTAGCTGTATGTGCTCCTAACCACTTGACCATCTTTCCAATCCATTTATTGATTGTTTTTAAAATATGAATATTTATTTATTTAATTACATGTGTATGTTTGAGTTTGTCAGTATAAATATGTGTAGCACTCATGTGCAGTGCCCAATGAGGTGGGGAGAAGCAACAGGAAGTGAGGTTAAGAATGTTTGTAAGGTACCACATATGACTTATGAGGAATAAACTTCTGTCTTCTGAAAAAGAAGCAGTGCTCATAAACACTGAACCGTCTCTCCAACCCCTTCACAGCTTTTGTACACACTGAGAAATAAAAATTTCAATTTGTAGTTACATGTGCCAACCAAATTTTTATAACATTAACCTTCACTTAACAATAAAAATATTGTTTGTTTTCAGCCATTTCAAACATTAGACTAGGGACAAGGTGGGTAAATGTGGAAAAGAATTATGTTGTTTGGCCAGCATTCTATTCCAAATTGAATTGGTAGTCAAAGTTTGAAAAATGGACAATGCAATGGTATACACACACACACACACACACACACACACACACACACACACACACACACATAAACACACACACACCACCCCCCACCCACCCCACTCCCACACACACAATCTCAATTTTATTATTGGAACTTCTAGTTCCTCATAATGCACATTAATATGCTATCTGCATATTTCTACTTGTTCCAATCAATTTTTGATAATTCTTTAAGTCCAGTTAGTGGCCTTCATATGTCTATTCATGTATGGAAGTTGTATGGAAATTAGAGATGAGACCATCCACTGGAAAATGAGACTCCTGTAAGAATGATTTTACCCCTCTCCCAAAAATTATCACATGAGAATTGTTCTTCATTACAAAAAAAGGCCCTTAAGATAATCTACCACATTTATAAAATAATTTTTAGCAGACTTGAAATTGTATAGCTCTTGTGCAGGCAACCACACATAATTGTGACAACTCTGTCTTGTCAATAACACAGCATCTCGCAGAATATCCTCTAGTCCTCACATTCTTTCTATTTTCTTTGGCACCTAGTTCCCTGAGTTTTGGTGGTTATTATAGATTTCCCAAAAGGCTGAATACTCATTTCTTATTTTTAGATCTTTGACATTATATACCACTTCATTGACTGTAGTTCAATGCAGAAAGAAGAGTCTTTGATCAAGGATGAAAGTAGCACTGCTCTGCAAATGTCACCATTTAAAATTCTGTAACTTACAAACTTGTTTGGGGGAAAATGTTTGTTATAGAATTCCTCAAAATAAAATTATCCCCCGAAATATTGCTCACCACAAGAATCTTACTGCATTCATCATAAATGAAGGATGGATACAGTATCGCCATTTATAATTCTGAGTTGTTTTTTATTTTCCTAGAAAATAAAGATTAGTAGGAAATTTGAAGCTGTTTGGTCTTTCCACAAACTCCTACAGCTTCAATTAAGTAATCATCGCATAGGCCAATAGTAGAGATCGTCTATCTGAGGAGTACTGAGGAAGAAGTTACATTTTGCTTTTGGAAAAAATCATAGGCTATATGAACAAAAAATTAGTACTCCTTTAAAAATAATTTAGTGCAAATCAACAAAGAACTAAATATTTCTTGATTAAAATATTTGTTCTTACACTCTGTTGTATAACAAAATAAACATCATCTTCTTACCACGATAAAGATTTACTTTACAAATCAAATGACACACATCATGTCATCAAATTATTATGAGAGTCTCTACTTAAGAAAAAACATTTTAGGGTTGGGCAGTGGTGGCACACACTTTAATTCCAGCACTTGGGAGGCAGAGGCAGGAGATGTCTGTTGAGCTCAAGACCAACATGGTCTATAGAGATAGATACAGGACAGGCTCCAAAGCTATAAAGAGAGACCCTGTGTCAATAAAATAAAAGAAAATAAATCAGAATAGAAAAAAACCAGAAAACAAGCAAGCAAGAATAAGATAAAAATATCACAAGAAACGCATGTATACATAGAAACACACAAACTAGTACATTCAGAAATCTCATAAAAACATAAAAACTAAAGCCATAATGTCTATACAGAGGACTTGTATTTTTTTAAATGTAGCTCTGATTTAATAGTAATATAAAATGAGCCTCCAAAGTGGCCATTGATTTTGTTTCATGTTGGCCATCTACTACCAGGCATAGGGTAATTCATTAAGACTGATTCGTTTCCCTAGTGAACCTTCATTGGAGAAAGCCAATTTTTCATTTCATTTCTCCATCAAATGGAGATAACTCTGGGTTATGGATGGGGGACAAGTGTTCACTTCTCCTTTCAGTTAGGACCCTGCATCTCTTTGTTTAAATCTACTTCATGGTAGATGATCTTTTTATGTATTCTTTGATTCAGTTTTTAATTACTTTGAAAATTTTTTAATCTATAAGAGGAATTGGATTGTTCTGGCTTTGTTGGGTCAGGAAAACTTGGCATCATAAAACAAATTTGTTGATATTCCTTCTTTTTCTCTTTTGTGGCTTAGTTTGAGAAGTATTAGGTTAAATATTTCTTGAAAGACTAGTAGAATTGTGTTCTAAAACCATCTAGCTCTGAGCTTTTTTTGGTTAGAGACTTTAATGAATGCTTCTATTTCACTAGTGGTTATGGATCAATTTAAATCTATCTCACCTTGATTTAAGTTTGATTAATGACTCATATCTAGAAAAGAATCCATTTCTTTAATATTTTCTAATTTTGTGGAGTATATATTTTTAAAGTATGTCCTTGTGATATTCTGGACTTCCTCTAGACTTCATTGGGCAGATATCTTCTTCCTTGCACTTGCTGGTTTCAAATATCAACCAAATTTTGTTGGTGCCTTAAAATTAATATACCATTCTTGTCATCTTGACCTTTAGTCAAGATGAGGACATAGTCTTGCTGAAGACACACAATATTCTTGAACCATAGAGAAATCAAGGTGGGACTGACCTGAAATCTTCATTCCTATTGACAAGTTTTCATAGCATTGGAAGGTGTTGAGAATACTACTCGAGGGAAAAATAATTTTCAGCATTACCCAGTGTTGACCACTGAGAACTGTGAAAATGTTGACCCTAGTAAGACATACCAGTCTGTGCAATAGGATATTACAAATATGGTCATAATCAGCCAGTACCTGCTTATGTTTAAGGACCATTTGATCACATTGCTAAACTTTAAGCTAACTCTCTAAACCACCCAAACTTTTGTGTCTGTAATTTGAACAGCGGCAAACAAAGTCTGTCTTTTCTTTCTAAGACTTTGAGACTGGCATAAATAGTTGTTTTACTGGAAAACACAGTTGGTATTACTGTTTCATACCCCTTTTCTATCCACTGGTAGTGATAGTGATTGGGGTGAATGTATCACTCTGTAATAAAATGATTATCTCTAAGATGTTCTGAGTGCACAGACTTTCTCTCTCTCTCTCTCTCTCTCTCTCTCTCTCTCTCTCTCTCTCTCTCTCTCTCTCTCTCTCTCTCATACACACACACACACACACACACACACACACACACACACACACTCACACACTTACCATTTTCTATTGTTTTTGGTTTGGAGCATTTGGATTTAGATACACAGTAGATCAGACCTTTCTTATTCCTTTGGAAAATCCAGACAGGTACCTTCCATTAATAAATGAATTTGCTATTATTTATTTATTGAAGTAAAAGCCTCATTATGTAGCCCAGTTTTTCTTGAAACTAACTGTGTAAACAAACTGACCTTGAAGCTGAAGTGATGCACCTGCTTTGGTCTAAAAATTATTGCTGAGATAACAGTAGTGAAACCACAAGGCCTAATATTTTATTTACTATTCAAGAAAACATTATTGACAATGAGAAGTTTTAGGTAGATAATTCAGCAGGTACCCTATGTAAGTACTTAAGAGAAGGCCCTGAGAAAGTGCATCCAAAGATATGATTCCCGGAACCTAGTGGAGTAGGGTGCAGTTTCATGTTTGTTTGTTTGTTTTGTTTTGTTATTTATTTATTTATTGGACTAGAAATACATATTAAATACAGAGAAAAACATCTTGTGTGGGTATGAAGTGCAGAGTGAAAGTTTTCTCTCACATGATATCAAGATAGGGCTTTTGTCCTTCACAGTATGTTCTTGTTAGAATTAGCAGGAGAAGATAGTTGCTGCTATATCATTGCCACATGCACCTTCAGAGTGGGCAAAGAATATTGATTCTAAAAAGTAACTGTAAGGTGTGTTAGAGAAATAAATTTACCTTGGGACTCACAGTACTGAACAGATGATTTTCACCTTGGTCTTTAGAATGTTCTCTTGGAGACATCCTGAATTTTAATGTTTTAGGCTTTTCCTCTACTACCAATATGGTATAAATTTAATCCATAGGTTTTAAGTAGTGTCCTGAAATTGAAACACTATTGTACATTTTTCATGCCAAATCTTCTATATTTTCTTCACTATATCTTATCCTTCATCACTGTCTGAATGACTAGACACCATAAAATAGAGATTACATAAGAAATATTTATTCTATTTTACACAAATAACAAAATAGAACATTTCCAGATGTATTTTGTCATGTAGGTAGAAAACAAAAGTTGGTTATAAACAAACTCCACAGCACCATAGGGTAAAATAAACAATAAAATACATAAATGTTAAATTCCTTCACCTAACATTGCATAATATTATAGAAAGAAGACAAAAACATATTTTGAAGTAGATGTCAAGATTTTGAATTAGAGAAAATGACATTAACAGATCTGAAATCATGTTCAGTTTACAGAAATACAGTAGTTATATCAGTGAAGGGGGCCATGACAGACCCCCAAAATGAAAGTAATTGCATAGTTGATACTCATTTTACTATTTGACACATGCATTTGACTAGAGATCTTCTTCAGGCATTGTGGCATCTGCCTCAGCATTGTATGCATTTTTTGAGTATCTAAAGAGTTTAATGAAGAAAAAGAGTTTAATGACAAAAGATTTTAAATTTAAAAAGTTAAAAATGTAATTAAGAAAAGAACAAGAAAGCCAGGACCCCATAACTAATTGGTTTATCTGTGATTATTGTTATAAAATTTTCTCTTAGAAATAATTTTATTGTATCTTATCTTATGAATTTTATTATGGTGATTGCTCAATTATATTAGTCTCAAAATATTTTAACACAGTCATTGTTCAGGAGCTTGCTATCTAATTTCTATACATTTTTCTTAATTTTCAAAAGAAAAATAAAAAGAGTGTAATGGAGGAGCTTTGGCCAGGCAGGGTCAGTAATAAGCAGACTTATTAAGTATGACCTTATTTCTTTTATTTTTTAATAATTTTTATTTCAAATTGAAACAAGCTTGTTTTATATGTCAAACTCAGTTACCACATCCCCCTGTTATCTCCTGATCCTCCCACCAACCTCCACCGTATCCCTGTTGTGCTCTCCAGGAAGAGTGAGGCCTTCCATGGAAAGTCTTCAAAGTCTGTCATATCATTTGGAGCAAGGTCTAGTCCCTCCCCCATGTGTCTAGGCTGAGGGAGTATCCCTGTATGGGGAATGGGTTCCAAAATTCCATTCATAAACTAGGAATAAATACTGATCCACTAGCAGAGGCTCCATAGACTTCCCAGTCCTCCCAACTAGTACCACATTCAGAAAATGTGGATCAGTCCTATGCTGGTTTCCCATCTATGAGACTGGAGTCCATGAGGTCCACATTGTTAACATCAGCATTTTCTGTGGATTTCACCAGCCTAGTCTTGACACCTTTGCTTGTTATTCCTTCCTGCTACAACTGGATTACAGTAGTTTGGCTCAGTGTTTAGCTGTGGATGTCTGCGACTGCAGACATCAGCTACTAGATGAAGGCTCTAGGATGGCATATAAGGTAGGCATCAATCTCATTATCAGGAAGGATATTTAAGGTAGCATCTCCACTATGGTTTACATTTTTAGGTGTGGTCGTCCTTGAAGATATCTGGACATTTCCTTAGTCCAGATTTCTCTTAAAACCTATAATGGCTCCCTCTGTTATGGTATCTCTTTTCTTGTTCTCCTCTATTCTTTCCCTGACTCAATCTTCCTGCTCCCTCCTGCCCACCTCTCCCCTCTTCTTCCTCCTAACTCCCTCGCTCCTTCCCCCATGCTCCCAGTTTGCAAGGTGGATCTTGTTCCTTTTCCCTTCTCTAGGGTACCACTTATGACTCTCTTAGGCTGCCCACTCTTTCCATATCTTTTCAATATTGTACTTGAAATTCTATCTTGATGAATAAGAAAACAAACGGAGATCAAGGGTTTACAAATTAGAAAGAATAAGTCAACCTCTCCCTATTTTCAGATGGCATGATAGTTTACAAAAGTGACCCGAAAAACTACCAGGGAACTCCTATAGCTGATAAACACCTTCAGTAAAGTTACAGGATACAAGATTAACTCAAAAAACTCAGTAGCCCTACTATATACAGAGATAAGGCCCTGAGAAAGAAATCAGAGAAATATCATCTTTTACAATAACCACAAACAACATAAAATATCTTGGGGAAATGCTAACTGAACTTTGAGTCTTTAGAGAAAGAAATTAAAAAAGATACTAGAAAATGGAAAGTTCTCCCATGTTATTGGATAGGTAGGATCAACATAGTAAAAATGGCCATCTTGCCAAAAGCATTCTACAGATTCAATTCAATCCCCATCAAAATCCCAGCATAATTTTTCACAGACTTTGAAAGAACAACCCTCAACTTCATATGGAAAAACAAAAGACCCAGTATAGACAAAAGAACCATGTATAATAAATACAACTTTTTAAGGAAAAGCCTGATATGAAAAAGTGTTAAGATAGAAATGTGAAAGATAATCTATAATCTTAGATATACTTGAAAATCCTTGTTAAATTAGTACATTTATATCTAAATAATTTTAAGAGTATTTTTTAGTCTGTTACTTTTCCTTAATTTTGACAGTTTGGATATGTATGAAATCTTCTAAGACAAACATTTTCTCTTTTACCTTCCTTGCTCTTCCTGCTCCCTTTTCTTTTTCTCCTCTCCATACTCCTTCTTATTCTTTCCACTTTATATCAGACTCCATCTGATGCTTTGTAGGGACAAAAGAAACTCTTTTTGTTCTTAAAAGAATGCTTTCAGTGTTGTCTGCATTAGAAATCCTGTCAGCAGAATTTGTCCTTTGATAAGAACTAGGAAATGAATAAATACAGGAGTATGTAAATGACAGAAGAGACAAAAAGAAGTATGAAACAGTACAAAGGTGACATCAAAGAATGACTCATGCTGCCAGACTGTAACAAAAGGAGCTATGTGGTCTGTTGCTCTACTGAACACACATACATGAATATTGATGCTAGAAAACACATCTTTTCTCCCCCATGAAAATGTACAGCTCTTCAGCTCTCATTAAAAGTATACTAGCTTCTCTGTGGTGTTGCATTATTAGAAAGATTATTTATTTTGAGTTTACATTCAGTCACTTTAAGCCTTTTTGCACCTAAGTGTGGAATTCCTCAGTATTTTTTCAATAATACAATGTATACACATTATTTGAATAGAGTGGAAGCTGTATTTGGGAGAAACATCTGCAATAGTTAAAAAGAAAAATGATGAACAGAGTTTCACCATGCAACTATTCTGAAAAACCCTGCATTTCTCTCTTTCCCAGCTACAATGTTCTTCACCTTTCTTCAACAGGTCATGTTCCTCTCAAAGTTCTTCACACATACTATTCATTTTGAGTAGAACACCCTCCCTTATTATCACCATATCTGCTCTCCAACTTCAGTTTTATCTTTTATGCAATGACAAAATTTTGAAAATAATTTTTCTGACTACATTAATAAAAATAGCACTTTATTCACTGTGTATTACCACAGTCGGTTTTCCTTTGTAAATCATAACATCTGCTCTCTCAAATTTCTCTGTGTATGTGTGTACATATAGGTAGTAGCTGTGTATTCATGTTTAGGAGTATATGTGCACATGCGTATACATTCATGTAAAGGTCAGAAGTCAACCTTGGTTTTAATCCCCAGGAGCAATTTACTTGTTTGAGACCCAGCCTTTTCCTGTAAGCTGAATCTCAACCATTGATACTTTCAGTGTCTATGTTACTGGTGTTATATTTAAGTGGTCTCCTGTGCCAATGCATTCAAGGTTACTTTCCACTTTCTCTTTTCTCAGGTTCAGTGTACTAAGTTCATGTTGAGGACCTTGATGCACTCAGTTTTGAATTTGTGCATGGCAGTAGATACGGATCTATTGGCAGTCTTCTACATGTTGACATCCAGTTATGCCAGCGATACTTATTAAAAATGTTTTCCTTTTTTCCATTGTTCTATTTTGGCTTCTTTGTCAAAATTCAGTTGTTCATACATGCATGGATTAATGTCAGGGTCTTCAATCCAATTGGATTGATACACCTGTCTGTTTGTATGCCAATATAAAGCTGTTTTTTACTATTATAACTCTATATAGTAGAGTTTAAACTCCGAGATAGTGTTGACTCCAGAAGTTTATTAATTGTACAGGATTATTTTAATTATTTTGGGTCTTTTGTTTTCCATATGAAGTTGAGTATTGTTCTTTCAAGGTCTGTAAAGAATTGTGTTGTGATTCTGATGGGATTGCATCAAATCTGTAGATTGCTTTTGGTACATATGTCATTTTTCATGTTGATCCTAGCTATCCAAGAGCATGGGAGAACTTTCTACTGATATTATTTTCAATTTCTTTCTCTGGGGACTTAAAGTTCTTTTTCTTCAGATCTTTAACTTGCTTGGTTAGAGTTACCCCAAGATATTTTCTGTTTGTGGCTATTCCAAAGGGTGATATTTCTCTTATTTTCTTTTCACCCCACTTATCATTTGTACATAGGAGGATTAGTGATTATTATATTTTTGGTTAATCTTTTGTCCTTCCACATTATTGAAGGTGTTTGTTTTACCAGCTAGAGTAGTTTGTGGGTAGAGTTTCTGGGTTCACTTTTTTTACTATCATATCATCTGTGAAGGATGATAATTTGACTTCTTCCTTTGTAATTTGTATCCCACTGATCTCCTTTTGTTGTCCTATTTCTCTAGCTAGAACTTCAAGTACTATATGGAATAGATATATAGAGAGTGATCAGCCTTGTCTTTTTCTTGATTTTAGTGGAATTATTTTTGAGTTTTTCTCTGTTTAGTTTGATGTTGGCTTTTGACTTGCTGTATATTGTTTTATTATGTTTAGATATGTTCCTTGTATCATGAAGGGGTGTTGATTTTTGTCAAAGGCTTTTTCAATGTCTAATGAGATCATCATGTGTTTTTTGTTTCTTCCAGTTTATTTAATATGGTGGATTACATTGACAGATTTACATATGTTGAAGCAATCCTGCATCTCAAGGATGAAGCCTACTTGGTCATGATGGATTATTATTAGTTTTCTTTTAATGTGTTCTTGGATTTAGTTTGCCAGTATTTTATGACTAGTTTTGTATTATTGTGCATGAAGGGTATTAGTCTGTAATTCCCTTTCTTTGCTGTATCTTTGTGTGGCTTGGCTATCAGGGTTAATGTAGCCTCATGAAAGGAGTTTGGCAATGTTTTTTTTTTCTGTTTCTGCTGTGTGGAACAACTCAAAGAGTATTAGAGCTAGCTCTTCTTTGAAATTCTCATAGATTTCTGCAATGAAGCCATCTGGTTCTGGGCTTTTATTTGGTTGGCAATCTTTTTGATGAGTTTTTCTATTTCCACAGATGTTATAGGTATCTCTAAATTGTTTGTATGCTATTGATTTATTTTGGTATGTAGAACATATCCAGAAAAGTGTACATTTCTTTCAAATTTTCAAATTTTTTGGAGTATAGGATTTTGAAATATGATCTTGTGATTCTCTAGATTTTCTCAGTTCCTCTTGTTATACCTCCCTTTTCATTTATAATTTTGTTAATTTGGATATTCTCTATCTGCCTTTTGGATAATTTGGATAAGGGTTTGTCTATCTTGTTGATTTTCTTAAATGAACAACTCTTTGCTTTATGGATTATTTATATTGATCGCTTTGATTTTATTTTGTTGATTTCAGCCCTCATTTTGATTATGTCCCGCTGTCTACTCCTCCTGGGTGGATTTGCTTCTTTTTGTTCTAGAGCTTTCAGGTTTGTTCTCAATTCAGTAGTGTTTGTTTTCTCCAACTTCTTTATGTAGGCATTTAGTGCTATGCCTTTCCAATTAGCACTGGTTTCATAGTGTCCCATAAGTTTGGGTATGTTGTACATTTATTTACATTGAACTCTGGGAAGTCTTTAATTCCTTTCCATATATCTTCATTGACCCAGGGATGCTTCAAGTGGGCATTATTCAGTTTCCATGAGTTTGCAGAGTTTCTACACTTCACGTTGATGTTGAATTCTAACTTTAAGCCATGTTAAATTGATATGATAAGGGGATTATTTTAATTATTTTGTATATGTGGAAATTTGCTTTGTGACTGAGTATTTGGTCAATTTTAGAAAAGGTTCCATGTGGTGGTTAGAAGACATTGTATTCTTTTGTGTTTGCATGGAATGTTCTATAGATATCTGTTAATTCTATTTGAGTCATAACATCTGTTAGATTCCTTACTTCTCTGTTTATTTCCTGTTTGTCAAATGTGCCTATTGGCGAGAATGGATGTTGAAATCTCCCACTATTAGTGTGTGGGGTTTTATATGCAATTTAAGCTGTACTAATATGTCTTTTACAAATGTGGGGGCCCTTGTACTTGGGCAACATATGTTCAGGATTGAGACTTGGTTTTGATGTACTTTTCCTATGATGAATATGAAATGTCCTTCATTGTCTCTTTTGATTACCTTTACTTTAAAATCTAATTTGTTAGATATTAGGATAGCTACACCAGCTTGCTTCTTAGGTCCAATTGCTTGAAAGGACTTTTCCCTACCATTTACTCTGAGGAAATGTTTATCTTTGAAGTTGAGGTGGGTTTCTTATATGCAGCAGAATGGTGGATCTATTCTAGTAGTCTTTTTCATAGTATAGGTGAGTTGAATACTTTCTTAATGGTAAATAAAATAATGATACACATTAATATAAATGACATCTTATATTTACAGTGCTAAAAAGAAAAAATATTCATATTTATGCAGAAATTATACATTAATCCATTTCCTTTGTTGCTATAATTACTTGCCAATATTTTTCTTGTATGATTCACAATTTGAAGTCAGTTACTCTTCCCTGGCGGTAAGTAGTAGAATTAAATTTGAAGGAGTTTCTGTTAAAAGGAAGCATTCACAGTCTCTCTACTTTACCAGGGACACCAATCTGCAAGCAGTAGCTGAATTAAAGATATCGGTAATAGGAGAGAACTTGCTTAATATGCACAAAACATGAGTTTGATCACCAACAGCACTCATGATCAACATTGTCCCTTATGTTCCTAATGATATAATTAGAAAAACTTTAGATGTATTTTGTATACAGAACTGAGTTTATGACTCAACTAATCTCTTATATATAAGAACTTATATTTTATTTACAGTAACAAAATCAAATTTCACAAAATCAAATAGTTTTGTTACAATATCATAAAAATCCAAGAGGTGAAGATATATTTATTAAATGTTTGAAGAACAAATATGTACCAATAAATGATACTTTGTTATGGTGATGGGGGAATATGGTAGAGTTGTTTGTTATCACTTAGTTAATTTGGAATAAAATTTCTAATTCAGTTTTAATAATAAACAATGGGAATTTATACTGCTGAAGATAACCCTTATTTTAGCTCATTCTATAAAAGAAATGAAGGTGATAATGTAATGCCTCTTTCCATCTTGAAATTCTGGAAAAAAAAAATATCTTCTGAACAATTTAAAAAGTGACTTCTCCTCAGGAAGTTCTCAAAAAAGATAACTAAAATCTAAAAAAATCAGTTGAAATAATGATGTTTGGATAAGTATTTCACAAATGCATTGTGAACTTCAGAAATTAACATCTGCCGGAAACAAAAGAGTTAATAGAGCAAATCACCAGTGTTATAGTTCTCTATTCATTTCTCCACCAAGATAACAAGCACATTAATTTCTTGAGTAAAATTGCCATTCTAATACTTGCTGTACTTTATGTCAGGGAGCAAATTAATTTAGTACAGTCTACAATCATTTATATCTTCAATCTGTCAGTTTTGAGTTTATAACTCATCTTTTTTTAACTAAAATGTATCTTCCCTTTATATGGCTCCTATCATGTCAATTAATGTTATGCATTTATACAGTTAACATTTGGCCAATAAAGTACAGACTATTTTCATTAGCCTTGTTTTGCAAGATGTGGTCAATTAAATATTCCATAGATATTTATAGTATGATTGGAGGCTGGAATTTGCCTAAAGGAATTAATTGATATTTTCTCCATAATTATAAAGCATGATTAGAATAGATTATTTTAATAACAATTAATTTGAAAAGTGCACTTAAGTCTATATGAAACTAATACACAGCATCTACTTTTTTACTATTACCTATCTGCATGGGGTATGCATGTAGATCATTAGTAATGCTTCCTTCAAAGATGAGGGTACAAAGACAACTATGAGATATTAATGTGACATTAATGCCTCACATAATTCTCAAAATTTCAGTTATTTTCTCATGTTTATATTAGTTGTATTCAGTAAAGCACTGAACTTTATCCAAGGATAGCAAGACATTTAATTCACTCCAGTCTTTCTAATTGAATACTAATTTAATGCTGTGGGTACCACAAATATTTTATAGTACAACTTGTTCTCCATTATTTACACTTTATCTGTAATCTATAAATAACCATACCTACTCATTTTAAATAAATATCTATCAACCTGATATTCTTTGGGAGATATCCTTTAGGATATATCACATTGTATAATATTTAGCAACATCCTATCCTCTCTCCGCACTTGAAGCTAGTACACATGACTTGACATATGTCTTTAGATTTTGCTATGTACCTTCAAATAGGAGATTACTTCATGTTTTAGTTTTACCTATATATGTAAACTCACACACATATATTCATATAATGGTGAATTATAGGGAATGTATGAACTTAAGAAAGGCTTAGAGACTATATGATTTATGATCTTTGCAAGAAAAGCAAGGAATATAATCATCCAGATATATCTGTGTATTATGAAGTAAGAAAACTATCAGCAACTCAGACCGAATTTTTCCAATTTATCCATCTATAAATACAGGCTTATTCTCTCCTTTGCCTAATGACTATATAATCAGGAAATGATAGAGCATGTGTTTTGAGTTGTCTTACTCTCTGATTTGTATGATGATTCAGCTGCTTTGACTCACATAATAATTCAAGATGATATGTAAGAGCAAGAGAACTTTTTATATTTATTAATCATGCTTTGATGCTACAGCTCAGCATCACTACATTCATCAGTGTGTATTTTTATTACATAATATTTTGCAGGGATCAAGATATAAAATGAAAGAAAAGACAGCCATTTATTGAAATGAGACATACATTTATAAAGCATAAATATACTAATATGGTTTTCCTCCATCAATTAATTATTACTTCTCCACTCTCCTCTTTCTTCTCTCTTCTTTTCCACCTCTTTTCCCACTATCTTTTATATGTTTACTTAATGACTTTGAAAATGTCTTTAGGTGACATTTTCATTTTGGAAACCTTCATTAACATATAAAAATTAAGCTAAGAAAACAACATAACATATCTCTCCTCTGTAAGAACTACACCCTCAAAGTGCTATTCTGGAGGCTCTTTCCTACCCCCATTGGTGTTTCTATTTGGAATCAAATTTGCAAATATAGAAATGAAACTTAATATCCCTTACTATCCATCATAGCCAATATAGAAGGATCAATCGTTATTTTAATGGGAGATGTCATTCTGTAAATATGTTTATCTTATTGGTTAATGAATAAAGCACCATTGGCCAATAGGAAAACAAGATAGGCAGGACTAGGAGACAAGGAGGATTCTGGAAGGAATAGGGAGGGGATCCAAGATGGAGGATAGAGAGAGAAGAATGCCAGCCCACATGGAAATACTTAGATTAATAGAAATGGGTTAATAATTAAGACAGAGCTAGCAGTTAAGAAACAAATAACTGGCCAACAGAATTATATATAATATAGTGTCTCAGTGTATTATTTGGGGCCTGGAGTGGCAGTGGGCCCAGGCCAACAGGAAAAAAAAACTCTTAACATATTTAACTTTCTTTTATGTACTAAAATTATGTATTATAATTCTTGATATTATTTTAGAGGAAGGGGATGAAGGCGAATTTATTTAATTATATATATACTTGTCTAGTATAAACAAATATTTCCTTTGTCAGAGGAAAGTTTGTTTCATCATTCTTATAAGATTTATGAATAGTTTGTTTTTGTTTTAATCTGTGATAGTTACTAATTTATTTTAATTAAATCTGGGAGATAACTGCGTTCAGAGTAATATAATTTACTAATCACACTTAATGTGTATGTGTGCGATTCCTTTTTCCGTTATGATTTTGAATTAGGTTTCATTATATAACACAAGTTGTTCTCAGATTAGTAATCTTGCTTCAGCTTTCCTATGCTTTTATTGCAGGCATGCTCTATCACTCTTGCTGTGATTGCATTTTAAATTGATAATGGCCAGAGATCAACCGAATGAACCTACATTCTAAGAAGAAAAATTATTACAAAACTTGAGAAAATCCAAGTAATAATAAAATTTAAACATTAACTATTGATTTGTTTGTAAATTGTGTTAACTTTAATAAAATATCTCTTCTTACAAATAACTGTTTCCTTGGAGTTGGCAAAGAGAAAGGTAGGATCAAAATTTAATTCCAATATTTTTTCTCTTAAAACTAAAAAAGAGCTATCCATTAAACCTTATAGAAAATAAGACAAATCTATTTATATATTTATGTATTAATTTTGCATTGTTGATATCTTCCTGGTAATTTTTGTTTCACTGAACTTGGCAGAACACCAAATTAGTTACAAGTATCATGGCCTCTATACTCTTTTATCTATTTTTAGAGCACACCATTTTATGCCTTTTCATGGGAGATTGAATTTTCTTCACCCTAGAAGACCATTACAGTTTTATATTTGGCTTGATATTTCCAGTGATTCATTGCACATAAAATTTGAAACGCATGACCAGAAATTTAATGAGTAAAGGACAGAAATGTTGAGCTTAATTATAAATGCTGATGTCTGGCAGACTTTTAGAAAACTTTTCAGAATTTTATGGTTCAGTGTGTTCTGGAGAAAGAGATGAATTTATGATTTAATCTCTTTTGCATTTTAGATGTGCCTCCAATAAACTTGGCAGAAAAGTAATTGCTACCCATTGACAATGGGTATAATGAACAGTTGGGTTGGAGCTAGAGAATAATAAATGTATAAAATAAAATTACCAGCTAAGTACTGTATCACTGAGTCCAATATAAATATGGTTTGAGACAAAATTCCCTTTGGCATGGGTAATTCTAAAGAATAGGATCAAAGGAATGCATATGAAGGCTGTTTTTTTCCAGAAAAACAATTGATCTGGTAATACTAGTAAGAAAGCAGTAAATAATTCTCAAACAGAGGTAGCCTGTGAATCTTAACAATATACACATACTTTAATTACAAAATAAATTTTAGATACATTATTATAGTCTTAAAATGATTCCCTTATTAGTCAACAATTAATTTACTTTATATTAATAAACTATTTTCAAGGGATGAAATTTATTCCATGTCATTGAGTAAGCATTTTGTACTATTATAGGTAGAACCTTGCATTGCCATAACACTAAATTTTAAATATGAATTTTAAATTTCAGTTGCAGCTGATGAACTTCGGAGAATTATAGATAATTACATGGTGAAAAAGACAGGGCTTGTTTTTAATCATCCTTTTGGAAGATACAGCAGACTGCTATTTTATAGATAATTGATTCCCTTATGCAAAAGAATGTATCATGAAGAGAGTAGCCATCAGCTGTCATCAGTCTGCACATAAAATAGAATTTTTGCCAGGTGCTACATGTTCTTTCTTTTATAATCAGGAAGGGAATATTTCCAGTTTCTCTTCACTCCAGACATTCGTCTAAGTACAGTAGTCTCCCACACAGCATTGGAGGAAATGCATAATTTTTTAGTCTTATTTTACTTTATGTTAATTCCCATAGAAATTGTCCATAATGAATTTATTTGCTGCATGTTGCAATGTCACACATTAAGTTGTTCCTTTTTAGTTGTTAGGGAGAACACACACACACACACACAGACACACACACACACACACACACACACATATATATATATATATATATATATGTATATATATATATATATATATATCCTGATACCATATTTTATGTAATATTCTACTTTGTATTGTTGTTGCATTCAAAATAAACTCTAAAGTGTGAAAGTTAATGAGTCTCTTATAATATTAGGCACATAAAAAGTCTGTGAAACAGTAAAGATTTATATTTGTTTGTCTTGCTTTCTTATATCACACATTTTGCTATCAAAATTTTCCTGAATTGAATTCTCATAATCATTTTAAGCTGGTAACAGAATACTATACTGTTGTACATATAAATCATTTTTATCTCATAATTCTAGAGGCTGGGAAGTCCAAGAGATATAATGGTGGCCCATTCATTGTCTAGTAGTGATGGTTTGTGTCCTAATTCTTAGAGGACCATTTTCTTCATTGTGTCTTTTTTAGGCAGACTGAAACAATTTTACAGCATCATATGGAGCATACACTTATATGTGGAGAAAAGGCATGAACACATAAAATAAATAATTTAGAGATCACAGTGCTGCCAAGGACATTGCAAAACTTGTCTTTCAGTATGTAATTTGATGGTAAATGTATAGATAACGATGATAGCCAATTCACTGTCTCATGATGGTTTATGCCATTATTCATAGAAAGACATATTTTCACTGTGTCCTTAAAAGGGAGACTAGTTGAGGCACTTCACATGACCTTAACTGATGACCAAAGACATCACATCTTAGTAGTATTATATTGGGAGTAAAGATTTAAATATGTACTATAACATGATAAACAAAAGACCCAGAGACAGATATTGGGACACAAGCTTCAAGCTGAAGATCAGGAAAGCAGCCAAGACACTAGCTCTTACCTGTACCACAGGTTGAAAGTGGTGATCCTGTCTCCACAACCTCTCACCAAGCTTCAGACTGCTACCTCTACTCAATGTGGCTGGAGAATAACTCTCCACACAAGACACTTTGCTTTTTATACCTTCCTAGTACTGGGATTAGAAACATGTGATCCAAAGTGCTGAAATCATCTTTGTATGGGCTGTTTCTGCTTAGGACTGGCTCAATTTTGTGTAGCTCATTATGACCTTGAATACCAGATATCTGTTTTGTCTACCTCCCAAGTGGTGGGATTAAAGGCTTATACCACCACGTCATAGCTCTATGGATGCTGGGATTGAAGTTGTGGCCTACCACTTCCTGGATTCTATAGATAAATCGTGTGGCTGTTTTGATATTTTTATCCCCAGTGGCTTTAATAAATCATAAACAATATATTAACACAATGGAAATTTTGAAACTGACTCTTCTAGTTGAGCCCTCACAATTCCTTTTAAAGTGGTAGTTCTTGACAACCATCTTGCCTTCAATATAGTTACTATTCAAGTCAATATTGTAATATTACTTTCTGTTGCTGGCTTACATTTGTTAATGAATAATAAAAACACAGAAACAGATATTGGGATTAAAGATTAATATCAGAGAAGCAAGTATAACCAGCCACTAGCTCTTACCTTTACCTGCGACTGAAAGAGCAATCCCATTTCTATGACTCTTCAGCATGGTTGGAGATACTTAACACATGAATTAGACCCTGAATGCATATCTTATATAACTCTCTATTGCTGGGATTAAAGGCATACACCATCACTACAGAGCCTCTATGTCTAACTAGTGTGGCTTCTGGGATTAAAGGTATATAATAACACTGCCTTGCCTCTATGGATGCAGTTCGCTTAAGCATTTTTATTTTCAGACAAGCTGCATTAGTTTATAAACAATTGAAAATGTCTTCTTCCATCTGTAGCTAACGTTATCAAGTATAAATTTTGATCATTAATTATCCAAAAAGTAATCCACCATATAAATAAGTTGAAAGAAAAAACATATGATTATCTTATTAGATGCTGAAAAAGCCTTCTACAAAATTCAACAACAACTTATAATAAAGGTATTGGAGAGATCAGGATGGCATGGAACTTATCTAGATATAGTAAAAGCAATATACAGCAAGCAGACAATGAACATCAAATTAAATGGGGAGAAACACAAAGTGATTCATTAAAATCACGAATAATGCAAGGCTATCCACTCTCTATATATCTATTTAATGTAATACTTGAAGTTCTAGCTAGATCAATAACATAAGAAATGGAGAACAAGAGGATAAAAATTGAAAAGGAAGAAGTAAAATACAGAATTACATCTCCCATCACACAATTTACATAGTTAAATTAATATTCCACAATAGATATATGCACATAGAATATACCACATAGAAAGAATAATAAATTCACAGTCATTAGTTATATTTATATTTGAGGCATAGTGTTGAAAATAGATAGAGCAGACTAAAAATTGTGGATAACTCTCAGATCAATAAAAGGGAGAAACCAATTTCTTTTGGTGTTTATTTGAAGAACTGTTAGAGCCTCTTCATGGTGTTTCTTTACATTTTCTTTTTTTTTCAAGGATGAAGAAGAACATGATATGAGTTTCTTTCATTCAATATGACAGGTCCTTTTGACTCCGATACTGAGAAAAAAACTTAAAGAAAATGAAAATAGTTAAAGTAAGGAGATTAAACTCTGTTTCTATAAAGTGGATAAAGACCAAATTCTGTTGTTGAAAATTAGGTAAGATGGAAAAAGTCTAGATTTATTCCATTTTAATGTAATGCTAAGGCATATTAGCTTGCTACTGGATATAATACAAAAGAAAAGATATAACAAAGATGACTTTTGAGATTTGTTTTAAGAAACAGGTAGAATAACATTGCTATTGAAATGTAGTAGGTTCAAAGGAATTTACCAAGACTTCAGTTTTAAATACATAGCATTTGAGTGGGGATTTCTATTAAATATCCAGGTACATACATAAAAAAAATTGCCATTATATGAGAATGCAATTCACAAGAAAAATACTGGATTTCAGATACTCAATTGGGAGCTTTT
Organism: Cricetiscus sungorus; assembly: GCA_030556225.1. Classification (NCBI taxonomy): domain Eukaryota; kingdom Metazoa; phylum Chordata; class Mammalia; order Rodentia; family Cricetidae; genus Cricetiscus; species Cricetiscus sungorus. The sequence goes on along the minus strand of JANBXA010000726.1, from coordinate 48,124,069 downwards.
CAACATGTGGCATTTTAAAAATGTGTGCATATTTTAGAAAGTAAAGAAGAATCAATTGGTGAGATTATGGATACTGCAAAATGTTGAAAAATTGTAGATGAAAAAGCAAAAGGACACTGAAGTGTATCCGGAAAGGCTAGAAGAAAATAAAAATATTGTATTCAGAAAAAAAATAATAATGTAAAGAAAACATAATTATCTTAACTAGTACTAATTAGTACTTAACATAGTACTAATTATTCAAAATGCTCCCTAGGTATCAATTAACATGAACACTGAACATTGATTATTGGATTTAACAATATGGGGTTTAGTTGTAACCTTGCAAAGCCAATTTAATGAACAGATGATGCCAAACTTGTCTTAAGAGGATAATGGAGGTGTCTTCCAGAATCAAACCTGTTGAGATTTGCTGCATAAAGGAAGATGAAATCAAAACAAACAAACAGTGGAGATGGATTCAAGGATACTGGGTTCTCTCCTTTTTTCTCCTATTTTTTCTTTTTATTTTATTTTTACATATCAATTCCTGTTACCTCTGTCTCCCTCTCTTTTCTGTCTCTCCCACCCTCTCATGGCCCCTGACCACCCTCCCCTGCCATCCTCCCCACTCCACATGTAGGGAGATAACTTCCAGGAGGGGTCATCTAAATCTGTCAGGTCATTTGGAGTAGGGACTAGGACTTCTCTCCTGTCTCTAGATTATGGGAGTATACCATCATGGGGGATGTGCTCCCGAAGTCTTTTGAGCACCAGGGAAACATCTTAGTTCTCCTGTCAGAGGACGCTTAGACTGCCAAGGCCTTCTAGCTGAGACCCATGTTCAGGGGGTCTGAGTCAGTTCCATGCTGGATTCCCAGCTATCAGTCTGGGGGCCCATTAGTTCCTTTTAGTTCAGATCAGCTGTCTCGGAGTTTATGTAGCCTGGTCTTGTCTTCCCCCTCTGCATCTTGATTGCAGTTTGGCTCAGTGTTTAGTTGTCGGTGTCAGCTTCTGTTACTAGATGAGGGCTGTATTATGGTGGGTAAGTTAGTCAACAATCTCATTATCAGTGAAAGGCATTTATGGTAGCCTTTCACTGTTGCTCAAATTGTTTGTTGCGTCAGTCTTGAAGTTCTCCAGATATTTCTCTAGAGGCAGTTTTCTCTAGAATTCTTTAATGGCTCCCTTTTTTGCTCTCTCTCTCTCTCTCTCTCTCTCTCTCTCTCTCTCTCTCTCTCTCTCTCTCTCTCTCTCTCTCTCTCTCTCTCTCTCTCTGTCTCTTCCCTCTCCTCTCCTGTTCTCTATTCCTCCTTTGACTCAATCTTCCTAGTCCCATGTGCACTGCTCTCCTCCCCTTCTCTTTCTCCTACCTCCCTCTCAACTCCCCCCCACTCCCCATATTCTTTGGAGATCTTGCCCCATAAGTTTGGGTATACTGTGCCCTCACACATTCTCATTGAATTTTTGGAAGTTCATAATTTATTTCTTTATTTCTTCTTTGACCCACACATAGTGAATTGTTAAGTTTCAATGAGTTTGCAGGGTTTCTGTGATTTCTGTTGTTGTTGACTTCCAACTTTAAAGCATGGTTGTCTGATAAGATACAGGGTATTATTCTAATTCTTTCGTATCTGTTGAGGTTTGTTATGTTGCCTATTTGTCGTTGATTTTAGAGAAGTTTTCATGTATAGCAAATAAGAAGGTATATTCTTTTGTGTTTGGATGGAATGTCCTATATATGTCTGTTAAATCCAATTGAGACATAACTTCTGTTAGTTCTTTTGTTTCTTTGTTAAGTTTCTGTCTGGTGGTCCTGTCTATGGGTGAGAGTGAGGTGATGAAGTCTCCCACTATATATGTGTGAGTTTTTATGTGAATTTTCAGTTTTAGTAGCATTTTTTATGGATGTCGGTGCCTTTGTATTTGGAGCATAGTTGTTTAGAATTGAGACTTTGTGCTGATGGGTTTCTCCTGTGATGAATATGAAATACCATCTTCATCTCTTTTGATTGATTTTGGTTTGAAGTCTAACTCGTTAGATATTAGGATAGCCATACCCACTTGCTTCTTGGGTCCATTTTATGGGAAGATCTTTTCCCAACCCTTTACCCTGAGGTAATGTCTGTCTTTGAATCATAGATGTGTTTCTTGTATCCAGCTGAATGATGGATTCTGTCTTCATATCCATTCTGTTAGCCTGTGTCATTTTATAGGCAAGTTAAGACCATTAATGGTGAGGGAAATTAAGGACCATTGATTGTTAATGCTTGTTTGTTTTAGATTTGTTGTTGGAAGTAGTATTGTGAATATATTTGCCCTGCTTTATCCTTGGGTTCTGATGAAGTGGGAGTATTTATTGCCTATGTCTTTGTGAGCATAGTTAACTTCCTTTGGTTGGAGTTTTCCTTACAGAACTTTCTATAGGGCTGGATTTGTAGATAAATATTGTGAAAACTTAGTTTTTTCATTAAATATCTTTTTCTCTTTCCATAGTGACTGAGAGTTTAACAGGGTATAGTATACTGGGCTGGCATCTGTGTTCTCTTAGTACTTGTAGGACATCTATCCAGGACCTTCTGGCCTAGAGATTTTCCATGGAGAAGTCAGGTGTAATTTTAATAGGTTTGCCTTTGTATGTCATCTGTCCTTTTTCCTTTGCTACTCTTAATATTCTTTCTTTATTCGGTATGTTAGGTGTTTTGGTCATTATCTGTTGAGGGATCTTTTTTCTTTGTTCCATTCTATTTGGTGTTGAATGCTTCTTGAACTTTCATTCTTCTTCAGATTGGGAAAATTTTCTTCAATGATTTTGTTGAGTATGTTTTCTGCACCTTTGAGCTGGGCTTCTTTGCCTTCCTCTATGCCTATTATTCTTAGGTTTAGCCTTTTCATGGTGTCCCGTATTTCCTGGATGATTTGTGTTAAGGATTTGTTGGATTTAAGATTTTTTTTGTCGATGAATCTGTTTCCTGTAGTTTATCTTCAGCACCTGATATTTTCTCTTCCATCTCTTTTATTGTATTGGTTATGCTTTTGTCTGTATTTCCCAACTGTTTGCCCAATTTTTCTATTTCTAGCATTACTTCAATTTGTGTTTCCTTTGGTGTCTCTATTTCAGTTTTCAAACTTTAATTGTTTTCTTCACCTGTTTAATTGTTTTTTCTTGGCTTTAATTATTTCTTTAAGAGATTTGTTCATTTCTCAGAATTTTTTTGTTTGTTTTTTTTCCACTTTCTTAAGAAATTTTCTCACATCGTCTTTGAAAGCCTCTATCATTTTTATGAAGATATTATTAAGTTGTTCTCTTCTCCTTCATCTGCTTTTGGGTGTTAAAGTCTAGTTGGTGTAGCTTCCCTAGATGCTGGCAGTGCCATGCTTGTCTTTTTATGGTTAGGGTTTTTTCTTGCATTAAAGTCTTCCTATCAACTCTTGCAGTGAATGCAGGTGGGGTCTCTCTCTCTCTCTCTCTCTCTCTCTCTCTCTCTCTCTCTCTCTCTCTCTCTCTCTCTCTCTCTAACTCTTCTACTCCCCAGGTGGGCTTGGGTGGGTCAGAAGTCCGATGTCTGTAGGTCTGTGTGGTCCAAGCTCTCTAGGATGTCTCTTCTCAGGCAGGATCCTGGCAATGGGAGTCAAAGATCAGGATCCAGGAAAGGCCCAGGGATAGGGTCAAAGAACTGGCAAGCAGGTACTAGGATGGTCATGTGGGGATAGGTGGGTCTCTGGCTGGTGCCTGGAACCCTGGCAAAGGATCAGCATTGGGGGTCAGAGATCAGGCAGCCCGGGATTCAAGGTGGTCCTGCATAGATAGATAGGTCTAGTGTATCTTTTTTTCTTTTCTTAAGAAAGAAATGACAGCATGTTTAAATTTTGATGAGAAAGCTGCTGGAGAGAGAAATTGGTGATGCAAGTAATATGAAACTCTTTTCTTCCTTCTGTAATAATAATGCAAAAAGAGCCTTCTATTTTCCATCACAAATTTTTCATTCATTAAGGATTGAATAGCCAAAGGTGTGAAATGGGAATGAACTAATTACTTCAGTATGCTAATAAAGAGAGTCATATTTTTGACTTGTATTGAATGGCCAAAAGAAACTTTTATGTGTGTGTGTTATCACTGTCTTCTCATAATTCAAATAAGAAAATTAGAAAGAAAAACTGAGGGAAACAATATTACTTAGCATTTAATTGTTCTGATTTTCATGCACTTCATAGATTAGATTAATGGTTTCTAATATGCAGCTATCACAACATATATGCTCAATCTGTGTGTTGAATTATAGCCTGTATGTTTGTGTGTGTGTGTTTGTGTGTGTGTGTGTGTGTGTGTGTGTGTGTGCGCGCGCTAAGAAAAGATTTAATGACATGTTGTGTGATTATATGGCCATGTATCTGCATAACATTATCCTCATCATATTGTCTAGTTTCAGGATAACTAATATGTGATTTTAGCCAGAGGACCCACTGGAGCTAGAGAATAATGCTGCAATGATAATAATATCACCTTTTCCAAGCTCCCTTATAAGAGTCAGGGGATAAGTGATGAAGACAAGACTGCAAAATTAGACCATTAGCCTACTAATTAGGAAGCTAGGGCATTTCTGACTCAGCTGATGACTCACTCTGCCCTCGGAAGTCATTTTGTCTCCCTTAACATCTTTGTATTGAAGAAAATGTTTTCTGCCTATTCACATGTATTAACAATTAATACATATTCAATATCTCTAAAAAGGTTGAGGAAAATGTGTTGAAATTCAAAATGTAAAAAAGCGCATTTTTCATGAAATGATAGCAGTGGAACTTTTTCCATCTTATGCATGAAATAAATGGGTGAAATCCCACATTTTTACAGAATGATATCAAGCCAGAAAGCAGACACAAATGTCAAATCATTATTTCAGGTTTTTTCACAGGTGAATACTGAAGTATAATTTGGGAGACTTTGGCTAAGGCAGTTATTTTTTCTTCTAGTTTTGTGAAGATTATAGCCACCTACATCAGAATTTACAGTATCAGAGAAAATTTTAAGATATTATGTGTCTGACAAAGAGAAGTTAGTGGTTTTCTCAGGTCTAAGCACCACTGCGAACCATAAACTTTGTTTTGTAATTGATTCCTTCACAGTTCTAGAGAGCACAGCTTTGTCAGCTAAGAGAAGAGATGAGTGCCTACAGGAGGCACAGGCCATTAAATCCATTTATGAGCTCTTCTTGAGTTTTATGGAGCCTTCTACCAATTTAAGAGCACTTTTCTTAGAGCCTCCCAAAGAAAACAAACCAATATGATCCATCCATCCAATTTCTGTCTATCCCTTCCTGTAGAACTTAAACAATGTTTTTGATCAGCTACTATTATTGAAACGCAGTGCTATCAAGACATGCCTTGTCTTTATGTAGCTTACCAAGCTAGAAACAAAAGGCAGGAACTTGATTTTTTTTTATCATATTTTGTATAGTGGAGGAAGAGAAATGAACATAAGAGTTTATAGTCTTATTGATTTCCATGTGACTTGCAAAGTGTTTACAAGGGAGGAAATAAGACTCTTTACCCTGTTGACACCAGCAAATGTTGTTTATTATTCCATCATTAGTAAGAGCATCTTCTCCTAGTTGGGAGTCACTCCTCTATCCTGGATCATGGGAGGTAGAAATCATGCCCAACAATATAATGGAGATTGTAGCCAACATGTAATAACAGCAAGAAACAAACCGCTATCATTGTAAATCACTAATCACTGAGATTTTTGAGTCACTTGTTACTTCAGCAAAGTAGATACACACCTATTCAATTCTCATTGAAAATAGATTATTTTCACACAGTATACTGCTACCGTAGTTTCCCCTCAAGCAACTCCTTTCAGCAACCCCTCCATTTCCCCAACAACCCTTACATACGCCTTTATTGCTCTTTCATTAAAAACCAAACAGACAACTAAAAAATACACAAAACAGAGTAGAATAAAGCAATCAAATATCAGAAATAAGATACTTATTTAGTTTTCAATTTACTAGTTCTAAATAGCTCAGGCATTTGAACCCAGAGATTTGTTCTTGTTTGCATTGTTTTCTCTATTGTGATCAGGTCACTGTGATCAAGTGAAGTGAATGATTTCCCAACTTTTAATTGTCCCATGTGCACTACAGGTTGCAAACACATTTTCCTTTAAAGATTATCCATTACTCATATTCTTTCTAATTCAAGAAGTTTTAGGTTTGCAGAGTAAAATAACATTTGTTTTGAAGAGAACAATGAATTGGCATTTAAGTGGTAAACTCTGATTATTTTAAATGAAGTTAATTGTCATGAAAAATTACGTGCAAGTTTTAACCCATATGACATTTAAAGTGTATGTTATAAACTACAACAAAGCATATATTAAAGGGGTAAACTAAGAAACAGATTTTCTCAGAATGATAAAATATTTTTAATCACATTATTCCAAATAAAGTAAAACATATTCTAGGTTTAGAAAGAAAAACTATTGTTTTAAAATAATTTTTCTGAATTGGCTCTCATTTTTTAAAATTATAAAACATTTTTATAACTGGCACAATGGCTCAGCAATTAAGAGCACTGACTGCTCTTTCAGAGGACCCAGGATTAAGTTCCGGCACCCTTGTGGTGGTAACACAACCTTTTTAACCTCGGTTCCATGGGATCTGAAATCCACTTCTAATCTCTATGGGCACCAGTCATGCCCACAGATATACATAAAGCTAAGGCACTAATGCACAGCTCTATGTCCCAGTTCTCCACTAAACCTTTTGGCTATTCAGGATAACCATTTACCAGTGAGTATGTATATTAATAAGCTTAATCAGCACAAAAACTGATTAGAAATTTGAAGTTTAGCAATCCAGTTCGGCAGTTTTCTAAAAGAAAACTGTATAATAAAAGAAATGTGTATACTATCGAGTCAAATGAAAATTGGATACAGAATCACAAGAAAACAAAAAACAAAAAAAAACAATAAAAACTCTTAAAAAAAATCAGCGCTCCAGCCTTAAGTTTATGTGTAAAATCTAACACAAAACTTTTTAAGCACCTTTGAGAATTTAAGACTTGACTTAAAATGCTTTGGCCTACTTTAGTCCCACTGGGCATAGAAGAGACAATTGCAAATTATGTGAAACTATAAAGGGCAAATTCTCCTTGAGCCCACAATTCCCCTATCCCAGAAAGATTTGTAATATCAGCATAATCACAGTGTTTTGCAAATCTCTGAGTCTTTATATTTTTTATTAACCAAAACAAAATATTTAGAAAGCAAAGCATATGTAAGTAGAAACAATTAGGTAACAGTAATTCAAAGCAAACTTTGATTATTTTCAGTTGGCGTTGTGCCTGGTAGGCTGAATCAAAACTTTGAACACACTAAATAGAAGTTTTTGTGGCTTAAGCCTCAGTTCACATTTGCACATAGTTTTCCACTTCCATGACGTGACATTTACTCATGAAGTGACTCTAATTCAGACAGTTGGAAATGTTTTATTTGACTTGGTGGAAGTATCATTAACACAATTGTGCAGAGTAAGTGAAGAAGAAAATGTAGGCTGATGCTAAAACCCTTCAAGTATGCCTTTATCCCATTATCCAGATAAGGTTATATGAGAAACTGTCAACCTGATGGCACCATTTCCTCACCCATGTGTCTTCTCTTCCATCTTGTTGTATTCTCTAAAGGACTATATCCAGGTTCCATGACGACTGTTGATTCTGCTTGACAACACTATTGTGCTTGAAAATGTATACGTAGGTTATTATGGAGTGAAATACTACCAATAGCACGAGGTGAGTTATTGGTCAAGATCATGATTTCTAGAATCAGAAAAAAATACTTTAATTTCTGTATAGGTCTTTTGTTAATTAACTGACCTTGAGAGAACTTACATAACCTCTATGAAATTTTATTTTATCTTGTGCATCGTGGTGAAAGGAGTTATACATACAACCAAAAATTAGGTGGTTTTTTTGTTGTTGCTTTTCCCCTCTTGGGAATGTTTTTAAAAGATGAACAGAATAGGCATACTATGAAAAATATATAAATGATTCAAATATATATCATGCTAAAATATAAAATGAAGTGTGAAATAGTGTAAGTAGTTCATATTTCAGTGTTGTTATGTTGAACAGAATGCAGGGTCCAGGTACCATAACTCAGTCCTGTAATTTTGGCACTTGGAAGACTAGCACAGAAAAAATTCCAGTAGTTTAGGCCAGACTGTGATGAATGATGTGCTTTTAGGCCAGGGCATTATGGACTCCAGAATGAAAGCTTGTATCCAAAAACAAACCAAAAAATTGTAAAAGTAGGATGTTGAGTGTGGGAACCCAGAAAGTAAAAAAAAAACTGTTTTTTTTGGTTTGTTTGCTCTGTTTCATTTTTTTTTATTCTGAAAGAAAAGGGTATTCATTGTGAAGTACTCAGCAACAGAGTGACATGTTGAAATTTATAGTTAATGGATAATTTTGACTAATATATTGAAGAATATATATCATAATCGGTCAAGAAGAGAAATAAAGTAAGTGAGATGAACTGGTAAGAGATGGAGGATCAGAAAAGTTTGATAGTGTCAGATATGATACCAAATGCTGAGATTATTGATACTTTGTTGAATGTAAAACCTACTCAGATTGGGTTGGCATGAAAAAATAGCCAGACAAATTTTGTATCCAATGAGACAGACTGTTAATAGATAAGTCGTATGTGTGTAAGGAACATTAAAGAGATCACGTTGGAAGCTTTGAGATGTGTCTTGGGCCTCCAAAGTGAGAAAGAGAATAGTTTAGCTACAGGGATCAGATATCCATTAAAGAAGACATATTAAACATATAAATTTGAGAAAGATAAATGAAGTATTGTATTGAAAGCACTATAAAAGAGATGTGGTATGTTTAATCATAATATAAAGAAGTATGAAGCCCTCTCCCTGCCAAGCACAGCACTTAAATTATAGTAGGATTAAATGTATAAATGAAATACTCAAGTCATTACATACATGGGATGTCAGTGAGGAAATAAAAACAAAAAATACAGTAATGGTGACAACATTGTCATTTAAAAGCAATACTGTTAATTATTTTATTTATTATTTTAATTTGAAGCAAGCTACTAGATGAAGGCTCTAGGATGGTATTCAAGGTAGTCATCAATCTCATTATCTGGGAAGGGTATTTAAGATTGCCTCTCCACTATTGCTTAGATTCTTAGTTGGGTCATCTTGTAGGTCTCTGAACATTTACCTAGTGCAAGAGTTCTCTTTAAACCTATAATGACTCCCTCTATTATGTTATCTCCTTTCTTCTTCTCCTCCATTCTTCCCCCAATGAACCCAGGACTACCAGATCAAGATAGCACCACCCACAATGGACTAACTGGGCGTTACCCCATCGATTACTAATTAAGAAAGTACCCTATAGCCAGATCATATGGAGGCCTTCTTTCAGTTGAGGTTTAGTTGACTCTAGGTTATGTCAAGTTGACATCAATGTAGCCAGCACAGACATCAACATTCAGTTCATAAATTTATTTTGGTTGTTTTATTTTATAAATACAATGATACCTGAATATATATTCTCATGTCATACCATTAAAAATATCTCAACATTGGATATACTGTTGCTTTTTATGATGAAACTATATATTTCATGTTATAAATTTCAGACTTTTTATATCAACATGTAGAACACATTTTGTTTTTCTATGTTTTATATTTGACTATATGTATATGGTAGAGCATATTTAAATAATTCCTTTTCTTAATTCTTTCATATTTCCTTTGTTTTTGATATTATATTTATGCCATTGCTATATTTCTTCCAAAGTCTTATATTCACCATTCATCTCTTTCCAGTGAATAGCCTCTTTTCTAATTAATTGTTGTTATATACATATATGTATATGTTTACACATACAAATAAATTCATAATTACAAAATTCTCAGTTGTTATTATGGAGTTTGTGTGTATGCTTTCAGAACTAACCAACTGTTATTCAATATAAAATGTCAAACAATGTGTGGTGAAAGCTATGAAAATACATGCTATCATGCTTATTACAATTTAACATTAGTTATTTGTGGATGTGTGCAAATGTATGCACATGCATGTGAAAACCCATGTGATGGTGTGACAATCAGCAGGAATGGATTTTCTCCTTTCACCATGTGAGTCCTGTAAATTGAGTCTAGGTTGTCAGTCTTGGCAGGAAGTGTCTTTTCTGTTGAGCCATTCTCATTGTCCCTAGCAGGATACATTTCTTGACTCCTGAATCATCTTTCCAACACTCAAAGACGAATAGATCTCTAAAGTTACTATTGCTAGATAGAGGGATAAACTTATTTGCCATTTGCCTTTAACATTTTCATCACAACACATGAAAGTAATCAATTTAGAAGTATGAAATACTTTATAAACTGGTGTTTCAACTTTGCACAGAGGCTATGTTAACCTTCTGTGAATTGTTCCAAGCATAGTGTATACGATGCTGGAATGAGCACCATGAAGTCATTTGTAGTTTAGCAATGGATGAATGCTCAGGAATGGCTTTAAGCCAAAAATAAGGCAGAATATAATCTATTTTCTATTTAGTCTTCAATGTAGGAGAGAGAGAGAGAGAGAGAGAGAGAGAGAGAGAGAGAGAGAGAGAGAGATTTCTGAACAGCTTCAGGCATTGAATTTTTTCAGGGCTTATTGGAGGGGAGCCATACACAACTTAAATTTTTGGAAATGCATGTATCTAGTACTCCTGCTACTCGTGACAGAACCAGTCAGAATGGTTAGAAAGTGTTAATGAAGTATCAAACTTGAGCAATTTTTCACAAAGAGCTTTTAATAATTGAGGAGAAGTTTTTATATAAGGAAGTGGCTTGTCTATCATAAATCAATATAGATTGCAGTGGCATACAGGAGACCAAAGGTATTGATGAGAAGATGGCAGAGGGAAGAATGGTCTTGAATTGAACCAACTAAAAACAATGAATTAAAATTTATGAACAGAGCTAAATGATCCTGCTCTCTCTCTCTCTCTCTCTCTCTCTCTCTCTCTCTCTCTCTGTATATATATATGTATATATATAAATATATATCTTTCTATCTCCCTCTTTCTCTCTGACTCTCTGTCTCTGTCTCTCTGACTCTGTCTTTCTATCTCTCTCTTTCTCTGTGCATGCGTGCATGTGTGCGAGTCTGCTCACACATCCATTTATATGTTTAAAATTACAAAGTTTTTATGAAATTAGTATTGTTGTCATTACCATTAGTATTAGGAAACCAAGATAATTTGGCCACTGCCTTGTAAGTATACAGCCAGGATTTGTTTCATACAGGATGGATTTATTATTCTAATGGAATGTAAATTGAGGTATAGGTGGAAGAGAGGTGCAAAATCATGTGAGAAATGAAAAGATAATGGAAAATCACAGAATCATATTTTGGTGTGTCTTTACAAAGAAAATAAATATTACAAAAGAGGTTCCTAAAATGATAAATTGATTATTGCAATTAAGTTTTATTTATTTATTTATTTACTTACTTACTTACTTTTATTTTACATGTTGATCCCAGTTCCCTCTCCCTCCCTCCCCTCCTGCCCTCCCTCTTTCCCTCTCCCCCTCTCACATGCACCCCAACCACCCTCTCATCCCATCTGCCCTCCACTCCACATGTAGGGTGATGCAATCCAGGAAGAGTCATCTAAATCTGTCCAGGCATTTGAATAGGGACTAGGTTAAGGGAATATCCATACATGGGGAATGTGACCCAAAAGTCTTTTGTGCACCAGGAATACATTCTTCTTCAACTGTTTGAGGTCCCATAGACTGCTCAGACCTTCTAGCTGAGATTTGTTCAGGGGGTATGAATCAGTCCCATGCTGGATTCCCAGCTATCAGTCTGGGGGCCTGTTATCTCCTCCTTGTGAAGGTCAGCTGTCTCTATGTGTTTCTGCAACCTCGTCTTGTTCTCTCTCTGTAATCCGGATTCTAGTTTGACTAAGTGTTTAGTTGTGTGTGTTTGCTTCCATTTCCAACAGGTACTAGATGAGGGTTCCACGATGGTGTATAAGTGCCTTGTGGATCTTATTATCATGGAAGGGCATTTATGGTAGCCTTTCCACGGTTGCTCAAACTGTTGGTTGGAGTCAGTCTTGTAGGTCTCCAGACATTTTTTAGGTTCAGTTTCTCTTCAAACTAATACTGCCTCCCTCTTTTATGCTCTCTCTCTCTCTCTGTCTCTCTCTCCCTCCCTCCTCTCTCTCTCTCTCCCCCTCCCTCCCTCCCTCCTCTCTCTCTCTCTCTCTCTCTCTCTCTCTCTCTCTCTCTCTCTCTTCTGTCTTCTACTCCTCCCCTGACTCAGTCTTCCTAGTCCCATGTGCTTTCCTCTTCTCCCCTTCTCTTTATCCTAGTTCTCTTTCACCTCACTGACCCCTCCACTTCCCATGTGTTCTGGAGAACTTGCCCTTTCCCCCTTCTGTGAGGGACCTTATATGAAACTCTTAGAATATACCTTGCATCCTAGTTCCTCTGGCGTTGTCAATTATAGTCTGGTGATCCTTTGCTCTAGGTCTAAAAACCATATATGAGAGGGTATATACCATGTTCCTCTTTTTGTGACTGGGTTAGCTCATTCAGGATGGTTACTTCAAGTTCTATCCACTTGCCTACGAATTTCAAGATTCCATTGTTATTTTCCGCAGAGTAGTATTCCATTGTGTAGATGTGCCACACCTTCTTTATCCATTCTTCAGTTGAGGGGTATCTAGGTTGCTTCTAGGTTCTTGCTATTTCTAATAATGCTGCTATGAACATAGTTGAGCACTTTTCTTTGTTGCATGAATGTGGGTCATTTGGGTATATGCCTAATCAGAGGATTGCCAGGTCCTGTGGTAAACTAATTCCCATTTTCCTAAGGAACCGCCATACTGATCTCCTAAATGGCTGTAAGAGTTTACACTCCCACCAGCAGTGGAGGAATGTTCCCATCTCTCTACATCCTCTCCAGCATAAGTTGTCATTGGTGTTTCTAATTTTAGCCATTCTGGCAGGAGTAAGATGGTATCTCAAAGTTGTTTTGATTTGCATTTCCCTGATAGCTAAGGATATTGAGTTTGGTATTCCCATTAAATATTGGACACTTGTCAGCAGCAGGTGCCTGAGGATATTCTTGATCTTAGGCTTCTGGAATAAATACTTTGGAGTCCTATAAAAGAGATACATTCCTAAGCTCCTAGAGTTTTGTTGTTCTCCTATATGTTGACAACTTGAATTGAGGATCACAAAACTTCCATTTTGTTTCATGTTTTTCATGATTATCCTCCATTTTTGCTAATGATTCAATTGAGATGGAATTGAAACCTTCTAAAACTTTGTGTGTGATGAAAAAAGCCTGAGTTTCTGACTTTCTCTCATTGATAAACTTCTTTCACAGCTAATCAGGGACAGTTGCTTCTAGCTGTTGTTACTTCTAGTTAGTTGCTTCAAGGCAAGAATATTGAAATATAGTTGCATTCCTTATATAATTTCAAGGCCAATTTGGAAAGTTACACATTTCATTTGAATCTCATAAGGTCACATTATAGACTGTGGTATGTAATTCACAAAGAATGAGGCTGAACATTTTCTATTTGCATAGAGAAAATTATGCTCCCTGACTTTGATTTTGGAGAAAAGGCACTCTCATTCCTCTTATTCACTACCTGCCACCTTTGGATTTGGAGGGCTCAAGTCTTAAAGATGCCATGGATCTTTGGCAACTGGTAATGTTAACTGAATGCAGTTTCACAAGGTCTGTTCATTGTGAATCTACAATAAGGTACAGTCTCTATTTTCCCTTAATCCAAATTTCAGAGATATATTTTGATGATCTGGTGTCCATGATCTATTTCAAGATTAGAACATTAAATAGAAAGAACTGAGACATGGAAATTTAAGAGGCAATGCAAATATTATTAATTAAATATTCATTGTGTCCTCATGTATAATAACTTTATATGTATGTGTTATCTTATTTAATCATTCTAATTATGCTGTGAGATTGCCAGGACTACATTATAGATGAATATACAATAATTCATAAATTTATTAAGGATGTGACATTGTCATACTCTGAAAAGTTTGTAGTTTGAGTAAGATATATCCATTCTCTAAAAATATCACAATATTTATTCTTAAATGGAGCAATGGTCCTTTATTTTGGACATGAATGAGGAATTCATGGCAGAAATCTTAAATTAACATAGTTATAAAAATGAGTGAAAAATATGCATCTTGGTGAAATAATACCAAACGGAAATTCTTCCCATCAGTTTCCATTATATGATGACTGTGTAGAAAATGAGGTGATGAAAAATTAGTTGTTAAGTTTTGTGAATATTATTTTAAGTGGCTCTCTTTAGAAGAAAGAATACAGATTACTCATGGGGTTGTGCATTTTGTCCATTACATTTATCAGCTGATGTCCCATTTGTACTGTTTTACATAGGGACTGCTACAGGCCAGGGAATTCTGTCTTAGTGAATATGAAATTAAAAATAAGTTTAGGATAAAGACAAGTAAATTTTTCTAGTAAATCAATGTAAACATTTCATTGCGTTCATTAGAAATGCTGAATATCAAAAAAAATTTACTTCAATGTGATAAAAATATGTGAACCAAATTATTATAGTTCAATACAGAGAGGATATGGATGGCAAGGGGTCTGAATAGGAGGCCAAAGGATCTAGTCCTGAGATTTATAGTATGTGACAGCATATGTGTCTGAATGTTGTTTAGTATAATTTGGAAACATAATTCTCTTTTCTTTTAAAAATAGAATTCTTAACAGGCTTTGCTTTGCTTTGAAGATGGTAGGATATCATATAAGTATCTAGAGATTGGTTGATGACAATACATATTAAACACTTCTTCAAACAAATTTGTGTATTAAATGTAGTTGAGTATGATGTGTTTCTATGTATTGTTATAGATGCTTGGTGTCTCTGGACAGCTTCATTGTATTATATTAATATATAGCAATTTTGAGGAGCAGTGCACTGGTGGATCATTGAGAATTCATGACACAAGCACAACCATGTCAAGTACCTTAATGCATCAGAACCACAGTAACAGTAAGCCCTTGCTGTTTTTTCCTATTAAGGTGATTTTTCCCCATTAAGGTCAATTTGTGCTGCCCAAATAATCTTGAATGTGTGACTTTCCAGGGATGTGAGATTAAATTACCAGGGTTATACTCTTGAATAAAATTGACCTTCCTACTCTCTGCAGCTATCAATTTCCCATAGCCTATTCGTGAGGATGGCCCTTTGTTTCCATGTCCCCTCTTTAGGCTAGAATGTTATCTAGCTTAAGCTTGCCTAAGTGTTGTGCATGTTATCATAACCACTGTGAGTTCATATGTATAGCTACCCTGCTGTGTTCAGAAGACACTGTTTGCTCATAGTCATCCATCATCCCTGACTTTTTGCATACTTTCATTCCTCTATATAGTCTATAGAGGACAGGATGTGATATAGCTATTTCATTTTGAGCTGAGAAATCCCCAAGTTTCCTGTTTTCTGTACCTTGACCAGTTGTGGGTCCCTGCATTAATTGCCATTGGAGATGGAAGCTTCCTGATGAGAGTTAAGAAATTCATTAATATATGAGAATAATCACAAGTTATATGTTGTTTTACTACTACATCCATTTGGAGAAATAAGAGTATTAAGTTCTCCCCTCATTCCTATGACCTGTTTTGCCACAGGTTTTTGGTTTCAATAATGGTATCAGGTATGAGTGTCATATTATTGACTGAAAACTAATCAGAAAGTATTTGTTTACTCCTTATAATGTTCATGACACTATTGCAACAGTGAGCATGAGATACTAGGGCAGTTATTAATGTAACTCATGGAGTTCACAGCTAAGTAAAGTTAATAATTAGTTTTCTATTCCTAACCCAATAGAGACGTTAGTGCCTTCCAGCCCTGTTACGCTAGCCTATATGGATGAAGTTTTAAGGTAAGTGTTAGCTTGACTTATCCATGTTCAATTATGTGGTATCTTAAACAACAGGGAACTCATAAAAATAAAATACATATTTGAACAAATATGTTATGTATACATATATATGTTAAAATATAAGGTAGCATTCATAAAGAATTCTTGTTTTAACCATGGTATGTCTTGATTTGCTATTTTAGAGGATTTTAACTGACCAAAAAATATTTGCTGACTAATATATAATGCTTTTCTTCTATTTCTGTTGAAAACTAGTTGACTTAAAACTTGCTCAAAAAGATTGCATCGTTTCATGAATTTTCTCTTAGCACACCTTTTTCCTTTTATTTTATCAGTGTGAAAAATAAATATATTTTATTTGCTTTGAGATGCATTTTAATGTGTTATGGAGTCTATGCATAGACTTTTTTCCATACAAAATGGTTTTGTTAAAAAAAATATTTTAGAAAACAACCTTAGTAAAATGTGTGTGTGTGTGTGTATGTGTGTGCTTGTGTGTGTAAAGGAAAATGAGAAAGTGAGGAATGTCCTTTAGATATTTGTTTAAACATTGTTATAGATGATTACAATGAAAAATAGAGCAGGATACTTGTTCATGTATTAAGTAACCATTATTAAATTACCCCTTCATTACACTTTAGATAATGTGTCTCTTAGTTCTTCACTGTGAGCTATAAATTTGTGACTGCTTACATTTCAATCAAAGGGGCAATTTATGATTTTTAAAGTTTTGGATGTTCAAAAGTACAATGGCTCCCTCTATTACGGTATCTCTTTTCCTGCTTTCCATTCTACCCCTAACTCAAACTTCCTGGTCCCTCATGCCCTCCTCTCCCTTCATCTTTTTCCCTGATAATGAGATTGACAACTACCATATGTGCCATCCTAGAACCATCATATAGTAGCTGATGGAATCAGAAGCAGACATTCACAGCTAAACAATGAGCCAAATTTCTATAATCCAGTTGCAGAGAGGAAGGAGTGATGAGCAAAGGGTTCAAGACCAGGCTACAGAAACCCACAGAGACAGCTTACCTGAATAAAGGGGAGCTCATGGACCCCAGACTAACAGCTCAAAACCATCATTGGATTGGACTCACACCCCCTGAACATGGGTCTCAGTTAGAAAGCCTGAGAAATCTAAGAGACTTCTGGCAGTAAAACCAGGATGTATCCCTGGTGCATGAAAGGACTTTGGAGCACATTCTCTATGGAGGATACTCCCTTAGCCCAGATGCAGAAGGGACGGCCTAGTCCCTACTCCAAACGACTTAACAGATTTTGATGATCCCTCCTAGAAGGTATCACTCTCCCTGTGGAGTGTGGGTGGGTGAGATGGCAGGGGGGTTGTAGAGCATGGGAGGGTGGAAGAAGGAACTGGGATCTATATGTAAAATAAGAAAAAATTAATACACACACACATAACCATAAAGCCCACAAAAAAGCTTTTCAGTTTCATGAGATACCATGTTATAATTGATTATCTTTATGCCAGTGCTATCAGTGATTGATTCAGGAAATTGCCTCATGAGCCACGGAGTTCAAGGTAATTCCCCATTTCCTATTCTATGAGAATCTTTGTATCTGGTTTTATGTATGTTGCGGTCTTATGTCCATTTACACTTGAGTTTTGTGCAGGATGATTAAAATGGATCTAATTACATTCTTCTAGAAAATTACATCTAATTTGATCAACACCATTTGTTTAAGAAGCTTCCCTTTTTTCTGCTAAGTATTGCTGGCTGCATTAGCAACAATCAGGAGTCCTTAGCTTTGTGGATTTTAATTGAGATCGCCAATTAAATTTCAATGATCATGTCAATTTTTATGTCAGTATCATATGTTTTTATTACTATAGCTCTGTGGTACAGCTTCAAAATTGAAATAGTGATACCTCTGGAAATTTGGGTTTTGTTGTTGTAGTTTTGTGGTTGTTCAGAATAGTGTTAGCAATCCTGGACTTCTCATTTTTCCATATGGAGTTGAGAATTATCCTTCCCAGGTCTGTACAGGATTGTGTTGGCATTTTGAAAAGGATTATATTGAATCTGCAGATTGCTTTTCGTAGGTTGGCCATTTTTTATGGCCATCAGAAACCATTTGAGAACCACTCCTTTAGTCTGAGCTGAGGTAAAAAGGAATTCAAACAAAGCAAGTACATGGGAGTAGGAGCTTCTATAGAAACCATAGAACAGTGGTTTTCAACCTCTGGGATGTGACACCCTTTGAGTGTTCAATAGACATTTTTACAGGGGTCACATATCACATATTCTGCATATAGGATATTTGCATAACAATTCATAGCAGAGTAAAATTACAATTATGAAAGTAACAACAAAAATTATTTTATGTTTGAGGGTCACCATAACAAGAGGAACTGTGTTAAATGATCAGAGCATTGGAAAGGTTGAGAAAACCACTGTTATAGTGGAATACTGCTTACTGGCTTATTCCCCATGACTTGCTCAGGTTGTTTTGTCATAGTACTTATGACTACCTACCCAAGGGAGGCACCCTCCACCGTGAACTGAACCCATTCATGTCAATATTCAAGAAATGCACCCCAGGCTTGCCCAAAGGCCAATATTTTGAGGGCATTTTCTAAATTGAGGTCCCCTGTTCAAAAATTACTCTATCTTGTATCAAGCTAACATAAAACTAGCTTAGATAAGCCTGGTCTTGCTCTCATTAAAACTATATTCAAATGTGTATATGTGCAGCCTAGACACTAAAGATGTGGATAGCAAAAGTACATAGATTTATTTATGTGCCACACCAATGTGACATAAAGAAAAGAATAATGTAGGAAATGATAAAGATTAAAAATTGACTACTTAGATCACATGACAAGGAAAGAACAATTTAAGATTGAGAGAAGGTTTAAACATTATGTGATTTGGAATGAGAAGAAAATATTCTAAATGGATGAACAGTAAGATAAAGTGAACATAACCATGCCATAAAAGACCACATGAGAAAGTAAAAGATTTTAAACAGATGGAGCTACATTAGTTGGATACTTTAGTTTGATAAATATGTTGGATTCTTCTAAATATGACAAGAAGTGATTGGAGTATTAAGGACAGGAAATTTATGTTCAAACCTGCTTTTGTGAAAAGATTCTGAATAGTTGCTGATGGATAATTGACCATAGAGTGATGGGAGATATCATTCTGTAAAAATGTTTCTCTTATTGGTTAATGAATAAAGCACTGCTGGCCAATAGGAGAGCAAGATATGTGGGACTAGATAACAAGGAGGAGAGAGGAAGGAGTAAGGAGAAGTCAGCATGGAGAGACTGGAGAGAGTAGGATGCCAGCCCCTCTGGCCAGTAAAATGAGACCAAGTAGAAATACTTAGATTAGTACAAATGGGTTAATGTTTAAGACAGAGCTAGATGATAAGAAATGATAGCAACTGGCCAACAGCATAATATCAAATACAGAGTCTGTGTGTTAATTGGGGCTGCCGTGCCGGTGGGACCAGATAAGCTGGGAAAACCTCACTCTTAACATATGGCACCACAACGTGGCTAATAAGAACTTGCACTATAAATTTAACAAAACCTTAAAATGTGTTTTAGAAACAAAAGACCAGAGACAAGCAAGGCTTCTTGACACCAGCATTTTTCTCAATTGGACTCTGTTTTGCTAAAGACAAACATTGACTTGCGTGGCTCCTTTAAGGGAGGTTTCCTGGCTCAGCATAAGCGGCAAAAACCCACAATACATTTAAAGAGCTCTGCTAACAACTGAATGGTGTGTATGAGAGCTGGCAATAGCAGTGACCACATCTCCAAGCCGGCAGCATGCTGCTGGATGGCAGCATAGACCAAGGCAGTGAGCATAGCTCTCAGTTCTGGCAGTAAAATTGCTGGCAGCCATCTTTGATAGACCGCGGCCAATACTGTCAAAAAAGTTGGGATAAAGCAGCCTTAAAGACTAGAGCCAAGATGTCTATGTCTTCATAGGATTCCCATGACAGTGCCCACTACCAGCAGGAAGCATTTTGGAAAGAATGATGCCCAAATTCCCAAATATTGTTCATAAATGTTTGTTTTCTTTTAAATAGGGTTGGTTATAAATGGTTAATGACCACAAGCAATCTTTTTAAAGGTAAAAAGGTGATTATGTTATAGATATGAATACTTTGTTTTGGAATGGATTTTCACTTACTGATACAATTTAAAGTCAGTTATGTGATATGTACATTTCTCCTCTTGTTTAGGTGTTTTGTTTATATAGCTCATTTAGAAATGTAATGTATAATTTAACACAGATTATAGATAGTTACCTATAATAGTAAAAACTTACAGTTAAATTAGGTAGGATTTCTTGATATACAGAGGTATATTTGAGGTAAATAGACATTCTTCAAACCTTTCAGAGACCTACAGAATATGGCATTTAAAACGGTTTAGGGATTTTCCTGACAGTGAGACATAACTGCTCCTGGCAACACCACCTACATCAGAAAGGAAGGAGGACCTTGAAGAAATGCGTTATGGAGTTCGCATTCAATATGGCAAGACCAGCCATATGGGCAAGATACTGCTAATGCTTAGACTGTTTGACTTTATGCTTTATAAACCTGGCATGCAGGACCCA
Source organism: Cricetiscus sungorus (assembly GCA_030556225.1). Lineage (NCBI taxonomy): Eukaryota > Metazoa > Chordata > Mammalia > Rodentia > Cricetidae > Cricetiscus > Cricetiscus sungorus. The sequence goes on along the minus strand of JANBXA010000726.1, from coordinate 48,103,488 downwards.
CAGGAAAGTGACTGCTGATACAAGATGAACAGTGCTGCAGGGTTCCTGTTTCACGGAAGAGTTTGCTAGATAGTCTGCAGGACACAGAGAAAAGTGAGACAACCTGCCAATACAGATGGACAGTTTAAAGTTTCCTATTTGCAGAGTAGGCTGCCAGACACACTATGGCTTATGGGCTGAAGATGGAACATTACAGAAGAACTTTAGGTGACTGACCAGGCAAGATGTCTCTGTCATTTCTAGAGTTTATATATTATCCTTCTGTGGTCTTTGAAGGAGTTGAAGACAGGTAGGTATGGTTATAGTTTTTCTTAGTATTAAAGATAATTTACATATAAGACTTTAGACTCACAAAGATAGGATAGATGATGAAATATTTTCTTTAAATCTTACTAAATGTTAATGGACTAAATATTGTTAACTGTGGTTCTTATTTGATAACTGTTTTGTTAGATATTTTGCTACGTTAAGGTTAAAACCCTTCTTATGTTAGACAGAAAAGAGGAGATGATGGGAGATGTCATGCTGTAAATATGTTTATCTTATTGGTTAATGAATAAAGCACTGTTAGCCAATAGGAAAGCAAAATAGGCGGGACTAGGAGACAAGGAGGAGAGAGGAAGTATTGAGGAGACGTCATCATGGAGAGACTGGAGAGGGTAGAATGCCAGCCCCTCTGGCCAGTAAGATGAGACCACGTAGAAATACTTAGATTAATAGAAATGAGTTAATATTTAAGAAAGAGGTAGATGATAAGAATTGATAGTAACTAGCCAACAGCATATCAAATACAGAGTCTGTATGTGTTAATTGGGGCTGGCATGGCAGTGGGATCAGACAGCCAGGAAAAACCTTACTCGTAAATAGAGGATTAATGATAGAAGCAAAGAGACCAATTAACAGGTTGTTGTGGTACCATAGGCAACAGGTAAAGAATATCAGAAAATCCTCCTTATTCTGCTCACTCATGTAGTTTGTCCAACCGGCTGAACTAAAACTCTAAATCTAAATGTCAACTCAGACATGACTTCAATGAGGAAATCTCCCCCAGTCACCATCCACTGTCCAGAATTAATTGCTCCCTGTTCAAATGGGGTTTACCAGAAGTTCTTAAGGCTTTTAAAAATAACACTTAATTATTGATGTAGTTTAGTGAACATACTCTGGACCTTGCTATATGTGGAATTATATTCAATTCATCTTGAATTTCTTAGGTTAATACAGCAATCTCCAGAATTTCAAAATAAAAATGTTTCAGAGATAACTGATTAAATTATTTAATATAAGGTCGTAATTACATAGAATGAGACTCTAATCAAATATGACTAAGGGCCTGATTTTTGTTATTGTGTAAACCAATGAATTTTCTTTCTTTCTTCTTTTTTTTCATTTAAATAAGGGTGTAACATGCTTTTCCACTGGCTGCCTGGTCCCATATCCACTCCAGCCCCAAATAATAATACACAGAGACTCTGTATTTGATATAATGCTTTTGACCAGTTACTATCATTACTTATCGGCTAGCTCTGTCTTAATGATTAACCCATTTCTACTTAGCTAAGTATTTCCACGTGGTCTTCTTATTAGAGAGTGTAGGCCGGCCTGCTGTTCTTTTTCGGCCTCTACATGCTGACTCCTTGTTACTACTTGTCTTTCCTCCTTGTCTCCTAGTCCCGCCTATCTTGCTTTCATATTGGCCAACAGTGCTTTATTCATTAACCAGTATGAGAAACATATTTACAGAATCTGCCATCATCTCTTTTCTGACTAAATTAAAGGATTTTAAACTTACCATAGCAAAATATATCACACAACAGTTAACAAACAAGATTCACATTAGCAATATTTAGTTCAATAATATTTAGCAAGATTAAAAGAAATATTCTATCATCTATCCTATCTTTGTGAGTCTAAAGTCCTATATGTAACTTATCTTTAATCCCAACTAAGGATAACTATAACCAAAACTATCTGTCCTCAACTGCTTCAAAGACCACAGAAGGATAAGATATAAACTCTGGAAATGACAGAGACAGCTCACTGCCTGGTCAGTTACCCGAAGTTCTTCTGTAATGTTCCATCTTCAGCTCATAGGTCATAGTGTGACTGGCAGACTCCTCAGCAAGGCAGGAGACTTTAAACTGTCCACCTGTATTCACAGTTTTTCAGTCAATTTTATCTGTGTCCTGCAGAATGTCTGGCAGACCCTTCCATGAAGCAGGAATCCTGTAGCAAATGTCCATCTTGTATCAGCAGTCACTTTCCTGTGAGTTCTGCATGTCCAGTTTATACAGTATAACATTGAACAGTCCAGACAAGAGCAGTATCTTTTCCAAATGGCTAGTCTTGCCATATTAGAAGCAATCTCCATTACGTGTTTATTCGATGTCCATCTTTCTTTTTGATGCAGGTGGTATTACCAGGAGCAATTGTGCCTCACTGTCAAGAAAAACACTAAACCATTTTAAATGCCATACTCTGTAGGTCTTTGAAAGGTTTGAAGAATGCCTAACCATCTCAAATACATCTCTATATATCTAGAAAACCTAACTCACCTAACCATAAGTTTTGACAATTATAGGTAACTATCTATAATCTGCACTAAATTATACATAACATTTCTAACTGAGCTTTATAAACACAATACCTAAACAAGAGGAGAAATATACATATCACAAAATTGACCTTAAATTGTATCAATAAATGAAAATCCATTCCAAAACAAAGTATTCATATCTATAATTCCCTTTTTACCTTTAAAAAGATTGCTTGTGGTCATTAACCATTTATAGCCAAGCCCATTTAAATGAAAACAAACATTTATAAACAATATTTGGGAATTTGGGCATCATTTTTTCCAAACTGATTCCTGCTGGTAGGGGGCGTTGTCATGGGGGATCCTAAGAAGACACAGAAATCCTACCTGTAGTCTGCAAGGCTGATTTGTCCAAGCTGTTTTGAATGTTGGATCACCTGGGACTGTTTCAAGGGGTCTTGCTTGAGCAAACCACATTAGTCTGGAGGGAAGTCAAAGCTTTTCATTTTCTGTGGAAACAAAATTAGAAATCCTTTTCTCCAGTAACTTGTCCTTGAACTTAAATTTTGAAGTCAAAGCATTTTTAAAATATATGAATTGAATTAACCCAGCAGCATTTCTTTTATCAGTTGTTATTTCCTCAGCAGTCAAACAATTTAAAGATAACAGAACAGCATACAATATCCAAAGTTTCTCTGTGCTTTCAATCTTTATGTGGCCTTTTTATTACTCTATTTCTTCTACTTTTATTTTTACATATTTTGAGACAGGGTTTTTCTGTGTAACTTTTATCTGTCCTGGAATTCACTCTGCATACCAGGTTTACTTTGAAATCACAGAGATCTGTTTGCATCTGCCTCCCCAGTACTGGGATTAAAGGCGTTTGCCACCACACTCAGTTATTCTACTTCCTTTTCTCTTTTTTAAATCACTGTATCCTGTTTCTTTTTCTCTCCCAAGCCAACATATATTTTAAAACAAACACAATGTAAGCTTTCATTGCAAGCTCTCATACACACCAATGAATTGTTAGTAGAGCTCTTTAAAAGCAAGCTTTTTTTTTTGCCGCTTATGCTAAGTTTGGAAACCTCCCTTAAAGGAGCCGCAAAAATCTGTCTCTAGCAAAACAAAGTCCAAGCAAGAAAAATGCTGCTACCAGGAAGTCTTGCTTGTCTTTGTTCCTTTGTATTTAAAACATTTCTTAAGATTTTCTTAGTTTTAATTGAAAGTTCTTATTATCCACATTGGGCGCCATATGTAATGACTACGTTCTCCTGCTGTCCACCTGGTCCCAATACCGTGCCAGCCCCAAATAATAATACACAGAGATGCTGTATTTGATATAATGCTGTTGGCCAGTTACTATTATTGCTTATCGGCTAGCTCTGTCTTAATGATTAACCCATTTCTACTTAGCTAAGTATTTCCACATGGTCATCTTATCGGAGAGTGGAGGGCCTGCATGCTATTCTCTTTCGACATCTACAAGCTGACTCCTCCTTACTATTTCCTCTTTCCTTCTTGTCTCCTAGTCCTGCCTATCTTCCTTTCCTATTGGCCAACAGTGCTTTATTCATTATCCAGTATGAAACATATTTACAGAATAACATCTCCCATCATAAGGGTCACCTACAGAAATAGGAATGAGGAGTTACTTATAAGAATCAAAAGATGAGTCAAAGATGGCTGCGTCACTGAAAAGCCCTTCAAAGTTCCAAATGACTCCTGAAAACTATAACCTTGGAGCTTTGGGATCCTGAAATTAACTAAGGTACATTTTGACACAGTTGCCCATGGAGACAATGTTAAAAAAAGAAAACTTATAATAAGATGAGAAATGTCCATAGACATACAAGACTGACCCCAACTAACAATTTGAGGAACAGTGGAAAGGCTACCATAAATGCGCTTTCCTGATTATGAGATCGACAACTAACCTATTCACCATCACAGAGCCCTCATCTAGTAGCTGATATAAACAGAAGCAAAACCCACAGCAAAACACTGAGCTGAACTGGAATCCAGATTCAGAGAGGGAGGACAAGGCCAGGCTACAGAAACACATAGAGACAGCTGAAATTAACTAGGAGGAGCTAATTAACTCCCAGACTGGTAGCTGGAAATCCCGCATGAGACTGACTTATACCCCGTGAACATGGGTCTCAGATAGAAGGCCTGGGCAGTCTAAGGGACCTCAGACAAGTGGAACCAGGATATATCCCTGCTGCAAAAAAGACTTTAGGAACACATCCCCAATGGAGGGATACTCCCTTAACCTAGAGACAGGAGAGATGGCTTAGTCCCTAGTGCAAATGACTTGACAGATTCAGACGACCCCTCCTGGAAGGCATCACCCTACATTAGAGTGGGGCTGGGTGTGAGGGGAGGGTGGTCAGGGGTGCATGAGAGAGTGGGAGAGAGGGAAAGAGATAGGGAGAGAGGGAGGGAAGAAGGGAGAGGGTACTGGGATTAATATGTAAAATAAAAATAAAAAAAGAAAAGAGAAAAAAAGAAAAAAGGATGATGCTTTTACAATTCAAGGATTGCCAAATATGTTGATCAACAGGTTGAGGGGCAGAGTCAAGGAGTAAGACATGATTCAGCATCTATCTTCATTTCTCTGGAAAGAAACCTGCCTTGCAAACAGCTTAATGTTAGCCTTCTAGCCTGGAGTACATTTCTGCTATTCTAAGATAGCTGTTCCATGGTACTTGATTGCATCAGCTCTGACAAACTATAAAAACTCTGTACTGTGTGTACAACTTAAAACATGGTACATTACCTCTCTATGCTTCAGTATCTTCATGTGTAAAATGTAAATAATTAGGATCTTTGGCAAAAAGTTGTTTATTATTATTATGTATTACTATTGTTTCCATAATTATATGTATAAAAGTTTTACAATAGTTCCTGGAGTATGCATGTCATTTGAAAATGTATACTCTTTGCTAAAAATTTATCTGTTCCTAGGGGGCAGGCATTATCTCTTCATTATCTTTACATGTTTAGCTTTAGGTATGGAGCAGAAACTTATATTTTTAGGTTGATGGTTTCAGTATTCCCATGGTTCATCCTGACAAAGAAACTGTTTTCTTGTTTCTTGCTGTAGAAATCTGGACTCTTAATTCTAATGTATTGCCATAAAACATAGTCAGTGCTGTTCAGATTGTGGTAAATAAGTTGGTAGCTAATCTACAGTTAAGCTATTGCTTAGTCTTTCCAAGTTGCAGTTTCTTCATCTATTAAATGAGATCATTGAGCCAGATGATCGCTAAGGTCTTATCTAATTTCAAAATTCTGCAAGCCCAGGTTCCTGACTATAATTTAGGAAGGCAGTGCACTTGAAGAATGAATTATATTTGATCATTAGAGAAATAAAAAAAATCTCACAAATCAACTGAAAGCACTCTTAGGGAATGGAGAATATATTTGGCAGGATTCACGGTGTGCTTTTGCTAGGTCATTAAAATGAATAAGACCTTGTGTGCACATCTAAGTAATTTAATGGTTCCACTTTTCCACAAACCATTCAAAGAATCATAGTTCTTCCTCCTGTCATGAGCTTCCCAGAATTGTTCCTATTTTTCATATCTCAAGTAATTATTAATGATGATTCAAAGCCTCATAACTTCTATACTTAATCAGACACTTCTGCTGTGCGAAACCATGCATGCTGTTTCAGTTTTCAAGATATGTTTTCTTCAAAACAACTGCAACTGCACTTCAGTTGAAGTTAAGTACTCACTAAGGCTAATTTGAATTATAGCAGAAACATTACAACAGTGATTGCAAACTAGAGTTTGTAACATGACATTATGCATAGTTACTTTGGCCTATATTTTTCTGCCTGATTGTTGCCAGATTCTAGTTTAAACAAGCTGAGGAGCAAAGGTTAGGTTGCAATGGTTTTGGAGTTCTACCCAAGGATTAAGACTTTAAAATATCCAGTCATAAGTGTGGTGCAGGTGGTTCTGGTGACATATATTAAAAATGGATGTTAGAGAAAGGTAATTAGATCATTAGGGAGAGTATGCTCATGAGTGATTACAGCAGGTCTTGCAAGATGTATGAACATGAGATATTATATAAAAGCAAAAGCAAAAAATTATCCTTTTTTGTTGAAAGCTTCTTGCTTAAATACATGGATATAGTCTCTTGTATCCATTCTTATCACAATACTTTCTGCATTAAAGCCATCACCACAGGCTAAATGAATGAATGATATTTTAATATTTGTGGAAATCTAAATGTAGTTGTATTAATTCCCCTGTTGCTTTTCACCTCTAATTCTTCCCATTTACCCCATGCCCCATTCTATATAAAATTCATGGTCTATGGTGACTATGATTTATAATTGTCACATATGCATAGAGATATGCATATTTGCATTTTTCATCCTGTCTAGTCACAAAGACTCTTCAACCCAAAAATAACACATGGATACTCTATTAGTTATAAATCTGTTGGCCAATGGCTAGAACTTCTTATTGGCTATCTCTGTCTTAGATATTAATTCATTTCTATCAATCTAAGTGTTTCCATCTGATACTACCAGAGAGAGATAAGAGTCCAGACTTCGCCTCATGGCCTACATCTTGACTCCTCTCTATTACATCTCCCAGAATCCTCCTTGTCTCCTAGTCTTGCCTATCTTGCTTTCTTATTGGCCAACAGGGCATTATTTATTAACCAATAAGAATACATCTCCCATCATCTCCTCTTTTCTGTATAATATAAGAAGGGCTTTAACTTTAACATAGTAAAATTCCATATGACAAAACAGTTATCAAATGTAATTAACAATATTTAGTCCGTTACCATTATCAGGATTTAAAAAAAATGTTCTATCATCTATCCTATCTTTGTGAGCCTAAAGTCTTATAAGGAAATTGTCTTTAATCTTAACTAAGGACAATTATGATCACAACTATCTGTCTTCATCTCCATTAAAGACCACAAAAAAGATAATAAACTCTAGAAATGACAAAGACAGCTTGCTGCCTGGTCAGTCACCCAAAGTTCTTGTATAGTCTTTCATCTTCAGCCTACAGGCCATAGTGTGTCTGCTAGACTCCTTAGCAAAGCAGAAAACTTGAAACTGTCAGGCTGAATTGCCAATTTGTCAGTCACATATTTTAATGTGTTCCAGCAGACAGTCTGGCAGACTGTTCCATGAAGCAGGGACCCTGGATCAATATCCATCTTGTATCAGCTGTCACTTTTCGGTGGGTCCTACGTGTCTACCTTGTACAGTTAAGCAGTCTAGACATGATCATTTTCTTGTCCAAATGGCTAGTCTTGACATATTGCAAGTAAACTCCATAAAGACTTTCTTCAATGTCCATCTTCCCTTCTGACGTACATGGTCTTACCAAATAAGTTTTGCTTCAGTAAAGAAAAACCCTAAACCATTTTAAATGCCGTATTCTATAGGTCTTTGAAAGGTTTGAATAATATTTATCTACCTCAAATACATCTCTGTATATCTAGAAAGCCTATCTAAAATTTTTGACTATTATAGGTAACTATTTATAATTTGTACTAAATTATGCATTAAATTTTTAGATGGGCTATATAAACACAATACTTAAACAAGAGAAGAAATATACATATCACAAAATTGACTTTAAATTTGTATCAATAAATAAAAATCTATTCCAAAACAAAGTATTCATTTCTATGCCATAATCTCCATTTTACCTTTAAAAGGGAAATTGGTTCCTGGGACGAGGATGATTGAATCAGTGGATGAATACATTAGAGAACAGAGAGAGAGAGAGAGAGAGAGAGAGAGAGAGAGAGAGAGAGAGAGAGAGAGAGAGAGAGAGAGAAAGAGAGAGAATAAAAGAGGGAGCCATAATAGTTTCAAGAGAAAACTGACTCTAAAGAAAATGTCCAGAGACCTACAAGACTGACCCAAGCTAACAACTTGAGCAATAGTGGAAAGTCTATCATAAATGCCCATCCCTGATAATGAGATTGATGACTAACTTATCCACCATCATAGAGCCCTCATCTACTAGCTGATGGAAACAGAAGCAGACACCCACAGCGAAACACTGAGATGAACTGCAATCCAGAAGCAGAGAGAGAGGACAGGACCAGGCTAAAGAAACCTACAGACACAGCTGACCTGAACAAGGTGGAGCCAATGGGCCCCCAGAGCGAGAGCTGGGAAACCAGCATTTGTCCGACTCAGACCCCCTGAACATGGGTCTCAGTTAGAAGACCTGGGCAGTCTAAGGGACCACTGAGAATGGAACCAGGATGTAATCCTGGTGCACAAAAGGATTTTGGGAACATATTCCTCATGGGGAGATACTCCCTTAACCTAGAGGCAGTAGGGAGGGCCCAGTCCCTACTCCAAATGACTTGACAGATTTTGTTGGCCCCTTCTGGAAGGCACCACCCTTCCAGTGGAGTGTGGTTGATGAATCGAATGGGAGGGTGGTCAGCGGCATGGGAAGGAGGGAGAAATGGATGGAGGGATGAAGTGGGAACAGATATCGATATGTAAAATAAATGAATAAATATAGAAAGAAAGAAAGAATTTTTTCTAAGTTAAAAATAAATATTTTCTTGGTACTTCATTGTCAAGGTTTGAATCCTTTTGAGATTTTCTTCTTCCATGAAGGTATCCCTGTTCAGTTATGGCTTAGCTAGACATCATAAAATTTTGTTAGATGTAGTTATATATTTGTTAGATAATGAACATGTATGTGCACCTGTGGAGGTATGCAGACAGTTTGCAAGAGGACTAAGTTAGCTCCTTCTATGGGATTAAATTCCCAGGGATTGAATTCAGGTTATCAGGCTTGAGAACAACTGCCTTTAAACACTGAACAATCTCCCTGGCCCCTACCATGATGCTTTGACCTACTAGTCAATCTACTGTAAAAGAAAAGAAAAGTTGGTATAATTGGTAAATGTGAAAAGTCGTTAAGTAACTATTTCTATTAAATAATCTAATTCAAATACTTCGATTAGCATGGTTTAGTTTAATTTTCAATTTTCTGGTCTGGTGATTCTTTTGGAAGAAGAATGAGATTTCTTCCCTCCCTGCTTCTAATTTAGTGTGTCATGTTGCAAACATGCAGTACTTTAGTCTAAGTCTGATTAAAGGAAAAGTTAATATTATTCAGTTTTACTGTGATAACACAACCTTTCAAATCACTGTGACTTAACATTCCAAATATTTATTTCTTGCTCAAGTTATGTAGAGGTTACAGCTCAGTTCTGTCTCTGCCCAGTATAAAGCTCTGCCTCTCATTGCTATGTATTCATAGCTCTCAAATCTATGTGAAAAGTGTAGTCCTTATTTGATATGACAAGTGTAGATTGACATTATTGAATCCTCTCCTGGGACATAACATAATCATGTTTACATATTCCATTCCTCAAACCAACTTCTATGTTCAGTGCTAAGAATTGGATTGGGAAATATAGTTCATGTATAAGGTGGCTTTACAGGGTACATAATGAACTTGAGTGAAGGCACAGAAATTTGAAACAGTGAAGAAAATGCAGGGTGTGAACAATCTATCTAACAGTTGCTTCAATTAACAGCTTTGCTTTCAACTCCAACGTGTTTCTTTTAAAAGAAACTATCCGTTTCCTCTGATGGCACCTCAAGTGGTATTGATTCAGTTAATATAAAAAAGTTTTAAGCTAAAATACAAAGCTTTATGGTCAGTGGTCACTAGTTCTTTTTAGACATAGATAGTGCCTTGGTTTTGGAACAATGCCATTAACTTCTCTCTCTCTCTCTGTGCTTTGTACTACAAGCTCTATTAAATTCTTCATTGAATACTTTGTGTGTGGGCCATTAAATACTCAGTATGTGGTGCAATGCCTGCCCACACTGATGAACCTCGAAAGAGGTTTTATTGCATGAGTAATTTAAGGTTGAAGGTCACTTGGATTACTAGGATAAATATTAAACTGTGTTGTACTAGTACAATTTGTATATATAGCTTCTTAATATTTCAATAGCTTCCTGTACCATTTGCTGATATTTTTTTCCTGATGGTCACAGGAGTTAGGTCCACAGATGAAAAGATTTACAGAACTAGATTGTTTATAACTATCTTTATTGCACATTTCTTCTGTAAAGTAATGTAAAATGTTCTATAGGATAAGTTCAGGATCTCTGCTTTGTTGATGTTGGCGTACAGAGCACCCTGCAAGATGCTTGGTGCACAGCAGGTACTCAGGAAATGCATCCTTTAACTTGGAGTATTTTTATATTATTAGGGCAGAAGTTATCAATTTTGTTTTATATTACTTTGGAAAATTTCTACTCATGCCCTGTAGTCACTGACAAAGCCCCCTGTGAACAAGAGAATATACTGTTTGGAAACAAAGTTTTCATTTTGAAACTCTCTACTTTTGGTGCAAATTCCTTTTTCCATCAAATATCCTGTGAAGAAGACAAGATGGGGGCAAAGAGGAAAATAGTGTTAATATTACCTAAGAGACTTTCAACACCATAGTTATGATGGGCATACTGTCTGCTTTAACAAACATAGGAATTCTTCTTCTCATGAGGCTAACACTTTATTCCTCTAGTCTAAAAAGAACTGTAGGTGGACTTTTCAGATAGATGCCAAAATATATCTGAAATTACAGAAAACTCACAGTTTACACCAAATCAGTAAGCCTACTGGTTTTCTTCAGAGCAATAAAATTTTGGAGAATTTCTAAATTTGAATCCTCCAAATTTAATAATTATGATCTTTAAATGACTTTGTAGTATTCTAAACAGGAACTTTGAAGTCCATTTAAAAATCTAGTCTTTTAAATTTGTTGATTATCAGTATGTAAGGAGTGGTGTCAAAATATAAGCTATTATGAAATAAGTGATATGTCTCTATTTGGCAACATACAACTAATAAGTGGTTTAAAGTACATTCAGAAAAATATGGTGTATGGATTTTCCTATCATTTGAAATTTCTAGAGGAGGTTTTACTTTTAAAATGAAGACTGCGAATTCTTTCCAATAGTACCTTGTATGCATTTTCTTTTTAGTTTTGCTGTATCTGGTATAAAGTTGCATACATGTAATATGTGATATGGGGGAAGAGGACCAATAGCTCAAGGCTAGCCTTTGCCACATAATGAGCTTGCAACCAGTCTTGGATATAGAAGATCTTGTATTTTCTCATAATTCTTAGGCTATAAGTCAAATATCAAGGAGTTAGTTGGTTTGATTTCTTGAGTCCCTTTTCATTGTCTTGCTGGTGCTCACCTTTTGCTGTCTTTGTTGTCTGTGCTTCTGTGTCAATTTTCTCTTCATTATTTTTTGAGAGGGGCTGTTTTATAGACTATTTTTAATTTTTTTATTTTTATTTTACATATTGATGCCAGGACCTTTTCCTTCCCTCCCTCCCTTTTTCCCCCTTTCCCACCGTCTCATGCCCCTCGACCACCCTCCTTCCCCATTCCCCCCCAACTGCACTTGTAGGGTGGTGCCCTCCCTCCACGAGGGGTCTTCTAAATCTGTCAAGTTATTTGAAGTAGGGACTAGCCTTCCCTCCTGTCTCTAGGTTAAAGGAGTATCCCTCCTAGAAGGATGTGACCCCAAAGTCATTTGTGCACCAGAAATACATCTGGGTTCCAACGAACTGGAATCCAGATGCAGAGAGGGAGGACAAGACCAGGCTGCAGAAACACATAGAGACAACTCACCTGAACAAGGAGAAGCTCATGGGTCCCCAGACTGATAGCTGAGAATCCAGCATGGAACTGACTCAGACCCCCTGAATAGGGGTCTCAGCTACAAGTCCTGAACAGTCTATAGGACCTAGGACAATTTTTTCTTTTTATAAAAGCATTTGTTCATTAGATTTCAACCCCAACCTACACATGTCATTTTGACCAATTCATTATGTAAGTTACTTGATCTCTCAATACCAATGTAATAGGGGTTAAGGCTTCAATACATTAAGTATAGGAAACCACAAGAGTACCATATGATTGAGGTCATGTACAATTGTATTAGATTCTTTCTCATAACCATCTGTTGAATTAATTAGAGCTTATCACAAGATTTAATATTATGGATCATAGTCATTTACTGATACATATAGCATGAGGGCAATCATAGACATGAACTGTTTTTCTTTGTTACTTTATTTAGGAAAACTGAAAATACATGAAAACACATGCTTCTTATGTCTACAATTAATGAATATTGAGAAATGGAGCAAACAACGCTTTCTATCATTACCAAAAGTTTCTATGTCCCTATTTTTGAGTCACACCTACTGTTCTAAAGCAACAAGTATTCCAGTTTCTTCTACAATAGATTCATTTTATCCATTTTTAATTTAAAAAAGAAATTAGGAAATGGTGCAACCATGTTTGGATTATTTTGTGCAATACACTATCTACAAGATTCATTCATGCTGCCTTTATGCTGTTAATTTCTTTTGATTGTTGAAAGAGTATGAATATACACCAGCTTACAACCATTTTCATACATATGTATATTTGAGTTGCTCTTTGTTTTGCATCATTATGAAGAAATCTACTATGAACACTCTTTTTCCTTAAAAATTGTATTAAAAATCTTTAGAAACACAGAAAAAATGACCTAGAAATTTTACATTCATGCTCTGTCTTCACATATCAATAACCCCTCACATTATCCACATCCAGGCCTAGGTGGATATGACCTTTTATAGTTAATAAATGTTCAGTGGTATGTCATAATTTAAATTCACAATTAATCTAGCAATTAACTCTTGGTTTTACAAATGTTACATCTTTACATAGATGTTTAATGATGACTGTCCCCTAGAATACAATATATCAAACTTTCACAAACCTAAAATGTCTATCTATACTGATGGTTTACACCTGAAATCCCAGTACTTAGGAATCAGAATCAGAAGGATTATGTAAAGTTCAAGACCTACCTTTACAAAGTGAGTTGCAGGCCAATCTGAGCTTAATGGATGCCAACATTTTAATCTATCACTGCACTCTCTCCAACAAATAACAGGACTTCTATCACAGAGCATCCTGGTATTTATTGTCACCTTTACTTTTGCCACAAAGCTTGTTTAAGAAACCTTGTGGTTTAAGGAAAATTGCAGTAAAGGCAAAACTAATTGTATTAATTCTTGTAAGATAAAATATGAAAATCACTATGGGTAATATTTTTTTAATCTTACTGTAATTGTAGCATTGGAAGCCAAATTGTTACTTGTTCATTTCATGTGCATTAACATTCCTTTCATCTGTCATTCTTAACCTTCTCACAGGAGACTATAAATTAAAGCACAATCCTAGAAAGATACACTCTGAAATTCTCTAGTATGTAATACAAATTACAGATAGGATATGTGGTCATTTGAATGAGATAAACCTTATAGTCTCTGGCTTTTGAATGTTTGGTTTCTCAGTTTTGGGCACTTTGGATAAAGCTTTACTGGAGGAAATATGGCATAGAGATAGGCTTTGAAGCAAGCATATCATGACTTTTCAGCTAGCTTTTTCTACACAGCAAATTCCATGTTCTACTATATGGCATATTGAGAATTAATCTTCAATTATTAAAAAAGAGGAGGACAGAGGCAGACATGGGGAAGAAAGAAGAAAGATTTAATAATAATTTATCAGTGAGAAGTACTTTTCATTCTCTCTGGGATGTCTAATTTTCTAGTATCAGTATTATTGTATTTTGGCAACATCATTGGCAAAGTAAGGGTTATGTAAACATAAACACTGTGATACCATAAACATCATACAACTGGCAGTTAATATGGGTTCAAAATGATTGATAGGTATATAGCTAAAGAACATGGATACCTTGGCCAAGCAATGATTCATATTCCAGTTAAGTTACATAATAGGTAGGGGTTTCAAAATTCTACTCCAAATTATATACAATTTTAAAAATGATTATTTATATCTAGAAATTTTGCTTTCACATTCCAATTAAAAATAGCTATATGTATAAAGCAAATGGAAAAAGTCAAAATCTCCACTTTTTTATTTCTTATAGAGGATGGAGAATCAAAGGAATAATTTGTGATGGGTTACATAACATTAGTATCTATAAGCTATATTTAGCTTGGCAACAAACTAGGAGAGTACCAGTTGAATCATACTAACTTATTATATATTAAAAGAATATTTAGAAATCTTTCTTGAGGAGGGTCAGGAGCCAAACGGGAAAAGAATGGATTAATTAGAACAAATTATAATGCCTCATATATATGAAAATGGAACAATAAAACCCAATAATTTTTATTCTTACTTAAAATTTAATTTTCTAAAAGAAATCATTCTTAATTATGTTGAGCTATGATATAGCACAAAGGTATTAGATGCAACAAAAAATATCTAAAATTACATAGAGAATACTTACTACTGCAAAGAAGCCCCTAACAATGCATTCCCACTTAACAATAACAATTTGTCATCCATCCCTCAATATTTGCTAATAGATAAAGACTTTTGTAACAATTATAGAAAACCACCAGTGATTTGCTTGATAAATCAAAGCTTTGGATTTGTTTTTTTTAAAATACTTTTCTCAATTTCTCTTCTATTCCAGTAAACACTGTGTCTATGACACACAAAGCTAATAGCAGCTCTTATAGCAGAACTGCTCTATCTCTTTACAAATTTATGACTTTCACTTTCTATTTAATATTCTATGTGATGTTTGGCAACTCTGATTGCAACTGCCAAATTCAATCTCTTACCAATAAACAGGCAGTTGCAATCAGTTTTTGAACACTTATGGTATAACTGGGAGTGATCTCTCCCCATTTTTAAAACCACACTTCAAATAATCTTGTTCCTGGCAGGAGACAGTTTACTGTCAAATATACAGTGAGTAGGGGGTGTTTGTGATTTTGAACATGTTTCTATCATGGTGCCTCCCCTGCTGTCTTTCTGATAGCCTCAGTTGTTAGTCCTGCCTTTTGTGTGCTGAAAATAAACCCTGCAATTCAAGAAGTCTGGGCAGCATTGGAAGCCCACTGAGGAGTGTGGATTACTTTAGCTATAGCCCCAGATTTCTTATAGTAAAAGAAACATTTCAGAAAAATTGCTGACTGGACTGGACCAAAGGTACAAAATACTGTGTTCTGTCTATGGAAATGACAATTTCCCAGAAAATTTATCCCGTGCTTTGCTAAAATCTATCCATTTATAAAATGCATTGTTTGAGATTTAATTTCACATGTAATGTAAATTTATTGACCTATTTATCTTAAATCAAAGTATATGGTATATTTTATTTCATCCCATAATCAACAATTAGAGGCATTTATAGTAATACACCATAGTGGTAATATAATGACAAGGGAAAGCTATGAGAGCCCCTTTATATGAATGGTAGGTTAACTTCCATAAACAAATACATTTGCTTAACATGTATTACCTAAGAGGCAGATACCGTTTGTATTAAACAAATTATCTTGTGCAAACTATATTTTGCAAGAATTAGATGGGAGGTGATGATTAAGATCTAATCCCTTTAAAAATTTAATAGAGATCTACTGGGTACTATTTGCTCATCTGGGCTGTATATAGATATTGCGAACTGGATTTCATTTCCTCTCAATGACACACACACACACACACACACACACACACACACACACACACCTCCCCTTCGATATTTGTGATAAAAACTAAATTTATGCCACTTAAAAGTTGTAATAAATTCATGGCTTCAATTACATAGTTGCTATAGAAATTTTAGTTGTAGTAATTTAAGTTTTGGGGTTTAAATTTACATCTTCCTTTGTTCATAATTTATCTTTTTGCATTGTTATTCCCATAAAAGTAATCAGTTAATAAAATGGTAAAGAAATTATTATAGGTAGCCATTTATACTTAACTCATTTTAAATTCATAATTATGTTAATTACATTTTTTGACATTCGACATAAATGGTAATTCTTTATGACACTATATGTTTATGTTAAGAAAACAGATAACAGAACGCTTGCTAGTGAACTGACCACCAGGAATATTATGTCTAGATTTATTTTGGCCACTTTTTCAGTCTTTGAATGTGTTATAACCTTACTTTACTTTAATTTTCTCAGGAAAGGGAAAAATCACACAGTCCCTGAAGGGAAAAATGTTTAAATGAGGGTTTGGCGTTTCCTATCTGTGTATATAAATGGAAAGGGACACACGCAGACACTCGCCTTATACATATGCTAGTTTACGTCAGCTATCACCTTAGTTTGAAAAGAGCATAAATAACATAGTAAAGGTCACATTTAAAATTTTGATCAGAAAAAAAGAGCTATTTTACAGGGAAATCATAGCAAATTCAGTTGAAGCAAGTAGTGTTTGCAAGAAAGACTGACCTATATGTCAATGGATATGTAATGTGCTCTGAAATCCAAGTCATATTTTCTAGTTCTCTTTGACAGCATTACTCAGTGGAAGGGAAAAAGCATGACCAGTGATTGAAATACGGTGCTCTTTGTTACCAGGACTTGTGACTTTGGGCCTGCTATTTAATCAGTAGAATCTTATATTTGACCTCTAAAATGGGAACCTTTTTTCAATAAAAAACCATATACTTAACACAAGGATTGCTTTTCTGCCCAAGGATTATAAAATAGTCTATACTATGATTTTGTTTGAATCTAACAATTAAGATGTATCAGAATCCCATTCAGTATGAAGTAATAAGAGCTTTTGTTTTCACTTCTACAACCTTTTACTTAGTATTGTATGATGTAATAATAAGCAGAAAATTGTCGTCAATTTAAAAAAGAATGAAACTCTTTATATTGCTCATTTTGGCTTTGTCCTCAGCTTGAATGTGTCTTCACAGTCCAAACCTAAGTAAACTTACTGTTTCTTCATAGTTCCTCTATTCAGACTGAAGCAATCCTGCTCTATATGTGGCTGGAGACTAATTGCCGAATTGTGACTAGAGACCAAAATGCCCCAGACTAAATATCTGCTCCTGTGTTATACACATCAAGTGTTTGGATTAAAAGCATATGATCCCAAGTGCTGAGATCACCTTTGTGTGATGTGTTTCCCTTTTTGACTGGATCAATTTCATGTAGCTCAGTATGGCCTTCAACGAACAGATATTCATTTGCTTGTCTCTTGAGTCCTGGGATTAAAGGTGTGTGCCACCATCAACTGGAATTTTGGCTAGCTAGTATGGCTGCTGGAATTAAAGGTGTGCATCATCATTGCCTAGGTCTATGGCTTGGCTAGCTTTGCATTCTGAACCTTCAGGCAAGCTTTATTAAATCATAAAGAATATATCACTACACACACACCTTTTATCCCTGTACTACAGAGACAGAAGCAGGTGGATCTCTGTGAGTTCAAGGCAGTCTTGATTATAGAGTGAGTTCCTCAACATCCTCAACTATGTAGTGAGACCCTATTTCTAGAAAAGAAAAGGTAATAAAGAGAAAAGGAGGAAGAGACGCTACAGTATGGTACACATATTAGAGGCTGAGGTCCTACCAAGACCTCTCCATCTGATTCCTAATTACTTTTATGATCTCCACCCCTCACATTTACAGCCTTGTTTTCTTTAATTATTTGTGTGTGTGTGTGTGTGTGTGTGTGTGTGTGTGTGTGTGTGTGTGTGTGTGAGTATATGTATGCATAGATGCATACCTGCAATTTGCTGAATCTATTTTGGCTTCAGGACTGATTTTTTATGTATCAGATAACAAATTAAGGAACTCATCCTTGGAAGAGGTAAATATTCCCTCTCTGCACTCGTTAGTTTTCTTGTCTAGTACTTGGACCCATGAGATTTTTCCTCCTTCTGCATTAGTAAATCTACTGATATTGATTTTGTTCAGTAATCATTTATGCAACCTACTATGATATATTGTTTTCATCATTCTTAACACTTAGATAAATGCAACTGAAACAAATTTGATAATTCATCTTATGAAGTAAGTAATGGATAAGGTCAACAAAACATCTGACCACAGAATCAGTAAATCAAACTGACCTGTTCACAGTAGCTCATTCCTGGAAGCCCATACATGTAATCTCAGCATTTGGGTGACTTAAAGAAGAGGTTGACAAGTTTGGGATCCATCTTAACTCTAAAATGATGTGTGCTTTAAAAAAAAACTGAGGTAATGAAACACATAAAATAGCAACAAGTTAACAACAATGGAAGAAAATGAAGCTGGCATGTTGGAAGTACATATCTAATCCTAGTCCTTGTAGGTTGGATGAAGGAAGGGAAGGAAGTAAGCTGCTTATTGATTTAAAAGTTCAAGGCTTTCCTATATTGCAAGAGCCCTTCACTGAAAAACAAAAACAAATCAGGAAAATAAACCCTGAAGTAATGTGTTTAGGCAGCATATTTCTACATTTTAGTTTTTATTATGTATCAGAAGTTTAAGATTATATGATTACAAATAAGCATCCCTTTCAAAATTGTGAAATCTATATAATGAGAATGTTCCTGATAATGTTCCATGAAACAATAAAATTAGGTAAGATAAACCACTAACTTTCTTTCTACAAAATGAAATCTTTAACAAGCAAGGTTTTTAGGCCCCACAGGTAGGAATGTTAATCATGCTGTATAATAAGAGATAAGTAACTCATCATCACAAATTATAAAAAGAAATAGTTGGTGGCTAAATAAGATTGAACATTTTACTCCTCCAGGCTAATAACAGACACCAAGCTATATTTCTTTATAAGCATCCTAATTGTGCATCACACACCATAGATAATAGACCTAACACAAAATCCACTATAGATCCTTTGTCTATGTCTTCTTTAAAGACCATAAAAAGGAAAGCTGTTAGATTTAGGGTATCAGTGTTGTCAGAAAGATTCCTTTTTTCCACTACTTTTGTAAATTAAATGTGCAGTTTCTCTAAATTAAGTCAACAAGGATTTAGCCTTCTTCTGTTTACATACCACTATGTTATTGAGTCACTCTTTTGAGATTATTTCATCGGAACCTGGTCATCCTCAGAATAGCATTGTGACAAGTATCTGTCTAATGAATACTTCCTCTGTTGCCTGCCATTTCTGAATCAACTTATAGATTTTCACATTCTGCTTTAAAGATATAGTTATACATGGAGACTTGAATTGAGAAGTTAAATAGAAATAGGTATGGTAGAATAGACAGTGCCTTATGTGAGGGAAAAATGAAGACATTTGACAAGAATTGGGCATGACCCTGGGCCTTGAAACATTGCTGAAAATGGAGAGGAAATTGTTGTTGAATTAGAAGTTGATGGCAAGTGCAATTCTCATTTGCTTTAGCTGTTAAGATTTTATATAGACCGATCATTTAGACCTGGAAAGGCATTATGAAGCAAACATTTTAGAATTAACTTAGAATTATTTATGTTCACTTAAAGTTTATTTTGGAATATGTAGATCTTTGAGAAAATCATCTGATTGGGCAATAGTTCCTCTACTAACATATATATATATATATATATATATATATATATATATATATATATATGTGTGTGTATGTGTGTGTATGTATATATGCTTGTATGCATATATGTACATATATATTTATATGTGTTACAGCATATTACAAAGTATTCTTTTGCATAAATATTGCATGCTTGTATATAATAAATATTATTTTTTTCTTCCAGAGGAAAAGTATTATTATATTAGACAGCTTCTCTTTACATTAACTAATACCTGAGGTGATCAAATTATAAAGAAGTTTTATTTGGCTCTGGTTGTAAAATTTTAGGCCATGATGTTCTGGTTCCATAGCTTTGAGTGCTTGGTAGAACATGGTAATCAGAGAACACAGTAGAACAAAATTCCTTAACATATGGCAATTAAACAAAAACAGAAAGAAATGTACCTAGGCCATACTTCTTTTTTTAGGGTATGCACTAACAAACCAAAGACTTCCAGGAAGATCTATCTGTTAAATTTTTCACCTCCTGCCAAGAGTACCAATGTAAAAATCAAGCCATATACCAGAGGGGACGTTAGAATACATTCAAGGTCCTAACCCTTCTCTGGCAGCTCATGATCCAGAGTAGTAGTTCTCAACGTGTGGGTCATAAGCTCTCCAAGTGCTTCAGATCAGGTATCATACACATCAAATATTTACATTAAAATTCGTAAGAGTGGCAAAATTATAGTTATGAAGTTGCAGCACAATATATTTATGGTAGAGGACTACCACAGACTGGGGAACTAAACTAAAGGGACACTGCATTAAGAAGATTGAGACCCTCTCATAATGTAAAGTGCATTTATTCTACCACCAAAGTGCCCAAATATTAACTGTTCAAGCATTGTTGAAAAGCAATGGTTGCAACCTTTCTTTGATGTCAAGGCCAACTCAAATTTGAGGTCTTGTTAAAAAAACATGAAATTATATATGTTACACAGTTTGAAGATACAATATTACTTCAGGCCAAAAGTAAAGAATGCTATTCTAAAAGGAAGTCTTAGGAAAACAGACAATGGCTGCTGATGCTGAAACAAGATTAAAACCAGAAGGAAAAACATTATATACCACAGGTCGATGTTCAGCATTTGGGCACACTCTACAGCATGTGACCCTCTAAAGGATTTGTCAGCCTTGAACCTAAAGCTATTCAGGTTGTAGTCCATTGGACAATTCCCATTGGCTTTGCTCACTGTAGGTGGGTCCCTCACCATATGTCCCACATTTCTAACATCATTAACTTATTTGAATCTCTGTTGTAGATGTGCCTTGAATTTCATAATATAACACACTATCCTGCCATGACTGCTTGCAGAGACTGAGCCTGCCAAGTTACCTTGCCTCTACACAATTTTCGTATTTTGTGTGTCAGAAAAACTAGCATTATTTTGACAATGCCAAGGTATGCTGCCAGAACAGACTGGCTGTACCTAGCTCAACTGAGCAATGGTGGAGGGAGATTCAGAGTTCTCCTGAAACACAATATGGGCAACATTTCTATTGTTCCAAAACAGAAATCTTGGGACATTTTTAATAGTACTCATCTTTCTTATCACAATATTGAAACTGTAAGTGAGCATTTCTCAAATTTGTACTCATGAGAAATGTATGGAATGGAATTGCTCCATGAAAAGTCATACTCCTTGAGATAGCCAATCTAATTTTAAATTACATACCTTTGGGAGTAATTCTTAATCTTTATTGAAGTGGAAGGACAAATTAGGAACATGAAAAGATGATGCAAGTTAGTAAATATCGAGACAAAATTCTAATTTCAATATAACTTAATTTATACTTCCTATTTTATATCAATACCCTTTTATTCCTACAGATGAGACACAAGTTCTATGTTAGGCCCATTCCAATCTGACTGTAAACTGTTAATTGAAAATCTGTTTGGTAAAGAATTCCAAGAGATGTGCAAATGCTGAATATTTGCAAAAAAAAAAAAAAAAAAAAAACCGAAAAGAAAACTCTCTTGTGGTTGTGGTTGTGGTTGTCCTAATGCATCTTGATTAAACTCTATGAAGGAGCAATTTGTGAGAGGACTGTGAATTATAGCTAAGGAAGGAAACACCAGGCAGTGAGGCTGAGCAGCAGGCAGTGAGGCTGAGGTGTGATGCCCGGCAGGGTTGTAGAACCAGTCATGGCTATCTATCTTGGCATTTGCAGGAGATGGGAACATCTCAAATTTTGAAATTGTGCCTGTTTAACTGCCTTTTTTGTCAAACTTCTCATGGCTCATTTTCTCTCCATTCAGTGCTGTATTTCACTCTCAGAGTGCTGTGCTGCAGCTAAATTACTACCACCATCATACAACAGAGGCTCAAAGAGCCTATTTTGCTTCTGCTGCATCACAAATGTGCATTAAAACTAGTAGTGTAAATGCTGGTTGCCTGAAATCAAAGCTTCTTTCTTCAAACTGTGTACTGTTAGTATAGTGGCAAAATCAAATAATGCAGACTGTCATTTTTGCCCAATGTGGGGGAATATGTACTGTAGCTGCCACATTGGACTTCTAGGTATACAAAATAAATTCCAGACTTTCTTTTTAGTAAATTCAAAGAGAAACATTTAATTTCCATAGATTGACTTACTGTGAGTTCCAAGTATTTCATTTTTGTGGCACCTATGAAGTTTAAAGTGAAGTTGTGAGATCTCAGTTAGTCAGAACAGGTAGTGCTTGTTAACTGGATCATTGTTCATGTAAATTTTCCCAGATCTGCTCTTGCAGTAAAGCGGTATCCACAACACTGAGCTAAAATGACAGTGTACAATGTGTACTCTGCAAAAGGTTGCCTAGCAATAATTCATTAGAGAAAAATAAAACAGCCTTGTCCTCTTTTAAAGCCATCCACATTCCCAGATGAGAATAAATATAATAGAACATATATGCTGAGCTTGGCAGCTTAACCTTAACTACGAAGCTAAAAAAAAAATTGTCATAGAAAAATTATTTTAGTGTCCCAGTTATTATAAGATCTCCCAAAAGAACTGCATTATGAATGATAAAACAATGAGAGGGCATGGATACAGATATGTTAACTTCAAAGTACCCAATACTGTTTTCTGTAAGTCTGAGAATGAGCTGCAGTGTGTTTGAGTCTGTAACAGTCTCCCCAGGGAAAGCTTTCAAATGTATTGCTAATGGCCCCACCCTGAGATAATCTGCAGACATCCTTATTACTATTCTCTAGTGTCCCTGATGACACTAGCAGTCAGGAATTTTGAATCCATTACCGTGAGACACATAAAACCTCTTGTAATTTTTGTACATCAGTGAATGCTGTTCAATAGTGGGCTGTAAGGCTGTGTAGGCTCATTTTCTCTGCGGAAAATTTTGAGCTAGCTGCTGGCAGTAGCTTGAACAAAACGTTAAGTTTCTTTGGTTTTTGAAGAGAGCTGCAATGCGGCCTGGAGCTACTGCCCCCTCGTGGTGGCTTCCTTAATAACAACGCAAAGCAGTGCAATTGATCTAAACCATTTGCAGAGCAAAGTTTTAATAAAAGAATATTTTGTTGCTAATGATTATTTCACTTAAGTATTTCTGTTTAAGATTAATATTTGTTTCTTTATGGCAAAATATTCAATTTAGGCCATTTGTTAAAAACATAGATACCCTTATTATTCTGTTATTATGATTTTTCTGCATTAATCCTGCCATTTCTTCACCTCAAATCTTTATACAATCCATCTTTCTCCTTCCCTTTAAAATTTATTACTCAGAATGGCAGCCTGTCAGCTGTTATACTCTTAATTATGGGTGAGTCTGTTTTCAAACTGGTATAAATAAGAGTGTGCCAATTCACATTATCATGGTGATGTTACATTTCCCAGGTGATGAGGCCTAGTATTGAAATTCCTCAAACAGATGCAGGTCTAGAAAATTACCAGAAATATGATAACATGGAAAAGATGTTTTAATTTACATAATCAACAGACAGTGTTGTGTGAAATATATGTCTAATGACAATTTTGCTAAATAAACACTGACACTCATATAATACATGCACGGAGTCGGGGTAGGAAATATACCTCAAGAATAGACTACATGGTTCAGTTGAAACAAATAGTTTGCATACTAAAAATATATAAGTACCAGACATTTAATTAAAATCCAACTGAAACAATGTAACCAACATAGAAGCAAATATAAAATTGATTTCTTCAATACATATTGGTGCAGTGTTGTTTATTCTATGAGAAGTACATTGCCATCTTCAACATAAGGATCTCATTCATCAGTGCCTGAATCAGAGAAAGGCTGATCAGAATACAGATATCCTATTTGTTTGAATAAATTTTATTTTGTATTTTACTAGTTATAAAATTATTGGGCAGATAACTCATTGAAAGGGTTAAAATTAATTCTAAGATATCCTGCAAGTATCAAATCAACAGATAGCTAAAAGGTTTGGTTAGACAAAAAGAAATTGAATTAGAAAAGGCCCTCCAATCTGCAACTGAGGTCTGTAAGAAAGAAGGCCTCTTTGCTAATACTAATAATTTAAACTTAATATAGGTCCATGTGGTTTGATTAAACTTAATATAGAACCAAAATGGTTTGATTAAAGAACACACTTGCTAGTGTAAACAAGGTTAGCTATCAAGCTTCAGCTACAGATAATTAAGGAGAAACTTCAGATTTCAATGTTGCTCTCAGAAAGACTTTGTCAACTGAACAAATATGTGACAAAAGAACCACTTTATGTTGGGCAAAATTGGGGATATTTATACCACTGCGATTATTTGTCATAACAGCTGTCCAAGAAATCTAAATACTGCAAGATTTCCATATAGTTCCATTCCTGATATTGAAGAGATATGAGTCTAGTAGTCTCAAGAAATCTTTAGATTAGAATTGTAAATACATGAGGCATTAGCATGTAGAGGATGTTTAACACAACCAAATGATACTTAGGCAACTCAGAAAGTTGCATATTGAAATATGAGGTACAACAACCACTGAAACATGGCAGATAGCAAAGAGTAATGTTATTAGCCATCAAGCATAAATAAAGTCATCATCTTTTTAGTAGGAGGGAGAGTGAGAAAATGACAAGAAGATTTTCACTGGAGCAGTAGATAAGTGATTGGAGTAAAATGTACACCACTTTTTGTAGAGAGCTTTGTCAGAAGGGTAGTTAAGGAAGACATATCTGGAAAAATGTGTAAGTCCAAAAGAATGTTAATGTTTTAAATCAGAAGAGACTCTTTGGGATCCTGGCAAATGAGTCACAAAACAAATAAACTAGATGTTTGCAATTGATATATCTTATAATGCCCATATTTATAAAATAATCTCATATAATCAGAAATAGATAAAAACTAATTTATTAGTAGTCACAAAGATCTTAATAAACATTTGTCAAAAGATGACTTAAATATGGCGAACAAGTATTCAGAGATATCTACATCACCGATGATTAAGGAAATGCAAATTATTATGAGTTATCATCTCACCCTTCTCAAAAGGATGGTTATCAAATCCATAACATCACATAAGAGGGGACCTCATGTACACTGGTAGTCATATTGTAAACTAGTTTAGTCAGTTTGGAAATTAGCTTGGAGGTTTCTAAAGAAAGTGAGAAGGGGAAACTATACATGATCCAGAAATCCTACAATTATCTATCCAAAAGTGTTCAGTCTTATAAAAATGCACTTCCATTCTTATTTCATTTTGGCATCATTCATAATATCCATGATATGGAAACAAGTACCCATAAATGTATACATAGATAAAGAAAACATATATAGGGGGATAAATATAAAATAGTATTCACCTGTAAAATATGAGATGATATTTGAAAAAATATGTATGCACCTGGAGGACATTAGGCAAAACAAAAACAAATTTCATGATCTTACTATGAGTGGAATATTAAAAAAGAGTAAAGATTAAATAGACATCATTATACAGTGATTACCAGTAGTAATTTTTGGAGGAGGATATGTGATCTAGGCAAGAGGTCAACCGCATGCATGTAAACTATTCTCAAGATAACATAAAACAGAAACTATATCTGAAAAGAATCTCACTGCCTTTAGGGTTACTGGTACACAAATAGACTTTATCTGTTCTTACCGTACAAATGAAACATCAGTGAATAAGCATTTGATATCATGAATATATTCATTTGCTAAATTACACTAACCACCACGATTTAGCACTTCCACAGTAAAATTAGTTAATATTATGATGATCGAAACTGTCAAACAGGAGGTAGACGTTTACTATACTAGAGAAATGGACAATTGTGTGACTAAGACTCTTGATTATTATAGGCTTTACAGTCAATGCACAAACAGAACAGTTGTTCTTGTTTTGAATAAGATGCGTTTTCACTGCAACAGAGAAGTCACACTATGTGAAAAAAGATATAGACAGATGGAGAAATATGTTGGGGGGGCTCTGTGAATGTCTTCCTCTTGTTTTCTTAGTGAACAAAAAGGCAGATTCTTTGAGATTTGCATACAGAGAAGAATAATAGTCTGGAAACATTTTAAAGATTATAGGAACCATTCATGTGCACCCACTTTTAGCTCAAAAAAATTCTTTCTTTTTGAACAATCAGTTCACAGATGTTAAATTGAAGTTAAGCAGGTCAGATGTCACATTCAATATCAAACAGCTAGGTAGAAGATGTATGGGAACTGAAATTGAGGCCCTTGATTCTTGTTCCAGAGTTATTTCTGATCTAACCTTTCTGTGTATTTCACTTGAATGTTAACATTATATTTCCACTATAACTCCTCAAATTTCGGCTTACAATATGTCTTTTGATGTGAAGGAGGACATCTCCCGAGGCAATCCATTGAAGTGTAGCTAGTCTTGCAAAAATTAGAAATCTTTTTCCAAGCAGTGGTTGTAGAAGAAGAAACTCTACAAGAAGTTACCTCCCAAATGCATTAAAAACACAAAGTTGGCAGTAGACATCAGAATAGTGATGGGTTCGGAAACAGATGAGTGGACAGAGATATTTTAAGGGTCTCAAGTTTGACAGTTATTGATCAATAGTAAATCATATATGAAGGGCAACAGGATATAAAGGCAAATATTTCATGTGTTAGTAAAGATGAACACTCACTGTCTGAGCATTACTATGCATCTATGAACATGTTCCCAAAGTTCATGGAGTATAATCCAAGTAAGCTTTCTGTTTCTCAGAGCAATAGAAATATAGCTATTTTCGGGTGAAAACAAACCATGAAAATAACATCACATCCTATTTTTACATTTGAGGATTAGGATACCTGTGAAATTTGTGCTGTTGACATATGTCAAAGAAGCTAAAGAGTTAAAGAACTAGACTTAGAAATATGAATTGCACAAAATTACACAATATTTAGATAAAAAGGTGCATATTTGCCAACATGAATGCATACGCACACATGTGGGTATAGTTCAGAGACTGTGGCAGGGCATGATACTGAATCACAATCAGGGGCAATTACCTACTGATTCGTTTGATTAATAATTCACTAACCATAAAATAAAACACATGTATATAATATATTTTGGTCACCTTTATTCCTATGATGCTCTCTCACAGCTTCGCCTTTATGTACCAAGTGCTTCTTAACAAGTCCTCCTTGGATTTCATATCTCTTTACCATCTTACTGGAATACAGGCACCTTTTCAGTGGCTATGTCACTTCCTATCCTAGCAATTAACTGTCCTTGGTCCTCACAGAGGAGTAGTGGGTGAAGGGCTCATGAATTCTTCCCTCATTCAAGACAAAATGCTGATGGGCTCAATTGTGAGCAGGACTTGTTTGGGTAATCATAATCACTGATTTTCCACATTACAATAGCTTTCTCACATTCAGAAGATGGTTTTATGGCAGCAGTCATAAAGACCTCCATTCTTTCTGCCCCATCTTTCCAAATGCTTCTGTAATGTTCTGTGAATCAGCTGTTCTGAGTGGGTTACTTTTCATCTCTGAATTAGCTTGCTCATACAGAAATTAGGGCCACTGATGTCTCACTTGAATGTTCACTGTAAGAAAGTAATCAGATTTTTTTGCATTTATTCCCAAAATACCTCGTGTGTGTGTGTGTGTGTGTGTGTGTGTGTGTGTGTTATGAATGAAGTAGGTATGCATTTATGATTAGTAAATAAAACCTACACTTCTTTTAGAAAAGGATATATCTATAAGACTGCAACCAGATTTCAGTGCAATGCCTGTACCCTTGCAGTACTTAAGAATCCAAAGTCAGCCACTCATTTTTCATAAGCCAACCAAAAGATAATAATTAATAAGTAAATTCATAAAATTAGGTTTTCATTCAATGAAGGGAGAGGGACAGAGTGATCCAATGACATCAAGGCTTCAGACTTTTCCTTCTCCCAGCATGAGTTTCCAGGGTAAATTTCACTGTGGTGCATTGTTTCACCATTTCTCCAAAGTGAAGTATGCAAGTGTCTCTTAGAATATTCCCATTTTTTTCATGGCAGTTCCAGGAGGGCCTCTTGTTTGCTTGAAGAGTTTCTGCTCAAATAATGGGAATGCAATCCTCCAATTTTTCTGATATTTTGGTAGGCGAACAGAAAAGACAGCTGGTTCAATAAGTTCCTGTCTCCAAAATATTGCCTCCTTCTACCAACAAGACATGAATTTCAAATGTGATTGGCAACCACAATCACATGAAAAAACCAGGATTTCTGCTATCAACTTGCATGCATATTGACGGGGTGTCTCTGAAGGTGGAAAGAAGTATTCTCCTGATTTTATAAATGGTTTCATGCTGCTATATTTGTTCTAAAGAAAGTATCGACTACATTTGGAATTTAGAGATTTTGAAAAATAATTTGCACTTACATTTTTATCTGATACAAACGATCTCATTAAAAATTTTAGCACATTTATTTATGTATTTTTTAGTGTGTGTGTGTGTGTGTGTGTGTGTGTGTGTGTGTGTGCTGGGAGTGGCAAACACTCCTGGGTGTACATGTAGACTTAAAGAGAAGAACTTGGAGGAAAAAATTCTCTCCTTCCACCATGTCAGTCCTTGGGAACAAACTCAGATTGAGCTGGAGACAGAAAATGAGTGGGAACAAAGGACATCTACTTTGGTAGCGATTGAGATGAATGTGTCTCTGTGTTCTAGAAGAAATAAAATTGCAACAA
Organism: Cricetiscus sungorus; assembly: GCA_030556225.1. Lineage (NCBI taxonomy): Eukaryota > Metazoa > Chordata > Mammalia > Rodentia > Cricetidae > Cricetiscus > Cricetiscus sungorus. The sequence goes on along the minus strand of JANBXA010000726.1, from coordinate 48,074,385 downwards.
TACTTTTTAATATGAGGAGGACTTTCCCAATAAGAAAAAGCATCTGGATAATTCATATTACACAAGGTGACTAGGAGATAGATTGATTCTGAGACTACTGAATTCACTCTCCTTGTGCATACAAAGTCTGTGTATTCAATAAGCAAGAGAGTAAGAAAAATCATGTGATGTGGCAGTGGAGGCTACATTTTTCTCATTTTTTGGAAGTACAGATTGGAAGAATCTGTACATGATGTTCAGTGATTCTGAAAAAAAATCTGTGTTCGTATGGAGCACATAACATATAAATGTGCTTATCATCATCCAAGTGGAAATGGGTAGGCACTGCTCAAATTATTTCAAAGGTTGTAAGGCTTTCAAAAGCTTCTAGGTGTTGAAATAGAAAACTTAGAACGCGTTTTAGAGGGCAGACCAAAGAATTTCAAGAAATGACACAGTTTCTCACCATGTTTGCACAACGAAGAAAGAATGTGCTCTTTTGAAGTAAAGCTCAAAATAATCAATGTGTTCTCCAAATATTACATTCAAATAAATGAAAATGTTGATGTAATATGCTAACTTGGATACATTTCATATTTTCCTAATGTGTATTTTCAAAAATTGTCTTTTAGGAATTTGGGTTTCAGTGTTTAGACACATATGTCAGTAATCATATGAATGCAATTAAAGTGTAAGTTAATTAATAATACTCTGTTTAGAGTTAGAAGAAAAGTATTTATTTTTCATATATCTAGCACAAGTTAAATAAGTCAAGTACTATGTTAAGACCCTATTCCTTAAAAATCTGCCATCTCCCAATTTTAGCCTATAAACTTATAAGTGACTTCATTCACTTTGTTTCTTGTGTTGGTCCCTTGCTACTTTCACTCTACAAACATTTGGAAATGCCTTTAATTCATTTGCAGCTTTAATTCATTTCTAGCCATGCACTTCTGAGAGAAACAGAAGAGGTGACTGAACAAATATAGTGACTTATCCATCAAATTTGTTTTAAAACTTACATGTTTTGGGGGAAATCACAGAATCCATGTGTTATTTATTGTCACTATGTTAAAAAGATAAACACATCTAAAACTCAACAATTTTTAAGAATAAACTTTATTCCATATATATATATATATATATATATATATATATATATATATATATATATTAATTTTCTATGTTGATGCCAGTTCCATTTCCCTCCCCTTCTCCCCTGCTCCCCACCAACCCCCATCCTATCCCCTTTCTGCTCCCCAGGGAGGGTGAGGCCTTACATGGAGGATATCTTCAAAATCTGCCATATCATTTGAAGCAGGCCTTATGTGTCTAGACTGAGAGAGTATCCCTCTATGTGGAATGGTCTCCCAAAATCCGTTTGTACTCTAGGGATAAATACTGATCCACTGCGCAATAGACTGCCCAGGCCTCTTAAATGACAGCCACATTCAGGGGGTCTGGGTTGGTCCTATGCTGGTTTCTCAACTATCAATCTGGTGTCCATTAGCTCCCACTTGTTCAGGTCAGCTGTTTCTGTGGGTTTTCTCAGCCTGATCTTGACCCCTTTGCTCATCATTCCTCCCTTTCTGCAACCCAAAGAATAAACTTTTTAATAATAACTTTTTATTAAGCTCATGATTCAGAGTATTAGTGTTTTGGTTTGGATCAGCTGTGAGTCTTGTCTGTGTTTGATCAAGTCATTGCTACTTCATAGATTTGTTAGTTGCCTGTAAGTTGAAGTAATGGACAGTAGATGATAGAATGTGTCTAGGCAACATATGTCTTATCATCTCTCACACTAGCCTAGGCTTATTCACATAACAGCAGCAAAGTTCAAAGGATAGTGTCAGCTTAAGCTCCAACAAAATTCATGATATATTTTGGTAGGTAAAGTAAACCACAAGGCCAGCTAAAATTTAGAAAGGGAAGAAATAACTATACCTTTCCATGGGAGTTTTAAGATCACATTATCAGGTGAGTGAATACATAGTAGAGTGATGTCAGTTTTGTAAGCATAAAAAAATAAAAATTCAAGCTAATAGTTTCTCCTGCCAAGTAACTAGGATTTCTTGTTGTTGTTTATTTCAAGACAGTTCCTGTCCATGTGTTCCATGGCAGCTTGTGCAAAGGTTTACTATTCTTTAATACCTCTTCATGTGTCTCAGTTGTAACAAACCGCCCATAGGCCTCAGGTGAGAAGCATAGCATCTTCTCTCTACCACACCTCTACATTCAACTATAACTTTGATCTAACTATACGTGTTCTTTATTTCTCTAGATTCATAAAGGAAAAGGATACAAACATTCTTTTGTCAAAGCACTTCATTTTGCCCATAAGAGCTTAATATCCCAAAGCTTCCCATATTCTCTACAATTACTCCCCGTAGGCAGTCAATTCTATTTACTGCTTCTATGGCACCAATTTACCAATTATTGTATCGTCTTCATCTCAGTCTTTCCTGTGTGCTTATATTAATATCAAGCTATTGCTGTTCTATTCTCATTATCATGGACAAAGACTTTCCAAGAGTCAATTTATCAGAAACGCAATGCAGTTAATTTGAAGAGCCATATTTTTTTGGAAAGAGAATGAAAGATTAAGAGAGAAAAGCACAAATCTATCACTGTTACTTTTATCTGTATAAAAATAATAGACTTATATTCATGGATGTGAGTAAGAATTTATTAATAAGAAATTCATTTTGGCTCTAGTACTACAAAGAGAATGATCTTATACAATTTTTAGCCTTCTTGCTGAATTTTAATATCTGTAAAGTGCTAAAAGTAATATATCTCACTTATTTATAATGAGTATGCATTTGGCAAGGAAGAGGAATTTTAAGTTAATTGCCATGTGAGAATATTGTTACCATTCACAGCTAATGAAAATACAGGCACTTCCTCAATAGCTGTACTTAAATATTCTTAAGGACATCAAGCTTCGTAATGGTCAAAGCCAACGCATTATTTTTATTCCTTATTTACCTTGATGTCTATAACATTTTACATAATTGATTCTATTTTATTCATGGAATTCTCTCACTTTCCATATGTATGATTCTCTTTGTTTTCTCTTCATTGTGACCACATATTCTGATTAATTTCCCATGTTATTATTTACTTTGAGTTCATCATATTTTGGTGTGTCCTGGTATTCATTAATGGGTTACTACTTATAGCCTACACATCTGCTTGTGGAAAATATTTGATGTTATATTTTTTCAGCTGCAGACAACAAACCTAATTGATCTCCAAAACTCAATGTATACCTTCTTCGGTGGTTCATAAATATATATGTAATTGTTTGCTTTTTCATTCTGAGTATTTTAAAGAGATTTTGACTTACTGTGTAAAATAGATAATATAGTATTCTATCACAAACATGAACTTTTGTCATTAAATTCCATTAATTGTATGTGTTTCATGACTTTTCCTTAGAAAATATGATTGTCTACTCTCTCTATTATGAGTCAACTCAAATCTATATCAGTGAAGGAGAGTTGAGTTTAAAGAAAGTTAGACACAAGAGGATGAGTTATGATTATTAACAAAAAAATCCAAGGAAAAAAGGGTGATGACTCATCTTTAGAGCTTCCTGTAAAACTTGAAGGCAGTTTGCTGAATAAATTTCTTTGTGCCTCACTCACTTAATTTGTTACTACTTACCTAATCCCAGGGAAGGTCCTCGTGATTCTTCAAAGTTATTGAAGTCTTATAAACCATTCATCCCAACTACAGATCAGAATGTTTCATTTTAAAAGATATGGCTTCACAACACTGTCCCTCTACACTGTCTCACAAGTTCTAAGCCTCAGAATAAACACTAATTTGCTTTATTTCATTCATCCACCCATCTGGATAAAAGAATTTATGAGGTTGGAAATGTAGTTTGATGGTAAAATGCTTAACTATGATTTATTGGGGCCTAAGTTCAGTCCCCAGAATTATAAGGAAAAAATGTTCATACTTTTTGATTCTAGCACAGGAAAATGGTTAATATTTCAATTGTTAATATAGTTTGCCAATCTACCAATTAAAAATGTATAAAACTGTACAATCCTGGAACAAACACAGGGTGCTTTAGTGTGTAAAGGAACTAGTATGAAGACATATTTTGATCCTAGAACCCATGGTGAAAGGAGAGAATCTACTTGACACCTTTCTGCCTAAATCTACACATGTGCTATGGCACAGTAATATCTGAGTTCTCTCTCTCTCTCTCTCTCTCTCTCTCTCTCTCTCTCTCTCTCTCTCTCCATCTCTCCCTCTCTCTCTCTCATACACAACAACACCAAAATCACCACCACCACCACTAATAATAATAATAATAATAATAATAATAATAATAATAATAAACAAATAAAACAAGGCTGGTAATCACAGCATTCAAAAGCTCAAGTTATTGGGAATTCAATGTCAACTTTAGGCTACATAGGATTCAGTATGTCGTCATAAGAGAAGTTGTGGCTACAGCTTACTAATATCTTCTTGCCTATTTTGCTAGGGCAAAATCAGGAGAACATTCCTTACAACTTCTAACATTAGTTCTATTTATACAGCTGACTAAAATCTATTTTGTGGAATATGACTATCCCCTTCAGGTACAAACATACAGGAGGAGCCTTTTATAAGGGCCAGAATTCAGTTTTATATGGACATATTTTAATTACTTTCAAGCAACTATTTTAGCCCACAAGCATTATTTATTTTACAATATGTTTTTCACTTCTTTTTGAATGGGTTGAAAATGCTTATCTTAAACTTGAAAGCTGTGCACTGAAATGGAAGTCATAAGATGCCAGGAATCTGTCCACCTGAAATCATGCATGAAGGCTTGCCCACTAATGAGAATGTTCACCCTCAAACATTTTCTGACTAAAAAATAAGCTCTTATTGTATTTGTTTCATTGTATATTTTGATACATTATTTGTCTGCAAAGATCCACAAATGCAGTTATTTTATAATAATTTTATAATAGCAATCTATTTAAAAATATATGTTGATACCAATCTGTACCCTGTCCTAAGTAATTACATTTGGTTTATATTGGTGATTTTAAGTCTGTGCCTTGCTGTTGCTGAATATTTTATGAGTAGACTTTGGCTTTATTTTGAGTTCCAATGAAGAGGCAGGCATGCATATCCAGCATTGACATGAGATACAAACTGATTAAGAACGTATTTCTAAAATTAAAAACACACCCCTCTAAAATTATTTAAAAGACTAGGACCTTATAAGCACATGGGTGCATTAAAATTATTTCAAAAAAGCCAGGTAGGATAAATAGCTGAAGAAAGAAATTTGAGGAAGGTTCAGCATCGTCATCTGGCCTCCATAAAGATGAGGATCTCTAACACTGTGATACCAGCAGGTTCCACTGACTTGCCATCTGACCAATCAGTTTTCATGAAAGGAACTGACAGGTAGGAAATTTATTACTCAGATGCTTAAACTCTGCTTGATCCCCACTGCTTACATAACCTACCATAATTGCTCTCATCTGTACACATGTACATCCATCAAGGCATAGCCTGGCACCTTGCCTCCACAGCCCTCCACCTCACCTCTGAGTCCTGTACTTGACAGTGTGACTTAATTTTGACATATGGCTCAACCACACAAACCCTGCTATTAAGTTCTTGTCTCATCATCATCTTTTCAGATGGGTTTGTTAATGTAAAAATTCTGTCATGATATCATTTTATGTCTCTCAACTTTCTGCTTCTTTATTCTAGCTTCTATGAACTCTCCTTAACACTGTGGTAGCCATTCTATAACCTGTATCTATATGTATACAGATATAATTACTTAAGGATGTATTATATGTGATCTGAGAACAAATGTTGATAAATAATATTGGAATAAGAAATGTTTGCCAATTTCCAGATCTGAGGAAAAATTCCTACTCTTTGACAAAGTGTAACCAATGAAAAAAATACAATATATGAATTTATTACTATTCAAAATATTTTTAGATTGTGAAAATATAGAAATATCACCACCTATATTTCTAGTGCAGCTTATTGTAATGTAGTGCATGCATGAAACCTAGGCAAATTTGCTTGCTTGGCTTGGGTGAAATGATCTCTATATCATATATAATATATAATATAATTAAAATTATATGTAAATCATTGTATTGTGTTCAAAATTGTGATAAAAATGTCTGTACATGTTCAATACAAATTTATTTTTTTTCTCTGAGTATGTAATTCTTAGTTGATTAAATTCCACAGATATGGGGGTCAGTTATGTTTATAATTATTAAACATAGCAAATTTTGAGGGATATAGGACTGTATCAAATATACATAAAATCTTAAGTTGTACATATTAATGCTTAATTTTAATAAAGTGCTAAGTTTGCAAGGCTAGAAATTAAAAAAACAAGGCATATATGTTCATATTTGTATTCTTAGTATTTTGCAGGACTGTCCAAGTTTGAAACTAGCCTGGAATACAGAATCAGAATACATAGCCTTTGCTTCAGAGTAAGACACCAAAGGCAAAACAACATGTTAAAGATTAAATGTATTTTGTCAACATATATATAATGCTTAACTTTGGATAGCAAAATTTAAGGATTTCAATAATTTTTCTTCTTTCATATATTTGACAATGAAAAATAATTTGTCTTCAAGTGTTAGAGGACTTGCCTATTCAAATAAATTAGTGTTATGAAGAATAAAGATGAAAAATGAAAGCATCATATTGCATGTATATAGTCTTTACAGAAATAGAGATCCAATAAACCATTCAGAAAAATGGGTAAGACTCCTTGAAAGAAAGTCACAAAGGTAACTTAGGTGTCTTTGTATGTGTGTGTGTGTGTGTGTGTGTGTGTGTGTGTGTGTGTGTGTGGTGTGTGTGTTACACTGCTCAAGGGAAATAGTTTTTAAAATAAATATTAACGGTAAAAATTTTTAAAATATAAAATGATCATATTTACTTCTCTCTTATTAATTAAATTCAAGGTGAATTAATAAGATAGATTGTTTAGAACTAAGGATCATAGAAGAGTAGTAAGGAGACAAATATGCTAAAAGTAAATGCAGAGTTTCTCACATATTAACAATAAGAATGTGACTACTTGCAGTCTTATCTCACTACCTTTTTTGTGATGCTGTCTGTAAACAATTAGAACTTAAATTATAATGATAAATGTAGCCTTAACCTAAATGCTCAATCACTCAAAGATAATTGGTGCTCCAAAATTTGATATTCAATAAAACAGTGAAATACCTGTAACTATTATATGTAATCCATACAAATAACATGGGAACTAAAACAATGTATCTCCCTATGAAAGTTATTAAACAATTGCTAATTCCAGAGAGTGAACTATTTTTTCTCTGATTAATGATTGCCCTCCTTCATCTCTGAGCATCTTTGCAGTGTATTTAGATCAATAAATTTTCTTTACTAAGTTTTTTTCTACATATATTCTGATATGGTAAGTAGTTTCTCCCCACACTTTCTGGTTGCTATTAATGTTCCAGGCATGACATTTCTGTGACCCATATGAGGTAATCTCACTTTTCCTTGACTGGTTTCTCTTCATTTCAATGCTTCTCAACCAAATTCTAAAGCTCTCTAGCTTGGGCTGCTCTCTCATTAGATATAAGTCCTATTTGATGTGATTCCTGACCAACATTATCCTTCAGGGTATATGATAAGGAGTTTCTTTCTATTACTTGTGAAAAATCTTACCTTTAATTAGCAACTGAATGACACTGGACAAATCTACTCTGTGGTTGGACCCACAGCTAACAAGAATTGAAGAATAGCCACAATATTCATGGGGTTATAAAGCTATTTTGCTTTTCCCAATAGTCTCTGTCTCTCTCTCTGTCTCTCTTTGTCTCTCTATCTCTCACATGTGTGTGTATGTATGTGTGACTTTATCTTTGTGTGTGTGTGTGTGTGTGTACGTGTCTCCATCTATCTGTGTGTGTGTCTATCTTTGTGTTTCTATATGTGTCTCCATATATCTTTATGTATGTTTGTGTTGTGTGTGCCCATCTATTCTCTCTCTCTCTCTTTCTCTCTCTCTCTCTCTCTCTCTCTCTCTCTCTCTCTCTCTCTCTCTGTGTGTGTGTGTGTGTGTGTGTGTGTGTGTGTGTGTGTGTGGGTGTGTGCACGCACACACATCTAAGAGCAATACACCTAGTACGAACCCTTACACACTATGGTTACTGATTCCCTGTCCCTTCACATTCTTTTTACATGCTCTGGAATTGTGAGAAAACTTCAGTGTTGCAGGGAGGGAATCCAGTGGTTGGCAATATTTGTACCCTACATTTTCTTCTTCTAGACAGTCCTCTGATCTGAACGATCCATACAAAAACACATTTTCACACTTTCACACCTTCAACTTGGGAAGTTCCCTTGCTTTTCTTAATGACATATTTATCTTAGCCTTGTTTTCAGCATGGGTCTAATTTGATCTGACAGGCAAATTTGGGTTTGGAGTGAAACCAACTTTACCTTTATGATTTGAGAGAATCTATTCCCAGAGGACATTGTAGCTTAGAATTAACCGTATTTTAGCGTGTGCAGTGAGACATCATTGACAACATGGGAAAGCTGTGGGTATCAAGGGACCCCTTCCCATTGTACAAACAATGAATATTATGTATTTATTCTCTCTAAATCACACTTGTGATATAGTTTTCAAAACTGGTCTAAATTTAATCCTCATTCATGAAACAAACTAGAAAACCTATTTACCCTTATAGCACATTTTTTCTTGTACTTTCTGTCACAACAGGAATGCTTACTTCCCCTCAAACTCTTTAATAAGTTCTTGATCTATTCTATTTTTTTATTGCTACACATATATACACACACACACATGTATATATATGTGTATGTTATTGTGTGTGTATGAGTCTACTTAGTGTTGCTCTTATGTGTGTATTTTTAAATAAGCTTTAAAAATGTATTTCCATATGACTTTTTCAACCATTGTAAGTGATTCATCTCTTATCCCTGCATTTCCATTTGTATTACCATCATTTCATTCTTCTGAGTCAGTCTTTATCATTACTGCTAAACATATCCAGATGACATCCTTAATGATCCTCCCTTTGTGTAGTCTCAAACCCTTAATCAACCTTCAGTTTTTTCATCACAGGCCAACTCTCCACCTGACAATTTTACTCTCATCTTCCCCTCTTATATTTTAACTTCCCTATTGTCTTCCATTGGCTACCTTCTCTCAGACTACTGATATCAAGTCCGATATATTCTATCTCTCAGTATTTCACCTGAAACATTATATATGGAACTCAGAAATAATTATGACAGCCCCTACCTGGCAGAGAGCATCCTGCACCATCGTAAAGCGACTAATGGGGACTTCAGTACCATCTGAGCACACATACCTTCTTCATGTCTGATCTGTCCCAAATACAGTCCAAACTCTAGCATCATTTGGCTAGAATGTCTTCATTTTCATTGTAGTATTTAAAAGGGTGTCTGTGGTTTATGCCTTAACCTGTCACTTGCTGATTGAGTAAGAAGCCCCATGTGTAGTCTTTAATGTGTGTCTAAGCTGAGGCAAAATCTATGCCTATAACGCAGTTTTAGCCAGGCCAGGCTCTATTTCAAAGCCTGATAGGTAACACCACTGGTAATATTAGGTGAGTAATGTAGGAAACAATGGGGAAGGACCAGTCGAAACTATGTGTTAGCTTCTCTATTAGAATTAAAATACCTGTCCCATCATTTTTAATAAATTGAAGGGGGAAAACAAGTGAAGCTTTACAGAACTTTGCTTATGTTCAATCTGGGCTATAAGTAACTATTGAAAAATGTACTATATTAATCTTGATCCCAGGAGTCAGAAAGCCCAAGATACTCTGTAAATTTATAAGGCAAGCTAGTCTAGATATTAGAAAAAAATCTTCAAATTCTAGATCAGGGAACCCCGGTTCTTTCCTGTACCTTACTGAGCATGGCATTCATGGCATTAATAACTAGTATGAGACTTCAAAAACCAGAGCAGCAACGTGCAAGGGAAAGAGGATATATAACAGAAAGGTTAGTTCCGCATCAATGACTATTTCTTGCTTATCTCAGGAAATCCTAGAGCTCCATCTAGTGACCACATTGTTGAGTCTAAGACTCCATTTGATGCCTTCCAGGAGGGATCAAGGAACTCTGTCATGGGGGTGGGATGGGACAGGAGGGTGGTCAAGGACATTGGAGGGAGGGAGAGAAAGAGGGAGGGAAGAAGAGGGAACTGGAAACTATATGTAAAATAAGAAAAAAAGACTCCATTTGAATGACTCTGATATTGTCATTTCAGTTTGCTAGCTCATTTTAGCTGGGGGTTTCCAAAGATACTAGACTATGAACCTTTCTAGAAGCGATGCCAAACAAAGTGAGGATTCGCTGGATATGAGAATGTCTCTTTCATCTATGAAATTATTAACTTTCATCCAAGGAACTCATGTTCAGTACAGATGTGAAAATGTTAAATTGCTCTTAACTTTGTTCCTCTAGTATGAAGAGCCCAAGGAGAAACAAGTTTTCTTTCTAAGGAATTATATAGCCTTGAGGCTATACAAGCTTCAGTATTTTCTATTTTATATCGATGAGCCAAAGTAACCCAAGATGTGTAATGAACCAAATTAAGTTTCTTATCCACATAGGTACACATTTCTCTCACAAAATGAGGAGACACAATCAAGTATTTATCTATTGCTTTAAGTAACCACCACCAAAAATATGATATCATCAATGTTAAGCTAGGGATCATTGAATTTATTTGACTCACTTATAAAACATATGTGGGGTCTTTTTTACAAAAATGTGTGTAATGCCAAAGTAGCCACACCACTACAAACTGAACAATCTATCTTTGGGTGGGTGATGATGTTCCCATAGCTTCATAGATGGTGTTTTTCCCCTCTTCACACATATATTTATTAGAATTCCAGAGACTATACAACTCAACAAACTGTGAGTATATATACAATATTATGTACAATTGGCTCGGAGGTAAAGGAGAAAGTGTTTGAGATATTGAATAGGGGTCTGTTATTCATCCCTCGCCACTACTTCTGTGAAAGAAGAACAATAATCAACAGGCATGACTCAAGAATCTCTTAAAGTAGTTGAGTCATTCTGATAAAGAAGGTGGTTTGTATTCTTGAAGAATAACACTCTATAATTATATTCTTAGGTTCCATCTTCTGGCCCCAGGTCTTTCTAAATTGATGGGAAATTCCAACCAGATTGCATAAGTTTTTATACCACTTATTCCTTTTAAGTGGTATCAAAACATCTTTTCACTCCTTTCATGTTTTTAACCTACATGTCCCATTCTTCTCATAAGCAGGAACATTGCACAGGATCTTCTGACCTGTTTAAGATTTTTAGCAAATCTAGAAGCTCATGTAGCATTCTATACACTGATTCCTCTGTTCTATAATAGACTTAAGCTTTCTGGAACTTCAGAGACACTGTATAATTTCTGCTATGGATCACTAGGTCACACAACAAGTTCCATTACGAAAAATAGTGTTCTAAACAATCAGTCTTATTACAAGTTTCTTTATCAACCATGCCTATAATTTTGCTATATGTATATGCTGGTTTATTCTCTAGATCTAGATATGTTTCTAGATCCTAATTCCAGATGTGTCCAGGAAGTCTTGGGTGAAAGTTATGGATTTGTTAATTTTTTACAAGAATCTTAGGTGATTATAAAAATAGTGTTCAAGGATGCTACTTAGGAAAATGTTATTCTAGGACTATTTGATGCTTACTTATTTGCTAAGCATTCTCAAGTAAATGTTTTTCAAATCCAAAAATATTAGCTCTTTCTTTCTCTCCATTTCTTTCCTTTTTTAATCCTTTTTAAATTCTGTATTTAGAATTAGATATAAAATGTTGCACATGTTGCACAAACATTCTGCAACTAAATTAAAGCCTCATCTCTAAAGGAACAATATATGCTGGCCTTGAACTCATAGTCCCCTGCTTTGTCTTCAAACAAGTGCCTTCCCAAGTAGTAGTTTTTCTCACTACAGAAATTATAATAGATAAAGCATTCCTCTTTCTTTACATTTTAGCATAAGAGAGGATGTGTGTGTGTGTGTGTGTGTGTGTGTGTGTGTGTGTGTGTGTGTGTGTGTATTTGCAGTTTAAGGAGCAGGTAAGCAAAGGGTGAAAAAGTGAAAAGATAGAATAATTCCATAATTACAAAACTGTGCTGTGGTTTAACATGGGTGCACTACTTTTTAGAATTTCTATTGTTGAATGTAGTAATGTTGGGGGTATGAGTTCTCCCTAAAATGTTTAGACTTAAATATGATTTTCTAGGTGGCATGACACGTGTTCTAAGATTTATTTAATACATTTTCCAAGTCTGTGAATTAGGAAATGTTGTTATGTTCAATTTTTAGATGATGCAAGTAGAACACAGAGAAGGAAAATATATTTTAAAAGTCATTTTTAAGTGTGAATACTAGAAAAGTTTTGATACTCAACAGTCTTTAGTGCTCCAGGAGCAATACTCCCTTGTGATTTTCTTTGTTTGCTTATTTGAAAGCTACCAATTATTTTTGTTGATAGTGTCAGAATGTATAGCATGTTTATAAGACAATCCAATTCTGCTATTTACTGGAAAGGCAATAAAATACAAAGAAATTAGTATTTCCTTCTTCAATTAATACAGACATAAATACCATATTTTAAATTTTAACCTAATTGTGTGATCAGTACACTTCCATAATAATAGCAACTGTGTGTCTCCAATAAATAACTATGCTGTCTTCTAGCTATTTAAAATATCACCTATTGTCAATGATCTGAAAACATTTCTGTTAAATTGGGAAATACTTCCATTTGAAAAAACTCATCTCTGAAAGCCAAGGCATCTTTTACTTATGTCATTAAATTAAATTTAATTCAAAATTTAAAAAGAATGGAAGTATATTAAGTAAAGAGAACAGATCATCCCTTGATAATAATAGCATAGATTGTTAATTTTTGGAATTTGCAAATATTGGGACAAGACAAATTTCTCAGTTGAAATTGATTTTGATTAATGAATGATAATTAAGTTTAAAGCTCTGAGATAATTGATATCTCAGATTATCACTTAGAAGCCAAGGTATTCTAATTTACAAAACTAGCATATTACTCTTTCAAGACATATAAAGAGATGCTGATGCAGTCTTTACATTAAAGATACATAATTTGACCTGTTTTGGCTAATTACACCAGAAGACATAAGAAGCTTTCTGATGAAAGTGTAATTTTCATGATTGTTTTAAAGTATTTGGTTCATTAAACTTCCAAATTTAAAGCAATAGTAGCCAGTTTTCATCCCTGTGGTAAATTCCAGACATAACCAAATAAAATAAGAAAATATTTGTTCCAGCTTACAAATTCAGAGCTTGCATTCCATGGTGGCCTGACATCATTAATATAACAACTAGGCAGACACATGTGATATGATAGAACTGCTCAAAATATGACAGCAGAGCAAAAGCAAGGGACAAGATTCACCCTTCAGAATTTTGATCCCAGTGATATTTCCCACAACTAAGCCCTAATTCTCAACAATTATAATACCCTCAATTCAATCACTTACCAAACTCCATTTTCAAACATTTTTGCATTAAGAACTAATCATTCAGGACTTTCAGAAAGTTCACAAGTTTAAAATATCTAATTTGCCTTAATTTAATAAAAACATATATATTTCTTATAACAAATTGAAGTTTATTATCAGATGAATACCCTTTAAAATATATGGCTCCAAAAGTATCTGCTTTACATTAATTGTATTTAAATTACTTGGAGGATTTTTATTATAATGCAAATTTAGGGACAAGGACTAAATCTGAGTGAAAATATTTGGTCTTTGAAAACAAGAATTATAAGCATAACAAGACATCCAGATAAGTAATGTATATACTATAGAGTAAGTGCAATATTTGCATTAGTAATTTGAAATTATTCACCTGGTGATATAATATTTATGGTTGATTAAGGCTTACCTGAGGATACGTAAAGTAAAGCCAGCCTCACGATATAAAGATCAGGCAGTGGTGATACACACCTTTAATCCAAGAACACAGGACACAGAGGTAGACAAATCTCTGTTAGTTCAAGGCCACACTGACTACACAAAATCCAGCCATAAAAGAAACAGCTTAAAAAAGGTGATCTTAGTACCTGCGATCACATATTTTAACCCAAGCATTAGTAAGGTATATAAGACAGGAGCAGGGACTCAGAGCTGGCATTTATTCTGAGAGTTAGTCTCAAGCCATGTTGAGGAGCGCATAGCAGTCTGAGTGAAGCTGAAGAGCAGCAATGTCAGGATCAACCCTTAGGTCTGAGATGAGGTGAAGGTAAGAGCTAATGGCAGGTGTTTTGCTTCTCTGATCTTCATCTTGAAGATTGAACCCCAATATCTGTCTCTGACTCTTATTTATCATGACACAACTGTATGTGAGTATACTGTCTAGGATATATACAATAGAAGGAGTACATAAAAATACTAATTCAGAAACACTATGAAAACTCAAAGATCACATAAAATCTCATATACACAAAATGGGAGACTTCAATACACCACTCTTACCTCAAGACAGGAACACCAAACAGAAATTTAACAAAGATACAAGAGAACTAACAGAAGTTATGTCTCAATTGGGCTTAATAGACATCTATAGAACATTCCATCCAAACACAAAAGAATAGAACTTCTTCTCTGCTCCACATGGAACCTTCTCTAAAATTGACCATATACTAGGCAACATAACAAACATTAACAGATAGAAAATAATTGGAATAGTCACCTGTATCTTATCAGACCACTATCCTATAAAGTTGGAACTCAACAACAATACAAATCTCAGAAACCCAACAAACTTATGGAAACTGAACAATGCACAATTGCACCTTACCTGGGTCAAAGAAGAAATAAAGAAATAAATTAAGGACTTCCTAAAATTCAAGGAGAATGAGGGCACAACATACCCAAACTCATGGGAAACCTTGAAAGCAGTGCTACAATTGAAGTTCATTGAATTAAATGCCCATATGAAGAAAACAGAAGATAGTCACATTAGAGAATTAACAGCACAACTGAAAGCCTTGTAACAAAAAGAAGCAAACTCACCCTGAAGGAGTAGAAGCCAGTAAATAATCACTTTGAGAGATGAAATCAATAAAGTAGAAACCAGGAAAACATTACAAAATAAGCAATGCAACAAAGAGTTATTTTTTCAAGAAAATCAACAATATAGACAAACCTTTATCCAAACTAACAAAAAAGCAAAGAAAGAACATACAAATTAACAAAATCAAAAATGAAAAAAGGGACAAACTACAGACACTGAGAAAATCCAGACAATTTTCAGGTCATACTTTGAAAAGCTGTACTCCACAAAATTTGAAAATTCAAATGAAATGGACAAATTTCTGGATTACTATCCCTCACCAAAATTAAATCAAGAAGAGACAAACAACTTAAATAGACCTATAATCCCTAACAAAATAGTACAGTCATCAAAAGCCTTCTAACCAAAAATAAAAGCTCAGGGCCACATGGCTTCAGTGCAGAATTCTACTAGAAATTCAAAGAAGTGCTAATATCAATATTCCTCAAATTGTTCCACACAATAGAAATAGAAGATTCATTACCAAAATCTTTTTAAGAGGCCTCAATCACCTTGGTAAACAAGCCACACAAAGACACAACTAAGAAAGAAAACTACAGACCAATTTTCCCCATAAACATCGATGCAAAAATACTCAATAAAATACTGTAAACTGAATCCAAGAATACCTTAGAGAAATCATTCACCATGACAAAGTACGCTTCATCCCTGGGTTGTAAGGATGGTTTAACATATGAAAATCTATCAGGGTGATTCACCATATAAACAAACTGAAAAAGAAAAAAACACATGATCATCTCTCTAGATGCTGAAAAAAGCCTGTGACAAAATTGGACACATTTTTATGATAAATGTCTTGGAGAGATCAGGGATAATGGAACATACCTAAACATAGTAAAAGCTGTATAAAGTAAACCAACAGCTAACATCAAACTCAATGAAGAGAACCTTAAGGCAATTCCTCTAAAATCAGAAACAAAACAAGGCTACCCTCTCTTTCCATATCTCATCAAAATTTTACTTCAAGTTCTAGCTAAAGCAATAAAGATATAAAAGGACAACAAGGGAATAAAAATTGTAAAAAAACAACTCAAACTTTCACTATTTGCAGATGATATAGTTCACATAAGTGACCCAAAAACCTCTACCAGGGAACGCCTACAGCTGAAAAACACCTTCAGCAAAGTGTATATAGCAAAGATAATAAATAAAAAACAAACAAACAAACAAACAACAACAAAAAAAAACAGTAGCCTTACTTTGTTCAGCTAACAAAGAGACTTGGAAAGAAATCAGAGAAACATCACCCTTTACAATAGCCACAAACTACATAAAGTAACTTGGGGTAGCACTTACCAAACAAGTGTCTATAAAGAAAGAAATTGAAGAAGATACCAGAAAATGTAAAGATTTCCCATGCTCATAGATAGGTAGAATAAACATAGTGAAAATGGCAATCTTGCCAAAAGCAATCTGCAGATTCAATGCATTAAAAAACCAGCACATTTCTTCACTGACCATGAAAGGATAATAATCAACTTTATATAGAAAAACAAAAGACCCAGGATAGCCAAAACAATAAAGGACCATCAGGAGGCATCACCATCCCCGACTTTAGCTCTATTACAGAGCTATAGTCCTGAAAACAGCTTGGTAGTGGCACAAAAATAGTCAAATAGACCAATGGAATCTAATGAAAAACCCTGATATTAACCCACACACCTGTGAACACCTGATTTTTGATAAAAGAGCTAAAAGTATACAATGGGAGGATGAAAGCATCTTCAACAATGGTGCTGGCACAACTGGATGATGGTGTGTAGCAAACTGCAGATAGAACCATGTATATTGCCATGAACAAAACTCAAGTCCAATGGATCAAAGACCTCAACATAAATCCAGCCACACTGAAGCTCTTAGAAGAGAAAGTGGGAGGTACCATTGGGCAAAATGATACAGGAGACCACTTCCTGAACATAACTTCAGTAACATAGACACTGAGAACAATAATTAATAAATAGGACCACCTCAAACTGAGATGCTTCTGTAAGGCAAAGTACACAGTTGACAAGTCCAAATGGCAGCCCACAGACCGATAAAAGATCTTCACCAATCTTATTTCTGACAGAAGGCTGATCTCCAAAATATACAAAGAAGTCAAGAAATGAGTCAACAAAACACCAAATAACTCTATTAAAAATGGCGTACAGCATGGAATAGAGAACTCTCAATAGAAGTAATCAAAAAGGCTGAAAGATACTTAAGAAAGTGCTCAACATCCTCAGCTATCAGGGAAATGCAAATCAAAACAACTTTGAGATACCATCTTACTCATGCCAGAATGGCTAAAATTAGAAACACCAATGACAACTTATGCTTTAGAGGATTGGAGAAAGGGGAACACTCATCCATAATTGGTAGGAGTGCAAGCTTTTACAGCCATATTGGAGATATGTATGGAGATATTCATGAAAACAGGAATCAGTCTACTACAGGACCCAGCAATCCCCCTCTTAGGCACCTATCCAAATGACCCACATCCATGCAACAAAGACATGTGCTAAGCTATGTTTATAGCAGCATTATTTGTAATAGCAAGAACCTGGCAGCCACCTGCATGCCCCTCAACTGAAGAATGGATATAGAAGTTATGGCAATTTACACAATGGAATATTACTCTACAAAAATAAAAACCCAAAAAAATGGAATCTTGAAATATTCAGGCAAGTAGTAGATGGAACTTGAAGAAACCATCCTGAATGAGGTATTCCAGTTAAATAAATAGAACATGGCATGTACTCACTCATATATGGATTTTAGAAATAGAGCTAAGGTCACCAGACTATAACACTGCTAGAGAATCTAGGATACAAGGAGGATTCTAAGGGATTCATATAAGTTTCCTCTACATAGGGGAAAGGGACAAGACATCCAGAGCATATGGGGAGTGGGGGAGTGAGTGGAGAGGGAACTAGGAGAAAGAGAAGAGGAGGAGGGGAAAGCACGTGGGGCTAGAGAGATTGAGTAGGGGAGGAATAGAGTAGAGGAGAGGAGAGGAGAGAGAGAGAGAGAGAGAGAGAGAGAGAGAGAGAGAGAGAGAGAGAGAGAGAGAGAGAGAGAGAGAGAGAGAGAGCATAAAAGAGGGAGCCATTATAGGCTTGAAGAGAAAACTGAACCCAGAGAAATATCCAGATATCTACAACACTGACCCCAACTAACAACTTGAGCAACAGTGGAAAGGCTACCATGATATTGAGACAGATGACTAACTTATCTACCATCATGGAGCTCTCATCTAGTAGCTGATGGAAACAGACACAAACACCCACAGCTACACACTGAGCCGAACTGGAATCCAGATGAGAGAGAGAGCACAAGACCAGGCTGCAGAAACACATAGAGACAGCTCATTTGAACAAGGAGGAGCTAATGGTCCCCCAGACTGATAGCTGGGAATCCAGCATGTGACTGACTCAGACCCCCTGAAACTGGTTCTCAGCTAGAAGGCCTGAGCAGTATAAGAGACCTTTGACAGTGGAACCAGGATATATTCCTGGTGCTCAAAATAACTTTTGGGGTACATCCCCTATGGAGGGATACTCTTTTTACTTACATACAGGAGAGAAGGCCTAGTTCCTATTCCAAATGACTTGTAAGATTTAGATGACCCCTCCTGGAGGACATACTTATCACCATGCACAAAAATTTAACCCCAAATGCTCCAATAGGGGAGAGCAAGAAAAGAGATACCTTAATAGAGAGAGGCAATATAGGTTTAAAGATCTCAACATAAGTGCAGAAACCCTGAATATGATAGCAGAAGAACTGCTAAATTATCTTGAACTCATTAACAAAGGAAACGACTTTCAGAATAGAACAACTTTAGTACTGGCACTAAGACAAAAATTTAAAATGGAAACTCATGATATTAAAAAAAAAAACTATGTTAACAATGGAAACCATAATTTGGGTAAAGTTTCAGGCTACATAGTGGGAAATTTTTTAATCAACTACACATCATATAGTTGAATTATATCTAAAATACATAAAAACTCAAAATCATGGACCTCAAGAAAACAAATATACCAATTATAAAAGAAGTACAGGCCTAAATAGAGAATTTTCAAAAGGGGAAACATGGCTAAGAAGCACTTAAAGAAATGATCAGCATCTCTATTCATCAAGGAAATGCAAATCAATAGATTCATCTTACACTAGTCACAATGGCTAAGATTAATAAAGCAAGGGACAGCTCACGCTAGTAAGGATATAGTGTCAGGGGAACAAATAGTCATGCATTGCTGGTGAGAATTGTAAACAACATGGAAATCAGTTTTGTGGTTCTTCAGGAAGCTGGGAATAGATCTACCTAAACATCCAATTATACTCTTTGTTTGATTGGTTATAAGCTTTCTGTAATAAACTCCATCTATTGTAGAGAAATTTTCTTGCTAAGTGAGGGGTGAAGAAGGCAATTATCTTTTGGTATCAGAAGAAATATTTATAATGTATTTAAGGGGTATATAGGTTTAGGAAATTGGTAATTCATGGCTTCTTTAGTCCTGGGAAGTTGACTAGACTTGCAGTTTCAGGCATAATTTACTTTTTGATGAATGGCTCTTAAATACAGATAAATAGGTATTGGTTACCACAAAACTAGGCATACCACTACTATACCTTAGTGCTACATTGGTGA
The DNA here is from genome assembly GCA_030556225.1 of Cricetiscus sungorus. Lineage (NCBI taxonomy): Eukaryota > Metazoa > Chordata > Mammalia > Rodentia > Cricetidae > Cricetiscus > Cricetiscus sungorus. Next base: position 48,054,558 of record JANBXA010000726.1, on the reverse strand, counting down.
TAATTATGTTTCAAGGAAGTCTTAGCAAGGTAAGATTCTTGGTTATTTACCTCCTTTGGAATCTTGGATAGCTCCTTGTTGTACCATGAAAGCTAATGTTCAGAGAGGGAGCATTCAGGTGAGTTCTATATTAGGGGTCTTTGGACTCTTTTTATTGAAGTGCATGTTATTGTCAGCAATGTAGATGTACCTTCCATATCTATGAGGATACCAAGGGCACTAACAATAGCCTATAATACCTGAGGAATTTATGGAACAACTCTGATTAATAAAAGACCTCAAAATAGCCAAGTCTTTGAGGTTTTGTTAGATGCTTTATGGTCTTTGAGGGGAAGCATTGGGAGCCCAGTTAAGGCTGTTTCATTTTAATGACATGTTAATTTATACAGAGACTTTCATGCATCATAGACACTATCAGACAACTATTTAATAGCATGCTTCTTTATTAATACTGTAGACCTCCTCAGTGTAATTTTACTCTACTCTATCCTTCTATATTAACTACCATTCTTATTAGTGCTTCCATTTACCAAGTTTCCTCATTTTCTGCCTTCAGAACGCTTGTACTCTATTACCATTTCTATTGTGCCCCCTCCACCACCAGCCTAATGGGCCCTTTTCACTTCCCAGACTTCTACAGTTATTCCCAGATTATGTACCTACATCTGAAAATGTCAAGATAGGTAACTCAGAGGAAAGAGAAGACATGGTGTTTGCTTTTCTGGTCTGTATTATCTCAATCAGTATGATCATTTCTACTTTCACTCGTTTTTGAGTCTTCATTTATTTTTGTAATTATAACAAAACATATCACTTTGTACTTCATTCTTCCCTTTCTTCCATCCAAAATCCTTTCATATACCCCCTTATTCTATTTCAAATTTAACATGTCTCTTTTCATTAGTTTTTGTCAGATACATCCTTTTCAAAACTGTGCACATATATATGCATAAATACAAACTGCTCAATCTGTATGCTACTCATATGCACATTTTCAGGGCTGACTAGTTGGGTAAGTAATTGGTGTGCTCTTCTCTAGGGAAAACTAAACCAAATTCCAAGCACCCACTTTACCAAACAAAGCCATATTCTGTAGAACCGGTTTCTTATCTTGACAAGATGGGTGGTAAAAATGGAAAAAATAACCTCTGACTATCAGGCCAGTTAGCTAGTTTGGAATGTGAGAGTATACCACATGTCACTAAAACAATTTGAGATGTCCTTCCTCTACAAGTTGGAGAAGAAAAACTGACTCCCTAAAAGTTATCTTCAGACTTTCATATATGCAGTGTGGCATACATGCAAGTGTGCATACTAAACAAAGAATAATTTAACTAAAATATCACTCTATACTATTTATAAATTTTTGTGAATATCTTGGTTGATATGTCACTAGAAACTGCATGATTTTCTTGAATTAAGGGGACATTTGCATAATTTATAATAAAACTTCAGTGGTAACTATTATATAAATATAAATTGAAGCTATGCATTATATATATATACTTTCTATAATATTACAACTGATTTATATATGTGCATAAGCATCCAAAATATTTATACTCATGTATAAATAATAATTTTAAGCATATAATTATGCATTGGAAACTCCATAAGACTCAGGAGAATGTATTTCATTAGGAAAATTTTCAAGACAGCATCTATCCTCAATACAGTTGTAAAAATTAAATTAAATTGTAAAAAGAGGAATTAATTTGTATTTGGTGAATTAATTTGAAAAGAGTACCTTTTTTGCTTTCTGTATATATTGAACCTAATATTTCCAAAATGTTACCTGATATTTTGTGGCACTTGTTATATTTAAAGTTGTCAGAACTCATGAATTTCTAATGACAATGGTAATTGAAAGCACAGTGTTCATTGTTTTAGTGTAAAAGACATTAGGGGAATGTTTTCTAGGGTTTTCATTCTGTCAATTTATATAGAGTTGCATAAACTAATAAAAACTATGTCTGACTTCCCTTTTGCCTTTTTCAGCATTAATTATGGGTCCCTGAATTCAATGAGTGAATTATTTTGTCCAATAAGAACTTCTTTTAATTCATGGATAGTAAAAATAATCTTCCTAGAACTCATGTGTTCAATATCACTTGACTGGAAAAGTTACGGCATACTTAAAAATAGAAAACATAATTTAATTTAATCTAAAATATTCATATTCCTAAAACTTGGTGAAGATAGTTTGCATGGTTGTTCTTTTGTAATATATTATACAACACAGTTTGAAAATTTGTGTATATAAATGAGACTTTCTTCTTTGGTTAGTCATATGTACCTGATTTCATGTTGTATCATATATGTGATCAAATTGTATGATTACTGAAATACTTTTATTTCTTTATTTTTGAAATGAGATTCATAAGTCAAATAAACTGATTCAATTTTATAATAGCTAATGTCATAATTTCGTTTGGTTTGCTGAGAATACCAGAGGGTTTTATTTCTTATTTTTTTGTTGTTGTTTTTGTTGTTTTTTGTAAGAAAAACTTCATTCTCACAGTTATAAAAAATGGACCTTGAAGAAAACAGTACCAACAAATATTTAATGTGACGATAACTCTACTTCTGGCTTGCAGATAAGAATTTTTCCTTGGTATCCTCATGGAATGGTTGAATTATATGAGAATGGAAAACAGCTCTCTTCTGTAAATACATAATGGCACAAAATGTCTCTTGAAGATTCCCCCTTTGTCACCTGAGTACTTTTCAAATACAATAACTCCACATTTGGAGAAATGCAACTATAATATCTAGGTTATGTTAGTTCCCAAACATTCTGTTAAACTATGACGCTTGTTATAATAATTTGTGTGTAACTGATACTACCATGTATTTTCCTAAATGGATTCAAAACAACCTCTGTACCGTTGCACAGTAATGATTTTGAAAAAGAAGCACTTAATTAATTAAGGGTTACAAGAGATGGCTTAAGTTAAGAGCAATGCTTCTTCTTCCTGAGGACCTGAGTTCAAATCCCAGCTACCACATGGTGGCTCAGAACCACCTATAATGAGATCTGGTGCCTTCTTCTGGTGTTCAAGTATGCATACAGATAATTGTATACACAATAAATAAATAAAATCTTTTGAAAAATTATCTATATGAATCTTTAAAAGTCCCTGTATATAATTTATAACTATGTATAGGTATATAAAATACAGGTGTACAAAAATCTAGGTAAAATTTGTAGATTGCCTAAAATACAGGTGAATCTAGGTTAAATTTATAGATTGCCAGTTATGTATCATGATTCATAGTACCAACATTGTTTTTGTCTCAAATAAGAAAAATGTACAATACAATCCAAATTGAAATAATATGTTGAATAATGTCACTGTCAGCCAAAAAGTGATATTTGGTAGATAAAACTTTCAATCATCCATTCTTATCTATATATTTTATACTTTACATATTACATTTTATACTTCAAAAACATTCTGAAGAAAAATGTCCACAACATTATTAGAGTTGGAATTTGAGTAAAAGCTTATTTGTTAGAATTGAATAACTTTCTTCTTTTAACATGCTTTTTTATTCTTTGAAAATATTTTTTTCTTCTTTTAAAAAGTTAAATTGAAAAAGCACTAAGAGATCATGCTATAAAATAAGTTTTAAGGTCAAGGTGTTTTCTTCCATATAGTTTGTATTTGTGATTTAAAATAAAGAAAATAATAAATGAGGAGAAAATAACATGCATTAATTTATTTTTATAATGGATATGTCATATCAAGTTCAGAACTTTTGTGATAGTGCTATCAATCTGATATATATATATATATATATATATATATATATATATATATATATAGTGTGTTCTCGATGAAAGAGTAACAGGCAATTGTCCAATTACTATTGAAGTAAGTTGGCAGGAAGTGCCATTTGGAAATTACAGATTTATTAGCTAAAACGGGAACTATCTCGTAAATTTTTGGCTCCTTAGCCTTAAACATTTCTCTGAGCTAACATGCATGATTATAGGAATAATTTGGTTCACTGATGACTTCTCCCAAAGAGTTCAAAAGTTGATCACTCAAATGGCCTTGACAAACCTACTAATATCTTTAGAAGGTCACTGTGACAAAATGGATAGTACCAATGTCATACTGTCCAGCCAGGATAAGGAAAACTTGCTGTTAACATAATTGTTTCAAGATAGAAATATCGAATCCCATAAAGTCACAGTCTCCTGAAGCATTTATTGCTGAAGCACATTTATTTCAGTTTGAAACTGCCTTACCTATTCATTGGCTCTGACAGTATGATAAAACGTATCTTAGGTCATATGCCCAGTGACAGTTTTATTTTAGAATGAAGTATGCATGTTTTCTTCCAATGTGTTCTTATCACTCCATTCAGTGTACATACACAAAGGCAGTTGCTATGAAAGTATCTGCCAGTAGTAACATTTATGCCCTGTCCAATAATCTCTCTTATGTAAAAAAATCTAGGTATCAAGTGTATTGTATATGAATGCTGACTTTGCAATAAACCATTGTGGACAATATCTCTTTACTAATATGAGTTAATTAGCACATTTCCAATTATGTGTGTTACATACTTTATTTTTCTTTTCTCTGTGACAAAAAATTGCTGAACCAAACAAACTCAAGAGGAAACTATTTGTTCTGATTCACAATTTGAGTGTGTAGTCAGTCCATTATGGAAATGAAGATATGACATTAAGAGCTGATCTTGCTCTAACAGCCAAAACATGAATTACATGGTCAAATTTTATTTTCAGATAAGTAGAGAAAGATTAGTGCTGGTGACTGTATTGCCTTCTCCTCTTTTTCCTTTTGTTTTGTTTTTGTCCTTTCTCAAAATGCTCACAAAGTCATATTCATAACTGATCTCTAAGAATATTTAGAGTACTTGTAAAGTAAATCATTAAAGTGAGATTATTTGTCCTTTGTCTAGAAAACAGTTTAAAGAAACGGGGTCTTAACCCTGTGTTAAGAGCTATAAGCAACTGAGAAAACTTGGGAGATTGAAAAGTGTTCCACTTCAGGGAAGAACACTTTAATCAGTTCTTCTGTGACAAACAGTTTTCCATATATATATATATATATATATATATATATATATATATATATATGAGCTGTTTATATTTAGTAATATGTGCATATACACATATGCACATGTAAATGTATGCATGCATACATATATATATATATGAGTTGTTTATATTTAGTAATACGTGCATATACACATGTGCACATGTACATGTATGCATGCCTAAATAATTAATGAAATAATAGGCTATGAATATGAAAGAAAGAAGTGAGGAGGGATATATAGGACGCTTTTGATGGAGGAAAGAGAAGGAGGAAATGTTAATTTTCTTTTGTTTAGAATTCTTGGTTTCTTCCTTATTAGATATAAGAAGTACTCCCTTATCCCTATCTATGACCATTCCAAATTATGACTAGATACTGACCAATATCTCAGAAAAACAAAATTCCTTCTCTTCAATGAGTGTCACTATTTAAGTAAAATGACTAAAATAAAGATGAAATGAGTAAAGTTTTCAAAGTTGGCAATTGTTCTTAAACATTTATAATTATTTTCAAAATATCTGTTTGAATGTCAGTACCTTCTTTTCTAATTTAATGAAAACTCTGACTGAAATTCAGGTTTTTTTTTTCAATATTGCTTATTCTTCCCCACTTCTGTCTGGATAGCAATAATCAATTCTGTGTGAGAAATGTGAAATTTTTCTATTGACATATAAATGATTTTGTGTGATAGTTAGATGTGAATAGTGTTGTTTTTTTGATACAGCTGCTGTGATGCAGCTGCTATGGCCTAAGAAACACAAACACGAGATTCAGTGCCCATGCGGAGTTTATTGAGAGAGGAGAGAGGAAAGAGGGAGGTAGCTGGTGGCCAACTGAAAGCAGGGAGAGACAGAGAGGGACAATAGAGAGGGACCAAGAGAGAAGCAAGAGAGAGAGATGCACTTGGCGCACTTGCTTTAAAAGGGGGGCTTGTGCATGCATAACCCAGTCTCCACCCAGCCAGGTAAGGCCTGACTTAGTGATTACGCATCCCGCCCATCAGAGGCGGGGCCCACAGACTGCCCTAGTCTCAACATTCCCACCTCTTATTACTATTAAAAAGGTGGGGGTTGGGCATTGCCCAACAGGGTGAGACTGCAGGTTTCTAACATTCCCACCTCTTGTTGCTATTAAAAAGTTGGGGGGTTGGGCGTGGCAGGTCAGGGAATAAGGTCTTTGAGTTCTCAAAAGATTGCTTCCTGCTGACTTGGGGTATTGATCATCTTTTGGAGGATCTGAGAAAGCTGGGGTGATGCCACATCCTGGTAGCTGGTTGTTTCATCACAGTCCTGACTGTATGGAACTCTGGCGTCTCTCTGAGACCTGGCGAGATGTTAGCAGAGCAGAAGACAAGGTTAGGTTTTTCTTTTTAGGTCTTAGTACTTAAATAGGAGAAATGTAAGGTGGGAGAGGAGTTCCCAAGGGGGTCCCAGGACAAGGGAAGGAAGTCCCGAGGCCAGGAAGAAGTAGAGTAATTTATTTGGAGTGAATCTGACCTGTTTTAATAGATCCTTTTCAGCTCTCTGGAACTTAAAGAATCCTTTGAGTTTGTGAAAACATAAATATTAAGACACATTAGCAGCATACTCATGTTAGAAATGGTTTGGCTGAAAGAATTAACAAAAACAACTGACAAGATTTTTAGCACAATGAAAAGCGCCTTAATTTTGAGCTAATAGTTACAGTTATGATGGTATACTGGCATAGTATGGTGTTTAGTATTCTGTCAGAATTGGATTAGTAGCTCACTAAAACTTTATTGATTAATGTTAAGACTATAAACAGTAGCAACCTTAAAATATCCATTTCTGAAATATGCTTTGTAACAATTGGAACAGTGGCTGCTGCTTTAAGCTGACAAAACTACCAGTCGTCAAAAGCATCAGAGTTCTTGAGAAGGATAAAATTCTACCTTAATGATTAGAGAGTAACAGAGACTCACTAGCTGGCAGCATGGGTAGCCGCCCCCAGGTCCTCCACAGTTGTTGAGGTTAGAGACTTTAAGGACATCTGCCTTCTGCTGATGGCACACGACCTGTGGATTAGGAGCTTTTGGAAGACTTACCTACCGTTGGCCCAAGCAACGTGGAGAAAGTCGATTCCACTGCCCTTTTGTCCATGGTCCTTAGAGCCCTTTGCAGCAGTTGAGATGAAAGGCAGGATTGCTCAGTGGCTAGTGTTGCCACTTTCGTGGGTAGAGCTTCTTCGGTTTCCATCAATCTTCTTGGAGGAAATGGGTCGTGGCAGCAGCTGGCCTGTCTCTCTGTTATAAAAGCTTTTTAATGAAACATTTTAAATGCCATATTCTCTAGATCTCTAAGCATTTGAGGACTGTCTGTTTAGTATACCTTAGTATACATATTCTCTAGATCTCTGAGCATTTGAGGACTGTCTGTTTAGTATATCTTAGTATACAAAATTTGTCTTTAGTCACCTGCCTTAAGCATATAGTGGCGCTCAATCTCGTGTTTGTGTTTCTTAGGCCATAGCAGCTGCATCACAGCAGCTGTATCAAAAGAACAACAAATAGCCCTTAAGCATTTCAACTGAAGATTAGTGGTAAAATTTGCTGAAATCTGTTTTCTAGCTACCTCTGAAAGCCTCAGTAATACAAAGAAGTCATTAGTTACACCCTCTCACACTTTTTCCATACTAAGCTTACAGATATCCCTTATGTAAGCTATCATTTTTTACTGACATGTTTTACTGATACAGCACTGGTTCCTAAGAAATCAATAATGTATGATGATTACTGGAAAACTGGAGTCTTCATTTGAATTATTGTAACCAAAGAGGGCCTTGAGCTTTATAGGAAATTTGAAGAACATTTTTCACATTTTTGTTGAGATTTTTAGAAAACCTATCAATCTAATAGTTGCATTTCTATTTTAGACTATATCAGTAGCATTCACAAAACTCATTGAACATTTAATGAGATGTTCAATTCAGAATGGCCTGTTGACTAACTCATACTACAATAGAACTCTGAGCCTGTCTTCTATATCATAATTGTTTCTTAAATAACATAATCCTTACACTGGACTCAGTAGGTAATATAGAGCATGCTACTCTGCAGCTAACACATTTTACATTTTCTTAATGGATTATATCCCTGAATTCACCCCATGGATTAGGGATAAGAAAAAGGTTCCATTTAGTTTAAACCTAATCCAGGTTTAAATTAACAGCCTGGGATAGGATTCTTTTTTATTGTTTTATATTTAAAAAAAACAAAATTCATTTTTTGTGACATGTGAAATATGGAAAATTCAAGTTACAGTGTTCGTAAATAAAAAATAGTAATGCCTCTAATATTATTTATTTTCATGTTGTCAATTGTTGTTTTCAGGCTACAATAACAAGGCTGAGTAGTAACAAAGCTTACCATGACTACAACCTCATATATTTTTATAGAAAATATTTGCTAGCTACAGATCAGATGTTTTCTAGCTCACTGGAATTTCTAGCAGCTCATACTGTTCCTACCACTAATGTTCTTGCTTAGAAACCTTGCCCATTCTATTCCCTGAGTCTCTCTCTCCCTTTATCCAGGTGACAACATCACCTTCATCAGGATCTCCTCTCCTAAAAGACTACCTTGTGTGTACTGTGATCTTTTCAGATGGAATGCATGCGTCTGAATTTATATAGACCCAATTTTAACAATTTTATTTTTATATATCACTTATTGGAAGATTCGAATAGTTATCTTATTCACTATGCTTGCCGTTGTTGTACATCTCTCTTCACTAGCTAAGATCATAAAGAGACTGCTCATGCTGATGAGCATGCAGAGTAAAGGGAACACTCATCTGTGCTTGTGAGAGTGGAAACTTGTATAGCCACTATGAAAATCAAGTGAGGCTTATAAGAAAGCTAGGAATTGATCTAACTCAATACCTAGTTATAAAACTCATGGACATATACCCAAAGAACAGTTACTCAACAATGTTCATTGCTGCTCTCATCATAGCAGCCAGAATTTGGAAATATTCCAGATGTTAGTCAACAGATGAATAGATAAAGACAATGCAGTACAATTACAATCTAAGTGATGTGAAGAAAATTGTCCTTAACCTAGCAACTATTTTCAATTGATAACTACTCACAAATGAAAAATTAGTTCTTGGAATAGGATTCTTACTAGGGATACAAACCACTGTTAAGGCACACACCATGCCCAGGAGTAAATGGCCAATATAAGACAAACTCAAAGCCATCTTTGGATGTTCTTTTTCTAATGTTTAGTCGTGGCATTTATTATTTTATTTTTAACTTAAAAGTCTTGTGAGTATATATTATGGCTTTAGAAATTTGTATTAGATGTGTGTATGGACACATGTATATATTTTTGTGTTTATCATGTTTTTTGGCTTTTTTCTGTTTATGTTTATTTTATCTTATTTCATATTATTTGTTTCTATTTTATTTTATTAATTGTAAAATAGAGTTCTATTTGATTTAGATATTAAAATCCTGGAGTCAGATACAGAGGGAATTGCTGAGATGTCAGAGAGAAGGAGAAAGCCACAACATACCTTACCTCTGTAAGGATGGAAAAATACAGCCTAACTCTCCCAAGAGGCTAGAAGTTTAGACATACTATCTAAAAAGCCCTAAAAACGTCAAATTTCAGACCCTGTCCTCTGCCAGTAAATAGGCAAGGTCACACTCCTTGCTGTTTATGACAGACCCTTGAGCACGTATTTCTGATTATCAAAACATGAGCTGGCTAACTGCTTATCTGATTTTGTAAACTGCTTGTGAAATCCCCACCCTAGTGACCTATGCATGGGCTTTGTTGTAAACCCTATAAAAACTGTCTCAATTCTGCCCTCAAGGTCCTCAGTCTGATGACTGTGGACCCCAGTGCTCTTGGAATAAAAATTCCTCATGCTATTTGCATCAAGATCAAATCTCGTAAGTGATTTGGGGTGTCGCCTTTCCTCTGTGGGAGCATGAAGGTCCACACTCTGTGGATCTTTTACTTCCTAAGAGTCTCCACAGAGAAAATAGTGATTTTCTGTTTGTCCCAGCTTATATACTGTTCCTGCCCAATATGTCACTTCCTGCCTGTCTGTACAGACCTCCATACTTCTATGGTTATCTAGTGGCAAGCTCCATTCTCTGATCCTGACAGGCTTTATTTGTACAAGAAAGATATCATCACAATTAATCTTTAATTCCCTGTTTGTTTTCTAATAAGAGAAAGAAAGTATATTGATTTTATAAGAGGGGAGGTGGGAAGTGTCTCAGGGACAATTGCAGAAAAGAAAATCACAAGCCCAATACACCATAAAGTAAAAATCTCTTTCTAGTAAAAGATATATAAAAGAAAACTTTTCAGATATGTTAATTGGGAAAATTATCTTGAAGCAAAATTCATTATTTATTCCTTCAGTGTAGTCACTAAATGTGAGTACAATTTCAGGAAGACTTAAATGACAAGCAAAATAAATTTGTAATTATGAAAGTGACAACTATTTGTATTATTTATTAAATTACATATTTACTATTATATATTACTAAAATAATTAAATGTTTTAAATTCCTAACAATTAAGAAGATACCGTTAATGAAATGGTTAAAAAGGTAAAAGTCTTTTCCCCAAGCAAAATGACTTACTTGGGTTTGACACTTTGGATTGATATGGAGATACAGAACCAAATCTTATGAGTTCCTCTCTGTTCTACATGTACAGACAACATTTCATGTGCATGCACAACATGTCTACACATATACATATACACCAACACATGCACAACAAATAGATAAATGTAGTATCATTTTTGAATAAAGTAAAATCCCTTCAATATTTTAAATCCCTTCCTTTTGCAAGGGTAAATATTATGGGGAATAATCTTTACCATTCACCACTCACTCATGTACAATCATAAATTTGTCAATCTAGTACCATTTTCAAAAGTATATACCAGGACAAAGAAATTGTATGGACAGTGTGAGATGAACAGAAGTAGAATACATTATAGAAAAATTCACTTATGGAATCACCTAGTATGGCGAAAAGCCTGCAAGAGATATTTTGGTTTATTTATGGACAAGCATAACCCTCAAATAAATAATGCCCCGGAGGGGTTATCAGTGAGTACAAGGCAAAAGACAATGATTTATGTTATTTTTTAAAATTATTTATTCTTTGTGGCTTCACATCATGTACCCAAGTTCTCTTCATTTCCCAGTCTCCCCATAACTGGCCTTGTAATGTACCTCCAAAAAGAATTAAAAAGAAATTAAAACCCAAGCAAATATACAAAATAAACAAATTGAGGTTATTTGAATCTCTCTTTAGAAGGCAGTTCAGCATTGAAGGGTAGGGTTCCCTCTACCCATTCCTAACATTTGATGGGACTAGAATTCTTCAGACTGAGGCAGGCAGTCCTGCGTTCTCTTATTTCATAAATGTAACAGCTTTATCATGTACAGAAAATACTATTTTGTTGCATTTTTAATATTTTTCATTTCTTCCATTAATTCTTCATCTTCTTCCTACATGGCTTCTGAGCCTTGGAGAGAATGGTATAAATGAGTTGGGCAACTGTCTCTGCATTTACCACTGTTTAATATAAATAGAGACTTCTCTGATTATGTCAGAGGTTAGCATTTATGTATAAGCAAAGCTATGAACATTTAGAAAGTATCCTAACACTGTGAGAACTTGATAAACAATACTACGATAAGCCACAGTTTTCAAGACCACCCACCTGCCCAAGCAGAGCCTAAAATGTTCCATGATACAGGTTTTTTTTTTCCAGGTTTGTAGTATCACGGAATTCCTTCTTGTAGGAACCACTTTCAAACTCAATCAGAAAGCAGTGGGTAACCCCATAAATATTTTGCTATAATTACATAAGTAGCAACCATCTTGTTTGCCAGGGTTGTCTTTTTTATTATAATACAGATTTCACATCTGGGTAAGACCATGAATGCTTTTCTCTATCAGTAGCTTCCAGAACATTTCCAGAGACTATGAGAGTCGGTGTTTCCTAGTTATACAGGGTATCTCCCTTCTAAATATTTTTAAAACAAAAGTTATATTTTATGTATGGTAACAAGATAGTAGGTTTCCCTATGAATTTTTCTTTCCCTGCTTATTATTGTTAACCTTCCTCCTTGATCCCTAGTCTCTCCACTCTTCTCTCCTTGAATATATCCATACCTCATATTCCTCATTTCTACTTTCCTATTACCTACATTTCACCAATGTGCTTCCATAAGGCATTCTTCCACCAATCAACTCTCATTTCCTGGTTTTTAGAAATATTAAAATAAACCCATAAAATGAATTTTGCAAATTGATTTCAAACTAGGATCCATATAAGAGACTGACACTAGCCAGTGTTTTACTCTGCTTGAATTACCTCACTCAATATATCTTTTCTAGTTTCAGACATCTACCTTCTAATTTGACAATTTCATTTCTCTTTAAAATTGAATAAAATTCCATTGTATATTTGTATCATATTTTCATTACGTATTCATCTGACACTGCACTTTTCATTTACATCTCTCTCCCCCCTCTCTCTCTGTCTCTCTCTCTCTCTCTCTCTCTCTCTCTCTCTCTCTCTCTCTCTGTGTGGGGGGTGAGTGTGTGTGTGTGTGTGTGTGTGGGTGGGTGGGTGGGTGTGTGGGTGTGTATGTGTGTGTGGGTGTGTGTATCTGTACACATACACTTTTATTAGTGTGCTTTATGTTAGGTAACTATAAAATAACAAGATTCCTCAAGGCTTTATCAAACAATGTTCAGGTTGCTTGAGGCCCATTGCTGGTGACATACTTCCTCCAACAAGACCACACATACTCCAACAAGGCCATGTCTTTTTTCCTGAATTTTTTTTAAGTCTTTATTAATTTATTTTTGTATTCCAATTTCAGTTACTCCTCCCTCCTCTCCTCCCACTCTTTCTACTATTCTCCTATCCCACCTCCCACATGCTCCTAGGAGAAGATAAGGCCTCCCCTAGGAAGTCTACTAAGTCTGTCCCTATCATCTCCTTGAGGCTTGGCCATGGCCCCTCAACACACCCCATACTCCTGTAATAGTGCTAATTTCTGATGAGGTAGCATTTAAATCAATAAGCCTACTGAGGCCATCTTGTTCAAATCACCACAATTCCCTTTGCAAAAGATATATGAGAATTATTATTCTATTGAGTCTTTCAATCTTCCTTTGTTCTGCATGTCAGCATTCAGATGATTAGAGCTAGAAATGACAAAAAAACTTCTTCATTGCAGTATAGTTTCCATGGGCCCAAACATCACTTTACAGATGCCAAGGGAAAGAATCAGATAAACTTTCCTACGCAGAAACACCACCTATGTACCATAACAATTATCAGCATGACAAGATAAGCATAAAGGTACAATAAGTGGCACTTAAGTGTCAGTCATAACCAACAGCCATTTGATTGGGATTGGACTTAAGCCCTACTCAACATGGTGGAAATCATGCACAATACTGGAAACCCATTTAACTTTCTGAGGCTCGTGAAGTCATGAGTTTTTAGGATATATTGACATGCCATATTGTTGGGAGATGTCATTCTGTAAATATGTTTCTCTTATTGGATAATGAATACAGTAGTGTTGGCCAATAGCAAAGTAAGATAGGTGGAACTAGGAGACAAGGAGGAGAGTGGAAGAAGTATGTAGGAGACTCAATAAGGAGGATGGAGAAAGTACAATGCCAGGCCCTCTCTCCAGTAAAATGAGACTGCATGGAAATACTTAGATTGATAGAAATGGGTTAATATTTAAGACAGAGGTCACAGATAAGTCACTAGTAACTGGCCAACAGCTTTATATCTAATACAGTGTCTCTGTGTATTATTTGGGGCTAGCAAGGCTCTGGGACCAGACCTGCAGGGAAAAACATGCCTGTAACACCATATAGGTTATAAGACCACTCTTTACAGTTGATCGATTTAGTAGTGGCACATATACCTTGTTAATAATTAAAAGCTCTCTAATTGGGTTTAATATTCACCCAGAAAGAAGGTAATTATGCCTGATACTAGAAAGGTAGCCAACTATGTGGAGCTACTAAAATTACAAATATTAGAGAAGAACATACAACTGCCATTAAATCAGCATAATCTCTATCTACATCCTAAATATTAGCCCTTAGAACTAATATTCACCACTCATCAATTAAATTTATCTTTTCAAAAGATGGAGTTCTGGAAGCTAGGACCAATGGAAACATCTAAGATATAACTTCTACACATAAGTCTCAAGGATCATTTCTGAAGAGGACACAGAAAGACTATAAGATACGAAAGCCTAGAGGACTTTCTATGAGCTTGTGTCTCCCAGAAATGTCAGAAAGTACATTCATAAGTCTCACTGACATGGCTACTTAAATATCACCTGAAGAGGAAAGGCAGCAATAAACATTCTAACATGAATTAAAGAAGCTCATGAGGACTCAAACTTACACAAAGAACTACAAACAATTAAAGAAAACAGAGAAATAGATAAATATCCTTTTCCAAGGAAGAGCACACAAGTTGGTTGTCCAACAGTAAATGGTCATAAATATGTATGTATGTCACATCTCCTGCAAGTATTGATCAGGAAATATCCCCCAAAACAGGACTGAATGGCTATAAGTTATTAAGCATAAGGAATTTTGTTGTGATACATTCTATCCTAGAAGTGTATGATAAAGAAGACTGTACTGATGACAATATCAATGAAAATGGTAACATAGAAGTGACAAGATTTTGTGGGATCCCTAGACAATGACATACCAACAACTAATGACTTCAGTAGAAGAATGAAATAATCTTTCCAGAGATGACCCCCTTTGGTTGTCTAAACCATATACACAAACAACAAAAGTGGGCTCAGCACAAATATATATTTGTGCACATATATATGCACATATGTCACAATAATAATCAAGGAAAAAGTGTCTAAAAACTTGAAAGTGGGAAAATATGGGAGGCATTTAAGAGAAAGTAGTTTAGAGGTGCTGGAGGGAGGAAAGGCAGAACAGAGAGTGATGTAATTCCCTTTCAATGTTAAGATTTTAATGATGATATTTTCCATAAATGAATAAATAATAATTTATTGTCTCTTTTCTATTAGTATCTTAGCACTCCTATTAATGAATCTTGCAGACATTTGTTTCTGTTGATTTGTTATTAATATATGTTTATTTGACAAAAGAAAAACTATCTGCTGCCTCCTTTCAGAATGGTTCAAGAATTGTCCAAGTACAAATAGAAGCATGGTAAAGAGTATTTTCTATTTTCTACCAATAACCTATATAAATTTACAACAAATGACACTCTTGGTTTGAGAATCTGTTTATTCTTTTATAAGATAAAAAAAAAATCTCAAATATCTAATTTCAGGAGTTTGGAAGGATTATATCAGACTATTATAAAAGTGTTGGTAATTGGTATTTTAAGACTGCTTGAACTCACGTTTTTTATCTTCTGTCACTGAGCTAATATAGCCTTGAGGAAATTTCATGATCTCTGGTGCATTGTGACTTATCTGTACAATGTTATGATAAATAGTATCTACTTTCATTTGTTTTAATGATTGCCTGCAATTAAGTGTCAAAAATTTAACTTACTAAGTGACACATTGTTTATGTTTAGTACAAAATGGTAATTATTTGATGCTTTAGAATAGTAGCTATTAGTTTCCTTCCCATCATCAAAATATTCTTCTAGCCTATTTCTGGCAGTCAATAGTGTTTTAAATGGTCAAATAAAATAAAAAGTTAAAGTTCAGCAACATAACTGGGGAATACAATCAATTTCATAATGCATTGAAAAAATTTCACTCAGTATATGCTGAAGCATTTAGTTTTCCTATGATTCATTAGGGCATATTGGTTTTTGTGTAGATGCTACATTCTTGAGTTCAAATATGAGCTTAGTTTCCCTTAAGAGTGTGTTCAAATGAATGAAGTATCAAGGGGAACAAATTTTAATCCAACTACATAGGTTTGATGAGGGCCTCTGGAAACTGACTGATATTAGATAATATAAAAGTGAAACCCACGTAGTTTAATAATATAGCTTTATAAGAGGGAGACAACAAGACACACAGATATCCATGTGTATATCCTGTCCTTGCCATGAATATCATTTGACATTTCAGAAGGGTACAAGGAGATATTTATCCCCAAGCTTCTAGAAACTTGAGCTAAATATTTATTTTATTTTTAAAGTTAGTCTATAATAGGTATTTATTTATAGCTATTAAATAGCTGATTAATGGTCTAACTTCTTCAAAAATTAAGTGCTTGCCAATTGAAATTATTCTTGAACTATGAGTGAGACAGTTCCTGGGTTCTGGGCCTTTCTCTATTCCTTATTAGTTATGCAGTCTTTGACATGTCACATGTATCTACAAAGAATTTCCACATTTACAAAAGAAAAATAATTATCCTTGCTTTGTGAAAGAGAAATTGAAGTGCTTGTAAAAAAAATAATTTTCAAATGTGTGTTATTGTTTGAATTATTATTGATCAAGAACACAGTTTTGAGGAAAGCATGCAATGAGCAGAAATAATAAGGGCCATTAGTTTTCATGGAATATAATAAAGCCAACTATAAATGTGCATGGTATTAACAACTTTTTGATACTAACTCACTGGAGAGAGAGATTCACCTTTGCTACTTTTTGTGAAAAAATATTTCTAGCTTCCAGATTGCTCAGTGGAAGTATATTTACGTAATAATAAAATGGCTTTCATGGCCTATCCTTTCTGTGAGAATTATCTAAATGACAGAGTCAGAAGAAAATAATACACACACATGCACAACATGCACAACATGCACACAAAACAAACAAAATGTGTTCAATGCTACAAATATATGTGAAAGCAGCTTCTACATTTGATGTGTGGTAAAAAGAAAACATCAGTTTGGATTATGTACCTCTGGCTCTTTGCCCTCTTTTGAGGGTCACTTCACCAAGTGAGTTTTATTCTCCGTTGCCTCGACACCTTTAAGCTTAAATCAGTCTACCATGAATTTCTACCCCAGACTATATTCCTCCTAGCAATTTTCTTATATAACAAAGCATTTGTTTATTTTGTTTTATTTTTTAAATTCTTTTGATCTTAAAAATAATTTTCCAAGAGACTTTAATTGCTACAGTCCAGCTTTTATACGTATAGAAATCACATCTGTTTTCTAAGAACCAGAACTGTTTAGCCTGAAAAATTCAGCGACATATTTCTTTGAAAAAAAAATAACATTCAGTCGCTGCTGTTAGTCTGAGGGTTGCTGAACAGCCAGTTTCTCTACAGCATTGACATGCATAGACAGGTATCTTTTAAACTGTTGACATTCTGTTTTCCCATATAAAAATATTTCACATTTTTTCTAGGTATTTTCTTTCTAGTATCTCTCGCCTATAAATTCGCATATTCTTCTATGGCCAATGGACTGAGAAATGGCTTATTTTTGTTCAGTTTCTTTATTTGAGGACAAAGAAAGGAAAATATATCCTGTAGAAACATGATTTTAATAAAGATATGAATCTATACATCAGTGAAATGTACAGGACATTAAGGAACTGACTGGCTATGAGTGACAAGCATTTATAGGTTGACTTTCCTTCATTTGTATAAATATCTCCATGGAAAAGTAGAGATACTACATACCCTCTTTATCATCTTTAGTGGGTATTAACAATCTAGTTTTGCTGTCTTCTTTTAAACCTCTCCTTTATTTATTTGTTTGTTTGTTTTGCTTTTAATACTATTGATACCATTCTGTATTTTTCCATCTGCAGAGACTTTGATTTCTTACTTTAAGAGTATTATCTCCATGTGATGAATTGTAAAGACACAGGTTATTGAGATTTAAGGTCAGTGATTGTTTTGCCCATTGTAAAATCCATTAGAAAGGACACCTGGGGTCTGTTGCTCATCACTGTTTTGCCAGCATTAGTATAATGCCTGAAATATGACTGTCAATTGCTGAATGCCTTGAATGAATTTCTAATGATTCTGAAAAGTGTATCCAAAGAAAAAAGATGATGCTAACACAGTAGGAGTTTAGAAAAGAAAAAGAGTCATCTGATAAAATATTTTGTTGCAGGTGAGATAGCTAAATTCACTTTTATATATCTAAGATTTCTTTTTCTGAAAGTTTCAGGTCTGTGAATTACAAATGAGTAAAAGGGGAAAACATTGCTTTCCAGTTGATCTTCAACTTACTGTTTCAGGTTGATCAAAAGTATATTGTAGTCAAATGCTCTACCCCTAAAAGAACATCTCTTATTTACTTACGTGTATGGATGTTTTGCTTACAGGTATGTCTGTACACCACATGTAGGCTTGGATCACACAGAAGTGAACATTGGATCCCTTGGGACTGAATTTACATACAATTGTAACCCCCCCCCCGTGTGGGTGCAGGGTATTAAATGCAGGTTTTTGGGAAGAGCAGCCAGTGTTCTTAACCACTGAGCATCTCTCTAACCCTTTGATATTACTTTCTTTATATACAAAAATAAAGGCCCAAACTATGGTTTGGTGAAGTAGCTATCAACAGGATGTCAGGTGGTTTCACATTTTTGGGGGGTTTAAAATTATTTTTTCCTGAAAGATCTTTGTTCTGTATTGGAGGCAGTCCAGTCAGTGTGTTTCTGTGCTATAATGAGAGGTACAACTGCTGTTACCAGGCTGTGTTTACCAAAGCAAATTGTGGGAATTCTAATAGTGGAAGTGAATATGCCTCTGACTCTTTTTGCATAATAGTGGGACTTTTCCTCATATCAGGTTTCCTTTTTCAGCCTTGATATGAAGGCTTTTGCCTTGTCTCGTTATACTTTGTTTTGTCCTATCTGGCTGTAAACACTTAGAGGTTCAATGTAGCTGGATTTATGTTGAGGTCTTTGATCCATTTGGACTTGAGTTTTGTGCATGGCAATAGACTGGGTCTATCTACAGTCTTCTACACATATATGCCCCTCAACTGAAGAATGTATACAAAAAAATGTTGTATGTTTACACAATGGAGTATTACACAGAGGGTGGGGGAAACAAAGAAATCTTGAATTTCACATGCAAATGGATGGAACTGGAAGAAACAATCCTGAGTTAGGTAACCCAGTCACAGAAAGTCAAGCAGGGTATGTACTCACTCATATATTAGACGTAGAGCAAAGGATCACCAGCCTACTGTGCACATCACCAGAGAAACTAGGAACAAGGAAGACCTTAAAAGATAAATACATGGTCTCCAGAAGGGAAAGGGGACAAAAACTCTTCAGCAAATTGGGTGCATGAGGGTAGAAGGGAGGGAGGTAGAAAAAAGAGTGGGGAGAAGAGGAGGAGGGAGGAAAACATGAGGGATAAGGAATACTGAGTTGGGGAAATGAATAGATACCTTAACAGAGGGAGCCATCATAGGTTTAGAGAGAAATCTGACACTAGGGAAATGTTCAGGGTTACACAAAGATGAACCCAACTAAGGATATATAGACAGTAGTAGAGACTCTGCCTTTGATGCCCTTCCCCTATAATAAGATTTATGACTACCTTAATTGACATCCTAGAGCCTTCATCCAGTAGCTGATGGAATTAGAAGCAGAGACTCCTGGAATCCAGTTGTAAAGATGAAGGAGGTATGAGCAAAGAAGTCAAGACCATGCTGGAGAAACCTGCAGAACCAGCTGACTTGACCTAGTGAGAGCACATGGACCCTAGTTGTAAAGCTGGGAACCAGCATTGAACTAAGCCAAACCCTCTGAATGTGGGTGCCAGTTAGGACTGCTTGGCAGTCTATAGGACCTCTAACAATGGAACCATTATTCAACCCTAGTGCATGAATAGCCTTCATGAGCCCATTCCCTATGGAGGGATACTATCTAAGCCCAGATACAAGGAGAAGGGACAAGGACCTACCCCTAATGATGTGACAGACTTTGATGATCCCCCATGGAAGGCCTCACCATTCTTGGGGAGCAGGTTGGTGGTGGGTAGTAGTGGGTGGTTGGTAGGGGGCATCAAAGGATGGGAGGGTGAAGGAAAGGGGAGGTGATATGTAAAATGATTGTTTCTAAATAATAATAAAAAAGCAAAAAAATGTTTTTTGAAGACTTACAAAATAGAGATAAAATCATTCTCATTCATTACTTCTATGATTTCATTATCTTAATATTGTAGTAGATATTCCAGTCTGCAACATCTTTAATGTCTGCCAGCGTCTGTTATTTACTCTGCTCTTTAATTCTGAAAGACCTTCAGAGTTTTAATATTTGATCTTTTTACACCTCGTGAATTTTATCTCTTTAAAATGTTTAAACTGCAATGTGGCAACCAAATTCTAAACACTGGCCATAACTGTTTTCTCTCTCTCTCTCTCTCTCTCTCTCTCTCTCTCTCTCTCTCTCTCTCTCTCTCTTCACAAATAGCTATCTAGCTCTAAGAATTATAACATTTTACTATGACCTGCTAATTTGCATCATGTACATTTGTACCTGTGTTGAATTGTATTTCCTTTGTTACAGCAGGTTTTTCCCCCGACAACTGCCGCTGGTCCTGCTGCCATGGTCCCGCCACCACGTGAGCTCCAAATAACACTCAGAGACTCTGTATTTGATACAATCCTGTTGGCCAGTTACCATTATTGTTTATGAGCTAGCTCTGTCTTAATGATTAACCCATTTCTACTTACCTAAGTATTTCCACGTGGCTCATCTTATCCAGGAGCTGCTGCTGGTGTCTTGCTTCCTCCATGCTCTACATCTTGACTCTCCTTCTACTTCCTCTTTCCTCCTCCTAGTCTCCTAGCCCCGCTTATCTAGTTTTCTATTGGCTACAGTGCTTTATTAACCAGTATGAGAAACATATATACAGAATAACATCTTCCATCATCTCCTCTTTTCTGTCTAAAGTAAAAGAAGGGTTTAACCTTAACATAGAAAAATATATCATACAACAGTTATCAAATAAGAATAACAGTAAACAATATTTAGTCCATTAACATTCTGTAAGACATTAAGAAAATATCATCTATCCTATCTTTGTGAGTCTAAAGTCCTATATATAACTTAACTTTAATCCTTACTAAGGAAACTATAACTATAACTATCTGCCTTCAACTCCTTCAAAGACCACAGAAGAATAATATATAAACTCTAGAAATTACAGAGACAACTCATTGCCTGGTCAGTCACCTGAAGTTCTTCTGTAATGTTCCATCTTCAGCCCATAGACCATAGAGTGTCTCCAGACTCCTCAACAAAGCAGGAAACTTTAAATTGTCCACCTGTATTGGCAGTTTGTCAGTTACTTTTCTCTGTGTCCTGCAGAATGTCTGCTTCTTCCATGAAGCAGGAATCCTGTAACAATGTCCATCTTGAATCAGCAGTAACCTTTTTGTGGGTCCTGCATGTCCAGTTTCTACAACATAAAGTCAAACACTCCAGAAGAGCATTACCTTGCCCAAATGGCTAGTCTTGCCATATTAGAAGCAAACTCCATAACATGTTTCTTCGATGTCCATCTTTCTTTCTGATGCAGGTGGTGTTACCAGGAACAGTTGTGCCTCATTGTCAAGAAAAAACCCTAATCTATTTTAAATGCCATATTCTGTAGGTCTTTGAAAGGTTTGAAGAATGCCTATTCATCTCAAATATATCTCTGCATATCTAGAAATCCTAACTAACTTAACTCTATGTTTTGATTATCATAGTTAACACTCTATAATCTTTACTAAATTATACATTACATATTCCAATGAGCTATATAAACACAATATCTAAACAAGAGGAAAAATATACATATCACATATTGACCTTAAATTGTATCAATAAATGAAAATCTATTCCAAAGCAAAGTATTCATATCTATACCATAATTCCCTTTTTACCATTAAAAAGATTGCTTCTGGTTATAGCCATTTATAACAAAGCCCATTTAAATGAAAACAAATATTTATAAACAATATTTGGGAATTTGGGCGTCGTTCTTTCCAAACTACTTCCTGCTGGTAGAGGGCACTGTCAAGGGGGTCCAAAGAAGAACCAGAAATCTTGGCTGCAGTGGTCTGTAAGGTTGCAATGTCCCATTGACATTGCTTCAGGAGGTCTTGTTTGATCAAACCATATTAATCTGGAAGAAATCCATAGCTTTTCATTTTCTGTGGAAACAAAAATAGAAATCCTTTTCCCCAGTAACTTGTCCATAGGCTTAAATTTTGGAGTCAAAGCATTTTTAAAATATATAAATTGAATTAATCCAGCAGCATTTCTTTTATCAGTAGTTATTTTCTCAGCAATCAAATACTTTAAAGACAACAGAAGCACATATAGTATCCAAAATTTCTCTGTGCTTTCCATGTTTACGTGGCTTTTTTATTATTCTATTTCATCGATCCATTTTGCTTCCTTTTTTCTTTTTTAAACCATTGTATCCTGTTTCTTTTTCTCACCCAAGCCAGCGTATTTTTTAAACCACCGTGTAAATCTTCATTGCAGCTCTGGTACACACCAATGATTGTTAGCAGAGCTCTTTAAAAGCAAGGCAGTTTTTTGCCACTTATGCTAATTTTGGACACCTCCCTTAAAGGAGCTGAGCAACTCTCTGTCTACAGCAAAACAAATCCAACCGAGAAAATGCTGATATTAAGATGTCTTGCTAGTCTCTGTTCCTTTGTTTCTAAAAACTATTTTTTTAAGCTTTTGTTAAGTTTTAAGTGAAAGTTCTCAGTTCCACTTCTGACACCATTATGTTATGGCAGGTTTTTCCTGCTGGCTGCCAGCCCGCCAGCCCACCAGCCCACCAGCCCACCAGCCACCGGTCTGGGCCCACAGCTGCAGCAGCCCCAAATAACACGCAGAGACTCTGTATTTGATACAATCCTGTTGTCCAGTTACCATTATTGTTTATGAGCTAGCTCTGTCTTAATGATTAACCCATTTCTACTTATCTCAGTATTTCCACGGGGCTCATCTTATCTGGGAGCCGAGGCTGGTGTCTTGCTTCCTCAATGCTCTACATCTTGACACTCCTTCTACTTCCTCTTTCCTCCTCCTAGTCTCCTAGCCCCGCCTATCTACTTTTCTATTGGCCACAGTGCTTTATTAACCAGTATGAGAAACATATATACAGAATAATATCTTCCATCATTCTCTCTCTCTCTCTCTCTCTCTCTCTCTCTCTCTCTCTCTCTCTCTTTCTTCACAAATAGCTGTCTAGCTCTAAGAATTATAACATTTTACTATGACCTGCTAATTTGCATCATGTACATTTGTACCTGTGTTGAATTGTATTTCCTTGGACAAATCTTTATTTGAAATATATGGTCTTTTCTAAAACAGTGACAACTCTTTCTCTTCTGCCCACCATCTCCCTCTCCCTTTCTCCCTCTCCTCCTCTCTTCCTTTCCCTCTCCCTCCCTCTCCCACTCTTGTCCTCCCTCTCTCCCTTTCTCCCTCCCTCCTGCCCCCCCTGCCTTCCCTTCTCTGTACCTCCTACGAATGAGCTTTAAATGTAAAGAAAAATTCTACATGATGTTGCTAAGAAATCAACTCACTTGATCTGAGCCTGACTCCATTATTTTTTCATGCCATGTGTAGAGTACTATCAATGCAGAGAAGAAAAGGACAGTTTTTCTGGGAACACACAACTTAGAAATGGAGACTGATAGGCAAATAAATCCAATTAAATTGTTAAGGGGCATAAAAGAAATATGAGGTACAGAAATTCTTCACAGAAAGTAGAAAATATCTATTAGGAAAGTGCAGCAAGTATGTTATATTTCTGTAGCTAAGGGAATTAAGATATTCAGTACAGAAGATCAGACAAAAGGCTAATCCATCTTTGAGTAATTGAGATGAACCTGTAACATATTTTATTCTGTCATGAAGTAGTACTGGAAACCAATGATATTTTTTTTCTTTCCAAGATCACTGGAAATATATCATAGCCATTGAGAGCTGATTTCTTTTTCTGTGCAAATATATTTCCTCTGAGACTTACTCAGTACAATAAACTGATGAAAATGTACAGTGTATAATGGAAAAGGTTTTTACTATTTTTTCCTCTGGGGAGTTTATCTTTAAGTATATTAAAAATATCTGTAATCATTTTATTCCTAAAGTTAGATTTTTCAAGTATGACATTGTAATGTGAACCTTCTGGCAAATATAGTAACATGTAGATTAAGGGGGAACAAAAAGAAAGCAAACTCTCTGTACTATTTATCTTTGATGTTTTCAATTAAATGAAAATGTGAGGATTAGTGAAATAATGCATATTTTGTTGTTGTTTCATTTGGCAAGCATAAAATGTCTATAGTTATGATAATTATTTTGGTAAATCTTATATAAATGCATTAGGACGAAATAATAACTACAAAAACCATGGCCAGGTTTGATGCTTAGAGAGAAAAGAGGATGTAATTTTTTTTTGACAGAAAAAAGACTTTAAAGATTTTTCTAGTGTTGTTAGGCTTAAAAAAATGACAGTTCTGCCTTTAGACATTTAATTGCTGTTTTGTGATAATTATTTGAGCAAATAAACTTTGTGTGCCAGACTTTAAGTTTTTGCTGCCATCTATTGGCTTTCTGAGAAATTTAAAACTTAATACTGATCAGGGAACAACAACAAAACTAGAATAGAGCTGAATTGAATTATAAGGAACATCTAGATCAAATCCTAGTGTTCACTTTTCAATAAGTAACACTTTAAGAAACCCAGCCACAGTGTAGCATTTTCAACATATTGATTACACTGGCATTCATTTAAAAACATAAATCACAACCTTAAGCAAAGATAGTATAGACTAAACCATAACCTCTATCTTTAAAATATCTCACTAATGAATAATATAGTTAAATATTACCAGAACATATGTACTAAGACTAACACATCATATATTAAACAAAAGCCTTAGATTATGGCTGAAATATTTATTATGAAGGTAAAACAAAGGAAGTCACCTGGTCTTTTCTATTTTGCAAAAATATGGTAAAAACAGCATTTCTGTCTGAAAAATGTGATCTTTATGCTTATTTCCCTGTATTTTTATACATTGCATGTTTTCATTTTGCTATAAAAAAATAAAATATTTGTTTAGTGTAGAGGGTGAACAGACTAAAAGCAAAGGGCACTTCTGGATGTATCTTGCCTTCTGGCTTGCATTTAGAATTTTAAGTACAAACTTACTTTTCCCCATTTTTGCCATTCTTTCTCCCTCAGATCATCCCTTCAGAATATTCTGAATTATATTTGAAGTCATGCTTTTGGCTTTCTGATCACAGTGTTTTCTGAAAAATTCATTCCAATATGTAAAATCAAGGGAAAGTCATTCCCATAAATCTGTCTTGGAAATAAATATAGAAATCCTACACACACTTAAAGTGAATCTGAACTACCTGCAATAAATGTGTAAATGTTACCAAAAATTTATGATCATCTGCATCATTATTGCAGTATTTGAACAAAATCAAACAGTATGCAGGCAAAATGGCTTTCAGACCAGACATATGGTTCTCCTCCCACAGTACTCATTATTTGGATCCTCCACAAAATAACTCAGAATATATTATAGAAATTCAAAGCATCAAAATCTTTTGGTGTTTACATCATGCTTGTACTAAGTAAAGTATGATAAAATATTCACATAAAGATAAAGCAATTGTCATGCTGAATTTTCCTCTGAATTGTGCTGTCTTATTTTATTATTACAGTTATTTTAACTTTGAGACAGAAAATAGGAAAGAAAAAGTGATGCTCTGTATGTTTAAATAATTTTCTCTAATATGAAGAAAATTTAATAATTTTATTACTGAAAAAGAAGTCCATGCTTAATTTATATTGTCCACTTATTTAGAATCAGTTTATTTTTCAAGGACATGCTGAGTTAGAACACACAAAAGAAGTAAATAACCAAAAAATCCACTGTGGCATCAGCAATTTTGTATTAGTATGGAACTCATAAATAGCCAAATAAGTCTTTGAATAAGAGTAGGTTACATAATGTATTATAAAACCATTTTATGAGTATATTTATATAAGTTTCTGGAAGTAGGAGAAAAGATGAAATCTCACTTGTCCTTTAATGTTTTTGTTTTAATTAGTGCTTATATGACAACACAGAATTGAAAATACAAAGTATACTACTGTTTAATGATGAAATATGCTATGCAAATGGTTCAACTTAATCTTAGTTAGGTTCACCAATATTAAATCACTTATTATGTTCAGAACCTAAAAAAGAGAACAGAGAACTCCAAAGTCATTTGTACAGAAGTTTTATAGCCCTGTGAAGTAGTTAATGTGCCATTTTGCATAAAGGAATGGTTTCTATGATTCATAAACAAAATAAGTTTATCAAGAAGTGAATGTTTCTTTAAATCTTCAAAAATTATCTTCTGACCAAAAAACAAGATTTTGTTTTGTTTTGAATAATTAGGTATTACATATTACTATGTTATGTGAGAAAGCACACATAAAAGGAATTTTTTAATGGACCCACTAAGTAATAGCAAGGATTTTTAAAGGGCCTGCCTGCCTTCAGTATTATAGAGAGGTCCTTGGCATTAGGATTGAAATAGTAATTACCATGCTGGAAAACTAAAATCACCAACAGAATTCCCTAGTTCATGGTCAGGAGAAAGACATGTCTCTCATTTCTGGTAGCTGGGCCTCACAAGTAAATAGAAAAATACATATATTTTGGCTTTATATATTTTCTTTTCCATAAGTTGTAATGCTGTTAGGGCATTATAGAGACAGAGTAAGAATGTTTTGCTTCCTAATTCTGGGGAAAAAATAAATTAATTAATATTTGAAACTGTCTATGTATATTGTCATGCTTTGACAGGTATTGTAAGTATTCAGGCATTATGCTGTCCTTCCATTGTCACCTGGCAGAATGCATTCAGTTAGTACCCTGGTCAGCCCAAGGGCAAAGGTACCCTTTAAAGAAAAGAGCTCCACCCAATTATGCTCTCTGCTGTTGTCTGCTGTTCCCTTGGGACAGACAGGACTTTTCCTGTCTCCCTCTTCCCTTATTTCCTCTCTCTGTCTCTGTTTCTCTTTACCTCTGTTCTTTCTCTATTCCCTCCAAATTTCTAATAAAACTTCTCACTTAAGTTCTGTCTGCCTGGAATGTTTGTCCCTCTGCCTCTGTCACCATTGCCTACTATGGAATCCATCAAAATCCCTCACACACATTTTCCTAACAGGTGACATGAATATTTGTGTTTGCTAATTCAATGTATTGGCATCACACTAAGAAATAAGAACACAGACTTGTTGGATTAATTTGGCCACAAATGAGTCAAGTTTAAAATCTCTACCTCTCTTCTTGGGCCTTCCATCCATCTACCTGATGTTTACCATTACTGGCCAGTTTGTGTCTGTGTGTTATTATTCCTATTGCTTTACCTACAAAAGGATATTGTTCTGAAGTTATTTAAAAGCACAAAAATTAACACATGAGGTATAATGAGTTACTGACTTAACTGATCCTGATGCACCCAGAAAAGCAAACAGTACTATAAAAACACATTTTCAATCTATATCTATGTAACTTCCAATATTTATGGGGGATATTTGTTGTATAAAGTTGTTTCCAATCTGTTGGTTATTTTCAGCAAATAATTACAACAAATTCATGCACACACACACACACACACACACACACACACACACACACACACACACAGAAACACACAGCACTCTTGGTTGTAATCCATAGGAACATACATAACCTGCGAGAACAAGATGGGGGCATATGAAATGAAACATACACTAGAAGAGTTACAAGACCAATATTTGTTGAAATTTTCACTTATACACTTAAGCCCAGGAAATATCCAGACAGAAGATGTGAGGAAATTGTAAGAGTCACAGCTCCCTGAAGATTGTTAAGAAATATATTTGGGCCATTGCCTAAAGAATTCATAGTAGCTGTAGTTAGAAACACACAGCCTGCACAAGTTCAAGCCAGTCAATATTCAAGTAAGGACAGTGTTCTTGAGGCCCCACACCTCCTTGAGGTGATATTGGCAGTTGTGGCTTCAGGGGAAGGAAAATAAGTGTTCTTGAGAGGTGTGTCCCACAGTAAGATATTCATGACATAGTTAATAGCACTGTACACTCATGTGCACATGGGGTAATATTAATTGAATACAGTGGATCATAGAAGTGGAAGTGGCAGAGAAAAAAACGTTTACATGTTTGCATCTAAGTCTTTAGCAAGTTAAAATTTTTGCAGCTTTATAGTATATATTTTAATATATGTATTTTTATTCAGAAATGATTAACTAAAAGAAATATATGTATCAGTGTTTATATTTCCTTCCCATTATTGTGATAAACACCATGAGCAAATGCAACTTAGGGAAGAAAGAATACATTTTGAATATATGTTATAGTCCATCCTTAAGAGAAACGTAGGCATATATGTAGAGTTGGGAACGGAAGTAGAGAATTTGGAGGAATGCTACTGATTGGACTGCTATCTGTGGCTTGTTCAGCTTGCATTTTTATACAAACACTGACTACTTGCTTAGTGGTGGCCACATCCACTGGACCAAGTCAAGATCAAAAAAAATTCTGGGCAAAATCTGAACACTTCATCTCCACATCTGATGTCAAAACACTATTCAGATTTCTAACTCCTTTCCACTTTGTTGACTGCAACATTCTTTTTTCCCTTGGGCTGATTCTAATCCCTGTTAGCAACTTTCCTCAGTAGGTGTCTCATGGCTCTGGCATCTACAACATTTTGGGGCCTCAATGACATCCAAGATTCAACTTTTCACAATGCCCTCTCTAGTCTCCATTTAACTCTGACACAGTCCTGGCCTCAGTGCATTCCATAGTAGTGGAGAAATATTAAGCAACCCTTTTCTTTTGTCCTTAAAGCCAAAATCTCATGGTTAAATTTGCCAAGTTCTGCTGCTTCCTGACACCAGAACATGACCCCCTCATTCAATTACATCTTCGTTACCTTTTTTTTGGTGGTTTTTCCTTCACTGCCTAAGCATGCAGCCTGAAACTGAATATGTACAACAGGATGACCTCAAACACAGAGACAGACCTGTCTCTGCTTCTGGAGTACTGAGATTAAAAGACACTAGAGAGTTTCATTGAAGGGGATTACTGAAACCATAGTTTCTACCTCACCCTCTCCTATTCACTGCCCTTGATAAAAAAAAAAGCACTTTGATGTAACATTGTTCTCCAGCATGACAAGCTATGGCCACATAGATCCCAAATCACAAGGACAATTGGCAACACAAATGAACCTCTAAATGTGTGAGGCAAAATGATCCTTTCTCATAGATTATTTTGGAATTGTCATTGCCTTACTTATTTCTCCATTGGGTGATAAGGCACAAGGAGCAAGGCAACTCATAGGAAACAAAAAGAGTTATGGCCTACAATTTCAGAGGTATAGAGTCTGTAAACATCGGGCAGGTAGGTCACTGAGTACTAACCTAGTGCTTACATATTGAACCATGAGCAAAACTGAATCATAGAGATGGGGGAAACTTGAATTATACAGGCATTTTGAAACCCCAAAGCTCATCTCTAAAGAGGAACCTCCTCCAAAAACACCACACCTCCTATTCATTCCAAAACAGTTCCACCAGCTAGCAACCAACCAGGTATCCAAATATATTATGCTATGTGGGCCATTCTCATTCAAACCACCATAGTTGTAATATACTTTTCAAATTTTGTAGGTATATCAATTTTTTCCTTATTAAAAGGTCCTTAATTTTGAGACATATTTATAAAATTCCTAGATGGAGGAAACTACATTCCTTAGAACCTTTTGGTCACATATTATACCATGTCACATTGGTCTGACCAATGAGAGTTAAGTAGAATTTTACTCTGTGGGGTTTCCAAGCCAACTGCTGTTTAACTTGAAACTGAGAAGTAATGTTAAAGGTATTTTCTCTTTTGTCCTGACCAGTCTGATATACCTTAAAAACATCATTAGTAATCATTTTGGGGACACTTAAGGTAAGGACTGTACATTGCCTCTCAATGTTGTGTTCATTTTTGTAACAACTAAAAGAACTGAATTGTCTCTTTAAGGGGCCCTTCCTTCTTTACCTAACTTTGTGATTATGAAAGTCATAGCAACTTAAAATAAAGCACACATAGAAATCTATTAAAGAAAGATTAATAGCACAACAGGACCAGGAAGTCTTCTGTGAGATTGTACTTTTTTATACCCATAAAATCTCAACAACTTGGCTGCCTAAACATGACTTAGAGATTCCAACAAGAGTTGAAATACCAATGGAAACTGGACAAATTTCATGAGGCCATCACTCATAGATGATATACTACAAGCAAGTAACAATTACTGAGAGACTGAGAATTAGTTGTCCCCAGAAATAAATAAATCCTGTGACTATTTACCCAGTACTGAATGACCACTCCTAGAATCATTTATATAAAGACAGAATTGAATAAACTCAGCAGGTTTATTTTAATGCTTTTACTTTTATAGATATGTAAGAGCAATGGTTAAGGAAAAGAAGTACGTGTGGGTTAGAATGGACATGGGAGGGGCTAGGAGGAAGGAGACAGAAAGGGAGATGATATATTTTAACTATGTTAAAAAAGGTTTTATATGTAAGCAAATGTGAAATTGATAAAGGATGCTATACACATTGAAGTGTATATAACCTGATGATTTTACCTTAACATTTTCATTTATGACTCTGTAAAGAAATGTTTGCGGTAGACACAGGCAAAGTTGTTTTAAAGTGGGTGTATAAGATAAGAGCATGATAATTTGGAAGCAGACACAATTATGTTTATTTGTCGACTAAGTTACTAAGACACTATGAGTCATGAACATAGTATGTTTCATATGTATATATATATATATATATAAATTAAAAAGAAAACAATATGTATAAAACATTTAGTCAAATGTCTGAAATAAACATCAAGAAATTATGACATCCACATCTAATCACTGAGCCTAACTCCTGGAATCCAGTTGCAGAGAGGGAGAAGTGTTGAACAAAGGGGTCAAGACCAGGCTGGAGAAACCTACAGAAACTGCTGACCTGAACAAGGGGGAGCTCATGGACCCCAGATTGGTAGCTGGGAAAGCAGCATTGGACTGGCCCAGACACCTTGAATGTGGGTCTCAATTAAGAGGCTAGGGAAGTCTATGGGATCTCTACCAGTGGAACCAGGATATATCCCTAGTGAATGAATGGTCTTGGGGAGCATATTCTCCATGGAGGTATACTCTCTTAGCCTAGATACACAAGGGATGGCCTAGGTCCTACCCCAAATGACTTGACAGATTTTGATGATCCCTCATGGAAGGCCTGAACCTCCCAGAGGAGGGTTGGGATGGGAATTGGTGGGGCTATTGGAGTATGGGAGGGAGAGGGAACAGGGATTGAAAAAAATAGTAAATGCAAAAAAAAAAAAAAAAAAGAAAGTATGTGTTGAGCTATGACCACTTTTGACTCTAAACTATGTAGTTCCTATGTACATATTAGGAAAGTACATCATTTCTGTGAGAATTTACTCTGCAGAAATCAGACTTGGCAAACCTGCAGAAGACCTTCTGAAAATTCAATGTAATGTGTTTCCCATGTGGCTGTATCTTTCCACTGGAATTATTAGCTGAATTGTTAAGTGTAACCCCAGGTGTTCTTATATGAATAACTTGTACAACATTCAATTGCATCTCAAATTATATCCCATATATACATATTAACATTTTTTTTTTCTGGACGAACACAGCATTTTTTATGAAGGGACTTCTGTTGACTACTTTTCATTGATCTTATTAAAATTAACAATAGATACACCATTCAGAAATAAGAAAGAAGTCTCAGTTTCTCTATTTTAGGACCATGCTGCCATAGACCCCACTCTACACTATAAAGCTTATTCTAAATTCTAGAGGTAGGCAAAAGAATTTCAAAGTACTTAACCATCTATGAAATGGTTAAGTACATGTATCCCAAATTGATTATAATATTTTCTGCATAATGATTTCAGATATCAAGATATGGAATTCATTCTCCACCGGGGAAAAAAGAAAAAAAAATCACTAAGTAAGAATCAGGAGTTTGGCCAGTCTCTCTCCAAGCCCAGTCCTCGGTTCACGCAGGTGCCCTGCCTGCTGCAGGGCATGGATGAAATGAGCACCATAGCACTTAGCCGACCTTTCCCTGGGGCGCCCCGTCGGCGCTGGTGGAAGCAACAACATCAGCTGCAGCGGAAGCTGCTCTGCTGGCCAGGCTGTTGTGGCAGTGAGGCCGAAGGTGAAGGCTGCACCTCCATGGGCCTAGCTGGGCTTCAGAAAGATGTGTTGGCCAGAAAGTCAAAGATCTATGCCAACATGAGACTGAAGAAATGCTCTGGAAAGTGTTCTGCATTTCAGGAAGTGAAAACGGGTGCACAACACAAGACCAAATGCCTGGAAAAACCATTAGCTGGAATCTACAGGAAGCAAGAAAAGAAAAGAAATGATGGGAATGTGATCCGAAGTGCGGTGAGATCCAATGAGCTGAAGACCAAAAATGCCAAGATAGGTCCTCTGGCACATTTTTCAAACAGAAAATCCAAAGGGGCAAAACCTCCAAAAATTCTGTTTCCATCTTGTTATTCCACCAAGGCCGTGGTTGCCAAGCAGGTCCTGAAACATCCCCTCAAGTGTAAGCAGGCCTCTAGGAAAAAGTCTCAAGGAAAAGGGCAGCAGAATAGAAAATTTAGAGGTTTCTATCAGGTCCGAAGGAGCTCAAGGAAGAGCAAAGCTGAGCTGCAGTCTGAAAAATGGAAAAAGATAGATGAGCTGATTGAGAGCGGGAAGGAAGATGGCATGAAGATTGTTCTCATTGATGGCAAAGGCAGGGGTGTGGTTGCCACCAAGCGGTTCTCCCGGGGAGATTTCTTGGTAGAATACCATGGTGATCTCATTGAGATCACTGATGCCAAGAAGCGGGAGGCTCTGTATGCAAAAGACCCTTCCACGGGTTGCTATATGTACTATTTTCACTATTTGAGCAAAACCTACTGCGTGGATGCCACTCGAGAAACAAACCGTCTGGGAAGATTGATCAATCACAGTAAATGTGGGAATTGCCAAACCAAACTGCATGACATCAATGGGGTGCCTCACCTCATCCTCATTGCCTCACGAGACATTGCAGCTGGGGAGGAGCTCCTATATGACTATGGTGACAGGAGCAAGTCCTCCATTGAAGCCTACCCTTGGCTGAAGCATTAACCATGTATTCTCCTTGCCTCCCTGTCCTTTGCCTGTTTCAAAACAAAAGTTCCCTTGAAGAAAAATTTTATTTTTTACATACATTTACTCTTAGATAATTATTTCAAATGTTTTTTAAAGTATACTAAAGATTGTTTTTATTTCGTTTTTAAATATGTTAGAAGTTTCCAAGTTGGATTTATATACCCAAACTTTTCTATTTCATTTGTTTTCATACCCTTTTACATAGAATTTGAACATTTCTGATTCCTGAGCAGTTTAAGACTCAGCACTGGATTTAGAGAATGGATTTGAACATGAGTTAGGAAGCTGGAATCTGCCCAAGGTGAAAGCCAGGAATTCCTCCGCATCCATATTCAAATGTGGGAATGATGGTTGTCAGTTCTCATGCACTGCCTGGAAAGGATGCCTCCAAGCTCTTGTTCTCAGCGTCTTGACATGGCTCTACATTGATATGTATATATAGTTTTTAACAAAATTTTCGCTAGAAGGCTTCTGGTCCTCTGCTTCTCCAAAGCATACTGAGTTAGGGGCTCAGAGGCCTAGCAAGGAACAGACCACTTCCACAGGCTTATGGTTTTCCTGTCACCTCAAAGCATCAATATGAGCAGTCCAAATAGAGGTAGGCTGGGAGGGCAGGTTTCCTGAAACTGTATAGAAATGTGAATACTGAATCTATTCACATTTAATCTACTGGAGTTTAAATTCAAATACATTCATCCTGTAATTTAGCATGTAGTTGATTAGTTTGACTAAATTTCCTTACCTTTCTGAGTCAGTTATGATGAAGATTTTCACTTGTAAATAAAGATAATCCTGACTATTGACAGCAGTTTCACACATTACATAAGACTCTATAGAAAGAGCTGACAGGCTGTAGTCAATCAAGAAAAAGCAGTTCTTTTAATTGATTAATTATATATGGTCGTAATCAGCCAACGTTCATCATTTTTCATAGTAGATGGCTTCAGCTTGAAGATGTGCAGCTTCATTCATGGTGTATTGGAATACAGGAAGGACTTTCAGATCTTTCCTGCACATGATTTGCTGAAGCTGTACCATGCTATGAATATAATGAGAGAGGCCAATGTAAGTATCCTTGAAGAGAAATAGATGACTTGTTTAGCTTGGAAAGCATGGTGTCAATTTGTCTGTTTGCCTTTAAAAGAGTAACAAACATAACTGTGTATAAGGCTTCAAACACCATGCTCTTATGTGAGCTCTAACCACTATAAAATTGCAGCTTCACATTTTAAAGAGTACTTCCTTGTATCTGCCACCAATACATCTTGGTGTTATGCTTCCAGGAGCCATGATTGTTGTGTAAACATTAAGCTGTGTTTTTGCTTCATTCTTTCACAGAGATTCAGGCACACAAGGAGGTTAAATGATTTGCCCAAGGCAAAGTGTTGTGCCAGTAAAGGTACTAAGAATGGAACAAGCAGTCAAACTCTCAGGTAATGTAAAACCTAGATGATATAGTCCTTTTGTTGTTGCTGGGTTTGTTTCTTATCCCATTTCTCTTTGTACTAAGATTTCAACTATACTCTCTCCCTTTATGATCTGGTTGAATGTTTGTATGGCTCTACTAAATCACTAAAGCTTATTTTAGAAGAGAGATTTGAAGTAAAAACAAATGAAACTAAGAATCAGCTATTCAAAGAGTCTATTTGTCCTTCACCATATGACAAAAAACTGCAATAAATAAAGACAATTACTGTATGAGCAAAAGCAATTTTTTCTTGCAAGTGATCATCTTTGTACTTCTCTTTCTAGAATTTTACTTTGAGGCGGCATTGTGATAGAAGAATTATTCCTCTAAATCAAGAGCTGAATGGAAAGGGATTACATTTGTGCCAGTCACTGATTAAAAAAGGAAATTGGATCAAAGTGAATGTAGTTCGTTGTTATGTGCCAATAATTATTGAGTAAATTAGTCAATATCAATTTTTATTAACTTTACCTCTAGTGAGGTGGGAAATTAATTTTGAAAATAATCTCATAGTAAAATGAATTTTAAAATTTGCTCAAACAGTTACATTTTATTTTATTGACTTTTTATTGTTAGACAGTTTGTGGCAAGCTTGGAACTCATTATGTATTCAAGGGTATCCTTTACTTATAGTGATTTTACTACTGCTTCCTACAAGTTCTGGGACATAGTATTGATAACTAAAATAATATGCTATGTTTTATAACATATTACAGCATAGTTTGATGCTTATGATTGTTCTATCAGGAATGAAAGGACTAAATTAATATTTCATTTTACTTCTAATATACTTTGACTACTAACTAGTAAATGGCAAATTACAAGGTACAATGCCCCCTTACAAATAATACAGAATGTTTTCCATTATGCTGTGCAATTGAAATACTTTAGAAAGTATCAGATTGGGGCAAGAAGATAAAATCTCCAACTTGTTTCATTCAGTGATTTTCATTGTATGAAAAACACAACTTTGCCAACTGTTAGCTGCAAATTACCAAAGACTAAGTACAACGTTACAAAAGCATGCACACCATCAACTATTTAAGTGGGGATTGCTTGAGACTATAACACTATCCTTCCTGTTTGCATATAAAAGGTTACATCCCAAAGGATCATGTGATAAAGACCTGGTTCCTAATGCAGCAGTTTTTGTAGAATGGATATTCTGAACTGATCAATGGATTGGATGCAAAACTCTGAGGAAACAGAAACAGAGGCACTTTGAGAGGCTGGATAACCTGGGCCACCCATTTTCATTGTTATCTAGCCCCATTATACTAAAAACACACAGACTTTCAAAGGTAACATAAATTTGCATTAACAAAAGTATGGACTGTGCACTGTACAATAGCCAGTCAAAGATGATTATTTTGTTGTTGTTTTTTTTTTTTTTAATGTTTGAGTTGGTACAATATATGTGACCTGTCTTGTAGTTTTTCTAGGTTTATTACTTTAAGACATAGCCAGGATTTAGGGGCCCTTGCTCAATCAAACCTGTTCTCTATTATCCTAGAGCAAATGCACAGCCTTTGTAAACAAAAGCATTACATCTTCTCCAATGTAACACATTTTCAGAATTCCATTTTAAAGTTAAGACATCCATAAAGCATCTAGGTCGGTTGAATTCAACAGCCCCTGTTACAATCCCATGTATATCCACAGCTGTTTTTCACTCATCATTCTTCAAAAAATTCATAATCAACAAGACACAAATAAACACGATCCATACTGTCTGTGTATTTCCTATGTTTATGTGGCTTATCTTTTTTTAATAATAATTTACTATTTATTTAAAAACTTTGCTATTTTATGCTATTTATTTTTCATATGACTATATAACTATTTTCTTTTATTAAGCCTAAGCATATTTTTAAACCCACTGTAATGTACATATAAGATTTTTCAATCTGAATCTGCTTTCCTGAGTGCCTACAGTTTCATACTTGGAGCATTCTCAGATAAGTGAGGCAAACTTTAAACTGCTAAGCAGCAGTTCTCATTGCTGGACCCTCCCATTCTCCATTTGTTAGAGATGAGCTTTATGCACTGTGGGCCTGGCCGAGATCCATGTTCTTAACCAGGAACTGCATTCAATCTCCTTAGCTCTAGATCACATATGCCCATGCTGGGGCAGGCATCACTACTCAGCATGCTGTTTCTGCTTTGTGATGCCTTTTATTTTTCAGCTATTTCAGTCCTTATGTGGCAATTAGGGCTCCATGTTGGAATGTCAAATGTACATTGGATAATTTTGCTAGTTACTATTAAATGTGTTCTGTGAACATTTTTGACATTATATCCTAATCCAACAAGCAACAAATTGGCTAATAATTACTTTAGTCAAGTTCAAGTATATATATATATTTTCTTAATGAAGAATTCTAAGAGGATTTGAAATGTCAAGCATGAGCCTTTTTAAACAGTCTTAATTAATTTTATTCAACTGCTTTGCAGAAAGACTGTTTCAGTTTTGATTCCTAACAACAAATTATGTGTATATATATATATATATATATATATGACTGAATATATATATACATATATATATATGACTGAATATATATATATGATATATATATATATATATATGATATATATATATATATATACCAGTAAAACACTTCAGAGTGTTGAAAAATTAGAACACTTAGCATTAAATGGGATGGTTTTTTTATATATACTCTGCCCATCAAGGCTCAGCAATATATGCAGAAGGTGAGGCACAAGAAGTATAAGAACTAAAGATGATGATGACTCCAAGAGAATTATGTCTTCAGCTATAAGAGAACTCATGCATAAATGAACTCACAAGGAGTGTGCCAGCACACATAACACTTGTGAGTGTTCTAATGACACAAATTTCCAGCACTGAGAAAAAGAAGTGAACACAACATCCCACCATTATCAAAAGGTTATTTTTAGTTGATAACAACTTTGGGAGAGAAATTAGTTTCATCCAGTGGAGTATCATTGTATATTTCAAGTACAACCACAGCCAAAGATACATTCCATGCCCAAAGAATAGTTTACCAAGACAGAATGGACTCCATGTGTTTTTGCAAACTAATTATTTCCTCCAAGTCTTTCACACCTCCTCCCCTCTGACGCCCACTCAATCCAGCCATTTTATATAATATCACAGAAAGAGGTATGCTTCTCATGGACTTAAGCAAAACATGGCTTATGAAATTGCCACAAGATGTTGTTGGCCTGTTACTTGTTTCTTGTTGGCTAGCTCTGGCTTAATGATTAATTCATTTCTATTATTCTAACTATTTCCACGTGGCTCACCTTACTTGAGGGCGATGGTGTATTGCTCTCTCCAGGCTCTCCAGGCTCTCCATGCTGACTTCTCCTAGCTACTTCCTCTTTCCTCCTTGTCTCCTAGCCCTGCCTATCTTGCCTTCCTATTGGACAACAATGCTTTTTTCATTAACCAGTATGAGAAACATTTTTATAGAATAACATTTCCCATCATCTCCTCTTTTCTGTCTAAAATAAAAAGAAGGGTTTTAACCTTAACATAGCAAAAATATATCACACAACATTTATCAAATAAGAATCATAGTTAACAATATTTTGTCCATTAACATTCAGTAAGATTTAAGAAAATACTTTATCTATTTTATCTTTGTGAGTCTAAAGTCCTATATGTAACTTATTTTAATCCTAACTAAAAAACTATAACCATAACTATCTGTCTTTAACTCCTTTAAAGACCATAGAATGATAATATATAAACTCTAGAAATGACAGAGACTACTCATTGCCTTGTCAGTCACCTGAAGTTCTTTTGTAATGTTTTCATCTTCAGCCCATAGGCCATAATGTTTCTGGAAGACTCCTCAGCAAAGCAGAAAACTGTCCATCTGTATTGGCAATTTGTCAGTTATTTTTCTCTGTGTCCTGTAGATTGACAGCCTCTTCCATGAAGCAGGAATCCTGTAGCAATAACATCTTCCATCAACCTCCCCTAGTATTCAGACTGGACACAGCAATCCAGCCTGAGGAATAGGTCCCTGGAGCCAGTCAATCTTCAAGGACAATACATACTCCAGTTGCTGGGAGTCCAACATATATTCCAAGCTAGATATTGCTGATGTACTTATTGCCACATATATTGTATATCATTACAGTCTTATTATGTTAGATATAGACTTCTGTTTTGTATCAGACAAAAAGGAGATAATGTGGTGATATATTATTTATGATTTTCTTAAGAATGCCTGAAAGATCATAATGTAAATGACACTCATTAGCTATAGAAGCTCCACAGTGGTGGCACAGATATTTAACCCCAGGACTCAGGAGACAGAAGTTGATTTTCTGTCTGAGTTCAAAACAACACATGGCTACAATAGAGTGAATCAGTCTCAAAGGTAAACAGAGCTCATCCATGACTTTAATCCCAGCACAAGAGAATATATAAGGAGCTCAGTGCAGTCTCAGGGGCAGTCTAGGATTTTGAGACTTGGTGGAGAGCAGTGCAGTCTGGAGATGCAAGCTGAGGTGCAGTGGATGGCCCCTTCAGTCTGAGCATTGGTATAGATGAGAACTCTCATGTGGCTGGCTGCTTTGCTTCCCTGATCATCAATGTGAACCCTAATGACTGTCTCTGGGTTTTTATTATTTTTGCTGCACTTGTATTTATGGGTAAATTTTTAGAAGAAACTATCATATATTTTCTTCCCGTCAGAAAATTTATTTAGCAAACACCTGGGCTTTTTCATTTTACAGCCAAAAGAAATCAATTGACCTTTGAATATGGTTTACTTATAATTCATGTTTTAAGGGGATGGTGCTGAATGCTTTAATAACATAAGATTTCTCAAATTCTCTTTAACACATGTGATTCGTGCATGTATATATTTAAAAGCACAACTAATATTCTCTTAGCCAGTGTTCATATGTTAATACATACGTAACATACTTTTTTACCAAAATGAAAATTTTTTAAGGCAAATACAATTTAAAGCAATGTATTAAGACTGACAAATATCATAGTAAATATGCTACTTGTCACAAATGCATGTTGCATATATAGTCACTTCCTGATAATTTTTTTCTTGACCTACAGAGTTTAATATCCTGCTAGAGTGATCAGGGAATAGATAAGGTTTTATATTATAAGTTTAAATCTTTCAAATAATAATCTTTCATTTGACAGAATCTTATGATTATGTCTATTTTAATAATATCCAAACTATAAGAAAAATATCTAAAGCTATTATTAAGTAGAAACTGTTACATGAAGAAGTTATTTTAGGATTTTATTAGCTTTGGGCTTTAGAAATAAAAATATATTACTTTATAGAGAAAAATAAATTACATTAGTTTTATTATGCTGACACTTGGAATGCAACTAAATCAATGCTAATTAACCCATTTATCACAAATGAAAAAGAAACCAATAATTTCGGTAATTATCAAAACAACTCAACTTTTGCTTTACTTTGCAAAACTTGTTTCCAACTGAATTGGAGATCTTCAAAACTACAATATACTGGTTACTCAAGCATGACAAAAATAGACTTATAACCCATTAATTTAACTAAATAAAGTTTTTAAATTATTCTTATTTGTTAGTATTCCTGTAACATTAATAATATGGTCCCTTTTGAATTGAAGATAATAATTCAGTTAAAGAAGAAAATCTGTGTAAATACTAAGACTCTCAAATAGGTAAACACTTTTTTTGTATTCCAAACATTGAAAAGAAGGACATTAAGTTAATTTTATTTATAGTCTCTGCTAAAAATTTTACTAATACTTTTGCAAAATAAATCACTTGGATTTTATATTCATGCACTGATTTTTTAAAAATTTACTGATATGAAGATATGTAGAAGATGCTGTTAATTTCTAGAGAAGCCTACTGTCTTGCTTTGACATTTGTTGCACAATCACTTATACAACAATACCCTTGATTCCATTTTTCTCTCTAGACTAGAGAAACTTAGCTCTCTGCCCTTTTTCTTCATTTAAGGAAGGTAATTTTATTATTTTTATTGATATGTTCTCTTATTAATTACATTTACATGTTTATTTATTATAATTCACAGAATTTTCATCTACTTAAAAAATGAAGCAGGATGTTTAGAATATGTATATACTTCACTCTGTGAAGTAACTAAATTGATCCGTTTAACATTTTTTGGTTTAACTTCCAATAATGGTTTGAAGTAGTTCACATATTGTTCTATCTCTTGATGTTGAACTATGGGTTAGTGATGGATTCTAGGGGAGAGGCAAACCTTCATATTAGTTAGGCCTATGATGAATTAATCATGTTATATTAAGTAATCATAAACTCATGGTCACACAGACAGCCCTTATTAAAATCTTTGTGTCACAAAACCAAACAGACATGAATGTGATAAATGGACTTTTAGGGAGGAAGTAAAAGATTTGGGAAGACATAAGAGTAGTTGAAGGTGACAATAAACAGAACTACACATATAACATTATTTATATTGATAACTTATTATGCAACTGTTTGAGGTCACTAAGAAAATGACTCAGGAAACTTTGTTTCCCCCATAACCCTCCATTTTTGACACAATTGCTTTTGTTTCAAGGATTCTCCCAAGACCTCTTATCCGGTGGGCTGATGCAATCACCTCTTTTACAAGGCAGAAAGGTCTTAGAAACACCCCAGGAACAGAAATATTGTAACCTTGAGAACAAAATTATCCCATAGATATTTTTTCTTCATTCCATAATATAAATGTGCTTGTGTTAGGCAGGAACATAAATGTTCAGTCATAGGACATTTAGCCATAGAGAAAAAGCTGAGTTTGGAACTGTAACTGCCTATCTAAACTTTTCCAGTCGGTTTCCGTTTTAAGTCATTTCATGTTTTAATAATAGAATCTCTATATTTTGCTGTCAGTTTTATTTGAAAGCTTCACCTGATGAAATGTTCTATTCTGCTTAGAATTCTTTATTGATAACACTAGCTGGCAGCGTTACAAGGAATTCCTTAGTCAATTTATTCTTGGGATTTTGAGAACCCAATTTGATGAAGTATTGCTGTCTATCTATCTAAAATCTGTCTATCTGTGATTTCTCTCCCCAATTTATCTATTTCTATTTATCTATCTGTGATCTATTTTTTAATTTTAATTTAGTTTGCTATATTATTAGCAAGTTGACTCACTAAAAATAAAAATGATGACTATTATAGATCATAGTCTGAGCACTACAAAAATGTGAATTTGTTTTCTGTGTTTTCTTTCTTTTTAAAATTTCTGATCTTTTGTTTTGCTTTTCGTGTGTTTTCTAAAGAAAGAGAGAAAAAAAGAGCATGGAGCTGGGTAGGTAGGAAATTGGCAAGGATCTTGACGAAGTCTGGGTAAAGAAATGAATGATCAGCATATAATATATGAAGAAATTTTTCAATAAAAAATCATATGAAAAATTAAATAAAAATAATCTTCAAAATATATGCTTCTAAATATAAACTAAATATATGCATAGAGTGTAGTTTTTTGAAGAAGAGGAATGGAGGCATAATGATGACAAATGTGGCCAAAGGAAGAATGAAATCTAACACGTCAAATACTGAAACTTGTATCTTCTTGTCAGTTCCCACTGGTTTCAATTTCTATTGTTTAGATATCTCTGTCACTTCAGCATTGCTGACTATAGCATAGATCTCTCCCTTGGGCTGAATCCACTCTGAATATGCAGCTTTCTTTTGAAAATGTCTCACAGCTCTGTATCTTCAATAATTTGAGGACTTCACTACAACACAGACATTAATTTCATCTCTTTCTGTAATGGTCTCTCATGGCTTATAAGAACTTCATGTGTCTCTGCTACAATTTGCCACACCAGCAACTCTATGAGATCAGAGGAAGAATCTAAAAAAGTCTCACTCTTCTGTCTTTTATGCCATAAAACCATAAATGTAGTGCTATTTTCGTAATAGTGCTAATTTGGACGGAGAATTTGGGTTGGACCTTGAACTACTTGAACCACATTTATTGCAGCAGTAGCTTGCTTTCTGAGCACAGAAAAGTCCTTAGGGCTTCTCACTTCAGAAGCTGAAAGGTTAACTACTGTAAATCCTTGCCCTGATGGCAATTTTCCCATTGTTCCACTGTAAAGAAATAGGCCTCTTATCCTTAACTGAGTTGATTTTCTTAGCAAATATACACTCTCTTCCAGCTAATATCTTGGCTATAGCAATAAACTTCCTCTTTTCCCTTCAAGCTGTACATTATTTTTTGAGCTGCATTAACACTATTAGTAAAAGCATTTTCAGTTAGCCAGTATTATGTAGTATATACATATATGCTCTCTCTATATACATATATATATATATATGTATATATATATATATAGAGAGAGAGTGGTATACATATGTGTATAGACACACAGGGAGACAGAGAGAGACAGACAGACAGACAGAGAGTTATATTATAGTTATCACCTGTGGTAAGAAATGCTATCACCGGGATTCAGACTATTTATCAAAACCCAAGTACAGATAATTAGTATTTCCCTTTGAGTCATTAGAAATGGTATAAAAGAACCCACAAAATAATATAGCCTATAGGAATTGTCCTTTCTTGCCTAGAAGTACTTGAAGCCAACACATTATTACTATTTCTATAATATTATTACTATTACTTTTACTATTATTACTATAGGACTACTCACTTTGGCCAAAGGCTTTGAAGAAATCAATTGCTTATGACTTGGAAGCCTTCTTCCTGTGAGCTATCAAATTGCAGGAAGTTGCTATGTAAGCAGCCAAAGGAGAAAATATATAAATACTACTACCCAGTTGTAATGTCTAAAAAGAACAAGAGTAACAGAACTGGCAAGATAGCCACAATAGTGCAATCATGGCAATTTTATTGTGGAGCTGACAATCACCTGTATAATTAGACTTAATAAATTCTCATCTATACTTCACTCATACCTAGTATCAGAAAACTAACCAAGAATTCATGGCTAGAGAGGTTATCATCCCTACAAGAAAACTGATAATGCTTATAATATTAAACTAACATAGTTTCCAATTGCCTTCTAAGCAATCTTCACTATCACTATATGTATAGATGTATCCCACTCATATCTCACCAAAGATGCTCCTTTCTGTGGCAGAGACAGGCAAATACAGATTCACAACTGGTGAAAATATAGAGAATAGGTGTGATTTATGTTGTCAGACCCAAATTGGACATCTATGACACAATTCCTAAAAAGGAAGCTCCAGGAATATAACAGTAGAAATGTTGGAAAGACTATAAGAACCTAAGGGCCAAGGAGATTACTATAAGATGTTTTCTGAACAAGACATTTGAAGGTCCCATGAACTTGAAATATATGGCTGCCTAAATAATACCTGTAAAGATCACAGGAGGAAGCACACCAATAGAGACTTAGTAAAAATTCACAAAGTGCCACACCTAGAGAAAAAGTTATAGAGAGGCAAGTACAACTGATGGTGAGAAAACCAGCTTGTTGTGCTTTAATCTTTTTTCAGGAATTAGATGCTCTTGTGTAGTTTGACTTTCCTATCAAACCAGCCATGTCCCAAATAACCACACAGAGAATTTATTATAAATGCTAGACCAATATCTTAGGATTATTTTTTATCTAGATCTTATAACTAAATTAACCAATTTTTATTAATCTACATTCTGCATTAGGCTGGTTTACTTCATGTATAAAATCCTGATCACTCTACATGGCATCTACTCCATCTCCTTTCTTTTAGAAAGAACATAGCATGTTCTCTGCCAAAAAATCATACCTAGCCATCAGCCAATGAGCTTTG
The DNA here is from genome assembly GCA_030556225.1 of Cricetiscus sungorus. Classification (NCBI taxonomy): domain Eukaryota; kingdom Metazoa; phylum Chordata; class Mammalia; order Rodentia; family Cricetidae; genus Cricetiscus; species Cricetiscus sungorus. Next base: position 48,009,954 of record JANBXA010000726.1, on the reverse strand, counting down.
TATTAACCAATGAGAGTAATGCATATTTAGAGTGTACAAAGCTTTTACCATATCATTCTTGCTTAATTTCTATGCTTTTAAAGAGACACAATGAACAAGGCAACTTACAAAAGAAAATATTTTTTTTGGAAATCATAGTTCCAGAGAGCTAGAATACCTAACCTTCATGAAAGAGAACATGGTAGTTGGAGATCAGGCATTGAGCTGGAACAGAAGCTAAGATCTCACATGTTGAGGCAATTATCAAGAAGGAGAGAGAGAAGAGAGAGAGAGAGAGAGAGAGAGAGAGAGAGAGAGAGAGAGAGAGAGAGAGAGAGAGAGAATTGGAATGTCTTGGCCTTTTGAAACTTCAAAGCTCAGCCCCAGTGAAGTACATTCTACAACAAAACAATACCTTCTAATCCTTCTTCCCAAACAATTCTACCAACTAGGGACCAAGCATTTAAGTATATGACCCTACAGTGTCATTCTCATTTAAACCACCAAATTCCACTCCATGTTCCCCCATGAACTTGTAGCCATATCAAAATTCAAAATACATTTAGTGCAGCTTCAAAAGTACCATAATCTTTCACAGTCTCACCTTGTTAAAACTCCAAAGTTATTCTGAGATTCAAGGCAATATCTTAACTGTAATATCTTGAAAAATCAAAAAGCAGATTTGATACTTCCAGCACACCATGTCACAGAAATTAATTCATCATCCCAAAATGGAATGGATACTTGACTCTTGAAACTTGTTGCTTATGCTGCCAAGTTCTGTTGTTGATTGGAATGGAACCTGGCTTTCTCCTTGAATTACATTTTCACAAGCTTTCTGTGTTAGTGTTTTCTTTGCTGTAAACCCTAGTTTGCCTTAGAAGAACAAGATTTTCTTAGTCATTTCGATTTTACAATTAAAAAACATGAGCTGTGTTCTGAGGTTAGAGTCAGAGTTATCTTTAGATTTAGAGTCACATATATCTTTAAACTTCTCAAGTCCACCCGGGTGGTGGTGGCACATATCTTTAATTCCACCACTCAAGAGGCAGATGCAGGCATATCTCTGTGAGTTTGAGGCCATCATGGTCTACAAGAGCTAGTTCCAGGACAGGCTCTAAAGCAATACAGAGAAACTTGTCTCCAATATTACATTTCCAGGTGATTCTTTTCTTCTCAATTTGTACATTTTGTATTTCCTTTCATCCTGCTTTCTCCTTTTTTATTATAGATCTGTCCAAGAATGATCACTAATAATTATGTGAAATAATCAATATGAGATTGTCTTGAAATATTCTTTGCCTATGGACTTAGTTGTAAAACTCTTCAATTTATCCTTAGATTCTTAGGATAAGGTCAAGTGATATATACATTCTTTGCCAAAATATCAACAGAATGTCCGCTTAGCTTCTTGGCATATTATTTCTCTGTGAAACACCTTAATCTGAGACCCCTCCATAGTTCACATTGTTCCCAATTCTATTATATTCCAAATTCCAATTACAAGGGGCCATTTACCCCTGCTAAGAGCATACAACCACTTTTCTACACCAAAAGCCAAAAGTTTTCTACATTTCTTCAAAGCACAACATGGTCAAGTTCTCACAAGGATACATCACTCCATAAACTACTGTTTCAGTTAAATTTCCATTGCTGTAAAGAACCATGAGCAGGACATCTTACAGAAGAAAGAGCTTACTGTTGCTTACAGTTTCAAATGTTACTTACAGAACATCATGACAAGGAGCATTGAAGCAGGAAGAAAGGTATGGCATTTGAACAGAAACAGAGACAACAGCCAGAATGGCATGGGCTTGTGAAACCTCAAAGCATACCACTAGTGACACACCTGGGAGAGGTTACTTTTCCCTCTCTGCCATCATTAGCTGTCAGTAGTTCTTTCTCTTTGGTGGCACCCCATTATTTCTCTTCTGTGTTTTTGTGACTATTGATTGGCCAATGTTTTGGTCTTGTTTACACACAACTTTCTACAAGAGAGTGTTTCACAGCAAATGTGCAGGTAGAGTGCCTCTTAGTATCTTTAATCTCCCTCTTTTGTGATGTTTCCTGAGACAGAAGTTGGTATGTGGATTATAGCCATTCAGCATAGGATCCTCATGTTCCATTCATTCTCTAAAGTCCCCCACCCCTGTAGTAGTCTCTGTTTGTTACAAAGAGAAATTTCCTTGATATAGGGTAATGTCTGTTGTATCAGAATAAGTTTTGCATTATATTTAGAATTTTGTTGTTCTACCAAATTGGTTATAGAAGATTCTCTTCTAATACCTGTGCACTTAAGTCTCAGGAAGTTGCCTAAATTTCTAGTACCAGAGATGATTTCTTTATTTTAGCAGAACCACAAGTACACTTAGACAGCTGTTAATTACCATAAATATCTGAATGCTACACTTTTGTACCTTTATGCATATGTTGCCATTATGATACTTATTGTGGTTAATGAGTATTACAACTAGAATTGTATTTTTGGACCCATAAAAGCTAGATCACAAGAAAGAGATTTGTAGATCAGATAGAGCTCAATTTATCAGAATCCTGTGTCCTAGAGTCTACCCTCAAATTCTGAGATGTAACCAAGAGCTATATCCATAGTATATAGTATTTTGGGAGTCATTTGGATTGTCCTTTTCAATCATTCAAAATGAGTTTTCCTGTGCCTTGTACTAGGGCAATTGTTAGTACTGGTGTGAAGCATCATTGCCCCCAAAGGACCTACCTTTCCTTAAGATATACATATACACAATTAAAAATACACAGAAACATATATATATACCTATATATGTATATATATATAATATATATCGACTTATACTATATTCATATTATGCTGTCATTCCCCTTTCATGACCCCACTCCTATGGTCTTTTTATACTTTCCTTAATACTCTGGATAATCCATGTTGTATACTCACATCAGAAGATTTGGATCTAGGAATCATAATTGAGAGTGTAAATGAGGTATTCATTATCTGAGTCTGATTATGTTACTCAATATAATGTTTTGTAGGACTATCTATTTGTATGTAATTTTCATGGTGCCATTTTTATTTTTAGTTAAACAGTATTTCATTGTGTAGCACGAGTTTTAAAAATCCAGACACAGATATTGTGGTTCAAGTTGAAGGCCAGAAAGGCAAAGCAGCCAACCCCTAGTGAGTTTTTACCTTTACCAAGCCTGGAGCAATCCTGTCCTCAGTGTGACTGCAGACTGAATACTGACAAATACTCTAAGCTCCTGTGTTATATCCTCTCTAGTGTTGGGATTAAAGGTGTGCACCACCACTGCCTAGCCATTATGGCTGTGGCTCGATTTGCATTTTGATCCTCAGCCAAGCTTTATTAGATCATAAACAAATATCATCACTCTACTGTACATATCTACCACAATTTCATTGGCCCATCATCTGTTTAAGAACATGTTGCTTGTTTAAATCTCCTGGCTATTATGACTATTGCGGAAGTGAACACCTTTGAGCAAGTTATGCCTTAGAGTAATTTAGCTGAACGATATAGTAGGTTCACTTTTAGACTTTTAGGATGATCCATATTTATTTCATTGGTGGCTATGCCAAATTGAATTCTTACCAACAGTAAATTAGGGTTCTTCTTTTCCTACTACATCAGTAGCTTTCTTGTAATTTGCTTTGTTGATCTCAGCCATTTTGACTGTTGTGAGAAGTGATCTTAGACCTATTTTAATTTTCATTTCTCAAACTGTTCAAGATGGCATACACATTATATTGACAACTCTCTGTTTAGACTCATAGAAATATCTGTTTGTATATCAGGGCCATTTGTTTCCATGACTCTTTAAGATGTTTTTATGTTCTGGATATTAAAGATATTGTTTCATTGACTCTTTAAGATCTTTTTATGTTTTGGATATTAATTATATATAGCTGGAAAAGAATTATCTCCCATTATTTTTCACTCAAATCAATTGTTTCCTGAGCTGCACAGCTTTTTTTGTTTTATGAGGTTCTACATGGCCCTTTCAATTTTGGAAAAAGTGGATTCTTATTTGAGATGACACTGACTTCGGGTTTTGCCAGTTGTCTAGATTATATTATAGTCAAAACCCAGGAAACTTTATATTTTCAACACTACAAGTGTGTAAACTCCACTTTGCCTTTGACAAGACTGCTCAGTATCTGGAGTAAGGCTCTCATCCTTAAGCAAAAGTTGCCTTACTGAATGAAATATCTCCTAAGCTCCTCAAATATTTTCAAATTAATAAAGGAATATGAATTAATGTTATTAATCTATGTGTCTGTTTCTTATTTTCAAGACGTATATTCTATATTGCAATAATGTGTTTTTATTATGTGTATCATTTGTGTTGTCACGTCATATGAAATTGCATTGAAATGTCTACCATATGCTTAGCAAAAGAGACCATAATATTTTTAAAGAAAAAAATTAACATTTCATTATCAATCACTGACGATAAATTATCAAAATAAAATAATTCATAAGGATTTATATATACACTGCTTCAAATGTGAATGAAGGCTAATTGGTTCCTTCTGAAGCCTCAGGATTACCTATAGATGTATACATTACATATAGCCTCTATCAAAAGCTTTAAGATTTGATATTTTGCAAATGAGTTTCCTTCAAAATGTACCACATGTGTTAGTAGAGCTATAAGAAAACTGTTCAAGATGCACTCTGATATAAATAGATTTTTAAAAAACAAATTTTGTATCTTCTACAAGATATATTTTCTTTCTTAAAATTACTTTTGCTAAGAATAGTTGTCAGATTCGCATTGCTTTCTTCACAGCCCTTTCTTAACTGCACATCTATTTACAAAAGATATACATGGCTTTCATACTAAGAATTTTGCCTTGGAGTATTGCCTGAGGGCAGAAAGATGTTGGAGTACTTATCAAAGTAAGCATATATAAATATATCAAAATATAGTTCTAGGAAGGTACAATAAATTATAGAAAATATATTAATATCAATTTTATACATAAATTCTTTTAGAAGACATACAAATAAAACAGAACATTTTGTTGTTGCTAATATTATTGTTTTAATATTGTTGGTAATACACATTCAGCTCATAGTCATGGAGTTGAATAACAGCTAACCAGGGCAGCTTCATCTTATTTATGTAGCAACCATAGAAGTGATATCTGTACATAAAGATAGTATAACCATTAAAGCTGAGTCAATTTACTCCCTGCTAAAATGCAGAGTACAAACAAGTTGCTGAACATTGCATTCAGTTGTGTCATTAAAACAATAAGAGTAGTCAAAATTACTTTCCCAGCTTTTTTTAATTTTTAACCTATATAATGAGTATGACAAGTTAATCAGCAACACTGAAAAATCTGGTAATCCTAATAAAATATGAAATTAAGTATAGGACAAATAGTAAGGGTTAAATAATTTCTGGTACCCCATGGAAGTTTGATGTCATCTTAACTAATGATTCTCAAGCTCAGTCTGCTAATCTTCATATAGCATCCATATTAAATTTCATTCAGTATATTTTTAAAATAAATATTCTTAAGTCACTACCTTTAAAATTTTTTATTACATAAGTAAAATTTGGAGCTTTCAGCTACAGGAGTCTGCACAGCCAAGTTCTGTGACCAATGACTGAAGATGATGATTTTCAACAAAATATTTGAAATCTCTGTGACTTAATATTCTTGAATTTTTTTAACCAGATAGTTTCAGTATCTATGAAGAAAACAATAGTAGTTTGGACGTTGGTTCTATAACTTCTTATTTGCTATTCACCAAATGATATTCTTAGCATTTTAAGTTCACTACGTTCATGAATTCACTTGTATTCAATCTATTTCAAACACTCAGGAGTCAGTGAGATTTAGGTGTTGAAGATAAAAATTTAAATATGAAACTGGGTTTGGAATTAACGCATTCTGTGTCCTTACATATAACTATGTTCTACTCCCTGTCTGTAATCAGCATACCTTACAGAACTACCTTTGCATTTGGGGGGGGGGAGTTACAAAATACAAACCAAGTGTATTCACATAATTGCTGTCAGATTTTTTAAGACTCTTTAAAATAATTCTTCCATCTGGAGAACTTCTACTTTAAATTTATACAGCACTTTGCTTATTACAACATTTGTATTTCAAAATATTGTCCATATATTTTTATAGTTCATTATAAATAATAACAAGAATGAATATTGGACATGTCAAGGTGAGATAGGTAAAATAATCTAATGAAAGTTTATGATTAGTTTTAGATAACTATTCTGTGTTATATTTATAGATGGGAGATGTTATTCTGTATATATGTTTCTCATACTGGTTAATAAAGCCCTGTGGCCAATAGGAAACAAGATAGGCGGGGCTAGGAGCCCAGGAGAAGGAAAGAGGAAGTGGGAAGGAGGAGTCGAGATGTAGCCCTGGGAGGAAGGAAGACACCCGGCGTGGCTCCCCAATAAGATGACCACTTGGAAGTACTTAGATAAGTAGAAATGGGTTAATAATTAAGGCAGAGCTAGCCCATAAACAATAATGGTAACTGGCCAACAGGATTGTATCAAATACAGAGTCACTGAGTGTTATTTGGGGCTGGCGCGGCTGTGGGCCCAGACTGGTGGGCAGCGAAGGGAACAACCTGCCCTAACATTTATATAACTAATTAATGCCTGTAGCATATTTCCTCACCCTCTAGTATATCACAACAAATATGACTTGTAGGTTGATAAGACACAAATATTTCAAGTCTATGAACATTAAGTAGTAAATGAGAATGTAATTGAATGAGCCATACTAAAAGATGATTTTTTTTTTGAAGGGAGGTTGCACTCCTAAAATTCCAGTACTTGACAGACATAGATAGGAAAATTTTCAAATGGACATTGATAGCCTGATTTGCAAAAAAAGTTCAATACCAGCCAGAGATACATAACAAGACCCTGTTTCAAAAATCAAATAGCAGCCACAGTAAAGCTATAACATCCTATCTATTTGTACTAGCTTCCTGAACAAAACAAAAGGGAGCTAAGGTTCATGCTCCCTTCTCACCAGTTTAAACAATGTAGTTCCACTGCCCCTCTCTCTCTCTCTCTCTCTCTCTCTCTCTCTCTCTCTCTCTCTCTCTCTCTCTATTACTCAGTTACATGTGAGATGTTGGGATTTTCCTTTGAACTAAGCCTGTGAAAATTGAAAGAATTATTTGAAAAACATTGATTTTCAGAAATTATTTCTGTTTAGCTAACACACATTTATTACATTTGGGGATTGTGGAAATGCAACAATTCAAGAAAGTATGCAATGAGACAGAGGGTGCAACTTTATGATCTCAGCTGATAACTTCAGTAGTAACTTTTTAATAATAGTTTAAAACTCACTAAACAATACCAGTGTCATTCTGGTTCATTCACTTACAATGAAAATTGATTGAGTTCACACCCATATTTCCTGAGTAGAGCTTTTGGTCCTCATGGGAGACATATAAAGAAAATAAATTACCCATAGGAATTTGTTTAATGAGTGAATAAATTCTTCTGTACATCTCCCAAGCAAATTTGCAGTTTAATAATAGGTCTAAAAATGACATTGTTTATAATTTTGATCATATCATTTTTCTATCTTTTTTGGAATTGTTTTTATTTAAATTTGAATCAAGTTTGTTTTCCATGTCAATCCCAGTTCCTGTACCCTCCTGTTCCCCCCACCAACCCCTATCCCATCTCCTTTATGAGAATTACATAATTATTTACTTCTCAGTATTTGTTTTATGTTAAAGTAAATGTAATCTTTTACTCAAAATAAATAGAGATGGTAATGTTAAACTAGTTTAAATGAAAAAAAAGGTACAGCCTCATGAAGTTTCCATTGTTGTTTAAATGACAGACTGGTGGGAGATGTTATTGTGTAAATATGCTTCTCATACTGGTTAATTAATAAAGCACTGTTGGCCAATAGGAAAGCAAGATAGGCAGGGCTAGGAGACAAGGAGGAAAGAGGAAGTAGGAAGGAGGAGTCAACATGGAGAGCCTGGAGAGGTAGAATGCCAGCCTCTCTGGCCAATAAGATGAGCCACATGGAAATACTTAGATTAGTAGAAATGGGTTAATAGTTAAGACAGAGCTAGCTGGTAAAAAAACTATTAACTGGCCAACAGCCTTATATCAAATACAGTTTCAGCATGTTATTGGGGGCTGGCATGGCAGTGGGACATGACCAGCAGGGAAAAATGTGCCCATAAAAACAGACAGTGCATAATAAGGAGTGTAAAATGAACTAGTTTGCAATAAGTAAGTAGTAAAGGAAAATCAAGTAATACCAGTGAAGAGCAAGAGCAATGAGAGGTCTCTATTTTTAGGTATTTTTTATAAGGAGTTTAGGGGAATAATTTATAGTGTGGTGATACTTGAATAAATAGTTCAGAGGAATGAAATTACAAACTCAGTGCATATTTAGGAACGAACATTTTAGGCAAAAAGCACAGCAAATGTAATAGCCCCCAGGCCTGGTTGGAATTTCTAATGAATAACAAAGAGCATAAAGGGAAGAGAAATTCAGAGAGAATAAGGAACCAGACCATGTAGGTCAGGATTTGCCCTGGAGTTTAATTGGATTTTGCACAAAACTACCTTGATAAAAGCTGAAAAGCCTAGGGCAGAACTAAGGGACTCCAAGAAATCTACTATAAAAATTGTAGTTGAATGAATAAGGAAATCGAATCCAGAAATTTCACATTAGATAAATAGGTTTAAGGTGCCTAATAAATACCTAAATTGAAATATCAGGATATAACATAAAAATCCACATTCACAGTGTTGGAAATAATAGAATATAAAGGTAGTCCTTAAAGTGTTCATACATGGAGCTAGGAAAACCACAAAGGGAAATAATTTAGAATAGAAAGATGTGAATTTTGAAGTATGAACTTCAAATCACATAGGTAAATGAGGAGACATAAAGAAAGAATGAAGGGAAGAGTGTGAAAAGAAATCAAGTTTAAAGTTTCTAAAGTCAATTGAAAAAAATATGAATGTTGTAGATAAGTAAAGTAAGATAAAGTAAATATTAATAGCAGAGATCTCTTGGAGTTTTTGGTAAGAACTATCTTCATGGGAATAGTTTGGAGTAAATTCCTGACATACAGTAGCTTTAAAATTTGAGGAAACACAAAACTTTTGTTCAAAATTCTCAAATGCACTAGCGACATATATTGTGGGAAGAATATTTTAATCTGAAGCTACAGAAAATATCTCAAGAAAATTTGCTTTAACTACTAGAAAAATACTTTGAGGCTAATATGCAAAAACTCTATATTAAAGCAAGATGAAGATATTATATATTAGGGGAAAGTACTTTCTATGAAGTTGGTGCTGTCAGTTTGGTCACTGGAACCAACTGGTGGAAAGAAAGAAACAATTTATAGAAATGTCTTTCTACTTGCACAAGCATGCTGTGGCACATGCAGGCTCACACACTTACACAGACACAAATAAATGAAGAAATAAACAGATGATAGATTATATAAATAGATAGAGATGGATAGATAAATGTTACTTGAAATAAAATTTTTAAAAATAAAAAGGAAAGCAAATTGAAATAATTTATATGTTCATGGATGTTAACAAACAGAAATACAGAAGATAACTGTGGTTGTTAGAATAAATCATGTCCCCAGATGTCCACAGGGAGGGACATTAAGCCTTTTTGGAGTAGGTGTAGCTTTTAGGGAAAAGGTGTGTTACTAGGGGTTGGGATTTGAAGTCTCAGATGCTCAAGTCACAACCAGTGGGATATTCTTTTCCTGCTGCCTTCCAATCCAGGTGTGGAACTCTTAGCTCCTTCTTCAACTCTGTTTGCCTGAATACCACCATGCTTAGTACCATGATGATAGTATCCTAAACCTCTGAAACTTTAAGCCAGCACTAACTAAATGTTTTCCCGTATAAGAGTGGCTGTAGTTATGATACCTCTTTACAGAAATAGAAACCCTAATTAAGACAACAACAAATAGTTATAAATGAGAATACATATTAGTCAAACAATATGAGGAGAGTAAAAAAAGACAACATTAATTAGCAGGTTTAATACTGATAAGAACAGCATCCCTTTACTCATAAAAATACTCTACTGGAAGAACATATAAATGTATTTGTGCACAAGTAGTCAGGTACATATAGTGGAAGCGACATGAAAAACTTATATCTTCCATTTTTTCAATGATCTTAGGAGTGGGTCACCATCTAAGAGTGAGGAGTAGAAAGAATATGTAAATATGACACAGCAGCATAATGAAATGCCAGGACTGGGACCTAGGAAAGGAATGCCATTCCATTCACAAATGGAGATCATAGAACAATACTTAATCCTTGGTCTCATACCAGTATATGTGGATAACAACAACAATAGGACAAAACTAGGCTAGTGGAGGAACGTGAAATGTGATCATGTGATTTAGACAACAAAAGAAAAAAGTAAATTATAGCTTCCTTAATACAAACAAATACTGTGACTGGCTGTGACAGGGTTATAACACATTTCCATATTTACTAATTCTTCATTTTGACATCAGTCACAAAACTTCTGTTCTAATAAGAAGTACAAAGAGTCTAATGAGTCATGGAAACTCTGCATCCAGAAAATCTTTTTGAAAAAACTCCTTCATTTTAATGAGTTTAACTTGCTGAATTCCAAGATTTCTTTGTTAATTTTGTGGTTTCCATAAGACAAAAGCAATAGTCCCTTCTAAATTTAAAGCATTTAAAAAAATAAAGTCGAATTTGGAAAATTCTTTGTTTTTATTTATGTGTATGAATGTTTTATAAGCATGTGTGCATGTGTACAGATTGTGAGTGATACCCATGAAATCCAGAAGAAGGCAATGGTATGATACCCTAAAACTGTTATTATGGACTATATGATACAAGTTATCAAACCACGTTTCTCTGAAAAAAGTTTTTCTCATCTTCCCCTAAACTTTTATTTATATTTTATTATAACTTTAATTGAAAAAATACATTATTTTCTCCTTTCTCTTTCCTCCCTCTAGCCTTTCAGGTGTGCTCCCTCTATCCAATCCTGAGCATGGTCCACCATGCAAACATTGTTAAGTTTAGAAGAATATTTAATAGTACTGTAACATACACATATGTATATATATATATATGTATATGCATATATGTATATTATACAAACATAAACACAAACACAAATATGTGACTACAACCTGCTGAGTAAAATATTATAGTTTGGATATATATATATATATATATATATATATATAGTTATTTAGTTATTTATATTTATCTTTTATTTTACACCCAGTGATAATGATTAGCCAGTGCAGGTATTATTAAATAAGTAGAAAATAAAACAAACTTCTTTTTAATTTATTTAGATTTATATTGTTGTAATCTCAAGTATGAGGTTGGTCTTATTTATAGTGCATATGTAAATATAAAAGTCAAAAAACTATGAAAATTTCATTTTCCTTCATGTTTGTACATAGAACAGTTTACAAGCATTGGACATGGTCTTTTCTTTTTAAGCCATCTGGATTTTAATTATTTAAGTAGGATAATAATATATGTTTTTTTAAAAAGAAAAAATAACCAAATTCCTAAATATTTGCATTGCTGCTCTATCTACTTATTTTAATTTTGTTATTCAGACTTCCTTGAAAAATGTATTTAACATATATTTAAAATGTAGTAGTATTTACTTCACGGTATATTTCATATATTTATCTCCTTTGTGTTGAATATAGCTTCTCATTCATTATGTAAAATGTTCAGAATTCTTGCATATATATGAAGACCCTAGGAAGTTTCAAGTATCATTCTTTTTTTGAGACAGAGCTTTTCAATATCCGGGAAATAGCCAAGTGGCTAGTATTATATTGTTTGAATACCAAATTCCAGGAATCTGCTTATCTATGCTTTTCAGCTCTGGAATTACAACAACATTCCATCATACACAGTTTATTTTTATGAGGTCCAAGTGATAATAATCAAGTAGTCATGTTTATGTGATAAGGACTTTATCAACGAACTATCTCCACCTTCTAAACTCTTTTAAGTTTTTATTTCTGTTTTAAAATGTATTTGTATGGCAGTATGTGTAAGTAAAAATTCCAGAATAGTGAATGTGTAAAGACTGGAAGACAATGTTGTGGAGTCTGAACCTTTACATAGGTTCAATGATTCACAGTCATGTTGCCAGACACATAAAGCAAAAGTGCTTCTATGCAATGCCTCCATTTCTCCTTTTTATTTTTAAATATTTTCTATGATTTTCCACTACCAATTGCTTATTATTGTATTTGTTATTTATTATATTTTTAACTTTTTATTTTACATATCTATCCCAGTTCCTTCAGCATCCTTCCCTCTCTCCCACCCTCCCTTGCCCCCACGAATACTTTCCACTGCAACCCACCCTCACTTCACATGTAGGGTGATGCCTTATGGGAGGGGTCATCTAAATCTCTCAAGTCACTTGTAGTAGGGACTAGGCCTTCCCTCCTGCCTCTAGGTTAAAGGAGTACCCCTCCATGTGGAATGTGCTCTTAAAGTCCTTTTGTGCACCAGGGATACATCCTGGTTCCACTGTCAGAGGTCCCTTAGACTTCCCAGGCCTTCTAACTGAGACCTTTATTCAGGGCTTCTGAGTCAGTCCCAGCTGTCACTCTGGGGGTCAATTAGCTTATCCTTGTTCAGGTCAGCTGTCTCTATGTGTTTTCTGTAGCTTGGTCTTGTACTCCCTCTCTGCATCTGGATTACAATTTGGCTCAATATTTAGTTGTGGGTTTCTGCTTCTGTTTCCATCAGTTACTAGATGAGGGCTCTATGATGGTGGATAAGTTTGTCATTATAAGGGAAGGGCATTTATGGTAGCCTTTCCACTGTTGCTCAAATTGTTAGTTGGGGTCAGTCTTGTAGGTCTTTGGACATTTCTCTAGGTTCAGTTTTCTCTTCAAACCTATAATGGCTCCTTTTTTATGGTCTCCTCTCTCTCTCTCTCTCTCTCTCTCTCTCTCTCTCTCTCTCTCTCTCTCTCTCTCTCTCTCTCTCTCTCTCTCTCTCTCTCTCTCTCTCTCTCTCTCTCTCTCTCTCTCTCTCTCTCTCCTCTCATCTATTCCTTGCTGGACTCATCTTTCCAGTCCCATATGCTTTCCTTTTTTCCCCTTCTCTTTCTCCTAGCTCCTAGCTCCCTCTCCATTCACGGTCCTCCTCCCCATGTACTCCCAATATGCTCAGAAGATCTTGTTCCATTCCTCTTCTGTAAGGTGCCTTATATGAGTCTCTTAGAATCCTCCTTGTATCCTATCTTCTCTGGTGGTGTGACCATGAAGGGGAAAATATAGAAATTAATCCTCTATAACTGTAATAATAGATAATAGGTAGACACAAAGTGGTTCAAAAACACTGAGCCATCTATCCAGTCCCCTACTCCTACCACTTTACTACTTTCCTGACTATTAGTACTATTTACATTTGCACTCAAATTTACACATATATATCTAAAGATTCAAAGCTACCGTGAACTTCTGATAGTAAGCACATATCAAGTTAGTTTTTTTTTTTCTTTCCTGGAAATATGGCATTTGTTGCTGGTTACTTTCTTAATGATGGCCATTCTGAGTGCAGTGATTTGAAATGTCCTGATTGCTATGGAGTAAGTGTGTGTGTGTGTGTGTGTGTGTGTGTGTGTGTGTGTGTGTGTGTGTGTGTTTGTGTGTGTATGTGTGTGTTTGTGTGTTTGTGTGGGCATGTGTGTGAGTGTTGTGACAGTAGGCCATTTTATTCTGAAAACTGTCTCATCAATTCATATGATCATTCATGTTTGGATAATTTGTTCTTTTGATATTTAATATTTGTGGTTTCATTGTACTCTCAATACTAATATTTTGTCACATAGAAACCCTGACAAAATTTTCTGTTTTGTACGTAACCCATACTTCCCTTTTACAGATCAAAGGAATGGCCTTTCAAGGCCTCCTTATAGGAACTCCAATCCAGCCATCATGTCTTAGTTTAGCCACAGTGGCTTTCTGAAACTGAAGATGAACTTGTTGATCTATGAGATCATCAGTCTTTCACAATTCATGCTTTATAAACCAGTATCGTATAGGTGACATTGGTAAGTTCTTCTAGATCAGTAGAGTTTCTGATTCCCTTGGATCATTGTTTCAGAAGCTCCTGTGTACTAAAACTGGAAATAAAATGTTAACATAAATATCCTTCCTGGGCCATTGCTTTAGGTGAGTATGAATCACTTTTCACAAGTTGGATCCTGCCATGCCATCAGGTCATATCACCCTACTGTTCTAGTGCAGCCCTAAAGGCAGTTCTCCTTTCTCTTTAAAACTGTACATGTTTTTAAATTTTTCATTTTGTTGCATATGTTGATATTTTTCATTGTAGATCTACCTGTGAATGATGAATAGTTATTAATAACCTTTCCTAAAGTTTCCATAACATTTCCAAACAGTGTCCACATCTGGAGACCAAGTGTTTAAATATATGAGCCTATTTAGAGTAGTTTATAATCAAATTAACAATAACATTGGAACTCTGATGCAAGTTAGATGAGTAAATTGCTTCCCAATTAGAAATTTCAAACATCTTTGGAACATTCTGTACAGAACAGGAGCTGAGACAATATGTCAGTTATAGGCAGAACAATTCTTTGACCAAGACTAGTTACACAGAAATCTCCTGCCTCATGTTTAATCACAAACCTTCAGTTTAAACTGATAGATGGGCCTGAAGTTAGAAGGACATATGTACCTGTTTCTATTCCCAATTTGTCCATAGAAAATAAATCACATTTTTCTGATTTTCATTATTTACTTCTTCAATTGGTATATTGAACATGAGTGGCCAAGCATAGCTTCATAGTGTTATCATAACCTAGGCTTCTACTTTTGTGATAGCTTGGACTTTTACTTACCTGAGTCATCTGAGGTCAGAAGACCCATTCTAAATCTGGGCCACATCTTCTTATGGCCACTTATATAAAATACATAGAAAAAAGAAGTTTTTGCTTTTTGCCAGCTCACCATCATTCTCACTCTCAAGCGTGTTCCTTAATTCATATTAGAGCCTTTTTTGAGATTCCAACATATACTGAAGACCAGTTGGATTATTAGACCTCTTAATCATGGACTACCACTTTTGGACTAGCTGGACTAGAGAACTATCTTTAAGTCACTCTAATAAATCACACACACACACACACACACACACACACACACACACACACACACACACACACACACACATTATTCTATCACTTCTATCCTTTAAAGGACACTGACTACTATAACCTTAAAACACCTAATATCTAATTTTTTGTGCTCTTGTAGTTAATATATTCTAAAGTTTTTTTAATGATACTTTGCCTATGTTGAAATGTTTATATAATTTTGGCCCTTAATTGTGTTTATTTTTATCATATTGTTTTATGTGTGTTAATTTATATTTGGATCTCTGATGTAGAGCAAGTTTGATTATGTTTATCATTTTTTTCAATGTAATATGGGTCTTCTTTTCATGAAGATTGACAACCTGAAACCCACTGTAGACAGAGAGAGGTAGTTCCTGCAGAGACATGCATACACACTGACAAGGATGCAAATATACACAAAACTTAAATGTATTAGAATTTAAAAAAGAAATCTAATAATCCATCTAGTCCTTGGCTTTTATGTTACTTTCCTGGTCATGAGACTATGGCATTTCAATATCATAGGTTATAGTATAAATTTATCTATATCTTCTTCATTTAAATTTGTTGGTTATATATGTCTTTGGATTTGTTAGTTTCTTCCAGATTTACCAAATTTTTCAATGTATGATTTCAAAATATTACCTTATGGTTTGTTGAATTTCTTTGGTATCTCCCACAGTGTCCATGGTATTAGTGTTCTCAGTAGTGTTCCCAATAGTGGATTGACTTCTTTATAAGATACTTAAGTATCTACCATTTTCCCAAGCTCTACAGCTCTGAGAAGACTAATATAGACAAATGTGTTTGTAGTAAGGAAATAAGAATTACCAAAAGGCAATTAATCAAACATTCTTTTATTTTCTTTCAATAAATTAATTTATTTTACATCCTGGTCACAGTTACCCCTCCCTCTTCTCTTTCAAGCCCCTACCTCCTAGATCCCACCTGTTATCTTCCCCAATTTAATCCTCCTATTTCATTTCTTTATAGGAAAGGGCAGGTATTCTATGAGTATCAGCAAAACAAGGCTTATCAAAGACACAGTAAGACTAAGCACCTCCACATATATTAAGGGTTCATCAAGATGAACCACTATGAGGAATAGGGTCTCCATACCCAGGAAAAAGTCAGAAATAACCTGTATCCCACTGTTGGGATTCCCACAAGAGGACAAAGATACACAACTGTAATATATATGCAAAGTGCCTAGGTCAGTTCCATACAGGCCCACTGATTGTATTTCAGTCTCTGCTGTTCTCTAAATACAAAGAAATTTTAAAATGCTCCCAAAATTACGCATATTTTCATTGGTGAGATGGAAAATTTATTGGGGAGTGTATTTTCTTAATAAAATTTTCTAATTATCTTTATTATTCAATTTATTTTCCAGAAACATTTGTTGTTGCCAGTGTTGGAGTCTTTCACTGTTTTGCAACTTCAATTAGAAAGCTCTAGGCTTTTTTGCCTGTATACTTGGATTTACTTTTCTCTGTTTGGATCAATTGTTTATTATTAATTTATCTTTCTTATAGTTTTGTTGTTTCATAGCTTTAAAAAATCACAGTTTAGTTTATATAAGGGCAAAATGAGTAAGGCTTGAGGAGAAAATAGGTGCACTCTTGCCTTCACTTTCAGGAATATACATATTATGTATCTGGTATTAGTTATTATTGTTTATTTATATTTTTATTATTGTTTAGTTTTGAAAAGGAGAAGACATATTTTTGTTTTTCTGGTTATGAATTAATACAATATATGATTTTAGTGTTCTGTGCAATCAAAAATACATTCTGTTGCTGTTGAGAAATTTCATTAAAAATGAATAGCATTCAGTTTGAAGAATATGTTCCATTACATTGCATGCATATGTCACAAATTTATATGTTGATATACATAGCACACTTGTATACACACACACACAAATACACAATCACACACACATACAAACACACTCAAACAGAAACATACACATAACCTTCTCAGTCCAAATAATGTTACTTGGTTGTATGTGATTTCAGGGATGACCACTTGACATTGGGTAATCAATTATGGGTCTCTTCCCTTTCACAAAATTAATAACTAAAAATATTAAAAAAGAATAAATTCTAGAGAGCTAATATACATTATATTTATTATAACTGATAATATATTATGTAATAAAGTGAGAAAAATTTTAATGTTTTTAGAAATCACTAAAAATATTATAACTACCAATTTGCTATTATTATACATATTGAAGATGTAAAACCTTCACTTGTCACAAACACATATATAAATAATAGGTAGTAAAAATTTTACAAGTATTGGCAGACTCTTGACTATGTACTCTTATGATCTTATGTGCATATTAGCATGTTAAAGACCTGAGAATTCATACAATTGAAAAATCAATGAATTCCATAATGCAATTCAACCTATTGATTCATAAAACTCATTGTACTATGGAGTTTTTTAGTTACTATTCTATTGTTGTGGTAAGACACCAAGATAAAGACAATTTATAAAGAAAGAGTTTATTGGGGACTTACTTAGATTTTCAGTGGGCTGGCGTTCATTAATTCCATGGTGGGGACATTTGAAGCAAGTAGGGAGAAATGATACTAGGTTAGTGGCAGAGAAATCACATATTGAAGTAACAAGGACAAGGCAGAGAGAGCTAACTATCTGGGAATGGTGTGAGCTTTTTAAACCTAAAATCCCACCCTGAATGATGTATCACCTACAACAAGGTCATATCACCTAATTCTTCCCAAATATTCCACTTGCAGATCAAGCAGGAGGACAAAGTACTCAAATATGTGAGCATGTTTGGCTAATTTTCATTTAAAGAACCACATAGAGTTATAATATATAAACTCTAGAAATGACAGAGATATCGTGCTACCAGATCAGTCACCTGAAGTTCTTCTTTAAAGTTCCATCTTCAGCCTATAGGCCATAGTGTGTCTGGCAGACTTCCCAGAAAAGCAGGAAACTTTAAAGTGTCCACCTGTATTGGCAGTTTGTAGTCACTTTTCTCTGTGTCCTGTAGACTGTCTAGCAGAACCTTCCATGAAGCAGCAACCCTGTAGCAATGTCCACCTTGCATTACCAGTCACTTTCCTGTGGGTCCTGAATGTTCAATTTATATAGCATAAAGTCAAACAATCCAGACAAGAGCAGTATATTGTCTAAATGTGGTTTTTAAGGGAGATGAAGACAAATGCTTATAGTTTTCTTTAGTTAGTATTAAAGATAAGTTACATATAGTTTTTTTAGATTCACCATGATATGATCAATGATAAAATATTTTCTTTAAATCTTGCTAAATGTTAATGGACTGAATATTGTTAAGTATGGTTTATATTTTATGACTGTTTTGTTATATATTTTACTATGTTAATGTTAAAACCCTTCTCTTTTATTTTACACAGAAAAGAGGAGATGATGGGAAATGTCATTTTGTAAATATCTTTCTCATATTGGTTAATGAATAAAGCACTCTTGGCCAATAGGAAAGCAACATAGGTGAGACTAGGAGACTAGGAGGAGAGAGGAAGAAGTAGGGAGGAGAATCAACATGTAGGACCAAGAGAAGATAGGTCCTAATACTCTCTCCGGTAAGATAAGAGATAAGACCATGTGGAAATACTCAGATTAATAGAAATGGGTTAATATTTAAGACAGAGATAGCCAAAACATAAAGCTAGTAATAGGCCAACAGCATTATATCTAAAAAGAAAAAAACTACACACATACACACACACACACACACACACACACAGTAGAGCATCCTTATTTCACTGTTTAGATCTCCTGCTAACTTTGTTCCCAAATCATTTGCCCATTGTACTGGTTAATTGGTTAATTTTATCAACTTGATACACCATAGAATCACATGAGAATGTGATCTTAACTGCATGGATAAGTTTGGCCTGTGACCATGTCTGTGGGGTATTGCATTGACTGTTAGTGGAAATGGAAATGGACCACCCTGAATATAAGTTGTACCAGTTTAATATTTGAGCCCTGGACTCTATATGTAAAGTAGAAAAATAGATAAGTAGCAAGAAACTGCAATGATCTATTTATTTTCTCTATGATTCCAAGTTCAAACATGAGATCTGTCACCTTTGCAATTTCTTGGAAATGGTAGATTTTAACAGGAAAATTAAACTTTTCTTCCCTTAAGTGTTCTGTGTACAGAATTTTATTCCAGCAATAGAAATAAAATTGAGAGACGCATGAATTAACAGGGTAAAATTATTAAGAGATTAACATGGGCTTTTCTGCTTCTGTGGCATTTTTTTCACACAATAGTCACATATTTCAGAACACTCTATTTTTTAACTAACTGAAGCCAGTGTCTTTGTGGAAAGAAGTATTGTTACATAGGGTGATTTAATTGGCATATTTTCTTTATCTTTTTCTAATAAATCTTATTTAAATTAGCAAAAGTCATATCTTACATATCCATCCCAGTTCTCCCTCCCTGCTATGCCCTCACCTACTCTCATCCCATCCCCCATCTACTTCTCAGGAAGGGTGAGACCTTCCAAGAAGGATCATCAAAGTCTATCTTGTGGCGTAGGGCCTAGGGTCTGCCCCATGTATCGTAGCTGACAGAGTATTCCTCCATGGGGAATGGGCTCCCAAATTCTTTTTCTCCACTAGGGACAAATGCTGATTCCCAGAGTTCATATAGACTGTCCAGGCTTCCTAGCTGTCACCCATGTTGCAAAGGCATGCTTTGGTCACCCATGGTTCACGAGCGTGCTTTGGCCCTATGTTGGTTACCAGCTGTCAAACTGGGGTCCCTAAGCTCCCACTTGATCAGGTCAGCTGTTTCTGTGGTTTTCCACAGCATGGTCTTCGCCCCTTTGTTCATCATTCTTCCCACTCTACAACTGGATTCCAGGAGTTTGCCTCATTGCTTAGCTGTGGATCTCTGTTTCTGCCTCCATCACTACAGGATGCAGGTTATAGGATGACATATAAGGTGGTCATCATTGTCGTTATAGGGGAAGGGCATGTAAGGCGACCTCTCTGCTATTGCCTTAATTCTTAGTTAGGGTCATCCTTGTGGATCCCTGGACATTTTGCTAGTGTCAGATTTCGCTTTAAACCTACAATGGCTCCACTTTGGAAATCAGTATGATGCTTTCTCAGAAAATTGTGAATCAGTCTACCTCAAGATAAAGCAATTCCACTCTTAGGCATATACCCCAAAGGATGCACACTTATACAACAAGGACATCTGTACAACTATGTTGATAGCAGCATTATTTGCAATAGCCAGAACCTGAAAGAATTGACACCTTTTCATTAACTGTTTTCATAACTATTTGAGTATTTATTAATTATTATTGTAATTACTATACTGTAATATTTGTATTCATATTCTGTATCTCATATATTTTAATGTTTATTTTTTTTATAAATTTCATTGCATAATAAATAAAACATAAGCACTTTTATTTGAATAACCCTGAAATTTTTTCATATGTTGCAATGAAAATTGATCTTGATTTGTGTCGGCTACCTATTCCTGAGCATGGGTCCTATTAAGAGTAGTTTGTTTCCCTAGTGAGACTCTCTTGGAGCAAACTAATTTTTCATTGTAAATGGTATTAAAATGGATAGTTTCTGGGTTAGGAGTCGGGACATGTGTCCAATTCCCCTTTAAGTACTTGTAATTTATCTGATTCAGATGTGCATAGGCACTGTTCATCTGCTATAGTTCCTGTGATTTGTTTGTTAACCTGTTGTGTCTAGAAGAATTTGATTCCTTGCTGACCTCCATCCCCTCTTTCTGCTTCACCTTCCTCAGAGTCCCCTGAGCTATAAGGGTAAATTTTGATGGAGACAACCCCTATAGAACTGGGTGTTCCAACATCTCTCACCCTCTGGATATTTTCTATCTGTGAGTCTGTATTTTTCCCATCAGGTGCAGGAGAGGCTTCTCAGATTATGTCTGAGCAAGACCCTGATGTACAAGTATAGGAGAATGACATTAGGAGATATTTTGTTTCTCCATTCCTTTAGCAGAACAGTAGTATTTCATTTTTCCCTAGGTCACTGGCCTATCTAGTCTTGGGTTCATTGTCACTCAAGCAGCATTGGATATTGAGTCACTCAATGACATCATTGGATGTTCTTTCTTTCATGTTGAGTGTGGGCATTATGTTTGTTTTTCTACCTTTTACATCCTTTGCATATATAATGGTTTCTGATTTGAGGATTTTATGGGATCACTGATTGTGCAAATGTTTGTATCTCTATATGTATATGCATTTCTTTCTCTTTTTTTATTTTGGTTGTTTTATCCTATTTTGATTAGGTTGCTGTTTTTTAAATCTTATTATTATTCCTTACATGTCTCATTCTTTCCTAAGGGGTGATACAAAGGGAAGGAACCAGGATGTGAGTGGAAGTAGGGAAATACTAGGAAGAGAAGTGGGAGGGTAAATTGTAATCAGAATATATTAGTTGGAAATAATTTAATTTCAATAACAGAAAAATAAAATTTAAAAAGGATCTTAATTGAAACTACTAAAAATTAGCCCTGGCTACATAATATTAAACAGCTATAGACAATTTCTAGGCTTGAATACCTTTATGGAAAAACTAGCATTAATGAAACAATGTACCATAGAGTTGTTTCTGTAATTACATGACAGTTATCTAGGAAGCCATAATATGTCTATATGAAATGTGCCATTGTTTCATATAGTATTATAAACCACAGACCATTTAAAAACACTAGATACAAGCACATTTTTTATTTTATTTTTAAATTTAACTATTGTACATAAATTAAATAAAATATAAATGTTCTTTTTACCCTCAAGGACAGAATAGATCACTGTAGACATATACAAGAAAATTTTTATTAAAAAACTTTTTTAGCTAGCTTTCTTCTACAAGTTATTTGATCATCATTTTGTCTGATTAGAAATCAAATTTATTTATTTTATCTTGTTATTCCTTCAAAAAATTAGTAATTGTTAAAATGTTATTTACATTGTAATTATAATATTATATAGATAGTTCTAAGCCAGCTCTACAGAATACTAAAATACACATGTTAATATTTGTTTCCTTCTTAAACTATATTTTGTTACAAAGATCAATAGCATCTAAGGACTAAGGGCACAAAACAGTCTTCCGATCATCTAAATAATATCAATTGCCTAACTTAGCAGAGTAACTGCTCTGTACTCAGCCATGATTGCGAGTATACATTCAGGGCTAGGGTTAAAGTTAATCAAAATGTTTATGCACTATTGATGTAAACCACATGTAGGCCACTGGGATTGTTTGAATGGGAATGACCCCCACTCGCTCATATATGTGAATGTTTATTATCCAGTTAGTGGTACTATTGGGGAAAAGATGCTTCCTAGGAGAGGGAGCATTAGAAACTGCAAGAGAAGTGTTGATACTATATCAGACCTGAAGGAGAAGAGACCATAACGGAATACAGGTGTACCAGAAAAACCTCAGGACACAATTTATGTTCTCATAACATGCCAGATATACTGAGGCTGAAAAGATCAATAGTCCCCACTTACTCCTCTAAGACAGCATGAAGTAGAAAATGTTTAAGCAAGAGAGATGAGAGAATTTCACTTTGCAACTCAGTGCAGTTGCACCAATACTTCTCTCAATAAATGTTCTTTTATTTTTCTTTATTTATTTCCCCATTTGGATAAACATTTCCCCGTGTTCCTTCTCTTCTTTGTTTCATATTTTGGTTTTAGAGCTAAACCCAGTTGACTCTGGTACATCTCATGAATTCAGCCCTATTATACCTATAACTTTTCTGTTTTGCTCTTACACCCTTCTGTTTTTATTTCTTAATTGTAGCTTTCCAAAGATTTAACATTCTCTGAAATGTTTGGATTCCAACAGTGGCTCAACTTTTAGCCTCTCAGTTACTTTACTGACCTCAATAGCAGTCTTTTAAAAATGGATCTAATATGTAATCATATGAAAAAAGAATTCAACACATATAAATAATGAAATAAAAAATGCTTAAATGCTTAAGAGTGAGAAAAAAAGTGATAAACCATGTAAAAATAAAAATGTGGGAAGTTTAAGTAATAGAATGGATGATGAAAAGGAAAGAATATGTAACCTTGAAGAAAAGGTGAAAGAACAAAAACAATTCAGAAAGAATAAAGATAGAAAATATTAAGGAAATATTAATGAAAACCCCAAAATATATGAAACACATTTGAAAGAGCAAATCTATGGGTAACAGACCTAAGAGAAGGAGAGGGATTTCATTTTAAAAGCATAGAAAAAGGTTTTGTATGCACCATAACAGAACATTTCCCAAAATTAGGAAGAGATACCAATCCAAGAAAAGAAAGAATTCAGTTTACCAAAAAACAAAACCAGAAAAATATTCTCCCTTCATCATATTTTATTTAAATGTGGTAAATAAAGAACAATGGAAGTACATATATTGAAAGTGGGGAGAGAGAAACACCTAATTACATATAAAAGAAGGCCCACACAATTATAAAACTGAAATGTTACTATCAAGGATGATTTAGAATAATTGTAAATATTACTGAAAGATAACAACTGTCTAATGAAACTAATGTGTCAAGAAAACGTGTCTATCATAATTGAAGGAATAATAAAAATTTGGTGATAAAAGTAATCTAAAGAAATTTTTGATCAATAAGCCAGTTAGCTCTACAGAAGATACATGAAAATATCATTTCCAATTAAAACATTATGTCCACAAGGCCATATAAAGGATAAACTATGCCAGAAAAATAGTTCAGCATGTGAGGAAGAAGGGTAATAATAATCTACAAATTAACAAAATACCAGGAACCAATGGATAACTTCAAATTTTAATACCTGTCTTATTTAAGATCTCTATTTTTGTGAGGAAAGCCCATGACCATAGCAATTTTTATAAAGGAAAAACTTGTAATTGTGACTTGCTTATAGTCAGAGGTTTAGTCCATTCTCATCATGGTTGGGAGCATAGTGACATGCAGGCAAACATGGTACTGGAGAAGGATCAGATACATGTTGACTTGAAGACAAGAAATCGAATGCTATCTTAACCATATACAAATCTTCAAAGCCTGCCTCTACAGTGACAAACTTCCTCCAACAAGACCACACCTATTCCAACTAGGCCATAACACATAACTATTGCTACTCCCTTTGGAGGCTATTTTCTTTCAAACAATCACATGCTATATATTAATGGCTTCATCTCAACTTCCCAACAAAGACCAGTAAACTTAATAAAAATCCTGAACTATTTATTGACACTAGTAAATGTACCTCTCCATGAAAAACATAAACTAGCTATTCTAAAATATTTGACATAGAGAACAGATGATAACACTGTTTAAATATCAAATAATATGTATTTCAGACCAAAACAAATGATTAAAGTAGAGAATGTCAAATCTTCTGAGTAAGGGACCAATCAAACAGGAAAACATTGTAATTCTAAGCACATAACCTCTGGACAGAGGCATACCCAAATTCTTAAACCAAGTACTATTATGTATAAAAGTGCAGAGTATTCCTGCCACAATAGTAGTAGAGGGCATCATAAATCTAATCACAAATCAAATGATAGCTTAGATCAAATAAATTTAAAAGATATCCATAGACCCATAAACCATTCTATTTAAATACTGAAGAAAATATATATTTTTCCTCAGCAACTTAAAAAACTTCATAGCAGAATTCAAATAAAGAACTTTATTGAAATACTTGCTTGTATTCTATTTGATCGTAATGTAGTAAATTTAAAATCAATAGTTAAGAAATATCTTAAACATTACACAATCTCATGGAGATTATAAAATACACTATTGGGAAAAAACAAAAGAATAAGTCCATAAGAAAATTAAAAAAAGAGAGAGAGAGAGATGAAGGCATCCTTTGACTGAACTGAAAATTAAGACAGCATACGAAAACCTATGGGACAAAATAAAAGCAATTCTGAGAAGGGAATTTATATCTCTAAATGCTTATATAAAGAAATTAATGTTATCTCAAATAAGTAACTGAGTAACACATTAAAGTCTTCAAAACAGAACAATCCAAACTCCAATTCATAATATAAAAATTAATTTTTTATTTTTTAAAATTTTTTGTGTTTTTTCTTTTATTATTTTGCATATCAATTCCAGTTGCCTCTCCATCCCTTCCTCCCATACCCTTTACCAGTTATCCCATCTACTCTCCATGGATGGTGAGGCCTTCCATGAGAAATCATCAAAGTTTGTCATTTTGGGTAAGGCCTACAGAGTCTCCCTCCATAGGTAATGGGTTCCCAAAGACCATTGGTGCACTAGGGCTACATGCTGGTTACACTGACAGAGATCACATTGACTACCCAGTCTTCCATACACCCACATTCAGGGGGCCTGGTTGGGTCCTATGTTGGTACTGCAGCTTTCAGACTGGGGTCCATGAATTCCCACTTGCTCAGGTCAGCTGTTACTGTGGGTTTTCCCAGCATGGTCTTGACCCCTTTATTTGTCACTCCTCCCTCACTGATATTGGATTCCCATAGTTTGTCTCAGTGTTCAACTGTGGATTTCTGCGTCTGCTTCCATCAGCTATTGGATGAATGCTCTAGCATAGCATTTAAGGTAGTCATCATTCTCATTATAGGAGAAGGTCATTTAAGGTAGCCTCTCCATTGTTGCTTAGATTCCTATTTGGGAGTCATTCCTATTTGGGAGATCCTTGTGGATCTCTGTAAAAATTTCCAAGTGCCAGATTTCTCTTAAAACCAATAACGGCTCCCTCTGTTGATGTGTCTCTTTTCTTGCTCTCAAAGAGGATATGTGAATACTCTTAAAGAAATGGAAGAAAAAATAAAGCAAAAAAATTTTAAATTGCAGAATTCAATAAAAAAGAAACAACAAATAGTGCAAAGAATTAATGAAAAAAGGGTTGTCAACTTGAAAAAATAATTTAGACAGAACCTTGGTCATGTTAACCAAAGGAAGTAAGAAAAACCCAAATTTATAAAATTAGAGATGAAATGGAGCTTTTACATTAGACACCAAAGGAACTCAGAAAATCATCAGGTCTTACTTTGAAAAGATATACTACATTAAATTAGAAACTCTAAAAGAAATGAGCAAACATTTAGAAACATATAATCTAAGTGAATTAAATCAAAATGAAATAAACCATTTTATTATTATTATTAATATAATTTAAAAATTTTACATGTGGATCGCTGTTTCCTCTCCCTTTCTCCCTGCAAACCTCCCTCCCTCCCTCTTGTAATCTTTCCCCTGTGACTTGCATCCTGGCCACCCTCCCCTCCCATCTAGGGCTATGTTATCCAGGTTGGGTCATGTAAATCTGTCAAGTCATTTGAAGTAGGGACTAGGACTTATCTCCTATCTCTAGGTAAAGGGGATATTCCTCCATGGGAGACGTGTCTGCAAAGTCCTTTTGTGCACCAGGAATAGATCCTGTTTCTACTGTCTGAGGTCCCCCAGTGTCTGAGTTAGTCCCATGCTGGGTTCCCAGCTATCAGTCTGGTGGGGGAGGGGGAACTCCTCCTTGTTCAGGTCAGCTGTCTTTGTGTGTTTCTGCAACCTGGTCTTGTCTCCTCTCTTTGCATCTGGTTTCTAGTTCGACTCAGTGTTTGGTTATGGGTGTTTGCTTCTGTTTCCAACAGGTACTAGGTGAGGGCTCGATGATGGTGGATAATTTAGTTGATGATCTCACTATCAGGGAAGGTTATTTATGGTAGACTTTCCATGGTTGCTCGAATTGATAGTTAGAGTCAGTCTTATAGTTCTCTAGAACTTTCTTTAGGTTCAGTTTTCTCTTCAAACCAATAATGGCTCACTCTTTTATGACCCCCTTCTCTCTCTCACTCTCCCTCTCCCTGACTCAATCTATCCAGTCACACGTGTTTTCTTCTCCTCCCCATCTCTTTCTACTAGTTCTCTCTCCATTAATTGCCCCCATTTCCCCTGTGCTCTGGGGGACTTGTCCCTTCCCCCTTTTGTGAGGGACCATATATGAATATCTTAGAATACACCATGTATCCCAGTTCATCTGGTGGTGTGTATGATAGGCTGGTGATCCTTTGCTCTATGTATAAAATCCATATATGAGTGAGTTCATATCCTGTTCCTCTTTTTGTGACTGGGTTAACTCATTCAGGATGGTTTCTTCAAGTTCCATCCACTTGCCTACGAATTTCAACATTCTGTTATTTTTTTCTGCAGAGTGGTATTCTATTGTGTAGATGTGCCACATCTTCTTTAGTTGAGGGGCATCTAGGTTGCTTTCAGGTTCTTGCTATTACAAATAATGATGCTATGAACATAGTTGAGAACATGTCTTTGTTGCATGGATGTGGGTCATTTAGGTATATAGTTAAGAGTAGAATTGCTGGGTCCTGTGGTAAGCTAATTTCCATTTTCCTGAGGAAATGCCATATTGATCTCCAAAATGGCTGTACGAGTTTGCACTCCCACCAGCAGTGAAGGTGTGTTCCCTTTTCTCCACATCCTCTCCAGCATAAATTTTCATTGGTGTTTCTAATTTCAGCCATTCTGTCAGGAGTAAGATGGTATCTCAAAGTTTTTTTCATTTGCATTTCCCTGATAGCTAAGGATGTTGAACACTTTCTTAAGTGGCTATCAGCCTCTTTGATTACCTCTATTGAGAATTCTTTCTTCAATTCTGTACCGCATTTTTTTAATAGGGCTATTTAGTGTTTTGTTGACTAGTTTTTTGAGTTCTTTGTATATTTTGGAGATCAGCCCTTTGTCAGATGTAGGATTGGTAAAATTTTTTTCCCAGTTTGTGGGCTGCCATTTGGTCTTGTCCACTGTGTCCTTTGCCTTACAGAAGCTTCTACGTTTGAGGTTATCCCACTTATAAATTGTTGATCTCATTGTCTGTGCTACTGGAGTTATGTTCAGGTAGCAGTCTCCTATGCCAATCTGTTCAAGGGTACCTCCTACTTACTCTTCTAAGAGGTTCAGTGTGGCTGGATTTATGTTGACATCTTTGATCCATTTGGACTTAAGTTTTATGCTCAGTGACAGACCTGGGTCTATCTGCATTTTTCTACACTCCATCATCCAATTGTGCCAGTACCATTTGTTGAAGATGCTTTTGTCCCCCCTCCCCTCCCATTGAATTTTTTTAGCTGTTTTGTCGAAAGTCGGGTGTTTATAGGTGTGTGGATTAATATCGGCATTTTTGATTAGATTCCATTGGTCTACTTGTCTATTTTTTGTGACAATAACAGGTGGTTTTCAGAACTATAGCTCTGTAGTAGAGCGTAAAGTCAGGGATGGTGATGCCTCCTGAAGTTCTTTTATTGCTGAGAATTGTTTTGGCTATCCTGGGTCTTTTTTTTTATATTGATTATTATCTTTTCAAGGTCAGTGAAGAATTGTACTGGGATTTTAATGGGGATTGCATTGAATCTGTAGATTGCATTTCGCAAGATTGCCATTTTTACTGTTAATCCTTCCAATCCAAGAGCATGGGAGATCTTTCCATTTTCTAGTATCTTCTTTAACTTCTTTCTTTAAAGCCATAAAGTTCTTATTGTGTACGTCATTCACATGTTTGGTGTTACCCCGAGATATTTTATGTTGCTTGTGGCTATTGTAAAGGGTGATGTTTCTCTGATTTCTTTCTCAGCCTCTTTGTTATCTGAATAAAGTAGGGCTACTGATTTTTTTTTAGTTTATTTTGTATTCTGCTAATTTGCTGAAGGTGTAGTAGTTCCCAGGTAGAGTTTATTGGGTATCTTATGTAAACTCTCATATCTTCTGCAAATAGAGACAGTTTGACTTCTTTCCATTTTGGATTCCCTTGATCTCCTTTTGTTGTCTTATAGCTTTAGCTAGAACTTCATGTACAATGTTGAAGAGATATGGAAAGAGAGGACAGCCTTGTCTTGTTCCTGATTTTAGAGGAATTGCCTTAAGCTTCTCTCCATTCAGTTTGATGTTGGCTGTTGGTTTACTGTATATTGATTTTATTATGTTTATATATGTTCTTGTTATCCCTGATCTCCCCAAGACCTTTATCATGAAAGGGTGTTGAATTTTGTCAAAGGCTTTTTCAGCATCTAGGGAGATGATCATCTGGTTTTTCTTTTTCATTTTGTTTATATGGTGGATCACGTTGATAGATTTTCATATATTAAACCATCCCTGCAACACAGGGATGAAACCTACTTGGTCAAGGTGGATGATTTCTCTGATGTATACTTGGATTCTGTTTGCCAGTATTTTATTGAGTATTTTTGCATCGATGTTCATCAGGGATATTGGTCTATAGTTTTTTTTCTTAGTTGTATCTTTGTGAGGCTTGTGTACCAAGGTGATTGTGGCCTCGTAGAAAGAGTTTGGTAATGTGCCTTCTGTCTCTATTGTGTGGAACAATTTGAGGAGTATTGGAAATAACTCTTCCTTAAATTTCTGGTAGAATTCTTCACTGAAGCCATCTGGCCATGGGCTTTTTTTGGTTGGAAGGCTTTTGAAGACTGCTTCTATATCATTAGGGGATATAGGTCTATTTAAGTTGTTTGTCTTTTCTTGGTTTAATTTTTGTAAGTGATAGTTATCCAGAAATGTGTCCAGTTCCTTTGAATTTTCAAATTTTGTAGAGTACAGGTTTTCAAAGTATGAACTGAAAGTTGTTTGGATTTTCTCTGTGTCTGTTGTTTTGTCCTCCTTTACATTTCTGATTATGTTAATTTGCATGATCTCTCTCTACATTTTCATTAGTTTGGATAAAGGTTCATCTATCTTGTTTATTTTCTCGAAAAACCAACTCTTTGTTGCATTGATGTTTTGTATTGTTTTTCTGGTTTCTATTTTATTGATTTCAGCCCTCAAATTGAATATTTCCTGGCATCTACTCCTCCGGGGTGAGTTTGCTTATTTTTGTTCTAAGGCTTTCAGTTGCACTGTTAATTCTCTAATGTGACTATCCTCTGTTTTCTTCATATGGGCACTCAGTGCAATGAACTTCCCTAGTAACACTGCTTTCAAGGTGTCACATAATTTTGGATATGTCATGTCCTCATTCACATTGAATTTTAGGAAGTCCTTTATTTCTTTCTTTCTTTCTTTTTTTTTTTTTTTGACCCAGGTGTGGTGCAATTGCCCATTGTTCAGTTTCCATGAGTTTGTAGGGTTTCTGCAGTTTGAGTTGTTGTTGAATTCCAATTTTAAAGCATGGTGGTTTGACAAGATACAGGGGACTATTCCAATTCTTTTGTATCTGTTGAGGTTTGTTATGCCACCTAGTATGTGGTCAATTTTAGAGAAGGTTCCATGCGGAGCAGTGCAGAAAGTATATTCTTTTTTGTTTGGATGGAATGTTCTATAGATGTATGTTGAACTCAGTTGAGAAACAACTTCTCTTAGTTCTTTTGTTTCTTTTTTGAGTTTCTGATTGGTGGTCCTGTCTAGTGGTGAGAGTGGTGTATTGAAGTCTCCCACTATAAGTGTGAGAGGTTTTATGTGAGCTTTGAGTTTTAGTAGTGTTTCTTTTATGAATGGGGGTGCCTTTGTATTTGGGGCATAGCTGTTCAGAATTGAGACTTTTTGTTGATGGATTTCTCCTGTGATGGATATGAAATTACCATCTTCATCTCTTTTGATTAATTTTGCTTTGAATTCTAACATGTTAGATATTAGGTTAGCCACACCTGCTTGCTTCTTGGGTCCATTTGACTGGAAGATATTTTCCCAGTCCTTTACCCTGAGGTAATGTCTATCTTTGAGGCTTAGATGTGTTTCTTTTATGCAGCAGAAGGATGAATTCTGTCTTTGTATCCATTCTGTTAGCCTGTGTCTTTTTTTTTTTTTTGGTGAGTTAAGAACATTAATGTTGAGGGAGAGTAACGACCATTGATTGTTAATGTTTGTTGTTTTAGATTTGCTTTTGGCAGTGGTATTGTGAATACATTTGTCCTGCTTTACTCTTGGTTTCTGGTGAAGTGGGATCATCTGTTGCCTATGTCTTTGTGAGCATAGTTAACTTCCTTGGGTTGGAGTTTTCCTTCCAAAACTTTCTGTAGGGCTGTATTTGTAGATATGTATTTTGAAAATCTGGGTTTGTTATTATCTTTTTTACTCCATCTACAGTGATTGAGAGTTTTGCTGGGTATAGTAGCCTGGGCTGGCATCTGTGGACTCAGTACTTGTAGAACATCTATCCAGGACCTTCTGACCTTGAGGGTTTCCATGGAGAAATCAGGTGTAATTTTGATAGGTCTGCCTTTATATGTTACCTGTCCGTTTTCCTTCAATGCTCTTAATACTCTTTCTTTATTCTGTATGTTAGGTGTTTCGATTATTATATGTCAAGGAGTCTTTTTTCTTTGGTCCAGTCTATTTGGTGTTCGGTATGCTTCTTGTACTTTCATGGACATGTCGTTCTTCAGATTGGGACAGTTTTCCTCGATGATTTTGTTGAATATGTTTTATGCCCCTTTGAGCTGGGCTTCCTCTCCTTTCTCTATGCCTTTTATTCTTAGGTTTGGCCTTTTCACAGTATCCCACATTTCCTGAATGTTTTGTGTTAAGGATTTGTTGGACTTACAATTTTCTTTGATTGATGAATCTATTACCTCTAGTTTATCTTCAGCACCTGAGATTCTCTCTTCCATCTCTTGAATTCTGTTGGTTATGCTTGCATCTGCAGTTCCTGATCGCTTGCCTAGTTTTTCTATTTCCAGAATTCCTTAAGTTTGTGTTCTCTTTATTCTGTTTTCAAGTCTTGAACTGTTTCCTTCACCTGTTTAATTGTTTTTTCTTGGTTCTGTACTTTCTTTAAGAAATGTATTCATTTCTTCCAATTTTTTGTTTGTTTTATCTTCCATTTCTTTAAGGATTTTTTTCACATCATCTTTGAGGGCCTCTATCATTTTTATGATGATAATTTTTAGGTTGTTTTCTTCTGATTCATTTGCTTTGTTGTGTTCTGGTCTAGTTGGTGTAGATTTCCTAGATTCTGGTGGTGTTATGCTTGTCCTTCTGATGTTGTTAGGTGTTTTCTTGTATTGCTGCCTTCTCATAGCTTCTTCCAGTTGGTGTTGGTGGGGTCTCTCCCTCTCTCTATGGGCTTAGTTGTGTCAGAGGTTCTACGTCTGTAGTTCTGAGTGGTCCAAGCTCTCAAGGAGGTCTCTCTGTAGTCAGGGGCCTGACGATTGGGGTCAAAGGTCAGGCTCCAGCAGAGGAGAGCTGAGGCCTTTTTGGCAGAGGCTAGTCCACAGGATGTTTCCTTAGGGATAGTCGGGTCTAGCTCTAGACAAGGCCTCTATCCAAGGCCTGGTGTTGGGAGACAAAGGCTACGCTGATAGTCAGGATGTTTCTGGACCAATAGGCAGGTCTAGCTGGCACTCTCTTTAGCAGAGGCCCTGCAATGGGGGTCAAGGCTCCAGCCTGCAGGAACTCAGAGTGGTCCTGCAGAGGAGGCTCAGATCTCCAGTAGAAAATCAATGGTGGGGGCCAGAGACCAGGCAGGTGGAAATTACGGGTGGTCCCACGTGGATAGGCAGGTCTATTGTGCTCAGATCGGCTCCAGGAATTTCCTTTAGGTGGCTGGATTGTTCTCCACCCTCTGTCTCAGTGCTCAGCCAGAGAAGTGGGACAGTGGGCAGCGTAGGGAAGAGGGTAGGGGGAGGGCAGTGTCTCGGTGGGGGTGGGTGCAGGTATATATGAGCTCCAAGGGCACTCTAGGTGGGGAAAGGTTGCAGGGGCAGCGAGATCAGGTCCTACCCAGGGATTTCCCAGGGAAGGGTGTAGGGGAGAATCCACACCAGTGGGATTAGATTCAAACTTACCTATAGCCAAGGCCTGGTGATGGGGACAAAGGCTGGGCTGGTACCAAAATAAACCTTTTCAACAGGTTGATAACAGACAGGGAAATTAGAGTACTAATTTATGATTTCCTAAATAAAAGTAAGTTAATCCCTGATAGATACACTGGTGATTTCATCATACCTTCAGCAAAGATCAAGTATCATTACATTCAACCTATCCCACAAAATAGACAATAATATTTGATACCAAATGCAAAGAAAATTACAAAAATAGCAAAAAGTATATTATTGCCCTATTTTCTGATAAATGTGGATAAAAAAATTAAGTATAACCATTGAGCCACTAGTCTCTGCCAGTGTTGTAGATGCAGAAATATATGACAATACATACCAGCTGAATCAAAGAAAACATCAGAGTGATCACTCACTGTAATCAAATTGATCAAATTGACTTTAATTAAGATAATAAATAATTTAATATATGAACGGGAATGAATGTAATAAATTACAGAAATGTTCCCAAGGATGAAAATCAAATGATCTTCATCTTCTCAATACACACACTCACTCACACACACACACACACACACACACACACACACACACACACACACAATATTTTTGATAAAATCTGATAGCTCTTCTTGTTATACACCCTGAAGACCCTTTAAGAACATGAAACTTGTGTCAACACAATAATGGATGTACATGAAAAACTGTACATAACAGTATATTAAATAGAAAAAGAACGTTAAGTTCCCTTAAAACAAGGAACATGACAAGGTTGCACAAATCCTTCCTTATGTATGCTTCATTAATCTAAACACAAAACTATGTGGTGAATGTTCCAAATCTGCTGCTTGTTTAAAATGAAACCTGCCAACTTTTTTGAATTACATTTGTATAAGCTTTGATATGTTTTGCTCTTTAGGGACAGATATTTCTTTAGGAATTTTCATCAATGGCAGGATTAACTGGGTGGATTCTCACCTTGAGAAAACTACTCCATTTATTCCATTTCTCTTTATATCTTTAAGCATAAACCACTGCTCCAAACATTAAATTTTCTGGTGCTTTTATTCTCCTCAAAGTTAGATTCAACTGCATCCCTGGAAAATGGCTACCATCAAGAAAAGATGGCATTAAATAGTAAAGATGTGGCAAAAGGGCATACCTCTCTATTGCTTGTGGTAATATAAATGGGTTCATTCGGGATGAAATCATTATGGTGATTTTTAAAACAATTATAAAGGAGAATTAACTTGTGACTCAGCTATATCACTCATGAGCATATAAAAGACTGCGTACTTAAGGGAATTTGCTCCTCCATGTTCCTTGCTGCCATTTTAACAATAATGTTGATTAAATTTGCAGGAAAATATATGGAAATAGAAAATACATATTAGGTGTCTTAAATTGGGCCTGTAAAGAGAAATGATCTACTCTCACGTGGAGTCTAGTTTCAACTTTTTAGATATTTTTAAATGTTGAGTACCTGCAGAGGTAAGAAAGCCAAAATTGGCACATAAGATGGAAAAGGGAAAGAACCATTAACAGGGTGAGGGAATCATATATCACACTTGATGTCAAATGAGAAGGAGTAGTTTGAGGTTAAAAAAACATTAAGGTAAGAATGAGGGTAGGACAATGTAGGTTAACCCCTTATGGGAGACCACAACTTAATAAGGTAATTTAAAATTACCCTTAATTACCATTTAGATCTTTACAGCACAACCTATTCTTAAAGATACCACATACATACCACATATTTGAGTAATAAGCCTTGAAGACACAAAGTAGCAACCAATCTGGAAAATTCATCTTTAAGGCTAGCATTAATATTGCCAGAAGTTTCTGCTTATGCTACTAGGAGAGAAATCTAATCAACAACATTGCACATCTGTAATTCATTTAACCTCAATAATGACACACTAGAAACACATTGCATACATATATTACACATTTTTAAAATAAGTTATTTCTTTTGTTCTTTTTTTCTGTCTTTGCTACTGACCTGTAGGATTTCATTTTATGTTAGGTAGAGTAGTGTTTATAAATTGGACAGGACACTTTGTATTACTAATCTGATGTCTCCCTAAACATAAGTAGGCAATTTATTTTTAAAGGTAATAATATTGTTTCTATCTATAGCAAAATGGTTATAATAATCGTTTTGATTATTTTCATGAGAACAACTCTGGATTTCAAACTACTAATAATGAAAACAAAGAAGCAAACTATTACATTTTAGCATAGATAGTTGTAATAACTCCACAAACTTGTACCAAATTACACGGTGAAGGAGAGATAAGACAAACCTTGCTTAGCTATTGAAAAGCAATCATCAATGGAGGAGTTAGAAGAGGGACATGGACATATGCTTGATGCTAATCCCAACTGCTGTGGTTATTTAATTGAAGTTATCCTTGCCAACAGTTTAACACTTACAAAGTCAGTATGTGCTTATCGCAATGGGGCTCTTTATATTTTATGGTTCTTTCCTCAAATGTCAACATAACTATAAAAGTAGAATTAAGCCTTTAGACATGCCATAACTGAAACCTTTTTGACACTACAGAGTATATAGCTGACACATGTCAGCTGAGGCTTCCTGCGGTGAATTCGATGAAATATAATAAATTAAGTAAAAAGTACGACTACAAGCATTTTTAAAAATACAAGTGTCATAGAGGAGTAACTGACCATTTTATCCATGTCAGTTACACTGATGCCATTTATAAATAATAGTTCTTCATATATTGCAAAACAATTATGGATTCCATAAGTAAATTCTTTTATCACAGATATTGTGTCTGCCATGTTTTTCTAAATAGATCCAATATACTTCCTCTTTAATGAATTAATTAATATTCTACAGGTAGATATTTTGAATATTTCCCCTTCTTTTGACTTGTATTTCCCTCAATAAAACAAATTTCATTGATAGTAATATCACTTAGTTGATACTACTAGGATGCAAAAACTATTTTCATGCTTGATTACTCCTTTTCTTACTTTCAGTCTGTATTCTCTACTAGATTTATTGGTAATAGATCATTATCATATCTATAAATACACAAATATATATGAACTTATAATACAGTATATTTTTTCTTTTCTAATTTGTTCATTATTTTTATTTAAATGTACATTTCATACTCATAGATTATTGCATCACCTAACCCTCTTCAGTGAAATTTCTTCCTGCAATTGATTGTGATTAATATAGAGACCAACATAGATATTATGAAGAGTTATATACTTTGGAGTAGTCATACCTAAATATGTTTCCATTAAACCCCTGCCTTCAAGACTCAGATCTATGCAGACAAGGAGGTAGAAAAATTGTAAGAGCTAGAGGTAATGATGAAACAGTCTCTTTCTGACTCAAGATGGCTATTTGTTTGTTTCAGGTACAGAATTTTACTACCAAGTCAAGACAAGATTCAAATTTGTGATCCTCTTGCCTCACCCTTGAAATGCTGCAATTATAGACATGCACCACCACGTTAGATTTGGTGGTCATATTTGGGTTACCATCTTCAGAATATATGTTGTTTATGACCAAAATTTGAATCCTAATTATTTTGTACTTTTTTACATATTTTATTTTGAAGTATAACATGGCAAGTAGGCATGTATGTGAAAATGTGTTAGTCAAGAGATCAATTATTTTTACTTTCATATTGTGAAAAGAGATAATAAACCCAAAACCTGTGTAAAGCTTATCAGATTGACAAGTTAATCAGAGTATTGAAGCCTAGGATTCTGATGTGGTTTTGTTGTTTTGTTTTTGTTTTCTATTGGGGTTTTCAATAAACCCATTATCCACTACTGTTGACTTTCTTTTGCTAAGCATATGATTCTGCTTGTGAATTATTAGTTTTCTTTTAAAATGAAATTGAATTTCACCACAGCTCTCTGTTATGGCAGGTTTCCCTGCCAGCTGTCGCTGGTTCTGCCGCCATGGTCCCACAACCACGTGTGCCCCAAGTAACACTCAGAGACTCTGTATTTGATACAATCCTGTTGGGGGCCATCTGTAGCATGTATGTTTCCGCTAGCCCGCCAACCCGCCAGTCTGGGCCCACAGCCACGCCAGCCCCAAATAACACTCAGAGACTCTGTATTTGATACAATCCTGTTGGCCAATTACCATTATTGTTATGGGCTAGATCTGTCTTAATTATTAACCCATTTCTACTTATCTAAGTATTTCCACGTGGTCGTCTTATGGGGAGCCACGCGGCAGGCATCCTGCTTCTTCCCTGGGCTACATCTTGACCCCTCCCCCCTACTTCCTCTTTCCTCCTTGTCTCGTAGCCCCGCCTATCTTGTTTCCTATTGGCCACAGGGCTTTATTAACCAGTATGAGAAACATATATACAGAGTCACATCTCCCATCATCTCCTCTTTTCTGTCTAAAGTAAAAGAAAGGGTTTAACCTTAACATAGCAAAATATACCATACAACAGTTATCAAGTAAGAATCACAGTTAACAATATTTAGTCCATTAACATTTTGTAAGACTTAAAGAAAATATCATCTATCCTATCTTTGTCAGTCTAAAGTCCTATATGTAACTTATTTTTAATCCTAACTAAGAAAAACTATAATCATAACTACCTGTCTTCAACTCCATCAAAGACCACAGAAGGATAATATATAAACTCTAGAAATGACAGAGACAACTCATTGCCTGGTCAGTCACCCGAAGTTCTTCTGTAATGTTCCATCTTCAGCCCATAGGCCATAGTGTGTGTTCAGACTCCTCAACAAGGCAGGAAACTTTTCTGTGTCCTGTAGACTGTCTGGCTGTCTGGCAGCCTCTTCCATGAAGCAGGAATCCTGTAGCAATGTCCATCTTGCATCAGCAGTCACCTTTTTGGGGGTCCTGCATGTCCAGTTTCTACCACATAAAGTCAAACAGTCCAGAAGAGCAGTACCTTGCCCAAATGGCTAGTCTTGCCATATTAGAAGCAAACTCCATAATGTATTTCTTCGATGTCCATCTTCCTTTCTAAATGATAATTTGTCCCTTTTCTTTTTAACTGAGCATGCTAATAAGTCGGTTCTGTCCATTAAGACTTATTCAATCTCTACCCAGATAACACTATCTAATGACCAGAGGCATTTTAATTTCAGCTATCTTTATAACTTTGGCTAATGACAGCTAATATAGTTAACAAACTATAATATTTCACTTTCCATCCATACATAAACAGTTTATCCTTTAGAAGCACAGATGTCAGTGTACACACTGTGTATGCATCTATTTGTTTGTTTATGTTTTGTCTGTGGATATAGTGATTGTCAATATTTGGAAGGAAGAAGGTAAGAACTAGCCCACAAATAAGAGAGGAAGTTCTCAAGTTTGATGTTGCCTAACATCCCTACCACAGAGTAGTAATTTTTGGTCATTTCATATTATTTTATCCCAAACATTGTAGCAATCCAGACATTATGATTAGTTATAATCACTTTGTGAAAAAGTCCTTCAATAACTTGATTATAAAAACTGAAGCCAAACAAGTTCTGAAATCCTCAACTTCATATTTCACTAGTTAGAATAGTATGAAATTAATTAGGAACAAAACATAAATGTTTCAAATGCCAATTTTAGAAAGTACATAAATTAATAATCTAATCCTGTAAATTTAATGATCATTTTTAGAATGAAATTGGCAATTATTATGGATGCGTTTTAATTGTTATAAAATTTATAATGCAAAGGAATTGTATTATATGCATTATAATTTGTTTGCAATTTCTTCAGAATGTTTTTAATAGAAAACCATTAATCCCTGCTATTACTTATCATAAAAATATGAAGTTCAACCTATAAAGAAAAATTTAGAGGAATTATTAGCCCAATGATTATTTAAATACCATTTCTCTGACTCAACTTTTTACCAGTTGCAGCATTTTTTCTTTTTGTTATTTAATATTTTTTTCTTATTTTACATATCAACCCCAGTCTCCTTCCCTCCCATCCTCCCATATCCATCACAGACTCTTCCTTTCCATTCCCCATCCACTCCCCAATAAGAGTGAGGCCTTCCATGAGGGATCATAAAATTCTGTCAAGTCTTTTGGAGTAGGGACTAAGCCCTCCCTCCCCCATGCCTCCAAGCTAAGGGAATGGGCTCATGAAGCCCTGTCCTGCACTAAAGATACTTCCTGGTTCAATTGTCAGAGGTACAATAAACTTTTCAAGCTTCCTAACTGAGGCCAAAGTTCAGGGGTTCTGAGTCGGTCTCATGCTGTTTTCCCAGCTATCAGTCTGGGGTCCAGGATCTCCCCCTTGTTCAGGTCAGCTATTTCTGTGAGTTTCTCCAGCCTGGTCTTGACCCCTTTGCTCATCACTTCTCCCTATCTGAAACTGGATTACAGGAGACTGGCATTTAGCTATGGGTGTCTGCTTCTGCTTCTATCAGATACTGGATGAGGTCTCTAGGATGGCATATAAGGTAGTAAACAATCTCATTATATCAAGGAAGGGCATTTAAGGTAGCCTCTTGACTATTGCTTAAAAAGGTAGCCTCTTGACTATTGCTTAAATTCTCAGATGGGCTCATGGTTGTGGATCTCTGGACACTTCCCTAGTTCCAAATTTTTTCTTTATACCTATAATTGCAGCATTAAAAATTCATTCAATATCAATAATTCTAATACCACCAGATTATTTTCAGAAACAGTGTTACTTAATCAGTTCTATATTATGTGAGTTTCTTTGCAGTGAGACTAGCCAGTGATGCCCTAAATTGCTCTGTTTTGGATAGTTAAGCATTCTTTGCATAACTTACATACACATATATGCATGTATAGATATGCAAATATGCTTCACAGTTTCATGTTTAATAACTAATGTCATTGGTCTTTACTTGAAATTTTGTTATCATTAAAGTTGAAATTTTGTCAGGAAATATGCCACCAGTCAATTAAGTGAAGCATATTTTTAGTGCAAGGAACATTTTACCTCTAATAGTAATGACTTAAAATAGACTAATTGCATGGGTTCATAATGAGAGCACTTTTGTGATAGCTTCCCAGAGAACGAAGCCATTAGCACATTACCCTTTGGAAGAAGATATTTCACATTAAGACTAAAATAAACATGTGCAAATTTCATGTCAAATGGATGTAATTTTTAGTGATTGTATATCAAATGTATAATTAATGTGTTAAGTGGTAAATTGGTTTAATTATTTCTGTGAAAGACTATACAGTATTAATCCTAAAGTAAGTAGATTTCATACAATGCCACTTAAAATTTTTAAAAAATGGTGATTCTCAATTCACAATATGAATAACAGAGATTCTGAGAAGTGCAAATGAGAACAATTTATTTTCAGTTTGCAGAAAATAAGTTTCAACTTGGTGGAGGAAAAAAGCAAAAACTGCTGTCACATCAATTTGGTGGAAAGCAGTGTTTTTTACATTCCTAATTGTATTTCACTTCCCTCAACTTTGATACCCCATTTTCTGACTAATTCAGATAAATACACTTCCCATTTTGTTTAGTATAGTCCCCACCCCAAGTTTCCCAACCTACTGGGGCTCAAAATACTCTTCCCCAGTTCTACCATGTGAGCTTAGTCAAATATTTAATTGTTGTAATATTTAAATCTTAAGATAAACTGAAAAGTCCC
Organism: Cricetiscus sungorus; assembly: GCA_030556225.1. Lineage (NCBI taxonomy): Eukaryota > Metazoa > Chordata > Mammalia > Rodentia > Cricetidae > Cricetiscus > Cricetiscus sungorus. The sequence goes on along the minus strand of JANBXA010000726.1, from coordinate 47,969,300 downwards.
CAGGCTGGCAACCCCAGCTGATAGCTAAAGAAGTCTAGTATCAAATAAGTTTTGCTTTTATGGATTGATTGATGAATTCCAAGATCACAGAACATTGCAAATCGATAAGCATTATTTATTTGCATCTTACAAATATTGAGTTGGGTTGTATATAGAAAACTTACATTAGAGGAATAAATGTTTTGGAAGCCCTTTTTACTATATTTAGAGTATTGTAGTACTACAGTATTTATTATAGGATGTAAACATAGTACAACAGTCTTATTTGTGAAATGAAATCTTAAAAATGATCCAAAATTATATTTTATTAATATGTCACTAAGTTGTTTAAACAACTACTAGTCACAATATATGCATCATTTGTTCTACTTATTTTGGGTAGTAAATACAAAGGGAAATATACTTTTGTAAAGGTTAAGTTCAAACCATTGTTTAAATACTTTTATCTTAATGAATCCATGCCCTTTAACAGTACTCCTTGTTACAGTCCCAGTTTTCTGTTGTTTGTTTCTTTTAAAATGTAACGTTATTATTGTTGATCTATTAATCTAAAAGGAACTCTGGGGCTAATTACATGAAAAATGGTAACTCATTGGAAAATAAGATACTAAAGTCAGCAGTTTTCTTTTCACACTCCAAGCACATCCCAAGGTTGGCATCTCTTGAGGAGTAATTAACTTTGGCAGGGCAACTGAATTCAAACACACTGAGATTTCATTTTCTCTACATTAAGGATCATAATTAATAAAGAAATTATAACATGTTGTCACTGACCATCCAATTACTGTGACAATGTTTCTTTATTTTGAAGGCTCTGGGGAAAGATTTTTGAAGCAATAAGACAGTGGTGGAAAATGCTTCTTCATTTCCCACAGATAGTGTAGATAGCTGCGAAGTGCTGCGCCTTAAAGATGGTGCTGGTTTCTGCCTTCCACCTCCCCAAGGGTGAGCGCTCTCTGGCGTAAACAAGCCCTTATTTGGTTAAGTCTGTACAGCCTGTCTGCTTCCGCGTTAGAGTAGCCTATCTGCAGGGTCTAAGTAGCTCACTGGAGTTGGTTAGCGCAAGGGGATTTAAGCCTGTGCAAGGGTCCCCCAGGCTCCCACGGGTCAGAAGAACATGTTTCAAGGATCCTGATTAAAACTACATGAAGAAGATTTTCCTGGAGTCGCGTCTTCCTTGCTGGCAAGGGTATGCCCTGTGCAAATGGCAGCCCGTATGGGGCATTTTCAGATCAGAACTTCTTGCAATCAGGGCAGACGACTGGAAAGTCCCAGGCAAGTTGTGACCATGCTAAAGCCTTCAGTAAAGAGGCGATAAGGTATTCTGTAAAGAGCAATAAAGTTCCAGGTTTGGGCTAAGCTAAGGCCCTCGGTAAAGAGGCAATAAGGTCTCTGGTAAGGTGCAATAAAGTCCCAGGTAAGTTGGGACTAAGTTAAAGACCAGAGAAATAAGCGGCAATAAAGTCTCAGGCATTGAGCTAGAGGTTGTAATGAACCTAAAGTAAAATTTTCAAAATGGGGACTTCTCAGTATCATCCAATTTTTCTGGCTGTTCAGGAGCTACTTTTGTCAAAGAAACTTAAGATAAAGAAAAGCACACTAGAAAGATTCCTGAGCAAATGCAATGCCATTGCACCTAGATTCACAGTTTCGGGAGACCTCATGGTAGCCTGCTGGGACAAGTTAGGCAGGGATCTTGATTTTGCATGGGAACAAGGGACACTAAAGTCTGGAGTCTGACCCGTTCAGAAGTTAGTGCATAGCTGTATTGAAGACCAGAGGTACTATAAAGAGGCGATGGAAAAAGGAAAATCTGCACTAGAAATGTTACAAGAAGGAAGATCAGAAGAGTTTGAGAGCACAGGAGAGTCAGGTACAGATGAAACAGATTATGAGGAAGAATTGCAAGCCCTTGTAGAAAAGGATCAGAAACAATCCCTTAAGTGGCAGAGGGGGAATAGAGAGGAGAAATGGCGATGTGGGGAGGGGAGGGACCCTCCTAGAACAATGCCTTCGGTGCCTTCTCCTGATCAGAGTGAGGAAGGGCATGGCCGAGGTACAGGGCAATCCTTTTGCCCTGAGATCTGGAAAGCCGAACTAAATGACTTAAGTCTGGCTTATCCAGTTTTCCAGGATGCCCAAGGCAATAGATATGTGGAGCCTTTAGACTTTAAGGTCATCAGGCTTTGGCTGAGTCTGTGAGAACATATGGAATTTCAGCTTCTTTTACTGTAGACCAAGTTGAAGCCCTAAATATGCATAACATGACTCCTAGTGATTGGAGTTCACTGGCTGGAGCGTGCCTAAGCCCCAGGTAGTATCTGGATTGGAAAGCTTTTTTAATTGAGTATGACAATGAGAAGGCTTTAGCTAACCTGGCAGCCAGAAATGCAGCATGGGACAGGGACTTGTTTCTTGGACAGGGACACTTTGAAAATCAACAGACAGGATACCCAATACAAGTTTTTGAACAAGTAAATTGGATTACCATAAAAGCATGGAAGTCATTACCCAAAAAGGGAGAGGTGAGTGGTAACCTCACTAAGATACTGCAAGGCCCAATGGAACCATTTTCAGATTTTGTGGCCTGTTTGGTAGAGGCTTCAGAGAGAGATTTTGGCATTACAGCAGCCATAGTTGCAGCTATCTCTTTTGCAGTTGTGGATTCAGTCACAGCTGCTGTGGGTATGAGCACATCGATGCAGACAGCCTCTAAGCTCAACTAAAAGGAAGTTTAATGATTGTAAACCTAAGAATTGATCTGGTGTGGCATCAAATAGATACCTTTTGGCAGCTGGCCCAACTGGGATGTAAAATGAAATATCCAGGTTTTTGTGTTACCAGCATTGAGTATGAGAACTTTACACATGCTGCTAATTTGTCATGACAATTGTCTAGCCATATTTTTGGAAATTGGTCTGCTGACTTTGATGACTTGATGGTACAGCTGTAAATGGCCATCATTGTAGTAAATTCAACATGTGTGGATGTGGTTCCCGTTGCCATGGATCATCTGAAAGAGTGGGCAGGAATGGGAGCCATGGCTGTCCTCTTGTTGGTTATCTCTTTCGTGCTCAGAAGCGGTATGCAGCTATGGTTGTCCAGGCATTTACAGCCATTGAGGCAGGACACTCTCCCCAAGCATGGCTCACAGTCATGAACAAGTATTGATCCTTCACGCTCAGGTAGTATGGCTTAGCACTGCTCTCCAAGTTAGCTCTGGAAGTGAGCAACTCAGAGAAGGGCAAGTTTGGTTGCATGTGGGTTGGTGTCTGAAGCCCCACCTCCAGGAAAAAGATGCTGGATGGGTGTGGCACTGTCTTGGCAGACTACCAGGATTCAGGGTCATTACAATGTCCACTGCTTTACTGGAGACCAGACCTCTACCCCTCTCGGTTGAGTTATTAAAACAAAAAGGGGGAACTGTAGAGAGCTGCGAAGTGCCGTGCCTTAAAGTTGGCGCTGGCTTCAGCCAGTGCTCTCTGGTGTAAACAAGCCCTTATTTGGTTAAGTCTGTTCAGCCTGTCTGCTTCCACATTAGAGTAGCCTATCTGCAGGGTCCACGTAACTCACTGGGTTTGGTTAGCACAACGGGATTTAAGCCTTTGCAAGGGTCTCCCGGGCTACTGTGGGTCAGAAGATTATGTTTCACGTATCCTGATAAAAACTGCATGAAGAAGATCTTCCTGGAGTCGCGTCTTCCTTGCTGGCGATGGTAGGTGAGGTACAAGTTAGCATAGAGTAAGAAATGGCTATCACTGCTTATATGGAGGCAATTGTAAAATTTATTTATATTTCTTAAACACACACATATTCCACAGAATGTTTGTCATCTAGACATAATATCAAATTCAAAATTATGTGACACAACAAATTTTGTGATAAGTATTTTTAATTCTCTCTAATAAAACTGTTGCACAGATTGTGCCATAATTATAATGTATACAAAGTGCACTACAGATATATTTCTAGTATGTAAAGATTTTTACAAGTTTTCAATCACTTTCCTTGAAGATACTTGGCAAAACTGTGCTGAAAGTAGCAGACTCGTGAGTTCTTAAAGCTATTTATATTTTTATGTATTGATAACGCAACACTACTTGAAGCCATGATTCAATGTCAAAAGTAGAAACATATCTCTTGAAATATATGGAACAGAGTGGATGACTAAGAGAAGCATCAGAAGTAGGAGTGGGAAGAGAGATGAGAAACATGAAATTTATGTACTTCCTGGAGAAATAAGCAAGATACTGAGTCTTAAAAAGGAAGATTCCAGCTGGGCCTGGTGGCACAGGCCTTTAATTCCAGCACTTAGAAGGAAAAAGCAGGTAGGGAATATCTGCAATTAAAGGTCAGCCTGGTCTCATAGCTAGTTTCAGGTCAATGATGAAACAGTGATACCCTGCCCAAAAGAAACAGAGGACTTACTGGGGAGGGAGTGAAAAAGAGAGACAAATCATCTCTTCATCTTTTGCCAATGTGGAGATAACTTTCCTCATCAATTTCCATTAGGTTACAGTAGAAATTCATGCCACATATGCACAAATTTTGTTACAAAAGTAGTTATGGTAGCCTTTCTATGTGCCCCATAATTTTTTAAAAAATAATATATTCACTCCACAACAAACTGTTCTAGAAGTTTTAAACTTTCATATGCTAGTTGTATCAGAAAGGAGACCTCAGTTTTCTCAGTCTCTGGTTAATCTAAAGAATTTTAACTCTCCACAAAATGTAGACACAATTGTAATACAGGACATTATAGCTCAATCTATTATCTCTGCAATATGCAACTTAATAGCACACAAAGCAAGAATTATGTCTATGTGTTTTCCTTCAAAATGAAAAAGCTGCTTGTTGAAAGACAACTTAAGATCTAGAGAAAAATGTTCACAACTAAGCACAAACTTAAACTTGATTATAGTAAAAAAAAAAGGTAGTAAATACAAAAAAATAAGTTAACTATAAAATTCTTGTAATTAAAATGTGATAAACAAAATCCCTGGCTACTTTATTTACTAAATTCATTATAACATTCTTTATCCCCACATCTTTCCCTTCCCCTCTATTTCTTGACCTATATTCCATTGCTTAGACTAGTATTAATTCAACATTCATTTTCTGAATAAATACCTGTTATACTAAGATTCTTTTATCATCAAAAATGTTTTTGGATCGCTAGAAACATGGCTCAGTGTGCTGCAAATACTTGCTGTACATGCATGTAGACTTGAATTCACATCCCCATCTGATACCTAAAATCTCAGCACAACAATGCTTACTAGAAGGCAGAGACAAGTAGAGCAGTGCCACTTCTTGTTAGTAGCCTGTCACCAGGTTTTAGGCCGACTCCTTATGATGAAAATCTGACACTTAAAGAGGTGAAAAACTTGAGTCCAGACAGACCCTAAGCAGCCCTAGGGGAAAACCTATTACTGCTGTCCATACTAAATGAAACTAGAAATAAAAATGTCCACTAATTACACATTGCTATATTAATGGATCAATATCATGCTCAGTGGCCATCAGAGAAGCTTCTTCCCAAAATAGATAGCAATTAAACAAAGACTTATTACTGGACCCTGTGATAAGTATAAGAAACTTTTGGGTGCTCATCCCTAAATGGAATGCCACAAACCTTTCCTGAAACTCAGTGATGAAATGTGGAAGACAGAGGAAAGATTGTGAGAGCCAGAATGGTAACTGACATTATGTAAACAGAGTACTCCAGATACAACAAAGATATAAATTTACAAAGAATGGGATGGCTTCAATAGATTTGTACACGTTTAAATGACATAAAGTACTAGAAGGACCAGAAACAGGCAAAAAGTTACACCTCTATCAAAAGCTATTATTCACAATTGATAAACTGATTATTTGCCAGGAAGAGAATTAGTTTTATTTAATGAAGTGGCACTGGTTATAGCAACCACACTGGAGAAAATGTCTTATGATGAGGAGCAGTTAGTTACCACATATTGCTCTCCGTGTGTGTGTGTGTGTGTGTGTGTGTGTGTGTGTGTGTGATTACATGTGTGTGTGCTTGTGTGCATGATATTCACATTTTGTTTTAAGAAGATAAATGTATTTGAAAGCAAGCGTGTTTAGGAGGAGTTGGAGGAAGGGATTATTACATTGCATAAAACCCTCAAAACAGGATGAGAGGAAGAGGGAACTTGGATTGATATGTAAAATAAGAAAAATATTAAATAATAATAAAAATACTCAAAAAAGAAAAAAAAAACACTGTATATGGATGTTAACAAGCTACTATTCACAAAGTAATGGGAAGAAGATGGATGTGTATTGGCTGAATCATGGACAAGAAGATGTATCAATATTTACAAAATTTAATGTTAATTCACAACAAAAAGAATAAGATATAAATATATTTTGCAACATGTCAAACTATGGAAATAACAGGCTGTGTGAAGAAACATAGTTAACAGAAGACCACATATTTTGTGTTGCTATTTACCTAAATTTGTTAAATTCCTGTTAATCAAATTTATTAAGTTTATTCTTGGCTGAAATTAAACCCAGTGAAAGAAAATGAACATTTAATTAAGTGATAATAAATATGTTTTTTTCTTGTGAGATTATAAAATGTTCTGAAATTAAATTATTATTACTGCACAGGTAATGAACATACCAATGACCACTAAACTGTACATTTTAAATATGTGAATTTTGATTTCATATTAAATATTTATCAGTAAAAGTATAAAAAACAAAGTAATCACATTTGACAGGATTAAAAAATTTAAATTGAAATCAATGCAGAGTTATATTTAATTCTACACTTTGAATGCAGTTTTGGAGGATGAAAATAAATCATATTCTTGAGTTATAGTCTCAGTCTGATCTTTTCTGGTTGATTATTCAAGACCATACATGTGACAAATATAAATCTATATACATGTTTTTTGTTTGTTTGTTTGTTTTTGAGACAGGGTTTCTCTGTGGCTTTGACAGCTTTTTTTTTTTTTTTTTGATATAATGCATGCTGTTTGCTAGTTATATCGGATAGCTCTGTCATAATGATTAACCCATTTCTACCCATTTATATTAATCTAAGTATTTCCACATGGTCTCATCTTACCCAAGAGCGGGCTGGTATTCTGCTCTCTCCAGTCTTCCCACCCTGACACTTCCCAACTAATTCCTCAAATATTCCTTGTCTCCCAGTACCTCCTATATTGATTTCCTATTGGCAAACACTGCTTTATTCATTAACCAATGCAAGAAATATATTTACAGAATGACATCTCCAATCATCTCTCTTTTTCTAAAATATAGAAGAAGGGTTTTAACCTTAGCATAGCAAAATATATCTCACAACAGTTATCAAATAAAAATCACAGTTAACAATATTTAGTCCATTAACATTTAGTAAGATTTAATGAAAATATTCTATCATCTATCTTATCTTTGTGAGTCTAAAGTCTTTTATGTAACTTATCTTTAATCTTAAATAAGGAAAACTATAACCATAACTACCTGCCTTCAACTCCATCAAAGACTACAGAAGGATAATATATAAACTCTAGAAATGAGAGAGATAACTCGCTACCTGGTCAGTCACCTGAAGTCCTTCTGTAATGTTCCATCTTCAGCCTATAGGCCATAGTGTGTCTGGCAGACTCTTCACCAAACCAGGAAACTTTAAACTGTCCATCTGTAGTGGCAGTTTGTCAGTCATTTTTCTCTGTGTCTTGCAGATTTCCTGGCAGACTCATGAAACAGGTACTCTATAGCAATGTCCATCTTGTATCAGCAGTCACTTTCCTGTGTGTCCTGCTGTCCAGTTTACACAGCATAAAGTCAAACAGTCTAGACAAGAGCAGTATCTTGCCCAAATGGTTAGTCTTGCCATATTGAAAGTAAACTTCATCATGTGTTTCTTCTATGTCCATCTTCCTTTCTGATGCAGGTGGTGTTGCCAGGAACAGTTTTGTCTCACTATTAATAAAAACCCTAAAGCACTTTAAATGCCATATTCTGTAGGTCTTTGAAGGGTTTGAAGAATGCCTATTCATCTCAAATACATCTAGAAATACTAACTTAGTTAGTTAGTTAGTATGAAGTTTTCACTATCATAGGTAAATATCTATAATCTGTGTTAAATTATACATTACATTTCTAAATGAGCTATATAAACACAATACCTAAACATGAGGAGTAATATTCATATCACAAAATTAATCTTACTTGTATCAATAAATGAAAATCCATTCCAAAACAAAGTATTCATATCTATTCCATAATCCCCTTTTTTCCTTTAAAAAGTTAGATCTTATAGGCCAGGTTGGGCTTGAACTCACACAGATCTGCCTCCACATTTCTCAGAATAAAGGCGTAGGTATGCCAACACTGCCTGGCCTTTTTATTATTTGTTTTCCAACATGTTTTCTAAAGGAAGGTTTTCATCATACCAAGTATTTAGTGAAACATGCCTAAAACAAAGAAAACAAATACTATATGAACATTTGTCAAAATATTAAAATGTGCTAGACTTCAAAATTGAATATATACAACTAGCACTGTCTTTGAAATAAAACGTAATTTATAGATAGTTTTTATTTTTGTTCTTTCATGTTTTTTTTCTTTTCTTATTTTTGAGGCCTTTTCTTAATATATAGCATTAACTTTGTCTACATACTTGTACAGTCTTCCAAGAGCTTGAGATAGAGGCTTTCACTGCCCTAATGACTTAAAAAATTTCACTTCAGATCATGGGCACAATTTAACTGTGATTTTTTAACATAAAGATGCAAACTGATCCTTCATTAATCGAGTATAAAATTTCAGCCACGTAAGGTACTCATGAGCATTCAACTCTCAGGAATTTATATATATATATATATATATATATATATATATATATATATATATATAGCCTCTTTTTAGCTATTTCTTCAGTGTGTAATATTACATATTATTGAGGACATTATTCAATTCTACCTGGAAACTCTAATTAGTGGTAATTTTCCTCTATCTGCAAAAATGCTAAGTAGTGCTGTAATGGGCAATGTAATTTTCCTCACAAGTTGCTAGATGGAGCAATGAATGAAAATAAATGGTGTCAATTTGTCAGTAAAGCTACACTACATTTGTTGTAACTATAAGCAAAAATTCACTGATTGTCACAGTTTAAATTCCAACACCACATATTTTGTGATATATTTTAGTGAATATAAAATATAATACTGAAACCTAGTATAGCCTACAGACAGGAAAAAGATTTATAATGCATTAGTTATATTGTGTAACATTTCAGTAACCAGAAAAATTGATAAGAATTGTTATGTATTTGCATTGCAAATGCATTTTCAGATATAATCTTTATTTTCTTATTTTTAAATAGACCAGGAGTAGAAATTAAAACCCTAGTATAGCAATTGCAAATTATTTTCCATGTACAAATTCTCTTTACTAAACTTTGTAAGCTAGGAGAAAACAGTGAACTTTTAAAATGTATTATGTCAAAAATCTGTTCTGTGCCCCATATCTTTCACAGCTCCAGTTCAGGGAAAACATGACACTGTTCTTCAGGTTGGCACAAATATATTTCTTGTTGTGGTTTTTATATTAACCTGAAGGATATTCATGGAATGGAGGAAGAAACATTACTAAATGGTAATGACAATGTAAAGGAGAATTGTTACTTTTGTTCCTATCCCTAGTTTTTGGCAATATAGATTTATGACAGGATTGAAGTTGAAAGGCAGTGCAGGGAAGAGTGGGTAATTTACTAACCTCACCAGTAATGGGGCCCAAACTGCTTACATCGTGGGTATGAGCACAAAATTAAGGTTTATTTTTAGAAATGGCTTTAGGATGATGACATGGAAAGATAAATTTATAGACAAAATGGAACCACATCAAAACCTTTACTATGTTTCTTTTATTTCAGAGATTTTTTCTGAATAATATCAGTATCTCAACACTTATCATTGTGCTTTAAATATTTTAACAAATTTAATTTCTGACCCAATTACAAGAAGTAGGTATTAACAAGAAGTAGGTAATTCTGGCTTTACAACTTCTTGCCCTAGTCAAAATTTAAGACTACTGAGTTTTCCAATTTGGTTGTGACTTGATCACAGCAAATTTCCATTATGTAGGACTAATGGTAGATATCAAATGTACAGTGAAAGGGAGGGTACCATCACCTCACCTCATGCTTACACTTCACTCCTTGTCAAATACAAGTTTTTCATACTGCTGTTCCTCTCGAGAAATTTCTCTACATTTATCAAACTTTCTCTCTATATGTAAATCAACAGAATACCTCATGGAACATATTAAATCACTCACCTACTTAAATTGTTTCTTTGAACACAACCAAGAAAAGAAAATAGCCAAAAAGTTACATAAGAGCTATCACTTGTAGCTGATAATGCAGTAACTGAAAATGCAGTTAATGACTCATTACAATAAACCTCTGTGACAACACATACAATATTTTACCCAAGGCTCAGCTTATGTACTGAGAAAAATCATGAAAGCCAATCTGCTTACTGACTGTATTTTGTCATATGGAAAAAATATGTTTGGTTAGCAAAACAGAATATATTGCAGCATGATTTTTAGTTCTTTATCATGACAATAAATATTTCTGGCAGTAATATTGCTACCACTTCAAAATTGGTAAAGTGATTAAATATATTCAAAGGAAACAAGTTATGCATATTTTGTATTCATATGCTTTTTCTCAGTGTACATTGTGAATTTACAAAAAAAAAAAAAAACAAGAAAAAAAAAACGGGCTACTTAAATCCTGTGACAAGTTCCCTCCAAGGCATTTCAAACACTGTTTTACCACCAGGATCAACATTGTTCTGTTTTAGATTTCTCACTGGGAAGATCACTGAGTTTCAATGTGTTCACTACCAGAGGGTTCATGGTAGACACCTTCCCGATCAAATGTCTGTATCTTATAACAGTTATACCACAAAAACGAATAGCAAGTGCTTATGACATGTTTAGTGAACACCCCCAAAATGTTTAAGTAATTAAGGGTAGTTGTTAATGCAGAGTAACATATAACTACACTCATTCTGTTAAATATACTTCTACTAATGGTTTTGACTGAGAGAATTTAAAAATATATATATAAGGAAAAAGAATACAAGAAGTTGCCACTTCCCAAATCCTTAAAATTGTTTGGCTTTTGTATTTCTGATGGCTTATTTTTTCCTTTTCGTCCCTAAATTGTGTCCATATACAATTAAATATTTATTCTTTGTGTTTATGCATATGTATTCATTTTTATTTACATTTTAAATTTTTAGCTACATATTGCTTCCTTGTTTCATATTTTTGATGGTTCTAATTTTGTTAGTTATAATAAAAGAAAATACAATGTACTTTTCTTTTAAACTTCACCACAACATTCCATATTATTCTATGGGGGAAATCACTGAAATTTCAAATAGGAAAATTGGATTGATATTTCTCATGAGATTCTGTGATTGTCTTTACTTTTCTGATGCAGAAGAGCTTCATAATCTTTGTACCTTGGTGTAAACCACACACACACACACACACACACACACACACACACACACACACACATCTATATATCTATACCTATATCTATATATGTCCTTTCTAAAATTAATAAGATACATAATAACATCTATTCAGTATTTGTAGCAATTATTCTAAATGAAAATGTAGAGGAAGTACTCTAAGTAATGGAAAAAGAAATGAGTCATTTTTCCCATTTTTAAATATTCATAATGTAGAATGATAAACTTATTTTAAAAATTACAGTAGTTTATGGATGAAAACAAATTGGAAAATCCAAAGTGATATCAAAACTTGGTAGCAATATAAACGGGCAGAATATATTCAAGTTGATTAATTTTCTAATTTGTAAGGTTGATATTTATATGATTTAGACCAACTCTACATAGAATCCGTTAGCAACAGAGTTTGAATAAATACTTTTAGCATAAAAGGGTGGTGAGTGAATGTCATTGTCAGTATTAATTGAAAATATGTGCATAACAACTTTCAAGAACTAGGCAGGAGTAAAAAATTACCTATTGCATTGCTTTATAAAGTCATGACAAACGTTACATAGACTTTCCAATCTTACAGTTTTGCTTAGTTCTCTATTCTAGAACGAAACTCAGGTCAAAACGAGTAGTGATGACTGATTACTGCTTTGAGCTATTTATGTTTGACATGATTTACCTGAGGTAGAAAAATAAATAGCACTTACATTTTACTTTGTGTTTTCTCAATCACAGTTTATTAGTGTGACCACAGTTTTGGATTTGTATATATGATCTTCTTCTCACTGTGGTATAATTTTCTATTTGTAAGATTTCGAACTTTTTCTAACCTACCAAAGAATGAGGGCAAAATTCTGTGGTGATGGTATGCGGTAGCATGGAGCTGATTGAAGAAGGGGAGAAAATTAAGTATATAGTCTGTTGTGTGTGAGAGCTATATGATGTTCTATAGCTAATGGTTATCCATTGCATTTGGCTCATATTTTCAACTCAATATATTTTTAAAATTTGGGAAAGCACCTTTGATATAAATCAAAGAATATATATGCATTGAAATTCTCATTATTTCCATTTTTCATATATGTTAGTTTCTCACTGATTGAATTGTGCCTTCAGTTTCTGAAACATCCATTGCTCATAATTTCTTCATAATTAAACTCATAATTATTGAGTACATACTATAGTTAAGCCATGATTTTATGAATTGAAGAATATAAAAATTAGTAAGTCTGCCAGGCAGTGGTGGCACATGCCTTTAATCCCAGCACTTGGGACACAGAGGCAGATGGAGCTCTGAGAGTTCAAGACCAGCCTGTTTTTTAAAAAAAAAAAAATAGGACAGGCTCAAAGCTATACAGAAAAACCCTATCTCGGAAAAAAAAAACAAAAAAACAAAAAACAAAAACAAAATCATAAGTCAAATGTCTCTGCAATGAAGAAGTTCCTGACTGTTTGCACCAGATTGTCTATGTTCAAAAATAACAATGCTAGATAGCATTCACTAACTGTTAATTAATTTCCCTACATGCAAATTTGAATTTGTGTTTATCTAATATATTTGTAAAAAAACAAGTGCCTCAGTTAGTACATGTGAAATATTTACAACAGAACCTGGAATATATTAAAACCTTTAATAAATGATGTTACTAGTAACATAATACACTGTTCTAAATTGAACATATAAAGAACTTAAAAGAATACATGTATTATAATTGAGCTATGTGGTAGGACCTTGTAGAGAGCAGCGAAGTTCCCCGCCTTAAAGTGGCTCTGGCTTCCACCTTCTACCTCCCCACGGATGAATGCTCTCTGGAATAAACAAGCCCTTAATTGGTTAAGTCTGTTCAGCCTGTCTGCTTCTGCATTAGAGTAGCCTATCTGCAGGGTTCATGTGGCTCACTGGGGTTGGTTAGTGCAAGGATATTTAAGCCTGTGCATGGGTACCCCTGGCTCGCTCTCTCTCTCTCTCTCTCTCTCTCTCTCTCTCTCTCTCTCTCTCTCTCTCTCTCTCTCTTGCATGCACGCATGAGCCAGAAGCATCATGTTTCAAGAATCCTGATTAAAACTGCATGAAGAAAATCTACCCTGAGTTGCATCTTCCTTGCTGGCATGGGTAGGCGCATACAGACCTTGTTGTGTTTTCTTTTTATCTTTCTCACTAATTAATTTATCTTTGGTTTTTTATTTCACATATTGATGTCAGTTCTCTCTCCTTTCCTCCCTCCCTACCTCTCTTTCTCTCTCCCTCTCTCCTTCACTCCCATGCCCCCCGACCACATTCAAATCCCATCCTCCCCCCAACACACACACACACACACACACACACACACACACACACACACACACCTACTCCAAATGACTTGACAGACTGTGTTAATCCCTCCTGGAAGGCATCACCCTCCCTTTATTTGTCTTTTAATGACAAATAGCATCCACATTTCCCTTTAGAGTGATTTAATAAACTCACATGATATCAATTGTTTCATAAGTCTACTGTAAGTTTTAGAGTAAAATAAATATTAAAATTAGCTAAGTATTTGTGAAATTAGATGTTACGGCAGATTTTTCCCACCAGCTGCATCAGGGCCTGCCGCCAAGGTCCTGCTGCCATGTGAGCCCCAAATAACACTCAGAGACTTTGTATTTGATACAATCCTGTTGGCCAGTTATTATCATTGTTAATGGGCTAGCTCTGTCTTAATTATTATCCCATTTCTATTTATCTAAGTATTTCCACGTGGCTCGTCTTACCGGAGAGTGGCAGTCCTGGCATCTTGATTCCTCCATGCTCTACATCATGACTCCTCCCAAATACTTCCTCTTTCTTCCTCCTAGTCTCCTAGCCACGCCTATCTAGTTTTCTATTGGCCACAGTGCTTTATTAACCAGTATGAGAAACATATATACAGAATAACATGTCCCATCAATTAGATTTATATTATTTAACTGAAAAGAGCATCTGAATAGTAATAGTCTCATATATAAATGAAATTTTTTAAATCACACTAAAAGTATAATTGCTAAATACTCTATACTCAAAATATACTTTTAAACTACTATTGTATATTGTGTACATTATTTATTTTGCCTACCTCAAATATCAAATATATTTTAATAGATGCTAACCAGTATTTATCTTGGTAGCATACAAATTATTTATGTGTATGTATATGACATTTACCACATTGCATACCTTAATAGGTAACATATATACCATTGAGCAGTTGCATACATTTTAATTTTTTGTGAATTCCTTACGTACCAATGGCTTTCTAAGTAAAACAGGATGCTCACTAAGGCCAAAAAAACTGAAATACAATCAAGATAAAAGTTTATTTTCCACTTTACTCCTGTATATGTGTACTAGATTTAGTTCAGCATCCTTTTACATTACAGACTTTTCCCCCATTTATAAGACCATACATTATTTTCATTTTGTACATGTGGAGGAATTTATAAACTATTGACATTATCACAATTCAATATGTATATATTATATAAAACAATTTTTATCAAGTAGTGAAGGGTCTTATGAAAATGTAAGCCACAAATTAATCTTTTCTGTTTATAAGTTGCCTTGGTCATAATGTTTTACCACACTAATAGAAAAGCATCTAAGAGAGTAAGTTTCAAATAATCACAAAATTACCAATTCAGTGAATCTAATATATGAAAAATATTTTTCTTCCTTAACCTTGATATGTTTAATGTGAAAAATTACAGATTGTTCACAGAATAGAAGCCATGAATACCAACATACTTTAAGATACTTCAAAGATTTTGCAGCCCTTGTTGCACTTGTCACTATATCCCATATAACAAAGTGGCTGCATATTTGTCTCACAGAGGGTCAATTAAGAGTTTTCCTTTTTCTAAGCCATAATTATGAAATCATGATAGGAATCTCTAGTCTAATATAACATGAATCAGAATAAACTGCATATCTTCTAAGAAATGAATTTACAAAGTGTTTCTATAGATGGTCTGAATCAATAATTAGGACAAGGAGTAGCTTTTAGCACTTTGTATTTAAAAATAAATACTCTTCATAAACCCTATAAAGCATGAGTGACTAGAAGATTTATTCCAAAAATAATTACCAGCAACAAGAAAAATGCTTAACTTTCATATATGATAATTTCTTTTGTTCATGTGATGACATTTGGATAGAACTTGGGAATTGAAAGCTCATTCTTCTCTGACAGGAAAAATAAAGAGCAGTGGAGACAAATGCATACACATACACGATGATTGCCTTTAGCCAAATACAAATCAAGTATAACAAAGGAAAAACAATTAAGATTGATTACACCCATTTAGCACTTGACATTTTAATCAGAGTTGTTGGCAGTATAGCATTCTTGAGGACCTACACTTTCTGGAAATTCCTACATAGTTTGAAACTTCATTGGCTCTCTTCAAAGGTGTGTGTGTGTGTGTGTGTGTGTGTGTGTGTGTGTATGAGTATGTGTGTGTGTTCTACACATGCTTTTAAAGTAATATGCTTAGTTTTAAAAGTACACTCATTCATAAAAGTAAAGTTCATAGACTTCTTATTAGAACCTCAGTGGAGTTATTAATATCAGCATTAAATTTTTATGTGTCTTTTAATACAGATCTAATTTCACAGATGAATCACTATAAATACTGTCTATCATATAAAAGTTGTTACAATGCTTTTGATTTGATACCACAAAGAAATATAGTATTTTTATGATAGAAATGCAATATTTTATTTTTAATTTATCTGTTTTATTTTATAATAAATATGTAAGCTTAGTAAATGCTTGATTAGTTTATCTTGCATCATTTGATGATTAAGTAAGGTATTCAACAAAGAACTTAAAGAAATAAGGTCTATGAAGCAATTTTAAGTCATATAACTAAAACAATATTGTCCCTTCATTAAATAACCTTATAGATTCTATTACTGAAATAAGTTCATCTTAGCAATTTTTATTCTCCTGGAAGAATATTTTCCCACAAAACCCAGCTTCATCTGAAAGGAATATAATTTCTAAATGGTTGGTTTATGAAGTCAGACTTCCAATTGATTCTTGCTATGTATTCATCAAGTTATTAAGCATACTTTAAACTGAATTAGCCATATCACCAGTCTATATGGCACCTTTGTTATCATAATATCTAGAGTAGTATGAAGTGACAAAAAATGGAAGAAATCATGTTGTTTACAGAAGAGTAATCAATAGCAGTTTAATTGCCAGATGTTTGACTTCAGTATCAGACACTAATATATTTTCCATGTAAAATCTTTACGTATATTATTTTCTAAAATATATACTTTCAAAAAGTAAAACTGTATTTGAAATAAGAAAATACAGTGCTTCTATAGATTTTGCCATCCTTACTATTGTGGGGAACTTATCCTGATCCTATCATTCTGTTTTTCTTACTCTTAAGATGTAAATGTAAATTATGTATAATAGCCACAAATGAAGGCACCAAAAATAAGAATACCACACAAAATATGTTTAAATGTGTCTTTCATGAGATTTTAAAAATTGCATCAGAAATGTAATGTTCTTATCTTCTAATCACTACACTGGAATTGCTTTACTGAATTAGGGATTTGGTGATTATTTGAAGCTTATTTCCCTAGATACTTTTCTATTTATGGGCTAAAAGATTATGACCAAGGCAACTTTTAAAAGAAAAATTTAATCTGTGGCTTACATTTTCATAGGATTAATTACAATCCATGACTATCATTACAAAGAGCACAGCAGCAAGCAGGCAGCCATGATACTGGAGCAGTAGCTAAGACATCTTGGTCCACAAGCAAAAGGCAGGGATGATTAACACTAATACTAAAAGGACTGAGAAAGTTGTGCGCACACACACACACGCGCGCACACACACACACACACACACACACACACACACACACACACAAATATATGAACAAGGTACCAATGAATCTGTGAATATAAAAATATAGTTGTGTTATTACAGTGCAAATTTTACTATAATTCCCTAGGAGACCAATGACACACTAGCCATAGAAGTACATAGGCAATCTGTATTCCCCTTCTCTCATTGCAAATGAAATAACCCAGTCTTATCTGAACCTCTTTAGTAGACCACCTGCTGTGCCACTTCTTCCCTTTCTTCCCACATTCCCAGGTGACTACTCAAATGCCTGCAGCATACCATGCCACTCCCCTCCTTTGGAACCCTTCACCCTTTAATATCATATCCCCATTCCTATGAGTCAATTTGTGATTCCTAAAAACACATTCCATTCAGAAACCTTACCACTCACGCTTGGCAAGCATTTAGAAGCTTTCCCTAGAGAACACTAGACCTGCCTACACACGCTGGACCACACCGAATCCCCAACAGTGGCTGGAGTTCCGGGCCACTCCCAGACATCTGCCTGTCCCCACAAAAACATCATAAGTCCTTGCCCACAGGATCTTTTACCCCCATTGTGGAGCCTCTGCTAGAGTTCCCAGCCTGAGGAGAGACCTCCTAGAGAGCTTTGACCACCCAGAGCTATAGACATTGAACTTCAGACCCAGCTAAACCCACTGGGGGAGTACCATAGAGAGAGAGAGACCTGACCTTCATGCACTTGAAGAATCAATGGGAAAAAAGCAATCCAAGAAAACACCTAACAACAGAAAGATGATCATGACACCACAAGAATCTAGGGACTTTACACCAACTAGACTTGAACACCCCAAAGCAGATGAAGCAGAAGAGAATGACTTTAAAAATATCTTCATAAAAAAATGATAGATGCCCTCAAAGACTATGTGAGGAAAAATCCCTTAAAGAATTGGAAGAAAAAACAAACAAAAAATTGGAGGAAATGAACAAATCTTTTAAAGAAAGTATGGAAAGCCAAGAAAAATCACTTAAGCAGGTGAAGGAAACAGTTCAAGCCTTGAAAATGGAAATAGAGACAATAAAGAAAAGAAAATGCAAACTGAAAGAATGCTGGAAATAGAAAAATTGGGAAAGTCATTGGAAACTACACACACAAGAATAACCAACAGAATACAAGAGGTGGAAGAGAGAATCTCAGGCACTGAAGATAAACTAGAGAAAATAGATTCATAGACCAAAGAAAATTTTAAATCCAACAAATTCACAAGATAAAATATCTAAGAAATGTGGGACATCATGAAAAGGCCAAACCTAAGAATAATAGACAGAGAGAAAGGCACAGAAGCCCATCTCAAAGGTGCAGAAGACATATTCAACAAAATCATTAAAGAAAACTTCCCCAATGTGAAGAAGGACATACCCATGAAAGTATAAGAAGCATACCAAACACCAAATAGACTGGACCAAAGAAAAAAGATCCCTTGACACATAATAATCAAAACACCTAAGATACAGAATAAAGAGAGAATATTAAGAGCAGCAAAGGTAAAATGCTAGGTAACATATCAAAATTACACCTGACTTCTACATGGAAACTCTCAAGGCCAGAAGGTCCTGGATAGATGTTCCACAAGCATTGAGAGTCCACCGATGCCAACCCAGAATACTACCCAGCAAAACTCTTAATCACTATAGAAAGAGAAAACAAGATATTTAATGACAAAGCTAGATTTTCACAATACTTATCTACAAATCCAGCCCTACAGAAAGTTCTGGAAGGAAAATTCCAACCCAAGGAAGTTAACTAAACTCACAAAGACATAGTTAATAGATAATCTGACTTTACCAAAACTCAAAGGTAAAGCAGGGCAAATATATTCACAATACCACCACCACCAACAAATATAAAACAAACAAGTATTAACAAACAATGTCCTTATTTACCCCACTCTCACAGTAGACATGAACGCCAGTCAGAAACTTAACAAAGAAACAGAAGAACTAACTGAAGTTACATCTCAATTGCGTTGAACAGGCATCTATAGAACATTCAATCCAAACAAAAAAAAAATATATACCTTCTTCTCTGCGACACATGGAACCTTCTCTAAATCCAAAATCATACTAGGTGACATATCAAACCTCAACTGAAACAAAATAATTGAAATAATCCCCTGTATCTTATTAGACCACCAGACTTTAAAGTTGGAATTCAAACACAACACAAATTGCAGAAAACCTACAAACTCAGGGAAAATGAACAATGCCCAATTGCACCCTACCTGGGTCAAAGGAGAAATACAGAAAGAAATTAAAGACTTCCTATAATTCCATGAGAATAAAGATACAACATACCCATACTTATGGAACACTTTGAAAGCAGTTCTACAAGGGAAGTTCATTGCACTAAGTGCCCATAGGGAAAAAAGCAGAGGATAGTCAAATTAGATAATTAACAACACAACTGAAAGCATTAGAACAAACAAATAAGAAAACTCACCCCAGAAGAGTAGATGCCAGGAAATAATCAGTTTGAGTGCTAAAATCAATAAAGTAGAAACCAGGAAAACAATACAAAAAAAATCAATGCAACAAACAGTTGGTTTTTTAAGAAAATCAACAAGATTAAAAAAAAAAAACTTTATCCAAACTAACCAAAAAGCAGAGAGAGAACATGCAAATTAACAAAATCACAAACAAAAATGGTAACAACAACAGACACAGACACAGAGGAAATCCAGAAAATTTTCTGGTCATACTTTGAAAACCTGTACTCCACAAAATCTGAAAATTCAAAGGAAATCAACAAATTTCTGGGTAACTATCACTTACCAAAATTAAATCAAGAGCAGAAAAACAACTTAAATAGACCTATAAACCCCACTGAAATAGAAGCAGTCATCAAAAGCCTTCCAAATAAACAAAAAAGCTCAGGGCCAGATGGCTTCAAACTGAATTCTAGCAGAATTTCAAAGAAGTGCTTAAACCAATATTCTTCAAATTGTTCCACACATTAGAAACAGAAGATTCATTACCAAACTCTTTTCACAGGCCACAATCACCTTGGTACAAAAGCCACACAAGATACAACTAAGAAATAAAACTACAGACCAATATCCCTCATGAACATTGATGCAAAAATAGTCAATAAAGTACTGGCAAACCGAATCCAAGAAGACATCACAGAAATCATCCACCATGACAAGTATACTTCATACCTGGGTTTCAGGGATGTTTTAGCATATGAAAATCTATCAACATGATCCACCATATAAACAAATGAAAAAGAATGACCACAAGATCATGTCCCTAGATGCTGAAAAAGCCTTCAACAAAATTCAACACCCTCTCATGATGAAGGTTGTGGAGAGATCAGGGATAACAGGAATATACCAAAACATAACAAAAGCAATATACAGTAAACCAACAGCCAACATCAAACTGAATGGAGAGAAGTTTAAGGCAATTCCTCTAAAATATCGGATAAGACAAGGCTGCCCTCTCTGTCCATATCTCTTCAATATTGTACTTGAAATCTTAGCTAAAGCAATAAGACAACAAAAGGAGATCAAGGGGATACAAATCGAAAAGGAAGAAGTCAAACTGTCACTATTTGCCGATGATATGATAGTTTACATAAGTGACCCCAACACCTCTACCAGAGAACTCCTACAGCTGATAAGCACCTTCAGCAAACTAGCAGATAACAAAATAAACTCAAAAAATCAGTAGCCCTACTTTATTCAGATGACAAAGGGGTTGAGAATCATATCAGAGAAAAATCCCCCTTTACAATAGCCAAAAACATCATAAAGTATCTTGAGGTAAAGCTTACCAAACAAGTGAAAGACATGTATAGTAAGAACTATGTGTCTTTAAAGAAAGAAATTAAATTAGGTACCAAAAAATAGAAAGATCTCCCATGTTCATCGATAGGTAGGATGAACATAGTAAAAATGGCAATCTTGCCACAATCAATCTATAGATCCAAAGTAATCCCTATTAAAAACCCAGCACAATTATTCACTGACTGTAAAAGTATAATAATCAACTTTATATGGAAAAAAAAGACCCAGGGTAGCTAAAACAACCCTGTATAATAAAGGAATTTCAGGAGGTATCACCATCCCCGACTTTAAGCTCTACTACAGCATTATAGTCCAGAAGACAGTGGGATATTGCCACAAAAATAGACAAACAGACCAATGGAATCAAATCAAAATTCCTGATATTAATCCACACACCTATGAACGCCTAAATTTTGACAAAACAGCTAAAAGTATGAAATGGGAGGAAGAAAGCATCTTCAATAGGTGGTGCTGTCACTACTGGGTGATGGTGTGTAGAAGAGTGCAGATACAACTATTTCTATCGCCATGCACAAAACTAAAGTCCAAATGGATCAAAGACCTCAACATAAATCCAGACACACAATCTCTTTGAAGAGAAAGTGCGAGGCACCCTTGAACACATTGGTACAGGAGACAGCTTCCTGAATATAACTCTAGTAACACAGACACTGAGTTCGATCATTAATAAATGGGAGCTCCTCAAACTGAGAAGCTTCTGTAAGGCAAAGAACACAGTGGACAAGACCAAATGGAAGCTCTCAGACTGGGAAAATATCTTCTCCAATCCTACATCTGACAGAGGGCTGATCTCCAAAATATACAAAAGATTCAAGAAACAAGTCAACAAAAAACAAAAATCTATCTATTAAAAATTGGGATACAGAACTGAATAAACTCTCAATAGAGGAAATCAAAAAAGGCTGAAATATACTTAAGAAAGTATTCAACATCCTTAGCTGTCAGGGAAATGCAAATCAAAACAACTCTGATATGCAATCTTGTTCCTGCCAGAATGGCTAAAATTAGAAACACCATTGACAAAATATGCCAGAGAGGATATGGAGAAAGGAGAACACTCCTCACTGGTGGTGGGAGTGCAAACATGTACAGCCATTTTGGAGATCAGTATGGCCAAAATGATCCACATCCATGCAACAAAGACATGTGCTCAACTATATTCAGAGCAGAATTGTTTGTAATAGCAAGAAACTGGAAGCAACCTAGATGCCCCTCAATTGAATAATGACTAAATTGAATAATGACTAAAGAAGATGTGGCACATTTACATAATTGAATACTACTCTGTGGGGGAAAAACAATGGAATCTTGAAATTTTTAGGCAAGTGGATGGAACTTGAAAAAACCATCCTGAATGAGGTAAGCCATTTAGAAAAAAGGGAACATGGTATGGAGTTGCTCATATATGGACGTTAGACATAGAGAAAAGGATCACTAGCCTATAATTCACACCACCTGAGAAACTAGGACTCAAGATAGAATCTAAGAATTCCATATAAGGTCGTTCACAGAATGGTAAATGGACAAGATTTCCTGAACATATGAGGATTGCATGGGGAAGTGAGAAGAGAGGGAACTAGAAGAAAAATAAAGGGAGAAGAGGAAAGCACTTAGGACTAGAAAGATTGAGTCAGAGCAGGAAGAGACTAGAGAAAAGAGAGAAAAAGAGAGGCAGAGAGAGAGGGGGCAAGAGAGAGACCATAAAAGTGGGAGCCATTATAGTTTTGAAGAGAAAACTTAACCTAGAGAAATGTCTAGAGACCAACAGGAGAGACCCCAAGTAACAATTTGAGCAACAGTGCAAAGGCTGCCATAAATGCCCTTCCCTGATAATGAGATTGATGACTAACTTTTCCACCATCATAGAGCTCTCATCTAGTACCTGATGACAACAGAATCAGACACCAAGGACTAAACACTGAACTGAACTAGAATCCAAATTCAGAGAGGGAGGACAAGACCAGGCTACAGAAACCCACAGAGACAGCTGACCTTAACAAGGAAGAACTAATGGTCCCCCAGAGTTATTGGTGGGAATCCAGCATGGGACTTACTCAGACCCCTGAACATGGGACTCAGCTAGAAGGACTGAGCAGCCTAAGAGACCTTAGATAATGGAACTAGGATTTATTCCTGGTGCACAAAATGTCTTTGGGTCACATTCCCCATGGAGGGATACTCCCTTAATCTAGAGAGAAGAGAGAAGGCCTAGTCCCTACCCCAAATGACTTGACAGATTTAGATGACCTCTCTTGGATGCATCACCCTACAAGTGGAGTAGGGAGAATGCGAGGGGAGGGTAGTTGGGGGGCATGTGATGGTGGGAGTTTGTGGAAGAGGGAGGGAAAAGAGAGGGAGAGGGAAGTGGCATTGATATGTAAAATAAAAATAAAAAAAGAAATTAACAAAAAAAAATAGAAGCTTTCCCTACTAATCAACCCACAGCTAGCAGTCTCCTAAAAATAGAAAAGAGCAACAAACATTAACTAATGGAATTCCCATCAACAAACAACAACCACAAAACCAGATATCAGGACATAGAATTAGTTATCCAAAGCGAAAATTTAAATGCCAGAGTTAAACACAATCAATAACTGCACAGAAAATATGTCTTTACTTGAAGCCAGGGACCCACAGCAATAGGTAATGGGAAATGCAACATGGCTAAAATGTAGAAAAGAACTTTTAAAATAACCAGTAGGAATAAATGCAAAAACTTAAGAAGATATAAAGAAGCCTATTAATAACACTCATGAAAATAAAAACAAAAGAACCATTGAAAAATATAGTTCAATATGTGAAAGTGAAAATAGAAACAATAAAAAAAACTAAAACTGAGGGAAAAGAAAATTTCATGTTGAGGAACTAGCCAAAATATTTTACCAGTTCATTATGCAATTCTTAATTATTGCAATTCTTTTTTAATTTATATTTGAATCAAGCTTGTTTTAAATGGGAGATCCCCAACCTCCCATCCTCCCCTGTTCCTCCCACTAACACCAATTCCATTCCCTTTTCATTTCCCAGGAACTAAATCACTGTCATGCCCACTACTTGCCTCCTCTTCCTCCTAACTCCCTCCTGCCATGCTCCCCATATGCTTTGCAGATCTTGTCCCTTTCGCCTTCTCCAGAGGACCATGCATGTCTCTCTTAAGGTCCTCCTTGTTTCCATCTTTTCTGACTATGTGGATTTTTGGCTGGTAATACTTTGCTCATG
Organism: Cricetiscus sungorus; assembly: GCA_030556225.1. Classification (NCBI taxonomy): domain Eukaryota; kingdom Metazoa; phylum Chordata; class Mammalia; order Rodentia; family Cricetidae; genus Cricetiscus; species Cricetiscus sungorus. The sequence goes on along the minus strand of JANBXA010000726.1, from coordinate 47,944,831 downwards.
TCTAAAAACCATATATGTGTGAGGACATACCATGTTCAGTTTTTTTTTTTTGACTGAGTTACCTCACTCAGGAATGTTTCTTCTCATTCCATTCATTTTCCTGTGAATTTCAAGATTCTATTGGTTTTTTTTTCCCACTGAGTAGTACTCTATTGTGTAACTGTACCACATTTTCTTTTGTCATTCTTCAGTTGAGGGGCATCTAGGTTGCTTCCAGGTTCTGGCTATTACAAATAATGCTGCTATGAACATAGTTGAACACATGCCCTTGTTGTTTAATGTACATCTTTTGGGTATACGCCTAAGAGTGGAATTCCTGGACCTTGAGGGAGACTGATTTTCATTTTCCTGAGGAACCACCATACTACTTTCCAAAGTGACTGAACAAGTTTGCAGTCCCACAAGCAGTGAAGAAGTGTACCCCTTTATCCACATCCTGTCCAGCATAAACTGTCTTTGGTGTTTTTGATATTAGCTATTCTGACAGGAGTCAGATGGTATCTCAAAGTTCTTTTGATTTGCATTCCCCTAATAACTAAGGATGTTGAACACTTTCTTAGAAGGTTCTTTCAGCCATTCTAGATTCCTCTTTTGAGAATTCTCTATTTCTGTACCCAACTTTTTTATTGGATTATTTGGTGTTTTGATAACTAGCTTCTTCAGTTCTTTGTATATTTTGGAGATCAGCTCTCTTTCAGATGTAGGATTGGTGAAGATCTTTTCACATTCTGTGGGCTACGGTTATGTCTTGTTGACTGTGTTCTTTGCCTTCCAGAAGCTTGTCAATTTCAGAAGGTCCCATTTATTAATTTTAGTTTCTTCATCACTAATCAGGTGTTTAAAGTTGTGTGGGTTAATATCACTGTTTTCAATTTGATTCCTTTAGCCTCCTGTCTAATTTTGTGCCAATACCAAGCTATTTTCAGGACTATAAATCTACAATAGAGCTTGAAGTAAGGGATTCTTCCGGAAGTCAATTTATTGTTGTTCAGGGTTGTTTTGACTACCTTGGGTCTTTTGTTTTTTCAAATAAAGTTGACTATTTTTCTTTCAAGGTTTGTGAAGTGTAGCAAGATATTCACCTTGTCTGCACCTGTGGCTTAGGCCATGCCCATTTGGGCGGAGACAGGGCTGGATGGGAGCTGGGAGAAAAGCCTGGGAAAGGGTCGGGCTGCCCCTTTTGGTGGTGGATGCTGGAAGGCTCAGGATCCACTGGAACCCGCCGCATGCATCTGCCCATGTTGTGAGTTATTTCTCCCTTAATAAACTTCTGTTTGGCCTAATTGTTTATCCTGATCTTTATTAAATCGCAGTATCTGGTGTCAGAAGCGGGATTTGGATTTTCACCGGACCTGGCTTTTGCCCCTGTGGTAGAGGTGGGAGAGGCAGCAGAAGCCAAGCCGCTCCCTTCCCCCACCATCCCTGAACGGGCAGGGTTCCTTGCCTAACTAGGTGAACACACCACAAGTTGTGAGACAGTTGCCTCTGCCATCCAACCCTTTACCTCCACAGCAGCCCTGAGAAGGCACTCCCTGCTTCTCATATTTTGCCCATTTCCCCACTTTGCATTTGCGCCGCCTGGAGCCTGCCCTGGCGCCTGCCTTGCTTGTGTGTTTCCTGCGGCCATAGCCCCATGGTCCCAGAAATTACACAGAGTCCTTTTACTTATTCGTTTAACAGATTCTCGCTTGCTATAGTTTGTTAAGAGCGATTCTGCAGGGACTGAATCAGAAGAATCATCTGCTGCCAGATGCTATTTGGTAGTTACGGCTGGAGGTGTTGAGGTCTGCAAATAAAAGAACCAAAGTTCCAGGAGAGCAGAATTACACCTAAGGTAATTGCAACATTCTTTGCTATTTAAGTTGATATAATATCTGAGATCAATTGTCCCATAGCTATGGCGGATAATGTTACAATACAGGACTTTAGAAATTCCTTTACTTCTTGTATAGAAGGAATTTTAACAGAAGAACATTATGACTTAAACAATATATACATTTTTTCTTGTAATAACAATGGGTTTCATCATTATTATGATATTTTTAAAGAAATGGTTTGAGACTAGGGCAAATAATAAGGAACTTCTAAAAACCATAAGAGAGTAACAAGGATTCAAAATGTAGAAAATGAAGACAGAGAGCTAAGGAACAGAATGCAGAATATTGAAAATGACAACAGAGAGCTTAAAATTGGAATGCAAAACATACAATGTTTAGAAGAAAAGGTTCAGAATATTGAAGATGGCAATAGAGAGCTGAGAAACAGAACACAGAATATTGAAAATGATAATGAAGAACTGAAAATTAGAATGCAAAACATAGAATCCTTGGTAAAAAAAAAGGTTCAGAATATTGAAAATGACAATGGGAAGCTTAAAAGTAGAACGCAAAACATAGAATCCTTAGAAAAAAAGGTTCAGAATATTGAAAATGACAATGGGAAGCTGAAAATTAGAATGCAAAACATAGAATTATTAGAAAAAGGCTCAGAATATTGAACATGACAATGGAGAGCTTAAAATTAGAATGCAAAATATAAAATGTTTAGAGGAAAAGGTTCTGAATATTGAAGATGTCAATAGAGAGCTGACAGATAGAATGCAAAACATGGAACATAAAAATGACCAACTAGAAAACAGAATTTGTTTCATAGCTGATAACTCAACAATCAAAACAGAAACAATACAATGCATTACCATGCAAGCAGAAACGACTCGTTCCTGGTTGGATGAGTCTACTAATAAGGTTAAAAAACTGGAACATCAGATGGAAAGATTAGCAGATAGAATCTGTCCATGTCTGAGGATAATGACAAGCTGGCAGATAGAACATTGTTTCTGGAAGGCAGTTTACATGCCATTCAGATTATATCTAAGGAGGAGAATATTAAAAACATGGAATCATTTGTAGTTGGAGAAAGTAAGAAACTGACTAATGCAATGAAGTCTCTAGAAACTTATGTGGTTCAAGAAGTTCAGACACTCAAAGAATAACAAGGGTGAATAGATTTCAGGCCTTAGAAGACCATTGATCTGACATATCAGAAGGAGAACTACAGGGAACAGGGCATGAAAGAGTGTTAAAATTTTCTACACCATTTAGGTTCAGAGAAGTTTTCCCTGTATATGTTAGTGAAAAACCAGAAACGAAAAAACCCCCAAAAGGTGGTGTTGCCTATCAGTGGGAACCAATAAGTATGAAATATTTAAAAGTTATAAAGGAAGCAGTAGTCTCTTATAGTATGCACTCACCATATGTGAAGCAATTAAGAGAATCATGGGCAAGGAATAACAAGGTAACCCCTAAGGATTGGGATCAATTGATATCCGCTGTCCTTGAAAACTCCTCTCAATTAGAATGGAGGGCTTTATGGAGAGAGGAAGCAAAAGCTCTTAAACTTCAGGGCTTGAAAAAAGGTTATAAAGCTCACCAAGATAAAATTCTTGGTGAGGGTATTTATGCTGACCCAGAAACCCAAGCTGCCTATGATGAAAATATCTTGTCTCTATGCAGTACAGCAGCTCTGAATGCTTGGGATAAGGTTCATGAACAAGGGTAAAAGATAGAATCCTATATCAAGATAAGGCAAGAACCAAGAGAACATTTTACTTCATTTCTAGAAAGATTGTCTAGAGCAGTGCAGTTAGAGGTAGCAGACATAGAAACTAGGCAAGTACTTATAAAAACATTAGCTTATGAGAATGCGATCACTCGATGCAAACAAGTGCTTTGGCCTTTAAAAACTCGATCATCACCTTTAGATGACTGGGTTCTATATACAGCCAACATGGAATATAATGATAATAGCACTAAAACTTGGGTAGGAGAGGCCATATCTAATAGTATGAGAAGACATCAAGATAACAGAGGTTTTAACTATGGTGACACTGAAGCTTGGGTAGGAGAGGCCATGTCTAAAAATCCAAGAAGACATCAAGATAACAAAGATCCTAACTATGAGGACATAGCAGCTTGGCTAGGAGAAGCCATCTCCAAAGGTTTAAAAGATATCACAATGTCAGATGTTTTAACTGTGGTAAAAAAAGACATCTAAAAAGAAATTGTAGGCAAATTATTTGTAGAAATAACACTCCCAGGAATGAATCTAATAGAAGGCCTCAGCCTTCTGGGTTATGTAGAAGGTGTGGCAAAGGCTGACACTGGACCAATGAATGTAGATCAACCAGAGACAAGCAAAGAAACCCTTTACCACCGGGAAACTCCTTGGGGGGCCTCTCGAAGGCCCCCATGCCAAATGTGGTCCAGACATTCCCAGTCACAGTGGAGGGCAATCTCCCACAGGACGATTAGAAAATCCAGTGCCTACTGTAAAAACTCATACCACTCTGGATGACATACTAATGATGGAATTTGAATCAAACATGAGAAAAGGAAACAAAAAGTGTATATTTTGACAAACCTCTATAAATAGTCATAGGCCTAGATTGATAGTTAAAATGAATAACAGACTGTTTGAAGGTTTACTGGACACAGGAGCTGATGTAACTATCATAACTGAGAAATCCTGGCCTCCTAGATGGCCCCTACAAGAGGTAAATGTTCAATTCTTAGGGATTGGAACCCTGTCTCAGGTAAAACAGAGCACGAGATGGATTGAATGTGTAGGACCAGGACAGAGAGGAAGGTTGAGACCATATGTGGCCGATATAGCAATAAATTTATGGGGTTGTGATCTATTACAGCAATGGAATACACAGATTAACATTCCTCCAATAAAGGATAGGAACCATAAACGACCTCATGATTGTGGAAAGGGTGTTATAAAGTACTATTCAAGACAGACACCAAATATCCAGGCTGTACAAAAAACAGAATGCAAGCGCTGAACAAACAGAGGAACCAAAATCCCTACCCTTAAAATGGTTAACAGAGGCATCTGTCTGGGTAGGGCAATGGCCTATGACCTCTGAGAAGTTAGAAGCTTTAGAAAACCTGGTACAGGAACAGGTAAATGCTGGACATATTGAGGAATCAACCAGCCCTTGGAATTCTCCTGTATTTGTTATCAAAAAGAAATCTGGTAAATGGAGGATGCTTACAGTCCTCAGAGCCATCAATAAAGTTATCCAGCCTATGGTCTCTTTACAGCATGGAATGCCATTGCCTTCTTTGATACCTAAGGAATGGCCTATTATAGTTATTGACTTAAAGGATTGCTTCTTCACTATACCTTTACAGGAACAAAATAAAGAGAAATTTGTCTTCACGATACCTAATTATAATAATTTTCAACCGGTGAAGAGATATCATTGGAAGGTTTTGCCACAGGGAATGCTAAATAGCCCCATTCTATGCCAATATTTTGTACAAAAACCACTGGAAATAATTCGTGAACAGTTTCCACAATCCATAATTTACCATTACATGGATGATATATTGTTAGCTGATTCTAAAATAGAAACATTAGAAAAAAAGCTTGAGAAAGTAAAAGAAGTTTTACCTCGTTGGGGATTACAAATTGCTCCTGAAAAAATACAAAAAGGAGATTCTATCCACTACTTAGGATACAAAATAGGTCTACAGAAAATTAGACCACAAAAAGTACAGATTAGAAGAGATCGCTACCAGACTCTTAATGGTCTTCAAAAATTACTAGGAGAGATCTCTCAACTACAAACCATTATTGGAGTAGAATGGCATGATTTGAAAAACTTAAAAATGACCCTAAAAGGGGACAAAGACTTGAACAGTCCATGAATACTATCAGCTGAGACTGAAAAGGAATTAGAATGGGTAGAAAAGAGGATATTAGAAGCACATGTAGACCGTGTGGATTCAAAATTAGACTGTATTCTGGTTATATTACCATCTAGAGAGTATCCTTCAGGGATTTTGATGCAGAGGGAAGATATCCTATTAGAATGGATATTTCTAAGACATAAACAGAATAAAAAACTAAAAACTTATATAGAAAAGATCTATGACCTGATTATAAAAGGTAAATTAAGACTACGTCAATTGACAGGAAGGGACCCAGCAGAATTCATAGTACCTTTGACTAAAGAGGAAATTTCCTCCTTATGGAAAGATAATGAATATTGGCAGAGAGCATGCAGTAACTTTTTGGGAATGATTAGCAACAATTATCCCAAAAGTGAAAGGATAAAATTCATAAAGAAAACGATTTGGATCCTTCCACGCATTGTAAGAAAAACACCTATCTCTGGAGTTCATACATTCTACGCTGATGCAAACAAATCAGGTAAGGCAGGATATAAATCAGGTAAAATATGTAAAGTGGTTCAAAGCCCTTACAATTCTGTACAAGAGGCGGAATTGTATACCATTCTCATTATACTTATGGATTTTACAGAACCTTTCAATATAGTTACTGACTCTTAATATGCAGAAAGAGTCGCCTTACACATTGAGACTGCAGAATTTATTCCTGATTGTTCAGACTTAACTTCATTGTTTATACAGTTACAAGATACTATCTGAAAGAGGATTCATCCTATGTATATAACACACATTAGATCCCATAGGGGTCTGCCAGGTCCTCTAGCAGAAGACAATGATGAAATTGATCGGTTATTGATAGGAAGTGTGCTAGAAGCATCAGAGTTTCATAAGAAACACCATGTGAACAGCAAAGGTTTGAAAAAGGACTTTTCTATCACTTGGCAACAAGCCAAGGAAATAATAAGGAAATGTCCTACTTGCTCATTCTATAACCAAACTTCTTTACCACCAGGCATTAACTCTAAAGGTATAAAAAGAAATGGAATATGGCAAATGGATGTGTTTCACTTTGTAGAATTTGGAAAATTAAAAATATGTGAACCATACTATAGATACATTTTCAAGGTTTTAATGGGCTACTGCTCTGAGCTCTGAAAAGGCTGAGTCTGTTATTACACACCTATTAGAGGTAATGGCCATTATGGGCATACCTGCACAAATAAAAACTGACAGTGCTCCGGCATATGTTTCCAACAAATTGAAACAGTTTTTTGAATATTATAACATAAAGCACATACCTGGTATACCACACAATCCTACAGGACAAGCAGTAATTGAAAGATCCAATTGTACCTTAAAGGAAATGCTCCATAGACAGGCAGGAGTAACAAAGACACCCAAACACAGATTACATAATGCTTTATTAACATTAAACTTTCTTAATGCTAATGAAAAAGGACAAACAGCTGCTGAAAGGCACTGGACAATAGAAAAAACTTCTGAACTAAATCAGCCGGTGTACTTCAAGGATGTATTGACCTCAGAATGGAAACCAGGATATGTGTTACGTTGTGGTAGGGGTTTCGCATTTGTATCTACAGGAGAAAAAATGCTATGGATTGATGGGAGATGTTATTCTGTATATATGTTTCTCATACTGGTTAATAAAGCCCTGTGGCCAATAGGAAACAAGATAGGCGGGGCTAGGAGACCAGGAGGAAGAGAGAGGAAGTTGGTTGGGGTCCAGATGTAGCCTGGGAAGAAGCAGGAAGCCAGCCGCGCGGCTCCCCGATAAGACGACCACGTGGAAATACTTAGATAAGTAGAAATGGGTTAATGATTAAGGCAAAGCTAGCCCATTAACAATAATGGTAATTGGCCAACAGGATTATATCAAATACAGAGTCTCTGAGTGTTATTTGGGGCACACGTGGTTATGGGACAATGGCGGCAGGACCAGGAGGCCGGCGGGGAACCTGCTGTAACATAATGGTGTCAGAAGCAGGATTGAGAACTTTCGCTTAAAAGTTAACAAAAGCTTAAAAAATAGTTTTTAGAAACAAGGGAACAGAGACTTCTTGATAGCAGCATTTTCTTGATTGGATTTGTTTTGCTGAAGACAGAGATTTGCACGGCTCCTTTAAGGGAAGTTTCCAAAATTAGCATAAGCGGCAAAAAGCTGCCTGGCTTTTAAAGAGCTCTGCTAACAATTCATTGGTGTGTAGGAGAGCTACAATGAAGGTTTACACTGTGTTTTAAAAAATACGCTGGCTTGGGAGAGAAAAAGAAACAGGATACAATGGTTTAAAAAAGAAAAAAGGAAATAGAATGCATGGGTATAATGGCGGATGCCATTGATCCCAGCACTCGGGAAACAGAGGCAAACAAATCTCTGTGATTTCAAAGCAAACCCGGTATGCAATGAATTCCAGGACAGTTAAAAGTTACACAGAGAAAACCTGTCTCAAAATATGTAAAAATAGAAGTAGAATAAATAGAATAATAAAAAAGCCACGTAAAGATGGAAAACACAGAGAGATTTTGGATATTATACATGCTTCTGTTGTTTTTAAATTATTTGATTGCTGAGAAAATAACAACTGACAAAAGAAATGCTACTGGATTAATTCAATTTATATATTTTAAAAATGCTTTGATTCCAAAATTTAACCCTAAGGACAAGTTACTGGGAAAAAGGATTTCTATTTTTGTTTCCACAGAAAATTAAAAGCTATGGATTCTTTGCAGACTTACATGGTTTGATCAAGCCAGACCCCCTGAAACAGCTCCCCAGGTGATCCAACATTCAAAGCAATTGAGACAAAGCCTTGCAGACTACTGCCAAGATTTCTGCATCTTCTTTGGACCCCCATGACAGCGCCCTCTACCAGCAGGAAGTAGTTTTGAAAGAACGACGCCCAAATTCCCAAATATTATTTATAAATGTTTGTTTTCATTTAAATGGGCTTGGTTATAAATGACTATAACCTCAAACAATCTTTTTAAAGGTAAAAAGGGAATTATGGTATAGATATGAATACTTTGCTTTGAAATGTATTTTCTTTTATTGATACAATTTAAGGTCAATTTTGTGATATGTATATTTCTCCTCTTGTTTAGGCATTATGTTTATATAGCTCATTGGAAAATGTAATGTATAAGTTAGTACAGATTAGAGAGTTACATATGATAGTCAAACTTGGAGTTAAGTTAGTTAGGATTTCTAGATATGCAGAGATGTATTTGAGATGAATAGGCATTCTTCAAACCTTTCAAAGACCTACGGAATATGGCATTTAAAATGGTTTAGGGTTTTTCTTGACAGTGAGACACAACTGCTCCTGGTAACACCACCTACAGAAGAAAGAAAGATGGACATCGAAGAAACACATTATGGAGTTTGCTTCTAATATGGCAAGACTAGCCATTTGAGCAAGGAACTTCTCTTGTCTAGACGGTTTGACTTTATGTTGTAGAAACTGGACATGCAGGACCCACAAAAAGGTGACTGCTGAAACAAGATGGACATTGCTACAGGATTCCTGCTTCATGGAAGAGGCTGCCAGACAGCCAGACAGTCTACAGGACACAGAGAAAAGTTTCCTGCCTTGTTGAGGAGTCTGGACACACACTATGGCCTATGGGCTGAAGATGGAACATTACAGAAAAACTTCGGATGACTGGCCAGGCAATAAGTTGTCTCTGTCATTTCTAGAATTTATATATTATCCTTCTGTGGTCTTTGATGGAGTTGAAGACAGATAGTTATGGTTACAGTTTTCCTCAGTTAGGATTAAAGATAAGTTACATATAGGACTTTAGACTCACAAAGATAGGATAGATGATATTTTCTTTAAGTCTTACAAAATGTTAATGGACTAAATATTGTTAACTGTGATTCTTATTTGATAACTATTGTATGTTATGTTTTGCTATGTTAAGGTTAAACCCCTTCTTTTACTTTAGACAGAAAAGAGGAGATGATGGGAGATGTGACTCTGTATATATGTTTCTCATACTGGTTAATAAAGCCCTGTGGCCAATAGAAAACTAGATAGACGGGGCTAGGAGACTAGGAGGAGGAAGAGGAAGTAGTAGGTAGGAGTCGAGATGTAGCCCAGGGAAGAAGCAAGAAGCCCGCCACGGCTCCCCGATAAGATGACCAAGTGGAAATACTTAGATAAGTAGAAATGGGTTAATAATTAAGGCAGAGCTAGCCCATAAACAATAATGGTAATTGGCCAACAGGATTGTATCAAATACAGAGTCTCTGAGTGTTATTTGGGGCACACGTGGTTATGGGACAATGGCGGCAGGACCAGGAGGCCGGCGGGGAACCTGCTGTAACAATGGATACTGTCTAAGTTGGTCAAGATCTGAGTTGAACAAGAGAAACATCTTAATGAAGAGGAATGACAAGTCATTCAACAAATTGGCTCCCAGAAAATGTGTGGAGACCTCTCAAAGGTAGGGGAAGTGTTCTCTTCTTGTCTTTACAGTAAAACAGAGAACACCTATCTTCAAACAACCAAGAGACAAGGAACATGTAGGTACCTACAGAAGACAGCTCTCCAGAAAGAATCATTTAATGAAGAGTAATCTGATTTATGGAAAAATATTTAAGTCTTATAAACTGTTTCTATACGGAAATCTATTTCTCTTTACTATTTGGTATTCCTGTAGTCCCAATTCATATAAATCAATGCTGGCTTTGGAGTTGGATTTGGCTTTCCTTCTCTAAATCCAAGCATGTTGTTAAGAATGAATTCACAGTTTCTGCTGTATATCAAGAAGCCAATTGATGTAAGGCAGAAGAAAACAAAATCTAGGGATTCATGTGTTTATATGCACTTTTCTCACTGAAATCCTAATTTTTCATATACATGTTAATGCTTATTGTTGCCTTTTCCCTAATGCATACAGTAAATCTTGAAAATTTTACTTTGATATTGATATTTCAGTTTTCCACAAGGAATAATAACAGTTCCCAACTGCAATCCTTGAACACTCCAGAAGGAAGATGGGGCCCCAAATGGACATTTCCATTCTACTCATCCTGATGCATCTGAGCTACAAACTTCACCCTTTAACCAGTTTGGGACTGCTTTGCTCAAGACAACTCCTGACTAGCTAGTTGTAATGGTGCACTTTCTCATTACAACCTGGCCAGAGTTCCAAATAGAACTCCAGTCAAGCATTTTCTGCCACAATATGAATACCTACATATGTCACAGCTAATTCTGTTGAGAAATTTGGTTGTTAAACATTTTCTTCCTACAGGATTTTATGGAGCAATCATCGTCCCATTTCAGCAGGAAGTAATCTTAAGATAACGACACCCCTCTCCCCACTCATGGAATTTAGGGATAATATTCATCTTCATAGGGTTGGTTTTAGTTACTTGGGGTTGTGTATGAAAATGATATTTAGACTAGGTTATCTCTTTTAGACAGGAATAGGGTATGGTTGGGAAAGGTATGGTTCAGAATAATATAGGTAGATTGGCCTACCCTCTTGTGAATTGTTTAGTAAGAGTGAGATATTAGTACTTCAGCTTACACTGTTCTATATTCTTATCCGTGGTAATTTATGTACTGGAAGAATTGTATATTATATTTTGTCATATTGTGTGAAATCTTTCCATTTATGTTTTATACACATTATTCTCACTATATTCTATGTATGTATACTTTGTTTGCATTCAAGACATTTTGTATGTTGACACAATTTAGGAAATTTATCTTGCTGCCCTCTTGTCTAGACATTTCTACTCTACCTCTACTTTAGGAATTTACATGTGCATAATTATATTGTTTAGGTGTGTATCCTTGCTTTACTCAAGGAAGTTTTAATCAGGTTTTTAGCTAAGTTCCTGAGTATTACAGATTACCCTCACCCGTGTTTCTTTGCCTGTGAGATTAGTCAGAAATAGATGCTTAATCTCCAACCACTTCATAGACCTGCAGAACACAGCATTTAAAAGTTTTAATATTAGTACTCTGTTGACATGAGACACTGTTGCTCCTGACAGCACCATGCACTTTCCTGAAAGTATGTTGGACACTGTTGTTGCTCCTTCTGGAGTTTACCCTCACTTCAGCCATGGCCTTTTGGGCAAGGAACTGCCCCTACCTTGACAACTGATCTGAACATGCGGTCCTATGTGCTTGCAGGAGACAAACAGAAGACTGCTGAACCTTGCCAAGTCAGGGTAAGACAGCCTTTCTTCCTCCCTGCTTTTGTTGTGATCTGTCAGTTACTCTTGGCCTTAGCCAAAACTGTCTGTACCAACATTGCTCTGAGACCTTGGGTGACTGTCCAGGCAGCTTGCTGTTTCTGTCTTCGAGGCATCTTTTGGAAGTTGCCCATCCGCACTTCATGTCTACCCTAGTATTGCTATTTTCCTTCTCAGGTCTTGAGGAGGTTGTAGATTAAACCATCACAACTATTATTCTCTCTTCCTAGTTAGATAGATTAGGTACTAGGCTTAAGCTTTCTAGCTTAGGATAACTCTATTGTAAACTCCATTATGTCTTCACCCTAGGACTAGATATGTAGGTCGTTTTGTTCTCAATTTTCCCTTTCTTAGAGCACACTTGTTATTCACTGTTTTGTATATAGTTTTGTATCAAACCCAAATCTTTTCTTTAGAATAAAAGGAGAATTGTAGCAAGATATTCACCTTGTCTGCACCTGTGTCTTAGGCCATGCCCATTGGGGCAGAGACAGGGCCGGATGGGAGCTGGGAGAAAAGGCTGGGAAAGGGTCGGGCCGCCCCTTTTGGTGGTGGACACAGGAAGGCTCAGGATCCGCTGGAACCCGCCGCGCACATCTGCCTATGTTGTGAGTTATTTCTCCCTTAATAAACTTCTGTTCAGCCTAATTGTTTATCCTGATCCTTATTAAACCGCAATAGTGAAGAATTGTGCTCAGGTTTGCTTTTGGTATGTTGGCCATTTTTTCAATGTTGATCCTACCTTTCAAAGAGATCTTTTTATTTTCTGGTGTCTTCTTTAATTTCTTTATTTAAAGACCCAAATTTCTTATTATATAGGTCTTTCACTTGTTTGGTTAGCATTACTCCAAGATATTTTATGTTGTTTGTAGTTATTGTAAAAGGTTATGTTCCTCTGATATCTTATTCAGCCCCTTCATAGTCTGTATATAGTAGGGCTACTGATATTTTTGAGTTAATCTTGTATCCTGCCACATTGCTAAGATGCTTATCAGCTGTAGGAGTTCCCTGGTAGAGTTTTTCAGGACACTTATATAAACTATCATATCATCTGCAAATAGTGAAGTTTGATTTTTTTCCTTTCTAATTTGTATCATCTTGATATCCTTTTGTTTTCTTATTGCTCTACCTAGAATATGAAGTTCAATATTGAAGAGATATGAAGAGTGAACAGCCTTGTCTTATTCTTGATTTTAGGGGAATTACATTGAGTTTCTCTCCATCTAATTTGATGATAGTTTTTGTTTTGCTGTATATTGCTTTTATTATATTTAGGCATATTCCTGTTATCCCTAATCTCTCTAACATCTTAGTCATGACAGGGTGTTGGATTTTGTCAAAGGCATTTTCAGTATTTGTCTACTGAGATGATCTTGTGGTTTTTATTTTTTTTTGTTTGTTTATATAGATTACCTTGATGGATTTTCGTATGTTGAACCATGCCTACATTCCCAGGATAAAGCCTACTTGGTCATTGTGGATGATTTCTCTCATCTGTCCTTGGATTCTATTTGCCAGTATTTTATTGAGTATTTTTTACCAATATTCATGTGGCATATTAGTCTGTAGTTCTCTTTCTTAGTTGTGTCTTTGAATGGCTTGTGTACTAAGGTTATTGTAGCCCTATAAAAAGAGTTTGGAAATGACCCTTCTGTTTCTATTGTAGGAAAACTTTGTGGAGTATTGGTATTAGCTGCACTGAAACCATCTGGCCCTGGGATTTTTTTTTTTTTGGGTGGGTGAGTTTTGATGACTACTGCTATTTCATTAGTGATTATAGGTTGATTTAAATTGGTTATCTGTTCTTGATTAAATTTTGATAAGTGATACCTATGCAGAAGATTGTACATTTCCTTTAATTTGTGGAACACTGGTTTTCAAAGTATGACCTGATGATTCTCGGGGTCCTAGTGTCCATTGTTATATTACCCTTTTTATTTTTGATTTTGTTAATTTGCATGTTTTCTCTCAGCCTTTTGGTTAGTTTGGATAAAGGTTCATCTACCTTGTTGATTTTCTTGAAGAACCAACTCTTTGTTTCATTGATCCCTTGTATTGATTTTCTAGTGTCTACTTTATTGATTTCAGCCCTCAGTTTGATTTTATCCTGGCATCTACTCCTCTTGGGTGGGGTTGCTTCTTATTGTTCATGTTTAATTTTATAATGTGACTATTCTCCAGTTTCTTCATGGGGTCACATAGTGCTATGAAATTTCCTCTTAGTACTGCTTTCAAAGTGCCCCATAAGTTTGGATATGTTGTGTCTTCATTCTTATTGACATCTAGGAATTCTTTATTTTTTTAAATTTCTTCCTTGACCTTGGAATTTTGCAAGTATGCATTGTTCAATTTCAGTGGGTTTGTAGGGTGTCTCCAATTTGTGTTGCTGAATTCTAACTTTAAAGCTTAGTGGTCTGATAAGATACAGAGGGCTTTTCCAATTTTTTGTACCTATTGAGATTTCCTATATTGCCGATTATGTGGTTGATTTCAGAGAAGTTTCCATGTGACGCTCAGAAGAAAGTATATTCTTTTGTGTTGGGATGGAATGTTCTAAATTACTGCAATTCTTAATATCTATGTACCAAGAATAAGAGCATCCCAATTCATAAAGGAAACACAACTATATTTTAAATTACATGTTGATCCTCAAACAGTAAAAATGGGTAATACAGTGTCTAACTATTGCTATATATACACTGAACAAAGAAATTCTGGATCTAACTGATGTGATAAACCAAATGAATATAGCAGGTATTTACACAACATTATACCCAAACATTAAAGAATATAACTTCTTTACAAAACCTCATGAATCTTTACAAAACCTCATGAAAGTTGATCACATATTTATCCACAAAGTTAGTTCTCAACTAGTACCAGAAATTTGAAGTATTATATTGCATCTTATCTAACCGCCATGGATTAAAGCTGAATATCAACAACAGTAAAAAAACATGAAGTTTATAAACTCATGGGAATTGATCAACTAACTACTGAATGAATGAACCAAAGGACATAATTTAAAAACTTGTACTCCAAAAAATAGGAGAATCTAAAAAATGAATAATTTTCTTAATATATACCACCTACCAAAAATCAAAAATCAATTAATAAATATCATTAATTAAAAAAAACATGTATCCCACGAAATAGAAGCAGTAATTAAGTCTCCAAACCTAAAAATTCCCAGAGCACCTGGTTTTTACTTAGAATTCTATCAGCCTTTCAGAAACAGTTCTCTACAAATTATTCCACAAAATCAAAAAGGAACACTTGAGGTTCCTTTTTCAAGGTTGTAGCTACCCTGATACCTAAACC
Organism: Cricetiscus sungorus; assembly: GCA_030556225.1. NCBI lineage: Eukaryota > Metazoa > Chordata > Mammalia > Rodentia > Cricetidae > Cricetiscus > Cricetiscus sungorus. The sequence goes on along the minus strand of JANBXA010000726.1, from coordinate 47,929,573 downwards.
CCATAATGTCTCAACAAAGAAAGACAATTACCAATCTCTATTATGAAAATAAATTTTAAAATTCTCAATAAACACTTGTAAATGAATCTAATAACATATCAAAAGCAATATCCATTATTCTCAAGTAGGGTCCATATTTGAGATAAAGGGATGGTTCAACATATAGAATTCAATTAATAAAACCTCCCATATAAACAGACTTATTAATTTATATCTTATAGCTGCCATGTTTTAAAGAAAAAGAAGTTAGGAATTGAGAAAATGTTATTAGTACAAGATTTTTTTTTAGTAATCTAGTGGTTCTCTATTAAAAATTAATTATAATATTTATGTAGTTTCTCAAAGACAATATTTTATTTTCATGTAGCCAATAAAAACATACGTGGTCAGGTTTTGGTGAATAATACATTACAAATCTAGAAAAAGTTACAATCATGACTTGGATGAGAAATTTGTCTGCAAATGCTCATGTTCATAGTTTGTTTTTCAATCCTGTAGTGCTTATTAGGAGAAACATTGTAAGACTGATCAATTCATGGGGCCTCTGATATTATCAATAGATTATTCTTTTGATGGGTTTATAATGCAGGAAACCTGGAGATTGTTTTACCTTTTATTAATATCAAATCCATGCACAGTGATTGCAAGACAGAAGGAGGAATCTGGTTTGTATCACCAGTTGTTCCTCCATTCCTACTGGGGAAATAGCTCTCCACAGCTCTGAGATAACTCTGTTCCCAAAACATGAATCGGATAAGTACCAAGCCACCAGCCACACATGCTCACATGGCTCACTGCCAGCTCACCTACACTCAAGAGAATGTGTGCCTCTTCTCTCCAGATTGTATCATGTCACATACCTCTAAAGAATTCCACACCCATTTGGCTGTGCCACCCTTATACCACTGGCTTATCAGACTGAAATCCCACAACAGGTTTATAATTTGATGATGTTTGAAAGTGTTGCCTTGTCAGAGGATTAGGTACCTAGGAGCATACCCTGTGGGTACATACTGTCTTAGGCACACTTTGCACATGCTGTTTTATTCTTGACCATAGTGAAGTTGTACCTTACATGAAGTTCTGCCTTACTGCTGAACCAAAAATAATTGAGTCATATGACCATGGAATGAAACGTTCCAAACTGTGAACCAACTAACAACCAAATGAACAAACAGGGAACAGAATCACAACCTTTATTTCTCTGTTCCTCTTAGATATTTTATCAAAGGTATGGAAATAAAACATGACTAATTTATATCATGTCCAAGGTAAAGAAGATACTGAGTATGCTTCCTTAAATTATATGCTGGTGCAAAATTTGTATCAGTGCATGGAACTTGTCTATAGTTCATCACTTTTTCATTGGACAGAGTCACAGATCATCTTTAATGTTATCATATACGCCGTATTTGTAACTAAATTAGAAGCATTGTTATATATGAAATGAAAATAATGAAGGGCATAGATTTCTGTTGATATAACAATAGCATTTTCAAAATGGTTATAGTCCTCTGTAGCAGAAGAATTAGCATGATTTCCATATTACCATGTGCTGTTTCTAGTTGAAGAGAGTTAATGGGAATCTTTAATACTAAGAATACAGTAAAAGGAATTATAAAACTAAAATACAAAAATATATATACAAAAGGATAAAGTGATGTTTTGTATAGTAAATATACCTTTAAAAATATTGACAATCTTTGGATTCACTATATAAAAATATAAGACTTTATATTTTATTGTTTTTCTCAAGTTACAATTTTGTTGTTGTTGTTTTATTTTTTATTTTTTTCTATTTTTATTTTACATATTCATCCCAGTTCCCTATTCTTCCCTCCCTCTTTCCTCTCTCCCCCCCTCCCAACCACCTAGAAGCAACCTAGATGCTCCTCAACTAAAGAATGGATAAAGAAGATGTAGCACATGTACACAATGGAATACTACTCTGCAGAAAAATACAATTCTTTTTTTCAATATTTTCATCCCCTTGCTATTTTCAATTTCTTCTTACCTATTTTTAAATGTCTTAATTGATTTTCTGAGAATTTTGCACAATATATTTTTCTATTGTTCTTTCTCCTTACCATCTATCTTCTTTGATTCAGTTCTTCCCTAATCTCCCTATCCACTCCTTTGCCCAAAAAAGTATGGACTTCAAATTGTGATGGCTGACTTACTACTTCTGAACATAGGGTCTGTCCTGGAAGGCACTTATTATACCCCTTGTCCTAGTAAGGATTTCATTGTTGTGAGAAAGAGCATGACCAAAAGGACCTTGAGGAAAGGGTTTATTTCAACTTACATGCTCTTATCACATGCTCTTATTATTATGCATCATATAGGAAGATCAGGACAATAACTCCAGGCAGGACATTAGAGGTAGGAACTACAGCAAAGACCATGTAAGAATGCTGCTTAATGGCTTGTTTTCCTCAGCTTGCCTTATTTGCATTCTTATATACCCCAGGAGTAGAATCTTGCCAATGGCCTGGTCCCTACAAAATCAAACCTTACTCCAATAAAATGCCTCACAAACATTCCTACAAATCAATGCTAAAAAGGAATTTTTTCAATTAAGATCCCCTCTTTCCAGATATGTCTATTTTTGTGTCAAGCAGACAAAAAAAAATCAACCAGCACATTTGATCTCTTGTCAACGTGACACACAGACACATCACTTTAAAGCATAAACTTTTTTTTCATTGTTCATATATATTGTCTCATACTAATAAGACTAAAGTGGCAACAATAGTGTCTTTGCATCCCTCTGAAATTTTACAAGCCAAGCTTGTATCAACCCCATTGGTTTTGACATTATTTTCTAAGTTGCTATAAAAACTCATTAAGCTCTGAACTCTCAACCACTTTTCCACCCAAAAGGTCTAAAATCTTTCACTGTCCTTTCAGAAATACAAGTGAGCAAGACCATTAAAGCAACTACTCATGAACCTGGTAATTAATTTCTGACTTATGAAGGTTTCTATGATAATGAAACATTCATTGCTTTGATAATGACCAAAAGCAACTTGGGAAAAAAGGAGTTTATTTAAGGTAACATAACCTGATCAAAGTTTATCATTAAAAGAAATCAGTAAAGGGGACCCACACATAGCAGTAATTCCCCCTCCCAGATTCCAGATTAGACACAAACCACCCCCAAACACCATTTTTCCTCTGAGAGATATTTTATGAAGCTGGAAAGAAAATTTTGTGGCTGCTTTCTGACTCGGGCAGAATATAACAGCAAATGACCTTGTTGAGAGAAAAAAAAAAAACAAGGGTATTTGTGATAGAATATGATAGTATGTGGTGGTAGAAGAGACAAGTGAGAGGGAGCAGAGGCATTTTCCCCAAGGAACAAAGGTCTCCCTCTAGATAGAGATGGGAGCTATTGATGTTTAATAAGGATCAGGAGAAACAAATAGGCCAAATAGAAATTTATTCAGGGAAAAATAACTTACAACATAGACAGATGGACAACAGCAGGTTCCTGGTCCCAAGGATGCCCTCAGATGTACCCCTGTCCCCATGCTGCAAGTATGATAGCTCTCAGAGCCCCCTCCTCAGACTCATATCCCTCAGGTAATGTCCGCCCCATCTCTACTCCCAATGGATGTGGTCTGTGCCACAGGTGTGGACAAAGTAATTATCTCACCACAATTTCCCTTTTAGTCTAAAGAAAAGATTTAGGCTTGATATAAAACAGTGAATAACAAGTGTGTTCTAAGAAAAGGAAAATTGAGAACATACAAACTTAAGACCTAACTATCTAGTCCTAGGGTGAAGTCAAAACTGGGATGACAATACAGTTTTCCTAAGATGGAAAGCTTAAGTCCAGTACCTAATAGATCTAACTAGGAAGAGAGAATAATAGTTGTGATAGTTTAATCTTCAATCTCATCAAAGACCTGAGAAGGAAAATAACAATACTAGGGTCAACAGGAAGTACGGATGGGAAACTTCCAAATGGTGCAGTGAGGACAGAAACTGCATGATACCTGGACAGTCACCCAAGGTTTCACAGCAGCATTGGTACATCCAGTTTTGGCTAAGGCCTAGAGTACCTGACAGACCACAACAGATGCCGGGAGGTAGAAAGTCTATCTTACCCTGACTTGGCAGGGTTCAGCAGTCTTTTATGTTTGTCTCCAGCAAGCACAGAGGACCACACATCCAAATCAGTGGTCGAGGTGGGGGCAGTTCATTGCCCAAGAGGCCATAGCTGAAGCAAGGATGGACTCCAGAAGGAGCAACAAGAGTGTCCAACATTTTTTCGGGAAGTGCATGGTGCTGTCAGGAGCAATAGTGTCTCATGTCAATGGAGTACTAATATTAAAATGTTTAACTGCCAAGTTCTGCAGATCTATGAAATATTTGAAGATTAAACATCTATGTCTGACTAATCTCATAGGTATAGGAAACATGGGTGAAGATAATCTATCATACTCATGAACCTAGCTATAACACTGGTTTATACTTCTCTGAGTAAAGCAGAGACAAATACCTAAGCATTATAACTATGTACGTATATATACATGTAAATCCTTAAAACAGAGGTATAGTAGAAATATCTAGACCAGAGGTAGAACTATAAAGTGCAGCATGATAAAACTATCCTAAATTATATCAATATATAAAAATATCTTGAACATAAGTAAAAGTATACATACATAGAATATGGTAAGGAACCTGGCAAAAAAAATCATAACTGGAGAGATTTTAACAATATGGCAAAATATACAATTTATATACAATTTTGGGTAGGGAATAAAAACAATTTTACATAGGATACAACATATAAGATTCTATAACAATATAAGCTTATAATACTAATATCTCACTATTACTAAAATAATTCACAAGAAGATAGGCTAATCTACCCATACCCCATCTAAACCATACCTTTCCCAACAATACCCTATCCCTGTCTAAAAGAGATACCCAAGTCTAAGCATCACCTTCCATACGCAATCCTAACAAGATGAATATTATCCTTAAATGCCAAGAGAAGGGAAAGGGGGTGTTGTTAGCTTAAGATTACTTCCTGTTAAACTGGGATGATGATTGCTCCATGGGATCCTGTAGGAAGAAAATTTTTAGCAACAGAATTTTGACAGGACTGGCTGTGACATATGTAGCTAGTCTCTGCATGTCAGGAAGTATTTGACTGAAGTTCTATTTAAATTCTGGCCAGGATTTAATAAGAAGGTGCACCATTACAGCTAGCTAGTCAGGAGTTGTCTTGAGCAAAACAGTCTCAACCCAGTTTTAGGGGAATGTTTGTAGTTCAGATGCATCAGGTTGAGTCAAATGGAAATGACAATGTGGGGCCCCATCTTCTTTATGGAGAGTATAAAGTTTGCTGTTAGGCATTGTTATTATTTCTTGTAGAAAACTTAAGCATCATGTCAACATAAAATTTTTAAGTTTTAAGGTATGCATATAGGGAAAGGGAATAATAAGCATTAAAATGTATATGAGAAAATTAGAATTTTAGAGAGAAAGTTGTGTATAAGCAAATGAGTGCCCAGACTTTGTTTTCTTCTGCCTTACATCAATTGGCTTTTGATGCATGGCAGACATTGAGAATTTAGTCTTAGTAGCATGTTTAGAGAGGGAAAGCCAAATCCAACTCCAAAGCCAGCACTGGTTTACATGAATTGGGACTAGAGTAATACTAGATAGTAAACTTCTGACACAAAGATAGTAAAGAGAAATAGATTTTTGTATAGAAATAGTTTACTGGAATTAAATATTTTTTTCCAGAAATTAGATTCTTCTTTGTTAAGTGATTTTTTTTTTCTGGAAAGCTATCTTCCCTTTTGCAGGTACCTACATGTTCAGTGTTTCTTGGCTGTTTGAAGATGGGTGTTCTCTGTTTTCCTGTAAGGATAAGAACAGAACACTTCCCCTACCTTTGAGTGGTCTCCGCACATCTCATGGGACCCAATTTGTTGGATGACTTATCATTTCTCTTTAATAAGATGTTTCTCCTGTTCACTCGGATCTTGGTCAACTTACATGGTATCCATAGCATTTTCCCCCTGTAGAAACAAATGCAAGACACCTACCCCAACCTAACACATATCCTGATTTCCATGCATCCTTGAAGTATATTAGCTTATTTAGTTCAGAAGTTTTTTTCCATGGGTCAGTGTCTTTCTGCAGCTGTTTTTTTCTTTTTCATTAGCATTAAGAAAGTTTAATGTTAATAAAGCATTATGTAATCTGTGTTTGGGTGTCTTGGTTCCTCCTGCCTGCTTATGGAGCATTTCTTTTAAAGTACAATTGGATCTCTCAACTACTGCTTGTCCTGTAGGATTGTGTAGTATACCAGTTATGTGTTTTATGTCATAATACTCAAAAAAACTGTTTTAATTTGTTGGAAACATTTGCCAGAGCATTGTGAGTTTTATTTGTGCTGGTATGCCCATAATGGCCATTACCTCTAATAGGTTTGTGATAACAGCTTAAGCCTTTTTAGAGATCAGAGCAGTGGCCCATTGAAACCCCGAAAATGTATCTATAGTGTGGTGAACGTATTTTAATTTTCCAAATAAATTTTCCTGGGAGTGTTATTTCTAGAGATAATTTGTCTACAATTTTATAGATGCCCTATCCTACCACAGTAAATACATCTGACATTTTAATATATTTTTCAACTCTTTTTGAATCTTTGGAGATGGCTTCTCCTACCTAAGCTTTCATGTCACAATAATTAAGACCTCTGTTATTTTGATGTATTTTCAGACCTTTAGATATGGCTTCTCTTACCCAAGCTTTAGTGTTATTGTCATTATACTAATGTTGGCGTATATAGGACCCATTTATCTAAAGGTGCTGATCTGAATTTTAAAAGCCAAAGCACCTGTTTGCTGTGTGGATTTGCATTCTCATAAGCTAATGATTTTATGAGTATTCGTCTAGAATCTGGGTCTGCTACCTCTAATTGTATTGCTCTAGACAACCTTTCTAGGAATACACTAAAGTGTTTTCTTGGTCATTGCCTTATCTTGTGTGCCATAGGTGCAGATGAAGTGAATATCTCACTAAAGAGAGTAATGTAACACATAGACAAATGGCAGTTTATAAAGGTAAAATTGGAAACAGTCTGGTGTTTAATTTTAATTGCACATGTTAATTAGGTAAGCCAAAAGTGGCTTCTGAATGCTGGACTTCAATACTAAGACAGTTGGAACTTACTAAATAGTAGGCCACAGGAGAATGAAATGGCCAAATAAGGAACAGATTTGGTGGCTAGCTTTAGGAATGCATTCTAATGGTTTTTTGTAAAGCAGAGGGAATAGGAGAAGGGAAAGGCCTGTCTGAGCCCTATTTACGATGCTTAAGATGGCCAGAGATCCTTCAGTCAGGGCCAGAACTTAAGGCAGAATTTGGAGACATGAAATAAAGCAGTGGCAATGGAGAAATATTGCTTAATGACTCCCTTTCTACAGTTTGCATTGTAAACTTTCTTGTGAAAGACCACTGTTCCAGAGGTGGTTCCTCCATCATTGGAATTCCTGCCAAAGTAATTGTTATTCAAAAATGTTCAACAGAGGGATTTTCTCAATTCAGATTCCCTCTTTGCAGATTTGGCTAGGCTTGTATCAAATTGACAAACAACACACCCAGTGTCAGTCTGTATGGTAACAAGCCAGTGGTTAATTACCCTGTCCCTAACCTGCCTCTGAAGCCTGAGAGATGGATATCCCCATGACTACCACTTGGTATTAGAGGACAAACCATGTTGCAAAGCTAGCTACCAAACAAAATTTCTGGCTGAGCTGTACCTCTCCATTGGCTCTCTGAGCATGCTTAAAATACAATGCAAAAAGGGCTCCCCTCTGTTCAAATCTCTGAGGTGTCTGTTCCTGGTTAGAGGCAGCCTCCGTATTGTGTTTCTCCCAATGAATCACTTACGTAGGGTTTGGTACATGCTGAGGCTTTATAGTGCATGACAAGATACCTCTGAGCCAGCAAACTTTTTATATAGTCCACTGAAGAAATTTGAGTTTCCCTCACTAAGAAGCAATAAAAAATATCTACTATTTCTTGTTTGAGAGATAGGACTTCACTTCTTCCTTGTTGAAATTTTATGCACTTTGAATTTTTCAGGTCTTGTGCATGCTTTCACAGTATCTCTGAGTTCATATATACATCTTTCTTGTTGGGTATGAGAAATGTGGTGTCATTGAAGATACACACTTCTGATCTTACAATCTTTCTGGCTACTCTTCCTCATATAACCCTGAGCCTCAAAGTGAGGGTATGATAGAGATGTCCCATTTAAGCCTGAACATATCAAAGTCTTTCACTATACTTCTGACTTTGCATGATGATGATATATATATATATATATATATATATATATATCCAAATATATATATATATATTTGAATTATGAGCCAAAATCTGAAGATGGAGTTTCTATCCCACCTGGTCCCACAGCCATTTAGCCCACAAATAATCACACAGAGGCTTATACTAATTAGAAACTGGCCAATGGCTGAGGCTTCTTATTGGACAGCTCTCTCTTAATTATTAACTCATTTCAATAAACTATGTATTGTCATGAGGCGATAAATAATATTACTCTTTTGGCAGCTACATAGCATCACTCTCAACTTTCTCTCTCTCTCTCTCTCTCTCTCTCTCTCTCTCTCTGTGTGTGTGTGTGTGTGTGTGTGTGTGTGTGTGTGTGTCTGTGTGTGTGTGTGTGTGTGTGTGTGTGTGTGTGTGTTTCCTCTGTTCCTCTTCCCAGCATTCCTAGTCTGGAAGCCATGCTTATGCTTTCTGCCTAGCTACTGGCCAATCAGCATTCATTCACCAACCTATCAGAGAAACAAATATTCACAGCATACAAAAGTAGATCTCCCATCAAAAACTGTCTTACACAAGTTACCTTTGTTATTGTCTATGGAAGTTGAGGAAGCTTTGAGTGAATGTGTATGAGTAGATGATGTCGAGAGTTAATATGTATTTTTGACATATGACATCAGCACTGCTATGTCAAGGATCCAGTACCTCAGTTCCATGGAAATGGCACAGCCTGACCAATATGGATAGAATCCTAATTAGGAAAGCCTTTCTCTGTCCTGAATGAGAATGTTTATCACTACTGGAATGTTTATGAACAACTGACCAGTGTATGCAGCTTCTTCCTTCAAGTATGCTAAAGACACCTCCTACCAAGACTAGCTAACTCCTTGTCTTGTGATGCAAAGAGAAGTGCAGATATTTCAGGTTGTTGTATTATAATTATGTCTCCATCTTTGCTCAGATAGAGCACCTGACCCTAACCTTTCTGTACAAATATCTGTGCATGTGTTCCTTATAATGTGCCACCCCTAGTCAGACTTCTGCAAATTAGCCATGAAGAACAAAGCCCAGGGAATTTTATAATAGCAACTAAAATATTGCAAAAATAATTCACAATTACCTCCCTACCAAAAAAGAATATATACACATTTTAACTATGATTATTTTACATGTCTCGCATTCACGCAAATGTCACTACACTCTGGGTGAGATAAGATGACTTGGATGTTGTAATAAAGGCAAATGATTACAGGATTTAAAAAAATTATATCTCCCAGATGTTCAAAGATTCAAATGAGTAGAAGCAAGCATGTACATGAAATTGCAGGCAGAATCAGCAATTATTCAAACAGAACTACTACAGATAGAGCTGTAAAGTTTAGGAGATACAAAAATTACCAAAGAAAATTTCATAAAAACACTCAAAGAAGACAATTTTGATGACCAAATTCAGGAAATTAGTTTCCCATGCTGGATTTGATTATTCTCCCATCCCAATAGTATATTCATTTGATTACTATCATTGTTCCATTAAATTTTTCAGCCAAGCTGAACACACGTAGTAATTTTTGAGGCATGAATTGGGTGGCACTGCTACATGTACTTACTCCATTAGGCATCTTCAAACACTTCAGAGATCTACAAAATATAACAATTCATATAATTTAATAACATTTGGGTTCTTTTTTGTATGAAAATGAGAAATGCCAGCTCCTGGTGGCACCAATCTACTTCAGAGAAGATGATGGACTTTGAAGAAACTCCACATAGAGTTTACTTACTTCCCAGCAAATGTTAGCCGCTGGTCAAGAAAACACCATTGCCTTGGCTGCTGACAGTATACTGTCCAAATTGGACAAGTAGGATACAAAATAAAGGACTGCCGAATTGGACAACTCTACAGACTATCCTGATTCACATAAAAAATTGTTAGATACTCTAGGCCTGTAGGCTGAAGATAGATACTTCAAAGTTGCAGATGGATCCTGGGTGACTGTCCAGGCAGCCAGCTGTTTATGTCGTGTCATATATATATATATATATATATATATATATTTTGAAATCCACTTGCTTGCTCTTCCTGCTTATTCAGATAATATCATTTCCTTCTTGGATCTCTGATGGAGTTGAAGGTTTTATAGTTATACTCTTTCTTGTTACCAGATTTGGAAAAGAAACACACTCAAGTAATGGAAAGTTACTAAAGTTACTAAAATTTAGTTTTAGGATGTTAATACAAGTTGAAATAGAAAGTGAATTAGGTACAACATTTTTGACTCACCAGCATAGGATTGATATGGAGAAATTATTCTGAATTTTTCAAATATTTATGGACTAGTTATCATTGATGTATTAATTGCACATATATATATGTATATATATATATACCTTTTACTTATTTTATCTAGATTTTCTTATATTAGTTATAATCTTTTTTTTTTTAATTTTAAACAAAAAGGGGAACATGTGATAACATTTTGTTTGTGCTTTAACAAAAATGCTTGTCTGAAGATTGGAGGGAGGAGCTAGCCACTAGTCAACAATAGAGGCCAGGCAATGGTAGCACATTCCTTTAATCCCAGGACGTGGGATTTTATGTATTTGATACCAGAATTTGGAGGCACATCCATTAATTTTCAGCACTAGGCAGGAGTAAATGGGAAGTGATATTTCTGGACAGAGAAGTATGTAAGGCATGAAGGGCAGGATGAAACAGGAGCTCATTACGTTTTGGTCTGAGTATTTTAGAGGTAAGTACTTTAATTACTGGCTCCTTTATTTCTGTGATTTTCAGCATCTGCCCAATTATCTGACTCCTAGTTTTTCTTTTATGACAAATTAGAAATCACTATACAAGAAATAATATGCTAAGTGACAAGGTCTGCCATAATGTAGACACCTAATTCTTAGGTTACTGAACGGAATTCCCAATCACATACCTCCAATCTAGGTTGACAGCTTTAGTATTGGCTCTCACAGACTCTAGGTGGGGGAAGAGCCAGCCACCAGGCCAGCAGTTTAAAATTTTGCTTGTGCAGACAGAAAAGCCTAGATATATGGGAAAAAGCATGTTTTGACTTTAAAAGAAATTCTAAGTAGGGTACAATGTGTATTAAAATGTGAATAAGCTTCAGAAAGACAACTAAATGGATATAGACAATCATAGAAAAGTGGGTTTATATTAAAAAATTAATAAGCTATGAGTGATGGGAAATACACTGGAGCCAGAATTACATATGTTACCATTTGAATTGTTTACTGACAAGCAAACAATAGCTGTCTGGAAATATCAGATTTTGAAAGGTTACTATTGATTAGGTTTGTTGGGGGAAGAAGCACTGAAAGTCCTGGTTATAGACATAAAGAAATAAGTGTAGAATAACTACAAGGTAGCTGATGTATACTTTATGTGCTCAAACATAAAACACATCTTTGGATGCCTTGTGTACAATATACAATCCATACTTGTGTTAATAAAGATATGTATGTTACCTTTGAAGTTTATGTGTTTTCAGAGATGGGGGACAAGACAACAAAGAAAACCAATTTCCTGGTTGACACATCCTCTCAGATTACTTCTGTTGCAGTTTCTTCAGTGTTCTGCATAAAGAACAGATTCAAGGCTTCTTGCTGTGATGGCTCAGCTTCATAGACTACTCTAGCCAAGATTTCAGATAAGATTTGGATTATCTCATTACTCTGAGAATAGCCAACTGTTAGCTTCCCTGAGATTGAATTTTTTCTTCAAAATATTGTGGTTCCCTAAAATGATGCCATTGTCCACTGACAACAAGAAGTAGTCTAGAGAATACAAGGCCCACATTCCCAATGTGGGTGGGTCGTTTTTGTTTACTTGGTGGGTTATGGATGTTTGTCATTGTTCAGTAGTGATGTAGGAATTTATGATAAAGCTTTCATTGTGACATTGAAATTTCTCTTTCCTTGACTGTTGACAGTATGCTGTATAAACTAGACAGGCAAGACACACAGGAAAGTGACTGCTGAACTTTGCCAATACTGGACAGGAAAAAAATCTTTCAAATTTCCTGTTTCATAGAAGAGCCGTCCTGATATGTTAGACCTGTATTCTGAAGATGAATGACCCAAAATTACAGAAGAAACTTGGGTGACTGTCCAGGCAGCCAGATCTGTGTTATTTCTATAGTTTTAGTAGTGTTATTTCTATAGTTTAGGTAATATATGCTTCTGGGTTTTTTAATGGAATTGACTAAATAGGTATATTTTTCTTCAGTTGTGATAGAAGGAAAATTTTGTACAAAACACTGGACTCCACAAGATAGGATTAACAATGAATAATTTTCTCTGAATTTGTCAAGCACAAATGAACTGGATATTGTTTATGTAATTCTTACTTCTTAATTCTTCTTGTCATTTATAGATTTGCTATTTTAAAGTTAAAGCCCTCTCTTTTTATTTAGAGAAAAATGGGGAAATATTGTGGAATATTACTTTAACTGGGCAAAACTGTGTAAAAGTGCAGCAGTTTTGCTTATTGTTTCATTTGTTCAATTATGTAAATATGTGTTATGTTTGTTTCAACTTGCCTAAGGCACCTGACTGGTATAACAAAGAGCTAAATTGAAATCAGCTAGGCAGAAGATGGATAGGTGAGGTTTGCAGGAAGGAGGGGAAAAGACTGGTGGTAATGCCTTTGGCCAGCAAGGCAGCCACTAGCCAGCAGATACAAGAAGCACTGAAGGAAAAAAAGGTAAAAAGCCCCAATACAAAATTATATAAAGAGAAACAAGTTAATTTATGTTAAAAAGAAGTGGCCAAAAATGAGCCTGTTAGGACTAGCATTTATAACCAATAAGAGATCTCCATGTCATGATTTAGGAGCTGAGATTTAGCCTGAAAACAAAAGTCTGGTACAGAACTTGTCTTACATAACATGAAATGTTTTACTGAAAGTATAACTACTAGGCAATGCAATAAAGATCATCTGAAAGCTTTATACCACGGTTTCACTATAAACATGCATTTTGTGAGTACTTACACAATGCAGCAAAAGTCAATGTAGTATTCTGGAAAAGCAACTCTTTCTACTAAAAAATAAATAAATAAATGAACAAACAAACAAACAAATAAATAGTTTGACTTTTGTGTTGGGCGCCGTGTGTAGTGAGTTATTTTCCGCCAACCTCTTGGACCCACAGCTGCACCAGCCCCAAATAACATGCAGAGACTCTGTATTTGATATAATGCTGTTGTCCAGTTACTAGTTTCTTATTGTCTAGCTCTGTTTTAAATATTAACCCATTTCTATTAATCTAAGTATTTCCACGTGGTCTCATCTTCCCAGAGAGTGGGCTGGCGTTCTGCTCTCCTGTCTCTCCATGATGATTCCTCCTTACTACTTCCTTTTTCCTCCTGGTCTCCTAATCCCTCTTATTTTCCTTTCATATTGGCCAACAGTGCTTTATACAAGAAACATATCTCCAGAATGACATCTCCCATCACTTTTGATCAATAAACCTAAACTTACACTTAATCATTGGCTACTATTTAAATTTTAAAAGGATGGATTCATTTGTCAATTTCATTAAGTGAAGAATTGGTAGCATTTCAAGAACTGATTTTTTTTAAATATTTACCTAATCAATTCTTTTTTTTTTTCAATGTTCTTTTTTCCCATAACAATTTTGGGTAAATTTTGTTGGGTAGAATGCCAACTTTTAATTGATGTTGTGACTTGAGTAACACATTTTTATTACAGTGGCAATTATTATTTAATTTCAAAATGATGTACACAATATTTCTTACGAAAATGCTTTTGGGTGAGGAAACAATAGTTGTGAAGTATTAATTATATTTCAGTGCTTTTGCTGTATGTTCCATAAAATTCTGAAAACAAGAAAAGCAAATCACTCTTGTTTCTCTTACTGCATAGTAGTTTTTTTTACCAAATGAAAAGTCATTTAGTTTTAGCAAGTTATATTTATTTCACTGGAGGAGGTACAGTGAGTCTATCATCTTATAAAAAGAATTGGAAAAAAATCAAATGTCTTGAAAACACGTTAACACTTAATCTTATTTATTTACATCATCTACTGAAAATTAATGGTATTAGGTGTACATTGTCATATACTTACTTTTGCATTCAAAAGCTCTACAGCAAATAAAAATAAATAATTCACTTATATAATGCTGAGCCAAAAAAAAACTAAGCAGAAAATATTCTAGTTATCTCCAATGCTTTGGTGATAATATGGACTATGAAACAAATCAACTAGCATGGATTGGACCTAGGATTTCCTTAGAAAGCTCATATAATGTGGTTTGGGTCACTAGCTTTGGGAAGTAGTTGCATCTTGATGGTTTTGTGCAAATCACGTATGACCTTAATCATTAATAATACTGCTCTTACTGGGAGGTGGAGTCTAGTGGGTCACTGGGGCACGCTGTGGGAAAATGTAATATTTTTCATCTCCTAGCCACCATGAGATGAGCAATGTTGTTCTTCTTGCTAATACTTTCTGATTCTTTTCACACCATATCCACGAACAACGGAATTGACCTATATAATCCAAACTCAGTGTAAATATGAGCTGAAATATACTTTAGGAACCTGTAGTTATTGATTTCAAGTGGTTACATAAATAATTTGAGCTCTGTAACTGTCATTATTGTATCTGTGTGAGTTGGCTTCCATATACATAGGAAATCTAAATGAATCAATATTTTTATTCTTATAGATAGTTTGTATTTAGCAAGTAATGCATTTAGCCAACAAATCAACACCTGATGAGCTTTCAGAGACCATTCTAGTAACTATATGATTCCTTACATTATTTAAACTCATAAACACACATTAAACAATGATTTTAACAAATATAATACAAAACCTACTGTTTAGTTAGAGAAAGAGTTCAACTGATTTCCCCCCCCCCATGGGTTTAGATAGGAGGTGACATCATGATTGTGTTGGTGAAGAATTTGACATTATTTTATTTTTCATTTCAAGTTAAAAATAACATTAATGATGAAGAATAGAAATTTTCAATTAGCTATGAAATTGATGCCATGAAAATACCAAATTCCCTGAGACATCTCAATCATTACCATATTTTTTCAAATCAATGTACAGAAATTAGCTTTAAAGATGCCACCTGAGTTGTTGCAGAAAAAAGTTACTAGTAATAATAGCTACGTGTTTCAAACTTGTAAGTGCTTTATTCATTATATTTATTTATTTGTATCAACTACTCACTATTCCTCTCAATTTCCTTGAAAGAACTAATAGGACCCACTTAAAAATAGAGAATGCTTTACTATTTTGCAAACCGAGTTGTTTTAAGAACAGCTAGTATTGCCACAGATGTTTGTAGAATGTTAAATGTTGCTAATTAATGAAGAGAATAAGACCAGTGCTGTGAACAAAAATTCTAAGCAAAATAAAACTCCCACTGTGACTGTTTCACCATCCATTACCCGAGGAAACCAACATCTTTTATACAAGTTGTATTCCAGCATGGCGGAGAGGGTGATTAAAAGGTCCATATGCTAACAATATGTGTATCCTGCTGAGCAACAGAAGAATCCATTCTACAGGTTAAGGGTTGAGTTTATTTTGTAATGATAAGTAACTTCGTACTTTAGCAATTCCTACAGAGATGAGTGAGATTTTATGAAAAAATAAAAATAGTCAAAGTTACTTACACTTTTAAAAATAAGTGTAGGAAAAGCAGTCCATTTTTATACTGATACCATTCTAACTGAATGCTCAGTAAGAGTGAGAAATATTTAGTCACACCTCAGTTTAATGTCTGACTAGCCATATCCACAGCCTGAAGAATTTATGTTCATTATTTGCTGCATCACCATAACACACAGAACAACCTTTCCCCTATGTTTTAAAATTTTACCTCATTCTTTTGTAAATTAACATAATACAATTGTATCAAATAATATATCTACAACATGAAAAAAAGCCATTTCAAACTTGAGTGTTAAGCAACTGTAAATGAATGAAGTGGGAGTACCTGAGCAGGATTATTCTCTCAGCAACCCTCTCCTAAGTACCGTCTTAAGACCTCCATTTTACTTCTAATTTTCCACACTCTTAGTTCTTTTGTGTCCTGTGGCTCAAATAAACTCATTTCATTTTTGAGCTTTGTAAATAGAACAACGCATCTGTAGCACTCTATGGGACAGAACCTCAATTAATTTTTTCATTCTTTTTAATGACAATGCTTTATTCCCCCAAAATGCATAGTCCAGTTGTTTTTGTTTTATAAATTTCATCTCTTTATACTAAACTAAGAGAAATCAACTTAAAAAAATTCCTTCAATGCCATTTTCTTTCTACTCTCTCAGAAAATCCCTGCATAACCTGAATTTTTCACAGTAATCCATTATTTTCCCAATTGGATTAATTAATGCTTCTGTGCACCCCAGATAGTGTCACACCATTCCCTAATTCTGGTTTAAAAACCTTTCAAATAATAAACAATAGAAAATCCATAACCTGATGCTCAAAGCCTTCTAATCCTATTACATCTGCTTCTCTGCTTTAAAAAGTTTGCCACATCAATGCTTCTTCTAACCTAGAAATATTAATATCTTGGAATTTACTTACACAGGTATTTTGTAAAAATGTTCACATTTGTGTTTGTTTTATTTATTTGTTTTTACTTGTGACCTATAAACGACTTTACATTGACCAAATTTTTATGTAATATACAAAGCGTATTTTCATTGGCCAAAAACTGTTCACTCTTTACATAGGGTAATGCCCATCTTGCGTTTCAGCATTTAATTATTCATTATATAAATTGTATTTTACTTATTTGCCTACTTATAAAACTCAGCAGCACAATCCCAATAAATACATCTACAATACAACTCCTGTAGTGAATAGTACAGGGTAATTTAAAAAGAAGGGGCAGAAAGACTGTATGATTTTGTTTGCAAGAGGAACAGGAAATCTGTTATGAAATTGTGGATCCTTGAACTGACAGGAAGCTATACCTATTATGTCACAACATTGATCCTTAAACTGGACCTGAAAAGAGATAACAGCAATAGACTTTCTAATCTGGGTCAGAGAAATGCATGCAGCTTCAACTGTATTTCTAATCTGAGTCAGAGAAACCATGCAGCTTCAACTGTACACAAATTCTTTGACAACAAAGTAATGTTGAGAGCAGAAGAAACAATTTTCCCAAGGGAAATACATAGAAATTGGTTATCTAATATTAATGGACTCCAATGAAAACAAAATACAAGTAGCATTTTACAGACTGAGCAGGTTATATTTAGGAATATGTATGTATTATGTATGTATGCATGTATGCATACACATACATGTATGTAATAACAAGTAATAGAAAAGAAGACCATGAACTTGAAGAGAGCCAAGAGGGGTATATGGGAGAGTTTGTATGGAAAAAAAGAAAAGTGATTTAATTACATTATGATATCAGAAAATGAAATAATTTAAAGAAGCTCAGAAAAAAAAATTCTCATGACACAATTAAACTTACTAAAGGTGATGGAGATGCATAGAATTGTCAACATTTTTCTATTGTTTAACCTTTCTAACAAAGCATTTTTTTCAAATTATCTAGCATGTACAGTCTTCCAGTACTTTAAATCTCAGCTTTCGAAAGACTAATATTTGAATACTTTGAACTTTTATTCACAATGTTGTAGTATATGAGATCTTCATTCTGTTCCCTCTTCATCTCTGATCCATATGTACCATGCTTTAATAATGCCCATACCTGCCCTGAAAGTACTTACTATAGAATGACTTTGAGAATCTCATATAATTATCAGATGATTCAGTGAGATGGTTCAGTAGTTAAGACCGGTGACTGCTCTTCCAGAGGACCTGGACCTATGTCCCTGCACTCACATGATGGCTCAAAATCATCTGTATCTCCATTTTCAGTGCTTCCAACAATCTCTTCTGATCTCCACAACACCAGACATGCATGAATGCACAGACATACACAAAGACAAAACACCCATACACACAAATAAATATAACTGAAAATATTTATTATTTTAGTTAATTATATTAATTATATTAACTAAATAATATTAACTAATTAATATTAGTTAAAGTCAAAAAAGGGCCCAAGATAGTAACTGGTTCTTCATACAGGAAAAATGACATGGCCCAAATATACTATCAAAGGTTGTCTGCCATAGGTACAACACAGGACCTAAAAACTACTAGTCAGATAAACAAAAGAGAAATTTCTCTTTTCTTCTAGAAGGATCAGATCTAATTTTTCAGTGCCCATGCATCCTTAGTGAGGCTCCACAGAATACCCCAAAGACAGTGAAAGAAGCCTCTCAGACCTTGTGCTGCCTGGTACCTTAGGAACTCCTGTGATGTCTGTGTTCCAGAAGAACAGTAGCCTCCCACTTGGCCATGACTTCTACTATAATTTAACAAGAATCTTTCACTTCTTTTGGGCTGTGAAGACCCTGGTTGAAAAAAAAAAAAAAAAGATCATGTTCAAAGAACCAAAAGACCCATTTTTCCTTAATTTGTTTAATTTTTCATTTAAATTTGAAAAAAGTTTGTTTTACATATCAATCCCAGTTCCTGCACCCTTTAGGCCTCCCCTCTTCCCTCCACCAACCTTGATCCCATCTATTTTCTGCTCCCTAGAGAAAGAGGGCCCAGACTCTCCCCCCATGCGTCTAGGCTCAGAGAGTATCGTTTCTGTGTGGAATGGGCTCCCAAAGTCCATTTGTATACTAGGGATAAATACTGACCCATTATCAGAGGCTCCATAGTTAGCCCAGTCCTCCCAATTAACAAAACATTCAGGGAATCTGGGTTGGTCCTATGCTGGTTTCCCAGCTAACAGACTGGAGTCGATGAGGTCCCCCTTGTTCAGTTTAGCAGTTTCTATGGATTTCTCCAGCTGGATCTTGCCCTTTTTGCTCATCACTCCTGCCGCTCTGCAACTAGATTCCAAGAGTTTAGCTTGGTGTTGAGTTGCGTGTGCTTGCTTCTGTCTCCATCAGTTACTAGATGATGGCTCTAGGATGGCATATAAGGTAGTCATCAATCTCATTATCGGGAAAGTACATTAAAAGTAGACTCTCCACTATTGCTTAGATTGTTAGTTGGGATCATATTGTAAGACCTCTGGATATTTCCCTAGTGCAGGATTTCTCTTAAAACCTATAATGACTCCCTCTATTATGGTATCTCTTTTCTTGATTTACTCTATTCTTTCCCTTACTCAATCTTCCTGTTCTGTCATTTCTTCAAATCATACCAGTGTTTCAAAGGCATGTAGATTCTTACAATGCAAAGTAGATACAACTGAGGTATGTCATTCCACCTGTCCTCTAATTCTTCCATGCATGCCCCTTGTATTTTTAACTATAGAAATGACTTATTTTTTGATGGGCAGTGGTGGTACACACTTTTAATCCTAGCACTTGGGAGTCAGAGGAAGGTGGATCTCTATGAGGTCTAGGCCAGCTTCATCTACAGAGAGAGTACCAGGACATGCTCCAAAGCTACAAAGCTACACAGAAAATCTCTGTATCAATCAGATATTTTATATCATTTTTCAGAGATGCAAAGACCTCAGATCAGTATTAAAATGGATTAAGATATGAATTAGGAGCGATACTCAATTTGCATTTTATGAGAAGTTTATTAACTCTAATGAGTCTCTTGTTAATAGGATGTGAATCACAGTTATTTTTACCATGCACACTGAGGGGAGCCTTCAATATTTCTCTACTTCAGCATCCATTTCCCTATTCCCTGAGATGACTAGAGAATAATGTTCCTGGTGTTTCTATCTGCCCTATCATACTAATTTATGCAGGCATTTTTATTCATATTTATTCACATAAATGTCTAAAAATATAAATTAAATTGAAAATATTTTTTAAAGTATGTATTTTAGGCTGAGTGGTGGTGCATGTCTTTAATCCCAACACTCAGGAGGGAGAGGCAGTTGGATTCCCGTAAGTGTGGCCAACTTCTTGTACAAAGTGAGTTCTTAGACAGCCAGGACTCTTACACAAAGAAAACCCGTCTTGGAAACAAATCTAAACTAATACCAAAAAAAGCAAGGATTCTTTTTTATGTATGTATGTATGTATGTATGTATGTATGTATGTATGTATGTATGTATTTATTTTGCAGTAGTGGATATTCCTAAGTGTACCTAAATCAAGTCATGTATTTCTAATGCTTTGTTACTAACAAGGCAAATGAAGAGACTGTTTATTTCATACTCATGTCTTTAATTATATGCTTCAGGAAATTGGGAATCAAATATTCTGTAATAGGAATATGTGGTGATATGTTGCTTGTAAAAATAAAGATTATCTAAACATCAGAGGGTAGAGTTTGCCACTAGCTAACCATAGAGGTCTTGAGGTCCGTACAGCCAGACAGGACGTGAGATTGGGGGCAGGGGGGGAGGCAGAAAGTCAGATGGCTTGATATAGGATTTTTATAGGTGGGAAGAAACAGGAAATCTCTGGCTTTTCTGCTGGGAAGCTAATGAGGTAAATGTGGCTATGACTTGTTCCTCTTCTCTCTGATCTCTAGCATTTCCCTCTTTATCTGAGTCTGGATTTTTATTATTTAGGCCAATTATAACTTTCTTTACAGGAATTTTAGCCCCTGGCTCTTCCTTCACTTTTTGGCATGGGAATTTCCTTCAACCACAGAAGTTCTACTGGACAAATCCATGAAGAGACAACCGTATCTATTTCAACTCCCATTAATTTATGTGGAATTAGTAAAATAGTGTTTATAATATTTAATTTTAACAAGGAAAATTGTCATTATTAGGGACATAATAAACATCCTAGTCTCTACAAACTTTGAGAAAGTTTCTTAAAACAATATCATGTGATGAGAAATGTCACTTTTAGCATCAAACACATTTACAAGTTGCATGTATGCAATTTATGATTTGAGAACTTGGCTACTTTAATCATCATCTTTTACTTTTTAATAATATTGTTATTATTCCTTTGATAATTTTCATAGAATATATTTTGGTTATATTATACCCCCAAACCCTGCAGGATGCATCAAAATCCCTATCCTCTTAATTTCTCATGATTTTATTTACTTAATTATTTTTGTTCATTAAATCCAATTCATGTTCCTCAACTATTCCTGATGTGGAACATTTCTATGTGAGTTCATGCCATATGGGTAGCGTTGCCCAAGGACAGTGGAAAATAGCAAAAGATCCCCAAAATTTGAAGTTATAGGTGTTATGTGTCATTTGACATGAGGGTTAGGAACCAAACTTTGGTCCTCAGTAAGAAGAATAAGTACTTTTCACTGCTGAGCCATCTCTCCTGACCCAGTATTGATTTTTCATTAGTGTTATAATTTATCCAAACATACACAACAATATTATAATTTGCTGATACAGGAAAATTAAATGTTTAAATTTGATATGATTTGTTTTTTCTATTTTTTTCTGCCTCAGGTAGTATTAAGCTAAGGAATTAGGTGGCTAGACACAGCAGAGTTATAGACATGTGTTTGTGTGTGTGTGTGTGTGTGTGTGTGTGTGTGTGTGTGTGTGTGTGTGCGTGCGTGTGAGTGTACTTGAAGAAATAAAGTTATGGACCACATTGGATTTCTTCATAGATTATTTGTATGGAGAAAAATAGAAGAAAAGAGAGACGAGAGATCAGGTACTGCATGAATATATTCTGAAAGATAGCAAATTATTGGGGATAACTGCCTTGAGGTTAGTGTTATTGTTTTGATACAGCTGCTGTGATGCAGCTGCTATGGCCTAAGAAACACAAACACGAGATTGAGCGCCCACGTGGAGTTTATTGAGAGAGGGGAGAGGAAAGCGGGGAGAGAGAGAGATAAAGGGGGCCCCAGAGAGAGCGAGAGAGGGAAGCAAGAGAGAGGGAGATGAGAGGGACAAGAGAGAGCAAGAGAGAGCAAGAGAGAGCAAGAGAGAGCAAGAGAGAGGGACACTTGGTGCGCTTGCTTTAAAAGGGGAGCTTGCTCATGCGTAACCCAGTCTCTGAGGCCAGGTAGCTTGGGCAGTGGGGCTTGCATAACCCAGTCTCCGCCCAGCCAGGTAAGGCCTGACTTAGTGATTATACGTCCCGCCCATCAGAGGCGGGGCCCACAGACTGCCCAGCCTCAACATTCCCACCTCTTATTACTATTAAAAAGGTGGGGGTTGGGCATGGCCCAACAGGGTGAGTCTGCAGGTTTCTAACAGTTAGAATTAAATATATGGAGTGCCTAAGATTCGTTTGTGAAGCAGTTTCATATAGACCTCATTGTAGATTATTTGTATGTTGAAACATAAGAGAAAAAGAGAGAATAGACCTCATGTATGGCAGGAATATGTTCTGTCGGATAGCAAACTATTGAAGGTTTCTACATTGAATTTAATAAAGCTTTACTGAATAGGAGCATGGAGAAAGGATGAACTGGTCAGTCAAGGTCATCTCAAGTTCTGACATGTTTGCATGTACTGTTTCCAAGGATGGCTTACTGATTTAGGAAAGAGAGATTTGATTAGAAGCAAACAACAATATCCAGACTGCTCTTTTTGTATTTCTAGCCTGTTACCAAGGCAGCAGCAAAGGCATTTCTGGTCACTAGCAAGAAAGAAACTGGCTACTAGGCCAGGATATTTCTGGTTTAAACCTAAGGAAAAAGTGTTCCATTTCAGGCACATAGACCCTAAACTGCCTATAGGCTAAGTTATATATACTGTTCTTATCATTCCTTAAAGGAAGGAAGATATAATGAAGGCATTCTTTTGATCTCATTTTGACTATCAGATGATTGAAATAATGAGTCACAATAAACTAGCATTTCTCCAGCACTCTTATTCTGAGATATTCTAAAGATTGAGAATTTTGGACCAGCCAGATATAGAGGTTATTTTCTAGAAAAGTATGTAGTCATGCCAGAGAACCTTGCAGAAGAGATTGGAGCTAAAACAATGGAGACTATGGGGACCACACCTTGCCAAGGAATGATTGCTTACCTATACTGGTAATTCTCTAAATAATAGCAAAGGACATTGTGAGCACTTCAGAGGAATTGCAGGGGAGAGGAATTCCCTGGAACTCTTTCTTCTTCATTCCAATTAGTCACGTTGAATAAATCTTCTTTTTTTCTGATTTTTCATTTGCTTGTTTGATTCATTGTTAGCCTATTGAGGAAAGATTGCTGGCAGTTTGATTCTTAGGGTTACTGATATTCAGGCTCTGACACTAACAGATAAAACTTTGAAACAACACAAATCTGTTTCCACATAGATCTAAAGATTAGAGGGTTAAAATGGGACTCATGGAATTAAAATCAGGGACTTTCTATGTTCTGTTCTTTTTCGAAAGCTCCAAACAACACTACTTTTGCTTGTGGCTTCAATTATCTCAAGACTGCCTACATATTTTTGCTCATATCCTATTCAAGCCACATTACTCAAATTTCTTTTGGTTGATGCATTGTCTGGTTTGTATCACCTTGACACTACCTAGAGTCATCAGAGGAAAGAGCCTCAGTTGAGGAAATGTCTCTAGAAGACTCAGCTGCATTTTCCAATTTAGTGATCAATGAAGAATAGCCCAGAAATGGTGGATGGTGCCATACCTGAGCAAGTGTTCCTACATTCCATAAGAAGGTGTGCTGAACAAGCAATAAGAAGCTTCCCTCTATGGACATTTTATCAGCTCCTGCTTCTGGGATCCTTCCCTGTTTGAGTTCCAGTCCTGATTTTCTTCAGGGATAAACAGCAATACTCAAGTGTGAGCTAAAATTTCGTTCCTCCCTAACATGTTTTTGGTCATGATGTTTTGTCACATCAATAGAAACCCTAACATGGTTGATACAAGCCTTTTTTCAGGGTCTGAGTTTCTTTCCTTCTTCTAATGAGGATTTTTTTATTATAATGGGGTCTCTGCTGTCAGTGATAATATCCTGATGTCAAAATCATCTACTTAATATTTTTAAGGTTTGTGTAACCTTGTCAGGTGATCTTATTCACAAATGTTTGGGATTTGATAGTGAAAGTTCAACCTAACACTGTAACAAATTTTTCTCTACCTTACCAGCCAGCTACTAAATAATGACTTGAAGACTTGAAAACTAAGTCTATACTTTAGGCTTGTTTAAGTAGTTCATATAACTTAAATTAGCCTATCTATATTAACCAATGTTCTATCATGTGGTGTTACCTTTCTTCCATCTTATACCTCTTGTTTCTTCTTCCTCTAGCTGGTGACTCCACCCTTCTTCTTCCCAGAGTTCTCTCTAACCCTGAATGTCAATGTCCAGCCTAACTTTTTCCTAGCTACTCGATGTTCAGCTGTTCATTACAGCAATCCTAGCTACACAGTTTTACACAGAGTTCAAATACTCCAAAACATAACACTGTGTCTAGTGGTCATTTACTAAAAGTATGATTATAGTTATCTGTAAAATGTTGCTGAAATAGCCTTGATTTATTTTTGTTCCGTATACTTTGAGGCGACAAATACTGGTTAAAAAATAAATAATTCTTGTTTTATATTTAATGAGTACAATGGACAAGGATTGATGAAAAGTAATTAACAAATATATTACCCAAAGCAGTTAAAATTTTGTTGTCAGAACATTTAAAATATCCTCTTGTTTATGACAGTGCTGGGTAATCTTTTCTCATTTATTACTTCCCCTATATATAGGTAGTCCTCAATCATCCATTTAATTTGAAAAAGCTGTTTATTTCCTTCTATCTACCATAATATTCTACTGATATTATATTTACAGATGTATTTGCATTTTTATTGACTTATTTATTTCTTGTTTGTGTTTTTGGAATATTATTGGAGTCTATATGCAACTGAAAGTCAGAGTGAAACTCACAAAAATGACCATTCTTTTCCTCAGTAATCTGGATCCCAGGTGTCAAATTCTTATTATCAAAAATGGTAACAACCACCATTGTTTACTGACTAATCTTGCTGTCCACAGAGATTTCTTTAGTAGAAAGTAAAAGGGAAAAATTCACACAAATTTATACTGCCCTATATATAACCAGAGATGATTTTATAATTACAAACATCTTTACAAATTAAATTCATGGACACAAAATAAAACATTGGTTAGCAAAGGTAGGTGGGTAGTAGAGAGTGTATTGTTAAAAAATACAAGTTTCAGTTAGGTGGAAGGAATACTTTTTGAAATCTATTGAATGGTTCAATGACTGTAGTGGATAAAAACATGAAAAGTATAAAATATTCTTCTTATGAAATTATGGAAGAAAATGGTGCATATTGACACATGAGATTGTGTTACATAAATACACACATAAACACACACACAATTTATAAATAGGAAATAAAAGGAAAGCATTATCTCCTGATTGCATTTTCTTATAATAGCTCAGTGGAATTTTACACCTCTCCCATTCAATCAAAGCTTTTGGTTTCAGTTAGACTTTAATAGGAACTCAAGTAGCTGTGAATAAACAATCATAAATGGTTTCTAGGTACTCAGCAATGTTCACAGCTTACCTTGCTGACCAACTAATTATAGAATTACCTGAGGGAAATTGTAATATACATATATAAGACAATAGTCCTATCATACTTCATAAACTAAATTTAACCAGAATGCCATACAGAGGAATATTCTAACAGCATGCCAAGTGAGAACTACTGGAAGTCTATCACATAATATGATTATTGCTAAAAATCAAGCTTTTCTGGTCAGGGTGCATGTGAGGGGGGAGAGTGGGAAAGAGGGAGACAGGGAGGGAGGGAGGGAGAGAGGGAGAGAGGGAGGGATGGAGGGAGAGGAAACTGGGATCAACATGTAAAATAAAAAAAAATAATTAAAAAAAATCAAGCTTTTCTCAAATCCTGTGGTATTGTATTTAATTACGAACATTCCTTTCACAAAATTATCATATAGGATGTGGTATGCTTTTATTTGAGTAATCAACTCAAAATAACTTGAATAAAGAAATAATCTTAAATTAAGTTTTCTTTTTCACTATGCTTGTGTAGTAAAGGAAGAGCTACAATTTGCTTTCTTTGCAAAGGTCTGTGTCCTCTAATTTGGAGAAGATTCTAAACAGTCCAGCAAATTTATTTTTCTTTGCAACTGGTGTGGGTGATGCATGTATGTGCTTTATGTGTGGTGGATGTGGCTGTGAAACATGTAAACATGCTCAGAGGCTAGAGAATGATCTGAGGTATCCTGCTGTACCACTCTCAAACTTCTTTCCTTGAGAGTCTTTTACTAAACCTCAAATTAGAAAATCACCCAATAAACCATAGACACCCCTGTGCCTCCACATCTCCCCAAACACAGAGGTTATTGGCTTGCCCATACCCATACTTGCCTTCTTTCTTGAATGCTGAGGATTCAAATTTGCAGTCTCATGCATTCACACTGAGTTATCTCCCCAGCTCTAACTAATTATATTTTCTTCTATTCTGTAGTTTGTATCCTAGTACTATTGACTCTTCATCCCATAGGTGATGGAAGCAGAAGCAGAGATCTGTAACTAAGCACTGACCCAAACTCATGGAGTCCAGTTTCAGAGAGGGAAGAGTGGCGAACATAGAGGTCAAGACCATCCTAGGAAAACCCACACAAACAGCTGACCTGAGCCAAGTGGGAACTCATGGACCCCAGTCTGACAGCTGGGAAACCAACATAGGACCAAACCAGACCCCCTGAATGTTGGTGTCAGCTAGGAGGACCTCTAGCAGTGGAACCAGGATGTAGCCCTAGTGCACAAATGGAGTTGGGGAGCCCATTCCCCAGAGAGGGATACTCCCTTAGCCTACAGACAAGGGGGAAGGGCCTAGGCCTTACCCTAATTGACTTGACAAAGGCCTTATCCTCCCTGGAAAGTGGGTAGGGGATGGAGGGTGGGGGGATGAGAGGGTAGGAAGTAGAGGGAACTTGGATTGATATATAAAATAAGAAAAAATATTAAATAATAAGAAGAAAAAGAAAAGAAATATTTATAATTCAACAGTCCCAGGTTTTCCTTTGATAGGAAAACATTTACTATTGATGAATATGATGATTGATTTATGAACCTTCACATTTTTAATTTTTAAATTTTGTAAACATTTTTATGTTTTACATATTATTTTATTCTCACTCTCTGTCTCTCTCATGTGTATGTGTGTGCTAGTATATGTGTGTGTGCATGTGCACGTGTGTGTGTTTGTGTGTGTGTGTGTGTGTGTATGAATATGTGCACAGTAGTACACAAGTGGATATCCTAAGACAACTCTAAGTAATTCATCTTCTCTTTCCAGCATATTGATCCCAGGGATCAAAATCAGTCATCAGACATCTTTACCTTCATAGCATTCTCATGGACGCCAGTATTTTAATTTCTTTAGGAAATTATTTTGGTAAAGTGTAAATATCCACTTATTTGTCAATTATTTTTAGGTCACCAAGAATGTTTAGCATTTATTGTTCACACATGCCTCCAATGATCTTGTGTAATTATAGTGTGTGAAAAGATACCTTATTCATCTTTGACCTTATAAGAATATTTTCTTTTTTAGTGTAGCTAAGGAGGAACTCATTTTGGTGATCTTTTTTGAAGAAACAACTCTTTATTGTATACAGTTTATATGCTAGTTCATATTGTATTATTTTACACTTAAATTTTATCATTTCTTTCTATCAAATTTACATTCGTTTTATTCCCCTTTATACCATTCCTTGGTGGAAAGAAATTTGAATACATTGTTTATACCCATTTGTAAAGAACAAAAATTAAAATGTAATATTTTATTCTTTAATGTAAATTTATCTTTTGAATATTGGATGGCAAACACTCTTAGAGAGACTTTGAAGGATAATACAATGGTATGTTTATATAAATTGTTCAAAATATTATTCTAAAATGGAAAATAATGAATCTAAAATTTTGTGTGTTCTTTTTCATTTATGACAACAGACAGTAAAAAAAATGCTAAGTCTGATTAATCATTTCACATACAAAAAATACATTTCAAATCATGCTCTCATTTGGGATAATGCTCCAGTACTACTTCAATTCTCTCTTTATGTTGAACATTTCCCTATTATACATAAGCATATTTGTTATTTTTGGTTTCTATAATAAAACATCATTACCAAATCAACTCAGAAAAGGAAAAATTAATTATGGGTCAGCTCATGCTTCTAGAAGGATAGCCCATAAAAGAGGTAGCTTGAGAAAAAATTAAGAGAGGACATTCCCATCTATAAGGAATTATCAGAGAACTGAACTGAAATTATGATGAGTTCATAAACTCTCCAAGTTTATACTTGGTAATATACATCCTGTTGCAAGCCTCCATCTCCTAAAAGTTTTGCAATCTTCTCAAACAGCATGAGCAACTGGAGTTCAAGACTTCTAATACATTAGCACAATAAGCATATATCTCATTCAAACACCACAATAAAATGATAAATATTCTGAAGTTATAAAAATATGTTTATAAACCTAATTTTGCCATTCTGATGTTATATAATTTTGTTTATTTTTAGAATATTGTCTCGCATACTATTGCCTGATGACTTTCATATAGTTTAGATTTCACCTATGTTTCACTTTGAACAAAAACAAACAAAATAAGTATTTCTTAATTTTTTTTCCTTTGCTGCAATAGAGGGCCAGATAGGATATCATTTATAATGAATAAAGCTTTATTTTCTCCTACAGTTCTAGAGTTTGGGAAGACAAAAAGACTGTAGTGGTTGTATACTATATGATTGTGTACCAGAGTGAAAAAAGTAGTAAATTAACATAAGAGAAAAATAGAATAAATCTGACTCAATTTACAAAAATGGACAATCTAGAAAATAAAATAAATCCCACAGGAAAAAAAAATGTATCTAGCCTAGAATGTTTTTTCTTCTTTTTATTTATTTTTCTTATTTTACCTATTCATCCCAGTTCTCTCTCCCTCACTCTCTCTCACCCTCCCATGCCCCAGAACCACCCTACCCTCCCATTTACCCACACATACTCCACATGTAGGGTGATGCCTCACAGAAGGGGACATCTAAATATGTCAAGTCATTTGGAGTAGGGACTAGGCCCTCCCTCCTGTCTCCAGGTTAAGTGAGTATCCCTCCATGGGGAATGTGCTCCCAAAGTCCTTTAGAATGGTTTTTTTCACATTGATTAACTTTTTATTATTTCATTGAATTTCTTGGAAATCATCCCTTCCCCAACATTTCGTAGATCTATTCCCCTTTCCTACCATCTAATTTGTGTCAAATTTTTTCATCCTTTAAATATTCTGCTTTGCTTTATTGAAAAAACTATTTATACCATATATTTTAATCATTTATTTTCCCACCCAAATGCATCCAGTTGCTGTACCACTTCACACTCACCCAATATGTATTTCTCTCTCTATTTCAAATAAAACCAATCACACACACACACACACACACACACACACACACACACACACACACATACACCAAATATGAAAATAAAAACAAAGCAAATATGATCAAAAATTTCTAAAAACAATGCTAAATGAAACAAAAATAATATTGAATTCGCTTTGCGTCAGGCTACTACTCCTGGGCATGAAACTTGCCCTGAAGTTTGGTTGACATACCCAGTGAGACTTGTTTAGAGAAAAATGATGTTTCCATTGCTATTAGGTATCAGTTGCAGAGTGTTTTGTATCTCCTTCCTGCTTTAAGTGCTATGGACCCATTTGGCTTGAACCTGTACATATCTTGTGCATGCTCTCATAATCTATATAGATTCATAAATGTAGCAATACTGTTAAATCTGGAAGACACTTCGTCATCACCTACAGTTTCATGCAGGGCCTCTGTACAGGAAATCCTATGAAGAAATTTAACAGACTTAGTAAATATCTGAAAATGTGGAACAGTTTCCATGAGTCCTTCAGTATTGTATCTTTCGCACTTAATGAAAGCAATGTTCAATGCATGACACTGCTAAATACTGCTGTTAGTTTGGGGTGGAGCCTGCTTTCCTTGGCCAAGAACTTGCAGCAGATAATGTGTCATGACACTGTGGAAAAATTTTCATAGACAGCCGCATTTTCAGGAGCATGGAATCTTCCCTATCAAATGAGTTTGCACTTTCACAGTTTAAATATTTGACAGGTATGTTCGTGCTTTAAGGATACTTTCCAATGTACCTTTTTACACTGGATATTTTTAAGAATGCAGATTATTAACCATGTCAAGGAATTAATGTTAATTTCCTGGAAACTTCCTCTGTCAAATATATTAGTCACTTACTTTTAAAATCATCCTCATTTATTTTGACAGATGGGCAAAATGAAACTGGATCCTATTCTTTGCCAAAATATAGCCAGAATACCCTCTGG
This sequence comes from Cricetiscus sungorus, assembly GCA_030556225.1. NCBI lineage: Eukaryota > Metazoa > Chordata > Mammalia > Rodentia > Cricetidae > Cricetiscus > Cricetiscus sungorus. Next base: position 47,898,892 of record JANBXA010000726.1, on the reverse strand, counting down.
CCAATTCCTCATACATTCTTCATTGCCCACTGAAATGCCTCTTCAGCTAGTCTTTCTCTGCGTCCTCTAGTCTTTCAGTCCCCCGCCAGATAAATGAAAAGCAATTCAATGGCTTTTCTAGCCTCTAGTCTTCCAGTCACCCAAAAGACAAATGAAAAGCATTCAATAGCTGTTCTAGCCCTAAATTCCAAATTCTGTCACATTTGTCCTGCAAAAAATTTCCACAAATTCTTGTTTATGATAACTGCCCCATATGTCAGTACCAATGATCTGTAGGAGTTATATTCCTTTTTGCATTGACAAAATTTTTGACAAGGATTAATTTAAGGAAGTAAGCATTTCTTTCTGCCTTATAGTGAAAGAGGATACATTCTTTAATGTTGGAAATGTCAATAGCTGGAGGCTAGTTTGTCACATTGTAGCTGTACTCTGGAATCAGAATGTAGAACTTTATCCTTAGAATTATGAAACTTCTATTTTAATGATAAAATTGAACATAATCATAATATTTTAAGTTCATACTTCTATTGACAAAACATTGCTAATATTATTAACAGCCGTATAAGAATGTACACATTACCTCAATTTCACAAATGAAGCTATGAACAAAGAAATAATAGGATTTTATCTGTTGTTCTTGTGCAGCTGCAATTGCCTAAGAAAAACAAACACAAGACTCAGTGCCCACACAGAGTTTATTGAGAGAGGGGAGGAAAGGGGGATAGCTGGTGGCCAACCAAAATCGGGGAGGGGGGAGTGATGGGAGATGCTATTCTGTATATATGTTTCTCATACTGGTTAATAAAGCCCTGTGGCCAATAGGAAACAAGATAGGCGGGGCTAGGAGACCAGGAGGAGGAGGAGGAAAGAGGAAGTAGTAGGGAGGAGTCGAGATGAAGCCCAGAGAGGAAGGAAGACGCCCACAGCGGCTCCCCCATAAGACAATCACGTGGAAATACTTAGATAAGTAGAAATGGGTTAATAATTAAGACAGAGCTAGCCCATTAACAATAATGGTAATTGGCCAACAGGATTGTATCAAATATAGAGTCTCCTGCGTGTTATTGGGGGACGGCACACCAGATCAGCGGCAGGCGGACTGGCTGGAAAACAACAAGCTACAGATGGTGCCCAATGTGGCTATAAGAACTTTCACTTAAAACTAATAAGAGCTTAAGAAATGTTTTAGAAACAAAGGAACAGAGACTAGCAAGACTTCTTAGTAGCAGCATTTTCTCAGTTGGATTTGTTTTGCTCTAGACAGAGATTTGTGCAGCTCCTTTAAGGAAGGTTTCCAAAATTAGCATAAGCTGCAAAAAAGCCGCCTTGCTTTTAAAGAGCTCTGCTAACAATTCATTGGTGTGTATGAGAGCTGCAATGAAGGTTTACACTGCGTTTTAAAAAATATGCTGGCTTGGGAGAGAAAAGGAAACAGGGTATAATGGTTTCAAAAGAAAAAAGAAAGTAAAATGGATGGGTATATTGGCGCACGCCATTATTCCCAGCACTCGGCAGACAGAGGCAAGCAGATCTCTATGATTTCAAAGCAAACCTGGTATGCAATGTATTCCAGGAGAGATAAAAATTACACAGAGAATCCCTGTCTCAAAATATGTAAAAATAGAAGTAGAAGAAATAGAATAATAATAAAGCCATGTAAAAATGGAAAGCACAGAGAAATTTTGGATACTATAAATTATTTGATTGCTGAAAAAATAACTACTGATAAGAGAAATGCTGCTGGATTAATTCAATTTATATATTTTAAAAATGCTTTGACTCCAAAATTTAAGCCTAAGGACAAGTTACTGGGGAAAAGGATTTCTATTTTTGTTTCCACAGAAAATGAAAAGCTATGGATTCTTTCCAGACTTATGTGGTTTGATCAAGCAAGACCCCCTGAAGCAATGTCTACAGCCAAGATTCCTGCATCTTCTTTGGACCCCCATGACAGCGCCCTCTACCAGCAGGAAGTAGTTTGGAAAGAACAACGCCCAAATTCCCAAATATTGATTATAAATGTTCGTTTTATTTAAATGGACTTGGTTATAAATGGCTATAACCACAAGCAATCTTTTTAAAGATTTTATGGTATAGATATGAATACTTTGCTTTGAAATGGATTTTCTTTTGTTGATACAATTTAAGGTCAATTTTGTGATATGTATATTTCTCCTCTTGTTTAGGTATTGTGTTTATATAGCTCATTGGAAAATGTAATGTATAATTTAGTACAGATTATAGAGAGTTACCTATGATAGTTAAAACTTGGAGTTAAGTTAGTTAGGATTTCTAGATATGCAGAGGTGTATTAGAGATGAATAGGCATTCTTCAAATCTTTCAAAGATTTACAGAATATGGCATTTAAAATAGATTAGGGTTTTTTCTTGACAATGAGGCACAACTGCTCCTGGTAACACCACCTACAGAAGAAAGATAGACATCGAAGAAACACATTATGAAGTTTGCTTCTAATATGGCAAGATTAGGCATTTGAGCAAGGTACTTCTCTTGTCTAGACTGTTTGACTTTATGTTGTAGAAACTGGACATGCAGGACCCACAAAAAGATGACTGCTGATGCAAGATGGACATTGCTACATGGTTCCTGCTTCATGGAAGAGGCTGCCAGACAGCCAGACAGTCTACAGGACACAGAGAAATGTTTCCTGCCTTGTTGAGGAGTCTGGACACATACTATGGCCTATGGGCTGAAGATGGAACATTACAGAAGAACTTCTGGTGACTGACCAGGCAATGAGTTGTCTCTGTCATTTCTAGAGTTTATATATTATCCTTCTGTGGTCTTTGAAGGAGTTGAAGACAGATTGTTATGGTTATAGTTTTCCTTAATAAGGATTAAAGATAAGTTACATATAGGACTTTAGACTCACAAAGATAGGATAGTTGATATTTTCTTAAAGTCTTACAAAATGTTAATGGACTAAATATTGTTTACTGTGATTCTTATTTGATAACTGTTGTATAGTACATTTTGCTATATTAAGGTTAAACCCCTTCTTTTACTTTAGACAGAAAAGAGGAGATGATGGGAGATGTTATTCTGTATATATATTTCTCATACTGGTTAATAAAGCCCTGTGGCCAATAGGAAACAAGATAGGCGGGGCTAGGAGACCAGGAGGAGGAAAGAGGAAGTAGTAGGGAGGAGTCAAGATGTAGCCTGGGGAGGAAGGAAGACGCCTGCAGCGGCTCCCCAATAAAACGACCACGAGGAAATACTTAGATAAGTAGAAATGGGTTAAAAATTAAGACAGAGCTAGCCCATTAACAATAATGGTAATTGGCCAACAGGATTGTATCAAATACAGAGTCTCTGAGTGTTATTTGGGGCTGGTGTGGCTGTGGGCCCAGACTTGTGGGCTGGCAGAAACATACACACAGGGGAGAGAGAGGGAGAGAGAGAGAGAGAGAGCAGGTAAAGCCTGACATAGTGATGACATTGCCATGGGCATCCCACCCATTGTCAAAGGCAGAGTCAGGAGACTTCAGGCTCCCAACATTCCTACTTCTTATTGTTATTAAAAAGGTGGGGGGTTGGGCATGGCCCAACAGGGTCTGGTGAAAGCAGGTTCCCAACATTCCCACCTCTTATTGCTATTAAAAAGGTAGGGGTTGGGCGTGGCAGGTTATGGAATAAGGACATTGAGTTCTCTAAAGACTGCTTCCTGCTGACTTGAGGCATTGATCATCTTTTGCGGGATCTGAGAAAGCTGGGGTGCTGCCACGTCCTGGTAGCTGATAGTTTCATTGCAGTCCTGACTCTATGGAACTCTGGCGTCTTGAGACCTGGCAAGATGTTAGCAGAGCAGAGGAAAAGGTTAGGTTTTTTCTTTTTAGGTCTTAGTCCTTAATAGGAGAAATGTAAGGTGGGGGAGGAGTTCCCATGGGGGTCCCAGGACAAGGGAAGGAAGTCCCAAGGCCAGGAAAAAGTTGAGTAATATTTATTTGGAGTGAATCTGACTGGTGTGGATGGGTCCAATTCGGCTCCCTGGAACTTACAAAAATCCTTTGAGTTTGTGAAGCATAAATATTAGACACATTAGGAACATATTTATCTTAGAAATGTTACCTTTATTTGGAGTTACAAGTGTTCAATGATTTGTGTCTCTAGATCCATGGCTGTCATTCCTGTAACAACAACTAATTGGTTAGATTAAAAGTTTTAGGTCGGCCTGAGGACAGGAAGAAAAGCATGAAGCTTCCAATCCGGCAGGGTGAGGTTACAGGAATGAATTCTTAATCTTCTAGAATAGGAGACAGTGTAGTTGATCTCGGTGTCCTCCGGAATTTAAGGGAGCAGGGTCCTGTTGTAGTTGCTGTATATGAGGGATTAGTTTTGGGTGAGGAAGTAAAGGGTTTGAGGTGGGATAAATGAATCCAGTGGAAAAGGCCCTCAAGCTTAGCAGCTGTTGGAGTGACAAGGATTACCTTGAAGGGGACCTGCCATTTAGAGGAAAGGGGCGAGGGACATTGGTCTGGGGGAGAGAGAAGGACCTGGTCCCCGATGTTAATTGGGGATGTACAGAAATTGGCACAAAGTTGAAGCAGGGAGTGGTCAGTAAAGTTCCATAGGAGGGAACAGAGATGATGAAGTAAGGGTGTAAGCAGGTGGTCAGGGAGAGGTGACAGTTCAGGTGAGAGACCAGGTGTTAGAACTGGCCTCCCATACATAAATTCAAAGGGTGAGATGAGAAAGGGTCATTTGGAGAATTTTACCCAGTCAAGGTGAAGTTCCGGTGATATTTTAACAAGAACACTTTTTAAGGAATGGCTAGTACGCTCTATCTTCCCTGAGGACTGGGGGGTGATAGGTGATATGGAAATGCCAAGGGATGTTTAGAGTTTAGATAAGATTTGTGAAATCTGAGAGGTGAACTCAGGACCATTATCTGACTGAAGAGAAGTTGGGATTCCACACCGTGGAACTATTTCCCTGAGAAGGGTGTCAGAGACTGTCTGAGCTTTCTTGTAAGTAGTTGGAAAAGCTTCCACCCACCCTGAGAAGGTATCAACCAATACCAGGAGATTTTTGACCCGTCTGACTGTAGGCATGTGGGTAAAGTCAAGTTGCCAGTCAGTCCCTGGGAGAGAGCCCTTGGCCTGGTGGGTAGGAAAAGGGAAGCTACGATACCTAGAGTTGGGATCTGACATCTGACAGGTTTTACAAGAGGCAGTGATAGTTTTTAAGAACTCCAAGTCCTCAGGAGTGGACTGGAGGTGAGCCTTGACAAAATGAGAAAGAGCCTTGCTGTTAGGATGAAAGAGCTGGTGTAAATAGAACAGAATTTGTTGAGTATTAGGAGGTGACTGTGAGGATGTGGGTGTGAGGACTCCCTGTGGTGGGTGTAGTGAATGTGGGCTTCTGAGGGCTGCAGCTTTAGCTGCTTCATCAGCCCAGTTGTTTCCCTTAGAGATAATAGAGCAGTCAGTCTTATGAGACCGGCAGTGAATAATCCCTATAGCTTTGGGGAGATGGGAGGCCTTTAACATGGCCATAATATAGCCTGAGTTACTTATAGGTAAGCAGCCCCTGCTCTTTCCGGAGAGCAGCATGGGACAGGAGGATGTGAAAAGCATATTTGGAATCTGTATAGACATTTAGGGTCTGCCCCTATGATAATTGAAAGGCAAGGGTGAGGGCTATTAATTCAGCCTTTTGGCTAGTAGTATGGGCAGAGAGTGACTGTGCCTCTATCATTTTAGTATCTGACACTATGCCATAGCCTGCTCTATGGATCCCCTTATGTAAAAAGGAGCTGCCATCTGTATACCAGGTATAGGTGGCCTGAGGTAGTATGCCCTCCTGTATGTGTGTAGGATGGGGCAATAGTTCCTCTAAAGTTTCAATGCAAGAATGAGATGGGGAAGAGTTAGTATTAGGTTGAGGTAGGAGATTTGAGATATTAAGGGGTGGGCAGGATTGGAAAGTAAGTGTGGCATCTTCTATTAATGCCACTTGGAGGAAAAGAACTCTAGAAGGAGGTAGAGTTTGTAAGCCTTTATAAGTTAAGAGATGAGACAGGTTATGGTGGGAGAAGACAGTGATGTGTGACCCAAAGGTTAGTTTTGTTGACTCATGAATGAGGAGCTCAGCAGCTGCTAAAGCACATATGCAGGGTGCCCATCCTTGGGCAGTTCAGTCTAGTTTCTTGGACAAATATGCTACAGGTGCAAAGGAAGGTCCCAGCTGGTAGCCTAGAACTCCAAGCATGTATCCTTCCTTTTCTGTTACATAAAGAGAGAATGGACGAGTTAGGTCTGGCAGGTGAAGAGCTGGGGCCTGGAGAAGAGCCTGTTTGAGTTTTTGGAAGGGCTTAGTAATGGGGTTAAGGTGAGGTTCATGAGGGGAGCCAAGAGCTGCCTCATATAGGGGGCGAGGAAGGAGAGAGTAAGAGGGGACCCAGGAGCATAAGAAGCCAGCTATTCCTAAAAAAGACAAAATTTCCTCTTTAGTAGAAGGAACTGTAAGAGATTGGATTGTATTTTTTTCTGTCTATGGTAATAGCTTTATGAGTTGGGGTTATGGTTAGTCCCAAGTAGGTGACCTGAGAAGTAGACAGCTAGACCTTGGAAGGTGAGACTCTATAACCACTATTGGACAGGAAATTTAGAAGAGCAGAGGTGTTAGTCTGGCTAACGTCTAAGGATGGGCTGCAAAGTAGAATATCGTCTACATACTGTATGAGTTTGGATTTGGGGAGAGACAGAGAAAGCAGGTCAGAGGCCAGAGCTTGGCCAAATAGGTGTGGTCTGTCCCAGAATCCCTGAAGCAGGACAGGCCAGGTGAGCTGTGTGGAAACATGGGTATCAGGGTCAGTCCAGGTGAAAGCAAATATATTTTGAGACTTAGTATCAAGGGGGATAGAGAAAAAAAGGCATCTTTGAGATCCAAAACTGAGAAATGAGAAGTCCCTGAGGGGATAGTAGAAAGAAGTGTGTAAGGGTTAGGTACTATAGGATGGAGGGGGACCACTGCAGAGTTAATGAGTCAGAGGTCCTGAACCAAGCAATAAGGTCCCATTAGGTTTTTTAACTGCTAGTATAGGGGTGTTGAAGGGAGAGGATGTAGGACAGAGTAACTTTTTTCTTAGGAGATCAGAGATGATAAGGTTAAGTCCTCTAAGGCTCTGGAGTGGGAATGGGTACTGGATTTGAGTGAGGTACCTCAAGGGGTTCTGTAGCTGAATGACAATGGGAGAATGGTATCCAGCCACAGAAGGGTTTTTGGTGTCCCAGATTTGGGGGTCCACCTCAGAGGCTCCCAGAAGAAATTACGTATTAGAACCAGTAGGGTGAGCGGCTAGGAGAAGGAGGAGAGGAGCTGCTGATGAGTGTGGTGTTAGGAGAATTGGGGAAGCAAAAGAAATAGAAGCTCCTACCTTGGCTAAAAGATCCCTTCCCAATAGGGGCTCAAGACAAGTAGCTATAGCTAGAAATGAATGAATGAGAGGAATTCCACTAAAAATACAACTGAGTGGTGGGGTTTGATGAGGTAGGTAAGGCTATTCCCCTACCCCGACAATAGGGAGACAAGAAGGAGAAGTGGATCCCCAAAAACTCCCTCAGGACTGGGTACGTGGCACCAGTGTCCAAAAAGAAGGAGATGGATCGCCCTGCTACTTTAATTTCCACCCGGTGGCTCCCTATCAGAGATGACAGTGGTTGGGTCAAGAGAGCACGGGCCCCTTCACTCATCATCGTCCATGGACAGGGCTATGAAGTCCACCAGAGGGCGGTCTGGATCTGATATCCACCTGTCACGAGGGGCACGGGTGCAGTCTGTTGACCAGTGACCCTCTTCATAGCATCTTGGACATGGTTTGAGTGGCACGCGGGGATTAGGACAAGTTCGGGCCCAATGTCCTTCCTGACCACACTTAAAGCATGGACGCTGTGGTCCTCAAGTCCCAGAGGGGCCCAGGGCAGAGTCTGAGGCCAGTCAGAGGGCCTTGGCCAATATATGGTACTTGTATTTAAGGGCTTTGTCATCTCTCCCATGGTACACCTTAAAAGCCACTTGTAAGGCTTCTGCCTGTGGGGTTAGGGGTCCCAACTCCAAGCTTTTAAGTTTAGCCCTTATGTCAGGGTAGCTCTGAGAAAAAAAAATGAGTCATAAGGAGTTGCCTGCCCTCTTGCGTCTCAGGGTCTAGGCTAGAATGCTGTAAAAAGCCTGTGTAAGGCAGTCTAGGAACTGAGAGGGATTTTCTGTTTTGTCCTGAACTACCTCTAAAATTTTTTGATAGTTTTCTGGCTTTAGGGCACCCTTATGGAGACGAGCATGAGGCAGGTAGTAAAGTGGTCTCTAGCCAGAATTATTCCTGGAGTGTTGTAGTCCCAATTAGGCTCATTTTCTGGAACAGCCTCTGACCCAGTAGGGTGAGCAGCCAGAGTTTGAGGAACCTCATCTGCATATGCTTTAGTCTGCTCCCAGACTCATCTACATTCCTCAGGTAGTAGATTGTTGGTTAAGATCATATATATATATATATATATATATATATATATATATATATAAAATGAAAAGTAAGATTATAGGACTGGGTGATATATTGAAACTGTTTTTTAAAGGCAGTAGGGTTAGAGGTATAGGAACCCAGTCTACTTTGTACCTGAGAAAGTTCTGATAGGGAGAAAGGGACATGTACTTTAACCAAACCATCCACTCCAGCCACTTCTCGCAAGGGGAGAACTGTAGCTGGCTTGGTATTGGTGGGTTTAGAACATAAGGCGATCCAAGAGTGGGTAACAGGGGGTGTGAAAGTAGGTGCAAGAGTTGAGCCTTTAGATCAACCAGGCATTGGAGAGGTAGGAGTTGAAGAGGAAGGAGAAACAGAAGAGGTAGTAGAACGTTGAGGATGAAGCGGCAGAGGTTCATTAGCAGGGTCTAAGGTAGTGGAGGTTTCTTCAGGTCAACTTGCATAGCTAGAAGAACATTAGATGGAGAGGAGGAAAATGAAAGAGAGTGTTTATCAGAGAGATAGAGAAAAGCTTCGGCTCCTTAGTAAACAGTAAATCTAGGTGTTCACACATCCCTTTTAAATAGTAGAATTTTTTCATATATGCTGTGAAAGAAAAATACAAAATAATATACAAAATAAGATAAAAACTGAAGGGAGAGAAAACAAAATAGGGAATATATCAGAAAGGAACATTGAATATTTGTGAAAGATTTTATCACAAATGATAAAGTCTGGGGAAATCATATGAATTTAATGTGTTTTATACATTATCTGAGTTGAACATATGTTTAAAAATCACATGATATTTCTTAAAAATGTACAAGCCACATGGTTTTATATTTGCTTAAAATAAATTTAATAAAAATACATCTCAATTTGTTTTGTTGCATGGTGTATCAATCAAAATGTATTTTTATAAATGATGCTCCTAAGACTTATTTTTGCTTATCACAAATATACATAAAACAACCCAAAGATTCATTGAGTGCCTCTGAAACATTTGTCATTTCTCCTGATAAGAAGAACCAAACACAACATGTTAAAAAATTTAAATCCAATACTTATGTTTAATCGCTTTCCCATCAAAGGATAAAATAATAGTAACTCAACACATGTGGTTATAGTATTAATAATCTTACCTTTTGTTCGCATCTTCTTTGTTGTAGTAACTATACTCTTCCTACTTTTTTATATAAATTTCATTTTAATTAGAAACAATCTTATTTTACATAACAATCACAGTTTCCTCTTTCTCCCATCCTCTAATGTCTCCCTCAGACTCCCCCATCCCATCCCCCATTCACTCAACAGGGAAGGTGAAGCCTTACATGAGTGATCATCAAAATCTGTCATACCATTTGTGGTAGGGCTTAGGCCCTCCTCTGTGTACCTAGGGTAGGGGACTATCAGCAAAATTTACTTTCTGTCCCTTTAATAATTTTTGTTGTTTCCTCTGGGTGTTTTCCTACATCTTGCTTAAATTGCACATCCAATATAGGTCTGGGAAAAGCTGAAGATAGAACCAGAATTAACTTGTGATTCTTAAAGAAAAATATCACCAGAATTTCAAGAAGTTCTCATAGATCATTTTGCTAGAGTGATGGATTTGAAAAAGCACATTAAAAATTGTGTCTTCCCATTTTCAAATATATAATACTTTATGATAATTCAATAAGTGCTTACTGAAGTAGCAATTAAAACTTCATGAAAACCTCACCGGATTTAGGCAAGGAGATTCTGGTTTCAAAATCTCCATTTGTCCATATTGACAATTTTATGCGATCATATATCCTTTGAGTGCTGGAGCAATGTAATTTTAAATGTGAACCCCTAAAGATCCCACATGTAAAATCCAATAATCAATAAATAATGTTAGTAAGCAACACTATTTAACAAGTCATGAGGGCTCTCCTTTAATAAATGGATTGTCAAGTGGGTTGTTTATAAAAGCAATATCAATGTCCAAGAAGATGGCACAGCTAGTGTAGTGCTTGTTACACAAACGTTAAGATTCTAGTTTAGGGCCTCAGCTCACACATAAAAGTCAGGCATAGTGATATATAGCCCTGATGCATAGGTGGACAGAGACAGAATTAACCAAACCTCTTGTTCAGCTAATCTAGCTAGTCAGTTAGTGATCTTGGAGTTCAGTTAAAGACGGTGTCGCAAAAAATAAGAAGAGAATGGAATATGATAAAAAACAATACCCCAGGGTAGGTCTCTGACTTAAACATGTGCACAAATATACCCTCATGATAAATGCATACATACATAGACACACAATAAATAAGTGCAAACATAGTCATTTCTTACTCTTTCTCACATATTTCCTTTTCTTTTTGGCATATGGTAGCACAGTAACAATTAGTTCACCAGATGTAAACCCTTTAATTACAGGGTACCGAGTCTCAGAATGGCAATAAGTTCTTATAAGCATCACTATAAGGTAACAAACTGGAGGAAGGTAGGAAAATATCTGCAAGTTGTTTAACATCTAAAAAAGAAAATCAGTGTGGTGATATCACTGATTCATTAAGATTGTTTTGCTAACAAACACAGTTTTCTTCTTGCTAGGTTTGAAGAATTACCACTTTAGAAGACTTGTGTGAAATTCACTTCAAAATCATCATTGCCTCAATTTAACAGCAAGGAAGAGCCAGGATCCTCCCCAACTACAAGAAAGACTATTTTGCAACAATCAGAGCAAATTAGGAAACATTCTCCCAGCTGAGATTCTAGATTATGTTCTGTGGAAACTGAGAAAATATGTGCGTGCTTCTGTCTGTGTGTGTGTGGGGGGGAGTGTGTTTGCTCAGTTGCAAAGTGTATCATCAAGCCCAGTGCCTCTCATATAAATAGTACCATTAAATACAGTGTGTTGCTTTAAAATTGAATTTGTGAGTTACCTTGAAACAAGTAATTAATATAGAGTGTGTGCAGTGAACATTGCGGAATGAGCCATGGATTCACATTGTCATGAAACTTGTGCTCTGATGGTCTAAACCATAATTCCTACTAGGCACTTATGTTTCCAAAAATATGCAGAATTAAAAAGAATTGTCAACACAATAAAACATTTAATGATATGTGTCACAACACAATAATCTGGTACTTCTAACTGGTTAGCCCACGCTTACCTAATATGAAAGTTTCCTGCATGCTGGAAAAACAGGCACATGCCACTACTCTGCTGCCTTTTCCTTCCATATTCATACTTAACTGCCTTGGAAGAATGAGGATGCTGATCAAGATGTAATCTCCTCAAATCAACTCTTCTTACCTATCCAAAGTTATGCAGAATTAAAGATCCAGAAAGAAAAAACAAAGTATAAAGTTTCAAATGAAAATAACAGTATCTCCAAAATCAGTTCCTCCTCTAGTATAATTTTTTTTGTGTTTTGTTTCCATTAGTTTCATTTTGAGCATTCTACACTTCTGTGTTCTTTTTCAAAACCCTAATTAACCTTTCTTACTATGTAGTTCTACAACATTTTGACATCTCCCAAAGAAACACTATACCAATTTAGTAATCACATACAATGCAATAATCTTTCTGACCCCCTGCAAGCTGCTAATCTGTTTTTTATATCTATGTTTGTCCTCTTGTGATCTTTCTCAGCATACTATCATACAATAGATTTTTTGCCACTAAATTCCATACATTTTAGGATACATCAAGGCTTTTCTATGTTGTAGAATACATATGGATGGGCCCTGAAGATTGTTAAGTCGAGTATGGTACATGTGTTCCATATTTGAAGGTAGAATTGTTGATTCTACCTACAATCTAATATAATAATTTTAATCATTACAAATAATTTCAAACAACTATTTGTCTACATGATCACTTAACAAAATATTCAGGAAAAATTAATGTAATTTCTTGAAGCTGATAATGGCAATGAGAGTAAAAACTAACTAGTATTCCACAAACTCAAATGGTCATCTATAGCATTTTACATGAAAACTTTCATTTCAAATTTACCTCAAATCAAATACAATAGTATGTAACTCCATTAACATCTGAGGGAAATCTGACCTAGATAGATTAGTTTGCCTCAATTGGTCTTTCTTGGTTACTTGAAGAACTGGGGTTCAAAATCAGGTCAATTACACACCAACCATCTATACAGTACAGTGAACAGTGAACAAGCAGAGGCATGCATGAAACATTAACATTAGGTAAAACACAAGATATTCCTTCTAAGCATAAACTCACCTTTAGCCATTTGAATGAATCTGTAAACTTTTAGCTAAGAAAGAAGGAATACTATCAGGGTTGCTTTTTTAGGACAAACATACTTAGTATCTGTATTTTTTAGTTTTCAGGAATTTTCAAAATTGTGCATGGTGATAGATATGTATCTATCTGCAGTCTTCTAAAAGTCAGCATCCAGTTATGCTTTATATACTCTCAGTGTAAAATTTCTTTCCCACATACAGCTCCACAGGTTCTATTGTCTATATTCCAACTAACTCTTGTTTGTCTATTTTGCCATTTTCATAGAAACCATTCTTTCTTACCAGAATGAGGTGATAACTAAAATGAGATTATCATTTTCATGGTGATTAGTGATATTCAGAATTTTTATGTACAAATTAAGTGATCTCACTTTATTACAGGAATATCTATCTTACTCATAAAAATATTGACACTTTCATAATATTCAAGATGCAGAACAATTAATGTAGCCATCAACAGAAGAATACTCAGGTTTATGGGTAACAAGAAAGTATTGAGCTGTGCAGATGATAGAATCTTACCAACTGTGCTGACAAGAATAAACATGGAACACAAGGAAGAAACACTAAGCCATATATATAAAACAGACAGTTTTCTCACTCACTTGGGAAATCTAATGAAATTCATCTTACAGAAATTTGGAGTGGAATGATGGTTACCACCACATGGGAAGTCTAGGAAAAATGGATAAGTTTATCAGTTCATAATTAAGTTTCAATTAAATGCTCACAAGAAGCTCTGGTGTGATATAGGACGGAAAGGTAATTGTAGACAACAATTCTGTTCTGTGTACTTCAAAATTCTAGAAGACTCTTAAATACTTTCACCATGAAAAATGACATGTGATAAAGGACATACTTATATTAAAGCTAATGTATACATATATGTATAGATATTATATAACATAAATATATATAATAAAACATGAATAATAGTGAAGGTATTTTATCTTTAAAAGTTAAAAAATTATATAAGGCCAATGTGATTACTACACCTGTTATCTCATTAATTGTGAGAAGAGGAATCTTTATTGGCCAGCCTAGGCTACCTCAGTCTATAACACTGATTTTCAACTGTGAGTATTGATCCCTTTGAGGTTGAATGACCCTTTCACAGGGTTTACCTAGGACCATTGGAAAACAAATATTTACATTACAATTCATAACAGTAGCGAAGTTAAAGTTATGAAATAACAATGAAAATTATTTTCTGGTTGTGTGTCACCACAAAATGAGGAATTGTATTCAAGAGCCACATCATTAGGAAGGTTGAGAACCACTGGTCTCTAATGACACAGGCTGTATCTTTAGTTAAGACTGAAGTACACATGTAAATAAATAAGGCACATTTAATTTTTGGTTTAATATTTAATGTTTAGAAATAAATCTTCTGAAACTGATTCTGGCGTACAACATTTTCAAGTCAACTAAAATTCAAAGTTCACATATTCATGATAGTAACAGGCAAGCTCACAATGTTTAACATTCTCTCACCAGATTTGTTCAAAGTTCTTAGCTGACTTTTTAGTTATTAAACTTGGCAAGATACTTAGGCTACCAAGGGTACTATTTGGAATCAGTTCTTCCTATCAATAGCCTTCACTTCTTTTAGCATTAGTGAGGACTGCCATCCAGTGTTCAGTCTTACTAGCAACAACTAGCTCTCAATTTACACATCTAAATATCAATGTTTTCAAAACATAGATTGAAATGTGGTAAATTTAATTATCCTACATAATTGATAGACTACACAAATGATAATTAACAACAGAAATTAAAAGTCACCAAACATTGTCATAATGGCTTTATTTTTACCAGTCAGAAAGCAGAAGTAAGGAAAGGCAATATTATGCATGAAGATTAGTTATTTTTTACACATGAGCACATTTGAAAAAATGAAATTTGATAGCACTCTACAGTTCTAAAAGAAATCATATCCACAATTTTACAAGATGTATGACAAAAGCCAAAGAAATCTCTTGGTTGTGGTAAGCTGAGTTAGCACTTCTTTCATTCTATTTTGATGCAGATGCAAAGATTTAGCATTTCAATAAAACCTTAACTCTGAGTAATTGCTGGGTTGGACCATTTTGGTTTTTTTAAAGAGAACTGTAGTGGTTACTATAGTTCACCCTTAGAAACTGAAATTGATTGAGATTGAATATAAGCTGTTTCAAGAACATGTGCAACACCATGAAAACTCCATTCCTTCAAGCCATCTAAAGAATGCTCTTTTGTGCAAGGGGATTTAATAAGATCTTCTTAGGTTTTCTTCAAAGTAAATAGATCTTACATTTAAATGAGTAGTTCCAGAAGTATTGAATTATTAGGTTTGCAAAACAAAGCAGTTTAGTAAACTGGGGTTTCGGGTAAACAGTCAATTTATACACGAATTTGTCCTGAATTTCAAGGTAATATTTAACTTAGTGTTTGTAAATGCTGTGTTGTGATGAATATATAAAGCACATGTAATAACTGCATCTGGTTTCAAGCTGCACGTTTTGCTGAGTATATTAAAGCAATTGAACATTTCAAATAGCTAGACATAGCCTGTAATATCTTATGGATAGATTTCACATGTCCTTTCTGAATATACTTGTGAATGCAGTAATTATGAGCATTGGCTTCTGCTTACTCATCAGATATATCAACTTCATCTGGCAACATTGCAATGATATTGTCTCAAATCACAAATGAATAAAAACAGTTGTTGTTATGTATTGAATGTCCAGCAAATAATACTGCTTATCCATTAAAATAGAAGCATGGTCAATTTTATCCTAGGTCAGAGCATATAGATTGAATAGTAAAAACCCAGCAGCAGATATTACAGTTAAAGCAGAAGAACAAATAAGAGAAGTGGCTAGCCAGTAGAGAGTTCTCACCTCTACCAATGCTCAGACCAAAAGGGTGATCCATTGAACTTCAAACTGTTTCCTACTGCGCTGATGCTCAGACACACTGAGACTGCCATGAGTTCCTGTCTTCTCCTACCTTATATACTTCTCTCCATCCAGCCATATTTCTTCTGTCTCTACCTTCCTAGTGCTGGCATTAAAGGTATGATCTCTGTTTCTCTTTTAGAATGATTCACTCTCATGTATCCCCCAGGTAGCCTTGAACTAACAGAGATGCACCTCTGCCTTTGTCTCCTGAGTTCTAGGATTAAAGGTTGTACCACCACTGCCTGTGTGGTTGACTAGTATGGCTAGCTTTGCACTCTGATCTTCAGATAAGCTTTACCTGTTAGATCATAAACAAAAAGAGCGTACATTGTTCTCTGAAGTTTCTCATGAAGATTTTGTTAACTAAGCTTTTCTGTATATTGCTTAACTGGAGAAAACTGTTCCACCTAGCTGCTAGATTTTCAAAATGTAAGGTTTGTACAGAATAGGGCATACATAGTATTTGAACTTGCACTCATATACTTAAGGTTTTTCTAACCTCTTCCTCTGTTTGACTGTAATTGTTACAACACCCCACATGAAATAGCAATCAATGTTATTCTCGTTGTACAGATGAATAAACTGAGGTTCAGGAAGTTCTAATAAAAATGGTACAGAGTCACATGTCATAAAGTTGTGGGACACAATTAAAGCTGAGAGTAATCTCTATATGCTGCTCCTTTTAGTGCATTGTCTTGGTTGCATTTTTTCTGCCTCCTAACTTTAAGTGATTTGCTAATATGAATCATCTTTCTATCAGATAATGAAGCCTTGAGAAATTTTATTACACACATTTAAATATAGATCAAGATAGGAATTCCATTAAAATCGACTCTGTCAAAGAATAGTATGTTTCCTGGAAATCAGCATTCAGCTTAATTGAGAACCTTCTCTTTTTCTAATTAAATTGATTTTCTTGGCAGATAAAAGGACACAAACTATGAAATTTTCAGTAAGTTATTCAGTCAAGTAGAGGACCATGTTCCCTTCCTTAGTTATGTTATTTCATTTTTATTGTTTTATTTTTTTTTTTGATTAGTGGTTTGAACTTAGGTTTTCACACATGGAAGACAAGCACATTATCACTGAGCTGCATTTTCAGTTGGTCTAGTTTTTTTTCTTTCTGTTTTGTTTCTTTTTTCGTTCATTTACAGACACGATCTTTGTAATTTTCTCATGCGGATGTTAAGTTCCCTTTCAACCTAAGCAGTCATTGTACTTCCAATCCTCCCCTATTGGCTTCCCAAATAAATTAAGGGCCTAGACCTCCAGAACTGGCCAATTTTAAATTTCTTCATGGTGGTAAACTACTGCCAGCTATAGGTTTGAAAGTCATAGTACAATAGATATGAAAACATAATGCTTGTTGAGACCAGAAGTTACAAATTTTTGATACAAGTTCTTCTAATAACTCCAACCTACAACCTCAAAATAATTCTTAATTTTTACATCCATTTCTAAGTACTATATTTTTATAACTTTAACATTTTTCAAGTTTAGATTCCTTCTCCCAGTCCCACTACAATCACGCTTTCACACCCTCCTCATCTTCTGATTTATTACAAATGCTTTAGTTTTTTCTCTAGGGAATTTATTGAAAGACTAATTCAGTTAACTTCACCTACTAACTGCAAATTAGATGGGTGAAAATGCACTTTGAAAATATGTATGCATCATAACTGAATACATACTTTTCTACATCCCTTTTCATATTTATATACTTCTAACATCCAAATATAACAAAATAGCCCCAACATAGTGTAAACACTGCATTTCTTACTGAAAATTTTGCATGATACTGCTGATCATTCATTATGATTTCACTTCTTCAAGTCATTCCCTTGGTATGAAATGCTCCTTTCTAATACTACATGTCAATTGCCATTTCACCCTTCAAAATTCATTTCAAGCACAACTCTACCTTGAAATTTTCTCATTACTCTATCTGGACATTAAATCTCTAACTAATGAATAAAAATATCACATATTACATGTAGAATTTGCCATTCATTTTATTTTATCCTATGATTATTCATATTTTTACCATTGTCTCCCATTCACAAAATATTCAAGCAATTCTTGTGAAATTTACTTGGTCTCAAACATTAATTAAAGATCACTAGATCGTTACTGTTTCACTTTTTTTACAAAATATGGAGTGTAAATTTAGCAATAGTTCCATGTTTAATTTTATAGTTTAATTGGTTGTATCAATATGGACATTATTGTAGCGTGTATGTTTCCACCAGCCCTCCAGCCCGCCAGTCTGGGCCCACAGCCGCGCCAGCCACAAACAACACTCTGAGACTCTGTATTTGATATAATCCTGTTGGCCAGTTACCATTATTGTTAATGGGCTAGCTCTGTCTTAATTATTAACCCATTTCTACTTATCTAAGTATTTCCACGTGGTCGTCTTATCGGGGAGCCTCAGCGGACATCCTCCATCTTCCCGGGCTACATCTCGACTCCTCTCTACTACTTCCTCTTTCCTCCTCCTGGTCTCCTAGCCCCGCCTATCTAGTTTTCTATTGGCCATCAGGGCTTTATTAATTAGTATGAGAAACATGTATACAGAATAACATCTCCCATCACATTATCTTAAAAAATAAGCTATTTATAATGCTTAGATTCTACAGTATGAATGTTGTTCATAGTTCTATAGTTATGTATCTCTGTAAGTAGATGATTATATTAATTGTTGAGAAAATTGACAGGTTAATAAAATTGCATATGGAATTTCTTTTAATTAAAGAATAACACATTTAAGGCAAAAATTTAAAAGGTGGTAACTAAAATGCATGTAACAATGTTAAATGGATACACTTTAGAACAAAATTTATCTTGAAAAAAAAAGTGAGGAGAGAAGAAATAAAGAAAAATAAGCTACCGTTAAGTAGTAGGGAAATCTTTAGAAATGTAACTGACATCTTGTATTGATTATATTAGAATTCCAGGCTGTTATTTTTTATTAGCAGACTACCATCTTCAACATTTAGTTGAGAATATGTTCTCTGCTGAACAGATTTTGCAAATTAAATCCATGAACTCTACATTCTAATTAATTTTTCAGTTTGAGTATAATGAGAGCTGTGCAAGCACCACAGAGCCACATGTGATATTCCTTCACTGTGACGGCAATCACCAGGCTCTCCCTAGGAGCAAGAATAAACTGAGTTTGATTGGCTTTTCAAGCTGTGCCTAATTACTGGTATCCTGGCTGAAAAAAGTTTTAGTGGTTATACATTCCTGACCAAGGCCACAAAGGTCTAGAGAAGTACATTTCATGCTATTTAAGAAAAGCATAAATTTTAATCAGAAGCAAAAATTCCAGAAATCCTATAAAAACAATAGTACAGCAACTCTGCATAGGTTTTCAGCTCCAAGTTTCAAAGAGTGTGTATTTCCAAAAGAAAAAAGGGATTGAAAATTTCAGAATATATATATATATATATATATATATATATATATATATATATAAAATACCAGTACTCCAGTATCTTCTTATTATGAGAAACTATTCTCTTCTCTCAAAGGTCATGGGTGCCATAAGATCTTTTTAATTTTAAATTTGTCTGCAGCTGAAAACTCATTCATGAGGAAATATAATTGGCAACTAAAGTGGTGTGGTTCTATTTGTGAACTTCAGTGCTCACTGATTCTATTGAAAGATTCTTTGGCTTTAATATACTCTCTTAAAATGGTAGCTGTGAAATTGAATTAAGTCAAGACATCTGGGACTAGTGATATAAGCTGAAGAGAATACCATTTTAAGACTCAGTGAACATCATAGAATCTTATATAGTAATGTTCACATAAGAGTTGCTGAGTAAGTAATATCATATCAAGGTGCACGGAAGTCATATAAAATATACAAAAGCCAGCTATGGAGTGCTTTACTAATATTACAACTTAGGAATTGCAGCACTAAAGATTTGTACATTATTTACAGTAATGCATTTTTTTCATTAGTCATCCATAGTGACTTTAGACAAAATGAATAATGATCAAATTTAGTAAATACCAAAGTAAATTTCTAGTATAGAAAGATGAAAAGAATAATGCATATAAATATACATATTTATTCTTAATCCAGCATATGCCTCTTATAGGTGCATTTATGATGTTATTTGCTTGTAATACTGTAGATAAAATGAAAATTTTATTTTGAGTCCATAATCAAGATACACTGTGTGTGTTTGTGTGTGTATGTGGTGTGTGTGTGTGTGCCTGTGTGTATGTATACATGTACACTTGTCTCTTCATGAACATGTAGACGCAGCCTTATGTGATGGAAACAGCAAAAGTCATAAGACCAACACAGCTGTGTTATAAAGATCTAGCAAAGCTGAGACACATGATGGCTGCGGTGCCACCTTCATTTTTCATTTTTACCTGATGCATGCTTGGGAAACTTTTAATATTTATACAGTTTAGGGACATTCGATTGATGGAAAATTTCTTTTGAATAATTTATTCTTTTTCCCAAGAATGTTACTTCTAAGCTTACCCAGAACAGTCATAAACATACTATTCCTTTGCCTTTGGAAGATACCCTTATCTACTTGAATGTCTTCCTTACACCTTGGAGTCTGTGACACTCATAACGAAGTGAGAGTCTTTTTATGAGCTTATGAAATATTCTTGAAACTTTGGTCCCTGTACTTATATAGGAACAAGATATTCAAAAAATGTAAATGCAAAAAGGTCAACAAGATTCAGTGATCTAGAGAAGTTTGCCATAGTTTAGATTGCAACCCTCTTCCCACTACACTCAAGCATATACAGCTTATACACACATGGCAAAACAGCAACAAAATTTGATTAGCTGAATTTACCTCTGTCCTACACAGAGACTTATACTGATGGACAAAGAATGACGTAGAAATATAATAAAAGAGTTCTATTAAGATATACATTATGGACATTGTATTGTGCCATCATTTAAATAATAACTGCAACAGCTTTGGCCTCAGGATATTTCTTGCACACTATGACCATTAAGAGTTAATAATACGTTCTTAAGACATGGCAGTATGTCAGGGATGGCTTGACGCTTGTTTTTGCCTAATGTCCTTGTACCCACAGAAGCTACCAGCCTGAAAACAGGCTGTCATGTGCATCTGGATTCTTAAAATTTGGAATATGAGGCTGCTCAGTTAAACTGTATACCATGATATCACAACTTGAGAGAATATGATTGGAATGATAACTTTGTTCTGTCACAGTTTATCAATGATGACTAAAATATGATCAAAAAGATATGAAACACATGTCCAAAACCAAAAATATTATGATCTATGTTTTGGAACAATATCAAAGCATCCATACTTACTGAATTCAGCATAAGTAAAGAATAACTCTGACTGCTAGATAGTCCAGCTGCAAGATTCTCCTGACCATCATGGCCTTGCTTGCTTCCTTCCCTAATTGACTTTTTACATCCCCTTCTAGAACTTGTATCTCTGCAGGGTATGTGCATCTTCTCTGTCCTTCTTTCCTAAAATGAAACTTAGAAGTGTCCTGTGTCTAATTCCTCCCATTGTCACTCTTGCATACACCCATCTTCAGAACCTGACCACATCCAGATCTGGACACCAGCAATAGAGGTCAGATACAGACTTTGATATATTTCTCTGCTGTTTTCTACTTCATGTTTGAGATGGAGACTTCTCACTTTATAGATTCCAAGAATCTGATTGTCTCAATTCCTCTTTCAAGCATTAGAGTTGCTGATGTTCACTCACACACTCACTTTTCATCTAAACTTCCAATTTGTGAAAAGAACTAAAGAGTAGCTTAGATCCAGGTGTCCTGGGGAACACGTTTAATCCCAGTACTGGTGGATCTCTGAGTTTGAGGACAGCCTAGTACACAAAGAAAGTTTCAGGACAGGTAAGCTTAAGCATTGAAGGACAAAAAGCTGGTGAAGATGTAATTGAACCAGGGAGCCATGTTCCAGCCCTAGTACACGGCATAATTTGAAATCTTTGGCCATGTGGTCCTGGATTTAGAGTTAAAGACAGAAAAAGGGAGTTATGAAATAAAGCCACTGAGACCATGCATGTGTCATGGCCATTATATGAAGCATTGAAGTGAAGGCCTGAATTTCCTGAAAGACCCAAAATGTTACAGATGCAATATCTATGAATACCTGCTGAGAAGAGCTGATAACAGGGAGTGGAATCAGTCCAACAGAAAGAAAGATATTGCAGTCCACAAAGCTGAATAGAGTAGGGGACCTGAAGAGTGTTATGATAACAGACATGAAGAGGAAGAGCTTAGAGTTTTAATTTTGGTCTTGGTTTGGTTCACTATTTCCTTGTTATGCTTCCCCTGAGGAGTTTTTGGAGTTAATGAATATCCTGGACATTGTATGTGGTTTTTTTTACTTGAATTTTATAGGGGATTGCAGAGAAGAGATTGCATGAGCCTGAGAAGTCTTTGGGGTTTGAAACAAGTTTGAGACTGTTATAGACTATGGTGATTATTCAAGTTGGACTGAATGTATCTTTACATTAGGATATGGCTGTAAGCATTTGGACATCAGTGAGTAGAATGTGATGTTTCAGAAGGAAATGCCACACAAAGGGAGTGGTACTATTCAGAGGTGTGACCTTTTTGGAGTAGGTTTGGTCTTGATAGAATAATTGTGTATCTGAATGATGTGTGGCCAAATGTTTGTTTGGATCTCTGAATTTACATGTGTTTTGCAAAGATTGTAGAGTCCCTAAAGAGTCCAACAAGGATACCAAGCCCTGTATGTAAAAGCAAAGAGTCTTTATTCAAGATAAAACATGGACTCTCTGTGTGTCCAAATCATTGGTACAATCAGAGAGCCTCAAGCTCATTTGGCGTTAGAGTTTTTTTTTTTTTTATCGTGGCAGAGATTAGGGTGAGAGAATTCTAAGATTCAGGACCCCTGATTGTCTGACATTTTTCTTGCAATGTCTTGGTAAAAGGAGATAGGTGTGTGTGTGCTGGGCTAAGGGACATCAGGTGATCAGATCTACAATTGTTTGGAACATTAGGAATTCCTTTGGAATGGTAGGTACTTTCCTCTTGCATGGTCTGTTCTTGGATAGTGCCTGGGTAGTATCAGTTTGTGGTCTTTCCTGGAACCAGGTAGTGCCTTAGGGTAATCTGAAACTCATACCTCTATTGAGCTTGTCAAGGCTGGGTCCTGCAATGTGTTCCATGTGCTTTGTTTGGGGGCTTTGGTAAGTATGATATAATGACAGTAAATATTTTTATGTTGTTCTACCTTATTAAAGGAATACAGCTAAGAAATTTTAAAAACCAGTAACAAAAGATAACTTAAAACTGGTAACTCCAAATTTAAGTGGCTCTTGAAAACACCATGTGGAAAGTCACTATTTTGGTAAATAAGGAGTTCATGTGACTTCACTACCATCTTGGATAAAGGTAACCACTTGGAGACATTAGGTCTCCAAGTTATTTTAGTTATGTATGATAATTCCTGTCCTGTCCCATAAAAAGTTTATGAAAATTTGGGTTTAAAACAATGCTGGTTTACTGAAGTATCAAAGCTATAGCTCCATACTGTTAGTAACAGTACTGTTACTATGTTAAAACATGGTTTTGCCTTCCATAGATTATTATTATGCTATGTTCTATTTCTCAGAACCAGAGCTGAACATTAGAGACTGAGACAGTCCTATTTTATGAATCATAAACAGTATGACAAAGGGTATCTCCCTATCTAAGGTCTATTCAGGCTAACAAAGACCAATTTGAAAACGTATGTCTAACCTTGTTTTTACTAATATTGGTAAGCTATAGCTACCTTTAAAATCTACAAACATATAGAAGTTAACTTTCAATTCCCTCAAGTTATCAACTTCTTTGATTTGTGCAAATTTAACTTAAGTTAAGCCTAATTTAGATATACCAAACAGATTTTTTCTCCTGATTCTCAAATGGCTTGAGAGGTCTAACAATGTGGCATTTATAAAAATCTTTTATGTGATAGAGAGACACACCCGTATCTGGCAACATCGTGTATCTTCTCCAAGAAAAACGTAAGGCCACAGAATAACTTAACACCTGGAAACATGTTTTAAATGTGACAAAGCCAGCCATATAAGAAAAATTCTGCTTTTTTAAAAACAGTGCCAAGATACTGCCCAGACTTGACAGCAGGACACTGGGGGATCAATTGGCCGACTTTGATAAGTCCTACTCCACAGAAAAGCCTGTCAGGTTTACTTGGCATGGCAGATAAAAACTGACACAGCCTTGGGATTTCTGTGCCCAAACGCCTTATATAAACTCGGGATAGGGATAGGTATCTGGAAAGTTGTTTCCCTTCTGCTTACTCAGCTAAAAACATTCTTAGTTATGATGATATTTGATGACAAGGGTACTGATATCCTTATCAATTTAACATCTCTTCCCTGACCTTCCTCTCCACCATTGCACCCAACCAAGGATAAAACCAGCTTGGTAGCTCATTGACTCATTATTAATTTTTCTTTTAAAAATACAGACAGGTCTGATCATTGCGATAAAACTAATCCCTAGGAAAAATATTCATGCCTTTTAACTCATGCCTTTAAACCATTTTCTATGACATCAATGATGTAAATTTGTTGCAGCTGTCTAACAGGTACCTGCAGGTTCCTGGAGAAATGTTCTGCTACTGTGTCAATAAAACTTCCCTGATGAAACTAATGTCAGACTCTAAAGCTCCCATTGACCCCACTCATTTCTAAGCACATTTTGCAGGTTCACTCTTCATGCCTGGGCTAAGACCAACCCATAGGAAGCCCTCCACAAGCACCAGCCCCTAAAGATACACCAGCCCCTCCACCAGCTCAGAGGGTACCAAGAGGATGAGAACTGAGAGGTTGACTTCACCCAAATGCTCACTCATAAAAAGTTCTATTATCTCCTAAACTCTTGGTGACACATTTCTTATTTTACATACCAATCCAAGTTCCAACTATCCACCTCCTCCTAATGTCTCCACCATTGCCCTACCCCACCACATCCACGCTTTAGAGATAGTAAGACTTCCCATGTGCAGTCAATGAAGTCTTGCCCATCTCTTTGCGGCAGGATCAAGCCTCCTCCTTCCCCCATCTAGACTGAGCAAATTATCCTGCCAAAGAAAATGTCCCAACAGCCAGTTCAAGCCCTAAGAATAATTCCTGGTCCCACTGCCAGTGACCTCACAGACTTCCCAAGCCATACAGCTGCCACCCAAATTCCGAGGGCCTTCTTCAGTCCCATGCAGGTTCCCCAGCTGTCAGTCCAGAGCCAACAAGCTCCTACTAGCTGAGATCCGCTGTTTCTGTAGGTGTCACGAAATGGTCCTTTCTCTTTTGGTCAAATTATCATTCCTCCCGCTCTTGGACTGGACTCTGGGAGCTAGGCCCAGTACTTAGCTGTGGACCTCTGCATCTGCCTCTATCAGTTGCTGGATAAAGCTTCTATGATAATTCAAGTGTCATACATCTGATTACAGGGAAAAGCCAATTCAGGTATTCTCTCCACTAATGCTTTGGGGTTTATTTGGGGTCATCCTCTTGGATTCCTGGGGAATTTCCTTCGTGCACTAGCTCTATAGTGACACCCTTAATAAATATATCTCTTTCCTTGTTCTACCTCTCTGTCCTTTCCATATCACTATCCAATTCCATCATGTTCTCCTCCCTCTCCCCTTCTCCCCTCCCTCTCCCTTTGACCTCCCCCCACTATGCTTCCAATTGTCTCAGGAAATCTTAGCTATTTCTCTTTTCCAGGGAGATCCATGTATATCTTTCTTAGAGTTCTCCTTGTTACCCAGCTTCTCTTGGGTCATGTACTTTAATAGGCTGGTTATTTTTGCTTTACCTCTATTATCCATTTATGAGTTAATATATAGCTTGTTTGTCTTTCTGGATCTGGATTACCTGACTCAGGATGTTTTTTGTTTGTTTATTTGTTCGTTTTGTTTTTTTCCTAGTTGTATCCATTTGCCTGCAAATTTAATGATATCATTACCTTTACCACTGAACCGAGTAAATAAACCACATTTTATTTATCCATTCTTCGGTTTAGGAGCATCTAGGTTGTTTCCAGGTTCTGGCTATAAGAAGAGTTTGGCAATGTTCCTTCTTTTTCCGTTGTGTGGGTATTAGCTTTTCTTTGAAGTTCTGGTAGAATTCAGAGCAGAAAACAGGCCCTGGGCTTTTGTTGTTGTTGTTGTTTTGTTTGTTTGCTTGCTTGCTTGCTTGGAGAAATTTGATGACTGCTTCTACTTCCTGAGGGGTTATAGGTCTATTTAGTTTGTTTATCCATTCTTGTTTTAACTTTGGTGTGTGGTACCCATCCAGAAAATTGTCCATTTTTTTTTTTTTTTTTTTAGATTTTCATTTTTGTGGAGTGCAGGTTTTCAAAGTATGACACAAGTATTCTCTGGTTTTCCTTCATATCTGTATTTATGTCCCCTTTTTCCTTTATGATTTCGTGAAATTAGATGGTCTCTCTCTGGCTTTTGGTTAGGTTTTATAAGGGTTTCCCTTTCCTGTTGATTTTCTTGAAGAATGAGTTTTTCATTCAGTGATTCTTTGTATTATTTTCTTTGTTTCCCTTTTACTGATTTCAACTCTCAATTTGATTATTCTCTGGTGTGTGCTCATTGTGGGTAAGTCTAACTCTTATTGTTCTAGAGCTTTCAGGTGTACTGTTTATCTGCTAGTGTGAGATTTCTCCACTTTCTTTATGTAGGCTCTTGGTGCTATGAACTTTCCTCTTGGCATTGCTTTCATAGTGTTCCAGTTCCATAGGTTTGGGTATGTTGTGCTTACATTTTTATTGAATTCTAGGAAGTCTTTAATTAATTTATTTATTATTTTTTTTATTTTACATGTCGATCCCAGTTTCCTCTCCCTCTCTCATTCTCTCCCTCCCTCCCTCTTACCCTCTCTCACCTGTCACATGCACCCTGACCACTGTCCACTCCCATACCACCACCCAAATTCCACATGTAGGGCTATGCTGTCCAGGTAGGGTTATGTAAATCTGCCAAATCATTTGAAGTAGAGACTAGGAGTTCTCTCCTGTCTCTAGGTTAAGGGAGTATCTCTACATGGGGGATGTGTCCTCAAGGTCCTTTTGTGCCAGGAATACATCCTGGTTCCACTGCCTGGGGTCCCTTAGACTGCTCAGTCCTTCTAGCTGAGACCCATATTAAGGGAGTCTAAGTCAGTCCTGTGCTAGATTCCCAGCTATCAGTCTGGCAGGCCCATTAGCTCTTCCTTGTTCAGATCAGCTGTTTTTATGTGTTTCTCTAACCTGGTCTTTCTCTGCTCTGGATTCTAGTTCAAGTCAGTGTTTAGTTATGGGTGTTTGCTTCTGTTTCCAACATGTACTAGATGAGGGCTCCATGATGGTGGATAAGTTAGTTGTTGATCTCACTATCAGAGAAGGGCATTTATGGTAGCCTTTCCACGGTTGCTCAAATTGTTAGTTGGAGTCAGACTGGTAGGTCTCTAGACCTTTTTAAAGTTCACTTTCTCTTCAAACCAATAATGGCTCCCTCTTTTATGTTCTCTCTCTCTCTCTCTCTCTCTCTCTCTCTCTCTCTCTCTCTCTCTCTCTCTCTCTCTCTCTCTCTCCCTCGTTCTTATCTAGGAAGTCTTTCATTTCTTCCCAGGAGTAATTCAACTGAGCATTGTTCAATTTCCATGAGTTTGTGGGATTTCTGCAATTAGTGTTGTTGAATTCTAATGTTAAGCCATGGTGATCTGACAACATACAAAGGGCTATTTCAATTTTTTGTCTGTTGAGGTTTGTTTTGTTACTGAGCATGCACTCAATTTTAGGGAAGGTTCCATGAGGTGCTGAGAAAAAGGTGTTTGGTTGGAAGATTCTATAGATGTCTGTTAAGTTCAGTTGAGTCATAGCATCTGTTACCTTATTTATCCGTTAAGTTTCTGTCTGGAAGATTTGTCCATTGGTGAGAGTGGGGTGTTGAAGTATCCTACTATAAGTATGTAGGATCTGATGTGTGATTTAAGTTTTAGTAATGTTTCTTTTACATATGTATGTGCTCTAGTATTGGAAATATACATGTTCAGAAATGAAACTTCATTGTGATGAATTTTTCCTGTGATGAGTGACTTTCTCCACGTCTTTTGAATGATTTTAGTTTGAAGCCTATCTTCTTAGCCATCAGGATAATTACAACTGCTTATTTCTTAGTTACATTTCATTATAAAATCTTTTCACAACCCTTTATTCTGAAGTAATGTCTGTCTTTGTGGTTATGCAGCAGAAGGATGGGTTCTCTATTTTTTTATCCTCTCTCTTAGACTGTTTATATAGGAGAATTGTGTCCATTGATAATAAGAGATATTAATGACCAGTGATTGTTAATTCCTGTCATTTTGTTGGTAGTATTTGTGTGTTTCCTTTCTTTACAGTTTGGTGGTGTGAGGTTATTTGTTGCTTATGTTTTAATAGTTATAGCTAACTTCCTTGGGTTGCAGTTTTCCATCTAGTACTTTCTGTAAAACTGAATTCATGAATAGGTATTGTTTTAATCTTGTTTTGTCATGGAACATCTTGTTTTATCCTACTATGGTGATTGAAAGCATTGCTGAATTTAGTACTCTGGTGTGACATCCATGGTCTCATATTGTCCGCAGAATATCTGGCTTTTAGAGTTTCACTGAGACTCTGGTGTAATTCTGGTAGATCTGCCTGTATATGTCACCTGGTTTTTTTTTCCTTAGCAGCTCTTAATATTCTGTCTTTATTTTGTAGGTTTAATGTTTTGGTAATCTTATAGCCAGATGAATTTTTTGGCCTGTCCCGCGCTACCGTCTCGCCAGCAAGAACGACGCGGCACACTCAGGATCCTTCTGCAGTAAAGCTTTAATGCTCTTGAGAGGGAGAGCATAAGCTTACAGGAAAGAGAGACCCCAAACACACAAAACCCATCCCTTATATAGGCTAGCAGCCTCTGCCTTGGACGTGTCACCCCCTGACTGGCTGCTGCTCATCGGCCCATATGACGCCACGGGAGAGGCAGGGACCCAGGTTTTGACAGTTACCCAGCGCATACGCATCTCTTCTGTCTACCAACGGTTTTGACAGTTACCCAGCGCATGCGCATCTCTCCTGTCTACCAACGGTTTTGACAGTTACCCAGTGGTACTTGTAATGGCTCCCTACATTGGCCAATCTATTTGGTGTTCTGTAAGTTTCTTCTACTTTCAGAGGCATATCTTTCCTTAGGTTAGAAAAGTTTTCTTCTATGATTTTGTTGAATATATTTTCTGTGCCTTAGAGCTCAACTTCTATTTCTATCCCTATTATTCTTAGCTTTCATCTCTTCACAGTGTCCCAGATTTCCTGGATGTTTTATGTTAAGAATTTTTTTTTTGTATTCACCATTTTCTTTGATAAATGAATCTGTTTTCTATATTGTATCTTTAACTCCTGAGGTTCTCTCTTTCTTCTCTCATATTCTCTTCATTATGCTTGTGTATATAGTTCCTATACATTTATCCAATACTTGGTCCAATACTCTCAGTCACAGTCTGTGTCTCAGTGATTCTTTCTTGAACTGATTTTTGAAACTGCTGTCTCTTGATCTTGTCTGTGCAGTCAGTTTCTGTCTTAGGGCACCACTGAGATCATAGCAGCAGGTGGTTATTTGCTTTAGTGAAGGAGTGGGGCATGTAGATTACAGATTCTGAAGGGGTGCTGCTGGAGCAGCCTTCCTGCCCTCTGTCCCAAATGTGTGGCTGAGTAGCCTTAAACCTTTTAAGGAAAGGCCATGAGGTTTTCTGGTTCTTTCTCTCCATCTCCTCTCTGAGGGCTGGGAGACTTTCTGAGATGATTTTACTCATTGATCTCCAACATTTAATTCTTAATTGAGACTTTTTTGGTTGGCTTTTTCAGCACACAGTTAATATCCATGTATAGAAATTTTTCATTTAGGCTTCACTTTCACGACTTTATACAATGGGGCTTTCCAGAGGTTTATCAAATGGAAGGTAACTAACCTTATCATACATGGTCTGACCTTGAAACCATGACTCCAAGGTGAAAGAAACTTTTTCTCTTTCTTACATTATAGATCACTTCCATGTGAATAACAATATCAGCTTATGCAGTCAGTTTAGGATGACTCATAAACTCCTGGAACATTAGTGCTAAAAGGTTTAGCAATTTTTTTTGGAAACAAACAACATCTAGAACTCTTTTCTTTCCCAAATTGAAAATTTAGCTGCTTGTCACCAAGGATACCTTTTTGATCATTCCAATATAAAGTGGGTTCCTTCTCCATAATGACATTAGTCTCCTTAACAAAATAAAATCTGCTGGTATATATGGCTTAATTAAAATGCTAAGCTTCTTGGTTATCATATCATTCCTGAACTACATGTGTATATTGGTAATTTCACGAAAATGGCTTTACAAGTTCCTGTGTTTGAATACTTAGTCCCTAGTTGATAGAGCTTTTTCGGGAGGATTAGATTGTAAAACCTTGCTGAAGGACATAGATCATTGGGTTTGGGTTTGAGATTTCAAAAGGCTCACACCATTCCCAGTAAAATCTCTCTCTACCTCCTGCTCTCAGCTATCTCTGCTTCCATGCCTTTGTTCTATCATCACGAACTCTAACACTATGAAATTTTAAGACCAATTAAGTGCTCTTTTATGAGTTGCCTTGGTAGTAGTTTGTTGTCACAGCACTGAGAAATATTACCAATATAGAATTTGGTACAAGAGAGTAGGCTCTTGCTCTGACAGACTTGTCCAAGTATATTTCTTTTCTTTAATTAATGTAGAAGACTTGGGATCTTTAAACTAGAAAAGTTCAACACTATAAGCAAAGCATAATGAGTCATCTGCATAAAAGTTTGGAAGACAGTAGTTCCCAAAATTATGTGTGCTGTAGAGACCATGCTCTAGAGCTTCCAGGGGGAACAATATTAGCAGCTAGACTCAAGAGATAATTGTGTAAAGCTTTGAAAGTAAATCTTGGATTGCAAGGAATACACCAGGATATTATATATAGCAAATATGTGAGACAGCTGACAAGGAAATTTGCCTACAGGGAGCAAACCAGCCTAAGAGAGAGATATATCTTTCAGGTAGCAAAGTTGGAAGGGTGGAGACATCAAAGCCCTTAGACTTAATACATGGAGATACAGAATTTGAAACATTCACTGGTAGGTTTCTATCTCTCTTTGATCCAGGATTTTCTCACTATGCCAAGATTCTTCCCTACTGGAATGGTAATATTTATTCTGTTTCATTTTAGTTTGAAAGTATGTAATTTGTCTTATGATTTTACAGAGGGTGACATTTAACAGATTGTCTTGACTCTTAGAAGAAATTTTTAGTGTTGGAATTTTAAGTAGAGTTGACACTTAAATATTAAGGGTCTTTTAAAGTTAGAATGAATGTATTTTGCATAAACCTTTGACAACCAAAAAGGTAAGCTTAGTTATGTGAATTAAAATGGGCTTTTAAGCTCATGTATTTTATTTAATATTTTCTTTCCAGTTAGTGGAATTATTTGGAAAGAATTAGAGGTGTGCCCTTATGGGAGGAGATACATCATTGGGATTATCAAGGTTTGTAAAGATTCATGAATACTATTTCCAGTGTCCTCTTTTTGTGCTTCCTACTTGTGGATCAAGTTGTAAATTTTCATCTTTAGCTGCTACCATGACTTCACTCTATTGATATTGACTTTACACCTCTAAACCCATAAATACAATTGAATGTTTTCTTGTATAAATTGCCCTGTTCACATGTTGTGTCCCAGAAATAGAAAAGTACCTAATACATACATATTTTCTTTTTGCCCTGGTTTGGGGTCCTTTATTATTATAGACCTGTGTAAGAATATTCAGCAATATCCATCCCAAAAATTCAATGTTATGATGCTTTGAAATTTCTCTGCCTAAGAAATTAGTGCATTGCATTTTAGTTTAGCTTAGGTAGCTTCTCATGACCTAAAAAGAATGCAGTCAGACTCCTTGACAATGTATCATAAAAATAAATTTGACTATCTAAGATAGTATCCATTATGGATAATGTGCTACCAATGTCAATTCATTCACCAGGCATAAATGCTGTTTAATTACCAGGGGCTCCATAGACTGTCAAGGCCTCCTAACTGACACCCATGTTCAGGGGACCTGGTTCCATCCTATTGTGGTTTCCAAGCTGTCAGTCTGGGATCCATGAGCTCAGGTCAGCCGGTTTTGTGGGTTTACCCAGCACAATCTTGACCCCTTTGCTCATCATTCCTCCCTTTCCACAATTTCCCTCTCCACAATTGGATTCCAGGAATCCGTATCAGCGCTTAGCTACTGGATAAAGGCTCTATGAGATGGCATGTAAGGTAGCCATCAATTTCATTATTGGGGAAGGACATTTAAGATAACCTCTCCCCCATTGTGTAGTTTCTTAGTTGGGGTCATCCAAGTATATCTCTGGACATATCCCTAGGGTCAGATTTCTCTTTAAACCTATAATGGCTAGCTCTACTAAGATATCTCTCCTTTCCTTATTTTCTTACCTCCCCCTCAATACAACTTTCAATAGTAGTCACATATATAGGTCTCTGTTTCCCCATCCAACAACCATCTGTCCCGCTGGTCAGTGGGAACATAGTGCTGGACCTGCCACATGAGGTCCCATCCAGAGCCACTATATTCCTAACACATATCAATTCCTAATTTTGGCTCCTAACCAGTCAATGACCCCCACATTTTTTCTTTTCCTTTTCTTTCTTTACTTTTTCTTTTCTTCTTTTCTTTCTTTTTTTGTGCATATGTTATGTAGAAGTGATTAATGGGGTTTGCAATTTCTGGCACACACTGAAAGGATATAAAATTCAGGTATTTCCTTGGCTTGCGGAATTTCTCTTAAGGCCCCTCTGGAATTCAGAACACCATATCCACTGTGTGTACCCTTCTTAATGAGGTTCCTTCCCAGGTTTTAGAAGAAAAGCCCTCTTTAATTTTAATGTGCTTCTATTTGCTATTAATAACTGTAATCTTCATTTTCAGTACTCTTTTTATCTCAAGGCTTGATCTTGCTCTCAAAGCAATTCCTCCTAATAAGGCTAATTCCTGAAGGATAACTATGTGTTTTCTTCTTTTCTGAACCACATATGGATGCTCCCTTCTCATATCTAACAAGGTATAAGCCTGTTATTTGTACACAGAACCCCATATCAATTTTCAGTAAAAGACATGGTATTATTTTCCTAGGCTGGGCTCTAAAAACCTACACTTCTCTTTTGTGTTCATTTTATTAGAACTTTTTAAAATATTTTTCTCATCTCTAACTTCTCTTTGCCTGTGGATGTATCTTAACTTAAGGAATTTCACCAAGTAACTAAAGTGTATTTCTGTATCTTTGGTGAGAAAAAGATCTATGCTCTCTTTTCTAAGAAATCTCACAAGCAATATTAAAACAGCTTGTGAAACATGTCAATAACCAAAGAAAATGCCTTGATCTGCTAACAACCTATATGATCGAAGTATTTCTCTACTTTATTTATGTTTTTCTCATTAGCATTCTTTTTTATTCATCTGAAAGCATGTGTTATGCACCTTTCAAAAAACTTTATTGTTTTAAATACACTAGAGAAATTCTTTAGAAGCATAAATATAGCTAAACCTTTTTAATCTTTAAACTTGGATGTTGATTACATAATTTCAACATGGCAACCTCAAAAGCAACCAAAATGTATCCAAATAGTTATTACATAGAGACAGTTTCTAGGTCCAGTGGGGTTCACTTTCTAAAGAGGAGGTATGGAGTCACCGAAGAGAAGAAGGAAACTTACAGGATAAGAGAGTGAATACAGATGGCTGCCACTTTAGTGAAAAAGTTACCTTTTTTACTCTATAATTGAACAAAGGATTAAGTGGGAGAAAGGGGGCATGTGGGTTGGGCTGTGGCTTGAGATCTGGGATTAAGGAAGTTAGCATTGACATTGATAAATTAATAGGCACCACAGTGGAATGTTAATGGAAGAGCCACAAGTTCTTCTTGCCAGAGATAAGCAGGAACTTTCTTTAATCCCCTGATCGAATGGAACCTTTTAAAAATGCCTCACCTTGGGAAAAGGACTTTTTTTGGGGAGATCAGATATTCCATTATATAATATTACAGTTTCTTTTGTTTTTTGTTTTATTTTTAGTATGGCTTAGTTTATCCAAAGCTAAAGCTTAAATTGTGCAAAGATGACATGAAAACAAGTATTATTTTCATCCTGAGTGGACCATAGAAAATTTTACATCTTGATTATCAAATATACTGTATTTATCGAACAAGTCTTACTTATCAAATATACCTTATCTATCAAGCACATGGTACTTCTCTGTATTTTCTAACACCTTTCCTATAACTTATGTGGGAGCAGGCAGAGTCATCATGCTGTATGGTTCCACAGTGGCAGTGACTTTATTTTTCAAAGAATTATTTTGTTTAAGAATGCTTCGATTTTATACATTTTCATCCTTCAAACTCTGCACAAAATTTCCCAAAGGAAAAGCCATAAGAGAACTCCCATAACAGTGGGAATCATTAAAAATGAAAGTACAAAGGTGCTGCAAAATTGTGATCTCAAAGATGAAATGCTAGAAGCTTGCCAAGCAGTAATGATCACCACGTGATCCATGCCAGCTCCCCTTTTTCATGTTTTAATTTAGATGTGTGGAAATTGTGTGGACATTTCTAATATATCTTGTCAGGTGCAGGAGGTTGACTGGAAGGAGAAAGATGAGAGCAACGGCTAGAATAATGTTCAAATTGATAATAATTGAGTAAAAAGTTTTTATAAGCCACAGCACAGCTCACATGCCCCTTCCACCCCACTTAGTCCTTTGTGCAATTATAGAGTATAAAAGGTCTAGTCTTTATTCAATAAAGTGGCAGATAACTCACCCTCAGTTCCTATATGTTAGTCTCCTTCCTTCCCATTGCTGATTTTATACCTCCTCTTTGGGACCTGAACCCCAAGGAACCTGGACTCTAGCAACTTAGGGTCTTTGATATACATTTTGTGATGGCAACAGTAGATTGCGGCCCTCTGAATGTATAGTCTCTTTTAATAAACTTAAACTTTGCCTCATACTGAGTTTTCATAAAAGATTGTTTCTTATGTTTAAGTAAAGATCATGACTACCCTTGAATAAAAATTTCTGAGGAAAATTTCCCAAGATACAAACCCACCAATAAAAAATTTGATCTCATGATACAAAAAGAAATTAAGACATCAATATGGGACATCTCACAAGCAATTGGGCCCAGGCTACATACAGCAGTTTTAGTAATAAATCTTCCATTATACAACCAGGGATCTGAAGCAGCTTGAAGTACTGATTGTTATAATGAGTTTGATATTTTCAATTTAGGAACATTCTTTTATTTTGTTTAATTTCATTAAGGAAGGTAATGTTTTCGAGGCTATGTTTATAAGCTTATCCAAAGCATAATAAAACAGTATTTCATTTTGCCTTGTTCTAGAATCACCTTTTTTTCTAATAATGTATGAATGTAGACATCTCGAAAGTGTTTCCTGTGGGCCAATTCAGTTATAAAACTTCCAAGAGCCTTGGAGCCATTTTATCTATTTATGAAAGATGTATACACAGTTACAGATGCACTTCTGAGTCTGTATTTTAGGAAGACATTTTTACTTTGCTTTGTAGGAAGGGGTCTACTGACATCCACTGTTAACAGCTTGTTTTACTCTGAGTTAACTCTAAATATAGATATCATGAAAACAACAGGATCAGGAAGAATCAGACTTGTGTTTGTGGACTTTTTGACTACTACTAAGAAAGATAAGATAAGTAGAAACATACCAACACTATAAATATCAGAGGCAAGACTGGCCCCCAACCAGAGGGGCTAGATTACAATTTGAAATATTGTCTGCCGTTGTTTCCCTTCCTTCTATAATCTGATGGTTAATGATGGGAGAGAACGCAGATCTTTACGGTATTGATCTACTATCTTTAGTAATTGCTGGTTGTCTGATTAAAACAGTTTACAGTTTCAATTGCTGTTTTTTTGTTGTTTGTTGTCTATTGAATTCTGGTACTAGTGGTCTATATATGACAATAAGAAAGATTGCTTTTACTGACCAAATCTAAGAGAATTTTCTTTTTGTCCCCATCTTAAGTTTATATGTATTATTTTGAAGGCTTCTATTTCCTGTGTTTCACAATGACCACAATTGCATCAGTAACCTCTTTTACATGTTTCAGAATGAAACTTCATGCCAAATGAAAGATAGAGTGCTCACGATGAGAAGACTGAATATTCCCTTGTGGTGATTTATGATTTATGATTTATTAAAGCTTGCCTACGGATTTAGAAAGCAAAGCCAGCCTGAAGCTATAGAGATCAGGCAGTGGTGGAACACACGTTTTATCCCAGGACTCAGGATTAAGGCATAGATGGATCTCTATTGGTTCAAGGCCATACTGATTACACAAATTGATCCAGTACTAAAAGAAACAGCTCACACAAAGGTGAATACAGCTCCTGGGACCACACACTGTTATTCCCAGCATTAGGGACAAATATAAGACAAGTTCAGAGTCTCATTATTCTGAAAGTTATTCTCCAGCCACTTTGAGTAGAACATAGCAGTCTGAGTGAATCTGAGGATCACTGAAGTTGAGAGCAGTTCGAGGTTTGCCCCTTTTGTCTGAGTTGAGGTAGAGATAAGATCTAGTAGCTAGCTGTTTGCATTTTCGTTCTTCAGCTTGAAGCTTGAACCCCAGTATCAGTCTTGGGGTCTATTATTTTTCATGCTAAATCCCCTGTATAATTTCTTTCCCTTGGGTGAATTATATTATACAGGTTACCTATATACTCGTATTATAGGTTACTTAGAAGATTCTTATGAGGTCAAGGCACATTATATCACTAGTAGAAATACATATTCAGAGTAATGATTATAGAAAATACCTCAAAGATGTTAAAAGGAACAATGCCTTTTCTCTTCAAGGGGATAACATTCCCAGAAGAATATGTTTTATTTTGTCAACCAAAGGAATCAAAGCCCATTGGTAAAATTCAAAATGGTCACAAAAACTTCAATATGGATTCAAATGATCACAAAGATTCCAGTATAAGTTCATTTATATGTACTGAGAAGCCAAACACTTGATTCTTTGTTCAATGGTAAACATTTAAGCTTTAAATGAGATATACATTTTCTGCCTACAAGATAAAATATACCACCAGTAATGGGAATATTAACATTAAGTACCTAAACTGGGCAGTGGTCATGAAAACTTTTAATCCAGCACTTGGGAGGCAGAGGCAGGTGGGTCTCTGTGAGTTCAATACCAGCGTGATCTACAGAGCAAGTGCCAGGACAGTCTCCAAAACTTCACAGAGAAACTTTGTCTGGAAAACAAGCAAACAAGCAAACAAAATACATTAATACCCAAGTAAATTTTCTTAATCTAGACCAAAATGAAATCCTGGAAAATATTCTATGGGAGCCCCACATGCCCTGAGGGGGGAATCTACATATCTAGTACAACTTTACAAGAACATATTGGGAAACCACAGCACATAGCTATATATCCTAAGATAACACTACATGAAGAAATTTCAACATGAAAAAATTCTGGTTCAGAGCAATGAAAATGATGATCATTTTGGTAATTAGATGTGTTATATATAATATTAGAGATATGTAATATAATATATATTCTTAATATATATAACCTATTCAGTTAGTATATATATATATATATATATATATATATATATATATATATATATATATATAATGCTTAAGGGCTGGCCATTTGGTGTTTGATAACCAGTTGATGTCCTCTTTCCTGTGATAAAGTATTTCTCTTCTATTTCTCCTAATCTTGGCCTTCTTTAGTTACCTGAATTATTTTGCATAGGCTGTTCTATATGTCCTTTCCCATCAACATTTGCCTAATCATTTTCTTGTTCTTACTCAGCTTCTAACATGCCTAGAAGACACAAGTTCACTGCAAAGTCCATGTTATTTTACATATTTTGTCCCCTCTTCTATAATGATCCCTGAGCCTTAGGTGCTGTTTTTGTTTTGTAGATATGTCCACTGGGACTCTGTTCTATACTTTTAAAATTTCTCCATTCCTTGATGGAAATGGTAGTTAATGCCACATTTGTTTTCTAATTTAAACAATGCTTTTATGAGCATGGGTGTATAAATACCTCATCATGACTATGATTTCAATTTTCCTGGGTAAATACTCAGTAATTACTGGATTGTAGTCAATTAGGGCTTCATTACATGTGTCCTCACCAACACAGAAGAATATTTTTAACTTTTCTACTGCCTCACTAACATTTTCCTTTTCCCCACCTCTTTTCTCTAGTAATTTCAAAATTCAATAACACACTGTAGCATTACTCCACATTTTCCCCAATGATTACTAATATGGAATACTTCTCCATTTGATTGTTTCTAATATAAAGTTACATAGATAGTAATATATTTGAAATTTGTAGATATATAAGTGGGCTTTATTATTTATAGATACAAAATTTTTGAATGCTTATATATATGAATGTTCTGTGTGCATTCTATTTAGGGCTCAATCCAGTGTACTCAGCTCTTTCATTTAGGCTACCAACCAGCTCACAAATCACGACATAGAGACTTATTATTGAATAATGTGGGAGGGTGGTCAGGGGTCATGGGAGGGAGGGAGAGAGGGAAGGAGGGAGGGAAGGAGAGGGGCCTGGGATTGATAAGTATAATAAGAAAAGAAATGAATACTGAGTCTAGTTTAAGTATATTGCTGTCTAGCTCTTTAACTTAAAGTAACCTGTCTACTTTATCTGTCCTTTCTCTTAGCGCTTACTACATTTATTTATTTATTTATTTATTTTAAAGCTGTTTGCCTGTTTCTAGCATTTCTTATTGGATAGCTCCGTATTAAATATTAACTTATTTCTATCAATCTAAGTGTTTCCAAGTGCTCTTGTCTTACCGGACCGGAAAGAGCGTCGAGACCTCTTATTCCTCTTGCGTCCTACATTTTGATTCCTCTCTACTATATCTCCCAGAATCTTTCTTGTCTCCTAGTCCCACCTATCTTGATTCCTTGTAAGCCAAGAGTGCTTTATTCATTATCCAATAAGAGAAAGATATTTACAGAACATCTCCCATCATCTCCTGTCTAAGTAAAAGGGGCTTTCCATTTAATAGTAAATATATATAACAAAACAGCTATCAAATAAGAACCATAGTTAACAATATTTAAGCACACCTGCTCTTGGCTTACTACCTTTCTTTTATCTGCATATATTCACTGCTTCTCTGTCTGATTAACTTGGTTTGCCTGGCTTCTTGCTTTAGACATGTCCACTTCTTCTTTCTCCTTCTTTCTCTTGAGCCTAGATTTGTCCTCCTATTCTGTCTGCCTGCCAGTCCCACCCATACTTTCTCTGCCTAACTATTGACTATTCAGTTCTTTATTAAACCAATCAGGTGCCTTAAGCAGTCAAGGTGAAACAAATGCAACACATCTCTACATAATTAAACAAATGGAAAGTAAACAAATGTAACACACTTTACACAGTTAAAGTATTATACTTCAGCATAAACAGATATAGCATATCTTTGTCTAGTTAAAATAACAATTTACAACTTTTTGAGTATCAGATAAATTATATAGATGACATAAGGTTAGCCTTTTTATATTTTTAAAAAGGCTTTCCATTTTTTCCCCACACAGGTTATTAAAACAATAAAAACAACTGAATTATCAGTGGTTCCCTTTTTTTGAAAAGCATTTTACCATATATGTAATATTTGTCCATTACCTTATCTATTTTGATGTTCGAGACAGAGGCTAATTCTTTGGTATGGACTGACCTGGAACTTTCAAAACTCCTGACTCAGCTCCCAAACCATGGGATATTGGGCATAATCATCACATCGTTTTGATTTTTTTTTTGAGACAGTATCTCACTGTATAGTCTAAGATAGCCATAGATACATGCTCTTACCACCTTAATCTTCTTAATGCTGAAATTACAGGCATGTGCCATGATATTTTATATTATAATGTTTTGTTGTATTTTTAATGTAAAAATATATATATTCATTTTTCATTTTTTGAGTCGAGTATGTTATTTATTTATTAATTTACATATCTATCCCAGTTCCCTCTACCTCCCTCCCTCACTTCCTCCCTCTCATGCCCCCCAACCACCTGCCCATCCACTCACCCCTCCACTGCACATGGAGGGTGGACCCTTCCAAAGGGGTCAACAATATCTTTCAAGACATTTGGAGTAGGGAATAGGCCCTTCCTCCTTCCTCTAGGTTAAGAGAGTATCCCTCCATCGGTAATGTGCTCCAAAAATCCATTTGTGCATCAGGGATACATCCTGGTTCCACTGTCAGAAGTCCCTTAGACTGTCCAGGCCTGAAACCCATGTTCATGGGATCTGTTTCCATCAGCTACTAGATGAGGGCTCTATGATGGTAGATAAGGTAGTCATCGATCTCATTATCAGGGAAGAACATCTATGGTAGCCTTTCCACTGTTTATCAAATTGTTACTTGGGGTCAGTCTTGTAGGTCTATGGACATTTCTCTAGAGTAAGTTTTCTCTTCAAACATATAATGGCTCCTTCTTTTATGGTATCTCTCTCTGTCTCTCTTTTTTCACTCATCTATTACTCCCCTGACTCAATCTTCCTAGTCCCTTGTACTTTCCTCTCTTCCCCTTCTCTTTCTCCTAGCCTCCACTCCACTCACTGTCCCCTACTCCTTATATGCTCAGGAGATCTTGTTCCTTTCCCCTTCAGTGAGGGACCTTGTATGAAACTCTTAGAATCCTCTTTGTATCCTAGTTTCTCTGGTCATGTGAATTATAGGCTGGTGATCCTTTGTTCTATG
Source organism: Cricetiscus sungorus (assembly GCA_030556225.1). NCBI lineage: Eukaryota > Metazoa > Chordata > Mammalia > Rodentia > Cricetidae > Cricetiscus > Cricetiscus sungorus. The sequence continues at coordinate 47,858,291 of JANBXA010000726.1, read as the reverse complement.
TATAAAATCCATCTATGAGTGAGTAAATACCATGCTCCTGTTTTTGTGACTGGTTTACCTCATTCAGGTGGGTTTTTTCCATCCATTTGCCTGTGATTTTCAAGATTCCATTGTTTTTTTTTCTGCAGGATAGTATTCCATTGTGTAAATATGCCACATCTTCTTGATCCAGTCTTCAGTTGAGGTGCATCTAGGTTTGGTCCAAGTGCTTACTTACTATTACAAATACTACTGCTACGAACATAGTTGAACAGATGTATTCATTGCATGGATGTGGATCATTTGGGTATATGCCTAAGAGTGGGGATTATCAGGTCCTGTGGTAGACTGATTCCAATTTTCCTGAGGAACCTCCATACTGATCTCCAAAATGACTGTACAAGTTTGCACTCCCACTAGCAGTGGAGGAGTGTTCCCCTTCCTCCATATCATCTCCAGTATATGTTGTCAGTGGTGTTTCTAATTTTAGCCATTCTGGCAGGAGTAAGATAGTATCACAAAATTGTTTTGATTTGCATTACCCTGATAACTAAGGATATTGAGCATTTTCTTAAGTGCTCTTAGTGCTTTTTGATTTTCTCTATTGAGAGTTCTCTATTCAGTTCTATACCCCATTATTAATAGGGTTATTTGGTGTTTTGTTGACTAGTTTCTTGAGTTTTTTGTATATTTTGGAGATCAGCCCTCTGTCAGATGTAAGGTTGGTGATGATCTTTTCCCAGTCTGTGGGCTGCCGTTTGGTCTTGTCCACTGACAACTTTCATTTATTATTTAAAGATTTCCCATCATGGATTCCAATCCCACCTGTCTCCCTATCCTCTCAAATTCTCCATCTACCCTTACAACCTTGTATCAAAATAAATTAAAATAAAAAACAACAATAAAACAAATGAATAAAAAGTCTCAGTATGGATGTTGCAGTGTGTTTCAAGTAGTTACACAGTATACACTTTAGCACCCAAGTGCTGGAATTAAAGTGTGGTCACCACTGCCTGTCCTGTATCGTTAACTAATGGCTTAGATTTTTGCTTAGCTAGTGGCTTAGTGTGTGTGAGTGGCTAAATATTGGCTTAGCTTGTGTGTGGCTAACTAGTGGCTTAACTCTTAAATAGGTGTGTGTCTTACTAGTAGCTTAGCTCTGCACTCTGATCTTCAGGCAGGCTTCAATGGATCATAAAATATAACAATATAACTTCCCAGTTATTTTATGTATTTTCTAACATGGAAGCTCAATCAATCATGTTATGAGTAATTTCATGGTGTATAATGCTCAATGCCTCATCTATTCCTAGATATTAGTACATTGCATATATATTCTAGATTAATTTCTATTTTTTGTCTTTGTTTTGCTTTTGTTTTAGTCATGAATAAGTTTTTAATTGTGTTTAGTAATGTTTATCAACTGACAAAACCATGTTTTTTTCTACATTAGTTTGCCTAATATTAAGAATTAACACCACTTCATCATTTATAAAACTGCAAATATGCCACTGTAATGGGTTATCTCTTGTGTAATTTCTTCCCAACAAAATCATCTAGGTATATTAAATTACTGGTGTTGTATTATTATTTGGTTAGCATTAACATAAAAATTCCTGACTAAATTCTACTATACCTTATTTCATCTGAATGCATGGTACCATAGTCTCTTTTATGGAACACTCCACGAATCATTTTTTAAAATTACCTAAGTACTCCTAGTATTCACTTTTCACATGTTAATTTAGATGTTAATTTTTGCAAAGAAGCATTGTCTGACATGCCTTGTGATCTAGACTAGATCTTCCTTTGTATAAGTTTTATTAGTCTGTGCCTTTTAAAAAATATTTCTTAAAATTGTCATTTCTACTATAAATTTAATCTCTCTGGCTTCTAAAACCATAATTTTCATGAAAGAAATAGCATGTCTTTGTTTTGCCATGCTTTATTTTTTGTATTTGGATTGTTGTGTGACTACAGTTTTTGATTTTTCATCAGTTCAATGAGTGAAAGAAATTCCTAATCTTCACTAAAATAACTTTGATTTCGATCACAGAAAATCATTTCTTTATGAAATGTTTATTTTTGTGAAATTAGAACAGCATTTTATTGGACAAATTATGTTCCTTAAACACTAGAGATTTGTTTTTCTCAAATTGGATCAAATAAAGGATTTTCAAGGTTGAAAAGATTAGCTATCAGAGGCAGACATTTAATCGACCCTAACCCATACTTTTTCCTTTGAGACTGGTGTGTGAATGCAAAAGTAAATTGCAGTTGTTTCAGTAAATAACACTTCTAAAAAGGCTTGGAATTGAACCCATAGTTCAATGCAATTATGAATAAATTAAATCAATGTTGCAAATATCATGTGGAATGACTTGTGTTATTGCTTGACTGATAATTTTTTTAAATCAGTTCTCAACTTACATGATATTTAATTTTGTATAATATCTCTATTTATTTGGAAATTTTGACTTAGATTCTCCATTGATTTGTAGTTAATTTGTTAATAAAATGTATACTTTTTATTTTGTTATAATTTACTTTTGAGATTATAATATGATTACACAATTTCTCTCTGATTTTTCATCTCCAAATTCTAGAATATTACCCTTCCCTACTCTCCTTCAAATTTATAGCCTCATCTTTCAACACTGAATAGAATAGCCTTTTTCAAATGTTTTCTTTTTTTAAAATGTATTTGTTAATTAAAATATATTTTTATCAGATTATTCCTCCTCCTCTATCTCCTCCTTTATAATTCCCACCTCTCTACCCACCCTCTGACCACCTGACTACATGCTTTCTCTCTCTCCAATACTATTTTCAATCTTACATTAATTGGTACATTCAAATATTGTTATTTTATTTCAGTTCAAGCAAGTTATTTTAATGCTGTTACATATAGAAAGTATTGCTTCATCATGATGTTTTTGAGTCAAGTTTAGTATTAGAAAGGAGTAAACAATAGCATACCATCAAAAACGAAAGAAGAAGATAAACACTAGGTAGTAGTGACCTCTCCAGTTTGAGACAGCTCATCCTAGTTTCAGATGCCTCCTTGCCAGGGGAGCATATATAGCGTACTTTCAGGCCTCTGGTGAACTTTTCATTTTCAGTGGAATTTAAATCCATATAGACATTCTTATGTCTTATACATTTAGGTGGAATTTTGCATAAATGTGCTCCTGAAAAGAATGTATTCTGAGAATTGCCCAGGCTGGGAAAAGACACAGGAGAATGATGACAAACAGAAAGAAGGACAAACCTGATTTCTTCTAGAATCAAAGACATTGATGCTCCCCAGACAATTTTTACTACTAAATTACATAGTCTTGTTTTGTTTTCTTAACCTTAATTAACCTCCTAACTAATGGATTTACTATAGTGGCATTCCATTTGAATCCTCTTTCAGGAGTAAAAACACTGACATTGTTACTGGAGTTGTAGCCAGATTAAACTACGAACCTCTTGATAATATTTTCTGAACGTGTGTGTGTGTGTGTGTGTGTGTGTGTGTGTGTGTGTGTGTGTGTGTGTTTGACCAAACATCTTTAAAAAAATCCATTCCACAATATAATTCAATTAGGATAATTAATCTAGCAGAAAACAGTGCAGCGACTAACCTGGAGACATAAGACCCTGTAAGAAAAATACCTTAAAGAAATGACAAAAGCAAATAAAACAGCCAACAAAATATTACATTAATGGTAGATAAGTACACAAAGTATATTTGAATGTGAAAGCATAAAGTATAGTGTGAAGCACCACAGCTTACATTTGTTTTCTAGTGGGCACTTTTAGTGTATAGAAAGTCTTTGAGTTTTATGGTCTTTGGTTCTAATAAATTTCAGTGTGTGTGTGTGTGTGTGTGTGTGTGTGTGTGTAGTTTGTTTTTGCAACATTTTAAAATAATAAAATAGAAAATAAAAATGAAATACTTTATACTTCTTGAATGATCAGGAGATTTTCATATTGTAGTATTGTTTTGCAAATCTTTATATAGGATTACATGGGACATATATTTATAACACAAGCCAAGTCATAAGGTCTAACTCTATGATAACTCTTTTGGAAGTTGTTGTTTTCAGAGTCCATAGCATTGCTCTACTTTCAGTTTCTTCTTTGTGCTTCTCCTCGTATTTCAGGGAGTGATTTTTAAATTTCTGTTCCAGATATCATGGCTACCTCTTGCCATGTTACTCTACCTTGATGGATTCATCCCTCTGGAACCATTATCACAAATAAAACTGTTCATACTATGAGTTCCTCTACCTAAGACTCTATTAGGAATTGTCACTAACTATCTTAAAGGTGCTTCCACATTTGCCATCTGCCAGATGTTTTGAGTAACCAATTTGGTGATGTTTTGCTATTATTTGCTTTTTTGTTACTTAAGATTGCTATATAATAAATAAATTCACTCATTCAAAACTGAAAATATAGCTATCCAAAATCAATCTTTGTCTCATACAGCACCTCCAGCTATTTTAATGTTATTTTTCCTCATACCTAAATTAAGCTCTAGTATGTTAACGTATATAATGGTGGACCAACAGTGGTACCAACTGAGATAACATACTTTCATTATCCATTCACTGATGATGCTTACACAACATACCTATGGTGATTAGGGCAGTAATGAATATGATGTGCTGGTGCCTCTGAAATATGTTTCAGAATTCTATTGGTATATGTCAGGAAGTTGCAGAGTTTTATGGTAGTTTTTATTTTTTTCCTTTTGGTTATGTGCACAAACCTGCGTCTGCATGTGGCTTTGAGCACAGTACCTCAAATACCTCTGGAGGACAAAGAAGAGTTTTAGATCCCTTGGAGCTGAAATCAGAGGCAGTTGTGTAACTTTGGACCTAGTTGCTGGGAACAAAGCTTTTGTCTTCTTCTAGAGAAATGCATACTCCTAATAACTGAGCCTTTTCTCCAGCCACAGAACAGATCCTAACCTGAAATGGATTCAAACCTGGGCCAAGTACAAGGAAAACACTGAATCCCAATAACTAGACCATCAGGGAAGGTCAAGTTTTATTTTGTGTTTGTTTGTTTTTAGAACCTAAAATGTGTAATGGTTTTTACACTAATAATTCTTTTCCATTTTATTCCTGATGAAGGTCATTCTGAGTCATGTAGAATCTTAAGGTAGTATAATTCTTCCAAAAAATAGCTTTTGTTTTACCTACCTGCCTTGACTCTTACCTGTATTTTTATACGGGTTATGGCTAGGACATTCAACCATTGGTCTTAGAAGGTACTTCCTTTGGATTCAAACATAGAATGATGAAGAGCTGAGACATCTAGCACAGGGAAGTCTATCTTGTAGACACATATAGTTGGTAAAGAAAGACTTTTAACCTTTCAGTTGGTTGCCTCTTCACTCAATAAATTATTTTCTTCACTATACTGAAACATTTTAGTTTCATGAAATTCCATTATTTATATTAAAATTATCCATTACTCAAATTTGTAAATGGAATGACTACCCCTTATTCTACATATCTTTCATGTCATTTATTTGGGTTCCTAACTCATTCTAAAAAAACTTTCTTCAGTTCATTTTTTCATTCTTCCACAAATACGAAGGGTTGTGTGCATGCCACTATAATCTATTATTATTAACACATTTTATGACAATTTGAAACACACTTCTTAATAGTAAGCCTCTGAAAAGTCTATGTAGATAACCTTGTATAATGAAAGACACATTATTGAACAATCCCATTCTTCAAAAAGAGCCAATTAACAATAATTATGTTGCTTTAGTTAATGAAGACTACATTCTTATCTTCACATCAACAGAAGGTATTCTTTCAAAATATCATTATTTTTATCTGAATCATTTCATTATTTAAATGTTTTAATTTTAATGGAAACAAAACTACTCGAAAAATTCGATTGGACAATTATTCTCTAAAGACAAAAGATGTATTAGGGATAATATACTTTGGTTTTGAATTTTGAAATTTTGGCCTCACATAAAAAAGTGCAACTTTACTATGAAAAACAGATATTATATTCAGATAACCTCAGGACTTAAATTATTATACTTTACTTGCTACTGCTCTAGAGAAAGCAGACTATTTCATAATCTTTCAACAGTACTGGCTAGTAAAGTATCCAATATCAAACAATCCTACAACCCAAGACTGTAAAACAAATGAGTTGAATTTTTTGTTCACTTTCCAAAGCTGCTATACTTTTAAAAACTATGTACCACTAACTGCTATAGCACAGATCGCAAATAATTGACTACTTTTTTTTTTAGATATCAGGGAATATCACTGAATTCTTCCTGTATCAAGAATTTTTCCCCCTCTAGATTGTGTCTTAGTGCTTAGGCTTTGCCAGACTGAATTATGTGATGTGGAATTTTCTGTCAACCCCTCAAATCCTATGAAACTAAGAAACCTTTGCCCTCCAAATATTTGAAGGCAAAGCTAGTGCCCTACTTTACATGCAGGAGGTTACCATGCTGTGCATCCTGGTTAACTTTACTATTTGCCCATTTTAACCTATCTCTCCCTCTGAATATCTTAACCAGGGTTCTGAGAGGAAACTCTTACTTAAAAGCCTGTGTTTCCTGTTTCCTCTGATATTGTGTTGCGATATTCCTAATATTTCTTTTTTCTGGTCTTTTAAAGTTTAAATTAGAAACAATCTCATTTTATGTATCAATCCCAGTTTCCTCTCCTTTCCATTTTTCCATGCTTCCCATTAATCACTATCCCATCCCACTTCTGCTGCATAGAAAAAGTGAGGCCTTTTATGGAGGAATCATCAAAGTCTGTCACGTCATTTGGGGCATGGCCTAGATCCTACCCCATATGTCTAGACTGAGAGAGTATCCCTCTATAGGGAATGGGCTCCCAAAATTCATTAGTACAGTAAGTATGAATGCTGTTCTATTACCAGGGGCACCATAGACTGCCCAGGCCTCCTAACCATCATCCGCGTGCAGGGGGCCTGGTTCTGTCCTATACTGGTTTCCAAGCTGTCAGTCTGAGGTTCATGAGCTCTCCCTTGTTCAGGTCACCTAATTCTGTGGGTTTTCCTAGCATGGTTTTAGCCTCTTTGCTCATCACTCTTCCCTCTCTACAACTGGTTTCCAGGAATTTGGCTCAGTGCTTAGCTGTGGGTCTCTGCATCTGTTTCTATCAGCTACTGAATGAAGTCTCTATGATGGCATAGAATGTAGCCATCAATCTCATTATATGAGAAAAGCATTTAAAATAGCCACTCCTCTATTGCTTAGATTCTTAGTTGGGGTCATCCTTGTACATCTCTGAACACTCCTAATATTTTCATTATCTTCTATTTTGAGACCTATTTTTTAATCCTGTGGTCTACATAAAAGTTGTTTTAAAAGCATAATATCAATTTTGTTCTTTTCCTAAATTAACTAACCAGACACATCTTGCTAGAGTAGAATTTAGTAAACTTGTTCGATTTAAGGGATCTTAAGTGTTCCAGTAAACTAAGGATGTCAATCACCTTTAAGATCACTGAAAGGATGTTCAGATTACTGCTTTTATAGTGTCTGATGCATTCAAATCCCTGTGTATTACTCAGAGATTATTAGACTTTCATTATGTACCTTCATCAATTCCTTATATTATAGACTTTCCTGTGATTTATATAGAATGACTCATACTTTAACATTAACAGATTATGCACTTTTAAAAGAATTACCATTTGATATATATCATACACATGCGTAGAAATGTCATGATATCTGTATGCTAGGATATTATAATAATTATTACTTGCCAACTAGAATTTCATTGTATCACAAATACATTTGTTATGCATATGCTTTCTACAAGTAAGGGTAATTAAATTACTATTTCAGTAGTATACTTTTCTTCTAGTCACATACTGCCAAGAATTATAAGTAGCCCATAAAATTATTACTGTAAAAACTCACCACATATAAATGTTTCATTAATTGCTTTGTAAAATATTTGCAAATTAAAGATGCTTTTTGATAGTTTTAAATTGCTGTTGAAAATTGTAGAATTTGAAAAAAGTATTAAACAAACAAAAAAAGACTTCCTAGTGTAAGTGGGAAGTAAGCTTCCATGCAGTGGTTCCCTGGTTTTCACCCTGTCTGTATCATTGCTGTGATATAAGATTGTGTGTTAGGTAATCTTTTTCTAAGACTCACTGAATACCACAGTTCATAAAGGCTACTGCTTTCAATTATAAGCAGCACAGTGATGATCCCACTAATTTATCAATTATGTCCTAGTTTAGAAATCCATGTTTTCATTTTCTTGTTTGGTTTTTGTGGTTTCATGCTAAATGAATTTTATTTTTTAGAGACAGAGTCTTTTACATCTAAGGCTGGTCTCTAACTCACTACACAGCCCAAGATGGTTTTGAACTACTGATCCTTCCAACTCTACCTTCCTAGTGCCAGGATCACAATCATATATGTGTGATTGCAGCCAGTTTTATGCAGGCTTGAGAGTGAAAACAAGGTTTCATTCATCTCAGTCCAGCACATGACCAACTGAGCTACAGTCTTGGTTTCCTTTGCATTCATCCTCACATTTTAAGTGCATTTAAGCTGGGCAGAAGCTACATTGTCAAGTATATATATATCTTTTGGGGTTTCATCTTTGTGCTCAATACCCATGTGCTATTAGATTCCATTGCATATGGCTGAGATTTTTGTATCAACAATAAAGGGAATTATTATGGGAAACTCAAAAAAAAAAGAATTACCATTTTAGCAAATCCATAGTTTACAAAGATTTCTGAGTACAGTAAGTTTTGTAAGAACTTTATGAGATTGTCAAGGAGTATAATAATAAATTTCAGAATATTTTCAGAACAAATGAAAATTTCCTAAGAAAAACACAACCAATTTATAGTTAATGATGCTGCAGTATCCTTAATGTAAGATGGAAAAGAATTACTATAGTGCCAAAAATGAAAATGTAGGCTAAAATACGGTTTATTTAGCCTGACACAATGTCACTATTCTTTATTTCTTGTTTCCTTATAATATTTGACAAAATATTGTTTTGATGTATTTGTTTATTTATTTATTTATTATATTTAAATCTCTCATGGTAAACCTTCCCTCCATTATATGATATGATATATGTTGCCATAGCTTTTGTGCCCTTCATCAGGATGTTCCCTTTGGACAGAACAACTTTGTTAGAGCTGAAGCACACATCAAAGTTTGATACAATTTTAAAAACCACAACAAAAATCCTCTAATTAAAAGTAATTACTATCAGAATTTTTCTATACAGTCCCCAGAAATCCTGGTGTCAGAGTATTCATAATTGTTTGTGTATAGTGTTGCTACATGTTAGTTTACTATACTAAGCTGTTCATACATTTATCTTTCTAAGTAATTTTAAATTCTCTCCAGCTAAAAACATTTTATTCAATTTTGCACTCCCTATAAAAGTACAACATATATAATATATAATAGACAATTTTTCTTGAATTAGTGAAGAGTACAGAAATTGACAATAATAATAGCAATAACCTATTCCCTCCTCAGTTATATCCTTGTTGATAACTCCTACATTTTTTGAAATTTCAAATGCATTTCATCTGGTTGTACTGAGTAGGATGTCTCTTAAAAAAAGTAACTTACCGTTCTTCAAATGGATATTGAAAAACAAATTTAAATTATTTTTCTCGGTGTGGCTATCCTGGTATTATATTAAAAAGTATAAAAGGAGACTGGCAAGGGCAATGATTTAAAATATGCACTTTCAATGAGGTCATAATCAAGACACCTGAACATTAATAGAACATGAGAATTCTGAGATGTAGGGATTAATTTTAATGTCAACATGCCACAAATTATAATTACCAGAGTAGGGACACTCAACTAAAAATCACCTTGATGTGGGAAAAATCAATTGATGTGGGAAGAACCAACTGTGGATGGCCCATTTTGGTAGCAGTCCAGATACAAAGGTCATGATACAAAGATTGTCTTCCTTTTGCTCCTTTGACTTTCCTGCTTACACCGGAGTTGATGTTACTTGTTGCAGCTGATTCCTTTTCTGGTAGCAGAAACAGTATTCTCAGGCTTGTATTTAACTATGGACCATCTGCCTTCCAGGACTTTTGGCATCAGGTTGGAAATACTGATTATAAGCTGAGTAACATTTGAGTTGTTGGTCTCTCTGTTGTAAGTCAACTGCCATTTACACACACACACACACACACACACACACACACACACACACACACACACACACACACACACACCCTTCCTATCAGTTCTGCTTCTCTTAAGAACCCTAATAAAGCTGGGATTGAATTTCTATTACTCTTCCCAACTAAATTGAAGTGGTGATTTCATTCACCAGCTTGCAACAGCCATTGTTTAAAGCTAGTATGGGGAGAAGAAATTCTCCAAAATTACCATCTTGGCATGCGTTTTTGAAAAGACTTCAATCACAATTTCTGATATTTGAAACTAACTGGCATGCACAAAAATGCAGTATGCTATGCACAAAAATGCAGTATGCTATGCACAAAAATGCAGTATGCTATGCACAAAAATGCAGTATGCTATGCACAAAAATGCAGTATGCTATGCACAAAAATGCAGTATGCTATGCACAAAAATGCAGTATGCTATGCACAAAAATGCAGTATGCTATGCACAAAAATGCAGTATACTATGCACAAAAATGCAGTATGCTATGCACAAAAATGCAGTATGCTAAGAGTGAAGGAATCACAGTTTGCAAGTTTAAGGACACTTCTTTTGAAACAAAAAACATATCTTATAAATATTCTATTTGGGAAAGACTGTGCAGTCATGTTTTGGAAATTATAATAGTATTGATTTCTGAGGTACAGAGTGATGTTGTAATTTACTAATGTAAATTATTAAATCAATGTGTGCATTACATGTTATATGCATGTAACATATGTAACAGACCTGCTCACTTTCTTCAGCAGTGTTTTTTGTGTTAGGCACAAGCTTTAATTTGACAGAAGATGACATTTATATGTTTTTTTTTCATTGACTCTACTTTTAGGATTAAAGTCAACCACCACCTATGCTCTGTAATTCTTTTCCAAGAAGTTTTGTGCAGATTTACAATATGTTTTATATTTAAAGTTCAAATCCATATTCATTTATGTTTTATTAGTCCCTGAGGAAGGGACCAATTAAAATTTCACAATACTATTTATTTAAGAGACTTATTTTCTCATTGGCTATTATTGGCATGTCTATTAAAATCAATTGACCACATGTATAGATGAATTTTGGAATCCCTATTTTTTTTATTTATTCATGTGTGCATTTTTTGTGAGTACTAAGCACTTTTAATTACTATACCTATTTAGTACAATTTGAAAACAGGGAGTGTGTTGTATTCCAGTTTATTCTTTTTTTTAATGACTGTTTTGGGTATTCAAAATATTTTCTGTAAATCTATTTTTTCAAAAAATGTTTACTGTTTACAACCTATTTTTGTTTATTCCTATTGTCTTCCTTGGGGTTTTTAATTGCTGTGAAGAGGCACCATGACCATTAAAACTAATCTAATTGAGGTGGCCTGCTTACAGTTTTCGAGGTATAGCACATCATCATAATAGGAAGCATAGTGTTGTATAGGCAAACATGGTACTAGAAGAAGCTGAGAGTCTTTTACTTTACAGGCAACAGGTAGTAGACTGACAAACTTCTTTCAACAAGGCTGTATCCACTCTAAAAAGCCACACCTCTTAATATCCTCATTTCTTATAAAATTATAGGGGCAAATTACATTCAAACTACCACATTTATTGAAATATGTGTTCTTTGTATAAATTGAAACCTTATCTTATGTTTATTATTTTGAACAATTCTATTGGAATATTTTCAACTTTCAAAGTGTAAAATCTTTTCATCAAAATATAATAGGTATTTCACTTCTTTTTTTATTTGCCATTATATTTTATCCAATTGTCTGATTAAGAACTTTTAATAGTTTATTGGATATACCTCCGAGCAGTGGGTATGACTTTTCCAGATTTTATAGAATATACTTGTAACTTTTGCCATTCAATATGAGAATTGAGGATGCTGTACTTTATTGTGTTTAGGTATAGTCCTGTGTTTAATCTGAGAAGAGTTGGTCGTTTATTATAATAATAGGATATTGGTTCTTGTTCAATTTTTTTTATAATGCATTTTTAAAATGGAACTGTGGAACTCCATTCTCTTACCCCCACTCACGTTTAAAACCTGTGCACAAAATAAGGAATTTGGCCACGCACTGCCATGAGGATGTGTTGTTCTACCACAGGCACAAATTCAGTATAATAAATTCATCATCAGCCAAAAATCTCAAACTATAAGCAAAAATATACATTTTTATTGTAAGTTTATAATTTTAGCTATATGTTATGGTAATAGAAAGGTGATCGAACATTCATTTGAGAAATGGAACAGTTTAGGATGACACCTAGGAAAAGTGGAAGAAATGTGGAATTACTTTTCAGTGAGTATTAAAAAAACAAGGAATAACAAGACAAAAATAAAATATTGTATGTAAAATTCAATAGATAATTCAGGCAGAGTTTCAGAAAATGAAAAGATTGAAGTTAGTGGAGATAGAGAATGTACATTTAAATTTAAAATATCATCAAAAAACAGTCTAAGGAACTGGATTAGAGGCCATGTGTGTTATACCATGGCAACAAACTCTACTAAAATTTTGTCCAAGCTTTGATATTTTATTAAATGACCAATTTGAAAAGAAATTGCTAGACACAGAGGTACTTAGGCAATCAGATGGGTATTCTTGGCTACATTTATTCACATTTATACTTAGAATTGAGAATACAGATGAGAAGACTGGAAAAATTTAATCAGAAAATAACATTTAAAGTTGTAGCTACCACAAATATTTTCACTGAGGACATCAGTGCCATTGAAAAAATGGTTAAGCGTTTTGTATAAGGACAGCAGGAGACATTTCTTGTAGGCATATACGAAATTCATGTCATAGACAATACAAGCTCAGGGACACAAAATGTAAATTTTTTTAAAGACTTTCCAGAACAGTAAGTTTTGGATAAGGTTTTCAGGCACTGTCCTTACCCAGAGCCTCCCTAGAAAATTGTTTTCATATATTCACCTAGCAAATCACTTAGAAGCCATTACAAAAATAGCTCAAGCAACCCAGGAATAGCTTCTGATTTTCCAAATGAGACAGCACATATTTAATTCAGTGCAGGTTTTATGGACATGCTTAATGCTAGGGTTATGGGGACACAGAGAAATCCAATGAAATTTTAGAGGGAAATCTGACAGGCTTGGCAACGTGTTATGTCATTACAATTCCTTCCAGCAGACTGAGAGGACATTGCATAGAGATCTAAGTTTGAAGATGAAACTTATTTAGATATCCCAGGGTGTTAGAGATGCTAGAAATATCCTGCTGAGAGCCAGGATGCAGAGGCACTCTGAAAAGCCAGTAAATCAAGTAGAACAGGAGTGCTCAAGTTTAGTGCCTAAATGACAATAAAATTTATTGTATGCTGTACTGGAGTTTATTGCTGTTTGGAGCAAATTCATGAATATTCCACAACTATTTCCTTTGGGTATAAGAACATTTATCATCATATTTTTGAAGTATCTAACTTTTGGTTTTGATTTCTTAGAGGTGTTTACAGTAGGTTTTGCCTTGAGTGTTTAGAATGACTTTAGATTTGAATTATTGAACAATGCTGGAACATTGAAGACATTTTAATAACTCATGGAGATGGACTAAATTGATTTTTCTTTGTGAAATATGCATGAGATCTTAGGAATCAGGGGGATAATGACTTATCTTAAAGTTTAATGTTTCTCCAAACTCCATGAGATGAAGAATTGTTCCCAAGGTTGTCACTCATGGGAGTTAGCAGAAATTTTCAGCTAGGTTCTACTATTATAGCTTATATAACTGTAGCAATATTCTTGATGTAGACTGTGTGGCTCTGATTTCCTCGTTTTCCTATCATTTTTTAAACTCTGATCTTAATGGTGGTGATTTTGACATGCATAGCCACAATAGTCTGTTGTTTCAAAACAGTCCCAAAATAAATAAAAATAAAACAGAAAAATAAGAACCAAAGATTTCTTTCCTCCTTATAGATTGATGATCTCAAATAATATTTACAGGAACAGAGGTAACAAAGATGGGACATGTGTAGGAAGTACATGTTAGTATGCAATATGAATGTGATATGGAAGAGGATTTCAGAAATGTAGTATGTAAGTGATTTTTATGAAAGTTTGCTGTAACTTAACTAATAAAAGAGACAAGGAGCTAGTACCCATAAAGTCTCATTGGCCAGAATAATAATTAGGTTCGCTTGAAAGACAGTTAATGGATACACAGAGACTAAATGTAGGTAGGTAGTTAATGGCTAGAACATGCATGGATTTCTTTATCTAAGACATTTAAAATCATGTTAATATTTCAAATATCACTTTGTCAAATTAGTCAAGAATAAATCCTACTAGAGTGTTGGGGGCAGTATTTTTCTTCCTGAACGAATACAGCAATGAGTGGAATGATGTTAAGCAATGTTTAGGAAGTGATCTGAGAACTTAATTGTTTAAACACCTGGCATTTTAGTAACAAATTTGGGATGGGAGGAAGGAAAGGAAATGTCAGATAAATTCCTCTTCTAATTGGGCATAGTTTATAGCATAGGAATACTTTAAAATCAAATGAGCAAAAGGTTTGGAAAATTCAGTGGATAGATTCAGAATTTGGTACTGGACATTTCTCATTTGGTAACAAAGTAAGGCTAAATTAAAAGGGTGTTACTTCATATCCTTATCTGAATATCTGTTACTGGGTCATAGTGGCTCCTTGGGGAGGGGGGATGAGAAGGAGAAGTATCAGTGGCACAGACACCAGGAGCCAGGTAAAAGAAAAAACAGCAGACTCATTTAGCAACCTTATGTACCTTCCCAGCAGTCAGGAATTCTGATCCATTGACATTGCATGGTTACCCTTCATTGGCTTGGCACAATCCGTACCTCAGGTGATGCCTCTTGTGCTAGGCCTCAGGCTGAAATTTTGTATGAATGTTGTCTCAAAAATGTAAGGACACATTGATGTTTCAGTTATCAATCGTGCTTAACCAGATACTGCTTACACCAATTAAATGAAGAATTGGATCTTTAAGAAAAATCAGTATTATTGATAAATCATTAGACAAATTAAAAGACACACTACAGTTGCAGGCAGCTCCTGTTATCGCTGTGGTCTCTACAATTTGTACAAGGCTCGTTTCACTCCTTCATTTAACAAAATTTTGCTTGCTTTAGTTTGTTAAAAGCTATTCTACAGGGACTGGGATCAGAAGGATCATCTGCTGCTGGAAGCTATTTGGTGGTACACTTCCAGACACTATTTAGTGGTGCATTTCTGGGTAGAACTGGAATGAGAAGGATCCTCTGCTGCCAGACACTATTTACTGGTACACCTCCAAGTATAACTACAACAAGTTGAGATCTACAACTAAAAGCATCAAAGCTGCAGGACAGAGGAATTAAACTTAAGGTAATTGTAACATCTTTTTCAATTTAAGCTGATACAATATTTGAGATCAATTGTTCTATAGCTATGGCAGATAATTTTACAATGCAGGATTTTAGGAATTTTTTTTTACTTCATATATAGAAGGAGTCTTAGCAGAAGAAAACTATGAGTGGATCAATATATACACTTTTTCGTAATAGTAATGGGTTTTATCATTAAAATGATATTATTAAAGAGATGATTTGAGATTAGCGCAAACAATAAGGAACTTGTACAAACCATAGTAACAAGGATTCAAAACATTGAAAATGACAGAACGCAAAACAGAGAATGCTTGTGAAAAAAGGTTCAGAATATTGAAGATGATAACAGAGAGCTGACAGGTAGAATACAAAACACGGAACATAAAAATGATCAAATAAAAAACAAAATTTGTTCCATGTCTATTGTTGCCTCAACAACCAAAACAGAAACAATACAATGCATTAACACGCTAGCAGAAACAGCTCGTTCCTGGTTGGATGAAACTACTAACAAGGTAAAAAAACTGGAACATCAGATGGAAAGAGTAGTAGCTAGAATCTCTTCCATGTCTGAGGATAATGGTAAGCTAACAGATAGAACATTGTTCCTGGAAGGCAGTTCCAAAAAATTGTGTGCTTATCAGTGGGAACCAATATGTATGAAAGATTTAAAAAGTATAAAGGAAGCAGTAGTCTCTCATGGCATGCACTCACCATATGTGAAGCAATTAAGAGAATCATGGGCAAGGAATAACAAGGTAACTCCTAAGGATTGGGATCAATTAATATCAGCTGTCCTTGAAAACTCCTCTCAATTAGAATGGAGGGCTTTATGGAGAGAGGAAGCAAAGGCTCTTGAACTTCAGGGCTTAAAGAAAGGTTATGAAGCTCCCAAAGATAAAATTCTTGGTGAGGGTATTTATGCTGACCCAGAAACCCAAGCTGCCTATGATGAACATATCTTGTCTCTATGCAGCAGGGCAGCTCTGAATGCTTGGGATAAGGTTCATGAACTAGGGGAGAGGAAAGAATCTTATACCAAAATAAGGCAAGGACCAAGAGAACGCTTCAGTGTGTTTCTAGAAAGGCTGTCTAGAGAAGTACAGTTAGAGGTAGCTGACATAGATTCTAGGCGAATACTCATAGAATCGTTAGCCTATGAGAATGCAAATCCTCAATGCAAACAAGTGCTTCAGCCTTTAAAAATTCAATCAGCACCTTTGGATGAATGGGTCCTATATACAGCCAACATTGAGTATAATGATAATAACACTGAAGCATGGGTAGGAGAAGCTATATCTAAAGGTTTGAGAAGACATCAAGAAAACAAAAGTCTTAACTATGGTGACATAGAAGCTTGGTTAGGAGAAGCCATCTCCAAAGGTTTGAAGAGATATCAACATGTCAGATGTTATAACTGTAGTAAAATAGGACATCTAAAAAGAAATTGTAGGCAAAGAATCTCTAGAAATAATACTCCCAGGAATAAATTGAACAGAAGGCCTCAGCCTTCTGGGTTATGTAGAAGGTGTGGCAAAGACAGACACTGGACAAATGAGTGTAGATCGACTACAGAGAAGCAAGGAAACCATTTACCAGTGGGAAACTCCTTGGGGGCCTCTTGAAGGCCCCCATGTCAAAGGTGGTCCAAACTTTCCCAGTCACAGTGGAGGACAATCTCCCACAGGACAATTAGAAAATCCTTTGACTATTGTAAAAACTCATACTGCTCTGGGTGACAAACTAGTGACAGAAGTTGAATCAGACATGACAGAAGGAAATAAAACATGTATAAACAGTCAAAGGCCTAGATTGATAGTTAAAATAAATAACAGACTGTTTGAAGGTTTACTATGCACAAGGACAGACATAACTATCATACCTAATAAATGCTGGCCTAGAAAATGGCCCCTGTGAGAGGTTAATGTTCAATTCTTAGGGATTCTCAGGTAAAACTAAGCATGAGATGGATTGAATGTGTAGAACCAGAAGGACAGTGAGGAAGGTTGAGACCATATGTGGCTGATGTAGTGATAAATTTATGGGGTCGTGATCTATTACAGCAATGGAATATACAGATTAACATTCCTCCAGTATTAGATAGGAACCATAAACGACCTCATGATTGTGGAAAAATTGCTATAAAGTACTATACAAGACAGACACCAAATATCCAGGCTGTACAAAGACAGAATGCAAGTGCTGAACAAACAGAGGAACCAAATGCCCTCTTAACAGAGGAACCTGTCTGGGTAGGGCAATGGGCTATGAAGTCTGAGAAGTTAGAAGCTTTAGAAAATCTGGTTCAGGAAAAGCAAAAGGCTGGGCATATCGAGGAATCAACTAGCCCTTGGAATTCTCCTGTATTTGTTATCAAAAAGAAATCTGGGAAATGGAGAATGCTTACAGTCCTCAGAGCCATCAATAAAGTTACCCAGCCTATGGTCTCTTCACAGCCTGGAATGCCATTGCCTTCTTTGATACCTAAAGAATGACCTATTATAGTTATTGTTTTAAAGGATTGTTCTTCACTATACCTTTACAAGAACAAGATAAAGAGAAATTTGCCTTCATGGTACCTAATTACAATAATTCTCAACCAGTGAAGAGATATCAATGGAATGATAAATAACCCCACCCTGTGCCAATATTTTGTACAAAAACCACTGGAAATAATTCGTAAACAGTTTCCACAATCCATAGTCTATCATTACATGGATGACATGATAGCTGACTCTAAAGCAGAAATATTAGAAAAAAGGTTTGAGAAAGTAAAGGAAGTTTTACCTTGCTGGGGATTACAAATTGCACCTGAAAAAATACAAAAAGGAGAGTCTATCAACTACTTAGGATATATAATAGGTCTACAGAAAATTAGACCACAAAAAGTACAGATCAGTAGAGATCGCTACCAGACCCTTAATGATCTTCGAAAATTACTAGGAGAGATTTCTCAACTGCAAAGCATTATTGGAGTAGAATGGCATGATTTGAAAAACTTGAAAATGGCCCTAAAAGGGGACAAGGATTTGAATAGTCCAAGAATACTATCAGCTGAAGCAGAAAAGGAATTAGAATGGGTAGAAAAGAGGATATTAGAAGCACATGGGGACCGTGTGGATCCAAATCTAGACTGTATTCTGGTTATATTACCATCTAGAGAATATCCTTCAGGTATTTTGATACAGAGAGAAAACATCATATTAGACTGGATGTTCTTACCACATAAACAGAGTAAAAATCTAAAACATATAGAAAAGATCTCTGACTTGATTATAAAAGGTAAATTAAGACTTCATCAACTAACAGGAAGGGATCCAGCAGAAATTATAATACCTTTAAGTCATGAGGAAATTTTCTCCTTATGGAAAGATAATGAATATTGGCAGAGAGCACGCAGTAATTTCTTGGGAATAATTAGCAACAATTATCCCAAAAGTGAAAGAATAAAATTCATAAAGAAAACGATTTGGATCCTTCCACGCATTGTAAGACAAACACCTATCTCTGGAGTTCCTCCATTCTACACTGATGCAAACAAATCTGGTAAGGCAGGATATAAATCAGGAGAAATGAGCAAAGTAGTTCAAAGCCCTTATAATTCTGTACAAAAGGCAGAATTGTATGCCATTCTCATGGAACTTATGGATTTTACAGAACCCCTCAATATAGTTACTCACTCTATGCAGAGAGAGTAGTCTTACTCATCAAGACTGCAGAATTTATTCCTAATGATATAGAATTAACTTCATTGTTTATACAGTTACAAGAAACTATCAGAAAGAGGATTCATCCTATATATATAACACACATCTGATCCCATATGGGTCAGCCAGGTCCTCTATCACAAGGCAATGATGAAATTGTTTGGTTATTGATAGGAAGTGTGCTAGAAGCTTCAGAGTTTCATAAGAAACACCATGTGAACAGCAAAGGTTTGAAAAAGGATTTTTCTACCACTTGGCAACAAGCCAAGGAAATAGTAAGGAAATGTTCTACTTGCTCATTCTATAACCAAACTCCTTTACCACCAGGCAAAAACCATAAAGGTATGAATAGAAATGAAATATGGCAAATGGATGTGTTTCATTGTGCAGAATTTGGAAAATTAAAATTCGTACATCACATATAGATACATTTTCAGGGTTTTAATGGGCTACCGCTCTGAAGTCTGAAAAGACTGATTCAGTTATTACACATCTTTTAGAGGTAATGGTCATTATGGGCATACATCCAAAAATAAAAACTGACAATGCTCAGGCATATGTTTCCTGCAAATTGAAACAGTTTTTTCAGTATTATAATATAAATCACATAACTGGTATACCACACAATCCTACAGGACAAGAAGCTGCTGAGAGATCCAATCGTACTTTTTAAGGAAATGCTCCATAAGTAGGGAGGAGGAACCAAGACACCCAAACACAGATTACATAATGCTTTATTAACATTAAACTTTCTTAATGCTGATGAAAAAGGAAAAGCAGTTGCAGAAAGACACTGAACAATAGAAAAAAAATTCTGAACTAAATCAGATGGTGTACTTCAAGGATGTATTGATTTCAGAATGGAAACCAGGTTATGTATTACATTGGGGTAGGGGTTTTGCCTTTCTATCTACAGGAGAAGAAAAGCTATGTATACCACCTAAGTTAATCAAGATCCGAGTTTAACAAGAGAAACATCTTAATGAAGAGGAATGACAAGTCATCCAATAAATTAGGTCCCGTGAGATATGCAGAGACTTCTCAAAGATAGGGGAAGTGTTCTGTTCTTGTCCTTAGAGGAAAACAGAGAACACCTATCTTCAAACAGCCAAGAGACAATGAACATGTAGGTACCTACAAAAGAGAAGACAGCTCTCCAGAAAGAATCACTTAATGAAGAGGAATCTGATTTATGGTAAAAATATTTAAGTCTAGTAAACTGTTTCTATAGTGAAATCTATTTCTCTTTACTATCTAGTTTATGTAGTCCCGATTCATGTAAACCAATGCTGGCTGTGGAGTTGGATTTGGCTTTCCTTCTCTAAATTCAAGCATGTTGTTAAGATTAAATTCACAGTTTCTGCCTTATATCAAGAAGCCAATTGGTGTAAGGCAGAAGAAAACAAAATCTAAGGACTCATTCACTTATTCACAATTTTCTCTCTGAAATCCTAATTTTTTCATATACATTTTAATGCTTATTGTTGCCTTTCCCTAACGCATACCGTAAAAATTGAAAATTTTACTTTGATATTGATATTTAAGTTTTTCACAAGGAATAATAACAGTTCCAAACAGCAATCTTTGAACACTCTAGAAAGAAGATGGGGCCCCAATTGGACATTTTTACTTGACTCAACCTGATGCATCTGGACTACAAACTTCACCCTAAAACTGGTTTGAGACTTCTTTGTTCGAGACATCTCACGATTAGTTAGCTGTAATGGTGCACCTTATTATTACAACCTGGCCAGAGTTTCAAATAGAACTCCAGTCAAGCATTTTCTGCCACACAATGACTACCTACATATGTTATAGCTAGTACTATTGAGAAATTTGGTTGCTTAAAATTTTCTTCATACAGGATCCTATCAATAAATCATTGTCCAATTTCAGCACGAAATAATCTTAAGATAACAGTGCCCCCTTTCCCCACTCTTGGAATTTAGAGATAATATTCATCTTCATAGGGTTGGTCTTAGTTACTTGGGGTTGGGTATGCAAGGTGATACTTAGACTCGGTTATCTCTTTTAGACAGGAATAGGGTATGGTTGGAAAAGGTATGGTTCAGAATGGGTATGGGTAGATTAGCCTATCTACTTGTGAATTATTTATTAAGAGTAAGACATTAGTATCACAATTTACATTGTTATATATTCTTCTCTGTTGTAACCTATGTAAAATTATGTCTATTCCCTTCCTGGAAGAATTGTATATTTTGTTATATTGTGTGAAATCTTTCCATTTATGATGTTTTATATACATTATTCTTGCAATATTCTATGTATGTATACTTTTGCTTGTGTTCAAGACATTTTGTATATTGATACAATTTGGGATATTTGTCTTGCTGTCCTTTAGAGTTCTACGTCTTGTCTAGACATTCTTACTCTACCTCTACTTTAGGAATTTACATATATATATATATATATATATATATGTGTGTGTGTGTGTGTGTGTGTGTGTGTGTGTGTGTGTACATAGTTATATTGTTTAGGTATTTATCCTTGTTTTGCTCAAGGAAGTTTTATTCAGGTTTTTTAGCTAAGATCCTGAGTATTACAGATTATCCTCACCCATGTTTCCTTTGCCTATGAGATTAGTCAGACATAGATGCTTAATCTTCAATCACTTCATAGACCTGCAGAACATGGCATTTAAATGTTTTTATATTAGTACGCTGTTGACATGAGACACTGTTGCTCCTGACAGCACAATGCTCTGTCCCAAAAATATGATGGACACTGTTGTTGTTCCTTCTGGAGTTCATCCTCGCTTCGGCCATTGACCTCTTGAGCAAAGAACTGCCTCAACCTTGACCACTGATCTGGATATGCGGTCCTATATGCTTGCAGAAGACAAACATAGAAGACTGCTGAACCTTGCCAAGTCAGGGTACAACAGCCTTTCTACCTCCCTGCTTTTGTTGTGGTCTGTCAAATATTCTTGGCCTTAGCCAAAACTGGCTGTACCAACGTTGCTGTGGGACCTTGGGTGACTGTCCAGGTAGCTTGCTGTTTCTGTCCTCACTGCACCTTTTGTAAGTTGCCCATCCTCACTTCCTGTCTACCCTAGTATTTATTTTCCTTCTCAGGTCTTAATGAGGTTGTAGATTAAACCATCACAACTATTATTCTCTCTTCCTAGTTAGATATATTAGGTACTAGACTTAAGCTTTCCAGCTTAGGACAACTCTACTGTAAACTCCCTTATGCCTTAACCCTAGTACTAGATATGTAGGTGGTTTTGTTCTCAATTTTCCTCTTCTTAGAGCACACTTGCTATTCACTGTTTTGTATATAGTTTTGTATCAAGCTTAAATCTTTTCTTTAGACAAAAAGGGGAATTGTAGTGGGGTATTCATTTTGTCTGCTTCTGTGGCACTGACCACACCCATTGAGGGGTGGAGCCAGGGGTGGAAGTGACCTGTGAAACTAGGTCTGGAAAGGAGAGGGGGAACTCTCTCTTTCTGGTGGGATGCGGAATGAGGAGCATCCGGTTCCAACTGTTGTGGTCATCTGTCTGTGTTGTGAGTTGTTTCTCCCTGAATAAACATCTATTTGGCCTATTTGTTTATCCTGACACTCATTAAACCACAATACATGGAACCATAAAGACATGCTTTAAAAATCTTCACTTCATACTGAAAACTTATAAGTATTTGATAAATATCTTGGTTTTTACCACTTAGCACAATTAAATAAAGATCAGATAAAAAATTTAATCATACTTTAACCTCTACTGAAAGAAAAACAGTAATTAAAATATCCCCAACCGAAAAATGCACATGGCCAGATGATTTTTTAACACAGAAATCTATCAAAACTTTTGATGAAGAATTAATGCCAATACTCTGCTTTATTTCCTACCTCCAGGCTTCTTCCTTGACTGCCCTCAGAAAAAGTCTGCTATATAAAAGTGTAACATGAAAATCATCCTTTCCTCCTCAAGTTTATTTTTGCCATGTCTTTTATTACAGCAGATGAAACCATAACTGAGAAATTATCAAAATCATTTCGCAAATTAAGTGCAATTCATTGAAATAGAAAAAGTTTTCTAAAATTTATATGACAGCAAAGACCCAAGATGTCAAATACAATCCTCATAAAAGGAATAATGAGTTATGTTTCATATTTCAAAATATCTTATAGAGATATAACAAGAACAATATTGTGTCACATGAAAATGCACACATGGACAAATATAATACTAAAGAAGACCCAAATTTGAATATATTTTTTTTGTTGATTCTATTCATTGTAAGATGAAAATTCTAACTTTTGTGTCTTTATTAATTTTATCTATCCTACTTTGGTAGGTTAAACATATGAATTTTGCAACACTTGGATGGAGTGTCCTATAAAAATATAAGAGCTAGTCACTTTCTGTGCCTTAAGTCTTCTGTACCTGTTTTGAGACTAAATTGGCACAGAACATCTAAAGCAGATGTTAATACACTACACATTTTACCTCTTCAAGGGGGGGGGGGATAAATGAATACTTTCTCATTTCAACCCTTCATGACTTTATCTACTTTATTATAAACAGGGTATTAGTATCTCCTAGTGCTTTTGGTGACTTAATCTCTTTATCCTGTTCAGATCATATTTCATTGCTTTGGTAGTTTGGTATCATAAATTTACAAATTATCATCTTTGTAAATATTATTTATCCAATTCTATCTGAAGAATTGCTGTATTTGTAATGACTTGTCATTTTTAGATATAAAAATGATTTACTAGCAGACTACATAATTTTGTGTATGGTATATAAAAATGAATCTTAGATTTAATTAGATTATTTTGATACCTTATAATAATCAGCTTTCAATTAGGGTACCACCAATACATTATATTTGAATAAATCACTGATGAAGTAAAATTTGTATATGCCCTTTCCAATTTTAATTCTATATTTTTGTGTTCTTTTTTTTACTTTATTAAACTTTTATTCAATACTTTTTAAATCTTTTAATTTATTTATTATTTGTCTATTGTAATCAATACCTCATTAGAAAATCTAGTTTCTGTTAATGTCAACTCTCTTTCTGTTTTTACTTTTAAGCTTTGTTTAATTAATTGTGTGGGAGAGAAAAGCAAGAAAGAGGATGAAGTGAATGGACACCATGACATATTCTATGACCAGAACACAAGTTTGTTGGATTTAGTTATATATTTTCATGTAGTTTTACAGTAGAATACCATCTATTTATTTATTTATTTTTGATACGGGATTTCTCGGTATTGCATTGGAGCTTGTCCTGGAACTAGCTCTGTAGACCAGGCTGGCCACAAACTCACAGAGATCTGCATGCCTGTATGCCTCTGCCTCCTGTGTCCTGGGATTAAAGGCTTGTACCAACAACGAATACTGCATTTTTACATCTAACTATTCCCCAATAACTGGCCCAAAACCTGTCATCCAATTCTCCTTTTCTGCTTCCTATCTTGATAAGTAATTGTTGGGATTATATAAAGGAGCCACCATATCTGGCATTTTATGTGGATTCGAGGAATAAAACTCAGGTTTTCAGTACTGTTGTTTCAAGTACTTTCTCCTGCTGAATAATCTTGCTGTTCTACATTTTCAATTATATATAAAACCTATTCTCTTAAGGAACTTTTTCTTATTTCATTTGAGGTTGTATAAAACAACAAAAATGGTACATTTATAAATGACACAAAATTTTAACCAAAATTTCTATAATCTAACCACCCCTATACCAAAGTAACAGCAGATACAGAATCTGTTGGAGACTTATTTTCAGGTTCATAGACAATAATTATCACTTTATGATGGTCAAGGTGGCATGATATATGGGTAGAGTCACTTCTGCTTAAGAACACTAATTCTATTCATGAGTTATCTTCCTTTGTGCCAATTTCCTCTTACAAGTACCACAAATTTGGAAGTATAATTTTAGACATCTAACTTTGTAAGGTAAAAAAATTCAGGTCATACTAATTTCCATTACTTTCTCTCTCTTTGTACTATTAAAATGCAAGCAATATCCATGCATACTGTGTATACTTCAATATAGATTCATGCAGCTTTCTTTTAAATCGGTAAAAGAATTATTACATAAAGTATACATTTAAACAGTCTTTTGTGCTTACATGTGAAGTTATTTTACTATTGCTATTACTATTTTTATTTCTTTAGTATTTTACCTATTTCCTTTTATTTGAATTTAAAAGAAATCATTTAGTATGTCTCATAGTTTAGATTGCATAGATTTCCTAATTTAGTGATTTAGTTTTTTTTTCCCACAGACAGTTTATTGATTAGGTAATTGTTATTGATTTTCCAGAACTTCAAACATGCTCTATCACTGTGTAAGGCTATTTTATTTATTTGTTTATTTTATTTTATTTTATTTTATTTTATTTCTTGCTTTCTCATACTAGGTAATCTCATTTGACCTAGTTTCAAATTAAGTCATTATTTATTCTGTCCATTCAAATATACTATTTTGCCTCATGGTTAATTTTTCTTGTCAATTTTCAGAGTGATAAACTGTAATACTTCTATTTGCTTTCTTTGGTATATATATTTATACCTCCATTGATATTCTCTTTGATGAAAATAGTTTTCATCCTTTAATAGTTTAGAGAGTATATGTATGCTCTTTGAACATTTAAAGTAGGTGAGTTAAGTTTTTTGGCTTGATCAAAACTATGGATTTCCTTCCTCAGAGATACTTTATTGATTTCATTTTTTCTGTATATAAGCCATGCTACATTACTTATCCTCTTGTCTTCTAATTTTCTTTGGAAACTGGATATATTTTCTTATTTATAAAAAGTTATTCATTTTTCTTATTTTACACATCAATTGCAGTTCCCTCTCCATCCCTCCCTCCCCCTCTTCTACCTTCCCATGTCCCCTGACACCCTCCCATCCCACCCGACCCCCAACTCCACATGTATGGTGAGTCCTTCCTGGAAGGGTCATCTAAATTTGTCAATTTATTTGGAGCAGGGATTAGGCCCTCTCTCCTGCCTCTAGGTTAAGGGATTATCTCTCTATGGGATACATACTCCCAAAGTCCTTTTGTGTACCCAGGAAACATCCTGGTTCCACTGTCAGAGGTACCTTAGACTGCCAAGGCCTTCTAACTGAGACCTATGTTCAGGGGGTCTGAGTCAGTCTAATGCTGGATTCAGTCTAATGGTATGTGGACCCATTAGCTCCTCCTTGTACAGGTCAGCTGTCCCTGAGGGTTTCTGCAGCCTGGTTTTGTTCTTCCTCTCTGCATCTGGATGCCAGTTGGGCTCAGTGTTTAGTTGTGGATGTTTGCTTTTGTTTCTATCAGCTTACTAGATAAGAGCTCTATGATAGCGGATAAGTTAGTCATCAATCTCATTATCAGGGAAGGATATTTATGGTAGCCTTTCCACTGTTGTTCAAATTGTTTGTTAGGGTCAGACTTGAAGGTCTGTGGACATTTCTCTAGAGTCAGTTTTCTCTTTAAACATATAATGGCTCCCTCTTTTACGCTATCTCTCTCTCAATCAGTCTACCACAGGACCAGGCAACCCCAATCTTAGGCATTTAGCCAAATGAGCCACATCAATGCAACAAACACATCTGTTCAACTATGTTTGTAGCAGCAATATTTGTAATAGCAAGGAACTGGAAGCAACCAAGATGCCTCTCAACTGAAGAATGGATAAAAAAGATGTGGCACATTTACACAATGGAATACCACCCTACAGAAAAATCAATGGGATCTTGAAATTTGCAAGTAAATGTATGAAACTTGAAAATAACATCCTGAAAGAGGTATTTCACTCACAAAAAGAGGAACACATTATGTACCCAGTTATATATGGATTTTAGACAGAGCAATGAATTACCAATGCATAATTCATTCACCAGAGAAACTAGGATACAAGGAGGAGTCTAAGAGATTCATACAAGGTCCTTCACAGAAGGGGAAAGGAACAAAATCTTGTAAGCATATTGGGAGTGGGGGAGCAGTGACTGGAGAGGGGTCTAGGAGAAAGAGGAGGAGAGGAGAGAAAAGGATGTGGGACTAGGAAATTTGAGTCAGGGGAAGAATAGATGAGAGGAAACTGGATATTTTTAATACGTAATTTTAACTCTTGCAGAAGAAAAGCACTTTCATTAGTATATTTTTGACAGTCATGAATGCATGCATATAATGCATTCTCAGTACCCTCATAACCCACTATCTTTTATCTCCATCTTATTCCTATCAACCTTGTTCGACCCTATAGGTTCCTTTCTCAGAGGAATTTTATTGCTTTTATTGTTGTATCTCAATACATTATTTGGTTTTATTTATTAGCTCTTTAAATTTTATATGCTCTATTCCTTGTAACTTGAGTGGTCACCCAGAGCATATGTACTTTGCTTTCTCCACTACTTAGATTTGCCAACTTGACACAATTAGAATTACCTAGAAAGAAGGACTATCAAAGGATTGTCTCTCTCTTATTGTCCCACAGTCCTGCCTGTGAGAGTATCTTGAGTTATGATTGATGTATGTCAGTAACCATGTGACCTATTTTTGGATCAGCATATAACTATCTGTGCAATGGGTTTCCTGAGGCATCCATGAAAATGGACTCCCACTTGGCAAGGGCCAGTAGTCCTTGAGATGGTATAGGACTTTGACAAATTTGTGTACCTTAAAGGTTCTTTTATCTCTCATTTTGGTGATGATCCTTTGGGTAAATTTTAGTTTTACTTTTTCAGTCACACACAAACAATAGCTATAATATTCCCTGAATATTTCCCCTAAGATTTAATAGAGGCCTAATGTTTCTCAAATCTCTTATCTGGAATTATTTAGTGCAACTTCTTATCCTGAGAACTTTATTGACTCAATCAAGACAGTTAGATAATATGATAAAATAACACTTGGAACATTACCCATGTCTCACAATTCTGGAAGGAAGAGTAAGGTATGCAAAGAGAAGAAGGAAAAGCTTCAGGAATATGCATAGTACCAACTGATGGAACATGTCATTTTCTAAATATGGTTCTCTTATTGTTTAATGAATAAAGTAGTGTTGGCCAATAGGAAAGCAAGATAGGTGGGACTAGGAGACAAGGAGAAGTCAAGGAATGATAGGAGGAGATTCACAATGTAGGACCAAAAGAGAAGAAATCAGGATCATTTCTCCAGTAAGATAAGACCACGTGGAAATACTTAGATTGATAGAAATGGGTTAATATTTAAGACAAAGCTAGCCAATGAGAAATTCTAGTAATGGGCCACAGCTTTATACTTAATATAGAGTTTCTATTTGGGGCTGATGCAACCATGGAACCAAGCTGGTGGGAAAACTCCTTGTAACAACCAGTTCTTGAGATTTAGTTTCCTAGACACTAAGAATATTCAGTCGTAGGATATGGTATGCTCCAAGAGGAAAGTATATAATGTAAAATATGATATGGAAAGATCCATTTTTGCCATACACAAAAGCAGATATTGCTTGAAGAAATATGTTATAGTAGGATGGGGAAAGAGTGTCTTACCAAAGTAAATCCTTTACAGAAAGATAGCTACATGGAACCCTCTTGTGGAAAAAGGAAGCATATAAAGGTATATCTTGAAGACATGAAAGAATTGTTTAGGTTTGTATATTGTCCTTATAGCATTGTAGTCATATCTATTAAATTTTAACTTTGTAATCAAAAGTTGTTGCCAGCTGGCATAAGTATTGTGAGAGCAGGATGCATCTGCCTTGGTATTTAAATAAGCTTAGAAAATTGTTGAACACTTCATCTAGAATAAGGTTATGTAGGGGGTGGGAAAGGGTATTCAGGAAGCAGTAAAGGGAACAAGGAGTTTTTTCATAGTGATTATGGTGTATTCCTTAAATATAATGTATTTCCTAAAAGTCAAAAAGAAGAGGCAGCAATAAACTGTTGATGTAACTCTGGCAAGAAAAAAAATATCCAACTGTAAATAAAGATGGCTTGAGATTTTGGGGGCCACTAAATTGCAATTCTTTTGGTGGTCAACATTCTTTCTTACACTAACACCCCTTCCCCACCTCAAGAGCTGACCCAATGCTGAGGTTAAACCCCACAGATACGGGAGGAAAGGACAAGCTCAGTATATACAGTATCACTTCTAAATAAATGAAGCTAGTCTATATAGGAAAAGTAGATGAGCAAGCACAGATAAACTGCCAATAAGTTACAGTCTACCATGTTTTCAGGCTCCAGGTTCCTGTCTGGAATTCTCGCCTTGCTTAACCCTCAATAGTAGACTATAACTTATAAATAAATATATGCTCAATAACCAATTTCAAATGAGTTACTTTTAGACAGAATGCCTTGTAACAGCAACAGAAAAGTAACTAACAGATTCCTTGAAAAATTAAGCAATTTTCACTTAAACTCTCTAAATTGTTTTGATTTGTTTTCCCCCATATTGTCTCATATACAATAGAATAAACACATTTATAATCATTTGTTATGTGTACTAAATTGTGAATTTTAATAATGAAATGTTCTTATTGAATATGGTAATTGAAACTTAAAATCTCAGCTTTGAAAAGCTTAGGCAATTCAGACAAAACTCTGAAGATATTTTATGTTAAATAATTTCTTTCATGTGTACCTTGTCTCATTAATTCATAAGTCATGTACTTGAAATTGATGTTCTGCTGTGCATGAAATTACTTAGATGTACAAGATATTTCTCTTTGTCCATCTATGTCTTATATTTTTAAAAAATTTTTAAACTCATGGGTATAATAGATATAATAGTATATTATGTACATACTTTCTGTAATAAAATAATTTTAAACAGATCATTTCTTTTAGTAAGGTACTCAAAATATTAGCTACACTAAACTATTGATACAAATGTATACTAACTACAGAATTTAGTTCATTCAAATATTGGAAATTTACATTACATTTAATAACTTCTAACCATACTCTTTTCCTACATATGTTCCCCATCTTCTCATAAGCATTATTCTACACGAGACATGTAAACTTTAAGATTTCAGACCATATGTGAATAACTGCATCTGTTTTTTTCATATAATAATATCCTCCAGGTTCATACATTTTCTCAATAATGGTCAGAATTTAACATCACTTGGAGAGGTGATATTTTAAGTTTACACCATTGTATTTAAATATCACTTTTAAAATCTATTTATTAACACTCATGTTGAATTAATGTCTTGACTATTATAAAAACTTTTCTGTAAAGTAGATCATATTTCACATTTTAGCATTATTATTTTTCTCATGGGGTATAGAGATTTGATTTCCTGGCATCAAGCATGCTAAAAAAGATGATTTAATCAGAGGGAGCCCACATTCTGGTGTCCTGCTCAAAGCATCTGGGGGACTGGGAACTGCCAGCATGGAGCCAGTCCCATTGGACTGGCATTCCAAGAGATTCCAGGGTTCTGGTTCCATTTCCACCCCCTGGATGAAGAGAGCCATTGGAGTATTGGACCTGCTTGTACCCAACAGAAGAGAATCTTGGTCCCATACCAAAGATGAGAGGGAAAGACCCTACCAGTACTCACTGGAAGAAGGAATGGGTAGACTAAAGTATAAGAACAAAGTCAACAACTGAAAGACCAATATGGTGACTAGTCTAGGGACTCCACATTAGCAAGACTTGAACATTCCAACAAAGGTGAAGCAGAAGAGAATGACACTAAAATAAACTTCATGAAAATTGAAGGGACTGTAAAAGAGGGAATGAATAAAATCCTTTGAAGAAATGTTAAGAAAAAACAAACCAAAAAATGAAAGAAATCAACAAATCTCCTAAAGCAAGGAAAGCAAAGGAAAAACAAATAAAACAGATGAAGGAAACAATTCAAACCTGAATTGTTCATAACCTGAAAACTGAAATAGAAGCAATAAAGAAAACACAAACTGAGGGAGTGCTAGAAATAGAAAAGCTAGGTAAATGGTCAGGACCTGCAGATGCAAGCATAACCAACAGAATACAAGAGAATGGGGAGAGAATCTCAGGCATTAAAGATACACAAGGAGAAATAGATTAATCGACCAAAGAAAATCTTAAGTCCAACAAATGTCTAACAACAACAACAGCAACAACAAAAAGTCAGGAAATATCAGACATCATGAAAAGGACAAGCATAAGAATGATAGGTATAGAAGAAGGTGAAGAAACCCAACTCAAGGGTACAGAAAATGTATTCAACAAAATCATAAAGGAAAACTTTCCCAACCTGAAGAAAGACATGCCAATGCAAGTACAAGAAGCTTACAAAACACCAAATAGAGGGGACCACAAAAACAGTCCACTCACCAAATAATAATTGATGCACCAAACACACAGTAAAATGAAAGTCTATTAAGAACAGAAAAGGAAATGTCCAAGTAACATACAAAGGCAAACCTATCAGAATTATACCAGACTTCTCCATGGGAAATCTAAAGGCAAATAGGTCCTGGATAATACTCGTCTACCAACACTAAGAGACCATGAATGCCAGCCCAGACTACTACACCCAGCAAGGTTTTCAAAAAGTATAGATTGAGAAACCAAGATATTCTGTGAAAAAAACAGATTTAAACAATACTTACTAACTAATCCAGACCTGCAGAAAGTTCTGGAAGGTAAACTCCAACACAAGGAAGTAAACTACACCCACAAAAACATAGGCAATAGATAACCACACTTTACCAATAGCAAATAGTGAATGGGGGTAAATCTACACATAATAACTCCACCAACAACAAATCCAAAACAAAGAAGAATTAACAAATAATAGTCATTAATATGACTCAATATTAATGCTTAAATCAACTATAAAAGGCACAGGCTAAAAGAATGAATATGAAGACAGAATCATCCTTTTGCTCCATACAAGAAACACAACTCAACTTCAAAGACAGATGTTACCTCGGAATTAACAACTGGAAAAAGTTT
Source organism: Cricetiscus sungorus (assembly GCA_030556225.1). Taxonomy (NCBI): domain Eukaryota; kingdom Metazoa; phylum Chordata; class Mammalia; order Rodentia; family Cricetidae; genus Cricetiscus; species Cricetiscus sungorus. The sequence continues at coordinate 47,826,129 of JANBXA010000726.1, read as the reverse complement.
TTTCAATCAAATGGATGCAAGAAAAAAGCTGGGTGTAGTAATCCTAATATCTAACAAATTAGACTTTAAATCAAAAGCATTCAAAAGAGATGAAGATGGTCAATTCTTATCCATCATATGAGAAATCCATCAAGATGAAGTCTCAATTCTGAACATCTATTCCCCATATACAAAGGCACCCACATTTATAAAAGAAACATTTCTAAAATTCAAACCACACTTAAAACCTGGCATAATTATAGTGGGAGATTTCAGCACGCCACACTCAACACTAATCAGGTCCACCAGATAGATACTTATCATTGAAAAAACAACAAAAAACTAATAGAACTTATGACCCAATTGGGTTTAGCAGACATTTATAGAACATTCCATCCAAACACAAAAGAATATACCTTCTTCTCTGTGCCACATTGAATCTTCTCTAAAATTGACCACATAGTCAACAAAAGAACAAACCTAAGTAGGTACAAAAATATTGGAATAACCCCCTGTATCTTATTGGACCACCATGCTTTGAAGTTAAACTTAACAACAACATAAATTGTAGAAAACCTACAAACTCATGAATAATGAACAATACACAATTGCACCATATTTGGGGCAAGGAAGAAATAAAGAAATAAATTAAAGACTTCCTAGAATTCAATGAGAATGGACACACAACATACCCAAACATATGGAACACTTTGAAAGCAATACTGAGGAAAGTACATAGCAGTAAGTGCCCACAAGAAGAAATTGGAAAATAGTTGCATTAGAGAATTAACAGCACAATTGAAAGCTCTCAAACAAAAAGATAGCTCACCCTGGAGGAATATATATCAGGAAATTGTTGAGAGATGTTATTCTGTAAATATGTTTCTCATACTGCTTAATGAGTAAAGCGCTGTGGCCAATGAGAAAGCAAAATAGGCAGGGCTAGGAGACAAGGAGGAAAGAAGTATGAAGGAGGAGACAACATGTAGAGCCCAAAGGAAGAAAGATGCCGGCCCACCACGCGTGGATAAGATGACCACATGGAATACTTAGATAAGTAAAAATGGGTTGATAATTAAGAAAGAGCTAGCCCATAAACAATAATAGTAACTGGCCAACAACATTGTATCAAATACAAAGTGTCTGAGTGTTATTTTGGGCTCACATGGCATCTGGACCGGGCGGCTGGTGGAGCAAAACAAAGAGTGGGACTAGGCGGCCAACAGGAAAATCCTGCCCATAACATAATGGTGTCAGGAGTGGGATTGAGAACTTTCACTTAAAACTTAATAAAAGCTTAAAAAGAAATTTTAAAAACGAAAAAACAAAAACTGTTTATAAATGTTGCTTTCATTTAATTGGGTTTGGTTATAAATGGTTAATGACCACAACCAATCTTTTTAAAGGTAAAAAGGAAATTATAGTATAGATATGAATGCTTTGTTTTGGATTGGATTTTCTTTTATTGATAGAAATTTAAGGTCAATTTTATGATATGTATCTTTCTCCTCTTGTTTAGGTATTGTGTTTATATAGCTCATGGCAAAATGTAATGTATAATCTAATGCAGATTATAGATAGTTACCTATGATAGTCAAGACTTAGGTGAGTTAGGTTTTCTAGATATATAGAGATGTATTTGAAATAGATAGGCATTCTTCAAACCTTTCAAAGACCTACAGAATATGGCATTTAAAATGGTTTAGGGTTTTTCTTGACAGTGAGGCACAACTGCTCCAGGTAATACCACCTGCATCAGAAAGGAAGATGGTCATCGAAGAAACGTGTTATGGAGTTTGCTTCTAATATGGCAAGACTAGCCATTTGAGCAAGGTAATTCTCTTGTCTAGACTGTATGACTTTATGCTGTATAAACTGAACATGCAGGACCCACAGGAAAATGACTGCTAATTCAAGATGGCCATTGGTACAGGATTCGTTCTTCATGGAAAAGGTTTCCAGACAGTCTACGAGACACAAAGAAAAATGACTGAGAAACTACCAATACAAGTAAACAGATTTCTGCTTTGCTAAGGAGTCTACCAGACACATTATGTCCTGTGGGCTAAAGATGGAACATTACAAAAAACTTGAGGTGACTGACCAGACAATAAGTTGTCTCTGTCATTTTTAGAGTTTATATATTATCCTTCTGTGGTCTTTAAAGAAATTAAAGACAGATAGTTTTGGCTATAATTTTCCTTAGTTAGGATTAAAGATAAGTTAATTATAGGACTTTAGACTCACAAAGATAGGATAGAAGATATTTTCTTTAAGTCTTACAAAATGTTAATGGACTAAATATTATCAACTGTGATTCTTATTTGATAACTGTTGTATGATATATTTTGCTATGTTAAGGTTAAAACCCTTCTTTTCATTTTAGGCAGAAAATAGGAGATGATGGGAGATGTTATTCTGTAAATATATTTCTCATAATGGTTAATGAATAAAGCATTGAGGCCAACGAGAAAGCAAGATAGGCAGGGCTAGGAGACAAGGAGGAAAGAGAAAGGAGGAAGGAGGAGTCAACATGTAGAGCCCAGAGGAAGCAAGATGCCGGCCCACTGCACTTGGATAAAATGACCATGTGGAAGTACTTAGATAAGTAGAAATGGGTTAACAAGACAGAGCTAGCCCATAAACAATAATAGTAACTGGCCACCACCATTGTATCAAATACAAAGTCTCTGAGTGCTGTTTGGGGCTTGCATGGCAGCGGGACTGGGCAGCTGGCGGAGAAAAACAAAGAGTGGGACCTGGTGGTTGGCTGGAAAAACCTGCCCATAACAGGAAATAATCATATTGTGGACTCAAATTAATAAAGTAGAAACTAGGAAAACAATACAATGAATCAATGTAATACATAATTGGTTCTTCAAGAAAATCAACAAGATAGATAATCCTTTCTCAAAAGTAACCAAAGAAAGAGAATGTAAATTAATAAGATCAGCAATGAAACTAACAATGGGCACTGAGTAAATTCAGAGAATATTCATGTCATACTTTGAAAACATTTCCTCTACAAAATTGGACAATTTTCTGGAAAATATAAGTTACCAAAATTAAATCAAGAACAGATAAACAGTTAAAATAGAACTATAACTCCTAATGAAATAGACACAGTCATCAATTCTCCCTCAACCCAGGGCCAAATGGTTTCAGTGCAAAAGTCTACCATAAAGTCAACGAACAGCTAATACCAATACTCTTCAAAGTGTGCCTCACAAGAGAAACACAGGGGTCATTCCCAAATTCTTTCTAGGAGGCTACAGTTACCTTAGATCACAAGCCACATAAAGACACAATTAAGGAAAAGAACTACAGACCAATCTCCCTCATGAACACTGATGCAAAAATACTCAATAAAATACTGGCAAATAAAATCTAAGACCACATCAGAGAAATCATCTTCCATGACCAAGTAGGCTTAATCCAAGGTATGCAGGGATGGCTAAACATAAGAAAATCCATCAGTGTAATCCGCCATATAAACAAACTGAAAAAGAAAACCCACATGATTATTTCACTAGATGCTGAAAAAGCCTTTAATAAAATCTAACACCCCTTCATGATTAAAGTATTGGAGAGATGAGGGATAACAGGAACATACCTAAATGTAATAAAAGCAATATACAGCAAACCAACAGCCATCATCGAACTAAATGGATAGAAACTCAATGTTATTCTTCTAAAATCAGGAAAAAGACAATGAAGGCTGTACACTAATGGGCGATATCATTTTGTAAATAGGTTTCTCTTATTGGTTGATGAATATAGAACTGTTGGCAAATAGGAAGGCAAGATAGAAGGGACTAGGAGAAAAGAATGATTCTGGGAGATGCAGTAGAGAGGAATCAAGATGTAGGTACTTGAGAAAAGAGGTCTGGACCCTCTCTCTGGTAAGATAAGACTATGCAGAAATATTTATTTTGATAGCAATGTGTTAATATTTAAGACAGATTTAGCTTATAAGAAGCACTAGTAACAGGTCAACAGTTTTATAACTAATACACTGTATCTGCATGTTACTTAGGGTAGATGCAGTTCTGGGACCAGACTGACAGAAAGTACTCATAACAGACAACACTCTCCATATCTCTTCAATATTGTACTTGAAGTTCTATCTAGAGCAATAAGAAAACTAAAGGAAAGCAAGATAATACAAATTGGAAAGAAAGAAGTAAAACACTTCCTATTTGCAGATGATATGATATGATAGTTTACATAAGTGATCTGAAAAATTCTATCAGGGAACTCCAACATCTGATAAACACTTTTCGCAAAGTGGCAGGATACAAAACTAACACAAAAACATCCACAGCCCCAATTTTACTATCAATAACAGAGCTAAGAAAGAAATCAGAGAAACATCACCTTTTAAAAAAACCACAAGCAATATAAAATATCTTGGGCTAAGGCCAACAAAACAAGTGAAAGACATATATAATAAGAACTTTGAGTCTTTAAAGAAAGAAATTAAAGAAGATACAAAAACATGAAAAGACCCGTCATGCCCTTAGAGAAGAAGGATCAGCATACTAAAAATGTCAATCTTGCCAAAAGCAATCTACACACTCAATGTAATCCTCATCAAAACCCCTGCTCAATTCTTCATAGACCTTGAAAGAATAATACTTAATTTTGTATGGAAAAATAAAAGACCCTGTACTATAAAGGAATTTGCAGAGGTGTCACCATCCCTGACTACAAGCTCTGTTATAGAGCTATAATCCTGAAAACAGCTTGGTATGGGTACAAAATTAGACAAGAAGACCAATGGAATGAAATTGAAAAACCTCATATTAACCCACACACCTACAAACACCTGATTTTTGACAAAGCAACTAAAATTATAAAATAGAGAAAAGAAAGGATCTTCAACAAATGGCGCTGGCATAACTGGATGCAGACTAGTAGAAGACTGCAGATAGATCCATATCTATCACCCTGCACAAAACTTAAATCCAAATGTATCAAAGACCTCAACATAAATTCAGCCTCCCTGAACCTCTTACAAGAGAAAGTGGGAGTTACCCTTGAATAAATTGGTGTAGGAGACTGCTTACTAAACAAAACACCAGTAGCACAGACACTGAGATTAACAATTAATAAATGGGACATCTTGAAATTGAAAGCTTTTGTATTGTAATGGATACAGTCAACCAGTCAAAATGGCAGCTCACAGAATGTGAAAAGATATTCACCAGTCCCACAATTGACAGAGGGCTGATTTCCAAAATATACAAAGAACTGAAGAAGTTAGTTACAAAAACACTAAATAATCCGATTTGAAAATGGGGTATTGATGGGAGATGTTATACTGTAAATATGTTTATCATACTGGCTAATAAATAAAGCACTGTTGGGCCAATTGGAAAGCAAGATAGGCAGGGCTAGGAGATAAGGAGGAAAAAGGAAGTAGTTAGGAGGAGTCAGCATGTAGAGCCTAGAGGAAGCAAGATGCCTGTCTGCCGTGCTCGGATAAGATGACCATGTGGAAATACTAAGATAAATAGAAATGGGTTAATAATTAAGACAGAGCTAGCCCATAAACAATAATAGTAACTGTCCAACAGCATTGTATCAAATATGGAGTCTCTGCGTGTTATTTGGTGCTCGTGTGGCAGCGGAACCAGAGGCGGTGGCAGTGGCGGTGGCGGTGGCGGGGGAATACCTGCCCAAAACAGGGTACAGAACTAAATATAGAATTTTCTATAGAGGAATCTAAAGTGGATGTAAGACAATTAAGGAAGTACTCAACAATTTTAGCTATCAAGGAAATGCAAATCAAAACTACAATTCTGAGATACCATCTTACTCCTGTCAAAATGGCAGAAAAAAAAAGGACTGTTTATGCTGGAGTGGAAATCAATCAGTTCAGTTGTTCCTCAAGAAAATAGGAATCAGTCTACCTCAAGATCCAATGATTCCATTCTTACGCATATACCCAAAAGATGCACATTCATACAACAAGGACATATGTTCAACTATATTCAGAGAAGCATTATTTGTAATAGCCAGAACATGGAAACAACTTCCATGCCCCACAACTGAAGAGTGGATGGAGAAAATGTGGTTCATTTACACAATGGAGTACTACTCAGTGGACAAAAACAATGGAATCTTGAAATGCACAGGCAAATGGATGGAACTAGATGAAACCATCATGAGTGAGGTAACTCAAGTCACAAAAAGACAAATGCAATATGTACTCACTCATATATGGTTTATGGAAATAGAGCAAAGGATTACCAGCCCATAATCCAGACTTCCAGAACAGGTATGCAACAAGGAGGACCATAAGCGAGACATACATGATCCCCTGGAGAAGGGGATAGGGACAAGATCTCTCAAGCAATTTGGAGGGGAAATAGTTGGAGGGGAAAGGGAGTCAGGAGGAAGATGAGGGGAGAGGAGGGCATGAGACTACAGGAAGATTGAGTCAGGGAAAGAATAGAGGAGAGTAAGAGAAGAGACACCATAATAGAGTGAGCCATTATGGGTTTTAAAAGAAATCAGGCACTAGGGAAATGTACAGAGATCTACAAGGATGATCCCTACTAAAAAACTAATAGTGGAGAGGCTACCTTCAATGTCCTTCCTCTATAATGAGACTGATTACTACCTTGTGTACCATCCTAGAACCTTCATCCGGTAGGTGATTGAAGCAGAAGCAAACACCCACAGCTAAAGACTGAGTCAAACTCCTGGAATCTAGTTGCAGCGAGAGAGGAGTGATGAAAAAAGGGGTCAAGACAAGGCTGGAGAAACCATGAGAAACTGCTGACCTGAACAATTGGGGTTCTGATGTCTGGGAAGCCAGCATTGCACCAATCCAGATTCCCTGAATGTGGTGTTAACTGGAAGACTGGGTAATTTCTGGGTCTCTGGAAGTGGATCAGTATTTTGGAGGCCCATTCCACATAGAGGGATACTCTCTCAGCCTAGCCACATGGTGGAGGGCCTAGGCCCTGCTCCAAATGATATGATAGACTTTGAAGATCTTCAATGGAAGGCCTCACCCTCCCTGGGGAGCTCAAATGAGCTTGGGGGTCAGGGGAGGAAAGGAGGGAGAGGGAACTTGAATTAACATGTAAAACAAGCTTCTTTCTCAATTAAATTTAAAAAGAAGTAAAAAAGAATCATTACTCTTAGTTTACATTGATAAAGGTACAAAAGCATGGCACCAGCCATTTGGTACTGGTAAGGCCTAAGTGACAAGCTAGTAACATATCTGTAAGAGCACATGTGGATTCCTGGAGCTTAGCTTGGTGCTTGGTTGTTGATCTTTGCATTTGGTTTCATCAATTACTTGATGAAGGCTCTATGATGACAGTTGGGTTATTCAATAATCTGATTCCAAGTAAGGCCCATTAGGCATCCTATCCACTAATTGGTAGGAGTTTCAGCTGGAGTCATCTTTGTAGGTTCTTCCCTTCACCCCCAGTATACCCAGGAGATCTCATATAATTCTTCTTCCTAGGGTCCTAATTGTTACCTAGCTTCTCTTGATCTTGAATTGTAGTATGGTTATTCTTTGCTTTACTTCTACTATCCACTTCAGTGTGAGTACATATTATGTTTGCCTTTCTGAGTGTGGGTTACCTTACTCAGAATGCTTTTTTTTTCCTAGTTCCATCCATTTGCCTGAAAATTTAATGATGTCATTGTTCCTTACAGCTGAGTAATACTCTATTGTGTAAATGTACTACATTTTCCTTATACAATGTTTGGTTTAAAGGCATCTAGGTTGTTTCCAGGTTCTGGCTATAACAAATAATACTGCTATGAACACTGTTGAGCAACTGTCCTTGAGGTATGATGGAACCATCCTTTGGGTATATGCCCCAAAGTGGTATCACTAGATCTTCAGATAGACTGATTCTCAATTTTATGAGGAAATGCCATACTGATTTCCAAAGAAGATGTATAAGTTTGCTCTACTGCCAGTAGTGGAGGAGTGCCCATGTTATTCAACATCCTCTCCTACATAAGCTGTCATTGTTTTTTTTTTTTTATCTTAGCCATTCTAATATGTGTAAGATGGTATATCAGAGTCATTTTGAATTTCATTTTCTTGATGATTAAAGATGTTGAGCAAGTCCTTAATTGTCTTTAGGATATTTGAGATTCTTCTGTTGGATTATTTGGTATTTTGATTCACAATGTTGTAGTTTAGATAACCTTGAGAGTGGACATTTGTTCTCCATCTATTATTGAATGTCATTTGCACGCATCTCCCCAGTAAAAGCCACACAACATAATTGTGGCTCAATAAGATGCAGAACTAAAGATAAGTCAGGGACTAATAGTGGAACTACATTTTCAGTGTGTAAAAAATGTGCAACTGAGGCTGATAGGAAGATTGATCATCTCTAAGGCCCTCAAGATAACTGTTATTTTATGTAACATTGTATGGAGTGATGATTCTTCTTGCTGTCTTTACAGATATGTATTTCTCAGGAGAAGTGCTAAAACAGGCACCTATACTCAAAGCATATTAGAATAGATGTGTGAAAGTGGAGCATCCTTAAGGACAATTCCAAGATGGCACTTTTCCTTTTTGTTGCATGGTGTGATATGGCTGTGTGATGAATGGTCTGCCTTGTGTTAGCAGGAATGGAATGTAGAATGTGTTATAATCCATGACAGTAGCACATATAGCATGTAATCATTAGTAGACTATGGGGGCTGTTGAGTGGTCATTGTTGTGATCATGAAATAGGCAAATGAGATGAATCTGCCTTCCCATAAATAACTTGCCCTTTTAAATTGAGGAATTGCAACAAGAAAAGGTTATGAGGGTTATATTTCTTATTATTCTCACATTTGGTTGTAAAGTGAAAGCTATGACAAATAAAAATGTTATCATGTTTTGCATATTTGGTTAAATACAAAAGGAAGAGCACAGACAAGACTGGCGATAAAAAAGCCTTTTCCAGGAAAATGAAACTAGTAACTCATAGGAAGAATTAGAGTGTGAGAAAGGTAAGAGGAAACCAAAAGCAATATTGGAGATGACAGCATGTATGGATGATATTATCTCCTTTAATACCCTGTAAAATTTTCATTTTCAATGAGACATCTTTCTTTATCCTGGAGTGATGCTGCCTCCATGTGGCTTGCAATGCTTGGTTGAAATCAGGCCCAAGGAATTTATACTCTTGACTGGTTCTGACAGACAACTAGTATCATGACAATTGCCTTTTTTTATTTCCCCAGGTAAGCCAAGGACAATTTATTAGAAACCAAGTATATCACAGGCAAATAAAAATAGCTCTTAGCCCCATTGATACAACATAGGGTATTTTACATTCAGCCTAGTTACAGGGAGTAGCAGATTCCCTTGTTTACAGATCTCTGGCTTGCAAATATCTCCCACCACATGATTACCCTGTATAATACATAGCCCTTGTTGAGTAGAGGGATCCAAATATTCTTTTTCAGGCTTGAAAGGCCCAATACATTAACTCTGTCTTTTCTGCACAAGTCTAATAGTAAAAACCACTTTTTCCATGCCTCAAAGCCATTATTCAGTTGAAAAATCAGGCAAAATAGAGAAGGCAGTAAAGGGATGGCAGAATATTATTGGCACATGCCCAGCCAGTGACAAACAAAATCAGTACACCATGACTAGAAAATAAGTCACATTAAAGTAGAATGAAACAATCACATCAACCTAAGCTAAGCAGTTTGAAGTAAAAAGAGGGGACTGAGAGTTAAAAGCAGTGGAAGGCAAGTACTTAAATACAATTTATGGTAACACAAACAAGAAACTACTGCAGAGAGCTGTTAAAAAAAAATCCACACCAAGGTGTCTGCACCATTAACTCCAGTGTTTCAAAATTAATAAAATACGTAACTACACATTCTTGTGAGATAAAAATACTTTTCCACTTGAATTACACTGGGGTTAGGACAGTAACACAAAGCTATCGACCCACCATTAGTTCAAGTGTGTGCAGCAAATATTTCTGTCACTTCATTTATAGAACTACACATTTTAAAACTGTAAAGGAACTGGATAGTTGGGGACAAATAAAATCAAAACAATATTGTGCTCATTCAGTAAAAGAAACCCTGATGAAACATTGTTAGGCAAGAAGCTTAGACTATTAAGATTTTTATTGCATGTTTAGGTAACCAGGGAGTTCTCTTCCTAAAGGCAAAAGTTGCTTCACATAGATTCCCTGGGATAAAAAAAAATATTATCACTGTAAAGGGATACCAACAATTACACAAGATGGTACATCCCCAAATCATCCATGACAACAGTCATAAGACATAATAATATACATGTCCTTATTAAGTGGACAATTACATATCAATGACTGATCATCACAATCCTTTATATAGTCAAATTATAAACAAAGTACTGAAATATGGTATTTCACACCTTCACAAGAGAACTATTACTCTCCATAATTTAAATAACCTGCTTAAGATTTTGTTCACAAACAGAAGGGTTCTGATTTTTCAGCCTTTAAAGTTGCAGTTTAAAACTGAATTTTTTGTAAAAGTTAAGGATAGAGGCTACAGAGAGAGAATGGCTGCTGTTAAAAGGTATATATTTATTTGGTGATACTCATGACAGAGTGTAAACAGACTAGAGGACATTCTACTCAACTGATTATCAAGTCAACACACCAGTGTTACAAATATTAATTGTTTTTCTATTATTACAGGGAATGTAAATTAAAACATTAATAGGGCAATTATGTTTTAAGCCCAATTTAGTTAAAATAAACAAAAGAATTTCAATTGAAATTTTAAACTTACTAACCAAAGGATCAAAAACACTTAAGAATATAAGAATAAAAAGGAAATGAAAAGTAACTTTCAGGAAACAATGCAAGTTACTTAAAGTTTCTAACACTAAACATATCTGGGTTTTAAAATTACTTTAATAAAAAGTACAAATTTGAAAAGGATCTTATAATTATCTTAATATACAAAGTCATAAACTGTAGCAGATTTTAATTAAAGTGTGAAAATACAACACGGAGGGCAGTCCTTAAGACCAATTTATTTTGTACCCTTTTAAAACATCAAATCATCATCTAGTAAAGACAGTAAAGTTTACAGCTGGACAAGGGTTCATGACTCAGGCATCACAGTCCATTCTGCCCCCTAGACAACTTTGATGCCTATATTTTTTAAACCCTACCAAACAAACACAGAAGGATGGCTGATACAAAGAAGGAGGATTTCCATGTAATTGTCAATTGGCTTTTTAAAAGAGAAAATGCTTCCTGTTCTACGAGATCAGCCAATAATCAAGAGCTACATGCAGCAATATGATTATTAAGACATTTCTCAAGTCTTCTCAAACAAGTCCAATGTGGGGGTGGGATGAGTGACGAAATTGATAGAAAAACATAGTTATGGGCACCATAATAATCAATAAATTTAGATAATTTAAAATTTTATAAAAGAGCAGGAGGCAGCATTTCAGCAATAAAGTGCTCAAAAAAGTATATTGTAGAGGGTACAAGAAAGTCAGGGTAAAATAGTAAAAAAAGTGGGCCAGTTGGATATCAATGGCCTCAAAAGAAATACAGCTTCACAGTTCTGAGAGTAATAACATGTTCTGAATCTGGAACTGCCTGGAATAACTTTGATTCTCTTGTATTGACATCTTTGATGACCATGATGGAACCCATGTTTCCACAGAGATAGCAGTACTTAGGAGGAGAACATACTATGACCAGCTTCTCATCAAGCATAAACTTACAGCCTTCATCTACAAGCTGATGTGCTCTGCAGATGAGTTTTAAGTTGTTGATAAGAGCAAACTCATTTGTGACTTTTGCAACAAAATATCAACCTGCTTCTCTGGGACTGATTGCCCAAGTGTCTACATCTTCAGGATCTGACCATACCAGGTCACAAAATGCTCATTTGTGAGAAATTTCTTAATTTTGTTCAATGGTTTGATTTTGATCCTGGGTTTTATTATCAGGAGATAAGCCACCATGAACACACAAAATTTGCTCATTTATTAAAGCTGCTACTGTGAGTATGTCAAAAACTTTGGTACAATATCTCCAGGCATTAGTTTTTCCATATTTGATTTGGCAGTCATCATAAAATCCATACACCTGTGTTACCTGTCTACTCTCATGATTTTCTCTTAAAACTTTAATATGATCAGGCCATTTAGCCTTTAGTGCAAGAAGATGAGTGAAGGTCTAAAAACTATAATAACTGCTCTCTAGCTCTCTACAAAATCATCCATAAATATGTAGTTTGTGTCCAGAACCTGACTTTCAGTTCTGAAGAGTTCAGACAAATCATAGAACTGTCCATCTATGTCTCCACACACTGTTGTTGTTGTTGACACTGGCTGAACATTTCCTCTTCCCAGAGTAGATAACAAACATAGTGATACAGCCACTTCAGGTTGTTCTCTGGAAGGTACTTGCACTGCCAGTGCTATCTCCTCATACTTGCCCAGCTCTAGCTCTGCCATTTCAGGAAGAACAAGCCGCAGCAGCAGCAGCAATGGAAGCAGCAGCAGCTGTAGTACACGAGGCAGCTACTTTTAGATGATCAAAGCATCCTAGGCTTATCAAACTTATGTGATTATATTGGGAACACTTTGTCCATCATAAAATTCTTCACATTTCAACATCAACTATTGCACTGAAATAATATTGTTATCTAATCATATCTAAATGTTTCAGGTGAGTAGGAAAAATATCCCTGGAAAGCAAGTTTAGACTAGATTTAAAATCTTTATTCGGAATGGTTTTTTAGCAACCAATTTGAATCAGTGCCTGAAATTTTACTTATTATAGGTCATAGATCTGATGTAAAAAAGATGATTTATGTTATTCTTAGTAGTTGCATATTGAATCTTAAACCTTCTAAACAACCTGTTCTCAAAAATCTGTACACTTTAGTGTAGATTTCTAAACAGACTTATCAGTTGGTCATTTTTAATTACATTTTACTTTTATGGAAAGTGGTGTATTATATGAGTTATCATGAAGAAAGCAATTCCAGTAATAACTGGAATGCATTTTATTCTTTAATAGGCATGAAATTTTAAAATGAGTAGTTTCCTTATCTGAACCAATAGAGTTACTAATACTTATTAGAGTGTAAAATGTGTTAATTAAGCACTCAAATGTTATTAAGTAATAATTTCCAGACAATAATTATTTTTAAAATTAGTCATTGTAAATTATTTCCTTCAGTGAAATAATGAAGTTTTATTACAAGTATAAAGACCTTAAAATAGAAAACCACTTGCTCAAAAAGCTCAAAAGTAATTGTGCTAATTGTAAGCTTATTTTTTTTTCATTCTCAAAGCACACTTGACAATTCCAATTTGTCTGCCTAGCATTACTTCTATTTTCCTTTTGGCCTTAAACTTCATTCCTTTTCAGAGCTACCCATCATCCATTGCAGTTGTCTTTATGATCATCAGAAGACAAAATACATTTAATTGGTCTTAAAAGTTGTCATCTTTTCTACCTAGATACAATAATCTATAATTTCTTAATTCTTTGGTTAATTCTTATAAATAAGCATGCAAGATTCTTTGAACATCGGGAGAATATTTTCTTCTTTTTGTGAGTTTCGTATTAGAATAGCACGTTTTAAATCTCAGAAAACATTTCATTTCCTTTCCCTCTGTCACTACACTGAGAAATGCTGTATTGTGTAGCAAACTAGTGGGTTAACAAAAGTAGATCATTGTGATAGAATATGATATGAGTAGATAGAAGAGATAGATATACTGTGAAATTCGGCATCAGATTTATTCTTGGGGTAAATTGTAGTCCTTGTCCTGACATCAAGCCAGAATGTCAATGATCTTTCTTGGTAAATTAAATTAAATCCAATTTTACTTTAAACAGATTGAAAGAATTAAAGTATCAACATACTTTTTTGCATAATACAATCAACACTTACTTTGTTTTCTTAGGTGGTGGTTTTATTCCCCTTTACCACAAGGTTGTTTTTAATATAGAAACTACAAACACAGTTTCACAAATGCTCAAAGCTCTGATTAATAATCATGTCAATCAAAGACTAAATTAATGATGTGAAAGAACATAAGCCAGTAATTAAATTCTAGAAGATATCATAATAGAGGTGCTTATTGAAATTGTGATTGTTAGACTCCTAAGAAATATTAAATAGGGTAAACCTAGAGCCATGGAATTAAAAAGGTTTAAGATGCTTTAAATAGCAAAGATATGCTGTCTTCAAAGAAGTGATTGAGTCATTTGAAAAAAGACTTGTCTAGAGTCAGTTTTCTCTTCAAACCTATAATGGCTCCCTCTATTATGTTATCTCTTTTTTCTCATCTATTCCTCCCTCAGCTCAATCTTCCTGGTCCCACATATTCTCCTCTCCCCCCTTCTCTTTATCCTAACTCCCTCTCCACTCACTGCCCCCCCAACCACTCCCAATATGCTCCCCCTTCTGAAAGGGACCTTGTATGAATCTCTTAGATTCCTTCATTTATCCTTCTTTCTCTGGCGGTGTGAATTACAGGCTGGTGATCCTTGGCTCTATGTCTAACATTCATATATGAGTGAGTATATACCATGCTCCTCTTTGTGACTGGGTTACCACACTCAGCATGGTTTCTTCAAGTTCTATCCATTTGCCTATGAATTTCAAGATTACATTTTTTCCCAACGAATAGTATTTCATTGTGTAAATATGCCACATCTTCTTTATCCATTCTTTAGATGATGGGCATCTAGGTTGCTTCCAGGTTCTTGCTATTACAAATAATTCTGCTATGAACATATTTGAACAGATGTCTTTAGATGACCCCAGCTATCAATCTGAACAACAGTGGAAAGGCTACTATAAATGACATTCTCTGATAATGAGATTGATAACTAACTTATATGCCATCATAGAACCGTCATCTAGTAGATGATAGAAACAGAAGCAGACACCCACAGCTAAACACTGAGTTGAACTCCTGGAATCCAGTTGCAGAGAAGGAGTAGAGATAACAAAAGGGGTCAAGACCCAGCTACAGAAACCCACAGAAACAGACAAGGGAGACCTAATGAATCCCCAGACTGATACCTGGGAAACTCAGGCCTCTTGAACATGGGTCTCAATTAGATCTATGGGACCTCTGACAGTGTTACCAGGATGTATCCCTGGTGCACAAAAGGACTTTGGGAGCACATTTCCCATACAGGGATACTCCCTTAGACTACAGACAAGAGGGAGGGCCTAGACTCTACTCCAAATGACTTTACAGATTTTGATGATCCCTCCTGGAAGTCACCCTCCCTGTGGAGTGGAGGAGGAATGGCATGGGAGGGGATCAGGGCCATTGGAAGGAGAGAGAGGGAACTGGAATTGATATGTAAAATAAGAAAAAATGTGTACACACACACACATATATACATGCATATATATATATATATATATATATATATATACATATATTTGAAAATAGACTTGTTTCTAACTGTTATCTTGCTACATATCAGGCTTTCTTGTTGAGTGAAATGCAGGTCAATAGAGATTGTGATTATTCATGTTATCCTCTATTTACAGCCTTTCTTGAAATCTGAACCTTTGTAAATTCTACATGTAGTTCCACCATATATCCCTTTTATTCATTCTTCTTAATACATTCCTTTAAATAAACTATATATTCAGTTGATTTTTCTTAAAACTAATTTAATCTTACATGTTCAATCCCTAGTACTTCCTATATGAGAACTGACAATCCTCCACAACTATGGGTAGGAACATAAAGATATTTTGAAAGTTTATCACTTCTTACTATTAAGTATAACAACTTATTTACTTAATCTTCTTGATGTCCATCAAATTCTGCTCCATTTATATCAATAGTCTTTACTGAAAACATTCTTTTATTATAAACCCTATGAAGTTAAAGAGAATTGCAATATTTAATTAATTAGGAAAAACTTGTCTACTTGTACTTTCATTACTCATATAACTATAAAACAAATCTACCTTTCAAAATATTTGCTTTACTTTAATTATGCATATCTGTGTTTGTTTGAAGGTATGAATACGTGAGTGTAGGTGCTCTCCTGAATGTTGGAGCCAGAAGAGGAAATAAGATTCCCTGGGGCTGGAATTGTATGAGTTCTAGAGACACCCATTGTCAGTTCTGGGAAAAGAACTTGGGTATTCTGGAAGAAAATTATTCTTAACTACTGACCCTCCACTCCAACCCTCAAATCTTTCTTGCCCATTTGCATCTCAGCAGGAAGTTTGTTGGCTAAAAGACTATTTTTTTGAATTTTAGAATGTAATCAATGTACAAAATTTATTAAACAATTCCGTTATCACCATATTTCAAAAATGAAATATCATCCACCTATAATTTTTGTGTAAATTGGTCCAAAATATGTAAGTTATTTATGTTATTATTTGAAGAAATAAATCATATCTATAAGATAATTAAGACATAGTTTCACTTTAAGTTATAAACTTACAGTCTATTATAATTATTCTAATCATCTCTGGAGAAATGATATTAATAGAGATAGTTAAAGAAAAATTGGTCAGTTTTATGTAATGCAATATGAGAAACAAACTCATTGAAAACAATATGAAATTACTAGTGCCCAGACATATGGTGTCACCATCAGTCATTTATAAACCTAGTAGTCTCAAAAAATGAAAACTAGATCTAATCTAAACTTGAAAATGTTGGCTTTCCAAGACATAACTACAAAACTAAATATATATATATATATATATATATATATATATATATATATATGCAGGTAAACAATCTGGAAAAGATGTCAATATTAATCCTTGATAACTTTATTGCATCTTTATTTAAATTATTGATTAAAATAAAAAATACTATTTTGGAGTCCAACAAAAACTATCCTAAGCAAAGCATATCATTTTTAGATCAGAGCCATTTTTAGAATAAGGATATTCTGAAATGACTTCTAAACATAAAAAACAGATCTTATAATTCTTTACTATTGAAAATTATTTGCAATGAGAGGTAAGTCAGAGCCAAGAAATGAAAACACTATTCAGGGCTGTGTTCCAAGTTTAACATGTCTTGATGTGCACATGACTCTTTTTATTGTCCTTTCAGATCATAAATCCCTCCTTAGTGCATAGATTGAGAGAAACTTTTCTAAATTTTCAAACCAAAATTGTATATAATATATATATATATATATATATATATATATATATATATATATATATATATATCTCCCATAAAAACTGAGGCTACATTCATGGATTAGATATCTGATGGAAGTCCCTATATTCCAGAGCCATTATTAAAAGCTGGTTTAATGTAACCATTTTCTTACATTGGAATCTATCTAGAAAAAAATATACTATGAACATATTACAATGCAATTTTCCAGCCAGATGAAGTTTACTTAGTTTATGAATATATATATATATATATGCATATATATATGTAGTTGCATCTCTACTGTGTGTAGAAAATGTATGTATGTGTGTGTATATATATATATATGTATATATATATATAATTAGATAATATAAGCTCATTTTTTAAAGAAAACAGTCAGTGGCTTTTATTAATCAAATAGAGTCAAGTGTATTTTACTTCAAAATCCAATCATTATTAAAATCCTCTAAAAGTTTGAATATGGCCAGAAAAATTATTCAGGCAATAAAGCTTATTTTCTGCCAACATGAATTACCCAAGTTTGACTCATGTGACCACCATGGGTGAAGGAGAGAACCAATTTTTCCAGATTATCTTCTGATCACCCGTCTTATGCCATGCCATGCATGCATCTTTCTACTCTTCCTACATGCAAAAAAAAATAAACATGATTTTATAAAACAAACCAAAAGTTATGGCAGTTTGTCTGACCTAGAGAAAATCATCAAAAGCCAAGTATTCACACCTCTTTCAAAATAGTTTGTACATGATTATTAAATAGTAAAGGTACTAGATATTTTATTTAAATTTTAGACATTCTACTTTCAGGTCAAAATTATTTGTCTTCATGAGGCTTAAATAATGTATTGTTTATTTTCTATATTTTGGGAATATAGGAAAGGTTACTGTCAATATCCAATATCATCAATTATACATTGGAACATGAGAAAGAAGCAATGATCAGTCATGCTAATAATTAAAACTAATATTGAATTTTACAGAAAACTTCAGTACTGTTAGCATTATTTGGTTTAAAAGTCTTTCAATTTACACAAAAGTATTTAGGATAAATAAACTTTCATATTCATTCATGTAGAAAAGTATTCCTTTTGTTGAAAAAAAAATATATGGCACATGTTTCAAAGGCCTTTAATATATGCCAGAAAAATAGAAGAAAAGTTGGTGAATGGCACACAAAACAACTGAAAGCAAATTTGCTCTGAATATTTCTTGATAAAAGAATGTCAGTTTTTGACAGATGTGAATGTTAGCCTAACATGGTTAAGAAATGTTTTTCAAGGAAACTCAAGTTAATTATATCTCTGTGAAGTGAAAGGATTGCTTCTGTCTTTATAAATAGTATCCTACTTGGATATTTTGTCAGTAGACTTGAACACATCCAAAGAACAAAGAAGAATTCTCACATATTTCATAAAAGGGAAAGCACATCCTTAGAGGCAAAATATGTGTGAAGTTGGCTTAATATAACAATGTCAAAATTAAAACTGGAGAATTTTGCACAAAAACAGAGAAATGTTAAATATATTGTAGTAAGTCATATGTTGGAATCTAGAAAAATTTAAGTTGAAGCTTTCCTCTCTTTTAACAATTGTACTGAGCTTTTAATCACAATAAACCTACATAAGTAACAAACATTTGGCAAGTACTCAGTTTGAAAGGTAAGGACAGACACTAACACAGAAACAGACAAATGAACAACCAGATAGATGCTCCCAAAGTTAGATTTGCCCCCAGCACACACATAGGCTCCTCATGGACCCCTCACATATACAGATCTCCCTCACCTAGCCAGATGTCCACACACATTTAGATCTCTCATACACAGACCCCACACATACAGATAGGCCCACATGCACAGACAAACACACAGAGACAAATACAACCATATTTAAGAGACAGTACCTCTCACAGATTAATGGACATACAGTCAGATGGACACATACACAAAATGTCACACGTACAGATAGCCCTATACACACATATGAACTAACACACACAGACAGACCCCCCCATGGATGTACATATACACACACAAACATATATAGAAATAGACATATAAAATGTACTTATATGTACAGGAGAGTCTGGGAAAAGTTCATAAGAATTTATATATAAAATAAGGATAAGCACTCAATGATACAAGACATATTAGATACTGCCACAGTTATTCTGCCCAAAGGGAAAGAGCACTAACAGCATGCCCCCTTTCCACTACTACTATCCATCAAAGCATGAAAACAAGAGAGCCAGAGACCACCCTAAGCTTATCAGTTGTCACATAGTAGGCAAAATCACTCCCTAGAGCTTGCTTTCCAAAATCATTGGCTAAACAAATCAAAAACTCATAAAAATAGACAGACACACATACAGACAGAGGGATGTTAAGAGTAGGTTTTTTCCTCCTGCTACCTGGTCCCACTCTTTGTTCCTCCCCACCGGCCGCCCAGTCCCGCTGCCACCCGAGCTCCAATAACACACTGAGACTCTGTATTTGATACAGTCCTGTTGGCCAGTTACTATTATTGTTTATGGGCCAGCTCTGTCTTAATTATTAACCTATTTCTACTTATCTAAGTATTTCCACGTGGTCATCTTATCCAAGTGAGGTGGGCCAGCATATTGCTTTCTCCACGCTCTACATGCTGACTCCCCCTAATTCCTTCCTCTTTCCTCCTTGTCTCCTAGCCCTGCCTATTGGTCACAGTGTTTTATTCACTAACCAGTACGAGAAGCATATTTACAGAATAACATCTCCCATCAGAGGGACAGATGGACAAAAACACAGATGGAAGCACATACACATGAACACATATACACACCAATGAGCAGACATGCTCACAGAGACATATCCCCTATACATACAGACACACAGATGTACAGACACACAGACAGACACACAGACAGATAGAATGAAGGATATTATCAGAGATGGACAGACATATACTTGGAGAGACAGACAAGGGCAGATGGACAGGTATACGCAGAGAGGTTAATAGACTAGCATACATATAGACAGATGGATCCATATGCACACAGATGGACAGACCCATACATAGCACACAGATGGATGGACTCACTGTCCTACAGATGAACTTGACATATGCATAAAGACTCCACCACACACATATGAACCCTCCACACACAGATGGAACCCCCAAACACATAGTCAGAAGTATACACAGGCAGACAGACAGATGCACATAGAAAGGCAGACAAATTGAAATACAGATGTGAAGACACAAAGACATACATACATACAGACAGACAGACAGGCACGCACGCACGCACACACGCACACACACACACACACAGATGACCAGATATGCACACAGAAGGACAAACAGGCATACAGACTGATGGATGCACACCCAGATGGACAAACATGCTCACAGATGAGCAGACCCACAGATGTAGGAAGCCATAGACACCCCCTATTGACCCACAGACCCTCAAAAAAACCATAAATAGATCCTCTTACATACAGAGTCCCCACACATAGACACAACCCTGAAATACAGACAGAACTCCAAAACACACAAATAGAACCTCAAAACACACAGATGGAACCCAAAACACACGGATATACACATAGACAGACACACAGATATCTGGGTGCACAAAGACAGACAGACATGCACACAAATGAAGTGATGCACATGGATGGATGCACAAAGACACACACAGAATTGAAAATGCATACACATAGTTAGATGCACATGAACAAAAAGAGATGTAAATACAGAGATGGATGCACATACACAAATAGATGAACAAACAGGAGGACACAGAAACAGAAACTGATGGATACACAGATGAACCCCATACCCATAGGTAGACAGATGGACATACACAAACACACAGGGACAGATGGATACACACACACACACACACACACACACAGAGGCAAATAGACATAATATACACACATGGATAGTTGGATCCACACATATATAGACATATAAGCAAATGGGTGGAAATATAGACAGACATATGGACAGACAGACCTGCACACAAATGGACAGACCACAGATGAACCAGTACATGGATTGAAACACATTCACCTATGAACAGTCACACACCCCTGGATGGACAGCCACACATCTCTAGATAGACAGACACCAGCCACACTGACAGAAGTTTGCACATGGACATATGGGCTCACACACAGACGAATGACAGAAGTTTGACTTACACACACACACACACACACACACACACACACACACACACACAAACAGAGAGAGAGAGATGGAATGGAAGATGTACTTACACACAGATGGACAAACAGATGGATGGACCCACACAACCACATGAATTTATGGACCCCTAAACACACACTTGGACAGATATACATATACACACAGAGAGTGGAGAGGCATGGAGACACGGAGACAGACGTATAGAGGTGTACAGACACATAAACATAGACACATGATGGGGAATATCCTTCTGTATATATGTTTCTTTTATTGGTTGATTAACAAATCACTGATTGTCCAGTAGCCAGGCAGGAAGTATAGGCAGTGCTAGCAGATGAGAAGGCTAGGGAGAGGATACAGAGGCCACAAGGAGATGCCATGTAGCTGCTGAGGGAACAAGATTCCTTAAATGGAAATACTTAGATTAATAGAATTGGGTTAATAATTAAGACAGAGCTAGCCATTAAGAAGCTTGAGCCATCAGCCAAACAGTTCAATGGTTGATATAAGTCCCTGCATGTTTATTTTGAACTAAACTGCTGTGGGATCAGGTGAAACAGATCCTCAAGCTACAAAGTGGCACCTCCATCTTGGGCAAAAATTTCCACGTAAAATCTGACAAAAGCTTAAAAAGGGATTTTAGAAACAAAAAAATAAAATCAATCATGACTTTTTGGTAGAAGCATTTTCTCAGGTGGGCTGTTTGCTAGAGGCAAGAAAAGGCTTGCAGCTCCTTTAAGAGAGGCTTCTGCTGCAAAAAAAAAAAAAAACATAGCTCTTTTAAGAAGCCCTTCTACTAAACAGGTAAATGGTATTTATGAGATCTGGCAGCATGCTTCTTTATGGTGACATGAAGCTAGAAACTCCTCAGAGGTGTACAAAAAGCATGGCTCCCACCAGTACTCTGTCATGGAGCTACTCTGAGAAAGCCAATGAATAGAAAAAGGCCAGCCACCACTTTCATTTTAGCCATACTGTTTAGCAGATAAGATTCATGTGGAAAGAGAAAGATAGAAATATACCGTAAAGACTGATTCAGATGAAGAAAATCAGCTAAATAGTTTAAAATTATATGTAGACTTGGGGCAGAAAAGAAAAAGGATAGGAAATGTCCTTACAAAAGAAATAAAGAAATAGAGTAGCTGGGTGTGGTGGCACATGCCTTAATCTCAGTATTTGGGAGATAGAGACAAGAAGATCTCTATGATTTCAATCCAGCCTGGTGTACAGAGTGAGTTCTAGGGCAGCAAAATTACACAGAAAAATCCTGTATGACAAAAATAAAAATAAAAATAAAGTGAGAGTAATTTTAAAAAGCCACATTGAATGGAAAATATACAGAGAGCCTGGATACTGTATGCCATTTTGTTGCCTTAAAATTGTTTGATTGCTAAGAAAAGAACAACAGCTGCTGACATTTGATTATAAATGTTCCTGATTTAATACAGCTACTATATTTTTAAATGCCTTGGCCTCAAAATTGAGTCTAAAGGCATGTTACTTTGGAAATGAGATTCTGCTTCTGTTTCCACAGAAGATGAACAGCTGTGGATTCCTTCCATACTAATATGGTTTGATCAAGCAAGACCCTCTGAAACAGTGGCCCAAGTGATCCAACTTCCAAAACAACTGTGTGTTCATTAACCACTATAACCAACTTCCTTTAAATGAAAACTAACATTTATAAACAATATTTGGGAATTTGGGCATCATTCTCTCTAAATTGCTTCCTGCTGTTTGGGAGTGCTGTCATTACTATGGAGATCCTGAGAAAACATAGAAACCTGGTTAAATCCTGTCTGTAGTAGTCTGAGGATGCATCATGGGAATACCTGCAAATTTAGGACTGACAACTCTCCATCATATGTCTCTAATAAAATGAAAGTTCTTTTTGCATATTGCAATATAAAACATATTAAAGGTATGCCAAAAAATCCAACAGGAAAAGCAGTTGTGACAACTCTAGTCACATTTTAAAATAAACACTTAATAAACTAAAAAGGAAAAAGATCCCCAGAGATAGATTATATAATGCCTTATTAACTTTAAATTTCCTAGATGCTAATGATAAAGGAACAACAGCTATGAAGAGAAGTTGGACAAAAGGAAAAAAAAAACACACTGCTATTAAACTAAATCAGCCTGTGTGCTTTCAAGATGTGTTGAACTCAGAACCAGGATATGTGTTCATTGTGGAAAGGGTTCTGGGTTTTTTCCACATAAGAAAAAAAGCTGTGGATCAATATTAATAAAGATTTGATTTGAATAGGAAAGACCTCTTAATAAGAAGTGATAGTTCATCAACCAATGTGGTGATTCAACATTTTGCAAAGAAAATTCACCCTATAATTGTTGGTCAGAGTTCTGCTTTGTCTTTACAAAAAATAGAAATATCCTTGTTTAAGAAGTCAAAAGACCTTGAACATCTAGATGGCTAAAGAAGAATGGAAAACTATTTGAAAAAATTACAGAGTTTAAAAAATCTGGCCAAACGATACAAATATTCTATACTTGGTAAAATCTCACTTCCTAAAAAGCAAAATCTCTTTACTTCTTAAAACATTTTAGTTCTGATTTAATTAAAAACTAAACTTTTCTTTGAACTTGGACTGTAGCTCACCTCCTCTAAATCCAAGCTTGTTTTTAAAATAAAAATTCAGAGTTTCTTTTTCATTTCAGAAGGTCCCAAATGTATGGGACAGAAGAAAACCAAAATCTAGGGACTATTGTTGTCACAAATGTCTTTCCCCTCATACTTATTTTTGAGTCTTAGAACATTCTTGAATATAATACTATCTAAAAATTTAAAATTTTCATTTTGATATTAGTAATATTTAAGTTCTCCACAATGAGCAATTAGTTTTCCTGACAATGATCTCTTAGGTCTCTAAAATGATGACAGGTCCCCACAACAACAACTCTACCTGGATCATAATAATGTCATAATCATTATGCTAATAAAATCACTTAGAGATTAGCTTTGAACTACAAACTGCTCAGGACAATTTCAAGTTGGCCAGTTGATATGGTTCACGTTCTTACACCACTCTAGCCAGAACTTCAGATAAGCTTTAACAATTAATCTGAGACTGGCTACAAATATTAAAGCTAGTCCTCATTAGATTTTATCATTGTTTTCGTTTTCCAGGGTTTAATAGAGGGACTGTCACCCCCTAATCATCAGGAAGTTATTCTAAATGCATGATGCCCCTTTTCCCAATATGTTAGATTTTGGGGAGTTACTTTCAACTTCTGCATTCAGCAAATGACAAACATACATAACTCTGGGTAAGGGGCATAGTAGCACACACAACTTAAGTTTTCAACTATGCATTAGCTTATCTATAACGTTGATTACAGGTTAAATCATGGGAAGTAAGGTTAATTGTTACATTTTTCTCTTGGACATAGGTTAAACAGTTTGAGGTCACAATAGTCTAGCAGTTTACCACTTAAGTGACCTCAAAGTATACTATTGACTTTGTCCACAAGGTCCAGAAGTTCCAGCCTCAGAACATAAGAGTTGTTTTCAGAATATTACATAGTTCAAACACTCTCACACACTGAACCTTCCACAGAGAGATTGCCTGGCAAACTAGGAACTTTAGTAATCCTGTTTCAACTAACAGGTATTTGATTCAATAAATTATTTAAACAACAAATACAGCTAAACCTTATATATTCTATAATACTACTTATGTACATGTACATGTGCTATAATATAATTTGTAAATTAGTAAAGAAGATATTAACAGAAATAATAATATAGATAATTAAAATCATGATATTTAATTAAAATAATAATATAAAATGTATCTCATAGAAATATATTTTCTTTATCCCCTCTTTTATTATTAGTATCCTCTTTTACTACTCTTTTAATTCATGGCACAGAATATCGAGTTTTAGCTTATATCAATTTTATGAAAATAGAGGTTTTCATTGTTAAGTGAAAAGTAATTTTGTATATGCAAAGATTGCAATATTTCTATATAGGAATATATAGTAAAAAGAACAAATTAAGCTAATAATCATATGGCAAAACCTACACAATGTGTCACTATTTTAATATTCTTATCACAAAACAGATTTTGTTCTGATATGTTTAAGTATAAACCACAAAAGTTTTCATCGTAATAGCAATACAATACTACGGAATATAATACCTTGTGTTTCCAGTCTTAATGAAATTTTATTGGTTTTGATCAACATTAAGTCTTTCCCAAATCATACCGAAGCCTGGGATACTTTGGAAAATGTCTCTTAATTATTAAATATTCTTTGCTGTGTGCTAATGAAGCAAAGTTGGTGCGACTGTCAGTGATATTAGATGCAATATCTCCAAGGAAAATACTCTGAATAAGAGATTAAGTTCAAAGAATTTTTCTTGAAAGTATTTACCATATGAAAAAAAAGTGTATGTTTGTGGAGAGCGAAGATGAATCAGAACAGCAAAAATACCATTGAGAATAGATTTGGTTCTCTTTGATCATAAACAAACAGGTCCTTCCATTAATTTGAAGCATGAATGACAATGAGAGATAGCTTGTTTGAGCCTAACAAATTCATAGACATGAACAGAAGTATAAGCTCAACAATAATAGAATATCTAGGGTAATTTTAAGCACATATATTTTAATTAACTGGGTTGCCTGTTTCAGTGAACACCAACATATGTGTGTTTAAATTCTCAGAAATTAGCAAGGAGGTAAATAGACTACCCATTATGTTTCTTGTTATATTTCACCAGCTCCATGGGACATCTCAGACCTTATCACAGTATTAGTTAAAGTGTGGCAGCAGTAAATGTCATGTCTGTCAGCCTGAGCTGCACTGGGCCAATCCATGTTAGATTTGCTCTGAGTAAATGTCAGTGCCATTGAGAATGCCTAGAAAAGGGAGATTTTCTTTTTCTACTGACAAGTGCTTGACAATAAATTGTCTGGTTAATATAATAACAACAACCTAATGAGTAAGTTTCACCCCTCATAAAGCTATAAAGGCTGTCAGCTTATTTTGCCAGTAAGGATTACAGATAGATTTTCTGTATAAATATTTAATGTCTGAAAATGGAATATAATCTAAATTTAAGGATTTCATTTAACAATTATGTCCTCATTTGTAATGATAAAACATAAAAAGTGTTATCCCTTTTATTATTTTTGGAAAAAGACAAACAACAACACAAAAGGCTGCTATTTTATTCCTTAGTAGCCTTTCATATATAGACTGGAGGGGGTGGAAGGGATTATTTTACATACCAATCCCAGTTCCCTCTCCCTCCCTTTCTATCAGCTCCCCCGTTCCACCCCCCATCCACTCCTCAGAGAGGGTGAGACCTTCCACAGGGAAATCGTCAAAGTCTATCACATAATTTGGGGCAGGACCAAGGCTGTATCTAGGCTGAGAGAGTATCCCTCAATAGGGAATGGGCTCCTAAAAAATGAGTTTGTGCACTTGGGATAAACACTGGTTCCACTGCCAGCAGCCTCATAGACTGCCCAAGCCTCACAACTGACATCCATGTTCAACTTTAAGGCAGTTACTCATTAACTTAATAGTGCTAGTCACCCCACTAACGTGCAAACTACAGGCATCTATAACCATTGCTTTTATTCTCTGAAATGTTTGTACAGCCTTCTGAGATTATGGCTTTAGTGAGTAAGACAAGAGACTGGATAGAGTTTTATCTAATGACATAACAGATTGAATAGAAGAAAATGACAGTTTTTCACTGATTTCATAACCATGGATTTAGTATAATTTGACACCAAGTGACAAAACTGTGAATTGGATACATATTGACTCATGATGGATTTTCCATCTATCCCTCCATCTAAAAATGGAAATAAATTGACACCTCTCTTCATGGTGATAGCATAACTAAGAGCAAACATATTGAAAATCCAGGGTCTATTACTTAATAGTCATGTAGCTTTGAGCATATTATTGAACATCTCTGTTTCAATAACTTTTTAATGATAGAATATGGGAAATATAATTTGCCAGGAGACCAAATTCAAAACTTGAAATATTATTTCTTCTGAATTTTTTTCACTTTCACACAATTAAATCAACAATTTTAATAATGATAAGTCAGGAACCATTCATATTTCTACAATTCCTAACAAGTTCAAACTTAAAACAGTCTAGAAAAGAGAATATTCTGAATGTGAGTAATGTCAAAAATATCTTAATAGTTAATATTAATCCAACAAACATAAATATTCAGCAAAAGCCAAGTTTAATAGTTTTGATTTTATAGAAACATTTATGTAGTCTACTAACCATAAGTTCTTATATTTCTAGCTTGGAATTTTAAATAAAAACATACTTACATTTGCTAAAACAATAAGGTAGCATCACTTTAGTATTTAATATTATAAAAAATTGAACTTTTTATACAAAAATCTATGTATCATGTGTTATGATTTTGTTTTGTTTTGAAAGACAGGCTATCTATGTATATCTCAGTATGGAGTTCATGCTTGCCTAAAACTCACAGAGATCCACCTGCCTCTGCTTCCTGAGTGCTTGTGCCATGACTGACCAGCACATATTATGCTTTTGACTTGAGATCTTGGAAATAATTTTTCATAACTCCAACATATTTCAGAATTCAAGCAGATAGATAAACAAGGATAAAGTATACTAAGAGATTCTCTAAAATAATATTTTATATTTATTCTATGAACATTTCATACATTCATATAACTTACTTCCCTCCAAGTTGCCTTTGCCCATCAACACAGCTTTCTCTCCAAATTACATTTGTTTTTTTGGTTGTTACTGCTGTTGAGTTTGAATTTATTGTCTAAGTTCTTAATAATTCAACCTCAAATTTGTGATTTATAAATATTTTCTTGCCCTATTTCATTTCTCTTTCATTATGTAGTAATCAATTCGCCACATCACATCACCTTAATTTAATGTAATTTTTTCGGATCTCTGAAGAAGTGTTCTCCTTTTCCTACTAGTTCTAATTTTTCTAGTTTTATATATAAGTTTATTAACTTTTGTAAATACAAACAATTTGATCTTCAACATGTGGATAACAGTTATCAAAGTATGCTCATTTGAAAAGGCTAACCTTTTAGATCGTGTTTTAAATTTCATATGTTTGTGAAAACTCAATTCTGAAAGTGTAAATTTATTTCTACTATGTCCACTCTGACTCTCCTCTGGTCAAGGAATTCTTTTTTCTTTTCTTTTCTTTTTTTTATTAATATTATAATTTAACCTGGTCTTGTCCCCTCTATCTGCATCTGTATTCTAGTTCGACTCAGTGTTTGGTTATGGTTGTTTGCTTCTGTTTCCAACAGATACTAGATGAGGACTCCATTAAAAAAAAAAAAAAAGAGTACAGAATTGAAGAAAGAATTCTCAATAGAGGAAATCAAAGAGGCTGAAAGACACTTAAGCAAGTGTTCAACATCCTTAGCTATCAGGGAAATGCAAATGAAAACAACTTTGAGATACCATCTTACTCCTGCCAGAATGGCTAAAATTAGAAACACCAATGACAACTTCTGCTGGAGAGGATGTGGAGAAAGGGGAACACTCCTTCATTGCTTGAGGGAGTGAAAACTCATATAGCCATTTTGGAGGTCAGTATGGTGGTTCCTCATGAAAATGGGAATTAGCTTACCACAAGACCCAGCAATTCCACTCTTAGGTATATACCCAAATGACCCACATCCATGCAACAAAGACATGTGCTCAACTATGTTCATAGCAGCATTACTTGTAATAGCAAGAACCTGGAAGCAACCTAAATGCTCCTCAACTGAAGAATGGATAAAGAAGCTGTAGCACATCTACACAATGGAATACTACTCTCCAGAAAAAAATAACGGAATCTTGAAATTAGCAGGCAAGTGGATGGAACTTAAAGAAATCATGCTGAATGAGGTAACCCAGTCACAAAAAGAACAGGGTATGTACTGTCTCATCTATGGATTTTAGACCTAGAGGAGGGGATCACCAGCCTATAATACACACCACCAGACAAACTGTGATACAAGGTATATTCTAAGAGATTCATGTATGGTCCCTCACAAAAGGGGGAAGAGGCAAGTCCCCCAGAGCACATGGAAAACGGGGGGGGCAGTGAATCAAGGGGTCTTTGGATAAGAAACATATTAATTGCTGTAACTCACATCTATAAAGCCCTCTGAATGTTCTGCAAAACAGCAAAGTAATAAATCAAATAAAACTTCAGAACACAAAATCAATGGGTATGAGTTAGTATTGTTTCAATATACAACAGACTTTGAAAATTACACATAAAATGTCATTAATAGTACAAAAAATAAATGCTGCTTTATTTTTTCAAGGAATAACTGAATAAAATTTATGATTCATGTAGAAAAAGCCTAAGCCAAAAGAGTTGGATAATATTCTGTTATTTACTAAAAGGTATTAATCTAGTGATCGTGTACATGTTAAGCAAATTTATAAACCCTTAATTTTCCTTAAACACACATCCATTTCCCTTTTGTGAGAGTTTGATTTTCTATGTGTTTGGAAATACTCATTTTTATAGTATATGGGGACTTATATTTGTTCTGCTTTTGTAGTTAATGAGTCCTGTGACCACCAATATTTTCTCAGATCCACTCCTCCCCTCCTACTGCTATAACCTCATTTTCTCTTTATATACTCTATTTTTAGTTAATAATTCATCTCAAATTTATGTTATCCACATAATCTTTGTTGTGTAGCTATCTACTGGAGAATAATAAAACAACCAGGATCCACTCACTTAAAGAACACTGACCTTTCCCCTAGAATCTTTCAACTGTCAATAAATCCTCAGCAGGGTGTGGCAGCTCATGAACTCCTTTCTACACTATGTTAGTATACTGAAAGGTTTTTTAATGCAACCATAGATACTATGAGCTCATGAGTGAAGCAGTTCTATCACATCTAAAAGACAAAATTTTATTTCACTTGGACCACACCCTAGCTCTTGTAATCTTTCTGTCATTCCTTCCATAGTAATATAATGGAAGGTGGTCCCTCTTCCTTGGAGAATGGCATGGTATAGATATCCCATTTGTGGCTAAGGACTTCACAGTAACTTATCATTTGCTGTTTAATGAGTTGTACAATTCTGCATTAATTATAGGCATATCATTTGTAAAACAACTTACTATGCATTCTGTTCATACCCCTTAAGACTGTGGATTGTGGTATAGAACAATATTAGAACAATAACAATAGCCTAAAAATTAATTAAGGTAGAATCAGTAAAATTTTGATTGTGTTGATAAATTTCGGTACTGGAATTATTTTAACATGTATTTTTATATTTGATTTTATGTCTCTGTATACCTGTGTGAAAATAAGTGTAAATGTGAGTGCCTGCAGAGGCCAGAGGAATTAGATCACCTGTAGTTGCACTCCTGATGTGGGTGCAAGAACTGTACTCTGGTGCTCTGCAAGAGTTTTATGTACACATAAACACTGAACCATCTCTCCAGCCTGAGTATTGAGATACTTTTAAGTGTCATTGTCTTATATCAAAGTCATTTTAATTCCCCATATAATTTGCATGAAAAGTAATTTTAGCAATAAGTAAGCCATGTAGTATTTCACATTATCACATTAGAAAGTGATGAATGTAAAAGTGAAATAGTATTATCATACAACATGATATGCTTCATCTCTCTTTGCACACAAACTATTTATGTGTAGTGTTGCCATCTAACTGTATGGATTTTCAGTACAGCTTTTGATAACTTTTAAAACCTAAAATTCCTGCCAAATTAACAATGTCACATCAAATCATACAAAAATCTAGGATAAAGTAGAAAATGTATATTCTTTATTTTTATCGAATAAGTACTTTTAGTACTTCCTCACTTTTAATTGAAGTAATTGACTCTCATATCAAAGTTACTGAGTGTGTCAAACCTTTCATATTTTAGTGGAAATGTATGAAAATGTTGCACTGATATTAAATTATTTTATAATACAAATGACCTATTTATTGATATGAAAGTATAAATGATTGAATACACAATTAGAATTTTATAGCTCTTTCAGATTTTAAATGGAAATAATTATTTTAACATATAAAAGCTTATTAAATACTAGAATTCTAATCTTCACCTGGCTGGAACTGATGGGCATCTACTGCTCTACCAAAAATGGATAGCCACTCTACATTCACTCACTGGAGTCCTAGTACATCAAATGGATCAAATCATTAGGTTTAGTAATGTAAATGCATCACCAAGTGAAACCGCAAGTGCCAAGTATTAGTGCTTAAGTCATTGACCAGAGTAATTTTATGTAAACCCCTATTGGTTGCTTTCCACAAACTGATGGTAAGCCCTTATTAATGAAGACAAGAATTAAATACCTCATTGACCACGGAGAAGTAAAGTTGGTGCCTAAATAGAAGCAATATCAATGTCTCCCCCACTCATCATCTGAGATACTTCCTCTTGTGGTAGATGGGAACTAAAACAGAAACCCACAACTATACAGTGTACAGAGACTAAAGGACTTTGTAACAATCAGCATAAATGGGATGTCATTATCAACGCCCCTCTTAGAGGCTCAGGAAACTATGTTGAATAGGAGGCATAAAGATTTTAAGAAGCAATGGGGATAGAAGACACCAAGTATATTAAGCATTCCAGACATGAAAGGATTTAGGCACATAATGAACTGACTTACAATATGCACAGGGCCTTCAAAGATTCAAGCCAAATAGTGATAGTATCCCTGTGTTGAGAGGTAAAAATGAACATAAAATGCCATCTTTAATCCAGAAGTTATCTTTATTTGTCATCTATTTTTTAAGTAAAACTGCAATTTTGTATAATGGAGTCTCACTGTGTCTATTAACCACACGTAAGGATAAGCACCATTGCCTGAAGTAAATGTCCAAAAACAAATGAACTCAGAAACACGCAGAGAGAGCTATCCTGAACAAGGAGGAGCTAATGGGCCTCCGGACTGATAGCTGGGAACAGACTCAGATCCCCTGAACATGGGTCTCAGTTAGAAGGCCTGGGCAGACTAAGGGACCTCTGACAGAGAACCAGGATGTATCCCTGGTGCACAAAAGGACTTTGAGAGCATGTTCCCCATGGAGGAATACTCTCTTAGCCTAGAGGCAGGAGGGAGGGTCTAGTCCTTACTCCAAATTAATTGACAGATTTAGATGACCCCTCCTGGAAGGCATCACCCACCCTGTGGAGTGGTCTGGGGGATGGGAAGGTGAGAGAGAGGGAAAAAGCGAGGAAGGGAGGAATGGAGGGAGGGAGGAAAGGAGGGAGGGAGGGAGAGAGAACTGGGATTGATATGTAAAATAAGAGAAATAAATAAAAAATTATATTTTCGTAGTTTTTTGTTTCATATTGCTTTTGTTTTGGGTGTTTTTTGTCTTAGTGGTCTTTTTCTTATATAGTGTGGTTTCAGATTTTGTATTTTTATGAGTTTTGTGTGTTTCTACTATTTTCTTATTTTTAATTCTGGTTTCCTTGCTTGTTTCCAAAAGAAAGAGAAGGCATAATGTTGGATGGATGGGGAGGTATGGAGAATGGGGAGGTATGGAGGAACTGTGAATAACTGATGATGGGTAAACTATGATCAGAATATTATGTATTAACAATAAATCTTTTTAATAAAAAAATCGAGTAGGGCCGGAAGACACATAGTGATATCATGATATAGAAAACACACACACACACACACACACACACACACACACACACACACACACACACATATATATATATATATATATATATATATGTATATATATACATGTATATATATATATATATGACATGATTATTAGAAGATGGTTTTGTGATTTGGGTATTATATGTGATCTATCAAAAGTAAAAGAAATATAAATACTTCAGAGGACTACAATCAATCTAAAACTAATCTCACAAAATAATTTAAGTTCTGTTATAATTTTCAATTTTTCTATCTCATTGTGAACTCAAGAAGAGAAACAATATGTGGATCCAAGAATGTTTAAATATATTATTGTTTTGTTTTATTTTATAAATTTTATAGATTTTAAAATATATGAAATTCCTTAGTTTTGAATCTCAAAAGCTTTGTTAGTTTTTTAATAAATGGATGTCTCTTTACATTGCTCAAATTAGACTTAAATTTCTTTGATGAAAAATGTTCCTGTTTCTTCATCCTGGGCAGTTAACTGCATGTTCTTTATAATTAAAGAATTAGAAAAGATTTTTGAAAATCACTTAAGTATAAGACATGGTTTATATTAATGATAAATATTGTCAACTAATATTAGAAGGCATCAAAATGGGCTCATAAAATATTTATTGGTGTATTATTTGTTTTCAAAGCATGTATCAATTATGTATTCAGATCCAAAAGTTGGAATCTTTTCACCAATTTCTGTAATGTTTATAATTTTCAAACTTAAAGTTTGTGATGCAATATAATGTGTTTCTATAAGGGACACAAATTTTCATTGATGTATATTAATTTCCTTCCACCTAATCCTTGAAATGTTGATATTTGTTCATATTTTGTACTGGTAGACTTTGTAGAAAATATTTTACTATGGGTGTGTATGATCAAAGATGTGATTTGCAATTCAGTATATTGTATATATTCTGGAATTATGCCAGAACAACACAGTTTAGAAGAGTAATTTTATGTTAAATTTTGAAATTAATAAGGATGAGTCATCTTTATTTTCTTCTATTTGTAGTGTCAATATTTCTATAACCTAGTCAAGAATTTGTGGTGAACAGAAGGCTAAAAATGTAACTCAGTAAGTAAATTGTCTGCTGGGTGAGTATATACTCTTGAATTTGGATCCTTAGTATATATTTCTAAAATCCTGGTATAATGTGTCCTCCATTTTTTTACTTCAGTGTTGTGCATTTGTAAACATAGTATTAAGGTGTTAGCTGTGGCAAGAAGATTCGAGAAAAATGTTGTCCAGTTACACTAGCAGAAATTGAGATCTCCAGGGACAGTGAGAGAACCTGTCTCAAAAATAGAGAGAGAGCAATATAAATATGCCCCAATAACCTCTGGCATCCACATGCATACACATCCCCACACATGAACACATGAGCACATATGATCACACATATGTATAAAAAACACTTTCAAGACATTTTTTGTGTCTACATAAAAAAAATCAACACTCTTTGGAAAATACACAAATTGTATCAACAAGTGTATTACTTCGTACTTATCTCTGTAACACATATTCCAAGTCTCAAGTTGATGTCTAAAACTACAGAGAACCAACTATGTATGAGTTATAGTTTGCATGCATTCCCATGTTAAGGTTAAATTTACTTATTGAGGTCCTGATATATTAGCAAAAATAATTAGAAATAGGATAGAATAGTTACAATGGACAATAATAAAATTTCCATCTTTGGGGAAAATAAAAGCTATACAATCAAATGTATGGAAATATAAAAATAATATATTAAGTGAGATGACTACTGTTTCAATGGAGTTGAAAAAGATACAGCTTGGAAATACTGGATAAGGAGATGATGGATGTGACAGGTGTAATGGAGCATTACACACAGTGACATAAAATGTAACACAGAGAAATAATTACAATACATTTGTAGCACAGATTGGATTATAGGTTAAAAACAGCTGAAAACACAAAAAGCCAAACAAAACAAGAAACAAACAAAAAGCCTTGAAAAAAGTCATAAAATGGGACAAGAGAGGAATATCCTTTGAAATTCATATTTTCTCCCTGGGAAACTTAATATAAAATATACATCATGTGCACAAAAGTAAAATATTAATAGAGGAAATTGCTTAATTTTTAAGAAAATAGATATTTTAATAAAATACTAATGTCTAGCCAAACTGGAATCCAGTTAAAGAGAGGGAGGAGTGATGAGCAAAGGGGCAAAGACTAGCGCTGGATATACCTCCAGAAACAGTTGACCTAAATAAGGGGGAGCTTATGGATGCCAGTCTGATAGCTAGGAAACCATCATAGGATTGACTAAGACTCTCCTGAATGTGGGTGTTGGCTGGAATGGGCAGACTATGGGGCCTCTTGTAATGGATCAGTATATGAATGGACTTTGGGAGCCCATCCCACATAGAGGTATACTTTCTCAGCTTAGACACACAGGGAAAGGCCTAGGCCCTTCCCCAAATAATATGACAAACTTTGAAGACTCCCCTTGGAAGGCCTCACCCTCCCTTGGGAACAGAAAGGGGATGGGCTGGTGTATGGTGGGGGTGATTGGGGATGATGGGAGGGTGAGGGAACTGGGTTTTACATGAAAAACAATCTTGTTTCAAATTTAAATGAAAAAGAAAAAATATTAATGGACATATAATTTTATATAAAATTTTATGATAGTCATCTGACTATATGCAATAATTATATCCATCTGTAACAGAGACAATAAATCAAAGGAATATGTAAAAATTTTCAAATTTCTCTTTTACCTAAGCATGTTAAATTTGATTGTTTAAATAAGAAAGACAAATTTCAAAAATAAACGCAAGGGCATTGTGAGGATAAGAGTAGGTTTATGACTAGAAAATGAAACATTCTCTTATTAAAACAGATTTCTAGATTCTCTCAAAACATTGAATATGTTAGTACTGGTTCAGCTCATATTTAACTTGTGCAATTTAGTGGCAGCCATAAAAGTGAGATGGAGATTAGATCTAACAGTGCTGGAATGTGTCAAGAACTAATATTGGTCATTTAATGGAAAAATATAGGAGTGGAACAGAAGCTAGAATTTACCACATTGATATTTCCTAAGGTGTTATGTAGCTGGAAAATATAGCTCACTAGTTAGGATATTAAAGGGTTTGTGAGATGGTCAATAGTTAAACACACTTTATGGTCTTGCAGAGAACCAGAGTTGGGTTCCAAGTACATATTTCTGGTGGTGACTCACAGTCATTGTATTATCATTCCCAGAAGATTTTAGCCCCCACAAAAAACAGGCATGTAAGAGGTGCACATTCATACATGAAGGCCAAACCCATGGTAATAAAACAAAAAAAAATTGAAGTGGTATTTTAAAAAAATAATAAGGTGTAAAAATCTGAGTGGCAAATGCATATAGCTATAAATATTTTTAAATTCTGGATATATTTATTTATTATATAATTTATAGTAATTAATAAATAAACTTTAATCCTACTTTTCCCAGAGGTAAGGGTTATTTTCATTTTAATTTGATGACACATTTCATTTCCTTTTTTTCTGCTTTGGGTTTTTCAAGATTCTCTGTGGCTTTGGAGGCTGTCCTGAAACTAGCTCTCATAGACAAGGCTGATCTCCAACTCAAAGATATCTGCCGGCCTCTGCCTCCTGAGTGCTGGGATTAAAGAAAGGCATGTGCCACCACTGCCCAATGACATATTTCATTGTGTTAATTATATTTTCTACAATTTGATAGATTTATGTTGACTACTATATTATAATCAAGTTTATATCACTGTCCTATATTCATAGACAAAATATTACATATATATGTTGATATTATATAAATTGTTAATGGCAAATGAAATTTTTAAATAAGGTTCTTTGAAAAAATACATGAAATTCAAATGCAGGAAAACTCTTATCCAGTGAGGCCTAATATGATAAAATATCTTAAGAGTCATCTCTCTGTCGGCATCTGGATTCAAGAAGTTCAGCTCAGTGTTTAGCTGTGGGTGTCTGCTTCTGTTTCCATCAGCTACTACATGAGGGATTTATGATGGCATATAACTTAGTCATCGATCTCATTTATCAGGGAAGGGCATTTAAGATAGCCTTTCCACTTTTGCTCAGATTGTTAGTTGGAGTCATTCTTGTAGGTCTCTGGACAATTCTCTAGAGTCAGTTTTCTCTTCAAGCCTATAATGGCCCCTCAGTGATTAGAAAATGGGGGCAAGACTAGGCTACAGAAACCCACAGAGATAGCTGACCTGAACAAGGGGGAGCTCATGGCCCCCCAGGCTGATAGCTGAAAAACCAGCATTGGACTGACTCAGACCCCCTGAACTTGGGTCTCAGTTAGAAGGCCTGGGTAGTCAAAGGAACCTCTGACAATGGAACCAGGTTGTGTCCCTAGTGCATGAAAGGACTTTGGGAGCACATCCCCCACGGAGGGATACTCCTTAACCTGGAGGCAGGAGGGAGGGCCTAGTCCCTACAAATGACTTGACATAATTTGTTGATCCCTCCTGGAAAACATCACCCTTACTGTGGAGTGGGCAGGGATGGGATGGGAGGAAGGTTGGAGGTCATGGGAGGGAGAGAGAGGGAGGGAGAGGGCACTGGGATTGATATGTAAAATAAGAAAAAAATAAATAAAAAAGAGTCATCTCTAAATATCTACATTTAAACTAAGAAAAATATTATTGCCTCTGTAAGTTTTATTATTGTAATTTAATATGAGACAATAAAAGTGGAAATCCTTAATATCCATTTCTTGGAAGCCATATTTTATTTTAAGTTAAATGAATGTATCTTTTAAGAATGGTTTCAAATTTATGACAATTCATAAAATATGCTTTACAGGAATTTGAACAATAATATTAAATGTTTCTATAAATCTTGTCAGGATAGTGGAAGAATTTGAACATGAGATAGAATTAGCAGGGCAAATGACGACAAATAATCGATCTGAGAGAATTGATTTTTTTATAATTTTTTATGATGCTAGTTATATAACAGAAATAACATAACAAAAGTGTTTATTATTTGTAATTAATATATGCAAGCAAAACGTAATCATAGTGAGTTGTTTTCTGAAAATGAACAAATACAAGCAGTGATTTATGGATAGCACTCTGGATACTCATAGTTTGTCAGGGATACAGTGCTCTGAAAAAGTGGGGGTTGTTTCAGTATCACAAAGTTACAATATTGTCTTTGACTGTTAGTACAGAATGCAGTGATAGCTCTTCATAAGTAATACTTTAGTGAAGATGAGATGACTAAAATGAAGATAAGGTTTAAGCATTAAGCATACACTACATAGATCAGTGATATTTAAAAATATTCTCAAATGTCAAGTAAAAATTTTACTATCAATCTTGTTTTTTTCCTTTTATAAGTATCTATATTATAAATCAACATGAGTTTACCTCTCTTATTTTCTTGCTTAGAACATTTAAAATTTGACCTCTCAGCTTCTTTCTAGAATACAATAATATATTTCTTTTAAGTATCATAACTATGTGCAAGAGAACACTAAAATTTAATCATTTTTAAATTAAAAATGATACAATATTTCATGAAGCATTGTAATTCATATGGAATTGTAAAATTCATGTTATTAAACACTATATCATTGACTTACTCAACTGTACTTCTTTATGTGAACACCTTTCCCTAAAAGATGCATAATGACAATGAATGAATATACTGGTCTTGTTCCTGCTTTCTAATAAAGAAATGTTTGCTCATAAATATATTTTTGTTTGCTTTATCATTGTTTTATGGAATTATTAAAATCTATAGCAGTAACTCACAATAAAAACATCTCTTACATACTAAGAGACTAAAACTTTTGCTGAACCCTACAGCCAGAATTAATGACATGCCTCAAGGTCAATTAAAACTGCTAGCCTACTTTGTACTCAAACTACATCTCAGTTACTCCCTGAGACACAGACTTCTACTGTACTGAGAGCAAAAAGAGGTAACTGACCAACTTCCTATCTGGACTAAACAGGTCCCAGGCCTAGGTCCTGAGGCAAAACCACAGACCTCTCTCCCACCTATCTCAGCTACAGGATCTGGTCAGCAGGAAAGGCTTCTGCAGGTAAGCTATAGCCAACCCCCCCAATGGACCTTGCAACTTGTAAGTCCCACTCGGCCCCCAAACCTACCCATCCACCAAGACTTCAGTGGCTACTTGAGGTACAGACATCAACTGTATTGAGAGAACTAAGAGACCTGACCAACAGTGGCTCCCTGCAACACACACAGCCACTACACTGATTGGTCCAACTGAGGATCCCTGAGACAAAAACAATGTCTGCAAAGATCAGATAAAGGGGTCTGCACAGACAATGCCTGCATAGAATGGAGAAAGAGATCAATAGGTGCTAATAAAAGACTATGTTCAGCAACTTAAAGAACAACTGAAAAGGTCTATAAATAAAGAAGAAACTTCCAAGCCAATAGATGGACAAACTGCCAAACAAATGCAAGAATAAATATGGCAACAAGACTCTTCAATAGATCCTATCTCTTCAGCTACTGAATTCATAGGTACTAACATGGGTACAGGATAGGACGAAGTTCTGGCATTTTATTAGTGACCAGGGACTGCAAATAAGATATAAATGAGCAGAAGAATGAAATAAGGAAAGTCAACCTGGAACTGGACAAGCATGTGAAAACCTACAACATTCAACAACCTGGGAAGAAATGTAACAAGTAAAATTAAATTACAAAAACACCCAAATGCATAGGAAATGAAAAAAACATGAATTAAGCTAAATAAATTGGCATTCATTACTCAAAATTACAAGATTCTGTAAGGAACAGTAGAATTGTTAAATGAATAAAGGGATATAAAGGAAAAAGGCCAGAGCTGTATCATAACATAAATATCTAGCTCCTATTTTATGGCTGCTGGTTACTGAGGTGAAGGCATCAACATTATGTTTAGAGCAGAGGTAGTCTCTGTTGTTAGCAGGATAATTTCACATGCTCTATCCAAAGTGAAACATCTTTCAGAAATCATGAAGGGCATGTAATAATTTAAGCAATAAAAACAGATAATAATCAAATCCTATGCTTGGAAACTTGGAACTCATACTGACCCCTCATATATATGACAATGGAAAAGTGCAACTAGATCTTTAAAAGTCCCTGATACTTTTAATTTGAGACAATCCATTAAGAGAAAAGTAAGTATTCAATATATAGTGGTAAAATGCCAAACTATATTTAGTGTATTAATTTGAACTGAAATATATACTGTATTCTAACATACTTTCATTTAGTTTTCACTCAAATAGGCTATAGGCACCCCTAGAAAAAGCTGATTTGATAATATTTAAAAATATCAAAAGACTTGCTTTGTAGAAAAAAATATTCCTCTTTTTTGGAAAATTGAATGGTTGCTTCTGGTAGAAAGTCTTTGCAGGCTAGAATGTCTATGAAACGCAGTATAGCCAGCATGACACATTAATCTGAGGGTGCATTAACGGTATGTTTACCTTGGCAAAATCTAGTAGTTCTTCTAATTGGATTTAAACCCCAATCTGCAACAGTTAAACCAGGTCTGGTACTAGAAATCTAGCCAACTGCCTCAGGATAGAGAAGTCAGGGATTATGAAGGAGAACCTACAATCACTACTTCACTAAACAAGCATAATTATTGACATTATAGCTATTTATTCTTATATCCTCAGATAATTGCAATCCTCATTCCTCAATAAGGCAGCTTATCTTCACAAAGGATGAAAGACATTACAGAAAACCATAGCCAATCAACATTCAAAGTTATGAACATTTACTTAACTGATATATCTACAGCACAACTGCTGTGCCGCAGGCTCAGGGATCATTGAAGAAGAGGAGGGAGTTATATTGTAAAGGTCAAGTTCAGAGGGTCAAGCAGTTACCTGTAGTCTTCTCTCAGAAATTCCAGAGAAGCTACACTCATGAAGTCTCACTAACATGACTGCCTAAACATGAAAGGGAAAAAATTACAAAGCTTCAAGCATAGACAAGTACTACAGAAAATTAAGAGTAAGAATGGGAGAAATAATCTTCAGCAGGTAGGAACACTCAAATGATTTAGCCAATACCAAATTGTCAACCCTGAAAGCAGATACATACAAAGAAGAAACTGAGAAGGTTGTATTTATATTTAGGATTGCACACATACACACACACACACACACACACACACACACACACACACACACACTGAGAGAGAAATAGAGAGGGAGAAAGAGAGATGACACACAGACACATCACAATTAAAGAAACACAGGCCATGCATTTGCAAAAGAGCAAGATTTGTATGCAGGAGGATTTGAAGGGAAGAACAGGAGGGGACTAACAATATAATTTTATTTTAATCTCAGAAAATATAAATCAATGATGATAATGAAATCTGTTTGCCTTAGAGGACTGTTTCAAGGATTAAGTAAGGCAACCAAAAAGTTTATATTTTTAATGCTCTATAAAATGTAGAGCATTACTATTAGCTTATTACCACAACTAGTAGAGAGCTGCAAAGTGCCACACCTTAAAGATGGCTCTGGCTTCCGCCTTCCAGATGGTGAGCACTCTCTGGCATAAACAAGTCCTTATTTGGTTAAGCCTGTTCAGCCTGTTTGCTTCCATGTTAAAGTAGCCTATCTGCAGGGTTCACATGGCTCACTAGGGTTGGTGGGCACAAGGGGATCTAAGCCTGTGCGGTCATTTCCCTGGCAGAAAAAGCTTGTTCAAGGATCCTGAATAAACTGCATGAAGATATACCCGAAGTTGTGTCTTCCTTGCTGGTCGAGGTTGGGCGTGACAACAACTGGTGTAATGATGAAGTCTATTGACATAAAATACATTCAATGAACCACAATATCTACCATTAGAACTTACATCCAAAAATTATTATCAATAAGGATGAAAGTGTTTTTATTCCATCCCATTTGAAGAGAACATTTTGATTTTATCAATGAGCATAATTTTTTTTATTAAATTTGACAACCCATCCTGAATTAGTATAGAATATGATGTGGGGAGGCCTATAAATATAATTTGACTACAAATGTGTTTGGGGATTTTCACTGTTTTCAAGCAATTCTTCATCAAATTTATTACACAATTATTTACATACAGTTGGAGCCAAAAATCTGATTTCTTATCCAAACTGATTCTTTTCTTATTTCAATGTCATACAATCCAAGAATAAAGTTATTCATTTGAAATGGTATGACAATTTAAATATTAATTGCTAGGGAAAATGTGTACTTTAAAAAATGCATTTATTGCATCACAAATACAAGGTGTATATCCCTTAACAGTTTTTAATAAAATAATCATATGTGCTCATTGCTCTTTTCTATTTCTCTTTCCCTGTTCTAATTCTCCACACCAACTACATGTGGAATGAGAGTTATGTTTGTCAAAGCAGAATAAATATATGCAGGTTAGCATTGAATATTTCAGAATGCAATGATCCCTAAAACTGTGACCTGTTTGTAAAGTCATGTGGCCTTCAAAAGAGAAGTGCTCCCCTAACTATCAATCTATTGTCACAAAAGCAAAGTGCTTGCTCAACGATTTGCATCTTATGCTAACTTAGAAAACTTAGAAAACACAATACTTAGAAAACACAACTTGAAGGAAGTATGTTGATTTGAATGAGGATCATTATCTCATAAAGAAATATGCTGAAGTTATGCAAGGCTCATTCAATAGCATTTATAGGGAAAGATGTTAAGTTAAAATGGGTTCTAGAGTTGGAAATATATAGAATACTATCTGAAAACAGCTCTGGTCTGCTGACTTTCAAATAAAACCCACAGAGCATTAAAGTAAGCTAAATATGTTTTACTGTATAAGAAAATGTGATTATGAATATGAGATGACTTAGTTACAGTTATATTGCTGTTAAGAGATACTATGACCAAAGCAACTTTTGAAAAAGAAAGCTAATTTAATTGCTTGCTGATGCTTTAGTAATGTCAGTCCATTATCATCATGCTAGCAGATCAGCATAGCACTGGAGATCATATATTTACATCAAAATTTTGAGGTACCAAGCGGAGAGAGATACACTTGGCCTGGTGTGGGTCTTTGAAAGCTCAGAGCCCATGTCAAGTGATATGATCCCTCCAAAAAGGCCACACCTACGCCATCAAGGCAATACCTGCTAATCATTTACAAGCAGTTCATCAACCAGGAAATAAGCATAAACCAGTGAGCTTCAGGTGTACATTTTCATTGAAACCAACACAACAGGTAACTTTTATGGATAGATTCTATATTTCTATTTGTTGTGTACAAGTGAGTATATGTGTGCCACATGTGTACAGATGCTGGAGGAGGCCAGGAGGCAGTATCTAATACCCCAGAGCTGGAGTTACAATGGTTGTGAGCTTATTGAACTGTGTTGTTGTCCTCTGCAAAAACATCTGATATTCTTATGTACTGAGCCATATGACCAGTCCCATGGAGAACTTTCAGGTTAATTAAGACACCATAGGGGGGAAATGGGAGTCTCATCAAAAAAGTTATAACAATATGATATAAGCTTTTATGTTAGCGTCATTCAACTTTATGCATTTCTCTGTCAATACATTGCTGGTTATTGTAAGTGCCTACCCCTGCCAGCAAGGAAGACGCGACTCCGGGAAGATCTTCTTCATGCAGTTTTAATCAGGATCCTTGAAACATGTTCTTCTGACCCGCAGGAGCCTGGGGGACCCTTGCACAGGATTAAACCCCCTTGCGCTAACCAACCCCAGTGAGCTACGTGGACCCTGCAGATAGGCTACTCTAATGCGGAAGCAGAGAGGCTGAACAGACTTAACCAAATAAGGGCTTGTTTAAGCCAGAGAGCGCTCACCAACCGAAAGGTGGAAGGTGGAATGTGGAAGCCAACGCCATCTTTAAAGTGGGGAACTTCGCAGTTCTCTACAGTCCCCCTTTGTGTTTTAATACCGCAACAGGCAAGGGGCGTGGTCTGGTCTTCAGTAAAGCAGTGGACATTGTAATGACCCTGAATCCTGGTAGTCAGCCAAGTCAGTGCCACAACCGTCCAGCATCTTTTTCCTGGAGGTGGGGCCTCGGACACCAACCCACATGCAACCAGACTTGCCCTTCTTGGAGTTGCTCACTTCCAGAGCTAACTCGGAGTGCAGTGCTAAGCCATACAACGTGAGCGTGAAGGATCAATACTTGTTCATGACTGTGAGCCATGCTTGGGGAGAATATCCTACCTCAATGGCAATAAATACCTGGACAACCATAGCAGCATACCGCTTCTGAGCAAACCTCTTCTTGCAAAGGCACCACAGGCCCACAAAGGAGATAAGCAACAAGAGGACAGCCATGTTTCCCATTCCTGCCCACTCTTTCAGATGATCCATGACAATGGGAACCACGATGACAATGTGGCAGCCAGTCCCACATCCACACGTGTCGAATTTACTGCAACGATGGCCACTTGCAGCTGTGCCATCAGGTCATCAAAGTCAGCAGACCAATTTCCTAAAAGATAGCTAGACAACTGCCGTAACAAAT
This sequence comes from Cricetiscus sungorus, assembly GCA_030556225.1. Classification (NCBI taxonomy): domain Eukaryota; kingdom Metazoa; phylum Chordata; class Mammalia; order Rodentia; family Cricetidae; genus Cricetiscus; species Cricetiscus sungorus. The sequence goes on along the minus strand of JANBXA010000726.1, from coordinate 47,781,554 downwards.
TAGCTGCACATGTAAAGTTCTCATAATGATTGCTGGTAACACACAAACCTGGATACTTCATTTCACATCCCAATTGGGCCAGCTGCCACAAGGTATCTATTTGCTCCTGCACCAGATCAATTCTTTGGTTTACAATCATTAAACCACCTTTTAATTGAGCACCAAATGTAGATTGAGCATCCAAGGCAGTAGCCACATTCTTGGACAACACATTTAGCTTAGGGGCTGTCTGCACCGATGTACTCATAGCCATTACAGCCTTGACTGAATCCACAACTGCAAAAGAGATAGCTGCGACTATGGCTGCTGTAATGCCAAAATCTCTCCCTGCAGCCTCTACCAATCAGGTCACAAAATCTGAAAATTGTTCCATTGGGCCTTGTAGTATCTTAGTGAGATTACCACTCACCTCTCACTTATTGGGTAATGACTTCCATGCTTCTATGGTAATCTGATTTACTTGTTCAAGATTTAAGTCATTTTGTAAGGCTTTCCAGACCTCAGGGCAAAAGGAAAGCACTGTACCCAGGCCCCGCCCTTCCTCACTCTGATCAGGAGAAGGCACGGAAGCCATTGTTCCAGGAGGGTCCCTCCTCTCCCCACATCGCCATTTTCCTCTCCCTTCCCCCTCTGCCCCTTAATGGATTGTTTCTGAACCTTTTCTACGAGGGCTTGCAATTATTCCTCAGAATCTGTTTCATCCATACCTGACTCTCCTGTGCTCTCAAGCTCTTCTGATCTTTCTTCTTGTAGCATTTCTAGCTCAGCTTTCCCTTTTTCCATCACCTCTTTACAGTACCTCTGGTCTTCGATACAGCTATGAACTAACTTCCAAACAGGTTGTACTCCAGACTTTAGTGTCCCTTGTTCCAAAGCAAAATCAAGATCCCTGCCTAATTTGTCCCAGCATGCTAGCGTGAGGTCTCCCGAAACTGCGAACCAAGGTGCAATGTCTTCACAATCGCTCAGACATCTTTCTAGTGTGCTTTTCTTTAAGTTTCTTTGACAAAAGTAGCTCCTCCTGAAGAGCCAGAAAAATTGGATGAGGCTGAGAAGTCCCCATTTTGAAAATTTTACTTTTGGTTTGTTACAACCTCTCACTCAATGCCTGAGACTTTATTGCCACTTATTTCCCTGTGGTTTTAACTTTGCCCCAACTTCCCTGGGACTTTATTGCTCCTTACTGGAGACCTTATCACCTCTTTACCAAGGGCCTTAAATTTGTTCCCAACTTACCTTGCGAACTTGCCAGCACTGCCCCGACTGCAAGAAGTTCTGATCTGGAAATTTCCCGTATGGGCCGCCATTTGTACTGCGCCTACCACTGCCAGTGAGGAAGTCACGACCCCGGGAAGATCTTCTTCATGCAGTTTTAATCAGGATCCTTGAAACATGTTCTTCTGACCCGTGGGAGCCCGGGGGACCCTTGCACAGGCTTAAATACCCTTGTGCTAACCAACCCCATTGAGCTACGTGAACCCTGCAGATAGGCTACTCTAACGCAGAAGCAGACAGGCTGAACAGACTTAACCAAATAAGGGCTTGTAAGCCAGAGAGCCCTCACCAATGGGAAGGTGGAAGGCGGAAGCCAGGGCCATCTTTAAAGTGTGGCACTTTGCAGCTCTCTATAGGTTATTTGTCTTCCATGTCTCTAGTTCTTTTCTCATTATATTAAATGACTTTTAAAAATAGATCTAAAATAATGATTCAGGTCATTATCAAAGGTGAAGATTTCTAATTACTCAAGAAAGAACTCAGTTGGGGGGATGACTGGCCTTGGAGCAATGACTGAATCGTCAGAACAAAAAAAATTGTATGAATAAGAACATTGGAGAAAACTAAGGAAAATATCAAACAGATAATCTTTTGAAATATTTTGGTTAATATGATATTGCTTACTAAATGTGACCTATTTTACAAACACTAAATGAAAATTTATATTATTTGAATTTAGGTGGCTTACACAGAACATCTAGCCAGTTTAAATAAGTATAAAAGTTGTAATTCGTCATAAGCACTATATAGACAGAATCTCCCTGACTACAGTGTAAGAGATGACAGTAAAACCAAATGCTTTTATTAGGGAAGTAGAATAATATGTGTGTAACAGAAATTGTATGGTTTATAAAACCTAAAATATTTACTTTGTGGAACATTTAAAAAGTTCATTACTGCTTTCATTTTTCCATTTGTTTTCTTTATTAATTATTCAATTTAAATATAATAAAGATTTTCATGAAAATTCACAGACTTGCATATGTTTTCATAATGAAACTGAAACAAATGTCTAAGAAACTAGAATGCCTTGGAATTTTTACTACCTTATATGCCATCCTAGAGCCTTCATCCAGTAGCTGATGAAAGCAGAAGCATACACCCACAGCTAAACTCTGAGACAAACTCCTGGAATCCACTTGCAGAGAGGAAGGAGTGATGAGCAAAGGGGTCAAGATCATGCTGGGAAAACACATATAAGCAGCTAACCTGAACAAGAGGGAGCTTATGGATCCCAGACTGACAGCTGGGAAATCAACATAGGACCAACATAGACCCATTAAACATGGTTGTCAATTAGGAGGACTGGGCAGACTATGAGGCCTCTGGCAGTGGAACCAGTATTTATCCGTATTGCATGAATGGTGTTTGGGACCCCATTCCCCATGGAGGGATATCCTGTCAACCTAGATACACGGAAGAGGGCACAGGCCCTGCCCCAAATGATGTGACGACTTTGATGATGCCCCATAGAAGGCTTCACCCTCCCTGTGAAGTGGATAGGGATGGGATGGAGGGTTAGTGGGGATCACAGGAGGATAGGACAGAGAGGGGAACTGGGATTGATACTCAAAATAAACTGTTTCTAATTTAAATAAAAATTTATTTAAAAAAAACCTAGATACAGATATGGGTATTTTACAAGAAAAGGCACATTGGCAAAAATTCTTGAAAAAAATTCCATGCATGTATATAAGAAAAATCAACAGTATGGTGACATTACATGTGCAACTGTGAAATATCAAGTTGATAAAATTCTATAGCTATATGTAATATTATATTTAGCATTTAGCCTATATAGTTTATTAAAATAAAGTTAATATTAATGAAAAATGTGTGGCATTTTATGCAACAAGAAAAGTATTTTAAGAGTTAAAATCAGTGGTATGTACTCAATAATTATTAGTAAGTGGTTATGTTAAAATATTACAAGGATTAATTAAATACTAGAATTTAATTTTGTCTTTTACATGAAAAATATTTTATCAAGTTAGTCTGTTTCTCTAAGCTTCAATTTTTGAGCTACATTAAGTATATGCTATGCCTTCCCTCAAGGGTATTCAACAGAATTTAATAGATGCAACATGTGATGGCATGTAATTCGTTGCATGGCAATAAATACATTTGAATATAAATTAGAATTTCATATAGACAATTTTAGAACAGAATTCCATATATATTACTTACAACATTACAATGTATTTGATGGGCCAATTTATGCATTATATATTAAAAAATAAGCTACAGTATTTCAATATGTAATTGACAATTCAGTGCACATTTTGATCCCACATTTTACTCAGAATGGAGACTTACTGCGTTACTTTTGTTGTTTTCATGGTAATAATTAACCATTGCTTTGGGATATATAATATACTCAATTATTTTATCATTATGATATACCATGTTTTATTGACATCCACAGGGTGTCTGGCCTTTTCTGAATAGAACCAGAGGAAAAGTTAATGGGGAGCAAGGGGAGATGGTACGAGAGGAAAACATGAAGTGGTAACTGCAGAAAGGATATAAATAAATATAATTTAAAAGAAAATAAAATAAACATTGAGAATAATTGAGTATATTTTGAAATGTACTTTATCAATTATACTGATTTATTATTAAATTGCTTTCATTTTGCAAGGAATATGGTATGACATTCTGAATATGGAGCACTCTGGGATATGATTTCATTGAGAAAACTCAAGTTTGTTACAGTGTATAGTAAATATATAGGACTCGAAATCCTGGAGACAAACTCAAATTTGCATGAAGTGGCACTCTTCTACCACAAAGCTGGGTTAGTGGCAGCATGGCCCTACGAAAATAACCAGAACATGTTACTTAATTACCATGTGATCAACAGAAGAAGTGTTTACAGGGAACTATGTCAAGGCTCAGCCTTCAGATAAATGAGTCATCCATGCCTACAGACATCATACAAATAAAGGCAGGCAGAAAGCAAGAAGCCTCACTGAGGAGGGAGCCCTCCATATTGGCTAGTTCAGAGAAAGATGTCAGGCCATGGTAGACTGAAACGTCTGACCACAAGAACCTCCCAACAATTCTCCAAAGAAATATTGAATCACGTTATCCTGATTATTCATTCTTTGACTTGCTGGATAAACTGTTACAAGAACAAATATTGAATTTATTACTAATTTTAGTGATTCTGAAAAGCAAAATAGAAATCAATAATTGTGGAATAGAATTATGTGGTAAAATGCTTTTCTCTGTCTTGCTTGGTCCTGCTGGACTAGTTTCTCCTAGACTCCAACTTTTTCTCCATATCACTCTGCTTGGATTACCCATCTGGCTTTAAAATACCTGATTATTGACCAAATAAGCTTCTTTATTAACAACTATTTTATAAAACATATTCAGTGCATATAGAAAGGCATCCCACATCATATTACATGTCTGAAATGCCTTAATTTTAATATTTGCCTCATATTTATTCTTATTTCAATTTAAAAATTTTAAACATGCATAAAATATTTATTTTGAATATTCTACTAAGAAAAAATTGCTCTGCAGAGACACTTGCTATATGGAACTAAGGACAAAATAGCAAGTGATACTTGATGTGAGCAAACTAGTAAAGTAGGCATCAAGTCTGTAAACAAAATAAATACCTTTACAGTATTGTATTTTTATAATATAAATAGGCTTCATATCAAAAAAGAGATTTTCTAACATTATTCCATAAATATTGTGAATTTAGAATGCAGGACTTATAATAGTTTCTCTGTAGTGGCAGTAGGCACTATCCTATAGCAATTTACCTGTCAAAATATTGACTCTTTAGCCTGGAGAATTAATTGTGGCTTCCTACTTATATTAAGACATTGGCTGGTTTACTGCTATTAGGTGGATTTTCATCTATTACATAATCTATGTAAAATATAATTGGCAAAATTGTCCGTAGCCTTGAAATTGTCAGGATTTTTCTAGATTTTATGTTGATTGATTTTATCAGAACAAGTTTCACAAACAAGTGATGAGGTGTTTTCTAGTAGAGTAGATAATGAATACAGGTAGCTTAGAACATAAAATAAATAGCTCAGATGTTTAACATTTTCTTCCATAGTAAACAGGTCAATCCAAGGGCATAAATTTCATTTACATATTATGACACTAATAATGACATATAATTATTCTAGTTTCACAGCTTTCTTTCAATAAGAGAAGCATTTTTCAGTGTCCAATTACATGATATTTAAGTAGAGACTTTTACCATAGTGCATCAATCCATTCACATATTTTTGTGGATTCTTGAAGTTTGTAAAGCATGGCTAAGAGATACTGAGAGCCAGGTAAATTAGAATTCCCTAAAAATAAAGTTGGAAGTCTTAAATGTGTTAATTGCTTTGTTCTGAATGTTTTCTGATCTCCAAAGGAAGGAGTAGGGCTTTGAATTTAGAACTATTGATTAATAAGTTTAATTCTCACACAGGGATAAAATGAACTAATTTACTAGCAAATACAGAGAAAAAAATAATCATGTATTAACTACAGCTCACAAAGACAGGATTCTCTTTTCTATAAATTTTATCTTTGGTCCCAGACAATCATTGTCTTTCATACTACTCACATTTTTGTATGAGATACCACTGATTACAAAATATTGGATTTAAGAGAAATTGAATTTACTTTCTGAAACATAAAATACCATTTACCTTGATTATAATATTTTAACATGTATTTATTTTATGCTGGACATAATTATACATGCCTTTTTTTAAATGAAAACAAACATTTATAAACAATTTTTGGGAATTTGGGCATCGTTCTTTCCAAACTGCTTTCTGCTGGTAGGGGGCGCTGTCATGGGTATTACAAAATTTTATTCATATGTTTACATCCCTTTTCCTAACACGACAGTGTTTCAATACATGATTTTGGGGGGTGGGGTGAAACAGGGTTTCTCTGTAGTTTTGGAGCCTGTCCCTAGTGCACAAATGGAATTTGGGAGCCCATTCCCCATAGGGGAATACTCTCTGAGCTTAGAAATATGGGAAAGGGCCTGGGCCCTGCCCCAAATGATATAACAGACTTTGATCATCCTCCATGGAAGGCCACATGGGAAAATGGGAGGGAGAAGTACCTGGGATTGATATATAAAATATGATTGTTTCAAAATTAAATTAAAAATGATTTCAAAAGAAGAACCAGAAAGACCACTATATATATATATATGTATATATATATATGTATATGTATATATCAGATAAGAAAACTAACCTTTGCTACACATGCACACACACACATATATATGTTTACCAGTGAAACTTGAAATTGCATGAAACTTTTGATTAGTCTAATGCAAATATTTTTTAAATGTTCAATAATTTTTAAGAATTACACAAAACAATGAGGCATTGGAGGAAAACAAAAGAATGGATATTCAAAGAGTTCCAAAATTTTATTTTATTAGGTAAGCAATTGAAGATAACTGAAATTTACTTTCAGAATCAGAAAATAGCATTTTTATATTCATTTGTATGATATCTACATACATATACATGTATATATACACAAATGCATACTCACATACATGCATTTATGTATACACACACAATTCATGCATACATATATGCATATATACCTATATAAACTCTCCAGTTTTAATAGGATTTAATGATGAATATAAAAATTTTAATGCACGTAATTGTGAAAAAAACAAAGTTTATTGTTTTCGATGTGGAAATTATCAAATGAAATTACAGAAAAATAGGCCAATTTTATATTATAATTTTAACATATTTCAACAAGTTAAAATTTGCATATGGTACCTTGGTGCTATTTATAATACACTTATTATTTATACATTTTAAGTATCACAAATTTAAGCATAAATTTATACTTTTTATATCTGTTACATTTAAGTTATCTATCTCATGTTTTAAAATGGAAATGGATGGGTGATAATATGTCAAGAAAAAGAAAGCCAAATATTTCTCAATAAAAGAATGAATGCGAATTTTACTTTAAAGGTGGAAGTTGAAATTTAAGTTGTTGCAAAAGAGAAATTTGACAGTAACAAAACTTAAAACATTAGTTTATCACTGGTATAGGTGAAAGCAAAGGACAGGAACTGAGTTTACTAAATGGTAGTGAGAATAATACTGAATTCTTAATGAATTCATGATATTTAAAAGACACTCAAAATGAGAACCATTTTCTGTGTAGTATTTTATTCTGGAGTTGATGGAAATTTGAGTGTGTAAAAACTGGAGTGTGGAAATTCCTGCTAGTTAAATGAAATTATCTAGGATATTCTAATTTTGATCAGTTTTTCTCAATTTTCTGCTACAGTGTCTGGCACATTTGTAATGTTTTTGGCTGGAAATGATTCACGAGTTGAGTGAAACATTCAAGGAAAACCAAAGTAAAAGAGAAGAGAAGAGGTTTTATATTGTTACATTCTTCAAATATCTGCTTATCTCTCAATTATTTCTGACATAATACAAACATTCAATTAAGTGTAATGAAAAACTCATTCTGAACTGTGATTTCTCATACATATCAAATAGCCTGTGAAATACATTAAATTTTATGTCTAGTTCCATTAAACTCATTGCAGAGAAAAGGACAGCACATGCTAATAGAAAGCATCCATTTTTTATTAATTTTACATTTGCCTTGATCCATAGACTGCAAACAAGCCACTGAGTGCAGTAAACACACTGGTGTAGTGAGGAATCGAACTGCGTTCTGAATAAAACGATATAATCCAGAAAGTGCTCAAAATCAGAATGATTCTTTGGTTTCTGTTCTTTCTGCAGTTTGTGAAAATTTGACGATTTGGAATTGAAATTGGAAAGCAATTGACACTTAAAGCCAATGGCAGCCGTGAGAACAATGAGATTGTCATAAAGACCACAGTTTCAAGGAAACTTTCTCAAATATCTCTCCTTTAATTATTTAGGTATTTATAGTGGATTTCTCAGAGTTTTACTAGATCCCTAGGAGAAACCATTAAATTAACCATTTCATTTATTGCTATCTTAATGCTTCCATAAGACTCCATAACAAAAGATATGGTTCTTCATTGTTTCTCTATTGATGTAATGTTAATTATAAGTATCTAAAAGTCAGCAGTGGGAAAGAAATGGTAATGAACTAAAATAAAACTAAATGTCACCACTTCTTACTTTTTAAAGACATCTCAGCAGATGTGTTCCGAAAGCTGTAAAATGTACCCTTTGCTAAGAAGCAAAAGGTCAATACTGTGATAAAAGTATCTAGTAAGTTACTTACAAATAAGTGTATTGGTGACTAAAATATGGCTCCTTGCATTATTTATATGATTATTGTGAGCATAAGTAACACTTTTAAACTTTATATCTTCTTTCATTAAAGCTTTGGAAAATTAAATAATGATGGATATAAACATAGAAAGCAAATAACTCAAAAGTTCAAAGAAGCACATTTTGTCATCTATTCAGCTCATCCATTAAGACTTCATATTTCTCGTACCTATAAGACTTAAAGCACATGGGATGAAGGCTCCAAGCATAAATCAGCTCGCTCTACCTCTCTGTATTTCATGATCTGTTTGGAAGTTGTTGTCCTCAGAAATGGGGCCTCAGTGTCAGATTTCAGTATTTTTTTGCCCTACCTTCAGCCTAGGTGGTTTACCATTCTCCACAGAACCTCCCCTACCAACAATTCAACAAGTACTCTGCAGGCTATGGAAAGAGATACCTGGACATCAACCCAGCCTCAAAATCCTGCACCTACAATATGTTCTATCTGCAAGATATGCTGGGGCAATGGGGGCTCAGCACATGAGGGGGTGGCCAATCAATGCTTTGTTTAACTTGAGGCCAACCATTAGAGGCAGCCTATGTCCTATACTTTTTGATGAATTGGTAATCTGCTGAAGAGGGGAACATGTGTGTGGAGGGAAGCAAGGAGGAGTGGAAAGAAAATAAGCTTGGCTTGGGATGTATTGTATGAGAGAAGAATCCATTTTCAATAAAGAGAGAGAAACTGCATGTATAACATTGCATAAAATTAAACCTGACAACTATTTTACTGTAGAAATATACAACATTTAGAGTATAATATATGTGATGGGCTGTTTTATTATTCATAAGGGCATGCATTTTTTTAATCCTCTAAAAAACCTGTCATGGAAGAGCATTTTAAATCATAAGTGGATCTTCATATAACTTATGAATGTCAATTTGAATATATTTGCCCTACTCCGAAAACAAAATTATGTCCAAGTTACTAGCTGAAGTCTTACTTTCTATGACTTCGGTATTGTTTTTATGCCAAATACCATTTATTTGGAAGTTTTCTGAATCCATATTTTAAAGGCAACATTTATGCTCAAGGAAATAAACAATTTGCTAATACAGATACTGTGTCTCAAGAGTCATCACATGAGGAACTAGCTCTTAGAATTACATCTGATGTACAAATAAAAACACAAAAATATAACAAACATCAGGTGATATATTGTGATGACAATTTTATGGTAAGTTGATGGCAACCACTCTGAGCCAGAAAGTCCTTACACATTATTTAGGAATTTGTAAACCCAGAGTGCTTATATCATTATTAGAGACAAGCCCTTCTGGAGTTACAGTATAGTGAATAGTATGTGGGAGTCCTGGGTTTGAAATTAAGGAAACAAGTTTTAAATAAAATAATTTAAGGATATTTCTTATTTCTATATAGTTGGACATTTTTACATCCACAATAACTGTTAAAGGGAATTGAGAGAATAAATCTTGGACTCATATACATAGACTTTTAACTTTGCAAAGGTGCATGTGGAAATAAATTACAGCAACAGCAGGCAGATTATCTAGAGTTGAGGCACCAATATTTGAAGGTAGTAATTACTTATGTGGAAAGAAAATCATCTTTATCTCTAGAAATTTTTTTTCATGTGAAGAAAAAATTTTTGCTTCAATGTTTAAAAAGTATAAAATTTTGAAAAATAATCCTTCTATATTATATTCCTCTACTTTAGAGTAACAAGTTGAGCAACCAGCCTGTGGCTTGAAAATCATTTGTGTTGTTTTATTATTTCCAAAACAATGTTTGACTTTTCTAGCCTATCATCATTTGTCATTCATAATCTCAACTTAAAGAGACATTTAAAATGAACTGTTCACATGAGCTGTAATGGTACCCTTTGCTTACTGCTGAAAAGTAGCCCTTCCTCATGAATACCATTAAATTTATCTATGTAGAATCAATCTTACTCATCTTATTCTTTCTGAATTTAAACGTTTTCCTACACCTTTACTCATTGATTTATCCTGTCGTTTCTTCTGACTTACATAATTATCACTTGCTACATGAAACTTATACTTTTCAAAATTGTATTCATTTGTGTATTCTCTCAGTATTAATTGCAAATTTACCATGTGATAGTTACTTGATAACTGCTGATAATTACTATAAAAAGTTCTTTCTAATTCTTAATGAGTACACAAGAGTAAATTAACCTCTTCCTCCTTTTATATAATAGTTATTAGTATAAATAATAGTTGTAGTCATTGGTTCTTATATCTGACTTGACCATTAGTATGTGTATCCCCTCAAAAGATGAGGACAAATATATTAGTTATAACTGCTTCTTAGTGAAGAATTCTAAAATTAATTAATAAATCATCTATGATAAATATGTAAGTGAAGTACATTACTTCATTCTTTCACAAGTTCAGGTAAGCTGATAAATTATGAAGGATCATGTTAATCAGGTAGAATGAAAAATAAAATAGCTATGAACAGGTTTATAGTATTAAAGTAAAAAAAAATCTCTAATCTGCCATTATATTTTTTATCTAAAATAAGTATTATCTTTGCAAATGTTATAGAATAATTATCAGAAAGAGGCTTTCTCTTTAGGCCTTAATCCACTCACTATTACTTCAAAATTTACCTTGAGATATAATTCTGATATTTGTACCATACTGACATGGATTAGTTGAAAGATGTTTCTGCAATAAGAGCACATATTCAAGGACCTGATCCTGACATGATAGCACAGTTTTGGAAGATAGTTCAAACATTACAAAGTGAAACCTAATGGAAGAAGTAAGCCACTGTAGACAAGCTTTTGGGGTTTATATAATACTCCCATTTTTCTGTTGGCACAATACATTATTTTCAATCAAGATGTGATGCCTCCATTCATTCCCCTCTATGTAGATTATATGCTTTCAGAATAAACATTTTTCCTTTAAGTTTTTAAGTCAGATATATGATCACAGTAATAAGAAAAATAGTTATTTTTAGTTAATAAATAAAAGTGCATAGAGCACTTGGGCTATTTCTGTAGACAAATTAATTACCAAGTTCACAGGTCTTTGGAATTCATTTGCAGAAGTGTGAAAGTGGTTGAAGGCACAGACAAGACAAAAACTAGATTACTTTAATGCCATTAATTTCGCAGACCAGAACAGCAAAATAAAAGCAAATGCAGAGGTCTCTCTCATTATGTTTTAGAGGGAACAAACATGCTATTGGGAACTTGGCAAAGAATCTGTCTGTATTGTGACAATGTCTTAGAATTCTCATGAAACTGATTTGAAAAATAATGGACGATACAGGTATAGTAAGTTTCAAGACAAAATACCATTCAAGTTGTGCCATAATTGCACCTCAGAACTCAGGTAGAAAGTGAGTGAGTAGGGGTTGTGTAGAGTGTTGAAAAAATTGTAGTTTTTTGTTAAAAGGAAAACAGCACGTTGAAGGCTGCAGTTATAATTGTTAAAAGGTAAGACAGTTAAAGAGACAATGGGGAAAGCATTCTAAAGATGACACCTCACCTGTCAAAGGCGCCAAACAGTAAAATACAAATTTATTTGAAAATAGAAACCTTGCAATGAATTGATGCTGAAGTGGTGTCTTGCTCCAAGTTACCTAGTAAAGACATTTCTCAGATTCAGTAAGCCACTGATGCTATATAAGCCACTATAAATGATCAAAGGTTATAACAGAACTTGGCAGTATGGTCAGTATAACTCTGATTTCAAAGGCATCCAAAATGCAAAAGTGAGGGGCCATGGACACCTTACCAAAGCTCATAAAGCTACCAAGGCTAGGAAACTTATGACATCCTTGGATTCTCTGTAAGGAAGCACTGAAAAGACATTGTTTGAAAGTAGAAAGCTCAAATATTTGTTGCAATAGAGTATGTCAAATGTGCACATTGTAGTCAAACAAACATAGTATCACAGGTTCTAAGGACATCAGAAATAGAACTGACTGGTGAGTCCAAAGATTTTGGGGCCTAGATGATCAAATGAAGAATTTTGGATGCCTTAAATAACCCTTTAAGATTTGATGATTTTTCTGTTGGATTTTAGACTTGGTTTGATTCAACCTTTCTTTATCATGATTTTTTTCTGGCATTGAGGATTAGGAATATGTATTAAGTGCCATGATATATTTGACATATTTAGTGTTTTCAGTTTTTGTCCTTTTCCATAACCATATGCAAATTAAGAAAAATTTTAAACTACCCAATATTGTTGGTACTGTCAAAGATTGTGGGGTTTTTTGAAGGAAGAACCAATGAATTTTGCATTGTGAAGTGGACTTGTGTTATGGGCTGCAAGATCACATAGTAATTACACAGCCATCTTCTCATGAGACAACTCAGAAGGATTGGATTCTTCTGATAGATTAGACCAAGACTCAAGGTGTATTGGAATATATTCTTATGAATAAAAGTGGCTGTTTCTTGCTGTAAATTGTTGCTGTAGCTTATTCCTTTCTTTAACAAACTTGAGATTTACACAGTTCAACACTTTATGATAATTTACTGGCATCAATTCCTCCCATGCATTTGAAGTTGCTAATTAGATATTTCCAAAACTTATCCTACATTAACAGGTCCTAGTTTACTTCTTACATTTCTCAGCTATGTATAATATCTGTTTCCCACTATCATGTCCTTGTTTCCTTTTCCAATGAAATTGCAGAGATCTGCTTTCCTGCAATTATCCTTATTGAAAACATTTGGTTAGTGTTTAGTGCCCAGGAAAAAGTATCCCACATAAGACAATCCCAGATACCCAAGGACAAAGAATTACTACATACCCAAAATTGTTTATTCTTAACTACCATAAAAAATAAAAGAACTTGTGTTGAATCATCCTTGCCACTGGAACAAACACAATTTAATCATAGTGGATGGTCTTTTTAACATTCACCTGTATTCATTTTGATAGCATTTTGATGAGAATATTTGAAACTACGTTTATCAGGGATATTGTTCTGTGTTTTTCTGTTTGTTTGGAAATGATCCTTCTATTTCTGTTTTTTTTAAATAATTTAAATATTGATTGTCAGTATTCCTTGAAAGCCTAGATTTTTCTGTAAGTCCATTTGGGACTGTTCTTGTTGTTATTTGTTTTATTTTGCTTTGTTTTTCTCAAAAGTATTTTATTCATGTTTCAATCTCTTTTTAATAGTTGTATTCAGGTGGCTCAACTCTAGTTGGTGTTACTTGGTGAGTTTGGATGAGCCAAAAGTTTATTCGTTTCTTTTAGATATTCTAATTCATGAAAATATAAGCCTTCAAATTATTCTCTTAAATATTCTGCGTTTCTCTGGTATATTTAATAATTACTTTCTGCTCATTTTGAAATATTATAATTTGATTCACTACATTTTTTCCTTTTGCTTAGTTAGCACAAAGATCTGCCAATTTTTTACCTACTCAAAGAATTAGATTTCATATTATTTGATTATTTTTATAGTTTTCATTGCTTTATTTTATTAATGTCTTACTGTCTTTATCATTTCTTGCTACCCACTGGGATTGGGTTTGTTTTTTTCTCCCTTTTCCATATTCTTGAGTTAGTTATTTGTACTCATTCTTATTTTTTAATGAAAGCTACCCTTACAACTATAAAATTCACTCTTTTTGAAAATTTTATTTATTCTAAATGTCTTTTACATCATGTATCTTGATCTCCTTTATTTCATTATCCCTTCACATTTTACCTTCTCTCCTGCAAACCTCCCAAATAAAACAAAATTTAAGAGAAAAAAAAGGAAAGAAAAAACTCAAATTAAATTAAAACTAAAATAAAATAAAAATGAAAACAAACTTAAAAATCTCATCTAGGAAGTTTCAGTGTGACACCATGAGCCATTTCACATTCAGTGAACCAAAAATACAGCTGCCCAGGTGCAGAGCCTAGTAAATGAGTTGACCTGCCTATCTGTGTTCCAGTGGAACATGTGAGTGAATCTGATCTTCAGACCCAAGTCTGTAGGATCTCCCAACACAGGACAACAACAGGATATCCAGGAATAACACAACCAGTTCCCAATATCAATAAGGTAGTAGAAACCAGAGATCTGGAGCCAGACCAATGACTCTTGGCAAGTAACATTTATGAGTATAGACATAGGCAAAGGGGAACACAGCATAACGCATGGTATCACAGTACTACTTCCATGATGAGATTTTTAAGTTAAACTTCACTCTTAGGATATCTTCCTTTTCATGGATCCAAGGTATTTTGTTGTGTTATTGTATTTTCATTTAATTCTGGTAATATTTTTATTTCTTTCATGATTTACAATTCATTAATCAATAACATATTTCAATCTCCATGAGTTTATATAGTTCCTGAAATTTTACTGTTAATTTTAAGTTTTATTGTATAATTATTGAATAGGGTACAAAAATATTTTATTTCCTTCTATATTAGTTATAGTTTTGTGTTCCACCACATGATTTATTTTAGAGAAACTTCCTTGTGCTGCTCTTTTAGAATGTATATTCTTTGATGTTTGGGGAGACTATTTTGTAGATGATCCTTTATGATTATTTTATATAAGTTAACATTCATTTCTGAAATTTCTCTATTTTTTTCTTGGATGATATTTCTACTAGAGGTAATATGTTGCTGAAGCTCTTGCTTTTTTGTATTTAATAATCAGTATTTATTTATATTACTATGAATTTTCATTAAATTAGATGCACTAGAGTTTGATGCATAGGTTTTAACATTACAGCATTTTCTTGATTCATTGATCCCTTGATTAGAATGATGTGCCTTTCTTTATATCTTCTGATTATTTTAGCATGAAGTCTATTTTTGCATGAATAAGGATGGCAAACCCTGTTTGCATTCTCATCCTATTTTCTTGGAATATCTTTGCCCATAAATAGGTAGGCTCTTTATATCATGTATGAGAAATAGTTTTGTTAGGTACCCTAGTCTATGTTGGTAAGCATGTTTCATTTTGTTGTAAATTTGGAGTGCATTGCTACAGGATCTTATGGACTTATCATAGTTTCCATTGAGGAATCAGGCATTATGCTAATTGGTTTTCCTTTACACATGACTTGTGTTTATTCTCACCTATGATATTGACCTAACATTCCCCCTTATTCATTTCTCTTATTTAAACATGTGGTGTGTTGATTGTTTCCAACATATTGTACATGTTCCTTTGTGCCTTTAGTCTTATTTATATCCTGTACTTATTTGATCAGGATCCTCTATCTTTGAATGCTGATTTTTCATCTTCTTTTTGTTCATTCTATTTATATAGTTTTTCCACTGAGTTTTCTATTTGGTTTATTGAGTTTTACAAGTCTATCAATTTGCCTCGTTCCCTCTTCACTGTTTCTATATATTTGTTTGATTTGATTTTAAAATCCTGAATTAATTTAACATTTTATCAGCTATGTATTTACATTTTCATGTCATTCAGGAATGTATTGTTATACTCTTTGAGTTCAATGAAATGTTTACTACATCTTCTTTAAATGTATTGGATTATTTTAAAATTCAAGATTCTTCTTCTTAATTGTCTGCCCTGGAATTCATCAAGTAATTTACTAGAGAAAATTTCTATGGAGCTAATATTTTTGATTGGAGGCATACTGTCTTGGACATTCATGTAGGTTTTTTATATGGAATTTGAACCTCACAAATAGATTTTCTCCTGAGTTGGGGTTCTGGTATGAGAATCTGGCCTGCCTTAGATGGGCCCAGTGAAAGAACTGTAAAACTTGTGTTTTGACAGGTAATGCTGTTCAGTGAAGTATTTCACTGGATCCAACAAAAGTAGAATCTAAACCAGTGACCTAGGGCTAGGCCTAAGAGTGCAGAGATGTCATTGGGCAAAGGGAAAGATGAGAAAAGAGAGAAAGGAGCATTTCTCCCTTAAAAGATGTCTTGTAAACAAAACAGATTCAAAAGGCCATGGGTATAAACCTAATCTTGTGCATATAGAGATGGTGGTGGCAAGTGAGGTAGAAGGAAAAGAGAGGCTATGTAGAGATGACCATAGACAGGGCATGTGGTGGAAAGAAGGTATGTGATATCAGGAAGAAAATAATTACTCAGGAAATTTGGTTGTTCCCACAAAAAGATTTGGGGGCACATTCTATAGCTATTCTTATAGACAGATTGTGAGTGGTTTGAGAAGAAATCTATGACTGTATTTTTTATTATTATTTTCATGAGCTCATCCTCCAATTTTGTTTGCTAGTTATCTTTGAAATAAACAGATTTTGAGACTAACTATTGGCTCATAATGGGAATTTTCCTCTTTTTTAGAAAGCACACATTTCTTTTAGGCAGCACACATTTCTATACCTCAGAATCAACTGAATAAATATTCTAAATTTACATAAAATATTTTCCTGGAAAGAGCAATTTATTTCTAACATTCTTTACAATTTTAGAGTATATGTTGATAATGCAGATTAACTTTTAATAAGTTGTTTTGTTTTAGATTTTTAACACAGCTTTACATTTCACAAGTCAACCATCCTTCAGATTGATCCATCTTCCACGTGTTACAAACCTTCCTGTCTTTCACCTGTTACAACATTCCTGTCTTGAAAAGTTTAGTCTGAAAGGAAATATATACTATGTGCTCATGGCAGGAAAACTGTAGTACATTTCAATATAATCAATAGAAACAAGTGTTGCTAAAATTCAAGAAAATGGAAGGCAAGAAAAAAGATTCTGATGCTTGAACATTAGAATTCAATAGATCAAAAATCAGAGTGAGTCTGTGTATCCAAATATCTGAGTTGAGGTTGTTTGTATGGTACCCTGAAATATGTATGATATCTTTATTCCATATGCCTAAAGGAATCTCTTATTAGCTGGTGACTAAATACATATCCTTAAGTATGGCAAGAAATGAACAAAAAGCATATGAGAACAATTAAGAAAAACAGAAGTAAACAATGTGTAATGACTTAAAGTGTTTAATAATACATGGTGCAAAATTACTTTAGAATGCCAAGAAAAGTTATAAAACATTTCCATGGCCTGATCCAATCCTGATGGATTGAAGCACCATGCCAGATCATTTGTCTTCTGGAAAGTGCTGAACATGATCCCTACCACATCAGCATTCAACATTGTTAATGCCTTACTCTTTAGCTTCTTTTCACATTAATAGGGGCACCAGATTCTAAACTTGGTCTCTGCCAGGGGTTGTTCATGAATTCAAACACCATCCATAGAGAGCAACACATGGAATAAAAATGTATTGGAACTTCTTTATGTCAGTCTTCATGTGAGACCTTCATTCCCCAGCCCAGAACTAAAGGCTTTGGAACTTTAGCATTTCACAGTGGTTCAAGGAGGGCATAGGAATGAACTGCTACACTGTTGTCATCTTCTTCCAAACAGGCATTTTTGCTCCGGAGCCTAACACCGAAGTAAATCTCTGGGATGGTAGAAGGAGGAATGAACTAATTTGAGGAAAAATGGAAACAGACAAGAAGAAGAAGGCCTTTAGTACAGCAGTCTACTCATCAGTTGATGCTCAGGATACCAGTTGTTAAATGTGCAGTGGACCTGACCCTATCGTGTGGATAGCACCATCTTTATCAGTATGATCATGACCACCCCATATGTCAGTCACCATCTTGGCTGCTAAAGCAACTGCTGTGACCTTCCATTAGGAAAGTTACTTTGTGGACTGTAATTGATAGACATTGCAGTATCCTTAAATATTTGATCAGAGTTTGTTGTGTGGGTGCAAATTTTCCCGATTAATTGTTCCCAGTTATCATTTGGACATTCAGGGGGCATGGTGACTTAAAACTCCATAACTTCTCACTGTGCTCTGTGCATTGTAGTTAAACGCATGCCATACCTAACAGTTTTCTATATATAGTGTAACCCAGCTGTGAATTCAGCCATCATCTAACAGGATGAAGTACATATTTGGGTGTATGATTAATACTCCCTACTCACATTACACTAGTGTGTATCATTCAAGTTCTCAAAACTTTTGGAACAGACAATACTCTCATGGGGATCTCTATGTCATTTCCAAACACTCCTGGAAATGTGGATGTAAGATGAGGAAGGAAGAAATAAATTTTCTTGCCACATGAATTGCATTGTAAAGGCATAAAAAGAAAGGGACATTTTGTATGTTCTTCTCAGTGGTATCTACAATGGGTCAAAAGGGTTTAAGAAATTGGAGACAGGAAACTTATTTTCTGACTAGTGGAAAAGATGAAGGGAATGAGAAAAATTGTTGGAGACAGGGGAGCAGTAAACCAACTTTATCAAGTGACAGATTTTTAAATTATTTCTCATATTCAATGTCATAGTATTGTTATAACAGATAATGATAATATACTACACACATCACAAATGAGTAATTTTTGTGTCTTTACCATAAAGGAATAAAAAAATATTAGAGCAGGTAGATATGCTTATGTTGATTTTACCATGTTATATATATGTATGTGGATGTGGTAAATATCACACTATATGCATACATATATATATATATATACATACACACAAATGTATATAAAGTGTATGTGCACATATATCACATGGTATCCCACAAATATAAGAATTTTCATGACTTTTTAAAAATGGAGGTGAGACATGTGTAATATATGTGTATAATATATATATAATATATATATTATATATATTCCAGATTCCGATGAAGTACTATATAAATATTTAATGTAGATCATCACAAAAGTTAATACATTAATTTAGTAAATGTTCACGTTTTAAAACTCAGATATCTTGAAAATACTTGTAGTTTGAATGAAAGTTACTTCAGTTAGATATGTAAAGAAACACCCATGTATACATTATGAACTGTAGCATGAAATTAATATTTTAGGTCATGTAGGTAATAGTCAAAAATATCTTTGTGTTAAAGACAATGAGCCTTTCAAATCCTGTGAAAGATAAGGGTGTGTGTGTGTGATTGTGTATGTGATTGTGTACATGCATATGACAGTGCTTTACAACTTTTTTCTACAAATTTAGCTACCAAATTAATGCACATATGTCCATATATATGTATATATACATATATATACATATATATATATATATATATATATATATAATCTATTTAGTTTTAAGTATCAGGCCTGACAAAAGTGGTGAGTAATCTCTGCTCAACATAGAATCCCTAAAATTTTTTAATCTATGCCAGATGCCTTATTCCTGACTATTGAATTCCTGCTACAATGCCAATGTGGTGATCATTAAAGGGAATGCTGAGGAACCAGTCATCTTTTGTGTTACATTCTGTGCCATATTCAAACAAAACCAACATCAGAAATTCATGGTCACTTGGCTGTTCATAAATACTGATATTCATTGAGCTTTGGGGAATATTAGTATGATAGTGGGATCAATAAGAATGATATATTCATCTGACATTTCTGCTTGTTTCTAGGTAAACTCTGAAGATAATAAATGCTAAAGAATTGAAAAGTAAACAGGTAAATGAAAACAAGTCAACGGTAAAGCTATAATAGTGCCAGAATACTTCTACCCTTAAATTTTTCAGAAAATTATTTCCTGTTGGAGAAAGCCCAAAAAGACAGCTCCCTAACTTCTTTTGAACATTATGATGTGACTTTCATGAATAAATCCATTTTTCTTTACATAGTGAGTATTATTTGAATATCATTTTAATATCAAATGAAATAGCATTATGGGTATGAAGAACTATTAAAATGGCTTATGATTTTTCATGAAGTCTCTCAATATAATTCTAGGTCTACCAAATTTTAGCTTTTATTACTGATTATTACTGATTGCTATATTCTAAAATTCTCAACTTTATGGTCAAAAGTTTATTTTTTGAGCTTAGTTTTCCTGTTTCATTTTATCGAGAAAAATGCCAATATAGAGAAATTATTATCAATTTAATTCCATGTATTTGCATTCTGAAAAGATACACAATAGCAGATTACTTATTTTTCAATACTAATGTGAATTTTAGAAAAATATTGAGACATAAGAATTCTACATGCAGAATGAAAAGTTAAATGAAAATATGAAAAAAAATCTGCATTGTTGCATACAGAAAGCATTGATTGTAATGTACTTAATCAGCCCCCCAATATAGAGAACTACATTTTATTCACTGTAAATGATGAAAAAAGGAAAAGCGATAATTAATAGGTTTTCTAACCCCCACACCGCCTATGATAGGTTACTGTGCAGACATGCCATGCCCACATAGCCATAGTACCAAGCTTGGTGGAGGGTGTCAGGATTGAAACACTTAACAGACCACTATGAGAAGTGAAGAAGTAGATGCCACTGTTTATTACAGAGAGTAATGGGCTTATATACCCAAGCCAAAGGATGGACTAAGCATAGCAGGAAATCATGCAACACCCACACCTGAGGTCAAGGCACAGGCACTGCACAAAGAAAGTTCTGACAACAACCTTGTTTGCTCAACCTTGTTTGCACAAAAGTTTTACAGCTGGGTGGGGAGAGGAGAGCTGTAATGGACAAGTACTTAAATTTCCCAACACGGACATAGTAATCCAAATTAAGGCAAATTTAAGAAAGTCTAGCAACAGGTTTATTTGTGCACAGCAACTCCTGAGCAATTTCTCTAGTACTGGAGATTGAGGCTAGAGAAACTGCCCACCCAAACTAATACACGGAGATTAAATAGGTTATAAGGAATGGGTGATGATGTTTCTGCCACAAGCTGGGTTTACGCTCAAGTATGGGACTTGGGCAGCTAGCAACTTCAGAGGAGGAACCTGATGTAGCTGTCAAGAATGCAGAATTTGGCTTTTTGGAGCCTTCCCTTTACTCAGTGACTTTGAGTGGGTGGAGTTTGGAGAGAGAAGAAGACAGGAATAAGTCTTTCCACACCATGCAAGGGCAAGGCAGAGGTTCCAGCCAAACAATAACTAATAAACATGACATAAACTTAAAAAAATAACATATCAGAGACAGCTTACCTGAACAAGGAGGAGCCAATGGGCGCACAGACTGATAGCTGGGAAACCAACATTGGACAGACTCAGACCCCCTGAACATGGGTATCAGTTAGAAGGCATACTGATAGGTAGAAAAGATAGAAAAGTAAAAATATATTTGGGATACTAAAAATCTATATAACCACAGATGTTAGGTATAGAGTATGGGACTATGTATGAAAGAGGGATTTATAGATGAAGGGAAAATAGAAGGCAACATAATAGATAGATGTGGTAGAAACAGGGAGACTGGAATAGGAGAGTTAACTAGAGATGGGGAGAGAAGAGAGGGAAGGGATGGAATTCATATAGGAAAAACTAACATTAGGGGCCATTTGAAGGGTCATATGAACATCTACTACAGTAAGAGCTTATGCATATGAAATAAATCTAAATGGGATCACCAAATAATGGAAAAAAGCCACAACAATGCTTCTTTTACTACCAAATGAAATAAAAAGTGCCAGGAATATGTTGTACCCAATAGCGTTGTTAGCCAAGATATTTGCAAGACTATTGGCTGTTCTCCCCAAAAGGATGGTAAAACCCTATTGCTAATGACAAAATCTTCAGATCTCATTGAACATGGAGATGAAGAGTTTGTGCCTAACTAGAACTTTCACCACTACTAAATAGTTTTTACAGTACTGAAAGGCATTCTGCACACTGCCAAAAGAGAAAAGGAAACACTAAACCAGTATAAACTCTTTGAGCTACAACCATGACCTGCCAAATGATTCATTAGTTCAATAGTAGTATAAAACCTATGAAAGTAATCAACCACTGCTTCTACCTAAGGCACATTCCATCATAAAGAAGCCATATGTGACACTGCTTCATTGCCCCCCAAATCTTGGACTAAAAAGCTATTGACCTAAGGGATACAAAATATTACAGTTCTGATAAGGAAATGCAACAATGCAACTCCTGACAACATTCTTCTATACCTATAGATACATGTCTTACTCAGCCATAATAGGAAATGCTTGTAACTGCAGCTGATGGGAACTAATACATACACCCACAACTGGACAATGTACAGAGAGTAAGAAACCTTGAAATATACAGTCATATACAGAAATTCTCAATCTCTCGGTCAAACCCACTCCTCTCAGGGTCAGGTTCAGGAACTCTGTGGAAGAGGAGATACAAAGATTGTAAGAGTCAGAGGGGTATGGAAGACACAAGGATACAGGCCTTCCAGACACAGAGAGAGTGGCAGAACAATACCAAGCCAGATGGGATCCCAGCACTTAGAGGTAGAAGAGGACATGATTGTTCAACTCTAAACAAGAAGCTATACCCAAATGATAACTACTCACAAAGGAAAAAATTTCTTCAATGAAATTTTACTTGATATAAGAAAAATATTTAAGAGACAGTTCCATGACCAACAATATATAGCAAACTCAAAATGAATTCAACTCAAAATGAATTTAATGGCACTTTTATTTTTGTTTTTGTTTTTCACAATTCTTTATCTTGACATTTTGTACCTTGCTTGTCTTTTGTTAATATATTACAGTGTCTGCTATTGTGTTTTATATGTTTGTGTGTACATTGTTTCTACATGTATATTTGGGTCTTATGCTTTTTCTTTTTTTTTGTTGCTGTTGCTTGTATGTTTATTCTATCCTAGGTTTGTTAGCTGTGTTCTGTTTTTTTCTGTTTGTTATCTAAAGAGAGAGAAAGAAGAAATGGAGTTTGATGGGTGGGGAGGTATTGACAATCTGAAAGGAAATAAGGAAGAGGAAACCATGGCTGAAATATATTGGAAGAAAAACATCAAATTTCAATTAAAAAGAAAAATAGGCATGTAGCAGTTAACAGGTGAGCCACAAAAAAAATTAGCAAGACTGCCTTAAAATAAACAAACACAAAATGGGTAAATCTTAAATATGTGACATACAACAATGACACATGGTCACCAACACATTTTCTTCATAATTCTTGCTCTCTTTCTAAAGACAGTGGTGGAAAAATCCCCCAAAGTTTTATGAGTTCAAGGAGTTTTGTTAGATATCTGCACTGAGAATCAACACAAGTATAAATAGTGTTATATGTGTTCATATATTCTTCCTGCTTCCTGCTTTCCTTCTATCTCAACACTTCCTCAAGATTCGGTGTGGTGACCTCTGCTTGTCCCCCTCCTTCAAATCTCCTCATTTACCATTCTCCATGGCTGAATTAGTGATCTGTCTCCTCACTAGAAAATGTACTGTCATGGTAGATGTTGCTATCAAAACGGTAGATTAATACTGGGACAGGAATGAGACTTTCAGTTACATTCATATGATATGTTTGTGCTAATATTCACATAGACAGGATTCAGAAATAATGTGATGATGGGCTTCACATTAATCCATTGGTCCTTCTCTCTTTCTTGGTTGTGGATGTTGTATCTCCAATCACTTTAAGCTCCTGTTGCTTTTACTTTTGTACCATGATGGGCTGTGCCTAGAAGTGTGACCTAAAATAAATCCATTTTCCATTAAGTTGCTTTTGCCCAAGTACTTTATCATAACAATGGGGTATCAAGTATACGTCAAAAGATAGCCATTCCATGAAAGCTGATACGTAATAGCATTCCAATGTTTCTGTTGACTGTATGTATTCATGAGCTTCTGTACAAAGTCAAGGCTTCCATCTACTTTGGGTGAGCCAACGGAAGAGTCAACCAAAGGCTTTAATGAAGATGTGAGTGGTGGAAGCTGGTAAAAGAGCAGAATATTGAATAGGGACCAGAGAGGTTCCAGCTGAGAGGGGAAACTATAGGTCTATAGACAGGAAAATAAAACAGACAATGAGAAATGTCCCACAAATAGAATAAAACAACACAAATTCATGGCCAATTTTGCTATTTTAAGATGGTGCATGTATCCATCTATTATCATACTTTTGTAAATGTAGATTGAACACAGAAAGCTTATGTTGCAGTATCTAAAACATTGGTGATGAAATAAGGATCATGAGTGGAATGAGAGGTAGCTAATGACAGTGACACCATCCCACTCCAAGGTAATGTGAAACAAGGTCTACAACCAATAATGGATTTTGGAGATATCTAGTAAGGTCATTTCGTGATATTGGAGGTCACTAGAATGGAAAGACATTACATTTGTTATAATAAAGAAAATCATCCATTTGTCTTGGTGCATATTACAGAAGACTGGGGCAGGTATATCTCAACTTTGGGACCAAGAGAAACAAAGAAAAAACCCATGAAAACAAAATCACTAAGAACAACCCAAAACTAAACTAAAAGTACAAAGAGATAGATCAGTGAATAAAGTCACTTGCCACTGAGACTGAAGGTCTGAGTTCAGTCTCGGGGACCTACATGGTGGAAGGAGTAAACAACTTCCCACAATCATTTGACTTCCACATGTACACTGTAACACACCCACTGATAAATAAATAACTGTGGAACACAAAGGTTTTTTTTAATGAAATAAGCAAAATCTAATGGAAAATAAAAACCTATAATCTTTTTTGGATGCTGGAGATTAACTGGATGGTTGGATGAGCATATTTTTCTGTGAATATATATCGCCTCTGTGGAGTGGGCTAATGTATATATTACTTCCATACACTGGAATTCAAGTAAGAATATAAATACGTGTTCTCCAGGATTATCAAGAAGATAAGAAGTAATGCTTACACGTAGTTCCTAGATACATAGAATGCTTACGATTCCTGATTTTGTCTCAGTTTTTTCTAGGAAACCTTTGAGATATTTTCTGTTCAGCAAAGCATCCACCAGAGGGCAGGAAGAGAAAAGCATTGGATTCCTGTGACAATAGCTGAATCACTAAGCTGTTCATTTTCCAGACATTGTAATAATGTCAATTTCAGTCTTATCACAATTTTAAAAGCTAAATACTTTAACTGATTTTCTGGAGCTTACTTCACTCCTTTAAATCCATTCCATTCTTTCATGATTTATAGTTTCCACTCCTAATTTCTTATATAGCAAATGTGCCTCATTTTCTGTGATGAAGAAACTAACTTTTCCCCAATTTCTCATATTGTATTGCATCAGAATTTACTAAATATTGGTTAAGCAGAAATGTCTAACTAGCAACTTAATAAATGAATAGTGTTGCCTATTTTAAACTGAACAACTGTTCAACTTCTATAATCACCACAACACTATAAAACAATGGATATATTCCAGTGGGGAAACATGAAAATGGGAAGTCCATCTGCTTTGGAATGTTGCTTTAAGGGAAAGTTATTTTAAATTAAGAAGAATGAGAATTTTTTTCCATTGTAGCAAGAAACAAATAAATTAGAATATTTCATGCATCACATGATCCCCCCAAAGTTATCTTATATCAGGGAAGAAATATGGCTAATTGGCCTGACTATAACATCATGAATGTCCAAGGCCACATATTTCAAGTTGTATTCTCAGCTCCGTGATGGGATAGGAGGGGCTGGGCCAGGAACATATAAAGGATTGTTCCCGAACCACCAAGGCATCCCTTAGCCAAGGAATAGCAGACTTGTAAGCTGATTGAGAAAGGATTCTATCATAACTTTAACTGATGTGAGCAGATAAGCTACAAAGATAAAAAAAATGAGACAATACCCTTAATAGAGGTATAACAACTTTCTTTGGGAAAGGAGGAAAGAGAAATAAAAGTAAATGGAAAAAATTGAGAGAAAAGAAAGGGATGGAGGAAGACATTTAGAGTGGTTTTACAACTCTACCTTCTATCTTCAACAGAAAAAAAACTTCAGGAATTACAATGTTAACTCATTGATACCACATGCTTAATGTGGGGAAGGAGATGGTTGTCCTGATCAGAGCCAAAAAACAAAATAAATTGAAATACAAGGAAGAAAGGGGTGGTAGAAAAGAGAACAGTATGGAAAAGTAAGAAAAGAATGTTTCGAAGAAAATGTTTCACCTTATAAACAATCCTGTTCACTTTGACATCACATTTGGCTATTTTGAAAATTCATATAGTTGTATTATCAAGAAATTTTCTGTCTAGCATTGTCCTTATTTTGAAATCTCAGTAGCCAAACAGATAGACTTCACAGATGACATAAACCTTCATATAATGTTTTCTAGAAACACAGAGTTTTCCCCCTGTAGTGTGTTTTCTATAACTCATATGCATCTTCTTCACTTTTGCCTTTGTCATGAAGCATAAATGGTTATCTTAATTGCATCTATCCTGGCCACACACACACTTGCAGACTGGCAAAATAACATCTACAATCCTACTCAACTATAGGACTAGGCACACTTAGTATTCAGGCATCTGTACTGGCCTGCTCTTGGGGTTCTGACAGAGTATATGCTCAGCTGCAGGCACTAAGAACACCACCTATGCACATTCTCTATGTTCCTTTTGAAAAGGGCCATGATGACACCTCTCTTTCTGTCTCTGCCTATCTTTCTCCCCCGCCCCCACCCTTGCTACCTCTCTACTGCTCTTGTCGCCAGAGGCCAGTATCTCCCCTACCCTCTCCCCTTTTCCATTCCCCCTTCCTTAATAAAAAATGTCTCCACATGAGCTCTGTAGCAGGGCATCTTTCTTTCTCATGTTGACTTTTAAATTACAAAAGGCATCACCCAGGCTGATATATGAATTGCTCTGGGCAGAGAGAATGGAATGATGAGAGGATGTATGGTAAGCATTTTGTATACATTACTGGGACAGCATTAGTGAAGTGAAAACAGATGAGGTTAGAGTCTACAAGGGTCATACTGTCATTTGATACCAAAGTGCAAAAATACAGATTAGCAGCATGACACCACATAGAGCTTTGTAGAAGTGAAGTATTGCAGTGAGTGGAGAGGGAACTAGGAGAAGGAGAAGGGAAGGAGAGGAAAGGACGTGGGACTAGGAAGATTGAGTAAGGGTAGGAATAGATAAGAAGAGACAGACACAGAGAGAGAGAGAGAGAGAGAGAGAGAGAGAGAGAGAGAGAGAGAGAGAGAGAGAGAGAGAGAGAGAGAGAGCATAAAAGAGGGAGCCATTATAGGTTTGAAGAGAAAACTGACCCTAGAGAAATATCCAAAGACCTACAAGACTAACCCCAACTAAAAATTTGAGCAACAGTGGAAATGCTACCATAAATGCCCTTCCATGAAAGTGAGATCAACAACTAACTTATCCACCATCATAGAGCTCTCATCTAGTACCTGATGGTAACAGAAGCAAACACCCATAACTAAACACTGATCAGAACAGGAATCCAGATGCAGAGAGGAAGCTTTGTTTAGCTTTGGAGCCTATCCTAGCACTCAATCTGTACCCATGCTGTACCATGATCCACTTGCCTCTGCTAGCATTAAGTGTGTGCTCCACCACCACCCGGCAGGAAATACTACTGTAAACCAAGAACAGAAACCATACATATCAGAAAAAAAATCATCTGTTTAAAGGCAAGATATATAAAACAAGACTTCTGTGAATCAGGGGTACAGAAGAGATAAAACTCTCAGGTTAAAAAAGGAAACCTAAAAAAATTTTAAACTGTTATTTTGGAAATTTTTTTTGGATACAAAACAGGGCAATTTATCTGTTGCTGTTGTTAGTAAAGAAGTGGGTTTACTATTATCTAACACATACTTACACAGCAAGCCTGAGGTGCAGCAATGAAAGGAAAGCCAGGATGGGATGTGATTGGAGAGTCTTTGCAGAACCTCACATTTTTCAGGAGGTCAGTTTAGAATGCAGGGGTATAAAGAGTAGGATTTTGTTGGATCAACTCTTTTATTATATCCCCTCCATACTCCCTGTTACTCCTTCTCCAAGGCTTCGTTTTCTTTTATAATTATAGATGTGTGTGTGTATGAATGTATGTATGTATGTGTGTATATGTTTATAACTTTATAAATAAAATGTGGTGAGCCCACTTATTCTTTTTTGAATACATATGATTTCAAGGATGACCCCTCAATATTAGATAAGCAATTGTGGGGCTCATTCCTAGTAAAGAGCAAGTTTCCCTCTCTCAACATTCATAAGATGCTTATAATTCTTTATCTAGGAATGAGACCTTATGAGATTTTTCCCTTCCATATTAGCATGTCTTTTTTATTGGATTTGTTCTTATTTTATTTAGGCAGCCATATTGTTGAGGTATCATGTGTGCGTGTAGCTTCTTTATTATTTCTAGGAGAAACAACCTCACAGAAGTGTCTTCTGACTCTTACAGTCTTTCTTCTTTTTCTTCTTCAGTGTCCTCTAAACCTAGGTGCTGGAGTCACATGATAGATATATCTGTTGGGTAGGCCTTTAATCCCACAACTCAGGAGGCAAAGGCATATAGACATGTGTAAGTTTGAGGCCAGCTTGATTGACAAAGTGAGTTCCAGGACAGCCAAGCCTGTTACACAGAGAAATTCTGTCTCATAAAAAAAGATATATGTTATATATAATGTTACATAAATATAAAATGATATGATTCTTTAAGGCCTTTTAAATTCTTACTGTTACTTGATTCCCTTCCTCTTCTGTATTGACCATCCTCCTCCCAATATTATCAAAAATGTTTTATTATGTTTCTATTTCTCTGATAGCTATTTTCAAACACCTAGGTAGCCCAAAAATTAATGTCCTCACGTAACTGTTAAAGTCATCTAGGACTATATGAGGGCTACACTTAGGAACTTATAAGGAACCCCTTGCTTCTAATATGTTCTTATCAGTTGTACCATCTACAAGGATGGGTCGGTATCTTCCTAATCCACAGAAATAAACTTCCAATGACTGTGCTATTTGCAAGATAAACTCCACATAGAGTCAAACCTAGGCATTCCAGGGAAGTGCTGTAACAACTTAGTTACTTTTGTAGCATACTAAAAATAGTTTTTATTTATTTTAAAAAGCATAATCATTATACATATACCAACTTTATGTTTTACTTCTCACAAACTATTCATGATATTTTGTAATTTTTATGTTTTCTGATTTTGCTGTCATTTTTGTTTGATCAATTTATTTTAGAGAAATAACTTATGTCATATAAAATTTTATTAAAATGTATTACTTCTTCATTTAATATTATTCACTATGTATTTTAACTTTATATTTGTTTCTCTCATTTAATTTTTCTTTAATACTATGTAACAGAGTAACAAAAAACAAATTTATCATCTTATGAAAAGTCCTTATTGCAAATAACATTTGCAACAAATTAGCATTCTCCATTCTTACTTTTTTAAACCTTAGGTTTCTTGTTTGCTGCTCATCTGATACATGATTGTCATTTAATTTTTTATTTATTTATTTTTTCTTATTTTACATATCAATCTCAGTGCCATCTCTGTCCCTCCCTTACTCTCTCCCTCCCTCCCATGCACTCTGACCACCCTCCCATCCCATGCACCCCCCACACACACTCTACAGGAAGGGTGATGCCTTCCAGGAGGGCTCAACAAAATCTGTCAAGTCATTTGGAGTAGGGACTAGGCCTTCCCTCCTGCCTCTAGGTCAAGGGAGTATCCCTCCAAGGGGAATGTGCTTCCAAAGTCCTTTTGTGCACCAGGGATACATCCTGGTTCCACTGTCAAAGGTCCCTTAGACTGCCCAGGCCTTCTAACTGAGAACCATGTTCAGGGGTTCTGAGTCAATTCAATGCTGGATTCCCAGTTATCAGTCCCACAGCCTATTAGCTCCTCCTTGTTCAAGTTTACACTCTCTGTGGATTTCTGTAGCCTGGTCTTGTCCTCCTTCTCTGTATAGTCATTTAATTTTAAAAGGGCATTTTATATTTATTTCAGTTTCAACAGAATCTGAGAATTGTAGAGTGTTATATTTCCTTAGGAGCTGGCTTAGTTATGAAGGCAATGACCTTGAAAGGCAAACCAGAAAGATAAGACGGCAAAATACTTATGTGAATACTGTATTTCACTATGAGACACAAAGGCTTTTACTTTCATGAAGGACATGGTAAGCATGCAAGTATCCATACTTTCTTAGAGGAAGAAGGCAAGAAAACACAGATAGGAAAGGAGGAGGAAATGGAAGAAGACAGAATAAATTACAGTTGTTTAATTATTGGAAGCTAGACCCAAAGAATCTTTTCTTCTTAGAATATTTTTGAGAGCTAAATGGTTTAAAGAAATCAAGATTATTCTCCTGATTCTAGTATGTGTCCTTAGAAAATGGCTCGCCAGGCTTAATGCTTTCCCGTAGTTTGTTATCTTCTACCAGCCCCATTTTCCTTTTTGGCAGACAAATAATGCCAGGTGGGACAAAGAAGAGTCTCCCAAATTGTCCTGTACTTCTGAGGACCTTATCTATTCCCAAACACAAATGCCAGGTTCTTATAGATTTGGGTATTGACATAAGAACATAAATGACTATATTTGGGGACCATCTGAGCACATAGAATGTTGGTAAAAGAACAGATCAAATTATAGATTGCTCTTATAGATGAAAATGTGAAGAATGGCCAAAATTATTTTTACTAAGTACCTTTAATGTCCAGATATTATGGCAAATTAAAATAAGGGCTATATGTTGTCGTTAAGAGTGTGAAACTTTTAACTAGCTTTTGGTATTTTTTTTCCATTTTTAGACAAGAGTGTATGTACATGTGGCACATGAACTTGTATACATATTTTGCATGTGTCTGAGTGCTCATGCACATAGAGGACCAAATCTGAGGTTGAAAATCATCTGCAAAAAACAAAGCAAACAAACAAAAAGCCAGGCATTGTTGGCACACACCTTTAGCCCCAGAACTTGGGAGGTAGAGGCAGGTGGATTTCTGTGAGTGTGAGGCCAGCCTGGTCTACAGAGCAAGTTCCAGGACAGGCTCCAAAACAATAAAGACCAAAAAGAAAAAAGAAAAGAAAAGAAGGAAAGAAGGAAAGTCATCTGCAATAACTCTCCCATTTAACTAATTGAAGCAGGGTTTCTTACTCAAATGTAGAGCTTGATGATATAAGTACTCTGGCTAAGCAGCTTGCTCTGAGGAACCCCTATCTTCATGTTGAGGAGCTGCAAATATATGTTGATCACTATGCCCAGATAACATTTTTATGAGTTATGGGGTTCTGAAATAATTTCCTCAGATTTACAATGGTAGGTGCCATAACAACTGAGTAATCATCCATCTTACAACAAGTTTCTGATGTTATAACTCCAAGGTGAGCCAGATCAATTTGTGGGTCCAATTACAAATGGATAATGTCAATTCGGTAGACAACATTAGAGAACAACACAAACGAAGTTTCTGATCGTCACCAAGGGACCCACACCTTCATACAAGACTACTACAACAAAATTGAAACAGTAAAAGGTCAAGTTATCTGCGTGATCAGTCACTATTTGTGTGAGGAAAAGACTCACTGACAGATGGAAGATGAAATTACTGGCAGAGATCTTAGGACCAAGAGACTCTACAGAATGGAACCTAAAGGAAGATAGAATAAGAAGGGAAGGCAGGAGTTGAGTAGACTGCTGAAAACATACACACACTGCCTTTGGTAAGCAAGAACTAGAGAGTCATGAAATGGATATTAGAAGGGACATGTATCAGAAGCCTGGGACAATCTCAGATTTTTTTTTCAAAGCCATGTCATAAAATTAAATAAATTTTCTTCTATAAAGGATTTTAGGACCAAGTTGTTCCTTATTTTTTAGTGTATGCCAATGAACATCTGAGATGGAGAAGAACTTTAGATATTCTACCCAGAAATACAGGGCACTATACCCTGGAAAATGGGCATCCCTGATTTCACTGAAGGCAATTAAGAAGTGTTCTAGTATGCACTCATTTATTAGACATTAGCATTTTCCATTCCAATGA
Source organism: Cricetiscus sungorus (assembly GCA_030556225.1). Classification (NCBI taxonomy): domain Eukaryota; kingdom Metazoa; phylum Chordata; class Mammalia; order Rodentia; family Cricetidae; genus Cricetiscus; species Cricetiscus sungorus. The sequence goes on along the minus strand of JANBXA010000726.1, from coordinate 47,749,249 downwards.
GAAGGACTGGTGTAGATGCTTTTTCAAGTTACTGTCAGTGATCTGCGTTCTGTTTCTGTATTATATCTGTGTCTTACTGAGTAAAACTGTCAGAAAAAAAAAGTGCATCTTGCTAGATCTGACAGGAAAAATGTATATGGAAGTTGACTTTGCATACCTTGAATATCTAATTGATAATATATTGTATTATATAAGGCAAAAAGAGATTGAGAAAAGTCCTTCCTTCTGTGGCTGGAATCACCAGAATTACCACAAATAATAGAAAATTGCTCGGGAGTGCCTTGAGTGACCTCCCCCCCGTATGTATGTGTGTGTGTGTGTGTGTGTGTGTGTGTGTGTTTGTGTGTGTGTGTGTGTGCGTGTTTGTGTGTGTGTGTGTGTGTGTGTGTGTGTGTGTGTGTGTGTGTAATAGATGTATACTGCTACTGCACTGCTGGATCTTAATAATATAGGAATAAGCCCCAAGAACCATCAGAGATGAAAACTTTGTTGGTCACCACAAAGATGATTCAAAGAGTGAGAATGGTATCTCATTCAGTTTCCCTGGTAACTGGGCCATTGTTCTTCTGATTAGGCTCAGCAGTATCTTGTCTCTCAAGGTCTTTAGCTAGAAATAGGATACAGTGAAAATCCTTGGCCTTCCTTATTTGTTTCCCAGTGTTTCAGCAAGCTGCTCCTTCCTACCTCTCTTGAGTAAAGTGTCCATCGGTGTGGATGATAGTTCGAACATGGCAGTACACCAGGGTTGTGACTATGCATGAAGATGGGTAAGTCTGACTGTTTGTTGCACTGAACTTTGTCTGGGAAAAGCTTTTATCCCACCTACTTACAGTCTTCTCACAGCAAACAACATTCAGTTTCAAAAGAGCTATTGACAAGCTGGTTCAGCATCTAGCAGTGTTCATGTCTGCACAATAGTCAAAAAAAAAAAAGACTAAAAAGGCAAATAAACAAGCAGGTGACAGTAAAGACAAGAAAACTATTAAAAGTGAAGTGATGTCTGTGTAAAGAAGCAGAGAGAGATTGAGCAAAAGTTGCCTCCAGAGTTTACAATGTAACACTTGGAAAGAAAATGGCAATTGTAATGCATTTGAGAAATAAGTTTAAGTATTCTGGTATGATTCGTGACTTGATTAGTCTCGACATGGTCTGGGCTGTCATTTGTGATTGTATTGGCGTCATCTTATGATGGAGCTATACTTTATGGTCTTTTCAGGAAAGTTTTTTTTAAATTATTTAAAATTGAAACAAGCTTGTTTACATGTCAACCCCAGTTCCGTCTCCCTCTCCTCTTCCTGTGTTCCCCCATCCCCCATCCCATCCCCTTTCTGCTCCCCAGGTAGGCTGAGACCTTCCATGGGAGATCTTCAAAATCTGTCATGTCATTTGTAGCAGGGCCTAGGCCCTTCCCCATGTGTCTAGGTTGAGAGAGTATCCCTCTATGTGGAATGGGCTTTTATAGCTCCATAAAACCCAGGAAAAGTGCATGAATGTCTTTGATGGATCCTCTTTCTTTAGCACCAGAAGTACTCAATAATAGTATGTGGATTATTCTTTGGGAAATAAACAAGTTAGAAACCAGAGTCACACAAGTCAAAATATTTAGGGTGAGCAATCAAGTAGCCAGTGTATCAGAAAGACAAAGCCAACTTTGCTGTCTTTCACCAAAGGATTTCCTCTTAAGGATCTTTACTCAGAAGAGGTTTGGGACTGAATTAATGACAGAAAAAAACATGAGGAAAAGTCACAGTAGATGGTACACACCTTAGATTTAAGTACAACTCATTTGTCATTTTTAGAGATTCACAGATCTGCAGTTTGTTCATATGTGTCTACCCAAATCATGGCACCAAAAAATATGTTACCAGCATTAAGTTTCTCTTTCCTTATGGAAGGGATTCCTCAGTTATGAGATAGTTAACTAGATATTTACTTAACAGGAGAGCCAATCATGCAATAAAATAGGAGAATGGAATGGAACAGTAATTAACAGCACAGTGGGTCCTTCACTGTGGGGTTGTAAGGCACAGTCAACATTTGTGAGCTAGGTGCTCTATTTCTGAGGTAACATGACCCCCTTTCCCTTACAAATCATGGTAGATTAAAAGTCATTGCTATACTTTTTTTTTTCAATACTCCTCTATTCTGAATGGTTAACCATCTCAATTGTTTTGAGCAGATTAAAGATAATCCTTCAAAAATTTGTGTGTGTCTGTGTGGGGGGGCTGTCTTGGTATACAAATGGAAAGTTCCCTGAAAAATCAGTCTTAGAGGTAGGGTTCACTGTAGTGCATTTCAGAATTTGCATTTGAATGGCATACGCACTGCATTTAAATGCAAAAATCATTCTCAGTTTAATAATGGGAGATTTGCATTGTCAATTTCAGCTTTGCAATTCATTTCATGGCAAGTCATCTGGCTCCATCAAGTGTCACTTCAGGATGTTTTCTGGTGCGCAGTAAAATAAGTTTGTGCTTTCAGAAGCTTATGATTCAACAGATACTTTGAATCAAACTCACAGAATATATACAAAACACCTTCTCAGACAGTGCCTTTTCTATTGCTTTGCTCAAAATACTTTGAGCTACATTGATCACCTTTTATGAAATGGCTCTGTGATGAGAGCACTTCACAATATTGAATATAGGTATCTTTCTTTACTAGTAAGGCTTTTGACAATGTGCTTAGAACAGTCCTTTTAGACTAAGGAAATATTCATTTCTTTGTGGCACATGACTTTTTGGGAAATCGACCTATTATACCACCCCTTTTCCTTTCTTTCACAATACTGTTTTAGAGTAATAAATCACTAGAATTATTTGTAAAATATTTTCAATAAATAAATATACTATGTTATGACTTCATGTGGCATATAGCATAATGATGTTCCTCTGTGTGAGTAATACTAGGGATAAAATTCATGGAATCATGCCTGTTCTGCCATACCTTTCCCTCTGAGCCACAGCCAAACTTATGATTGGGTATCTACTAAATTAAGGATGAATGGGAATCGTCTTTATAGTGGTCTTTTCAGGATTGTTTGAAAGCAACTGAAAAGATGCATCAGCTCAGTTTCAAAACTATTCTTCTGAAATTAGTAATTAGTAAAGTGATTATTTTCCCCTTTGCACAGCTAAAAAACAATGTGTAGTGGTTGTACCTTTCTCAAAGTATCCTTCAGGCATTAATTTTTATTGGCGTATATTATATGTACATACTAATGGATTTCATAAAGACTTTCAAATATATTACGTCTTCTGACTATATTATTCTCCTTAATACCCCCTTTACCACTATTCATTCCTACTTCCATCTCCCAGACAAGCAAACGTAGGCTTTTATATCTTATAAATGTCCAAATAATTATTTTTCTACACTAACATATAGAACCTACAAATGAGAAATAGTGAGTAGCATACTTTTGCAATGAGAAATGTAAAATGTCTTAGTTGTTTTTGCAGTGTATGAAACTTTTGGTTTTAGTTTGTAGTTTATTTTTCTTACTTAAAATTTTAACTAAAGTGTTCCTTTTTCCTCCCTTTACCTCTCCCACATGCTCCCACTCCCTCTCAAATTAACAGTCTTTTCAAATTTCAAGTATTATTGTTACATACATAGAAGAGGATAATTATATAAATATGACCTGCTGCGTGTAATTATAACTGTATAAATAGGACCTGCTGTTCTTTGATTTAATGTGGTTTCAAGGCTTACCACTTTATGTTGGTTAACCAAGCAAAGGAACACGTTCATTGTAGAAGCAAATTCTTCCTGTCTGAATAGTTATTAGTTTCCCGTAGTTCTTTGTCTAGGGGCAGGGAGGAACCTTGTAAGATTTTCCCTTCTGCACTGATTTCTCTTGATGCCCTTGCTTTTCTAGTTGTTGCTGAAGATTCTTTTGTACAATTAGTAAAGTTAGTATTTCCTTTTTAAAATAGTGACTTTTTTCTTCTTCCTTGTTGCAACATTTCCCTAAAGTTTTTCTTGAATAGATTTATATTTCCAAAGTATGACTTTATGACTTTGGATGGATATTCCATGAACTTTTCCCTATATACTGTTAAGCATTGAATTGCATCACTCTGATTATTCACCTTATCTAGCTAACAGTTAGTTAGTTGAAAAAGCAGATTCTTAATATTGGACAAAGCAACCAGAGTTCATTTACAGAAATCCCAAGTCCAGATTACTCTGAGACCAGGGAACTACAAGGCTGTGTAAAAAACAACCATGTCTCAGGGAGTATAGATAAATGAAATACAACCAGAAAGTGAAACATCTAAGTGTAGTATACATGAATTACATGGAACATCTCAAGAGGTAAATACAACTGACTTGGAAAATGTGGCTTCAAGTATAATTGAGTGGAATGAGTTGAAGTGTCCAATTTGTTTGGATACATTGAAGAACACAAGGATTACAAAGAACTGTTTCCATAGTTTTTGTTAAGAATGCGTCATCACAACCCTTAGATGAGGCAAAAAAGAATGCCCTATCTGCAGGAGAAAAGTAATTTCCAAATGGTCACTAGATCCGACCCCCATTTTGATGTACTCATTAGCAAAATTTATCCTGGTTGTAATGAGGAGGAAGCTTCTGAAGGGAATGCATTAGTCAGGAGGAAGTACAACACTCAGCCAGAACTCAGCCCCAGTATTGAAATGGGACAGGAGAGAGGCACCATGCAAGGAGAAGAGCAATGGACAAAAACTAGTTGTCGATGGGAGGGTAACAGTGACAGTTCACCCTGCATTAATGAATCCACAGACAGAAATGATGAAGCAGATCCCAGTAACAAGTGTGCCAAAACATCTTTGGTGCCTGAACATGATCATAAAGATGCAAAAATGACCGTCAATGCAGCAACCAATGGTGCTAATTAATCTGAATCTAGTCTTTATCTGACACAGGAAAAAGTGGTGCTGTCAAGGCAAAACTAACAAAGACCTTAAGTAATGGCACTGGTAATCATTCCTGCCTCTTCCTCATATCTGGTTGTGGTGTTTTGCTTAAGGATGTCAAAGAAGTTGAGAGCAAGCTTGATGAATATTGATATAGCCAATGAAGATTAATGAAGCATTATACAGCACTAACCCATGGCCAGTTCACTGCTCTGTCTCTTTGGAAGTGGTTAAGGAGATACACTAGAAAGTCAGCAGTCTCATAGATCTTTATTATGTACCCACTCAGGAGCACAAGTGAGTCATAGAAACCAATTCCATCGCTGCATGTTTTATTACATTTATCATTAATATTGAAGTTATCAACATTAATTTTATGGATAGATATTAGATGTTTTGTTCAATTTTCATTCTGATCCAAACTGGTTTATGCTACTCTTGACAGGAATTTCACTAGTTGTACTTAGTGTTTTAAGTTGCCATATCCATGTAATAATGTTAGCGTTCTAATTCCACTGTACATAATTGTTAGTAGACCTTGAGCTCTGTGTGGATACAAATTGGAAGGTGATTCTGTAGAGTAATATGAAACCATAGAGTAATTCTCTTCTAAGTTTCATATTGTTGACATAGATAGAATTGTTCTTTTGTATCAAAATGCTTTGTGCTGATCTACCATAAATGAGACTGATTTGCGATTCATTTTTTTTTTAACTGTCTTGACTCTAGGTATGGTCAGCCTTTTATTATCACAGAATTTATGGAGATTTTTTTTCCTGAGAAATTTTATGACAATGAGTTGCTATAGGAGAAAGTAAACCTCCTACACCATTGTAACAAAGTTTGCCTTATAACCAGCAAATATTTATGTGTCAATTTTGACATATTGGGAACAGACTGATTTTTAAATATTAACTGAAGTATGAAAATTCAAAGGTTTCATTAAAATTTTATTTGAAAACTGTTTTTACACATTCTTTTGGAATATTAATGTCATAAAATTTAAAAACCATGACAATTTAAGATAAGTTTCTAACAATTTCATTTGTGATGTAATATTAAATATATAGATTTTTGATGTATTTTCTCAAATATAAATGTAGTTTCTAATACATTATCAAATGTATTGGTGTCATTCAATTTGTGGTAGAATAGAATTAAAAATTAAATTCTCACTCTTCCATTGTGCTTGTTAACTGAAATTTTATCATTAACTTGAGAATAAACTTGTGTTTGTAGAATATGTGCATGCTTATCAGTTTTATGGGAGAATGTAAGCAGTCTCATTATAGAATTCATTAGATAAATAATCCATTAAAATATAATATAGGCAGATGAGAGTATGTTAAGTGTAGTATTGTGGGGGAGGAAGAGACACACTTGGCTTTCACTAAAATATTGATCTTAAGATCCAATCTAAAGAAGTAAATTTCTATATCAATTGACCCAATAATTTCAACAAATATGATGAAAGAAGATTAAGTTACTCAATTATTTAAAAATATACCATGCTATATATACACAACCAAATAGACTATTTTCACTTTTTGGGGATGTGGTTTAAAGGAAAACAAACTTTGTGTATGTTGCCCAGGTTGTATTTGAACTACTGGGTTAAAAATATCTTTCTGAATTAGGACCCTGAATTTGATACTACAGGTGTACACCAGCATGCCAAGCTCATTTTGAACATTTTCAAATGTGTAACCCTGTGGTGGTCCATATACTCACAATCCTCTGAAATCGTCATTACTATCTATTTTCCAAAACACTTTAATATCCAAAAAAATCCTATTCATCACTTATACTCCTCAATAAACCAATCTATGCATTTCCTGCTAACTTTTGCCTCTCTAATTTTTATTTGTTTATTTTGTATAATAAAGCCATTCATTACTTATACAGTTCCTCTATGTACTAGTTCATAGAATTGTGTTTTGGATTTTGAATAGGATTTCTATGTATATAAAAATTTAGTTTATCCACTCATCTCTTGATAGGTATGGTTGATGAACAATTTTTTTCTAATGTAAAGCTCAAAAGCATATAACTGTGTTTCAGTCCCTGCTTTGGATTTGGCATATGGTTTCAGGAATGGGAAGGTTGAATCATGCTGTGAATCTGTTTTTTTTGTTTTTTTTGTTTGTTTGTTTGTTTTTGGTTTTCTTTTACTTTTTGAGGAGTTCAAAAACAGTTTTCCCAGTGATACCACAATTTCAAATTATCACCACAATGAATGAGTATGGGTTTTAGTTTTTTTTCACAAACTTAGCAACACATGAAAAAAAATATTATACCAATAATACTCAGTATTTTTATAAGTAGCTATTCTACTAAATATAAAAATTATGGCATATCTTATATTTTTATATTATTTAGAGATATGATAGAAGAAAATTTTCATTTCCATCTTGGGTTATTCTTTTATTTGTAACATATAGAATGGTCTATTTTTCAACAGTTTCATATCTCTTGGTTAATTGTTTCAACTTCAACTTTATATTTTTAAATTAAATATAGTTACATATTAGAGTACTATATATATCAGAATACTTTTTCCTTGATTTCAGTTAAATGTATATACATGACATAAATGTGCCCATCCCAGCACAAGTCCTCTGTGATCATATTATTAAGCCATTTATCCAGCTTACTAATTGTGAGGTTGAAATCCCTATCACCATCTTTTATTTTACAAGAGAACGTGAAAAACAGAATTTAAAAGCCAATGAAGACATTGTATCATAATTTACCATTCTTAGGTAAAATTTTTTCAACACAACATGTTTTAGGATTTTAGTTTTGCTGAAGACTTTTGCAAGTTTCATTAGATTATTAACAGGTACTTTATTTTTCCTTCATTTTTATTCCAATATACATTAGCACAATGTTTCATTGTCGCGACCACCTCAACCAGCAAGGAAGATGGGGGCAGATGGCATTGATTTACATGAAGGCGACCTGCAGCAATCTCCACTTCCGGGGTCATCCTTCTCTCTCTTTTTCTCCCTTTTTCTTATTCTTGTCCTCTCCATCTGCTCTATGAGAGCCTGTAGCTCTTCCCCAGCGAGAGACCTATCTGGAATTTAGTGAGGAGCTGTCTTGAGAACCTACGATGTAGCGAGGCAGTGGAGAATGGACAGGCTGCTTTAGAGATGCTACAGGAAGAAAGGTAAAACAGGCAAATAGTGAGAAGGGAGGTAAGACAAAGAATAAATTGTACCCAGATCTCACAGAGTTAGAAGACTCTGAGTCTACAGATGTTGGGAAAGAGCTACAGGCTCTCATAGTCAAGATCCCTGCCTAGTTTTTCCCATGAAGGGATCGATCGTAAGACTCCCGGAGACCAGGAACCAAAGTGCAATGGCATTGCGTTCCTCCACGAACCTCTCTAGGGTGCTTTTTTTAATCTTTAAAGTCTTAGAACGAATCAGCTCATTCAGAGCCAAAAAAATTGGTTGCAATTGTGAAGCACCCATGGTAAAACTAGCAAAGATTCCTTTTAAACTTTTACTTTCGGTTTGCTGTGCTGCGAACTCTCTCCGCTCCCTCTATATCTACAGGAAGGAGCAAAATACCCACTTTTGTCACAGATTCCCACCTTACCTGGGAACTTACCAGTGCACTGCCCTGACTGCAGAAAGTTCTGAGTCCTTGGATGAGGTTCCCGTAAGGGCCATCACTTTGGAGACCAGCAAGGAAGAAGCAACATTTGGACTCTTCTTTAAGCAGTTTTAATCAGGAACCTTGAACAATATTCTGACCCGGGGAAATCCAGCCCATAGTTTATAAGGCCTTGGGGTAGCCAATTCCGGCACGCCACGTGGTGAATGCAGATAGGTCCACATAAGTGGAAGCAAGCCTAGATCTCAGCCTTAGCCAAACAAGGACTTGTTTACTCCAGAGAGCTCTCATCATCGGGAAGGTGGAAGGTGGAAACCAGTGCCATCTTTAAGGCGTGGCACTTCACAGCTCTCCACATTTCATTTTGTGTCTTTTTGAAGTTATTTTCTGCCTTTTTCATGGGAATTGTAATTATTTAATTTCCAGAATTCTCTCTGTTATCTGTAAATTATAATTCATTCTGAAACAGCCCTTGAACAATAATGTGTTTGAACATTTTTTTCCTTAGATGGAAGTCCTTTTAGGAAGTTGTGAAAACTTAAAGAAGTGGGCCTAGATAGGTAGCTATAGTGCTTTAGGGGTCCACAATAAGTTTGAATGACAATCTAACTTATGTTCTACCTTTCTCCTGAGATAGCAACACATATGAGCAACTGTTGTCTATACTCCACAACCACAGCAAATCTCTGATGAGGGTTATTACAATGAGAACTCTGAAGTAAAATGAAGTCATACTCCTTCAGGTTGTTTCTCTGTATTTGACCAGAGTAAAGAGATATGTAATTATTACTATGTGTAATATATGAGTATAGTTTCTCCTAAAATCAATTATTTCAAATCACTTCTCTTGTAATATGACTTACACAGTAATAGTAAATGTCTTTTTCTTCTTGAGTATGTGTGAAGGTTGAAATAAAAATGGCCACCAGGCTCACATATTTCAATGCTTTATCACCAGGGAGTGACAATATTTGAAGTGACTAGAAGAATTAAGAGGTGTGGTCTTGTTGGAGAAATAAGTCAGTGGGGTGAGTTATGAGGTATCAAAAGCCCATGTCAAGCTTAGAGTCTCTCCCGCTCTCTCTTTTCTCTCTCTCTGGATCAAGATGTAGCCTTTTAGTCACTTAACCAGCCACTGTTTGCATTCTGCCATGATGTTAATAAACTAAATCTCTGAAACTGTAAAAAGAACCCTAATTAAAATGATTTTTCTTATAAGTGTTGCCTTGGTCATGGTGTCTCTTCACAACCACAGAGCAATAAATAAGACACCTTGATTTTGGATTTAAGCATGTAGCAATAACCTCTTTAATTCTTTTTTAAAGTTTATTTAAATTAGAAACAGTCTTATTTAACATGTCAATCTCAGTTCTCTCTCCCTCCCATCCTTCCATGCCCCCCATGCCCCTATCTATTGCCCCATCTGCTAGTCTACACTTATCCTGGCAATTGAAAGAAGGGAATATCCTGTTTGTCTTTTGCAATAAGAGGTCAGCAACTCCATTACAATTCAGAAGCCATAGCTACTATCATGTGGATTTTGCTAACAGAAGTCTAGGCTATGGGTTACATATTAAAATATTTGTTTGATTTGTGTCTTTTGAAATTATCACCTTTGATCTATCCCTGGAACTTTAATCCTCTTTTGTCTGTACCTGCTTGTGGAAGAATTTCACTACCCCTTCCAAACTATTCTCTTTCTGTGTCCTTATCAGAATGAATTTTAAATGCTTATATAAATTAATGTTTTTGCTAATGCATAATATTCTAGTCTATGCCTGTCCTGTACAGAAACATGTGGCTATCATGGTAGACTTTTTCATTGTGAATTCAGAGTCTCTCTCAAAATTTAAAATGGTACATCACATTCACATAAACAGAGGTTTGGTGTCATCAATAGGTTAATTGGATGTTTATCTTATTCTTCATTTCCTCTTTTTGCTTCTAGATTACCTTTCCTTGATTTTGAAATACTACAAAATATTTAGTCTACATATTGATTTATTCCTATAATTCCTGTGTTTATAGCACAAATTTTGTGTTACAACTTCAGGTCTGAATTTTAAAATTTTAATCCAATGCATTATTTATTGATGTACAAAATACCAGACAAAGTAGACAGATTTACTACACATACAGTTAGAGTTGCACTTGAGCACTCCTACGTTATAAAATATGCCTAATAATCATTTAGTGAAGGAAATTTTCCTTTGGTTGAGACACAATGTCATAGTAATTTTGTGGAGTGAGGATGAAAACAATCTGCAGAGACTGATTGACTGATTACAGGTTGAGTACTGTGGATATCTTAGAATGTATAAGGTACAAAAGCTCATTTCCTTGTGTTTGGCTAGCTATAGCCTTTCAGCCATTTTTAGCCCAGCTCTGTGTCTGAAACAGGATCTTGTGACTAACAGAAAAAAAACACTTTTAGAATCCATTATCAGACAGACCACTATCTTCCATCAACCCAAAAGCTGAAAATGCCATCAGATGGCATCTTTAGCCTACAGAAAACCTTTTCCCATTTTTCTGTACCAATTTCTCCAATGTATCTACCAATATAACTTAAAACTTTCCTTGATTTGACTTTCTTTGCTGTGCAAACTTAAAAAAAAACAAACAAAAAGTAACTTCATGAAACTGATTTTAAACTAGAGCATGGAATGCTGGTAATCAAAATCTGTGTGGTTCTCAGGCTATGGTTACTCAGAATGACTCCAGAATAAACTGTCTTTTATTTCTTCTAAGATGAGAGCTGGGTTATTGCAAATATAGAATCTTCTTTCTTTGAAATTAATGAGTATACACAGACTTCTTCTTAAATTAATTGCATGGGTTTGGGTCTTAAAAATTTATTCTATTACAAAACTAGAAAAAAAAACCTAACTGAGTTAATCCAGAATCAGAAAGATAAATATAGAATGTATTCACTCATCAGTGGATGCCAGACATAAAGAAAAGATACCCAGCCTACAATCCACAACCCCAGAGAAGTTAGAACCCTCCTCCAGAAAGATATGGAAGCAGATGAAGAAATTCACAACTAACCATTGGCCCAAGCAGATTACACTAATTATGCAGCTTCACACATATAATATTGATTCCTCATTTTTATTTTCAAAGGATCTTATAGCTATCCTTTTATTTAGCATCAGTTTTCTTTTCTCATCACTGTAAGAAATGGTAGGAAAATTGTGAAATTTCCTTCTCTCGTTGTAAATGTAATGGTCAGATTTTCCTCTGGCTCTCATATGTTTGTCTTAATTTTTGGAGATCACTTATATATTATGCACTTTTTAAATATTTTAAATATCAGCATCTATTACTGTGACAGAACATCCTACTTCATGTAGGAGAGAAATCAGTACTCAGAGGAAGTCTAAAACACCCTCCTTCCCTGAGTTCAATTTAGTGGCTAAACATGGGAAGGGCATAAGTTCATGGTCCTCTAAAGGTCTAATAAACCTTTGGAGCCAAAAGATTGAGAAGCTCTTCCCTCCACTCCCTAAACCACTTCTGTTGAAGTGTTTTCCCTTTCATAACAAGTGTTCTCTGTTTGTAAATTATGTGTCCTTTGCTTTGGGACACAGTAGCCAGGGATCAAGTGTCGTTTGTACTCCAATCCTTGTTTAAAGATGAGGATTTTTTGTTGGTTCATTTGTTTTTTAACATCTGACTAATCTTTGAAGCTGCCAGAATTTTCAGCTTTCCTGTACTGTTGTTTTACTCCTAAACAGTAACAGAATGTTGTCTGAAGTGAACAAAAAGCTTAAACTCAGGAAGTTATCTCTCAGGCCCCCAGCAGCTTGCCTTCATCTAAGATTCTACACTAACTTGTCTATTGGTTGGTATTTCCCTTGTTCAGTTCCCATTTGAGCAGTCATATTTAGTAACAACAATAAAGAGTCCACAAATTTGAAAGAGAGTAAGGAGGGGTATATGAAATGATCTGGAGGGAATAAAGGGTAGGGAAATGCTATAATTATATTCCAATGTAATTTAAATCATTTTAAAGGGTATAAATATGTACTGGAGATACAAGTAGACTGATAATACACAATATTGAAAACAAAAACTGGGAAGCAGCCTCTTAAATTTTCACTTGGCAAAAAAAATGCTAAACAATGCTGTTGAGACTGTAAACCAGGTTTTCAAACTGGGGCTTTACATTAGGAGATATACGTTATGATTCATAACAGTAGCAAAATTACAAATAGGTTTGTAGCAATGAAATAATTTTGTGTTTGGTGGTAACCACAATATGAAGAGCTGCATTGAAGGGTCACAGCATTAGGAAGGTTGAAAACCAGTACTTTCAATCAAAGGTAACTAATTTTATTTCTAAGAGGCATACACCATTTCATTTCACTCAGTTAATGCAGTCTCACAAGAAGCCTTGAGGTAAAGTATAATGAAACTCTTTTTCATATGCAACAGTAATCAGATTGAAGAACTCATGCTTCCTAAAGAGAAACAAATGCTATGTGCACAATCCTAATAAATCAGCTATGTCTCCATTGTCTTACTCAGTCTACAAAATCAGAATTTGGCCATGGCAAACACCAGCATTCCACTGGTAAACAGTTTTGGAATTGACTACTTGGATTTTTATGGTAGAAAGACTATGTGTATTATAATTTTATTACTAATTATCTTAATCTTTAATACAATAAGTATTCACAAAGATATAATTTAATTTCATATTTTGTGGTTTTAATATGAGCTTGATAGGCCCACACATGTTCGAACACTTTCCCTAGCACATGCTGTTATTTGGAAAGCTTATGACTTGTTGACCCACAGCTGTCCAACGCACAGACTGTGTGACTTTCCCACTCATCTCAGTGCATGTCAGGTCATGAACCACATCTGCAAGAATTTTTTATTCTTTTTCTGTCGATTTCTCTGTCTTTCAAGGATCTTTCATCAGTAGACACCGGTCTTTAACAGAAGATGAACTTCTTCCTATGGCGAAAACTTTTTATCCAGTCATTGCTGTGCTGCTGCCAGAGTTCCTTGAGCTTCTCAGTTTCTTCAGGTGTGTACTTTCCCACATGGTTTCTGTCATCATACATTCTTACCACTCTTCTATAAATTGAAAACAAAGGCCAATTCAGACCTGATGATATAGACCTGTAGAAATCTTTGCATTTACCTTTTGACATCTTAATAATGATTTCTGCAGCATTCTGTACTTAATCTTTCTGCATATAGCATTCAATGTTGCTGATCAAATATATGTTTCTTCATTGGACCACATCCCCTGCTTCCATTTATGTCCTTGTTTGCTTAGATTATATTTATCTTTTTTACCTGTGAACCATGCTTGGCTAATGATTGACTTTTCCTCATTAGCAAAGGGAAATTCTTTATCTGGTTTATAATTCTTTAAAATCTGGAACTGCATCATAGTTCCCTCAGTAATCTCTTCATCTTCCACCTTTGTGGCTATGGTTGTGACAAAATCAAAGCTCTGACCAATTTCTGGTAGTGGGAATGCAGCAGCTAACATGTAATAAGTCTCATCATACTCTGAGGACAAACAAGGCCTCTTAATCAGAGGTTCAGTAGGGTTTTCCATTCCATCAGCTTAATTCTGAAAGCAAAGAATGAGGTTCCTGTCTGTATCCTCAGTAAGTAAGACAAGGCTCACAATTTCGACTGTTACTGCTTCACGACCCTCTTCAAATGTACTCATATTTAAATATTGTCACAGGCAAGTAGAGGTTTAGCTAGAACAGGTAAGTGTGACAAACTGCTGGAAATAGCTGTCCTTCAAGAAGTTTAATATGTTACACTTTATCTTTACCCCTGGTCAAGTTGGCAATGTGTGTTTGATGATAAATCTGAGAAAACAAGACTAGTTCAAGTGGCTCCAAAATGATTAAACATGGAAACTTCAGAGAACCACTGATTTATCTCAATATGCATTACCATTCTGAAAAATAAAATTATTTATCCATTAATTGAAGTTTAGGAAGATTTTATATTTCCATTGTAGTGCTTATATCAAACAAATATCAAACTGAAATAGAAACTGTAATGCCTTAGTTACACAGGTTTATAGAATAAATCAGAAGGCATCTCTCAATCAAACTTCAGAATACAGAAGTTTAGATATTAAGGCATTTACACGTAATTTTACTTCCATAAAAATGTAAAGAGTGCTCTGAAAGAAGGTAGGTCTCACTTTCAGATTCCAAGGATCCTCACAGAATAAAATCTTATGATATTATACAGTGTAGAAACAAATGTACATTGAATTTCATGGTAGGAATTATTTAAAATGTGTAATTAAGGGCCTATTTTGTATCAAGGTCATCACAATATTCAAAAATTTATTTTTATTTAACACATAGACTTGGAAGGACACAATTGCACTTTGTTCTTCATTTATGTGCTTTTGATTAACAAATAATATGCAAATACCACATCTCCTAGAAAGTGTAGTCTGACATGGTGTAGTCTGACATGTAATATCCCTATTGAGTGTTGAACATATGTTTTGTATGTTTGATGATTATTTAGCATGGTAAATCCTTCCATATAAAAAGACAGTGTTCTGCATACTGTCTTAAATTTTACTATCATTATTTTGTTGATAATCGCATTCTTGTGTATGTGTATGCAAATGTCTTTCCTAAAAATGGTAAAGTAAATTATCATACAATTTCAAGTTTTCTCTATCTTTTAAAATGAGTTCAAAATTACATGTCATAAGTGCAATCGCCTTTTTTGTAATATTTTACTGTTCATTTCTGGAGGACTATGTGTTTTCCATTGTAGTATTTTCTTTTTTGTCATCATTATTATAATGGAAAATGATGTATTTTTGTAATTTTCTGTATACATCAACTACTTTACTCATCTTTGTAGTAAATTATATATATTGTCTATTTGTCCACCAGTATTTTCAAAATATATTATATTTTCAATTTCCATCCTGAATCAATCCTGTATACATTTGTATTGCTTATATTTACTTGAATGTTTATGTCAGATAGTTGTTCAAACTTTCCTAAATATTTCCCCAATATTCTTTACATTCTGTAGCACAAAAAAAAATTCACATAATTTTTTGTAAACTTATCACTGACTCCCAAAGAAATTTGAAACAGTCTCACAGTGGAGATTGTAGACCTTTTTATATAGGATACAATCTACACAAAGATTATATGAAAATTTAATAGCAGTCTATAAATACAAATTCATAATGTACTTATGTACAGAATAAATGTCTATATTAATTCCATTCATATTAATAGAATTGTAACAAACACAGTAGCAGTAATAATATTAGAGTAATTAGCAATTATGCATGTTGTGGTATCATAAGAGAATATTCCTTGGCTACCTTGAAAAAATGGTTACATACTGAATGAAAGAAGAAGAGTCAGGATATGATAGGACATAGAAGAACCTGGAACATGTGCGGAACTCAAGAATAGACACAGAAATAGGTCCTTAAAGAGGAAATGAAAAACTCTCTAGGACAGACTAGGTCCTGCCTCAACCTTGTATGCAAGACTTTAGATTCCCCAAGGAAGGCCTTACCTTCTTAAAGGACTGGATGGGTAAATGAACAGAACTACAGACATAAGCATCACCTTCAGAATACAAGAGATGGAAGAAAGACTCACAGGCATTGAAGATATGATAGAAAAAATAGATTAATGGGTCAAAGGAAATGTTAAATCTAAAATATTCCTAACACAAAACATCCAGGAAATTTGGGATGCCATGAAGGAGTTCTAACCTAAGAATAATAAGAAAAGAAAAAGAATAATTTCAGCTAAAAAAAAATCCCAGAAACATATATTTAACAAAATCATGGGAGAAAATTCCCCTAACCTAAAGAAGAACATGTCTATAAAGGTATGAACACTGGATGAAAATGAAATGTCCCCATGTCACATAATAAATAAAACACTAAAGATACAGAAGAGTATTAAAAGCTGTAAGAGAAAAAGACCAATTAATATATAAAGGCTGATCTATAAAGATTGTATTTGTTTTCTCAATGGAGACTCTAAAAGACAACAGATGCCAGCCCCGACTAATACACCTTTCAATTATAATATATGGAGAAAAGAAATATTTCATAACAAAGTCAAAAATGAACAATATCTGGCCACAAATTGCACCTTACAGAAGGTACTACAAAGAAAACTCTAACCCAAGGAAGTTAACTATTCCCAGAAAAAAAAGTAACACTCAATAGACAATCTCACACCAGCAAAAATACACCCCACTACCATAAATCAACAACAACTAAATAGATTTTCAACCAAAATTATTCAAAAGACATGAAGAAAGACATTTCATAGTCATTTAAAAATCAAGCACTATAATATCTCATTTTTGAACATCTATGCATTAAGTGTCTGCATAAAGAAATTAGAGGATTCTCATGAATTTGACTTAACAGCACACCTGAAGACTCAAGAACAAAAAGAAGGAAGCATACCCAAGAGGGCTAAAAAGTAGGAGATAACCAAACTCAGGTTTGAAATCAATAAAATAGAAACAAAGAGAAAAAAACAAAAATCAGCAAAATAAAGATTTGATTTTTTTTAGAAAATTAACAAAACAAACAAAGAAATATCCAAACAAACTAGAAGACAGAGAGAATATCCAAATTAATAAAATGAGAAAGGAAAACGAGGTCATAGCTACAGGCACCAAGTAAATTCAAAGAATCATTAGAACTTGCTTTACACTCCTATACTCTACAAAAATGCAAAAATGGACAATTTTCTCAATAGATAACACACATAAAAGTTAATTCAAGGTTAGATGAACAGTTTAAATACACCTATAACATCCCTACACCCAAATTGAAGTAGTCATTAAAATTTTCCCGACAAAAATTGTTCAGGTCCAGTTGGTTTCAGTAAAGAATCTTACTACAGACCTTTAGAAAAGAGTTAATACCAATACTCCCCAAGTAGTTCCAAAAATATAAACAAAGGGAACATTGACAAAAAATTTTATAAGGCCTCAGCCACCTTGAAATCCAAGCCAAATAAACAGAGAATTGCAAACCAATTTCCCTCATGTACAATGATGCAAAAATACTGATTAAAATACTCAAAAACTGAATCAAAGAACATATCAAGAGCTAATCTACCATAATCAATGGGCTTTATCCCAGAGATGCAAGAATGACTCAACATATGCCAAATCTGCTAATGTAATCCACCATGTAAACAAACTGAGAGAAATAAAATGCTATGATCATCTCATTATATATAGAAAAAGCCTTTTTTACAAAATACAACACCACTTTATCATAAAAAGTCTTGGAGATATCAGGGATACAAGGAATATACTTATACATAATTAAAAGCAATATACAGCAAGCTGATAGTTAACATCAAATTAATTGGAGTAAAGCACAAAACAATTCCACTAAAATTAGGAACAAGATGAGGCTGACCACCGTCTCCATATATACTCAATATAGTACTTGAAGTTCTAGCTAGAGGAATAAGACAAATAAAGGAGATTGTAAAAATCAGAAAGCAAGAAGTCAAACTAACATTCTTTGCTGATGTTATGATAGTATACATGAGCTACCCCAAAACTTATACCAGGAAACACCTAACACTGCTAAATACCTTAGTGAATTGTCTGGATACTTGATAAACTCAAAAAAATGAAATTAATATCTCTACTCTATAAATGATAAGCAGGATAGAAAGAAATCGTGGTAAAAACACCCTTCATGATAGCTACAAATAACATAACATAGCTTAATATAACTGTAGGCAACATGTGAAAGACTTATGTGACCAGTTCAATTCCTTGAAGAATTTAGAGTAGACATCAGAAGATAGAAAGATCTCTAATGCTCATAGATCAGTAGTCTATACATAGGAAAATGCTCATATTACCAAAAGCAATCTACAGATTCATTGCAATCCACATCAAAATTCTATCACAATTCTTTACAGACCTGTGAAGAACAGTATTCACCTTCATACTGGAAAAATACAAAACCCAGGATATCTAAAACTATTTTATACAATAAAACAATTTCTAGAGGCATCACCACCCCCAATTTCAGTTTGTACTAGAGAGCAACAATGATTTAGTAATAATAAAAAAACACATGTTACTGGCAAAAAGCAAGACAGTGTGATCAATCAGTAGAATCAAACTGAAGTCCCTTAAATAAATTCAAATATCTATAGATACTTCAGTTTTGACAAAAAAAAGCAGAAAAATACACAACTGAAAAAAAAGTGTCATCAGCAAATGGTGCTGATTAGTCAACATGTAGACTAATACAAATAGTCCCATATCTATCACCCTGCACAAAACTCAAGTCCAAATGGTTTAAAAGGCCTCACCATACATGCAGTTACACTGAACCTAATAGAAGATAGAGGAGGAAAGAGCCTTGAATGTGTTGGCATAGGAGAAAACTTTCTGAATACAGCACCAGTAGCACATACACTGAGGCAGACAACTGATAAATGGGACCTCCTGAAACTGAAAAGTTTCTGTAAGTCAAAGGACACTGTCAATAGGACAAAATGGCTGCCTATAGAATAAGAATATCACAGCCAACAGCACAGCATGCAGATCTCCAAAATATATATAAAAGACTCAAGAAACTCGACACCAAGTAACCAAATAATCCAACTAACAACAGGACACAGAGCTAAACAGAATCTCAAATTACTGAGGTACACTTAAAGAAATGTTCAACATCCTTAGCCATCAGGGAAATGCAAATCAAAATACTCTGAGACTACAGCTTACTCCTGCCAAAATGGCTAAGATCAAAAGCACAAATGACAGCTTATGCTTAAAAGGATGTGGAGTAAGAGAACCATTCCTGCAGTGCCAGTAGGAATGCAAACTTTTACAGCAACTTTGGAAATCAATATGGCAGATTCTCAGTAAATTGGGAATCTATATACCTCAAGATACATTTGCACCACTCTTTGGTATATACACAATGGATGTTCAATCATAAGAGAAGGATACTTGTTCAACAGTGATCATGGCAACTTTGTTTATAATAGTTTCTCAACAAAAGAAATTGAACTTGAATTTTATTCTAGTGTAACTTTCTGCTGCTGTTGTAAACACCATGACCAAAAGTTGACTGGACAACAGAAGGCTTTATGTCAGATTTCTCTTTCAGTTAATAGTCACTTAAGGAATTCATATAAGGAAGCAGCTGGATGGGAAGCTGTTGCACTGCTCTGACAGTAGCATAATTCTTTATGAAGTATTCCATTTCATTTTAGACTCCCCTTACAAAGAAACTTGCTATATCTTCCCACTGCATATGATAACACCAATGTCACATTTATCATAATATTGAATTCAATTTTTGTTGTTTTCTGCCCTGAAATTAGTGTTTTTCAATAACACAGGCTGTTTAGTACATGTGTGTTTTCCTCTACTCCTAAAGCTGAGCAGATATCACTTGAGCAATGAAAAATGAAATGTAAGTGTTGAACTGGAATTTGATGTATTTCATTGTAACACATATCCTTCTTTTCTTCTGCGTTAATATCAAACGTTTTCAAACTAAGAGCTAGGTTTGAAGACATAGCAGAAGTTGAAATTGAGGTCTTTGATGAAAAACTCAAGGAATAAGAAGAGAAAAAGACATAGAAACACAGTTGTCAGTTGATAGTACAATCAAACTATCAAATTTTGCAGAAGTCAACTCAAAGAACAGAGTGAGTTATAGACTAGTTATGTTGTGGATGGCCTGGAATGAGGGAGGAGGAAGACTAAGACCTTATTTTTCCTTCCAAACTAGTCATGCTGGTGGCTGATTACAAACAAACTTGTAGTCTTATTAAGCAGGTTTTCAGTGTCAGAGATATATTTTAGATAAGCCAGTCATCTTCAAACACTTCAGTGATCTGTAGAATATAGCATTTAAGATGTTTTAGTCATATAGGTTCTTTTATCTTTTATGACAATGAGAACTGTTTGTTCCTGGCAGCACCAATCTACTCAAAAGAAAATGATGGGTATTGAAGAATCTCCAAGTGGAGTTTAATTTCTTTGTGGCAAAAGTGATCCACTGTGCAAGAAAATGTTCTTGCTTCAACTGTTGAGATTATGCTGTCCTAAAGGAAGGACCGCTGAACCTTGCCAAGGCAAGGTAGGACAGCCCTTCAGAATATCCTGCTTCACAGAACATTCTGTCAGATATGATAGGCCTACAGGACAAAGACGGATGCCTAAATATTGCTGGGTAATCTTGTCCAGGCAGCAAGCTGTTTCTGTCATTTCTCACATATTTTTTTGGAAGTTACTTGCTTGCATACCTTGCTTACTAGGGTAATATGTTCTTTTCAGGTCTATGATGGAGATGAACATATTATAGTTATAATTGTCATTGTTTTCAAATGCAAAAAAGAAATTCACTAAAGGAATGTAAAGTATTAAAGGTTGAGAGTCATAAAAAGATAGTTTTGGTAATGCAAGTTAAAATGGGAAATGAATTAGGTACACTCTTTGGGGCTTATCAAGATAGGATAGATACATAGTATTTTCTCTGAATTTATTAATTGCAAATGGATTGGACACAGTTGACATTTTTATTGTCTGCATTTATTGTATATATTTATTATAAATGATTTTCCTTGCATTAGTTATAATCTTTTTACTTTAGACAAAATGGGAAATGTGATAATATCTTGTTTGTACTCTAACAAATGAAGCTGGCCTGATGAATAGAGTGCAGAACTAGACACTAGTTAACTATAGAAGTGAGGAAGTCTGTAGAGACAGTGTGGAAATAATATGGCTGGGTAAAGAAAGGGCTATTAGTTGGGTGAAGATAAGAACTAACTGTATTTTCAGCCTGGAAATTTGTAAAGTAAGGTGTGGTTATGGCTTCATCTCTTTTGATTGATTTTGGTTTGAAGTATAACTTGTTAGTGTTAGGCTAGCCACACTTAGTGACTGTGTATAAAACTTTTGACAATTTGTGGAAAACTAAGGAAAATACTGATTCTTTGCTGGTTATTTCTGTATTGCTGTATTACATGTAAACAAAAATTAATGAGTTTATGTATAGAATTAACCAAATGTCACTAGCTAAGGATACAGTTGCAAGGAAAGAGTGAGTGAGCTCTGTGAAAAATTAACCAACTTCTGATAATTCAGGCCATAGTGGTAAAAGAAAAGAATGAACTCAGTGAAGCAATTGACTTGATCCAGATGCATATAAACTGTCTAAAGGCTTCTGACTGTGCCTGTGAAGGGTATCTTCTCTCCATAAGCAGCCAAAGAGCTTATGTTGGAAAAAAAAAAAACATTTTAAAGCCCTTATTATGAGACTGGCTGATCTGAATTACAATGAAAATTCTCAAGTGCCAGCTTCAATTATGCACTTATAGTTTCATGGTTTGTCCCCAATGACAGGATGACTGATAAAGTAAAGACTAAAGCCTGATTTGCAATATAGAGACTTACTAGTTATTAATGCTCAACTTTAGCTTAGGTTTGCTTTGCTAGCTTTTATAACTTAATCCATTTCTGTTCATCTAAATTTTGCCTCAGGGCTTTCTCTTCCTTTCCTTTCCTTCCTTCCTTCCTTCCTTCCTTCCTTCCTTCCTTTCTTCCTTCCTTCCTTCCTTTCTTCCTTCCTTTTATTGGTTCCTACTTTCCTGCTTCTCGTGTTTGGCTGTCTAACAGCTACCTGGCATCATCCTCTCTCCCTCCTTCTCTCTTTTATTTTCTTATTCTCTCCTTTTTATTCTGTCTGTCCATCTGCCCCAACAATCCCTCTTCTGCCTAGCTATTTCCCTTAAGCTTTTTATTAGAACACTCTGGTGCCTTAGACAAGCAAGGTGAACCAGAAACACAACTTTATATAATTAATCAAAGGCAGCAGCAACAAATATAACATACCTCATTAAACAAAGGCAACACCAACAAATGTAACACATCTTTACATCATTAACAAAGGCAGCAGCCACAAATATAACATACCATCCCATAGTTAAAGTAATATTCTGCAGCCTAAACAAATCCAACACATCTTTGCCTAGTTAAAATAATATTCCACAAAATTAACATAGAATAAGCACTCCTCTTGGGGGAAGAGACAAAGACTACATCTCTCTTCTATTAGTAAATCTGACCTTTGCTAATTTTTTAGCACTATGACAGCCACTATTGGCTGTCATATTTGGTACTGCAGGGTAAGGATGGTCTGAAACACCAATTGGAGAGCATAGATTTACTTAGAGAAAAAGTCATGGTAAATGTGTAGGGAAGTTGTAAGTTCTTCTACTCCAGTGGCAATGACAGAAGTTATACCTAGGACTGGTAGAAATG
This sequence comes from Cricetiscus sungorus, assembly GCA_030556225.1. Classification (NCBI taxonomy): domain Eukaryota; kingdom Metazoa; phylum Chordata; class Mammalia; order Rodentia; family Cricetidae; genus Cricetiscus; species Cricetiscus sungorus. The sequence continues at coordinate 47,726,396 of JANBXA010000726.1, read as the reverse complement.
GTATGAACTGAACCAATTGTCAGGCCATTCCACTATAAACACTGCAATGGGAATCAGCAAGGGTTCTTCACTACATACTACCCTTTTTTGGAACAAGGAATACAAAGGCACAAGTCCCAAACCACCCAGTGGGTAGGCAGCAGCAAACATAACCTTTGCAGAGAATCAAACCATTGTGAATGTGGCTATGTGGTAGTACCAAGGGTTAAGCTATTTTTGCAGTCTACAGAATCCAGTGTGGCCACAAAGCTTGCTCCTGAAGACTTAAAACAGTCTATGAAAGCAAAGAGAGATGTGGGAGAGATAAGGGTTGATAGTGGTATTTGACTCAGGGCAGTGGATGAGCAGCCAGGTAAGAAAGTCTAAATGTCCAATGTGACATGGTTGTCATGGGTTTGACCCAGGAACCACACACAACCAGCATTCTCCAAAGTGGCCAAGCAGAGTGTTATTTAGTAGTTGATATGAAGAAATTAAAGGCTGAAATAAGAAATGGAGTGAACATGAAGAAAGAGGAGGGATCAGTATCATGCAAGAAGAGATATGATAGGGAAGTAAGAACCTTTGCTCAATGTTGAACCACTACTTCTATCATGTCTATACATAGGGATTCAGAGGGTGGAATGTATATCCTCAATATTTTGATCATACCCGAAGGACACCTGTGGTAAATGCTACAGTAAAGCTTACCCATGATTCCTGTCTTCTGTCTGGGGTACCATGGAATCTTAACTAAGATATAAAACAAATCACCTATTATGTATTGAAAAGGAGAACACTTTCCTGAATATGTCTCCTGCAGGACAAATAAGGGCAGCCTTCATAAATCTCTGGCCAACAACAATGGAAATCCCTACTTTGATCACAGAGGAAGTAAGCATAGGAGAAAAGTGATTCAGAAATTGGCAAACATGTTATAGGGATAGCTATCATCTTTTGGCAGTCTCCAGACCCCACCAAGTCTGGTTAAACCATTAAGTATAAGTGTAATAAACCTTTGAAATCTTAATATAATAATAGCATATAGGGCAATAAAATCCACAGTATTTTTGTCATTATCTTAAATCACTTTCTTATATATTCAGAAATTTATTTCCATGCCTTCAAACACTTTCTTATACTTTCAGAACTTTCTAAAGCTTTTGTATCCTCAAAGATTTATACACATTCTTTGAGCCTCAGAAATTACTTAAGCTTTCACATGCCCAGACATATATAACAATTTCTTAGTCCCTCAGAATTAATTTTAGCTTTTACATTTTCCATCTACCCATTTACAAGAAACACAAATATTACTGAGAGTAGTTATTGCAAAACAATATCCTTGAAATACTTTTGTTTTGTTTTCTCTCCTGTCCGTCATAGTCAGGTGGCCCACCTGACACAGGACAGAGATTTGGGGAGAAACCTTTAAACAAACATACTTAGGTCAAAATGAGGCAGAGTCATAACCTCTCTCCAGAGCCAGCTACCCAACAAGTCAGAACAACTTTAATATTATCCACTCTCAAAAAGCATTAGAATCCCCGCTAAACTTAATCCAGTGACCAGGAAACACAGAAATAAATTCTGATGATTATGACCATCAAAGCTGCCATGGCAAGTAGTGTTACTTGTGGTGGTAGCTGGCAGCTGACAGTAGCAGATAAAGAAAAAAAAACAATAAAAACAGAACACAGAAAGTTCACACACTCAAAGAAGACCAGTCAGAAACAAAACATGTGACGGCCAACACCATCCATACATTCAGTTGAGCCCAATCCATTTCTATCTTGGTTCCCATGTTTGTCAAAGACTTATGGATACACCAGAAAACGCACACATATATGCACACACAGATAGACAAAACTTTCTGTATGACTAGGTCCAGGTGTATAGGTGACATCTGCTTTTCCCTTGGGTGGGATTGAAAGGATTTTTTAGTTGGATGATGAGAGGTGGATTACATTTGGCTATTGATGTGTTTTGGGCATCCTCTATTCTGGGGTGTAACTGGGAGGTAAGCAAGGGAAAAGGTGAAGCCAAATATCTACTCTGTACATATTTGTTGCACTGACCAATCTCTATGGGGTGTGGGGACAGGTGTGGGCATGACCTGTGAGAACTAGGTCTGGGGTCACAGACCCCAGCTCTCTCTCTTACTTCTAGATCATAGATAAAGAGCATCCAAAGGCATCCTTATAATGAGAAACTGGGGCAGTCATCTGTTTCTGGTATAAGTAATTTCTTCCCAAATAAACATCCATCAGCCAATATTGTGTCCTGGGGTCTTTTATAATGAAGATGAAACATGGCTTTCAACCAGGACACATGATAAACTATTTGTACTTGGGAAGGAAGGTGAGTATAACTAGGACGACTGAGCACAAGGATGAAGGCATGAGATGCAAGGCCTGAAGGATTGTGTGTAGGTGGTGAACCTAAGAGAGTAAATTATGAAGAACAGAGAAGGTAAGTTAGTTTGTGTGCTTTGGAGGAAGAAGAAAAGGAAGGGCCAAAATGAATTGGGGAAACAAAGGAAATAGAGGCTCCCACTTAGGCTAGGAGGTCCCCTTCCAGCAAAGGGATGGGGTAGATTGGTGCCACTTGGAAGGTGTGTGTAAGGGGAATACCTTTAAAGATACAGCTCAGTGGTAGGGTTTAGTGAGGCTGGTGAAGATGCCCCTCCTACTTCAACAACAGACGAAAGAAAAGGAGAGGTGGGTCCCCAAAACTCTATAAGGACTGAGTAAGTTAACCTGGTATCCAGAAGAAAGGAGATTGATCACCCTGATACTATGATGACTACCCAAGGCTTACTGTAGTTGATAACAGTGGTTGGACCAAAGGATCCCAGGCCCATTCAATCCATGGCCAGACCTAGGTGGTCAACTGGAGGGCAATATGGGATTAATATCAGTATGCCACAAAGAAGATGAGGACATTTAGTGGCTCATTGTCCATGTTGATGGCATCATGGACATGGTTGGAATGCTTTGTGAAGGTCTGGGCAGACCCAGACCCATTGACCATCATAACTGCCTTTGAAGCAGGGACCTGGAGGTTCTCAGGCTTTGAGAGCCAAGGTTGTTACTGCATGTTCTTCCCCGCCGGCCTCCCGGTCCTGCTGCAATGGTCCCACCACCACGTGTACCCCAAATAACACTCAGAGACTCTGTATTTGATACAATCCTGTTGGCCAGTTATCATTATTGTTTATGGGCTAGCACTATCTTAATTATTAACCCATTTCTACTTATCTAAGTATTTCCACGTGGTCGTCTTATCAGGGAGCCACAACAGGCATCCTGCTTCTTCCCTGGGCTACATCTCGACTCCTCCTCCCCACTTCCTCTTTCCTCCTTGTCTCCTAGCCCCGCCTATCTTGTTATCTCATTGGCCACAGAGCTTTATTAACCAGTATGAGAAACATATATACAGAATAACATCTCCCATCACTAGGTAACTGCTATGGGCAGCTGAAAGACCATAGTCAGTATCAGGTATTTTGTTTTGGAAATTTTTCATCTCTCCTATGGTATACCTTGAAGTACAACACTAAGATTTCTGCTCCAGATATTTAAGCTTGACCATAATGTCAGTAAAAGTAGAAGTAGCACATTGAGGTCAGGCTTATAGAGACAAGCAAGGAGGCAAGGTATCTGGAATTCTACATGTGCTCTACCTGGTCCTCCATTTGTTTGTGCTCAGGAGAGAGGTTCTTGGTAATATTCATATGAATATCATGGAAAGTAAGGTTGTAATATTGGGTATTATATGGGAATTTTTTAAGAAGGGCAGAAAAAAATATCAGTATAAGATCACAATCCTTTTCTATTTGAGAGTGTTCACCAAGTGAGTGGAGAATGAGTACCCTGACTAAGCTGTCACATTGGCAACCTCCCAAAAAAGTGGAACCATGGCTGGTTCATGCCAGATAAGGGGAGGTCCAATGGCAGAGTATAAATGAATAGCAAATTGTATAAGGGCTGCCAGTTGACAGAGAGTGGGTGACAAAAAGGGGTTAATTTGGAGGGTGAAAGGGAGACCGAAGAGTCTGGAGAGGGAGAGAAGGGACAGTGGCTTGAGAGTATTCTGAGTGGCTCATTGACATAATTGATAATAGTGTAGGAATCATCTGGTTTGGTGATGGGAAATGTCATTCTATAAATAAGTTTATCTTTTTGATTAATGAATAAAGCACTTTTGTCCTGTTTCTAATGTTTCTTATTGGCTAGATATGTCTTAAATGTTAACACATTTCTATTAATATAAGTTTTTCTGCATGGTCTCATCTTACGGGAGAGAGGGGCCCGTGTTCTACTCTCTCTGTCCTCCATCTTGAATCTCCTTCCCTACTACTTCCGTAATCCTCCTTGTCTCCTAGTCCCGTCTATCTTGCTTTCCTTTTGTTCAACAGTGCTTTATTCATTAACCAATATGAGAAACATATTTACAGAATGGCATTTCCCATCAGTTTGGGCTTCAAAGCTAGAGGGAGTTGATATTTTTTTCTTAGATGGCTTTCAACCAAGATGGAATTGAAGTCATATGGCAAAATCCATTCTCTCCAACCCAAGCATAGATGGCATTTTGGCATGTGTCTGGCCTCAATCCCATTGGAAGACATCAGCTAAAATCGTAGCAAACCACCTTTCCTTTCTGATTACCTATGCATAGATTTTAATAACCATGGTGTTATTAATTTTCAGTTAAAACTTTTCTTATAGATTTTACATATTTGTTATCATATCCAATTTGTTTACAAATCTTTAGATACAGAGAGTTTACACAATAATCTTACAAATCTTCAGATAAGATTTATGCCTTATCAAAATTATAGACAGTTAAATTAAAATCAAAAGATTATGAAATGAGTGCAAATAGCCCCATTGGGTATAGTCTGTCTTTTTATTTTGTTTTACTCTACTTTCTCTGTCACATAATAAGGTGGTATGCTTCATAATGGACACAAATTTAGTAAGAAACATTTAAACAAGCATGACTAAGTATAGAGGAGGGGAATTCATACCCCCAATCCAGGTGGCTTTTCATTAAAGTGAGACAGCCTAACACAAAAGTCTAATGACATTCATACCTAAAAGAGAACTACATCCCCATAAAACTGAATCCTATAAGCTGAGAACAAAGAAGGCTTAGAGATAGGAAATTTTTGGGCCCAGGCTATAGACAGAGGGCTATGCAGGAAGAAGCTGGGAGATTCACTAACCAGTGAGGAGTGTGTCCATGGTGTGTACAGGCTTCAGCTGGCATCCAACATTGCTTTTTACCCCTTCTGCTACATCCAGCTCCCACTTTGCAGCAAACATATAGATCTATCAATAGTAACATTAAAGACATGATATTTACACAACATGGGGGAGAGTTGATCAGACAAAAACAAACAAGTCTTAGAGAAGAGAAAAGGGAAAGCTTGAATGTAGGGTGTGTGTGTGTGTGTGTGTGTGTGTGTGTGTGTGTGTGTGTGTGTTCTGTTCCTCTCAACAACACTGATTAATACAATAACTGAGTATTATCAGGGGTTTTCACACCCAAATCTAATGCTGTAGAATGAGTTATGATAGTTTAGTTAGTGAAATTAAGCAATCCATTAGGAATATAATTGTATGTTAATTTAGCAAGGGGCGGGTTGTCTTCCTGTATGCTGTAGATATGTGTTACTTTTATTGGTTGATAAATAAGGTTGTTTTGAACAATGCCCACACAGAATATAGGTGGGAAATTCACACAGGTTATGGAGAGAAAGGAGGCAGAATCAAAGAGACAGATGCCATTTGTCATTGGAAGTGTGAGGTGCCAGAGTATTTCCTGTAAGCCACAGTGACATGGCAATCCATTGACTAATAGAAATGAGTTGGTTTAAATGTGAGAGCTATTCAGTAATATAACTGGGCCATTGGCCACATAATTACTTGAGAACTGGCCAGTGGGATGAGAATTCTCCAACTACATTTTTTATGACAATATATGTAATTAAATAAAATCAAAACAGCTGGGCATATCTGTAAGGAATTTTTTCTTATTTAGATTATGTAAGGTGGAAGGTCCATTGTCAATCTGGATCAGTCTTAAAGCTGGGCCACACCTTCTGCTGGCATCCTACATCAAAGTACAGGCTTTTGCTTTTGTGGTCTTGTCCACACTCTCAATGACATGCTAATCTGTTTTGTTCTGGAAGCTTTTTTCACTGCTATTAGAACATATTTCTTCAGGATTCCAATGTAAACTGAAAATTGGCAGCTCTCTCGTACTTCCCTGGTACTCTAACATCAGGCTGCAACTGCTAAACATCCAATCTCAGGGCCTGAACAAGTATAATATCCTGCTCTTTTTTTGTCAGGAGATAGACATTGCTGGACTTCTAGGATGACAGCCTGAAAACCACTATAATAGATTCCTATAAAAATATAATAAATAAAACAAAAAATATGTTTCCATCTAATTGAAGTTATATAAAATTTAAGTTTCTTTTAAATAATAGACCTTCATTCTCTTATTTAATAAGCCAAGGTCAGATATTAAATAAACTTTTGTAGTGACCAATGTTAATGGGAATGTTTTAAGACAAATTAATCATTATTGTTACACCAAACCTTGGTTATTACTTCCTGTTGTTTCAAAAGGAAATGTGCTTTGTTGGTTCATGTATATGAATTATTTGTCCTTATTGATTGTGCTGTTGGAAGATTATATATAAAACCCTTTGGAGGTGCAGCCTTGTTAGAGGAAATTTATCACTTAGGATAGGTTATTGGGGTGTGGAGACTTGCTCCTTTTTGCTTACTGTGAGTGGATAATGATGTGGGAGTCTAGATTCCATGCCAGCCATTGAGAAATCTCCTTCTGGAACAGTAAACCAAAATAAACTCTCTCTTTTGTAAATTGTTTTTTATTTCATAGTACTTAACACAAAACAGAAAATTACTTAATGCAATGTCTAACACATGACCCAATATTAATGTATGACTTATAGAATCCTGTAACTTAGTGAAAAATTTCAGGCCTATACTTTAATTTTTCAGCCACATAATTTAATATATGTATATGATGAATGATTAGAATTATCAAAGATATAATTTTGGATATTTATACTTTCTCAGAGTGCATAAAGACCTACAACTCAGACTAAAATAACCAAAACTTATTCTGTAAAATGATCTTCATAACTTCTGTTAACTCAAAAGTATATTAGTGACAGGGACATATAGACAATAGCTATAAACTGCTAAAAGGTCAAAAAGTTGAAAATTATCTTAAAAGAAAAAGGGTGACTAACTTTGCGAATACAAAGATGAACCACATTTACTCATCTTCCAATGGATGTCAACTTTGTTTTCTTTTACTTCATTAATTTTCTTTGGAACAGTAAACACTCTATAATAGAAAAACTCAATATTTTCATTTTCACTTTTTTTGCCATGGTATTCCTTACAAAAATGGGGTGTTTGCTTGTTTGTTTACTTTTTTGTTTGTCTGCTAAATGACAATGAGTATTCATATTTTTATAATAGAATGGAAAACATGGCAGGGAGCTAACATCCTGAAAATGAGTCTTTGCATTGCTAGCATGGCCATGGATTCCTTAGCTCCTGTCCTTTTTAGAGTTATTGATTGGTATACTTATACAAATTCTTGGTTAGTTCTTGTATTTTCATGTTGAAAATTTTGTGACTTCTAGGATGTGAAAGTTCCAAACTAAAATTCCTGTGGTATGTGAAATTCAGCTAACTTCTACCAGAAGTGAGTCAAAGCCTTTTCTATAACTAATGAGAAAATATGGATAATTTTATAATCTCTCATAAGCAAGGATAAGACAAAAGGGAAGTTGATATAGAAGATTAATCATCATCCATTAGTTCTTCAAAAAGAAGTTGTGTCAAGATAATAGGGAAGATAGAGAGGTATTAGTAGTAGCACATAAAAAATGTAGGTTGAAACAAACAAATCCAGAGTTTCCCTTCCCATCAGACTTATGAATAATACTTAGAGCAATTTTGAAAAAAATGCAGCATATAAAAATATAATCTGTGTGGTTCAGTGTCCTAATTTTTTCATTAATCTCACCCTCTTCTATCTCGGAAGTGTTCTATTATAAACTCTCTTTCTAATTCTATTCATGTGTCCCTTATCTAATTCTTTACTCTAGGACAAAATTTGGAAATCCTGGTCATTGTCCTCTGTACACTAATACCTATAGAAGCTTTGAGGTTTCAAACTATGAGGATTCATTCTTAAGTTCTTTCTTTCCCTCATTTTTCTTCATCTTTATCTCTTTTTGTATCAGGCTTTTGTGGACTACCACTTCCTGAGTCATGACACACAGACTTCATATTAGTTGTGAATGTTTGGCCTTTTCTTATGCTTGTCCAACAGTTTTATAACTTGATTTGGACTGTTTCACTTCACCTATGTTTTGCCTCAGTAATATTTACCTTTCTTTTACTCTGGATGTCCTTCTTCCCTGCTTCCTTCATGTCTGCCCTGCATGTATTCACATAGATGTGGATATTAACTCTTAAGTTACTCATAAGAAAGCTACAACCACACAATATTTTCCTCCCTTCATGGCTTAGGAAACCCTACAGAACAAATGTAAAGATTGTACATACCAGAGGTGATGGAAGACACCAAGGAAACAAGGCCTTCTAAAAACAACAGTACTGATACACAAACGCACTCACAGAGACTGTGGCTTCATGCACAGGGTCCATATGGGTCTGCTCATAGGTTCCAGTATTGATAGAAATGGATATGTGGCTCCATCCATAACCCAGAAGCTATCTCTATTTGTTAAACACTTTTAAATAAAAAAATTAGCTTTCTTCAAGGGAGTCTCTCTGGGGAAAGCACTGAATCTTAAGGCCAGGCTCCATGCCCAGCAATATTTTACCAAAACTAATTGAACTGAATGCTACTTTATTTCATGGAAGTTTTTTCAAACTATTTTGTTCTCTTTCATTCTTCCTTTCCTTCCATTATGTTATAGATTATGCATTACAGTTTCTGATTTTGTGTTTTTAAGGGATTTCTGTGTTTTCCAATGTGTGTGCCAGTGAATATATATGTATTCCTTATGCTTTTTGTTTGGCTCTATTTTTTACTGTTCTTTTCTTTTTGTTTGTTTTATACTGTTCAGGTTTGTTTGTGTTTTATTTCTTATTTTATTTTTATGATTATTTTTTTAGATACCTCTTTGTTCTATAATGAGAGAACAAAAAGTTTTGTGAATTTGTGTGAGTAGGAAGGTAGATCTGAGAAGTTTTTTGGAAGAGCTAATCACAATAAAAATACATTGTTTTAAAATCTATCTTCAAATAAAATTTTGAAAAAATAAAAATAAAAGCAATATAAAAGAAAATAACAACAAAAATAATTTCTCTGTACCAGTACAGTACTCATGTGTACTGCTTAAATCTGGACTCCAGCAGGAGGTGCCAAGGTTTTACAATGGATGTATAAAAAAAGGCTCGATTGTCAACCCTGTCAGCACATTAATAAATACTGATAACCAAAATGTCAAGTAAACATTAAAATATTTACATTGATCCACATCTAGGAAGAAAATTGAAACTGCATGTTATAGTAACGATTCTTTGGAGAAGAATGTAGCCTTGCAAATATTTTTATTAACTCTAAAACCTACCTCTTTGTTCTGTGGTCTAGGATTGGTCGCATAGGCATAGTACAATAATTATTCAGAGATAATATGAATTGAGAAGCAGTCATTTGTTCAGTAACTCTGAAATTTGCTGTGCTCAATGAGTTCTCAAAGGGCTCCCAGGTAAATTAGAGTTATTGCTAGGTGTGTTGCTTTGGAAGATCAGAAAGTAACAAGACGCTATCCAGGCTCTGTAAAGGTTACTTTGTGCCTGTCCCTTTAATTCCCATATACAAAGGAAGTAGTACCCATGGCAGCAGGTAGACACTGTGAGATAATGCCAAAAACTTCTGGGTAGGAACAGAAAGCTTCTCCTTTTATAATCTTTCCATTACATGTGTCACTTTTTGTCATTTGCCTTTGTCCATTTGCTTGGTGTTTTGACACTCTTTACTGTGGGCTTGTATGGTTTTCACACAAACACACAATCACCTTTATTCCCGGAGCTATGATTATTAGGTTGAAAACCCATGAGTGAAATCTATGAACATTTGCAGACTTAGATTCTAAATATCTCTCTCCTTCAACTCTTCTCTTTCTCCTTCCTTCTCTTTCATACCATTTCTCAACCCCACCATGCTGCCTCTGACATCATGATCTAGATTTGTTATTGTATTACAATAGGATCATGGCACACAGCCATGGCCCCATTTCTGTTTTGTCTAATAAAGGTTGTTATGAAACATAATTGTTCCCAGATACCTTGTCCTCTTGGGTAAAGAGATACCTGTATTTTCCCTTTTTTCTTCTCATTAATCTTGTGATTTGGAGACAAGAAGAGGGTATCAGATCCCATGGAAGTAGATGTTGGGTTATTTGAGCAACCATGTGGGTCTGAGAACAAAACTCTAGTCTTCCGCAAGAGCAGCAAGTGTTCTTAAGCACTGAACTGCTCTTCTAGCCTTTATATTTGGATTTGACATATTAAAGATTTTTTTTTTTACTTTTCTTCCATATTTTCAGTTTAGTTTTATTTTGTCATTGGATTATTTATTTTAGTTTTATTGTTATTTTATTTTAAATGGCATGTATTAGTGATTCAGCACTAAAATGATACCCCAAAGGAAAAAATTCTTCTCTCTCTCTCTCTCTCTCTCTCTCTCTCTCTCTCTCTCTCTCTCTCTCTCTCTCTCTCTGTGTGTGTGTGTGTGTGTGTGTGTGTGTGTGCGCACGCGCGTGTGTGTGTGTGAGAGTGGTTTGTGTGTGTGTGTGTGTGTGTGTGTGTGTGTGTGTGTGTGTGTGTGTGAGAGTGTATGTGTTTCTGTGGTGTTGTTCAAGTTTGTTCATATGAAGGCCTGAGGTTCATGTTAGGAATTGTAATCTCTCATCTGCTTCATGAATTAATGATAAGATGCCTCAATCAAACTCAGAGATTGCAAATAGGGCTACTTTTACTGACTACTGTGCTCTGGAAATTCCCATTTCTGCATTTCTGAGTTTCTAATTACAGGCAGGTCACTTGGAAAAGAAAACTCCCTTCCTCATGCTTGCCTGGAAAGTACTTTATCTGATGAGCCATTCCTGAAGCCCCTTAATATGTATTTATTATCAAAATATATTGAGCTTCAAAAATGAAATTAGCAATTAGTAAAACTTTTAAGGCTACCTTCCATGAAAGTTGTGCGAAGAACTTTATTGGCCTAAGGAGATAGCAGGGTCGGGAAAGCCCTTATTGTACAACCATTAAGACCTGAGTTCAAGCCATATAACCCACATTAAAAAGTTGGGCATGGTGACACATGCTGATAACACTGGCAATACATAGGTAGGCAGAGATAAGTAGGTCCTTGAGGCTTGCTGGCAACCTGCTGTAAACAAATCAGTGAGAACTAGGCCAGTGAGAGAACCTGGCACAAAGCACATGTGAACAAAACCTGAAGAATAACATCCAAATTAGTCCTCTCACCCTGCACATGCAAGTACATACATGCAAAACCACATGTATACATGCCGTATACCCCCCAAAATTACAAGGAACACTTTATCTCACATGTGTTTACAAAGTGCAATAGAGTTCTGGAAACATAACCCAAAATAAATTAAAATATTTTGGCATGAACCCAGGCTGATTTCTGACAAATGTATGCATTTGTATGACTCTGTGCATTGCTTATTTTTATTTCTCTTCTTCTCTCCAATAACTGTTCTTTCTCAGGACTGGGTTCCATGCCCTCTCAACTACATCTATCCTTTTTTTGAAAAAGACCCACCACTTCTCAGGTTAGCCTCACTGCTCATAAACAATCCCTAAAACACTCTTGACAAACACATCTTCCCCAAGCCAACCTGCAAGCCAGGAAGACAATCCCAGCTGTCATGCCAGGTATCAAAAAGTTTTAGTACTCAGCTGTTGGCCCTTGGTACCTTTCTTCTTTGAATCCTAAAACAGATGACTGTTGATAGTTAGAAATTTATTATAACCTCCTATTACGTAGATAGCTTTATTCTTAACAATGGTTTATGATGGTTGTAATATCTGCTTTTAATAGGTAGTAAAAAAGGTTCGTGGACTGAAATCATACTCACCTTCAGTGGAAAGTGAAGAGAAATAATTGATAAGAAAATTTGGACATTGAAAAAAAAGAATGGTTCATGACATCTTAACGAGAAATTATGGTGAAATGCCACTAGAAAATTAATCTTTAAACTTTGTGAGCTCAAAAGTTAAGAAAGGAAATATCATTTAAAAAAAATGTTTTCTTATTTTACATACCAGTCCTAGTTCACTCTTCCTCCTCCCCTCTTTCCCTCTCTCCCTTCCTCTCATTTTTCTCTCTCTCCCTCCCTTCCATGCCTCCCCCCAGGCCACCATCTCATCCTATCCCCCCCACTCCACAAGGAGAGTGTTGCCTTCCAGGAGGGGTCAACAAAATCTGTCAAGTCATTTGGAGTAGAGAATAGGCCCTCCCTACTTCCTCTAGCTTAAGGGATTATCCCTCCATGGAGAATGTGCTCCTAAAATCATTTTGCGTATCAGGGATACATCCTGGTTCCACCGTCAGAAGCCCTTAGACTGCCCAGGCCTTCTAACTGGGATCCATGATCAGGGGCTCTGAGTCAGTCCAATGCTTGTTTCCCAGCTATCAGTCTGGGGGCCCATTAGCTCCCCCTTGTTCAGGTTAGCTGTCTCTGTGGGTTTCTGTAGCCTGGTCTTGTCCTTCCTCTATGCATCTGGATTCTACTTTGGTCCAGTGTTTAGTTGTGGGTGTCTTCTGTTTCCATCAGCTACTATATGAAGGTTCTATGATGGTGGATAAGTTATTCATCAATCTCACTATCAGGGAAGGGCATTTCAGGTACCCTTTCCGCTGTTAACTCAAATTGTTAGTTGGGGTCAGTCTTGTAGGTCTCTGGACATTTCTCTAGAGTCAGTTTCCTCTTCAACCTATAAAGGCTCCCTCTTTTATGCTCCCTCTCTCTCTCTCTCTCTCTCTCTCTCTCTCTCTCTCTCTCTCTCTCTCTCTTTTTCTCTTCCTTTTCTCTTATCTTATCCTCCCCTTACTCAATCTCTCTAGTCCCACATGCTTCCCTCTCCTTCCCTCCTCTAAGAAATAAAATACATTGACAGAGATTTATATTTCAACTTTTGGCCTTCTACATATTTTTTATAATTGTATTGATTGCTAGTATGTTGATGAAATCTTAGCATAACTTAATATTCCATCATGTGACTGATATTTTCTCACATACGTTGGTTAAAAACATTGCTGAAAAATAACTTGAAATTAAGTATTAAAGTGTGGAATAATTTAACACTGAAATAAGTTCAGTTTGACCAATTTATCCACCTTATAGGGCTATAAATTGCACTGCTTCTAGTAAGCCCTTGTTAATTAAGAGCATTATAATGAAGTGAAACAAAATATCTGCTATGATTATCATAACCTTTCCTGAGTGATCTCTTAATAATTGGAAGTATAATGGCTAAGTTTAGTAGGTTACAACTAAATGCCGGGTTATATGTCTGTAATTGTTAAAGTTATAAGGGGAATATTACATAATCAATGTCATTCTAACATAATATCCACTAGGCCAAGCTAATAGCAACATATGTTGAGTTAGGCTGCTAGGAACTCCTTAAGGATGCAAAGAAAATGTGTTAAGACTCAGAAGCCAGGCATGGTGACACATGCCTATTAACCAGCACTTGGGAATCCAAAGCAGGAAAATCAAGAATTTGAAGCATTCATGGACTGTGTGAGACTTTGTCTCAAAAATGAATTATAAAATTTAAAAAGAAAATACTATGTGACCTTACAACACTATTCCTCCCCAAATTGGTATAATACCTACTTTTGTGAGAATAGTAGTGTCTGAAAATGTCTAAAAATGCACCTTAGTAAACAAAGTATGTAGTAGAAATGCTAGAACAAACCAAAATAAAACAAATTCTGGGTGGTGCTAGGCATTCACGTATAGTATTTTGGAAAGACCATACATAATTGTACTGAGATACCCACAGATCTAGTCAACACCTTTACTAGGCAGCAACCTCCTTCTGTTTCCCCTATAGACAAAGTTCTTGGATGACCTGTAGGGGGATGCAAACAAGCTCAGTGGGACTGAGGACATATAGCTTTGGTACAGGTACAAGACAGAACACTGCTGTGCCAGCTTTGAGAGACTTCTGAGTTTTACTTGAGTTTGGTGTGCATGCATTATACTGACCATTCAGTGGATTATACCTACTCCTAAGAAAATAACAAGACTTTGGCAATTAACTTAATTGAAACAAGGTAAATACTGGAGGAAATGTATTTGGATGTCAGACATCAGCTGTAGCAGTAGCCCTTTTGGTAGTGACTGACTAACAAATAAAATGAACAAAAGAAAACAACCAAACAAACTTGACATAATTAATATAAAATTTACCAGACCTAAGAATTCACTGAAAGGAAGATGAAAACATAATCTCTTCTGGAGTTTAACCATTTTTTTCAAGGAAGATTTCTAAAAGTTGTCTCTAGAGTAATAGAACAAATCATAAAATTCTCAAGCTCCTCAATGATAGGACCATTATCTGAGAAAACAACTCAATTAATGCAATCTGATGGGCTTCAACATCTGGGGTCCTCTGGAGTACCACTTGTACAATGTTTATGATATGCAAGTACTGTTAAAGTATATCAATGCCAATATACTGACCATAATGTGTGTTTACCCCTGTTGTAAGCCATGATATCAGTGAATAAGGCAGTTTCCCATTGTGCAAGTGAATTAGAAATAATGTAAGAAGCCAAAAGAACAAATTTGATTGTGTTTTTGTGAAGCAAAAGGGTATGATTTCATAAAGATATCTAGCTAGCTTTCTTGTGACAGTTCCTAAGTTTCATAGTAAAAGTTAAAAATGGCATATTAATATAACATGAAGGTAGGAAGCCTGAGTTATGTATATAGACTGTCTTAAGAGAACAAAAGTGTCAGGATATAGTCCTGTATGGAAAGTGTTACTATGTTGCTACATATTGCCAACATTCAAGCCAGAAAACCTAATTTCCACTGCAACATTTTGTAGCATCTTAGCAGTGATGTCAAGATGGCAAATATGTCAGAATTGTGCCAGTCAATCAATAGATACTTCAATTCTACAATAAAATTTGAGAGCAGTCTCAGGTAATCATGTTGGGACAATTTCCATTTATTTGTTTTAATCCTTGTTGTTATGGTCTCCAAGGGTGAGGCTTAGGAGACACTTTATGTTTCAGTTTGGGAAAATCATCAGAATTGTCCCCAAGTGGAGGATTTGTGGTGGATTTTACATTATGAAGAGCATTTCTTTTCCCAAAACTCTTAGATGTTTTTGTAACTATGTGACCAGTGCCACGCTTATTATGCTCCAGCGGAGGTTCACACTTTCCAACAGACAGGAAATGTTTCTCAAGAGTCAAGATATAGTCAATTGCATCTTGTACATTACAAGATGGTCCACTCACAATGATGCTAGAATTAGCACAGGTTCCCTTTGAAGGTACACGGATGTCTACTTGGAATTGTTCCATGATTTTATGGATGGATTTTCCACCAAATCCAATAATATTGGCACAAACCTGATGGTTCAGTGGGATTTCCTTGGAAACGTTTTTTTCAATCTTACGCAGCATTGTCATTATTGCATCTCGGGCTCCTAGGATGTTATCTTTAGAACCCGAAATGGTAATTTGATCTTGTTTTGGATTGACTCCTTTCTTTGGAAAATGAACAGTAACATCATATTCTGTGCAAATCTGGGAAATGAGTATACCTTTATTACCAAAGATCTTGGAATGATATTTGGTATCTAAACTGAATTTTTGCCTAAAATTTCTTAATGACCGGTCATCCATTTCCATTTGTAAAGCTTTTACTTGTTGTTGCAATTTCATCTTGGCTTGTTCTACATTTGCTTCAAGGCCCATAATAGATATAATATGAAAATTTCCTCCGGGTTGTGATACCTGAATATGAACTTCAAATTCCTTTATTAGCTGGCGTAACCCACTTCCTTTGTGCCCAATGATGTATGGATGTAGATGAAAAGGTACTTGGACTTCAGCAGTGACAGGAACAAGAGACTTCTCTGCTTGCTTGGCCATCTTGCAATTTTCTGTTTTACTCGAGATAGACATGCTGTCACTTTTTTTTGGAGCGGTTGATACAGGCCCTTTAGTGTTCTTCCCTTCTTTTTCTTTCCCAGTTTCCTGAACCTCTGGATGTATGTTTGTAGTTGGTTTTTCTGTTTCTGGAAATTTGATTTGACCCTTACAATCTCTTGCAATTTGTTGAATTCTAGAGCATATTGGTCCCATCATAAAAGGATGGAATTTTGGGGGAAAAACACGTGTTGTGACTTGCGAACCCAATGGTTCAAATACCTCCTGAATATGTTTCTTTGCTGCTTCAACACAAGGTTTTGCTCCTTTTATTGTAACTTTTGTACTCTGTTTTCCTGCATATGAAAAGGTAATAAACACACCACCGTATTCCTTAATTATTTCTTTTAAAAGCTGTCCCCTTTGCATGACAAAGTAATTGTGGAATTTGGGATTAATCATTATGCTGTCCTCCACCACGTTCTCCAGATCTTTTAGTAAAACCTCTAACTCTTTTTGCACATCTTTTACAGCCTCTTCTGTCCCTATGATGGTTACTGATTCTTGATCCTTGTTCTTAAAGGTAGGGAAAATGATACGTGCCCCTGTCTTCTCACAGACTTTATGAAGATTGCCACCATTTTTACTCATAAGAAATTGGTGATATTTTGACTTTACAGGGACAGCCACAGAGTAACTCTTTGCTGGCTCTTCTTCTGCAAGTTGCAGAAGTTTTTTCTTAACCTTTTCAACACTTTCTTCAGGGCCTCTAATAAGGAGTTTTTGAAGGCCCAAGTTGGTATTTGGAAAATGAATGTGGACTTTGCCGCATTCTGCCTTGATAGAACTAATCAAAGACTCTTTAGAATCAGTCAGGGATTTGTGTAGACTAGGAGGAATAGAAATTTCTACTTCAGAAAATTTGGCTGCATTTTTATGCATCGAGAGTATCCAGTTTCGAGTTATTTCATGTTTTTCTGGCTTTCTAACAGTGATATTATTCTCTGAGTTGCAGCTTGATGATGGAAAGTTTACTCTTCCTATTAAATTTAGGTTGGTAGCATGGTTTTCCCTTTGTAAAGACCTATTAGGATACACAATATATTGTCTTTTGGAAGTCATTGTTGTTTTTCAAGTACATGCAATCCAGATGTGTTGCATATCATTCAACAGCAGCTCCAAGACTAAAAAACCGCTTGTAGTTCTCTTTTAGCATATTACTGTATGAGAAAAATAAATACTTTCAGGGAATTACTTGTTTCAAAAGTAATCCATAGGATAAAGACAATAAAATGATTATTAGATTAATTAATTTTCATGAGGATACATTAGAGTTTCATGTATTTACCTATCCTTATATGAGTACAAGATAAGTTCAAATGATAAGAACTGTATGGAAACAAACAAGATATTTTCAAATGAAATTCATCTTTTAAGTATTCTTACAACATTCATAAACAAGTCTCATTGTTCCCAACCCAGAGTCAATATTTTTTTTTGCTTGTACCAGTTGTTGTTTCAAGATAATTATTGCAGATATGTAGTTATCTATATCTCTAAGGATAGTGTGTTTGCCAGTACTTGATATTTTCAGTAACATTTCTTAAAAATACATATCTTAGAGTTGCAAATAACTGTCTGGGTCATTAAAAAAAGAGACATGGAGCCATTATGGGGATTTACTGAGAAATGGGATATTGAGAGAATTGAGAGGAGTTAAGAATATAACAAGGAGAAAATATAGTAATTTGTACATTTATGAAAATATTATCATGAAATACAGAATGTATATGTATAATTAATACTGATAAAAGTAGAAAAACTTCATGCATTGTATGTGTTCAATTTATGGGATTTTAGTAAATTTAGAGTTTACAGGAAATACCTTTAACTCACTAGAGAAAGCTACCATTACCTACATGGGTCCCCCATGCTCACTTAAAAGAAATCCCCATTTTTACAACCATATACAGGCAAATAATATATTTTCCTTTTTTAAATTAATTTTTTACTTAAAATAAAAATTATTTTATTTTACATACCAAGCCCAGTTCCCTCACCCTCCTGTCTTCCCATTTTCCCTACTATCCTCTCCTCATACAGGGTGAGGCCTCCCATGGAGGATCATCAAAGTCTGTCACATCATTTGGGGGCAGAACTGAGCCTCCCCACAACTAGGCTGAGAGAATGTCCCTCCTTAGGGAATGGGCTCCAAAAAGCCCATTTGTGCACTAAGGATAAATACTGCTTCCTCTGCCAGTGGCCCCATAGACTTCCCAAGTCTCCCAACAGAAACCCAAGTTCAGGGGGCCTAGGTAGTTTTGTCTTGTGCAGTTTCCCCAGGTGTCAGTCTGGACTCTGACATGTATTTTGCCTGATCTGGGAGTTTCATAATAGTAATATATGGTCTGTACAGAGGATAAATCTCAACTACTTGTTTGAGTACTGTTTTGAGATCCATATTTGTTGAGACATAATACTATATCCTCCTTTAAATTCTGAAAAATACTTGATTTCTGTTTATACCAACCTTAAGAGTGTTCTGACTCACATTCTTTCCTGGGTCCACCTACTCTAGTAGAATTCTGTGCATTAAATTATTAATACCTGCTTCTTTCATACTTTCTTTTCATAGTGTTCTTTCCATATGTAATATAATTTAGATTCAGAATATCATTGAAATAACCACCAATACCCCCTCAAATGCACAATGCTATTATCTAGCTTCTAGCTTCATTGTGTGTATATGTATGTATGTATGTATGTATGTATGTATGTATGTATATATATATCAAATATCCCAGAGTTCCTTGAAACTTATTTTACCCTTTAAATAATTAATATCCATATTTTATTAATTGAACTATATTTGATTTTTGTTGGTTTGACTTTTTGAGACAAGGTTTCTCTGCGCAACAGCTCTATCTTTCCTGGAAACAACTTTTTAAGCCAGGCTTGTCTCAAACTCACAGAGGTCCAGCTGCTGCTCTCTCTCGAATGCTGGGATTAACAGCATTCGTCAACATAAGCCAGCTTGAACTGTATTGGAATTTTATGAATGTAAACTGATTTTCCTAAAACCTGCCAAGCACTTAATGCCCCTTTCTTAAATTTTATTCCTTCATTTTTCTCATGGTAACAAATTCTGTCTAAAATGCTTTAACTCCTCTCTTGAATGTTTTTCTAATTTACTATGCTGTTGCTAAACTACTCCAACATTTGATTGCTCCTTGTCTAATGTATTTGTCTTTGGGGACCAAATACATATACACTATGCTATAAAATTTCCTTTTCTACTTAACATCTTTTTTTAACTTTTAAGGTAGTATCCGTACTTTATCTTTCATTTCTTTGTAGAAACATGTTTTTAAATGTATCTATCTAAAGGAATATCTAAATTATTTATATATATATATATATTATGTGTATATATATATATATATATATATCCACTTCATCAGAAAGAAATTCTGAAATATCCTTATATAAATTATACATTTCTGTAGGCTTTCATAACTTATTAAATATAATTTCTAATTAAGGTTATGGACTTATACTTACTATGTAAATATTATAAGTAACAAAATGATAAAATAATATTGACTGTTTACTAAGTAGCTACATCAACTATGTCAGAAATGGATATAAATATAAAGATACATAATTTCTTACATGAACAGTATATTTAAATCATTCCCTGATTTTCTCCACTCCAGCTAATGTCAAGTCATCCACTTCTTCTCAAACTCATGACATTTTGTTATGCACACACACCAACATATACTTCATTTAGTATTGCTTATATCATATGTATCAGTTTAGGACTGCAGTGCAGAATATAGCTGAAAGTCAATTATTGTAGTATGGTTTTAATCTTTCAAATCATATTCAAGTCTCAACTGTAACATCATCTTCTAACAAAGGTCATCACAGAAGGGAATAAGGGCTTAATCTTTTTCTCTTATCTGTCTCATCTATATTATTGTTTTCAAGTGACAATTCTAATTTGGATCAGTGATTCCTACTCAAATCTTCCCCTGCCAGATATCATTATATAAAACATGTTGTCTGTTCATTATTGTATTTGCATCATCTAGAAGGATGTGTAACATATTCTAAGTGCTAAAACCTCCCTTTGGGGGGGAATTAAAATTATAATTAAAACATCAAAGGAAAACTTTACAAGATAATGTATTATGCATAAATTGACACTGAAAACTCAGTAAGAATACATATTTAGGAAAAAAGTGTTAAAGAGATAAATGTGCAGCTCAAATTAAGAAAAAATAAACCTTTTTTAATTTTGAGAAAAGTTTACGTATCTATGACATTATTGTACTTATGATATAATCAAGTAATAAAAGTGTAAACAATATTAAGCATTGACTAGCATAATTCTTAGTCTCAATTACTGTGAACTCATATTGATACTAACTGACACAAGTTTGGGAATTTAACTGATGAGTAAAACAATAATTGTTAGGAATGGACTGGGATGAGCAAGAAAGGGATTCAACTGATATAAATTTCAAATGGCAGAGTCAGATTTATAGCACTTAATAAATAAATAACAAATTTGCAAACCCTTTTCCAGAGTGTTTTAAAACATTGTTGTAATGCAGATGATCAAATGCAAAGCCTGGTGAATACTGGTGTGCAATAGCCCTAGACCTTAGTGCTAAATGTCACTAAGCCATAACCCTTAGACCTTACTTCTTAAATTCTAAGAAGCGAAATACATGTTTAATTTTATCAAGGAACATTCAAATAGATGCTTATACCATAGGTAGTCTTATAAAAAAAAAAAACACAAAGACACTTCAAAATGCTATATTCAACTTTTCATTGAATAATTTGTGAAAGAAGATAAATCAACATGTCAATATAAAGAGATATCAATGATCAAAATATTGAGTAAAAGGGTTTATAATTTTATAGCTCAATATCTGTATGTATAGTTAGAATAACATTTAAAAATTAAACAAATTTTCACATTGTTAGTATTTGTGGGTATATTTATACGCAGATGTCGTAAAACTATTTGTAGAAGGAAACATTAAACAAATACATTTGGGATAAAAAAGTATATGATATACATAATACATTAGTTCATAAAAGTTATTGTTAAAATTTTTGTCATAAAACTTTAAAGAAGCAAATACAAACTGATAAAAAGACTGTGGTTTATGTATTTTAGTGTATATTAAAACACACACACACACACATGCATATTAACATGTGCTAAATAATAATCAAAATATTGAATAAAAGGGCATATACATTTATAGCAGAATTCATCTCTACATGTAGTTAACTGTGTTACACATTGTCAATATTTGATGTCTGTGTTTGTAGACAAGTATGAATACATATACATATATATATACATGCATAATAAATATATAGTAACAAGACTTACCTATTTATAGATGTTAGTTCTCACAAATATTTTAACCTGCATCAAGTTTCCTTTGTAAACGGTTTTTGAGACTCTGTAGGCAAGGAGAGAGCCTTAGGTAAACGTCTTGTCACACAGACTAACACAAAATTTTTCTTAAATGCAAATTCATTTTTTCTCACATTGAAAATAGTTTTTCATTCATTATATCCTGATTATAGTTTCCCTTCCTTCTACAAATTCTTCCTTACTTCCCCTCTCATAAGAAAATTTTTATCACGTGGAAAGCACTTGTTATTGTACTTTCCTATTAAAATTTATTTAATTAAAAATTATGTGTGTGGATGTTTTGACAAAATCTGTGTCTATGTACCATGTGCATACAGTTCACACAGAGGTCTTAAGAGGTTATTGGATACTTGATCTGGAATTGCACATGTTTTGCAACCACCATGTGAACTGAACCCATGTCTTCTCCAAGAGGAACAATTGTTCTTAACCACAGAGCCATTTATCCAGGTTCAAATAATTGTAATTCATAGAAGAGTATCCAGACACCAGTAGAAATGATCATCCTTTCCTTGTCCTTCATATAAATATGTGGTCCTACTTTTTACAAAGGTTCTGTGTAGAAGATTACATTACTATCTTTAAGAAAACTATTTATCTGGATTATGATTTAGATACTTCATATGTTTTTTTAAATTGCAGTGAATACTATTGCTTAATCCATGAGGGTATTTTTTTAATCTATTGGGTCATATGGAAAAATATGTTGTAGATTTTCTTCCACATTATTTTTGAAAATCTACTGGTTGATGTGCAGCTCGATCATATTCCATTTACACAGAAATAATTATTTCCCAGGTTTTATACCAAATACCACTAAAACAATTGCATTGTAGAGCCCCCTGCTCCACCAGAAACCATGCTAGCACCCAGATCCTTAGGTAAGAACCCCAATCCTGGACCACAAACACTGCCATAGAAACCACCCTCCCATACCCCAATAGACTCTCCACTCCTCAGCATCCTATTCCATCTATGTACACCATGAGTAGAAACCAAATTCTCCACCAGAAGCACACCAGCAAACAGATCTCCAGAGGGCAATGCGGCACTCTGAACACCAGAGAACCACCAACTAGAAAACTGGTCAGTCTGGATGCCATAATCCCAGGTCCTAACTTGAACAAATATCCACTTTTTAATCAGGGGCAACCCAGGCCATCAGATCTCCACCCCTCATCTTGGGCAAAGGACCTCTATTCAACAACAGGCCACTCAGACAAGAAAAAAAACATAGAGGAAACAGAAACTAAGGAACAAAACACCAATGCAACAAAAACAAAACCAGAAATAAGAACCTACACATTTAATCAATATAAATCCAGATTCCTAAATACCAGTGTAAGAACATAATCAACAAAATTCTAGGTAATTTGTCTCCACCAGAGCTCAGTTATCCAATTAC
Source organism: Cricetiscus sungorus (assembly GCA_030556225.1). Classification (NCBI taxonomy): domain Eukaryota; kingdom Metazoa; phylum Chordata; class Mammalia; order Rodentia; family Cricetidae; genus Cricetiscus; species Cricetiscus sungorus. The sequence goes on along the minus strand of JANBXA010000726.1, from coordinate 47,703,297 downwards.
AGCAAACCTGAAAATTTCAACATAACTGAACACAACAAAATGACCTTAAAACCAACTTTATAAAGCCGATCAAAGGGTCCTTAACAGGAAATGAAAAAGTCCCTAAAGAAATTGAGGAAAATACAAAAAAAATGAGGAAATGAATGAGTCATTTAAAGAAAGCCAAAAAGACAAACATTTAAAGGAAATTAATAAAACTGTTCAAGAAATTTAAATGGAATTAGAAGCAATACAGGAAACACAAACATGGAATTATGAGACTGAGAAATCTAGATAAGTGAATAGCAACGGCAGAGGCAAGTATCAACAACAGAATACAAGAAATAGAAAACAGAAACTCAGGCATTGAAGATACAAGACAAGAAATAGATACAGTGGTCAAAGAAGATGTTAAATCCAAAAAATCCCTGGCACAAAACATTCAAGAAAGCTGGGACTCTATGAAAAGACCAAACCTAAGAATTATGGGAATAGAAGAAGAAGAACATAATAACAAAATCCCAGAATATTATTTTAATAATCTTATAGAAGAAAATTTTCCTGAGCCAAGGAATGATATGCCTATAAAGGTACAAGAAATTACAAAACACCAAGAGATTGGACCATAAAAGAAAGGCTCCTCATTATACAATAAAACAATAAATACACAAAACAAAACAAAAAAATATTAAAAGCTGCAAAGGAAAAAGGCCAAGTGACATATGTAGACAGTCCAATTAGAATTGTATATCCAAAACCACAGAGGAGACTCTAAAAACCAGAAGGTTCTGGACAGATGTCCTTCAGACACCACTGTAATATACCCTACAAAATTTGTAGTCACCATAGAAGGACAAAAAAAATGATGTTGCATGAAAAGACAATTTTAAACAATATCTATCCACAAATCCAGCCCTACAGAAGACACCAGAAGAAAAACTGCAACTCAAAGGTTAACTTTGCCCAGAAAAAAAAATAATCTCACACCATTAAAGCCCTAAAAAGGGAAACACACCCCCCACACACATGTAAACACTACCACCATCACCATCAACAACATTACAAAAATTAACCATCATTGTCCATTAATATCTCTCAATATCAGTGGATGTAATCCCCCAATTAAAATAAAACACAGAGTAACAGAATGGATGTGAAAACAGGATCCATCCTTCTAATACATATGGGACACTCACCTCAATATAAAAGATAGAAATTACCTCAAAACAAAAGATTGTAAAAAGATTTTTAAACAAAATGGATCTAAGAAACAATCTAGAGTATCCATTCTAATATCAAAGAAAATAGATTTCAAACAAAAGGTAATCAAAAGAGAATGATAATAATCATTAAAGTAAAAATCAACCAAGATAATTTTTCAATTCTTAATATCTATACAGAAAACACAAGGTCATCAATGTTTGTAAAGAAAACACTTCTGACATTTAAATCATTATTGTCCCTCTCACTATCAATTCACAGATTGATACTGAGAGACTTCAACAGGCCACTTTCAACAAAAGACATACCTTTCAGACAAAGAATAACAGAGAGATACTGGATCTAATACACATTATGAAGCAAATGGACCTAACATGTCTTCAGAACAATTCACCCAAACAGAAAAGAATATACTTTCTTCTCAGCACCACATGGAACAGTGTCAAACAACACACAAAAGAAAATTGAAATAACCACCTGCACCATATCAGACCACCAGAAATTAAAGCAGGATGTTAATAAGAGAAAGCCTAAAAACTTATCGAACCTGAATAAATATCTACTGAATAACTGCTGTGTAAAAGCAGAAATAAGAAAGAAATTAAGACTTATCAGAAGTCAATGAATATGAATGTACCAAACTTATGGGACATAATGAAATCAGTGCTAAGAGGAAAGTTCATAACACTAAATTCCTGCATAAATTGGAGAAATCTCATACTAGCAACTCAACAACACACATGAAAGACCTAGAACAAAAAGAAGCAAACACTGAGGGTGGGAGTTCAAACTTATACAGCAGTTTCGAAATCAGTATGGAGGTTCCTCAGGAAAATGGGAAAAGTGTACCTGAAAATCCAGTAATTCCACCCTTAGGCATATACCCAAAAAATGCACATTCATACAATAAGGACATCTGCTCAACTATGCCCATAACAGCATTATTTGTAATAGCTAGAACCTGGGAACAACATAGATGCCCCTCAACCAAAAAAATGGATAAAGAAAATGTGATACATTCACACAGCACAGTACTTACTCAGCATTAAAACACAATGGAATCCTGAAATTCCCATGGGAATGGATGGAACTAGAAGAAAGCATCCTGAGTGAGGTAACCCAGTCACAAAAAGACAAACACGATATTCAATCACTCATATATGGATTTTAGACATGGAGCAAAGGATTACCAACCTACAATTCACACCAACATAAAAGCTAGGAAACAAGGAGGATATACATGTTCCCCTGGAGAAGGGGAAAAAGACAAGATCTCCTGAGCAAACCGGGAGAATGAACGAAGGAGAGTGGGAGTTAGGAGAAAGAGAAGGGGAGAAGGTAAGGGGGAGATGTGGGCATGAGGGAACAGGAAGATTGAGACATGGAAAGATTAAAGGAGAAGAAGAAAAAAAATATTATAATAGAAGGAGCCATAATAAATTTAAAGATAAATCTGACACTAGTGACTTACAAGGATGAATCCAAATAAAAATCTAAGCAAGAGTGGACAGGCTACCTTTGAAGCCCTTCCATGATAATGAGATTGAGGAGAGCCAAACTCCTGGAATCCACTTACAGAGAGAGAGGAGTGATGGGCAAAGGGGTCAAGACCAGGCTGGAGAAACCCATAGAATCAGTGACCTGAGCAAGGGGGAGCTCATGCAACCCAGTCTGATAGCTGGCAAACCAGACTCAGACCCCGTGAATGTGGGTGTAGGTAAGGAGGACTGGGCAGTCTATGGGGCCTATAGTAATGGATTAATATTTATCCCTAGTATACAAATGGACTTTGGGAACCACAAAGAAGGAAAGTTTCTCAGCCTAGAAACATGGGGAAGGGCCTAGGCCCTGCCCCAAATGATATGACAGACTTTGAAGACTCCCAATGCAAAGCTTTACCCTTCCTGAGGATAAGTAAGAGAATATGCTGGGGTTTTGGGGGAAGGACAGAAGAGGATGAGAGGGTAAGGGAACTAGAATTGACATGTAAACATCTTTGTCCCAAATTTAAATAAAAAAGAAAAAACAAAAAAAGAAGAAAACACAGCTAAGAGGAGTAGATGACAGAAAATAACCAAAGAGACCTGAAATTAAAAAAAGAAAAAGACAAAAAGAGAACAATAAAAAGAATCAGGATAGACAACGCTCATCCAAACTAACTAAAACACAGAAAGAAAAATATCCAAATTAACAATATCAAAAAAGAAAATGGACACACAGAAATAGGCACCAAGGAAATCCAGATAATCATTAGGCCATACCTAATAGTCCTGTATTCCACCCAACTAGAAAATCTAAAAGAAATTGACAATTTTTCTTGAGAGATACCACTTATAAAAGGTAAATAATGATCAAATAAATAATCTAAATAGATCCATAACCCACAAGGAAATAGAAGGAGTCATTAAAAGTCTCACAACCCAAACTAATAAGCAAACAAAAGCCCAGTGCCAGGCAGTCTTATGCAAAAATACTCAAAAATTACTTTCCAAATCCAAAACCCATCAAAAAGAATATCCACCTTGATCGAATAAGTTTCATGTCAGAGATGCTAGGATGGCTCAGCAAATGAAAATCTGTCAATGTAACCATATAAACAAACTTAAAAAAAAATCATGATCATCTCATTAGATGCTAAAAAAAGAAAAAGAAAAAAAAAAAAACGCCCTTCAAGACAAAGTCTTGTAGACACCATGGATAGGAAGAACATACCTAACATAATGGAAGCAATATACAGGAAGCTGATAGCCAACAATATACAGCAAGCTGATAGCCAACATTAAATTAATTTAAATGGAAAGAAACTCAAAGCAATTCCACTAAAATTAGGAACAAAAGAAGGCTGTCTACTCTCTCCATATCCATTCAATATAGTACTCAAATTGCATTATTGTCTATTATGGTTCTAAAAAAGGCTATCCAGTGCAGACAGATAATTCTGTTTGATATTTAATTGTCATGTTAGATATATTTAAAAAGGAATCATCTTAGCATTCATGGCACACGCCTTTAATCCCAGCACTCAGAAGACAGAGTCAGGAGGATCTCTGTGAGTTCGAGGCCAGGCTGGTCTACAAAGTTAGTTCCAGGACATGCTCCAAAGGCAATACAGAGAAACCCTGTCTCGAAAAACCAAAAAAAAAAAAAAAAAAAAAAAAAAATTACTTTGATTTCACGAGACATTCCTCATGTAGACATAAGTTTTGAGGGGACAACATAATTATTCAATTGGTTTTTTAAATCTTTATTATTATATTTAAATTAAAAACAATCTTATTTTACATACCAATCCCAGTTTCCTCTCCCTCCCATGCCCTGCACTGACCCTGTCCATCCCATCCCCCATCCCATCCTCTCCCCAGGGAGGGTGAGGTTTTACAGGATGGATAACCAAAATCTGTCAAGTCAAGGCACTCCCTGCATTCCTAGGCTAAGGGAGTATCCATCCATGGGAAATGTGCTCCTGAAGTGCATTCATGCACAAGGGATACATCCTCCTTCCACTGCCAGAGTCCCCACAGATGGCCCAGTCTTCCTAGCTAACACCCACGTTCAGGGGTCCTGCTTTGCTCCTATGTTGGTTCCACAGCTATCAGTCTGGGGACCATGAGTTCCCTCTTGTTCAAGTCAGCAGCTTCTTTGGGTTTCTCCAGCCTGGTCTTAACCCCTTTGCTCATAACTTCTCCCTCTCTGCAACTGGATTCCAGGAGTTTCACTCAGTGCTTAGCTGTGGATCTCTGCTTCTGCTTTTATCAGCTTCTACATGAAGGCTCTAGGATGATATTTAAGGTAGTCATCATTCTCATTATAGGGGAAGGGCATTTAAAGTAGCCTCTCCACTATTGCTTAGATTCCTAGTTGGGGTCATCCTTGTGCAGCTCTGTACAAGTACCTAGTACCAAATTTTTCTTAAAACCTATAATGGTTCCCTCTATTGAGGTGTCTCTTTTCTTACTAAACTTACCTGTTTCCTCTAGTTCAGTTTGCATGCGTTCCTTTGCTGATAATTTATGAAACCATAAACTCACCTTTTATGTTTCCAAAACAATAGGTGATGATAGCTTCATGGAACTGCTGATTTGCCTCAATATGAAGCAAAAAAGCTGAAAATAAAATGGCAGTATTCAATTATCTGAAACTTAGAGTGTTCAGTATTTTTAAAAATGTCATCCTCTTATCAAACAAATGCCTTAAAATGAAAATGGATACACACACACACGATATATATATATATATATGAAATATGGATGTATATATGCATATATATGTATATATGTATGTATGTATGATGAGGAAATAGGGCTTTGGACTACTAAAAGTCCTCTATCCCAAGTAAAGTTCAAAATATACCACAAATTTAGATTAAAATGCCTCTACCCAATGCTACTGCAATAATAAAACTAAAATGGTTTCATTTGGTCTTCTGAAAATAAGTGAGTCTGTTGCTTCTTGTAGGATTTACATATATTCTCATATAATAAAATGTGAGTGTATTAAAAACCAGAAACTAATGTGGGCTTCCTTCTAGGTAGAAGTCACATTATTTAATAAATGGTGTATTTTTTTGCAATCTCATTTTCAATTTAAAACATTCATTTAGGTTTTATTCATACACATGAAGAAATACTACAAGATTTTGTTATTTAGTATTACAAATTGGCACAATTTCCCTGAGCAAATTTGGCAAGTATTGTAAAATCTTACAATGAGGTAATTTAATGTTAACACTATCAAAATGTTTAACATTTTTCGTGTATTTTAACTATTGATTGAACATAAATAAATTTTGTTTAATCAATAAGAAAGTTTGCCAACTAAATTTTAAAATTTTGAAACAAAAACAATTTTGATTACATGTACAAATATTTTCCTGTGTGAACCTTTGTGTATAGGTATGTAAATATTTCCCCTGTAAATGGTGAAACTAATCGCTATCAAATAGGTTCATATTATCCCTAAAGCACTGTATGCAATAGTCCAAAGTCATGTAGATCACCCTGGAAAATTCTTAATACTATAGTATTTAATTTTATACATTAAATATTTAAGTATTTTTATACATTTACAATTAAATGTTAGCTCAGTTGATGACAAGAATTTTTGGTAGCATCCTTTATGTATGTCAACCAATTTATGTCTCCTAATAATTTAATATGGTACATTTCAACTCCAGAATTTTACAAGTATTTTTTTCTCTTCCAATATTTCTCAATTAAAATTCAAAATGTGTGTAATGTAATTTGTCAAAGTGTTATGAACATTACTCTAATCAAATTCCTATACATGATGCCAGGAAAATACGAAATCACTAAAAAGTTCTTATGGACTTTGTGATATGGCACAAAAAATAATCTAACATAAGTTTGAAAATGCTCACATGATCCTACTTCATGATACAATAGTAATGATATAATACACTCAGAGAATAGATGAAAATTGAATAATCATGTACAAATATTAATATTATTTTATGCAGAAGAAATTTATATGATATACTTATAAAATATTAAAATAATAGTGATAGTAATGCTAGTATAAATAGTAATTATATGTTCATATTAAAATATTTAATAACAAGATAAAATAATATTTAGTAGGGAACAAATACTTAAAATATGGAATTGTACACAAGAATCTAGTACATGTGCAAAGAATCAGATTAGGAAAGAAAATATATGGCCTATTATGGACAATTTATAAAATGCTTATCACCTGAGGTGATTCCATTATTTTACAAGTAATTTACCAGGCCAATTTTAAATTTTGAGGAAATCAGTTCTCACCTGATAAAGACAAGCCAAACTAAACACATATTCTGAACATTAAGATTGAAAGAATCTAAGACATTAATTGTGTGTATATATATGTTGCATGATAATTAAAAATACCAACTGAAGATCATACACAAATAAAAATAAGTGAAAGATATTGTGAGATAAAACATATACAGAATATAGACATGATAAAGTAATAATATTGAAGTTGTATTGACAGAAATTAAAAGATATATGAAAATGTACTCTACAAGCAAAATATAAAGAAAAAATTTAAAAATAGAACAAAAATGAAGATTAAAATGAAGCATTCTCATGCTGTATGCTAGAATAATAAAAATAAAGAACCCAGTATTTCTAGAATCTTCCATAAGAATAGTCAGTCAAATATAAAACAAGAAATCCATGAGTCCACAATTCTAATAAAGCAATAAAAATGTTTTACCTGCTTACGAGTGAAATATCTGATTTTATAATGTCCATTAGAAACACTGAATTTACCAAGTTTGAAAGGACAATTGAGGATTGTGCGGAATTTGACTCACAGTAAAGTCTGACAAACACAACCATAATATAGTACTAAGGTTGACCTAGATTAATAGTGAATGCAAAGACAAACTCAAATATATGGAACTTGGAGAAATATGACAAGAAAATTATTTAAGAAAGTCTATTCATATGAAGATAACTACCAAGAAGTATGAATTTGAAAAAGATTATGACTTCACAATGAAAAAGAATGTCAAGATGGCTGCCAAGTTCCACACTTCCCAAGTTTGGAACTTCAGAGTTTCTTTTAAAATACTAAATCTTAACACAAACAGAAAATAACACATTCTAATAATAGGTTATTAATTATATTGTGAGGACATAGTAATTTTAAAGAGTAATCATGGACTCAGAAGTAGCCATAAGAGACTATTTAAAAATTAGACCAACCAATTACAACAAAATACAAAAGTAACTAGACTCAGAAGACATAAAGAGTTGCCTCAAACCAGTGTGTAACCTGCTAGAACTCTTAAAAGTAAAAGTTATTTATCACCAAAACTAAAAATAAAATGTTAACAAATACCTTACCTGGAAATGATGAACTACCAGACTGGACTAAGTTTGGCTTTACTGAGTATACATGAAGGTTCCCATGACAATAGAATTTTGAGGGAGATGACCTCACAAGGAGTATGACAATCATGATGGCTAGATATTGCCAGTGCCAGAAAGGGATAAATCTGTGTTATAAAGTTTTAGACAAGCAACTGCAAGAAATTTAAAGACAAAAGAACAAATATATTCACATATCTGAATAAAAAACTTTTAGAGGAGAGTATTCAAAATAATTTAACAAAGTAAATACAGAATGACAAGTATATGTAAGTGCTACAAACTGACTGTTATAATCACATTCAACAATTTTTTTTATTTCTGAAAGAACAACTTAGACATCTATACCCATACTTACTAGAATATCAATAAAGGGAATACATAAACATAGTATTTATATTTAAAGTGGTTGGTATATCCCTCAATGAATATAATCTTTTAGTATTTCATAACAAATACGGTAATATAAATTCAAAATGTTTAACCACTGTTATTTGAATTTTACTTCATTTCAATATTAGAAAATATAGAATATATTGGGTTAATATATGTGAACACAGACACAAACATGTTATTAACAAACTGTGACAGAAAAACTTGTGTTGGTTATTGTAAGGATTCAGGCATTACACTGGCCTGCCCCTGTAACTTGGCAGAGTACACTCAGGCAGTACTCTAGTCAGCCCAGGGTTCCATGAGTACTAGTCTGCAAGCAGGTGTAAAGGACCCCTTTGAAAGTCAGACCCCTGTCCACTTAATTTCTCTTTTGCTTTCTCTTTTTTGCTTTCTTTTTTACTCTCTCTCCTGCTTTCGGTTGACCACCAGCTACTCCTTTCTTTTTCTCTCCCCTTCTCTTCTCTTCTGTTCCCAGTGCCTCTAAGTCTCTTCTCTCTAACTCCCCTTTCCAAATAAACTCCTCATTCAAGCTCTATTTGCCTGGCGTGTTATTCCCTCCCACCTAGGTCAACCTTACCAGCTATGCAACCAGCTATGATCTCCCACATGGTCTCCTACCTTGGGACCCCACTGATCTGGAACACTCACTCAGGACTACCCTCCCACCCCTTCTCTACTTCTGTTCCTATAACTGTAACTAAAGAAGAACAGTTATAATCCTCATTTCTTCAAAATGGACTTTGCTTGTCTATAAAACCACCTTCTTTGAAAACCAGCAAGCACTTCAGTGAGTTGTGGTTCTTTTTCTGGAAGGATAAACCATGGTTTCATCCCTAAAGAGTGTATCTTTTTCATACTGACTGGATTGAGTTATTGCATTTTTCCATTGATCTTATTAACAGGACATGGCAAGACTATGGGATTCCCTATTGTAGTGGACCTCAACTTTTCTAATGCTTCAACCCTTTAATGCTACTTCATAGGTAGAATTTTTCAACTGTTATAAATTGTAATGTAAATGTCTATGTTTTCTGATGTGTTATGTGATCCTTGTGAAAGGGTCATTTGTTACGGGCAGGCTTTTCCCACCGGCTGTCTGACTCCCTCTTTGTTCCTCCCCGCTGGCCTCCCAGTCCTGTTGCCACGGTCCCGCTGCCATGTGAGCCCCAAATAACACTCAGAGACTCCGTATTTGATACAATCCTATTGGCCAATGACTATCATTGTTAATGGGCTAGCTCTGTCTTAATTATTAACCCATTTCTACTTATCTAAATACTTCCACGTGGTCATCATATTGGGGAGCCATGGCCGGCATCTTTCTTCCTCCCCAGTCTACATATTGACTCCTCCTTACCACTTTTTCTTTTCTCCTTGTCTCCTAGCCCTGCCTATCTTGTTTTCTCATTGGCCCAGCGGTGCTTTATTAATTACCAGTATGAGAAACGTATTTACAGAATAACATCTCCCATCAGTCATTTCACCATCAAAGGGTTCACAACACAGAAATTGAGAACTACTCCCCTAAACATTCTCCTACACTCCAGACATAACCCTCATTGCTCCACTGTGGAAAAGCAGTGAAGTTTTTCCCTGACAACATGGGTCAGTCATACCTCCTAACAATCTTATTTCTGTCTTAGCCTATTGACTCAAGACATAAGAAAATCAAATTATCAAAGGGAAAAATCTTAGTTCTCAATTCAATGTAATATTCATTATAACTCCTGCTGGGAAAACCTTCTTCCACCATGGAACAAATATTTCTAGGATAGTATACATTAGGTCATGAGAATAGGAAGACTATTTTAAGTGTGCCACTAGGAGTGATAGTGAATGTAATAATTCGTACTTCCACCCATTGATTCCTAGAACTGTGATTCCCGGCTATAAAAGAAAAGGAACTATGTATCTGACACATATTCAATATATATACTACCTTCTGAAGAACAACCCTCCTGCCCTCCCAGCTACTGTATTTGTCACTGTAATTATGTCTTTAAAAGGCCATGCCATTTTTTTCTAGCAAGCCAACTGCATAAGGATAGTGGGGAATAGAAGCATGGCCTTACTGCTTTATTTCTTAGGCCAGAAAATGTGTGTTCTATTCAGTGGTGATGTTTTGTGGAATGCAAATTTTGTGAGCACTCTCTGAGCCTACAGATGGTAGTTAGTTTTAAAAGAAGAATTAATTATATGCAGGAAAGGCAAATCTACAACCAGCATAACTATCTTTTCCTGTGAAAACAATGGATGGCCTTTTCAATAATGTATGACCCTGAACAGGGTCAAAGTAGCACTATCACTGACCAGATCACTGACTGGACATGACACAGAATTGTGCTATATTGAGGGTTCAAGGTTGGTCTTAGTCCCTGGAAGCTTTGGGATTCAGGAGCAAACTTTGACAGGTCAGTCGTGATGAGTGGACATCCAACTTGCTAAGTCCATGCATAATCCCCATCTCAGCCGTGCCACTGTCTTCACGGGTCCCCTGAACAATGAAAGGAATAGATGAGGAAATAGTTCAACTGCCCATGGAATGGGTCATCTTACCTTATACTACCTAGTAGAATGCCTCCTCAGCTAAAGTCGCGTTTTGATGAACATTCACATTGATTACAGGAATATTGATATTACTTCACCATTTGGAGTTTTTAATCTATGTACCATTTCTAAAAATATCTTTTTCACTAATTTTCCAATCATACTCCATCTACATCCCTGACAATCCAGCTAAAATATCAGCTTCATCTGAAGAATCATTATACAATTACAAGTCAAGGAAATTTTCCTCCCAAGCATAATGTATGATCACATGCACTATGCCAAATTTGGCACACTATGAAAATTTCTATTTGTCATAATATTAGGGGTTGTCTCAAAAAGAGGATATAATGTTGCAGCTGTCAATATCTGTTGGATACATATAGAACAATCAGTAAACTTAAGCCTGTCATCTCTTCCACTGTCAACCAATTATAGGGCCCACTCCATGAGTCTATAATACATGCTTGAGTACAGCAGGCATTATAAATAATTTCTGTAAGTTCCTCATTCTTAGATATATTGTCAAACCATTTCTTTAAGGATGTTTTATGGATTATCAAGCCAATAGCAACTAAGGATAAGAGTAAACTCATTCCAGGTAGTTCTATAATTCCATCCATAGTAGAAATGAAAAAAAATAAATTTATTTATAGTAATATTATCCAATATTGGCATTGGATTTTCATTCATTCATTCATTCATTCATTCATTCATCAGCTTAAATTGCAAAATATCCAGAAATTTACCTAAGGAAGATTGAAGTCTGGGTTTTTGCTGCTTTGCTCCTTGACCTTAAGTTGCAATAGGTGGGCATAAGAGAACAGGAGGATTGAGACACAGAAAGAATAGAGGAGAGCAAGAAAACAGTTACCTTAACAGAGGGAGCCATTATAGATTTAAGGAGAAATCTGGCACTAGGGAAATGCCCAGAGATCTGAAAAATACTGATCACAAATAACAATCTAAACAATAGTGGAGAGGCTACCTTTAATGCCCTTCCATGATAATGAGATTGATGACTACCTTATATATCATCCTAGGGCCTTCATTTAGTAGCTGATAGGAGCAGAAGCAGACACAACTAAACACTACCTGCATGGGACTGACACAGACCCCTGATCTTGTGTATTAGTTAGGAGGACTGGGCAGTCTATGGGGCCTCTAGTAATGGATCAGTATGTATTCCTAGTATAGGAATGGACTTTGAGAGCCTATTCCACATAAAGGGATATTTTCCCAGCCTTGACATATTGGGGAGGGCCTAGGCCCTGTCCCAAATGATAAGACATTTGAAGACTCCCCATGGAAGGCCTCACTATCCCTGGGGAGGTAAAGGGGGATGTGCTGGGGTTTGGTGAGGGTGATAAGGTGGGATGGGGAGGGTAAAGGAACTAGGATTGACTTGTAAAACAACCTAATTTCAAATTTAAATAACAAAAGGAAGAAAAACAAACAACAGGTTGCAATACCTAAGTTTGCCCAGCAGGTGTTGAGGGTGTATCACCAAAACAAAATCCAGGGACAAAGAAAATCCTTCCTGTTTTTTGTCTTTAATGAATTAAAGTATGTAATTTCCAGCATCCTGGTCCTGCATCCATCCATGGAAGGAAGGAGCCCACCTTCCAGCGTCTTGCTCAGACCTACATGAGGACTGGGGACTACACACAGGGTAACATGTCCCAGCAGACCAGACCATCCAGAGTCTGCCAGCACCCTAGTTCCACCTCCACCAGCAGGGAGAGGAGAGCCATGGGAGTATTGGAGCTGCTTGCACCCACCAGAAAAGAAACTTGGTCCAATACCCACCAGGAGAGGGAAAGACCCCACTGGTACACACTGGAAGAAGAGATGGGTAGGTAGAATAAGAACACAGTCAACAACAGAAATATCAATATGACACCCCAGAGTCTGGGGACGCCACACCAGCAAGACCTGAATATCATAACACAGATGAAGCAGAAGAGAATGACCCTAAAACAATGTCATGAAGATGATAGAGACACTAAAAAAGGAAATGAGAACATCCTTTAAAATAATGAAAGAAATGACAAACCAAAATTTTCCAGAAACAATTCAAACAGTGCAAGGTTTGAAAGCTGAAAGAGACAAAAACAAAAACAAAACAACCAACACACACACACACACACACACACACACACACACACACACACAAAACCCAAACCAAACCAAACCAAACCCCCCAAAAAAAAAACAATAAAAATCAAAACCAAAGTCTGAGGGAATGCTGGATGCTGGGAATACAAAAGCTGGGTAAAAGTCAGGAACTACAGATGCAAGCATAACCATCAGAATACAAGTGATGGAAGACAGAATCTCAGGCATTGAAGATATACTAGAAGAAATAGGAAATTTATTCACCAACCCCCATGTGACAGAGGGCTAATTTCCAAAATATAAAAGGAACTAAAGAAACTAGTTACAGATACACCAAATAATCCAATTAAATAGTTGGATACAAAACTAAATAAAGAAGTCTCAATAGAGGATTCTAAAATGCCTGAAAGTTGCTTAAGAAAGCGATCAACAACCTTAGCCATCAGGGAAATGCAAATAAAAACTGCTCTGGGAGGGAGAGGGAACTGCGATTGATATGTAAAATAAGAAAAAAAAAGTGATATATACATGGTCCCCTAGAGAAGGGGAAAGAGTCCAAGATCTCCCAAGCAAATTGGGAGAATGGGGAGAGGAGAGAGGGATTTAGGAGGAAGATGAGGAGAGAGGTAGGCAAGAGAGAACAGGAAGATTGAGTCGGGGAAAGAAAAGAGCAAGACAATAGATACCATAATAGAGGGAGCCATTATAGGCTTTAAGAGAAATCTGGCATTAGGGAAAGAGATCTACAAGAATGACCCCAACTAAAAATCTAAGCAATAGTGGAGAGGCTACCTTAAATGCCCTTCCCCAATAATGAGATTGATGACAAACTTATACGCCATTCTAGAGCCTTCATCTAGTAGGTGATAGAAGCAGAAAGAGACACCCATAGCTAAACACTGAGCTTAACACCTGGAATCCAGTTGCAGAGAGGGAGTAGTGATGAGCAAAGAGTCAAGAACATGATGAAGAAACAAATAGAAACTGCTGACCTGAGCTAGCAAGAGCTCATGGACTCTAGTCTGATAGCTGGGAAACCAGCATAGGACCAACCTGAATGTGGGTGTTAATTAGGAGGACTAGGCAGTCTATGGGGCCTCTGGTAATGGATCAGTATTTCTCCATATTATATGAATGGACTTTGGGAGCCCATTCCGCATAGAGGGATACTCCCTCAGCCTAGACACATGGGGGAGGGCCTAGGCCGTGCATCAAATGATATGACAGTCTTTGAAGACTCCTTATGGAAGGCCTCACCCTTTTTGGGGAGCAGAAAGGGGATAGAATGTGTTTGGTCGGGGGAACATGGTATGACAGGAGGGTGCAGGAACTTGATTCAAATTTAAATAAAAATAAAATAAAATATTAATTTCTTTTATTTTTTTAATTGGTTTTACTTTCCAACTACACTTCTCCCTCCCAAACCTGCTCCCATTGCTCTCACCTGTTCCCACCTACCTTTCCCTTTCCTGTAGCTGACCCACAGTTTACTCCTCCCCATGGGTAAGAGCTCCCATGAGGGGTCAATATACTCTGGCACAATTGGTTCAGCTAGGTCAGGCCGCTGTCCCACGCATTAAACCTGGGCATGGCATCACACCATGAGGAATAGACTCCAACAAGCTCGCTCATGTATCAGGATTGTATCGTGGTCCTACTGCCACTGAGCATGGCATCTTACCCTAAGGATTGGGATCCAACAAGCCAGCTCATGCAACAGGTTTTTCAATTAGTCCCACTACCAGGGGCCCCTCTGACAGTCCAAGCTTCATAACTATCTCTCACATGTGGAGGGCCTGGTTAGGTCCGTTGAACTCTCCCCAGTTGTAGCTCTTGAGTTCATGAGTTTCCATGAGCTTGGTTCACCTGTCTCTGTAGATTTCTCCATCATGTTTTTGACCTCCCTTGCTCATATGTTTCCTCTTTCCTCTCTTTCCCTGGATTCCCAGAGGTCAGTCTGGTTCTTGGTTGTGGATCACTGTGTCTGGTTCCAGCAATTACTTGAAGAGGGTTCTATGATGATGGCTGGGGTACTCACTAATCTGATTACATGGGTAGTTCAGGCATCCTCTCTGCTATTGCTAGGAGTCTTAACAGGGTTCCTCCTTGTGGATTCTTGGGAGTTACCCTAGCACCAGGTTTCTTCCTAAGCTCATACTGGCTCTCTCTATTAAGATATCTTTTTAATTGCTCTTCCACTGCATTCATGTATACCTCAGCCATCTCCTTCCCTCCTGCTCTCATACCCCCTCTTCTCCTCCTTGGCACCCCCATCCCCAGGTTCCCCTGTAGATACCATCTAATTTCTCTTCCCAGTGTGATCCATGTGTCACTTATGGACTTCCTTGTTACCTAGCTTCTGTAGAGCTGGTTATACTTTGATTTACAACTACTATCTACTTATGAGTGAATACAAATTGTGTTTGTCTTTCTGAGTCTGGGTTACCTCAATCAAATTATTTTTCTAGTCCCATTCATTTGCCTGAAAATTTCATGAGGTCATCATATTTTACCACTGAGGAGTATTCCATTGTGTAAATGTACCAATTTTCCTTTTCCATTCTTCAGTTGAGGACCATCTAAGTTCTTTCCAGGTTCTGGGTATTACAAATAATGCTGCTATGTACTATGTTGATCAAGTGTATTTCTGCTATGATTGAGCATCCTTTGGGTAAATGAGCAAGAGTGGTACACTGGGTTTTGAAGTATATTGATTCCCAATTTTTTAGAAACTTCCATACTGATTTTCAAAATAGCTGTGGAGGAGTGTTCCCCTGACTCCACATTCTCTCCAACATATGCTGTCCTCAGTATGTTTGACCTTAGCCATTATAAAATTAAGTAGACCAAAAGTTTATATATTTTAATAGAATTTTAATACAGTTATAATTATATAACAGCTTTTATGATAAAGGGGCATTAAGAGCATGATGGGCAACCCCACTGAGAGTGCTGACACAAACTCCTGGGAGCACATGAACTCTGGACCTACGGCTGGGAAGCCTGCATGGGACAGACTTAGGCAGTGTGCATCTGTGTGAAAATTGTATATCTTAGTCTGTTTGTGGGGCTCTTAGAAGTGGAACCAGGACCTGACCCTAAGGTATGAGCTCCTCTTTGGAACCTATTCCCTATGTTAGGATGGATGCCTTGCCCAAACTTGATGTAAGAAGGAGCTTGGTCCTGCCTTAACTTGATATTGTCATGAATTGTTGACTTCCACAGATGGTTTTACTCCTTTTGAAAGGAGACTAAGAAAGAGTAGACTGTAGTTGAAGAAAGGAGGGTAGGAGATGGAAGGGGAGTATATATGGGAGGTGAAACTATGGAAACAACAAAAGTAAGATTTTATAAATAAAAATATGAAATGAATTATATTGGTTTAGTAAAGTGGTGATTTGTGTTTGTTACCTTAAAGCTTTCAGAAAGATTTATTTTTTCTAAATATTAATGATGATATGTTGTGGAAAGTTAACTTTCTGGTCCTCCAATGTTCCCCCCCACCAACCCACACCCTATCTCCTTTCTGCTCCCCAGAGAGGATGAGACCTTCCATAGGGAGTCTTCAAAGTCTGTCATATCATTTGGGATAGGGCCTAGGCAGTGCCATGTATGTCTATATTGTGGGAGTATCCCTCTATGTGGAATGGGCTCCAAAATCCATTCATATAATAGGGTTAAATACTGATCTACTAGAGGCTCCATAGACTACTTAGTCCTCCTAACTAACACCAACATACAGGAAGTCTAGGTTGGTCCTATGCTCATTTCCAGCTATCAGACTAGAGTCCATGAGCTTCCCCTTGTTCAGGCCAGCTGTTTCTGTGTGTTTCCCCATCCTGTTCTTGACCCTTTTGCTCATCACTCCCCCCTCTCTGAAACTTGATTCTAAGTTTCAGATCAGTATTTAACTGTGAGTGTCTGCAGATCAGTGCTTAGATGTGGATGTCTGCTTTTGTTTCCAACAGCTACAGGATGAAGGCTCTAGGATGGCATATAAGTTAGTAATCAATCTCATTTTCAGGGAAGGGCATTTAAGGTAGCCTATCCACTGTTGCTTAGATTGTTAGGTGGGGTCATTGTTGTAGTTATCTAAACATTTCCCTGGTGCCAGATTTTTCTTAAAACCTATAATGGCTCCCTCTATGTGTTTTCTCTTTTACTTTTTCTCAATCTTCCTGCTCCTTCCTACCCACCTCTCACCTCCTTTTCCTCCACCCATACTCCCAATTTGCTTGGGAGATCTTGTCCCTTTCCCCTTGTCCAGGGGACTATGTATGTCTTTTTTAGGGTACTCCTTGTTTTCTGGCTTTTCTGATAGTGTGGAACACAGGGTGGTAATTCTTTGTTCTATGTCTAAAAACCATATAAGATTGTATAAATACCATGCTTATCTATTTTATTACTGGATTACCACACTCAGAATGGTTTCTCCAGTTCCATCCACTTTCTTGTGAATTTCAAGATTTCATTGCCCCCCCCCCTCCCCCGGAATAGTACTCCATTGTGTAAATGTACCACATTTTCTCCATCCATTCTTCACTTGAGGGGCATTTTTGTTGCTTCCAGGTTCTCGCTATTACAAATAATGCTGCTATGGAATTCTCAGCACTAAATGGAACATCTATACCTAACCGTCTCCTCCTAGGGAGGCTGAGGATTTTCTTCAGAAGAAAGCATGGGGAGAGTGTAAAGAACTAGAGATGGTGGTCACTATAAGGAAACGGTGTCTTCTGAACACAGCAGGGCAGCTGTGACAGCATGCATAAATAGGGAGCAAGTTCACACCAGAACAAATTCCAGAATGGAGAGGAGAACTGGATGATGTGACATCCCAGTCCTAGCCAAGAAGGTATTTGCGATGGTTAGCTGCTATAAATGAGCTAGTTAGGTTTCTCTAAGAGTACAGGCCCTGGTAAGCCTGCCAAATGCCAGTGAAAGGCTACATGGCCAAGAAGAGAGGAGCAACACAGATTGGTGGTGGAAAAAATAAATTAATTAAAAGAGTACAATGGTAGCATGTGTACTTTGGCAGTAACTAATACATCTCTAATTGGATTGAAAGCCCACTGAGTAGAAGGAAACCTCCTGGTACTGGAAACCTACTTAACTAACTACCCCAGGCTAATGAAGTTATGGGTCTTGGAAGAAAATCTGCCACCAATGTAGTGGTAACCACAGTCGCCCTGCCAAGGTGCACAGGCCAGCCAACATGAGCATGCATGGCAGGCACTTCCTCCCTGGGCCAAGCCTGCCTCCATACCCAGAGACTGCTGGTGGAGAGACACCTGGCTCAGAGACATCGATGAGGAAAGGACAATGCAGCAGAGTTAGACAGCTGAGCCATTGGGACCTTGGGATGGGGTACAAAGGCAGGTCTAACTTCCTTAATAAACAAGTCTGCAGCACACTCTGCTATTCACCGACTCCCAGTGCCTGAGTCCTTGGTACAATGTCTTCTCACCCACTCCCCCCTCAAGGGGTGTCTGAGCAAGTAACCTGCAGTACACCACCACTTTGTTAATCCAGCATAAGCTCTAAGTGCATTCCAATATTGTACTTTATATCCACAGCTAAATTTTGTTTTCACCTTTCATCAATAAGAATTTTTTATACTGTGGAAAGAACTATCACAGAAAATCACAACCCTCTAAAATTCAGATTTGTAGGGCCCAGGGAAACTGGCACATGCTCCACACAACTCCTGCTCAATGATCACTGCAGAAAGATTTTTACCAGCAGGAAATGGAGTTTGCTGCGACATTGTATCTCCTATAAATGTCAGAAGGTGTACCGCAAGTTTCACCAACATGGCTACCTAAACGTGACCTAATCAAAGAGGACACCAATAAATATTCAGACATCAAAGGGGAGAATTCATGTGGCCTCAACTGAAGACAAGGAACGACAGGCAGCTAAGGAATGCTGAGAGTGAAAGAAGTAATCTTACCTAGGGAAAAATCGTATAAATTGGTTATCCACCAGCAAACGGTCAGCCATGAACACTTATACATACAAATATCATTATACAGGCTGAGAAGGCAGTGTTTACCTATATAGAAGTACTTATGAGAATATATACATATAAGTAACAATTAAAGAAAAGGAGACCATGAATTTGAAAGGCAGCAGTGGCCATGGTAGAGAGGGATTGGGGGAAGGAAAGAAAAGAGAGAAAATGATGGAGTTTTACTATAATCTTAAAAAATATACAGTAAAAAGCAAAAAGGGCATGAAATTGACTATATGGAAAGGGGTTAACACTACTGTACCTTAGAGTACCATGAAGAGCTAAGCATGGAGGCTAAAAGAGCATCTATTCAGAACACTCAGAAATAGTCAATTATGCTAAATTACAATGAGATTTCAAGGAACAATGAAAATGCATAAATGCAGTAAGATGGCTAAAGAACATGGAGGGTCTTTGAGAAATGAGTCACCCAATCTAGAAAAGAAGGCTAAAAATCAATCTTCAGTTTCAACTCTGACCACTGCCCACAGGATGGAAATCAAAATACCTATTGGAAGTAATTGGAATCAGGCAGCTGGAAGTAATTGGAACAATGAGAATATGTATGTGAGATAAGAAAGGAAAATCTTCCAGTGGAGGAAGCAATTAAACTACTATCAATAATGTTTGTTCCAGCAAACAAGGAAAATGGTGTGTTCTGCTGTGTGTCTTCATTCTTCGATTGTCAACACCAATGCTTGTAATCCTTGAAAGTATCTGTTTCTGGATATCTCTACACTTGAAGGATAGAATGGTGATACAGAAATGGAATGACATACACTCACTAATTTTCACTATTTTCCCCCTTGCATTCCTTTAATAGATTTCTTTGCTATTTCAGGGAAGTCATGATAACAATTTCTTGATGTAACATCGCCCTGGATTGTTGTTCCATATTCGTCTATCCTTCTATGCTAGATTTCTGAAAAATAAAATATATTTCTAATCTTGGGAACATTAAAAAAATACTGCTACGAACATAGTTGAACAGATGTTGTATGAATGTACATCTTTTGGGTAAATGCCTACGAGTGGAATTATTGTATCTTGAGGTCGACTGATTCCTATTTTCCTGAGGAACCTCCATACTAATTTCAAAAGTGGCTGTACTAGTTTGCACACACATCAGGAGCGGAGGGGTGTTCCCTTTTCTTCATAACCTCTCCAACATTAACTGTATTTAGTGTTTTGGATTATGGCCTTTCTGACAGGAGTAAGATGTATTTCACAGTTGTTTAAATATCCCAAGCCTAATTGCACAGGGATGACATTACCTACAGTAGTCTGAGCCCTCCTACATTAATTACCATGTTTTTAAAAAATGCCACACAGAATAACACTCACTAGGCATTCTGATAGAGGTAATTCCTCAATTGAAATTCTTTCTTCAAAGGTGTTTCAAGATGACAACATAACTAGCCATGATATCTTCTTTATAAAACATGTCAAAATGATTCTTTAAAAATATGTATGAAAAGATATGTCTTTATCAAGTAGCAATTATTTATGCACTGCTACCAAAAAAACAAAACAACACTTATTTTTGGTTCTAGGCTGTTGTATACATTTGTAATCTCAGTTATTTAGACATTAAAACAAGAGGATCTTTTTGTTTCATTTGAACTTGAGGCAAACCTGAGAACCATAGCAATAATTTGCCTCAAATACATATTTTGTCTTCTTAAATAATGTTTTGTTGTGTTTTAAGGATGCTTTTGAATACTTACATTTTCCAGTTTTATTTTTAACTATTACTTTTCATTAGTTTTGTTTTTAATTGTCATATTAACTAATGGATTTCAGTCAGGTATTTTCATTCATACATTTTTTTTTTGTTGATCATTTTCTTGTGATCCTCTATCCATTTGTCCCACTCTCACTGGTTTCTTATCTCATCCCTGTCCCAGTATGTACTAGTCTGCTCTCATGTCACATATACTCTATTACTCTCTCTGTACCCTCTTTCCCCAAGATCTCATTTTTCTCCTCTCATGATCCACTATTATCTTCATGGCCTGCAACTCATATATATATATATTCAGGCTGAGTATATAAGAGAGGTCATACAGTAGTTATTGTTGTTAGCCAGATTTATTTTCTTAATAAAATATTTTCCAATTTTATTGATTTGCTCACAAATTTTATGTTTTTTATTGCTGTAAAAAATTATATTACAGCTGGGCAGTGGTGGTACACACCTTCAATACCAGAACTTCTGAAGCAAAGGAAGATAGATTTATGTGAGTTCAAGGTGAACCTGGTCTACAGATGCAATTTTAGTACAGTAAAGCCATGTCTACACAGAGAATCCCTGTCTTGAAAAAACAAAAAGAAAAAAAGAAACAAAAATAAAAAAGAAAACAAGTACTATTTCATATATCTACCATATTTTCATTATGTCATTATTTATCTACATTGACAGTTAGCTTGTTTCCATTTCCCTGATATTAGAAGTAGAGCAGCAATAAATATGCCTATATGCCTATATGAATATGCTTAACAACAATGGTATATCTGGGTTATATGGTACTTTTATTTTTAGCTTTCTTAGAAATATCCATACTAATTTATAACATGCCTGTGCATGGTGATTTCCTGAAACAGTGAATAAGAGTTATCTTCTACATTCCCCCACTAACAACTGTTGTTATTTGTTACTTTTATAATGTATGGTATCAATGAAATGCAAAACAACCTAATTTTTTTAAATAACAATAATAAGAAATCATATGTCTTAACCAGGTTTCCTTATCTGATTTAGGTGCTTAATTTCTAAATTTAAATTGTATGAGTTATTTAGTGTTTCAAATTTTAAAATATTTGCTTAATTTGACTATGACTCTGAGTATCATGTTTGGTTAGAAAATGTTTGTGCACCTAATTATAGTTTTAGATGCGAAACAGATCCAAATATCAGAACAGAGAAATGATTGATATTTTTGAAACTGAAGGACTTTAGTTTTACTGACAAATGGAATTGGTTTAATGTACTAATGAAGTATCAATTTCCAAGAGAAGCAAGTGTATAACACTGCCAGCCATTTAATTTGAATGCTGTCCTTTGTCACAAATAAAATTAATTATATATTACAGTGGAATGATTATATAATTCATCTACATACCATGTATTGTAAGTCAAGTCGTTGTATCATGTATTTTTTAAAGTTATGCATTACTGTTCATAGTTTCAATACTTCATCTCATCATTTATGATTTGTCATATACTTTAAAATTCAGATCACTTGTATAAATAGGATGCCTTGACTCATATGTAGCAACTTAACATCTTTTTTGACATTCTCTTCCCCCTTTATTGAAGGAAACTTTGGTATGACAGACATCATTTGAAAAAGTCTAGGGCTTACATAGTTCCAGATGTTATTATGCAGGCTGTTTGGGGAAATTTTTCTTAATGGTATTACCCAGAATTTGACCCTTAATGGTATAATATAACCTGGCTGGCCAGATGTGTTCAATGGTGCAGTTGTGGCATGAATGTTATGAGGGCAATAACTACTTTTAGATTGTATCTGATGCCCACTCAGAAGAAGAGATTACACTGATGATATTGCAATCCTGCTGAAAAGCTTGTGGTTGGAGAGATCATAAGCCCTACAAGAAGACCTGTCTTGCTAAATAGTCATTTATATTTATACCCATATATTTGATCTGCTCTAAGTTTTGGTAAGATAAGATTCTTTCTGCAATGTGTAAATTTCATAATTGGCCAACAAGCTGAGTATAAGTATATGTGCTTTCTCAGCTATGGATGAGAAGTAGACTACTTAAGTCTCAGAATATTGTGGAAGAGGTGGTAGAAAGAATGTAAGAGACAATAGATTGGGATGAAGGCTGTGAAATTCTATTGTCTGGACATGATCCAGTTGTGGGACACATTTACTCAAAGCAGATGTGGTTTGCTACACATGATTAAGCCAATTACTATCACAGAGGCTACATTCTTGGCAAAGTGGCTATTGCAAATTGATGGTTGCTTAGGGAGAGAATTACTCTCCTTTGGGAATGTGGTTGCACTTGTTTATCTTCCAGAAAATTTAAATGTGTTGCATATATTTTTAACTTAGTTTTGCTATCACTTAAAAATATTTTCCATAAAATAATGCTTTCAAGATAATTATACACATTTCCTATACTTATAAAATACAAATTATTTGGCATTGGGACTTTATAATGTCCTTAGAAATGATAATTTTTTCATTTAAAACACAGACTATATTTTTGTCAACAAGACTTCCAATTAAATGAATATCATTGATGTGGAAGAATTGAATTATATGGCTTGTAAGAAAGGATGAAGGAGAGAAAATGAAATCCTACTAGTTATTGACTGATTTTTTTTTTTTGCAAAAGGTGACTATTCTTGGATCCTTGAAAATATTCAACCCAGTTAAGAAACATTGACCCCACTGGTCATATTAGAGTCAAGCAGGCTTCCTTTTGAAGGGATATTTCTGTTTAACATGAGGAATTTGAAGGGAGATGCTTACTATGTGTTTTCCAAAGGACATATTGGTGAATGAAGACAAAAGATGCTGTAGCTGCTCCAGTGCAATAAATGCTTATAACATATACTAATCTGATAATTGCCCTATGTAATTAATATACTGCTATCTACTAAATAGAACATCTAATTACTTAAAATCTTCACTGCAGCTATGAGAAAGAATCTGTGGTAAGCATTATAAGGTCAGGAAGACAGGAAGTGGAGTCATTGGAGGTATTTCTAATATTTATGGGGTTCTGGTACCCTCCTCTGGAACAATGAGTTCAGAGTTTCTAAGATAAAGGCTAAGACACAGAGACACACAGAATGTATTTTTATTTGAAAATCTCCCTCTGATAAATGCTTTCAATGGGTTTTATTTTTTCTTTTCTTTTTCTTTTCCAGATGTGTCTGAAAGGGCCAAATACATTTAAGGGCTCTTTGAACGAGTCAGCAAAAAAATAGCAGATGCCATCAATAAAGAATCCTAGTCATACACAAGGGACACTGAGAAAGTGGCTATCACTAAATTGTCAACACTCTTCTTCACAGACATTGTTGTTCTACATCAAAAAGGTAAATGTTAAGCCAGAATGGCAATTAATGAAACTCTAAACTCTAGCTTTTGTTTCCTCCTGATTGAATGGTGCAATATACGTGTTTGAGTTCCTACAGGAGATAGTGTTACAATCTCAGCAAACTTGCTTAGGATTTTTGCAGAAATGCTACAAATGTACTTTGTTTACAAAATGCCAAACATGAGTTCTTATTACTTCTCATTTGATGGCCAAAGAGACTGGGGCTATGTACAATATCAGAGTTGTGAAAAGCATGTCAAGAACTCACAGCCCCTTCTTTGATAAACACAATGTGGCATAAGTGATTATAGACTACAAAAGCACATATTAAAGTTGGCATAAAGAAAATACAGATCATTGGAAGAAATTTAACCTAAAAAATTAATGATCTGACACAACTTTCAAATTTTAAAGACTTTTTTAAATAAGTAAAGATTAAAGTTATTTTTGAATTGTGTGTTTATTTGAAGACAGTGTCATGTACACAGACTATTACATAACTTTCTATGAACTGAAGATTTTCCTTGAATATGTAATCTTCCTTCCTCTGCTTGCTGAATGCTGGACTATGGTTATAAACATCCACATTTGGCTGAAGTGGCCTTGGTTTTATTTGTGCAACAATTTCATTGTATTTTAGTTTAGTTTATGTATATGATTGCTAGCCTGCATGTGTGCCTGTGTATCACACATTTGCCTAGGGATTACAGAGATCAGTGAAAAGCATCAGATCCCTTTAAATTGTATTTACAGACTGTAGAATGTCATCAGGTAGGTGTTGGAAATTAAACTCAGATCCCCTGTAAATGCAGCTAGTGTTCTTAACTGCTAAGTCATCTCTCTTATTATTTTTATTATATTAATAATTATTAGTGATAACATGTTGAGTACAAAAAAAGTTTTAAGACATGACTATGTAAGTATTTTTGTCATCAAAGGCTACCTGGTATCTGTCAGTGCGTCTGTTTATTTGACCCTGTTTTATCTTTATAAAAAACTTTTATCGGAGATGTCATTCTGTAAATATGTTTCTTGATGGGAGATGTTATTATGTATATATGTTTCTCATACTGGTTAATAAAGCTCTGTGGCCAATGAGATAGCAAGGTAGGCGGGGCTAGGAGACAAGGAGGAAAGAGGAAGTGGGAAGGAGGAGTTGAGATGTAGACCAGAAAGGAAGACACCCGCTGCGGCTCCCCGATAAGACGACCACGTGGAAATATTTAGATAAGTAGAAATGGGTTAATAATTAAGACAGAGCTAGCCCATAAACAATAATGGTAATTGGCCAACAGGATTATATCAAATACAGAGTCTCTGAGTGTTATTTGGGGCTGGTGCGGCTATGGGCCCAGACTGGCGGCAGGCAGGATGGAGCCGGTGGGAAGGAACAACCTGCCTTAACAGTTTCTCATATTGGTTAATGAATAAAATACTGTTGGCCATTAGGAAACCAAGATAGCCAGGATTAGGAGACTAGGAGGAAAGAGGAAGTAGTTGAGAGGGGTCAACATGGAGAGACTGGAAAGAGCAGAACGTCGGCCCTCTCTCCAGTAAGATGAGACCACATGAAAATACTTAGGTTAATAGAAATGGGTTAATCATTAAGACAGAGCTAGCCAATAAAAAATTAGTAACTGGCCAACAGCATTATATCAAATACAGAGTCTCTGTGTGTTATTGTGGGCTGGCGTGGTGGTGGGACAAGACCGGCAGGGAAAAACCTGCTAATAACAATACAATTTCAAAATATTTATTAATTTTTTATATAGCATATTTTAATCCTATTCTATCACCAAGTCAACTCTTCCTAGAACCTGTCTTCCCACCAAAATCCTTGTTCTTCCCTCTTTCTATCTCAAAACAATGAAAATCAATACAAGCAAAAAAAGAACAATAAGCAAAAAAATGTGCACATACAAACTTTGAGTTAATTTCATATTGGACAATTATCATGGTCATAGTGCCTGCTCTGGATGGTTGTTGCTATATCCAGTAATAGTCCATTGGATAACCTGATTTTTCCTTTCCTAACATGAAACTACTGCAAATAATTTCTTAGTGGGATTCAGCATATCCTTTTTCTCAGTGTTGAGCTTGTGTTTGCTTTGAACCTGTGTGGGTCATGCATATTTTATCACAGTCTCTATTAATTTACTCTGCATATATGTTCTGCTGTGTGTAAAAGATGCAGTTTACTTGGAGTCACTCACCACTTCTGGCTCTTACAGTTTTTCTGCCACCTCTTCTGAATAGATCCCTGAGCCTTGAGGAGGGGGTTTGATAAAGACTTCCCATTTAATCTTCAGTAATTCAAAATATCTAATTCAATGCCTACTCTTCATAATTTCACATAAAGGTCTTTGAGGGACTCCTTGCAGGTAATTAAAGCATATTTGAACTCAACAACTTTGGCAAATTTTATTCAAATAATCCACAACCTTGTAACTCCTGTATTTTGCATACCTACAAAACCAGCAGCACCACTGCTCTCAAGTTCTCCTGCTGACTTGAGAATGAATTCAATCCCTTTTTTCTATACTGTCCTCTTTATGTCTTGGAAGTGGAACACACACAACTTATTGCTTATTCAGTTGCATTATTCAATTGAGTAAGGGGACACTTCAGCAACATTATCATTTCAATTTCCTCCATTTCAGTGCCATTTTCAATTTTAAAACTGCTTCTTATAACATACAAAACACAACTTAAAATGGGAAGGTTTATCTTGGTTCATAGATTAAAGTTACTGTCCACCACAGTGGAGAAGCCATGGTGGTGGGAGTGGCTTGGAGTTTAAAGAACTGAAAAAAAAAAAAGGAGAGAGAACAGCCATTTCTCGTCTTGCTTTATCCCTTTTCCCTTTTTATCAAGACTGTAACTCCAGCAAACATCCCGGGTAGGTCTTTCCACACCAATTAAACATTTATGGAAATTTCATAAAAGATTTGCCCAGAAATGTCTGTGCAAGGTGATGTCAAAATACAGGCATGTTGACCACAAAATTAACCATATTCTTGCCTTATTTTATTACTATTCATCGTGTATTGAGGTAATGCTTTGGCACTTAGAATTTCTACATTCCTGTATTCACATTCATTGGATTGGTATAATTGGTTTATTAATCTGCTTTGCTTTTCTAAATTATTCTATAATGCATTTTAAACTAAAGTATTTGCCTCCTAATATATGACTATGTTTTAAAATTTGTTTGCTTTTAACCCTCTATCTCTTATATAAATACTGATATTGTATAGGGTGACTGATACAGTCACCCTAATACTATAGAGAAGTGGCCATCTTTGTTGGCTATTTTACTGTGAGGTAAGAATGTTCCTCACAATTCAGTTGTCATGGGAACCTTCATGTAGATTCAGAAAGTTCCAGCTTTGTCCAGTCTGGCAGTTCACCCTTTCCAGGTATCATGTTTCTTTTTAACTTCTCTGGAATTTTATGTAACTTTACATTAACTTTTGACTGTTGACTTTGGACTATTTTATTAGATTACATTTCAGTTGGGCATCTATACCATACAATTCCTCATTTATGTGCTTGGCCATTGTTTAATTGTTGCCTCCCAAAATATTATATTTCTGTGAGAATTCCATGGTCTTCTTTTGAACACGTCTCATGAACACTCCTTTATTATTTTCTTATTTACCTAATTGTAATAATAAATTTTTTTTCTCACAGATGAGAAAGTGCTCTGTGTTTTAGTTTAATATCTTAGTGTATTATCATCAGAAACGTAGATATTTTGGTTTTCATTATACTCATAAAGTTAGAATCTTGATGTCATCTATAAAAAGTATTTTATTGCCATCTTTCATTGCCATCTGATATTTCATCTTTTTTATTTATTTTAATTTCAGAACTTTTAAAGGATAAGCTTTATCTTTGATTACTGAAAATACCCAACAAATTATTCTAAGCATATATGTTTCTACTAATGTTATAATTAAAAATCATATGTGTTTCAAGATTTCATTGTTTATTTCTGCTGAGTATTGTATAAATGTACCACTTTTATTCCATCCATTCTTCAGGTGAGGGGCATCTAGGTTGCTTCCAGCTACCAGCTATTAAAAAAAATGATGCTATGAACATAGTTGAACACATTTCCTTGTTGCATGAATGTGCAACTTTTGGGCTTAAGCCTAAGAGTGGAATTGTTAGATCTTGTGGTAGAGTGATTCCCATTTTCCAAAGGACCAACCACACTGATCTCCAAAGTGGTGGAATGAGTTTGCATTCCCACCAGAAGTGTAGTAGTGTTCCCCTTTCTCCACAGCCTTTCCAGCATAAACTGTCATTGGTGTTTTTGATTTTTGCCATTCTGACAGGAGGAAGATGGTATCTCAGAGTTGTTTTGATGTTCCTTTCACTGATGGCTAAAGATGTTGAGCACTTAAGTGTCTTTCAGCCATTTTAGATTCCACTATTGAGAATTCTCTATTTAGTTCTGTGACCCACTTTTTAATTGGATTATTTGGTGTTTTGGTAGCTAGCTTCTTGAGTTCTTTGTATATTTTGGAGATCATCCCTCAGTCAGATATGGGGTTTGTGAACATCTTTTCCCATTCCATGGGCTGCTTTTTTGTCTGCTGTGTCCTTTGCCTTATAGAAGCTCCTCAGTTTCAGGAGGTCACATTCATTAATTATTTATCTCAGTGTCGGTGCAACTGCTGTAATGATCAGGAATCTGTCTGATGTATCAATTCATTCATGGGTACCTCCAACTTTCCCTTCTAAGAGGATCAGTGTGGCTAGATTTATGTTGAGGTCTTTGATCCATTTCGATTTAAGTTTCGTGCATGATGATAGATAAGAATCTACCTGCAGTCTTATACATGCCAGCACCATTTGTTGAAGATTCTTTCTTTTTCTATTGTATAGTTTTAGCTTCTCTGTCAAAAATCAGGTATTCCTAGGTGTGTGGGCTAACATCCGGGATTTCAATTTGATTCCAATGGTCTACCCGTGTGTTTTTGTGCCAATACCAAGCTATTTTTAGGACTAAAGCTCTGTAGTAGAGATTGAAGTCTGGGAGGGTGATGCATCTGGAAGTTCCTTGATTTTACAGTGTTATTTTGGCTCTTCTGGGTCTTTATAGAAGTGTATTTTCTTTCAAGGTCTTTGAAGAATTGTGCTTGGATTTTGGTGGGGATTGCATTGAATCTGTAGATTGCTCTTGGCAAGATTGTCATTTTTACTATGTTGATTCTACCTATACAAGTGCATGGGACATCATTCCATTTTCTAGCATCTTCCTTAGTTTCTTTCTTTATAGACTCAGAGTTCTTGTCATACAGGTCTTTCACTTGTTTGATTAGCATTATCCCAAGATATTTTATGTTGTTTGTGGCTATTGTAAAGAGGGCTGTTTCTCTGATTTCTTTCTCAGCCCCTTTATTGTCTGTCTGTACATATTAGGGATACTGATTTTTTTAGTTGCTCTTGGATCCTGCAATTCTACTGAAGGTACTTATTAGCTGTAAGACTTCCCCAATAGAGTTTTTTGGGTCATTTATGTAGACTATCATATCATCTGCAAAAAATGACAGTTGGAGTTCTTCCTTTCCAATTTGTATCCTCTTGGTCTCCTTTTGCCATCTTATTGTTCTAGCTAGAACTTCAAGTAAAATTTTGAAGAGATATGGAGAGAGTGGACAGATTTGTCTTGTTCCTCATTTAGAAGAATCACATTGAGTTTCTTCCCATTTAGTTTGATGCTGGCTGTTTGTTTCTGTGTATTGCTTTTATTATGTTTAGGCATGGTCCTTTGATCCCTGATCTCTTCAAGACCTTTATAATGAAGGGGTGTTGGATTTTGTCAAAAGCTTTTTCAGCGTCTAGTGAGATGATCATGTGGTTTTTCTTTTTCAGTTTGTTTATAAAGTGAAATACATTGATAGATTTCCATAAGTTGAACTATCACTGCATCCCTGGGCTGAAGCCTAGTAGACTATGGTGGATGATTTCTCTGATGTATTCTTGAATTAGATTTGCTAGTATTTTAATGAGTATTTTTGCATCAGTTTTCATGAGAGATATTGGTCTGTAGTTTTCTTTCTTAGTTGTGTATTTGTGTAGCTGGAATAGCAAGGTAATTGTAGCATCAAGAAAATAAAATTGGCAATGACCTTTATATTTCTACTGTGTGGAACACTTTGAAGGGTATTGGTATTAGCTCTTCTTTAAATTTATGGTAGAATTCTACACTGAAACTATCTGGCCCTGTGATTTTATTTTGAAGGGGGGAGACTTTTGATGACTGCTTCTATTTCATTACAGGTTATAGGTCTATTTAAATTGCTTGTCTGTTTTTGTATTAATTTGGGTAAGTGATATCTATCCAGAAAAATGTCCATCTCCTTTGAATTTTAACATTTTGTGGAGTACAGGTTTTCAAAGCATGACCTGAAGGTTCTCTAGATTTCCTCAGTATTCATTGTTATGTCCCTCTTTTCATTTCTGATTTTGTGAATTTGCATGATCTTTCTCTGCCTTTTGGTTAGTTTGGATAAAATTTTTTTCTGTCTTGTCAATTCTCTTTTGAAGAACCAACTTTTTGTTACATTGAATCTTTGTATTGTTTTCCTAGTTTCTATTTCATTGATTTCAGCCCTCCACTTGATTATTTCCTGTCATCTACTTCTCTGCGATTAGTTTGCTTCTTCTTTTTTTTTCAGAGATTTCAGTTCTGTTGTTAATTCTCTAGTGTGACTATTCTCCAGATTCTTCATGTGGGCACTTAGTTCTAAAGCTTTCCAATTGTCTCATAAGGTTGGGTATGTTTTGTCTTCATTCTCATTGAATTCTAGGAAGTCTTCAATTACTTTATTTCCTCCTTCACTGAAGAATGGTGCATTGTTCAATTTCCATGAGTTTGGAGGTTTTCTGCAATTGGTGTTGTTGAATTCTAGCTTTAAAGCATGGTGGTCTGACAAGATACAGGGGGTTATTCCAATTTTTGTACCTACAGAGGTTTGCTATGTAGCTGAGTATGTGGTTAATTTTAGAGAATGTTCCATGTGGCTCTGAGAAGAAGGTATATTCTTTTGTGTTTAGATGTAATGTTCTATAAATGCCTGCTAAACCCTATTGGGTCATGATTTCTCTTAGTTCCTTTGTTTCTTTTTTAAGTTTCTGTCTGGTGGTCCTGTCCAGTGTTGATAGTGGGGTTTTGAAATCTGCTACTATTTAAGTGTGTGAGGTTTTATCTGGGATTTGAGTTTTAGTAATTATTGTTTTATGAATGTGGGTGCCTATGTATTGGGGGTATAGATGTTCAGAATTTAGACTTCATCTTGATGGATTTATCCTGTAATGAACAAAAAATGACCTTCTTCATCTCTTTTGATTGATTTTAGTTTAAAGTCTAATTTTTAAGATATTAGGATTGCTACACCCACTTTTTTCTTGGGTCTATTTGATTAGTAAATCTTTCCCCAACCCCTAACTCTGAGGTAACATCTGTCTTTGATTTTGGGGTGCATTCCTTGTATAGAAGGATGGATTCTGTCTTTGTATCCATTCTGTTAGCCTTTTCTTTTTATAGGCAAATTAAGTCCATTAATATTGAGGAATATTAATGACTATTGATTGCTAATTCTTGTTTAGTTTGGATTTGTTTTTGTTGGTGGTGGTATTGTTTGTGGAATTCTCCCCATTTTTCTTTTGGCTGTTGGTAAAATGTGATTTAACTATTGTGTTTGTTTTGTGGGTTTCTTCTATACCTATTATTTTTATGTTTAGCCTTTTCGCTGTCTCCAATATTTCCTGGATATTTTGTCCTAGGGATTTGTTGGACTTAAGATTTTCTTTGGCCAGTAAATCTATTTTTCCTAGTGTATCTTTAATGCCTTAGATTCTTTCTTCCATATCTTGTATTCTCTTGGGTATGATTGCATTTCTAGTTCCTGATCATTTACCCAGCTCTTCTATTTCCAACTTTCCCTCAGACTGTGTTTTTGTTTTTTATTTCTTTTTTGTTTGTTTTGTTTTGTTTTGTCTCTAGTTCAGCTTTCAAGCCTTGCACTCTTTGAATTGTTTCTTGCAATTTTTGGTTTGTCTTTTCTTCCATTTCTTTCAAGGATTTTCTCATATTTTTTCTTTTAGCGTCTCTATCATCTTCATAAAGTTGTTTTTAATGTCGTTCTCTTCTGCTTCATCTCTGTTGGCAAGTTCAGGTCTTGCCAGTGTGGAGTCCCTAGACTCTGGTGGGGTCATATTGATCTTTCTGTTGCTGTCGGTGTTCTTATACTGTCATCTACCCATCTCTCCTTCCAGTGCATTCTGGTGGGATCCCTCCATTCCCTGATGAGTACTGGACCAAGTTTGTCTTCTGACGGGTGCAAGTATGTCCAATACTCCAGTGGCTCTCCTATTCCAGTTGGTAGTAGCAGGACTTGGCCACTGGCAGACTTTAGATGTGTCATCCACTGGGACTGGTTACCATATGGGCAATTTCCAATCCTCAGGAGGTTCAGAGTAGGAACCTCAAGACTGGCCAGAAACAGGTCCATGTTTACCCCTTCCTGTGTATGGAGGTGGGACTAGGATACAGTCAGACTGGATAGGCCAGTCCTCTGGGATAGGTTCCCTCATGGTTGGGCATTTTCTAGGCCTCATGAAGCTCCAAGAAGAGCCACAGAAAGTGGGCCAGAAATATCTTACCCCCTCCTGTGGGTGGAGGTGGGACCACAATGCAGGCAGACTCCAGATAGACCTGTCTGCTGGGATGGAGTCCCCAGTGTGCAGTCCCCAGTACCCAGGAGGCTCTCTCTGGTGGTGTTGAATGTATTCTCACACTGGTGTTTACCCATCTGAATTTGGGATAGTTAAAGGTAGGTACAGGTTTTGATTCTTGTGATGTTTTTGTTGTATTGTTCTTTGGGTCATTTATTATCTCTTTCCTTTATTGTCTTCTGGCCTGAATGGACAAAGGTGCGAAAGATTGTCTGGTCATCAGACATAGTAGTGTGTTCTCAGCTGAGTTTTGTGGGAGTCTGGGTGTCTAAATACAGGCTATCTTCAAGTTCTTGTTGGTGTGGGCTTTACTTGTGTCTGAGGAGTCTGTTCTTCCTATTGGTGTGTGTTGTACCTGTGCCTATGATGTCTGTTCTTTAAACTAGTATGGGAAATATCTATCTCTGTATTTCCACCTGGTCTTCCAAGTGCTGCAGCTTGTGCTTATGCCTATAGGATCTGCTGATGTTTTGTGAGAGTGTTGTCCACTGGGGTAAATGCTAGGGTAGAAAGAGTTGAGTGGTGGAGTAGGTCTTGGGAGAGCAGAGTCAAGTAGGTTGTGGCAATGATGGTATGGCCTTCCTACAGTTCTCTTACCTGCTGGTGGGCTGCTTGTGACTAAACCAAAACATTGGAGTTCCACTGTGGTGGGTGGCCAGGCCAGCTGCCTTGCTGGGGCTGAGATGGGAGGGAGAGTGGCACAGAAAGGCCATGGGCCTTAGTGCCTGCAGATTGGGACAGTTTAGTAGGAAGACTTAGCACTCACATGTTCTTCAAACTGGTACGTGTGGCATTTGTGCCTATAGGGTCTGGTGATGTTGTAGGGGAAGTCTGTACACAGAGAGAATGGTCAGGTAGAGCAGCAGAATTGGTCATGGGGAAACAGAGTCCAGTGGGTGTCGGGAGATGGTGCAGCCTTTGCAAGTGTCTCACCTATTAACTGGCTTCAGGGGACTTAATTGTCTCTGATTTAAATTATTAATATATTTATTTTTATTCTGTATATATTCTATCTTACATCTTTTTTACGTACCATACTTTGTGCTTGTTTTCACCATTGAATTTGTATCTAATTATTATGTACATGTTTAATATCCAAATTTCAGCAAACCAACTTCTCAGGACATGTATTTAGCTTGCCTTTTCTTCTAAAAACCATATATAAATATGTCAATCATACAAAATTAATATTAAGGTTTTCTTGTGCAAATCTGAGTACTGGAAGGCATTTATTGACATCTTGCAAGTTGTTCTTTCTCTTAACAATGAATTGTAAACAGACAAATGAAAAGTTATGGGAAAGGATACTTTTTAAGGGAAAAACAAACAAGATTGAAATTACTCCAGAACTGGATTCTAGATTTTTCTCCCAAAGAAGAAAAAAGATAATGATCCCCTGACTTTTCATGAATGGTTTATATGTCTATTTCTTTTTCCTTTGTGGCTTTTCTACATATAGGTAGGAGCCTTCTTCCGAACTTCTGGTGCTATATTCTTTTAGATGTTAATCTCTGGATTTTCTTATGATGCACTATTCCCTTGTCTACCTCAGGTACACACCCAATGAGTTGTAGTACCAAAATTATTTTCCATCAACATAAACATGATTGTCTTCTATCTGAAAGATCATAGATCTTGCCTAATAGAGGCCATTGAATTTTCTTTCTATTGTGCCACACATTGGACAGGATGCTCCTTTTCAGGTTCAGGCTTTTCTGCATACGAAGAAGGGTAGCACTGGAGGTTCAGTACATTTACTTGCAGAAAGTGTTACATTCTAGAGAATACTAATTGAAGTATTAGGTTTAGGATGCAAAAATCTTAGTGAGAAGCTAGAATCAGAAGCATTTGTGTATATTATTGCCCATAACCAGCTTTCATTGATTCAAAGATAGATCCTAGTCATGATTCTTAATAGATATTAAAGTTTAGGTTTGAGTAAACTTTCATCATCTCCTCTAATTGTATTGGGTTTTGTTTAACTTTCAGTGAATTATTAATTTGAAAGCCATATACTTATTAAACATTATATTAATCCCTCCGATCTTAGTTTTAAAAGAACTAAACACCTGCTATTCTGAAATATCATTTGTGTAAGGGAGTCAGTATAAATTACAGTGGCCTCTCATGTCTATTATAGTAGCAGGGACAAGTTAGATATTGACATTTCTAATGCTGCAATTTACATGGGGAAGAATGAACTTTTCATTATATTCCTACTCTGTCCTGGTAATTCAAAACTGAATTATCAGTATTTAGGATGTCAAAATCTATATGCTTCATAATCCCCAGTGTTGTATATCTCTTTTTTTGTATAAGAACATCTTGAGAAAAATCCCAAGTTGATTGGATATTGAAAAAAGTCTCTCTAATATACTTTAGTTTCTGAAGGTAGATGCTATTATATATTGACTTTGTCATTTCTGGATTAAGAAGGAAAGTATCCTTCTTACACACAAAAACATTTCCAATGGCCTGTAATCTTATTTTAGTAGGGGATCCCTAAGGCCAAATATATTCATGAGAAAAAAAAAGATACTGAAAAGTTTTTGTGTTATAAAGGATTATCATTCTCAAATCCTTAAATGAAGAGGGTCAGTTTCCAAGTATTATCTTTACATACTGAAGGTTAGTGAGTATTGCATGAGAAGTTTGGCAGGTTATATTTCACCTCAGGACATAAACTCTCATTAATGATGTATCTCTTACTATATTAAATGTCAAACATCACCAGCAGCTAGCTACCCATGTTAAGTATTGGCTTAGCAGCTTCTGCAAAAGCATATACATATTTTGTCTTGATGTAAAAACAGCTACTATTGTTGAAGAATAGAATATTCTTTGCCCTCAAAAGGAATGTGGCTTAACTGTGGAAAGGAAAGAGAAAGGTTGAAGTTTGCTTGAATTTGGTTCTACTATTCTCTGAACAAATCACTCCATAGTTTCTTAAAAGCAAAAAGAAGGAACTGCAGTGCATCAGATCCTGTTCTTAATAACAAACTACTTCAGAAGCATTGAATTTTTTTATTTTTCCTGGCTCTGCTAAATTTCATAGGCACAGATTGGAGGCTCAGAAGGCACCTACTGAAATTTTTTTCTGCCTCATGTTTCTTAAGAATCAATCATATATAGACAAGTAAATAGTGACAGGAAATGAGATAGGTTATTAAAGAAGAGAAAAAGAAAAGCAAGGGAATTTTCTATAGCTGGACAAAACTGAAGGGAAACAGAGTCATCCTGTGACTTTTTCTGCGATATTTCAGTATTGTACACTTTTCTGCTTGGGAGGTTTTCTTACAGGCAGGCAGCATAAAGGAAGGTTTTCAATCTTCTTCTGACGTTATCTTTTTTAATGTTATTTTCTGTAATGTCAACTTCTCCCTATTTCCTATACTTTTATTTCACAACAGAAACCAAAGACAATTATAAGATGAATCTAAATAGATGTTAAATCACAATATAGAGAACACCAGTGCTACCTTGAATCTCTTTCATAATTCAGTTCATCATTTACTACAAAAATAGGCACAGACAAGACACTAACACATACATACATACATACAAGATACTGGGGTTTAGTGGTGGTGATAGGGGAGGATTAGATGGTGAGGGAGCTGAGATTAACATGTAAAACAGCCTTGTTTCAAATTTAAATAAAAATAAAAATATATTAGTTATGAAATTTAAAATATAATTTCACAAGAGCCCATTCAAATAGAGATCAAGAATTTATTAGAAAACACTCATGGTTATAGCTACCACGGTCTGCTTGTGGCTAAATGGAACCAGCACTCTGACTTCTGACCACCACATGAGAATGTGAGCAACCTTCCCTGATTTTTTTTTATAAGAGGTCATGTTTTCAGACAACAAGCACTGCCCCTTTCAGGCCAGGCAGTCCGAGAACATGGGAAGGGCGAATACCACTACACTGGCCCCTCTTGTCTAAATAAGAAGGGTGTAAACCTGATACATATACTCAAACAATTATCAACTATTTTCCAAGAGGGAGAAAAGATAATAAAATACACAAAAACAGAACTACAACCAACAGCATCAAGCATGAAACACATACTAAATGTCCAAGCTATAGGCAATTGGCAAATAACAAAGATTATTCCAATAGCAGTCCTATCCTAAAGAGTAAAAGTCTTGTGCCTAATACAGCTTAGCTAAGATAAGAGAGAATAGTAACTGTGACCATTTGACTTTAATGCCTTCCAATACCTGAGAAGGAAAAGAATAATAACTGAGTAAGCAGGATGTACAAGTACCAATTTCTAAAACATACAACAAATGACAGAAACAGCTAACTACCTGGACAGTCACCCCAAGTCTCTGTAACAATGGGGCACCAACTCTGACTGTAGGCCTAGAATATCTGTCAGACCATTTATCAGAAGCAGTAAAACAAAAGATTATCCTATCTTGTTTTGGCAAGGTTCAGCAGCCACTTTTCATTGTGTCCTGCTTGTGCACATTAGACTACATGCTTAAAATCAGTAGTTGAGGCAAGGGTAAATCATTGTCTGAAAGGCCAGTTTTGTCAATAAGAAAACAAGCTCTACTTGGTGTGTCTTCAGTGTCTATCATTTTCTGGGGTGTATATGAGGGCTGCAGGAGTATTAAGGATATTTCACTATACATTTCTACTATGATTAAGATAGTTTTATATATTGTTTCAATTTTGAGGGCACTGCTTATTGCTGTAAATCTGGTCAAATATTGTTTATTTTTATAATGTGAAGCTTTAGACTTCAAGCTATATATGTTATTAAGAATTACATGTTAATAGTCACCCATGTTTGTCATACTTACACTTATATTAGGTGCTTCTTATAGATAGGTAATCTTCAAACACTTCAAAGACCTACAAAATATGGTACTTAAATGTTTCAATAATTTAAAATGACATATTTGAGCTTTTCACATAATTGAATCATTTTTTTTGGGTCAGATGACAAGATTTTAAAGTACTTCTTACCAAATTTGTGTATTCAAAACTATATCATTCAAAAACAAAATTAAGTCTAAGAGATGGATCAATAGTTGAAGACACTTGACGCTCTTGTAGAGAATCAGTTTGATTCCCAGCATCTGTGTCAGATGGCTCCACAATCAACTGTAACTGCAGTTGCAGAGAATTGGACAGCCCCTTATGGACCCAACAGGCATCAACAGACATAACACACACACACACACACACACACACACACACACACACACACACACACACACATGCATACATACATATACATACATTCCATATATATATATGTACATATATATGCATATAGTTGTTAAAAATGACCTTCTAATACTCAGCCATAGTAGGCAAAGATAAGTCAGTTTTAATATGCCATGAATTTTAAAGCAAATGTATCTTTCATTGAAGCTTTTAAATTACTTCTAACAAGAAATTCTAATGTTATAAATCAATATTTGTTTAGACACTCATATATTAATATAATTCTATGAGATATATTATGAAAATAACAACACACAATTTCGGCTATCAAAAGTGATTGTTTATATTTTGTAGCATGGCTTGAAAACTTACAAATATTAGTATATAAATTAGTATTAGTACCTAAATATGTGACATAATTCTAACTTTATTAGTAAGGGAGGTTTTTTGCTTACTGTAAAATACCATATAAATAAGCTATTCTCAAATGTTTATTACTGTGATATGACTCTGGCTTTGTCCCAGCTCCTTGGTCCTTTTGTGCTCCATTGAATGAATTCAAAAGGGACACAAATGACATAGTTTACAAGAATGTAGAATGAATATAGAATAGACAATCATCATATAGGAAGATTGAATTTATTTCAGAGTAAACTGTAGGACCCTTAAGGAATGTGACTGATTAATAGCAAAAGAAACCATTTTGAAATATATTCTTTCATTAATGAACAGGGGGAAAATGGTTAGAATTGTACCAACCTACATGCTGAGGCAGAATCATTACTTCTTATTTCTGGAATAAATAAGATTTTTAAGGATTGTTTTCTTGCCTAGATAATTAATAGGGTTATTCAGATTAATATTTTAGGGGCAAGACTATGTCTTGTTTTTTTTACAAAAAGTCTCTGTTATTTTATATTGTTCTGGGAAGTTTAGGATATCAGTTCACATAATTTTGTGTAAAAATGTTAATCCCACAGGTTGAAAATAATACCACTACCAGAATTTAAAGCCAAATTTGAAGCAAACTTTAAATATTGGTCAGGTATATGACCTATGGCCAGGAACGTCTCTGAATTTCTAAAAAACATAATGGCACTGAATTATAGTTTATAGCACCTTAACTATTTTCTATCAAGTGTAATAAGGGGTAAGCATACATTCTGACATGTTTCTTGCCTGTGAATCTTTCACCCATACGTGATCAAATGTATCAAGCAAATGAAACAAATACACTTGTTTAAGGGAGGAAAAATCATGAGGCTTGTTGTTTCCCATAAAAAATAGTTTCAAGCATTTCAGGAACTATGTGTCCTTGAGCAAGAGACTTATAGATCAGACACATTTTTGTTTCATTAATCTCTTAGGCATAATTATCTATGACTTTGGATCTCACATTCCTGCTTGAGTTGTATTCTAATTTAAATGCTTGCCTCTATGGTGGGTACCTTGTTTATATTGGGATCTAATAAACATCAGCTGAATGGTACCCAGACAGGAATTATCATTTAATTAAGGCATCAATGATGCAAGAGGCAAGAACAATTATCAAAAGCAGTAGGGCCAAAGACCCTGTGATGCCTGACATCAGAGTTTCTTTCTAGAAGGAACCTGGAAATGAGAATGGAGACCATTTATTTACTTCATGTCAGGTCCCCATTTATGCAATGATTTTTTTTTCAAGTACAATCAGATTGATTCTAATGATTCTTGTATGATTTACATAGAAACAACATGTTTTTCTTAGAGCTATACAGTACCCTCTCTGTTTTACATGGAGCAAGTTAAGTGCCTGTCAAACTATAGAACTCTTTCAGCTGATGAATCTTCGCGATGATAGATGTTGCTCTAATTGGTCTTAACAGGGTACATTTCCTAGTATGCCTTTAGGCACTATAGGTATCCATTTTGTTCCCTATGCCAGGAAGTTTTCTTTTGATCTAATATTCCAACCTGTTTGGGGACAAGTGGTGACATACTCTTTTCTGTAACTACTTCCTGCTGAACAAAGGAGGCTGTATTCAGGACCCAGGAAGTCTGGAATGAAAGTCAAAGGCAAGGAGAGAATTCAGACAATAAGGAATACAAAGGAAGCATCTGGTCCACTGACCCAGCAAAAGAAAGAGGAAACATTCATATCATCTGCACTGGTCCACATAAGCTTTCATCATTTGGAGTAGCTTGTAATTAACACATGATGCTGAGATGTGTATGTTGGCCAAGTAGAAATCCTCTAAAATATATATATATATATATATATATATATATATATATATATATTGGGACAAATATAAATTTAGGAACTTTCAGGAAAATCTTACATTTGGAATTTTTAGGCTCATTAATCCCAGTAGTTGGGAGGGGGAGCCCAAAAACCAAGAAAGAGATCCCATCCTTAGGAATAGATAGATGGGGAAAGTTAGGCTGTACTTATCTCCAGTCCTTTTGGTCTCTGAGAAGTGTATTCAAGACTTATGACTCCCCAGATTCTCTGAGGCTTACTTGATATTTTACTTTACAAAAGGACATGACTCAGGAAACTAATCAACAAAACAGCAAATAACCATATTACAAATGGGGTACAGAACTGAATAGAGAACTCTCAATAGAGGAAATCAAAAAGGCTGAAAGACACTTAAGAAAGTGCTCAACATCCTTAGCTATCAGGGAAATGCAAATCAAAACAACTTTGAAATACCATCTTACTCCTGCCAGAATGGCTAAAATTAAAAACACCAATGACAACTTTCCCTGGAGAGGATGTGGAGAAAGGGGAACACTCCTCCACTGCTGGTGGGAGTACAAACTTGTACAGCCATTTTGGAGATCAGTATGGCGGTTCCTCAGGAAAGTGGGAATCACTGTACCACAGGACCTGGCAATCCTCCTCTTAGGCATATATCCAAATGATCAACATCCATGCAACAAAGACACATGCTCAATAGCAGCATGTTCAATAGCAGCATGATTTGTAATAGCAAGAAACTAGAAGCATCCTAGATGCCCCTCAACTGAAGAATGGATAAAGAAGATGTGGCACATTTACACAATGGAATACTACTCTGTGGGATAAAAACAATGGGATCTTGAAATTCACAGGCAAATGGATGGAACTTGAAGAAAACATCCTGAATGAGGTAACCCAGTCACAAAAAGAGGATCATGGTATGTACTCACTCATATATGGATTTTAGAGCAAAGAATCACCATCCTATAATTGACACCACCAGAGAAACTAGGACACAAGGAGGATTCTATATACGGTCTCTCACAGAAGGTGAAAGGGACAAAATATCCAGAGCATATGGGGAGGTGGGGCAATGAATGGAGAGGGAACCAGGAGAAAGAGAAGGGGAGGAGAAATCAATGACTAACTTATCCACCATCATAGAGCCCTCATCTAGCAGCTGATGGAAACAGAAGTAGACACCCACAACTAAACACGGAGTCTAACTGATATCAAGTTGCAAAGAGGAAGGACAAGACCAGGCTACAAAAACCCACAGAGACAGCTGACCTGATCAAAGAGGAGCTAATGGGCGCCCAGACTGATAGCTGGGAATCCAGCATGGGACTGACTCAGACACCCTGAACATGGGTCTCAGCTAAAAGGACTGAGCAGTCTAAGGGATCTCAGACAATGGAACCAGGATGTATCCCTGATGCACTAAAGGACTTTGGGGGCACATCCCCCATGGAGAGATACTCACTCCCTAAACTTAGATACAGGAGAGAAGGCCTAGATTTAGATGACCCCTCCTAGAGGGCATCACCCTACATGTGGAGTGGGGGGAGGGGAGGAGAGGGTGGTCAGGGGCATGAGAGGATGGGAGAAAGGAAAGAAGGAGGAAGGAAGAGGGACCTGGGATAGATATGTAAATGAAAATAAATGATGAAAAAAGGACATGACATTTTTAGATATATTAGCATTACACAAGGTGGAAAAAGTAGGTAGCAGGAGTATGCAAATGATCTGGGGTAGACTCACATCTTCTAGTCTTACAAAAGCTATATATTTGATTTCAAAAGAATGAACTTTTTCCCTCTGTCCACAGAGCTATTTATAGATTGGACAGAGATGTCTTTACCCTGCTGAGAAGCACCTTTAAGTCTATACTTAGAAAACAACCAAAGGAAATTTAAAACCTTGATATGTGCTGCCCTGAGTTTCTTTTTACCTCATACATGAACTTCCTGTTTTGCTACTTTCTTGCCTGGCTCATCTCCCTGGAGATTCAGCCCTTCTATCAAGGGTCCTCTGTGTCTTGCAGTCTCAACTATACCCTTGCCAAGCTTTTGGCCAGTTAGTTGTTTTATTAAATATATATATATATATATATATATATATATCAATGTTTGTTCCACAATACTTTTTGTCTCATTAAAAAGGTTTATCTTTAACATATAAAACTATATAACTATATAACAGAAACACATATCAAGTAAAAATTATAGTTACAATATGCAGTCTACTTGTATTTGACAAATTTGTAGTAAATACCCTGTTATCTATCTTATCTTTGTGAGTCTAAAGTTTTATATCTAATTTACTTTTTATCATAACAAATGAAAACTTAATTATTTAGTCTTTATTTCCTTTAATGACCCCAGAAATGTTAAATGTTAACTAGCCACAGGGACATCTGGCTGCATGGACAAGTCATTCAGTGTTCTGCAACGCTGAGGCAACAAACTTTGGCCTACAGGCCTAGTATATCTTACAGACATTTCTGAGAAGTGGGGTATTTTGATGGACTTCCATACCATGTCTTGCAAAGTTTGGCAGGTTTATTTTGCTGTTTGTTTTGTTTACTTCCTCCTGACTCAGTTTGGACAATACACTGTCATCAATTGTGGCAAGGGCAGTTTCATTGCTGAAATGGCTAACTTTTACAATAAGGAAGTAAACTACATATAGATATTTTTTTATACACGTCATCTTTTTTTGAAGTAACTTGGTGCTGATAGGTGTAGAATATCCTTATGTTGTTAAAAATATTTTGATTATCATATTCTGTATGTCATTTATGTGTTTAAAGACCAAGTATCTATCTAAATATACCTGTTTATGACCTTGAAAACGTATCTAATGTGCTTATGTTGGGCTGTTATAGATGACTACTATTAATCTATATTTCTGAATTATATGATTTTAAATAAGCTGTATAAACATAACACACCAAAAGAGTAGAAACACACACACATACAGCATAGCAAAATTAACTTTAAATATGTATCAATAAATCAAAATCCATGTCAATGTAAAATATCTAAGATTAGTTGTTGCTTTTTTAGTTTAAAAGTATATTCAATAATCTTCCCATTTATCCTATCATTTCTAATCCCCTTTTTTCTTTTCAAATGAGATCTTTGATTTTAAATTTGTCTAGCTTTTTTTTCTGACTAGGATCTATAACAACTTACAACTAACCCCATTTAAATGACAACAAATATCCAAAACCCATCTTTTGTAATGTGGGCCCTGTTGTCTCTAGACTGCTTCTTGTTGTCTGGGGGTACTGGCATCTTTGGTGGAACCTTCAGAAAATTCATGATAATGGTTAAGTATTGGCTGGAGTAGTCTCTGTGCTTAGATCATCTCTGCCAGAAGCCTTGAAGCTGTTCGGGAAACAAAACTCACAAACTGTGACAGAGATATTCTGAGATGTGTCACCTGGGCCATACATTTTCATTTGTGTCTGATTTCCTTGTTCTAAAAATACACAAACTTTAAAGGTAGCATACATTAGAAGTATAGAATATATGGTATGTACAATTTAGTTAAAGATGATTTTTTTTTGTTTCATGTTTGATCAATGAAAATATACATTTCATGGGTTGCACTTCTTCTAGGTTTATTATTTTTTAATATTTATGGCCAGGATTTTCAGGGCCGTCTTCCCCAATCAAACCTGATTCATATAAAACTAGAATGAATCCATATCCTCTTATTTACTGTGGAAATCAAATTAAAACCTCTCCTTGAAACACCTATCTTCTCACTTCCATTTTGAAATCAAGATATCTCTAAAATATGTAGGTTGGTTGATGACACCAATGCATTTAAAATACTGTGTCATTCTATATTTCAGCTAATTGGAAAATTCATGTTTTTCTTTTCAGCTTTGCCATTCACATTGAGGCCAGTCACCAGTTCCATGAAGTTTTCACTTCTAACTATTTTGGAGCCCTGTGAGCTAAGTTTGTGCTCTCAGAGATTTATCATCAAGCAGAAGCCTATAAACTGGACTAGAAGAAAAGGTAGGCTATAAAATTTCAAACATTAAAAAATTTATCCATATCAGCACTTTCCAAATCTACTTTAGACAAAAGATTTGATGGCTGTCCACAGATGATCTCAGATACAGTATTAGAATATGATTATCTGTGTCCATTGGTAGCGATCTCAGATACAGTATTAGAATATGATTATCTGTGTCCATTGGTAGCCCTTTGATACAGTATTAAAATATGATTATCTATGTACATTGGTAGCCCTTTAGATATCAAAAAGGAAAGTACAGTTACTCCTTTAAAACTGGGGAAATGATCACCATTAGGAGATATACTCTCGGGTAAGGACAGCAAAGCATTTCAAGTATTCTTTTCATGAAATTTGAAGAAAAATATATGGACTTAGAACATATAATATTAAACAAGTTCACCTAGTATCAAACACCATAAGTGCATGTTATCCCTCATATGATGTGCTTATCCTATAATATACACATACATATAGGTGAATAAATATGGGCAATTATAGTA
Source organism: Cricetiscus sungorus (assembly GCA_030556225.1). NCBI lineage: Eukaryota > Metazoa > Chordata > Mammalia > Rodentia > Cricetidae > Cricetiscus > Cricetiscus sungorus. Next base: position 47,658,362 of record JANBXA010000726.1, on the reverse strand, counting down.
CAACATATAGATAGCATAAAAAAGATAGTATTAGGTGGTGAGGAAGGATGAAATGCTCATAAAACTAATTGCTTTTTACTTTCAACTTTGTCATAGTTCTTTAAGGGTATCTTTTGGGGCTAGATAAAAGCATAAAAAGGTAATTGGCAATAAAAATATAAAAAGGTAAAACAAAACTCTACTTCAGAATAGCTCTTCTAACTGAATAAAATGGATTGAGATGTATAGACTTTAGCTCTGGGAAGGAGCTTATCTGAGTGACTACATTAACCTAGCTTTGTGACATTTTTTGGCAAGTTCTTGACAATAAAGTGTTTTTGTGTGAAATTAAAAGAGAAATGTTATATAATCAATACCTAAAATTCAACTATTATTGTAAATACAGATATAGATATTTGTAAGTAATTGCTGAGATCAATATGTAAGATACTATTAAATGTTTTACAAATATGATCTATAATACTCTAGAACAAAACCAATGGATTAGCCATCACTATTCACAGAAATTTAATAAGTGACATACAAAACATAGCAGATGAAATTTCCCTTTAATTTTACCTCAGGAAAATGGAGAGAAAGCTTATGACCTCTTCTGTGGGAACCACATTATATAGAGTACAAAATTGAACTGAAAGAAAGATTTATTCACAATTATCGATTTTCTTTATTGAGAATTCACATTTGTAAGAATATCTTTGGTGTTATGTCCAATTCCCTTGATATTAAATTCAGGGTTTCTTTCATTTTATAGTCTTCAACATCCCATATTAAGGAGTTTGTGACTTAACATTTGATTCATTTTTTTCTGTAAAAATAGATAAATTTCTATTTTAATTATGTGTATATGTGTATGTTTGTGTCTGGGGGGGAATGTATACATGGGAGTGTATGTGTCCTATGGTTCTATAAAAGGATCTTAGATCCCCTAGAGTTGGAATTACAGACAGTTGTGAGCTGCAGAAATGAGTGCTAGGAATAAAACATAGGCCATCTGCAAGTGCAATACATACTCTACTCTTAACCACTGAGCAGTCTCTCCAACCTTCTGAAATTTCTTAATAAACAAAATTTTATAACCAGAAAAGTACAAGGTCAGAAAACATGTGGCTATAATTAGAAAATGATTGAATGAATTTTCAAAGTACTTTGGTGATACATAGTAGCTTCTGTGCATAAGCATTCTCAGGGATATGACTATTCATTTGATAAAATATCAGTGTTTGTTATATTCAAAGTTAAGAATGTTTATTAAATTATATAGGAAAGATTATAGCGAGAAAAATAAGTTCTGAGTTTGACACAACAGGCAGTGATACCATGTAGTGTGTAAAATTCTATTAGAGGAAGTAGTCCTATGAAAGGAATCAAGTCAGAAGAGTCTTTATAATCAATTTAATTAGAAGTGGACTGATTCAGAATTAGAAGGGATGTATTGCCTTTTGCTTTAACATAGATGAATATCCACAGGAAATTAAAGTTTAACTGGATATGCAGGCTATACTATTTTTACAGAATTTACACATCAGGCAAGTCTACAGAATAAAAATATGATTTTTTTTGCCTGAGTGTGATGATGGTGGGAATGTGAATTGTCCACAAGTGAACTTTAGGGATACATGTTGGTTGAAAGAATTCTGGTAAAATTGCACAGATATCTCAAATCTAAGTTAACAGAAAAAAGAACAAAAAATCCATTTCAATGTGTACATCAAATTTGTGAAATTTTAAGCTATGAAACTTTTAAAGAAAAATAGGAATACTAAAAAAATATAACATCCTATTAGAAACACTAGTGATTTGTTTTTCTCAAAGAATTACAGGTGCTTAACACTGTTGTTTAGTGTAATGGCAAAAAGTAATGATACTGAGTCAGCAAAATAAAAGTTATTTGTGGCCAATAAAACTAATGAAATCTTTCCTTTGGAAAACAGTACTGCCTGTTTCCAATAATCCTTATAATCTAAGAATTTCCAAAGCACATAGAATATAATAGAACAGATTAATAGATGGACTTTGAAATTTTTGTCAAATAAAATTGTATCATCTTAAGAATTTAATTTATATAATCTTGAGTTTACAAATTCATCTAGAAAGAAATGACATCCTTTAACTGTTTTTCCCCTATACAGTAATATGCAAGAAGGCAGCTACAGGAAGTATTTGTGTTTTTGCTGTTGACATTTTATCCACAATACATCTGGGTTGAATCTAGTCAAAAATCAGCAATGAATTCTGAAACAAATTCTAATCCACAACAAAATAGTTATATTCAAAACAAAAATAATGATATCAGTTCAGATGATGTAGTTGACATGTCCACAAATGAAGACAAAGTCACGGAACACCTGGAAAACAAAGACTGTCTGGAAAACCCTGAAGAAACTGCAGAACCATCAAGCACCAATGTTCCTCAGGCTGAGGAAGTTCCAACCCTCACTCAAGTTTTTCATGTGCTACTAGAGGAAGAAAATTATTTGATTCAATTCAGTGAAGGAACATTAGCAAAATTCTATGCATGTATCACAGAAAACAGTGGTGTCAACTTAGAATCATCTTTTGTCAAAGACCAAGGTCTCTATATAACAGTGTTTGGCAACCCAGAATCTGTCATAAAAGCTGAGAATGGAATTTTTGAATGGTGTCAAGAACAAGATTTAACTTTAAATATCATTTCCAAACAAGAGCATTGCTTTTTAATAGACCAGACTGGAGAAAAGGCACAAGATTTGGAACAAAAAGCTGAAATAAATACTCAGATCATAAGTCCACACAATCAGAGCAACTGTATAAATAGTGTTGATGCAATTCAGGCAGAGTTGAAATCTTCAGATGGAAGCCAACCGACATCTGCCAAAAGTAGCAAGGATGATATCCAGACAATAGAAATGGTGAAAACATTTAATTCCTTGACTGCTGAGCCATCCCCTGAAGCAAGTGATGTTTCCCAAGAAACAGAGGGACATATCCCCTTTCCACTGTCCAGCGCCAGTGAGACCAATATAGATGTTGATGAAAGACAATTAAATGTAGATCAGACAAATTGTTGTGAAAAGGAGATGACTGAGAAGATAAACACCATAACTGAGGATGTGATGATGAACTTTCAAGACAATTGTACTATAGGTCTCAAAAGAAATTTTCTGGAAGAGATTCTAGAAACAACTGGAGATTCACCAGAACAATCACCCTCAGAAAGCATATCAGATTCTATGACACAACATAGTGAGCCTGACAGTTCAGGGGAGGTAATTAATGAAGTCGATTGTAATGATGATGATTATGTTGTTTATTCCATCTCTGCCCCTTCTTGGCTACACAGGTTTATTATTGGTACAAAAGGTGAGAATATAGCTGAGATAACAAATAGTGTACCAAAGGTACATATACATTTTACAGCTGAAGATAAAATTATACTAAAAGGACCAATAGATGATGTAAATTATGCTCAAGAAAAATTTGACATAATTGTCAATGACCTAATTAGTAGAATGGAATGTACTGAGATAAACAGTAATATCAAGTTTAACAAGTACCTGACAGGGAATAATGGGGAGATCCTTAATAGGATTACTGAGAAGAACCAAGTCTCTATCTCAATGATTCCTGAAAATGAAACCAATCACTCGATCCGAATTGAGGGAGAATCTCAGGGTGTCCACCAGGCCAAAAGAGAACTCCTTGAGATGGCTAATAGTTTGGAAGAAGAGCACAGTCAGGACATAATCATCAAACACCAATTTCACCACGTAATTATTGGGCAAAAAGGTGAAAGGGTCCGTGAAATCTGTAAGAAATTCCCTGATGTTATCCTCAATTTTCCACACCCTGCAGAGAAAAGTGATGTTGTCCAACTAATAGGGCCAAAATATGAGTCAGAAAAATGTGCACAATATTTGGAGAATATGTTGACAAATATTAAAGAAAATAACTATTCTGTAAGTATTTCTATCTTAAAAAGGCTACACAAAAGGATAATTGGAAAAGGGGGTTCAAACATAAAAAAAATATCAGAAACAACAAACACCAAGATTAGTTTTCCACCAGAAGACTGCAACTCAGAAGAGTTTATCATTACTGGATATCCAGAAAATTGTGAAATTGCGCGTAACTGGATTCTTTCAATTCAGCAAGAGATAGCTGATACTTCAGAGGAGGAGATTTCTGTTCCTCCTAATCTATACAAATATCTGACTAATCCCAAAGAATGTTTGTTAAATTCAATCATAGAAGAATGTGGGAAGGTCCATCTGCATTTCCCAAGAAATAAGTCAGGACTCCATAAAGTCATTATCATGGGCTCTGTTGAAAGTGTTGAAAAGGCAAAAACAAAGCTTCTAAAACTCGCAGAAGAAGAACAAGCCAAGTGTTACTCTGGGACTCTCCATGTCAAATCACAATATCATCAATTCCTTGTGAATAAAAATGGAGGCAATATTTCCAAACTTTGTGAGGAGACTGGAACATGTGTTATTTTCCCTAACCTTAAGAACAAGGATCAAGAGTTCATAACCATCACAGGAACTGAAGAGGCTGTTAAAGAAATGCAAAAACTACTGGAGGTTTTAGTGAAAGACTTAGAGAATGTGGTAGAGGATCACATACTAATAAATCGAAAATTTCACCATTATTTTGTTATGCGAAGGGGTCAGCTTTTAAAAGAAATGACAGAGGAATATGGTGGTGTGGTTATTACATTCTCTTATGCAGGGAAACAGAATACAAAAATCACAATAAGAGGGGCAAAAGCTTGTGTTGAGGCAGCAAAGAAACACATACGAGACATTTTTGAGCCTTTGGGCTCCCAAGTTACAACACGGTATGTTATTCCTCAGAAGTTCCAACCTTTTATTTTGGGACCAATATGTTCACGGATTCAACAAATTGCTAGGGATTATAAAGTTCAAATCAAATTTCCAGACATAGACAAGCCATTAATAAATATGGATCTAGGAATGCAAGAAAAGGGAAAAGAAAAGTGGAAAAGGAACCCTAAAGATCTTGCTTCTAATTCCTCGAGGAAAAGCGACACCATATTTATCTCCGGCCAAGTGGAAAATTGCAAGGCTGCTACTGAAGCTCTTGCTTCTCTAATTCCTGTTACTGCTGAAGTCCATGTTCCCTTTCACTTACATCCTTACATCATTGGCCACAAAGGATGTGGCTTACGTAAGCTAGTAAAGGAATTTGAAGTTCATATCCAGGTACTACAACCTGGAAGAAATTCCGATGTCATATCTATTATGGGCCTTGCAGCAAATGTGGAACAAGCCAAGATGAGATTACAAAAGAGAGTCAAGGCTTTACAAATGGAAATAGAAGATCGGACACTGAGAAATTTTAAGCTAATATTCAATCTAGATCCCAAATATCGTTCTAAAATCACTGGTCATAAGGGCTTACTTATTGCTCAGATTTGCACAGAGCATGATGTTACTGTCCGTTTTCCAAAGAAAGGAAGCCATGAGATGCAAGACCAAATCACTATTACGGGCTATAAAGAGAACACTCTAGCTGCTAGAGATGCAATAATGAGAATGTTACATAAGATCGAAAAAACAGTTTCTAAAGAAATCCCACTGAACTACCAGGTTCGTGGCAACGTTATCGGATTCCGTGGAAAAACCATCCATAAAATCATGGATCAATACCAAGTAGATATACGTTTACCTCCAAAAGGTTCCTATAATCCTAATATAACCTTGACTGGACTCCCTGATAATGTACAAAGAGCGAGTGAGCATATCCTCAATCTTGAGAAGTACTATCTTTCAGCTGATATAAGCCATCGATCTCAGCAGGAGCATAATAAGAGTGTCTCCCTTTGCAATATAGCCATGACGCCATCTAAGAATGTTGTCAGAAAATACATTCCCTGTTATGCTAAAAACACCACAAAGCTCCCAGATGTGGATAACTGTGAACACTTTCCAAAATTAAAACAACGAGTGTCTTCTAAGACTCGTCCTTCAAAACTGTAACAATGATCATCAAAACAATAAAGTGTTCCAAACTGCTTACCTGACAATGCTGTCAATTTTTTTAATTTAATTTTTCTTGAACATCCCATGTGTAAATACTATAAATACATCACTTCATCACCCACTTGGCTTCTTCCAACTCTACCAATGCTCCCTTTCTCTCAACTTTATGACTTTTTCCCTAGTTATTATTAGTTTACACACACACACACACACACACACACACACACACACACACACACACACACAACACCACCACCATTCTCATTTCAGATATTACTTGAAAATATATCCCTAAATCAATGTAGCTTCTAGGCATAGGCGTAATTCTCACACATTTGCCATTAATGAGTCAATGCTTAGATATTTATTTGAGCAAAGGGGAGAAATTTAGTCTTGTGTATATTTGTAATTACTTGGGGACTGTTATTTATAATTTTAAATTACAAATAGCTTCCATTGTGTAAATGTTCCCAATTACATTATTAGAGAAATACCACATGTCCATTAAATCTCAGAGTCTACTCAGGATATCACTATTCATTTAATTTTTATTAAGAGAACTCACCACATATAGCAATGAACCTATATCTTTTTGTTAACGTAAGTCATAGTCCCCTTTACTTCATAAATACCTTATTTGATTGTGCTCTTTTTACTTCTTTCTTCATGTATTATTTACATTATTTATAACTTTTTTTGTATAGAGGGCAAACAGTTTTGTTGTTCTGCTTTGGGAATTTCTCATTGTCCAAAGACTAAGAAAGAGAACTTTGGTCAGTATGCATACCTGTGTGATATTATAATACCCACACATGCAAAATTCTCAATGGTAAGATTCTCCAATATGAGGAATGCTAAAGAACACTAACTTATTATGAATAATTTTGTGTTCTCCTACCAATTGAGGGATCAAGACTTCTACAAGATTTTGATTCTCCAGAAACATGCTCCAGAAATTTTCCTTGGAGAAAAAAATATCAAATTTAAGAAAAGACTGTTTTCATCTTCTTTCAGTGTTTCTCCTAGGTCTGGTAAATTTTAAAATAATGGTACTATGTGTTATTTTAGTGCTGAGTTTCAGTGACAATCACTAACTAATATATTATTACCTCTACAACTTTTGTCTTTTATTAGAGTTCCTTCTTTTTTTGTTCTTGAATTTAGCTAGAAGCCATGGTAGCTTTGCCAGGAGTGACTTCAATTCATTGGCTTGTCAATGTGATACATAAATGCCAGAGTCCAAAACAACATCACTGGGCCACCCCAAGCTAGAGCTCTCCCTAAGCAGTTTTTTCATTGCAGTGACTATTAAAGATAAACTCCATATGTTTCATGTAGCATTGTTTGTTCTCACACAGATGTTTATCTCAGGATCATTTCTATTAAATTCCTAAATTCAAATCTTCTATTCCATTGTATGATGTAGGTATGGTTACTATGAGAACAGTATGAAGTTCTTTAAAATATTTGAGGATTTGATGAGCAAGGCAAAATAAAAGGAGATCTTTTCCATTAATGATTATGACTATTATGACTAAATAACAAAGAATAAATCGTTTTCCCTAGGATACCAATCTTTCATATTCTTGTATATTGTCTTTCCAAATCTTTATGAATGAATACCTATTTTCACCCAGATATATCTATTGATATTTTCCTTTTTACTTTGTTCTAAAAATTCAAATTAGAGGATATTGCTTTTGATGTTAAAATATTGACACCATCTTTTACCTCATTACATCAAATTCCATTAAGCCCCACTAGATTCTAGTGCTTCTAGCTATATAAGTTGCCCACATGGTCACATTTGCTTAATGAGTTCAAGTAGAAACACATTAGGCCTAGGGCTTGCCCCAGGATGGTCAGGGGGCACAGGAGGGTGAGAGAGGTAGAGGGAGAGGGAACTGGGATTGATACATAAAATAAGAAAAGATAAATTTTAAAAAAGGAAAAAAATGGCTACAACTAACATAGAATACATTTCATTCTACTTTTGTGGATCACATCCTTAATTATCAACCCTTGCTCACAAGAATCAGTACACAGTAATTTAGATCTTGCCATTGTAATACCAAAACTAAGTTAAATGTGTTTGATTTCAATGCTAACTAAGCAGATTTCCTCTCTATGTTCAGTATCTTTTGGGGGCACAGAGGTGCTTCACTCACAGAGAAACACTAAAAGAACCAGGAATGTTAATCACTCATGGTTGTTTCTGCAATGGAGGATATACAAGGCATATATATGAAGTCCATACAGATTGCTCCCAGTGGATTTTGTTAACAACCTGGTGATCTTTCTGTTATCTGTGGATTGAGACCTTACCCATCTTTTGCTATAGACACAGACATCATCCAAATTCTCCATAATGATTAACCCAGACTCATCCCATCCCTAGACTATTACCTATCCTTAGGGGAGATGCCGCATGTATTTTATGGCCTGATGATCTCTATGCTAGCGACCAGAAACCCCACTAGATTCTAGTGCTTCTAGCTATAGAAGTTGCCCTCATGGTCACATTTGCTTAATGAGTTCAAGTAGAAACACATTAGGCCTAGGGCTTGCCCCAGTCATTTTACCATAAATTCTCGAAAGGAATTCACAAGGCAGGTCCTCACCTTATAGTTGCTCAGCTGAAAAGACAAAGTTTGTGGTCCAAATCTACCTGCTCATTGAGAAGAGCAGATGTAACATACAGGTATCTCTCTACCCAGAGGAAAAGTAGAGAGATTTTTATAGTCAAACAAGCACTTCCAGTGACTTCACCACTTATAACTACAAGAAACCAATGCACACAGTGTTATCACAAAAAACCCACCAAACAAACAAATAAACCCCAAAAGTCTTGTAATTTCTTTATTGGACAAGGAAGGTGAAGCAAATTACTCTTCATATTGAGCATAATTAGAAGAAGAAACCTTGGATTCATAAGAGTGTGAGTAGGGCATGGGCAAATTTTTGAAGTGGGAGATAAATTAGGAGAGACTGGATATCATCACAGTGGGAAAGAAGGAAGGAAGGAAAGAAGAAGAAGAAGAAGAAGAAGAAGAAGAAGAAGAAGAAGAAGAAGAAGAGAGAGAGAGAGAGAGATTATTTCCTTCAAAAATATGGAAAGACATTTTACTGGGAAAGATAGTAGAAAGGGGGAACATTAGGAAAAATAAAAACCATGTACAACACAAGGGGATGGGATGGAGAAAAAGAGAATCCCACAAATAATGGGAATTCCTAAATTTTATAGATATGTTTCAGTGTTAGGGGAAAGTTTTACAGTATGTAATTTTGTCTGATTAGCCTATAGGACAATAAGCATGACATAACAAGAGGTAACTGGGCCAACTATACCTCCTACACCCATTCTTACCACACTGAGATCTGTGTGCTCCAATATGACACATAAATCCTTGATGCAAATTAGATAGAACCCAGGATTCCAAGTAGCCACTAAACAAATTTGGAGAAAAAAAAGTCCTTCAACCGGCCAGCAGCAGCTTAAGAAGCAGTCACCCTCTTCCCTCTCCCTGGCTTGCTCTAGCCACAATTCCAGGTCTTCATATTCCTCCTCGGTAATGTGTTCCCACTGAGTCTTCCAAGTTTCAAAGCTTCCACCCATGGAGCATCAACCTAATAATCAAGCTCTAGGAACCAAGGAGACCAGAAATGTACAAACCATCTAAGCTCACAGTAATGGGAGTGTTTTAAGTCACCATGCAAATAAATGAAGAGACAAATGTCTATCAGAGAACAATGTGGTGTCAGGATTAAAAAAGAGAGGCCTCTAAGCATGACAGAGGATTGGGGAGAGTAAGATGCATTAGGGACACCATAAGAAATCCCACAAAATAAACTAACCTGGGTTCATAGGAGCTCACAGAGACTGAACCACCAACCAAGGAGCTTGCTTGAAACTGACTCAGGTCCTCTTTTACGGGCATGTTTTTACCCACCCGTCTGGTCGGGTCCCCCTCTTTGTTCCTCCTTGCCAGCCACCCGGTCCCGCCATCATGGGAGGCCCAAATATCATTCATAGACTCTGTATTTGATACAATCCTGTTGGCCAGTTACTATTATTGTTTATGTGCTAGCTCTGTCTTAATAATTAACCCATTTCTACTTATCTAAATGTTTCCACATGGTCATCTTATCTGAGAGCAGAGGCTGGTGCCTTGCTTCCTCTAGGCTCTACATGCTGACCCCTCCTTACTACTTCCTATTTCCTCCTTGTCTCCTAGCCCTGCCTATCTTGCTTTGCCATGGGCCAAACAGTGCTTTATTCATTAACCAGTATGGAAACATATTTACAGAATAACATCTCCCATCAGCCCTCTGCCTATATGTTACATCTATATAGCTTGGTCTTCCTGTGGGACTCCTAACAGTGGAAGCAGAGGCTGTCTTTGATTTTTTGCTGTATTTTGGGACCCTGCTACCCATACCTTGTCCAGCCTTAATACGAGGGGATGTGCATAGTCTGACTGAAACTTGTTATGCCATGTTTGGTTAATATCCATGGGAGGCTTGTAATTTTCTGAAGAGAGACAGAGGAGGATGAGGCAGGAGGAAGGTGTGGGTAGAGGAGGAAGGGGACCTTGTAATCAGTTTGTAAAAAATAATAAAAACAACAAACAAAAAATAATCAAACACAGTACCCTTAGGGGTGTCAGGGGAAGTTGTAGTTGCAGCAAAATATTCCTTTGTGTCAAGTCGAGAGGGAGAAAGGCAGGATGTTAAAAAACAAAACAAAAAAAACACTATACATCAAGGTATTTATCTGAAAGCCTAGAATCAATTTGAATCCAGCCTTTACTAATTATTCATACAATGCTTGGTAAAATCATCTTTGCTCCTTTAAATTGTATTTTATCCATCTGTGAAATGGAGATGATTATAGTTTAATAGGGTCATTGGAATTTATAAGCCCACCAACCTAAGGACTCCATAAACTAAGCTGTTATTGTAACACATGAAATTGTAAGAGTAGATATCCTTGCTGATAATTAAGTGAATTGTTTTAAGAAAGAAAGAGGAAAAGCAAAGTTTCTATTTTCCTAAGATTCAAATGACCCAGGATTCTAGAGGGGAAACAAATAAACTTAAGTGTGGAAGAGGAATAAGAGAGAAAAAGAAAGAAACAGAGATAAACTTTCTGTTCGACTCCAGTAAATTTTGACATCTTCATGTAATAACTCTTTGATAACCTTGTTTCTAACTCTCTTGTATATGGTAGTTAAAGTGGTAGATACAAAGTACCTTTGCCCTTCTCTTATTTGGGTGTATAGGACTTACTTGGTATTGGCATATCCAGGAGTGCACATGTGACAGTGCACATTGTGTCCCGTAGAGTACCCGTGACTTACAATCGCATTTCCAGGAATGCACATCTATTTGACTTAGCATCAGGGACTTGAGGTCTGTGCATTTGAATTGGCATCAGCACACACATGAATTTACAATTTACCATTGTATCCAGGTGTGGACATCTTACTAGTCCTGAGATTATCCAGAAATGGGCTTAAAGTCAGCAAATCCAGAAGTATAATCTGACTTGGCATTAGCAGCCTGAAAGAAACTTACCACCTTCTGAGCTTTCACACAAGCATACACAGCAATGACTTCCGATCTATCAGATCTATCTAGAAGGAACTTTTCTACACTGAAATGAGTACCCTAATTTTCAAAGTATTAAGCCACATGACTGAATTTCAATTCCTTTTAGTTCGGGACAGTGGAAGTGCTGTGAGTCTTTCTACACCATAGAAGAAAGGGGTGACTTCAAAAGATCATCAAAATGCATTTCTTATTTTCTCCACAGAATATTTTAATGCAACCTACTAGTATTTAATCTACAACCTGGCTTTTTGTTTGGGTCACAGACAATTGATGGACACAAACCAGTTTTAGTTTATATCCGTATAGGTATGCCTTGCTACAAACTGGAATTAAAGTGTCTTATATAAATTTGAGTACCATCACCAGAAATTAATTTCATAATATTTAAATTCAAATACTTCTCATAAAAATGAAATGAACAAGTATCTTAAAACACTTTAAAAACACTTATTTTATTCATTTTACTTTTTGTGAATGAATGTTTTACTTTCACATATGCCTGTACCATGAGCAAGTCTTGTCCTTGCAGGGGACAAAAAGAAGTAAAATGTCTTACAAATAAATGATTATGAGACATTATGTGGGTGCTGGAAATAAAACTTAGGTTCACTTCAAGTATAACAAGTGCTCTTAATTGATCAGCCATCTCACCAGCCCCTATTATCTAGCATTTATTATATAATTTGAAATTAATCCTTAAAGCTATAAACTATGTATTATTTTTTAAGAAATATACTTTTGTAAAATTAAAAAAATTCTTTGGAAAGTTCAATATGAACTCTTTAAATAATACCTAGCACTTGACCACCATAAGAAGAATATGCTCCAGGTAGCCATTCCTCATCCAAGTATGGATCCTAGATTGCAAAAAGCAAACTTGAGCTTTACCAGAACTCACTTGCCTGGCCCTCATGCTTAAGAAATGTAAATATGCAACTGGAGATAAGGCTTAGCAGTTAAGAGCAAAAGATGCTTTTGCAGAAGAATCAAGGTTTTGTTCCTAGCCCCTACATAGCGTCTTACAACTGTATTGCTCAAGAGAATCTATCAGCTTCTGTGCTCTGTGGGCACTGCAGGCATAAGTTTCACATAGATTTATCCTGTCTAAACACTCATGTGCATAAAAAATGAATTGTTGCTGAAAACAATATACATTTTAGACACAGGGTAGAGGGTCCAAGATAGACCTGATCTCAAAGCCTCCTCACTGATGACAAGTTATCATAGCACCAGAAGATATTTTACATTTTTCCAAGGTAGGGAAGCAATTAATGGATCTAACCAGCTTTGATTCCTATGATCCATAACAATGATCAACATAGCAAAATACTCCTATAAGTTCAATGATAACTAACAGTTCTCTGCTTGAATTCATGGTGTGCTAAAAAGCAGGGAAATCATGTCTGGTATTGACAACTACAACTAACAACTTCTGAGAGAGGGAGAAGAATTAATCTTTCCTGGAGATGAGTCCATCAATTGGTTATCTAATATAAAATGGTCATTTCTGGAATCATATGCACACAAAAATAGACTCAGCAGGTTGCACTTATATATTTGTTCACATATATGGAATATAGACAATATACATAATAATAATCATTGTCAAAGTAAAACAAGCTACCAGTTTTATAATGATGGGAAAACAGAAGGGGTAGGAAGAACTGAAAATGGAGGAGCATATTTGGAAAGAGAAGGGAAAATAATAATTATATTTTAATTGATATTTTGTTAAAAACAAATAAAAATAAATTAATTAATATCAGTAAAAATAAAAATATTATTTTATACTGGTTCTTCTCACATAGAGACCCTCTAAAAGTTAACCCAAGTCACAGAAAAATCCAGAATGGAGAGGAAAGATGGACACACAATGCTATTCCTAGCTATGAGGTAAATTGTAATTGTTAGATTTTGGGAAGGGAAATTTTCTCAAAGAGCACATTCTCTTATAATCTAAACATTCTCCAATGGAAGACAACATATCCAAGAATATTTGAGCAGTACACATTGATTCTGAAGAGTTTTAAACAAAGGTGCAAGGTTAAGTTGTAGGGAAAAGGAAACTGATATGGGAAGTTATAGGAGAGGGGCAGAACACAATACACTGTAAGAAACTCTCACTAACTGATTTTTAAAAATATTATTTTATACTTGTTTTGTTCAAAAAGAACATCTCGTCAGGGTTAACACAGTACATTTGGATATTATGTTTCATAAACATTTCTTCAATCCAAGCAACCAACATGTAAGTAGTAAAGGAATTCACCAATATATAACTATGGAGAATTAGAGATTTTATTAGCCATGGGGAAGTAGAGAGTTTATTGTGCATGTGCTATAGATGCAGCAAGGATACAATACACAAAAACTTCACAGTTCATATCTCAACCAGAAATTTGGAATTGCTTGTCCAGCAATCTACATTGTAGATGAGTCTGATTCTTATAAATAGCTTTGAACTTTCAGAGTGTATTTTAGCTTGCTTCTTAACAGAATACATGTTTGGAAGATCAAACATGGCATATTGGAAAATATGACTAAGAGAAAAATTGTTAGGTAATTTGATGATATGAAATGCTTGTTGTATTTGTACTTTTGTGTTTGAATTTCCTTAACATGTTCCTTTGAGTCTTGAAGGTTTGATTTTCATCCATTATTATTATCCTAGAGATTTGTTGGTATGGTAATGGGAAATAAGAGAGAGAATTTTAGTCTAAACTTAAGCAATCAGACTTTTTTAATGTGATATGGGCTCAACTCTGTGTCACAGGTATAGATATAGAAAGCACACATATTAGATTACTTTTATGATAACCCTAATAGTCCTATTACTGTAACAAAACTCCCATTTTCAACATTTTTTGTCTGTTTAACTAAATGCATATGCATTAAAAAAATAATCAGAATAATCCATCTTTATTTACATGGATTTTCTATTTGGAATTTTTCTTGATTAGTTTTGATGAAATGCAGCTATATTTATTCCCAGACCTATATAGTCATATATGTATATTGATTCTATGATAGTTGAGTACTTTGTTGAAGAACTGATTACACTTTATTTTTCTATAAGCTTGTTGAATTGTTTCTCTATGTCTTAAAAATTAAGGGAAATTTTTTTATTTCCTATTTCTAAATGTCCATGTCAAATATCTATGTCTAGCCTTTTTATTTTAATAGACATTAATCAACATATGATTAATTTGATTCTCCATTACTTCATTTAATATATAATCACAAAATCCACTTGTAAAATAAATAAACAATGAAAATAGTCCCACATTAAAAAGAATTTCATTTTCCTTGGGGTATCACTGAATTTATACACTTATTAAAATTGATTCTTTCTAAATGATAACAAATAAATTAATATGTCTTTCTCATCCTTTAGTGCATACAATTCCCTTATTTAGTTTTGTTTCTTCATAAGTTTATACTTTTTTGCTTAATTATTTCTCTACATGTATAATTTTTAAAATGATAACTAGGCTTATTTTACTCTTTAAGTAACAATGTTTTATATCTATAAAACTTAATTTTTGTTCAATTATTTTTGTTTTTTAATATTACTTTATGATGGTTTACATTTATTTATGCTTCAGAGTATTTGTTTAATAATGCCCAGATGTATTGCCTGCTTTTATATTGCATGTGTTTAACTCTGTGTTACTCTGCCTGCCTGAAATATCTGATACATCTAATAAAGAGATGAATGGTCCATAGCTTGACAGGAGAAAGAGATAGGTGGTGCTGGTGGGCAGATAGAATAAATAGGAAAAATCTAGGAGAGGGATGAATAAGGAGTGAAAAAAGGAGAAACAGAGGAGGGTGCCTGGTGCCAGCCACACAGCCACACAGCAAGCCACAGAGAAAGAAGGAAAGAAAGATAATATAGAATAAATAAAGATAAAAAGCCCAGAGGCAAAATGTAGTTAAAGAGAAATGGCATAATTTAAATTAGAAAAGCTGGCTACAAACAAAACAAGCTAGTTCCAGGAATTCAAAACTAAGATTTGGTCTCCATGTATTTATTTGGGAGCTGGGTGGCAGGCCCCTAAAAGTGCTACAAATTTTACAATAAATTTGTACACTATTCTTCCTTGCTTTGTTTTTTTTTCAGGCATTTTTTTATTGAATATAATGTTTTCATATAGTATATTTTCACCTGGCCAACTCCATAACTTCTTTCTCTCTATATGAAGAAAACAGAAAAAACAACAAAAAGAATAATATGCACAAGAATCACATATGCACACACATACAGACAATACCTATAAAAACAGAAATAGATACAAATTACGTATAAAAACAGAAGATCGAAAAACATACATAACATACAAGCAAAGTCCAGTAGGACAAAAAAATGACCAAACAAATAAATGAGAGCCCTAAATCTTCAAAATAGCATTGTTTTGTCCATGTGCTGCTAGACATGGGGCCTGTCTTTAAGTGTGATTAATATATCCAGTGAGACACCACTGAAGAAAACCAATATTTCCTTTGCAAGTGGATGTGAAATGGAGATAGCTTCTTGGATAAAGATGGAAGCTCATGTTCACATCTCCCTCTCAGCACTGGGACACCACTGTAGGCCAAGTGCTTGTCGCCACAGACTCTATGAGTTTATATGGCTTCAGTCCTGTTTTATCTGAGGGACAGTGCCTCCTTGGTTTCAACCACTCATGCTGGATCTTTCATTCTTTCTGCCTCCCCTTCCAAATCAGTTTCTGAAGTCTGAGTGCAGGAGTTTGATGGGGATATCTCATTTAAGACTGACTCTCTCATTCTAGGCACAATCTCCAATTCTGCCTCTTTGTTAGTTCTCATCTCCTTCAATAAAAAGCTTTTCTGATAATAGCTTAATGAGACACTGACCTATGGATACAGCAGAATGTCTTTAGAAGTTATCTCATTGCTATGTTCCTTTTGGCAGAACAATCATATTTGTTTTTCCTCCAGGCCCAGGGCCTACCTAGTCTCAGGATCTTGGACACATGAGCAGAGTTAGCATGGGTCCCATCAGTACCATGAGCACTAGTCAGTAGGAGTAAATTCTCTAGTCAGGCATGAGCTCTACTTCTCCATATTTGAATATATATATATATATATATATATATATATATATATATATATATATGTATATGTATATATATATATGTTAAGTGATTCCTTCAGCAATATTTTTAATGTCAATTTTTTTGAGAGTAAACCATAGTCTTGGAAATACCCTGGGTTGTAAGGGGTATTCCAAGGGGACCCTCTGGCTAATGACTCAACTAGACATAACTCATTCCTGGCATCAAATATTTCAATTGTTGGTGAAAGATGTCTAATTGGATCATTGTCACCTCCATTGTTTTTGGTTACTCCATTTAAATTTCTTTTATGTATGTGCATATTGTAAGGTTCTGTTATAGTAAATTGCCATATGACCACTCCAGTGACTCTTCCTTTTAGTTAGTCCTCTTTGTCCTCCCTCTATTAAGCCCTTCATCTCTCTCCTTTCCCATTTAATCTTCTAACTTCCACTCCCCCCCGGCCCCATTGTCTCTCCATAACTATATGTTCTGCTTCCTCTTCCTTGGGAGATCTTTCCCTCCTCAACCCTTGTCCCTTACTCTATTTTTTTCTGAAAGAAAAATAAACAAATAAAAAGGAAAAGAACATGACTGTTCTCGGTGAGATGAAGAAGAACGTTTAGTATACATATGTGGGAGAACAGAGTCAGAGGCAGCAACAGGAATATCTGGGAGAGTCCAGAGTGGACATGACTAGAATGAGCCATGTGAGGATAGTGTTGACGATATGGGAGAGAGGGAGGAACCAAGGACAACAGTCAGGAAGCACAACGGAGAGTAGACAAAAGGACCAGGAAAACAAAAATGGATTATATAGAGAGGCAACTGGGGTAAAGACAGCCCAGCCCCTCCAGAAGCTTCAGGTATGGGGTGGAGTATGCCAGCAAGTAGGGCCCTGTAACAGGTAGGGACAAAGTGATGCAGGGAGAACCTGGTAGTCATCATCCATTTTGAAATGTTAGATAGGCATCTCAGTCTTTTGTCCGAGCAATATTTCCAATCAGATCAATTTCAGATGAAAGAGGAGAAGTCACAGGTGGCTTTGTTATTTACTCTTCAGGAATTAGTATTATATGGAGAAAGGGACTTGAGACCATGATCAGGCCTTGAAGTGGAAGAACAATAGAAAGAAACAATACAGTATTAGAGACAACATAATCAGGGCTATATATAATGGAAAGGCAAGTTTAAAACATATAAAGGGCTTCATTAACAATGATAGCTTAATACCCAAAAAGTCCAATTAGTATTATCCATTTGCACATTGGGGTAAGGCCAACCACCCGTGGGCAGTTTTCCAGAGGCCATATTTAAAGAATGGTTCTCCTTCCTATTGTGCAATCAAATGTCATTAGCTCTTCAAGCAGTAGTAGGTAATGGAAAATACCTTCTCCATGCTATCTTTTCAACTAATTTCATTAGATACATATATTGTACAGATAACCACATGTATTATGAGTTTCTGAGTGCAACAGCCATGTCATGTTTTGAAAAAGGCATTCCCCAGAACTCCTCCCCATCCCCTTGATATTACATGCTATTTCCACTCCAGTGATTTTTTTTCTGAATATATATATATATATATATATATATATATATATATATATATGTGTGTGTGTGTGTGTGTGTGTGTGTGTGTGTTCATGTGTATGCATGCGTGTGTTGTGGGTTGGTTTTGATAAAGATAACCTACTTAGGGTTGAGCAATCACTGTCCTTTCTGTCCTTTAGTTGTACCACTTTGACGAATTATGAGTATCTGCATGGACTGCTTCTACACATAAGGTTGAGAGTGGAACAGATCTATGGGTATAAATGTAAATACTTAGAAGGCAATTTGACATGACCCTATAGTAAAATAACATAAAGATTTACCTTCAGGTCTAGGATTGACCCAAACTTTTTTTTTTTTAAACCAGAATTACAGTACTAGGCATGATATCCCTACAGTGGAGCAGGCCTGTAATTTAATCAAAAAGTGGGTAGTTACCATGTAAGAATCATTGCACTATCACACCAGTGGGCACACCTTGCCTGGCATGTCAATATTTTAACATCCATGTCTGTCACTGGATAAGACTATTGATACTTTTTCTTCCACAGAAGCCTGTATAGTACCTTCTGACACTATGAAAGTCAGCAAGCATGGAGAAAGTTTCTTGATTAACTTTGTCACAGAAATAATATGCCTTCAAAGTGAGAAATCACTCAGAAGAGTTAACAGATTTATGAAGAAAAAGATCTTTAATAGGTCTCATCTGGCTATGACTAATGCCCAAGGAAATGCTAGCCTCAAAAAGAAGATTTTCCTGACTTACATACACCTTAGGCTTATGCATTTTATATACACTGTCATCATTAAATTTCTTTTCAGACCCAGCCCCAGGTTATACTTTGAATAATTTAAATAGGTAGGAGATTGCAAGTCCGGCCACTTTGGCAGATGGGACATTTATACAACAAAGATATTACCACAATTATTTTTTAAGTATACCACTGTTGTTCTTTTCTAATAGTTATTATCCAGGCTTATCTTTCCTACCTGCAGAATTATGTTATTTCTGATAAAAGTACAGAAAATTTAATAGCAGACCAGGAGTTAATGAACCAGTTGTTGTGACCCTGTGCTGACCCTTGTGCTTCCTGTTAGAGGCATGCTGTTTTGGTATAGGCCTAATGGCTGGTCAACCCAAGTAAACAAATATTTGCAACCTAACATCATAAATTTTGCTATCTCTAATAAGCCTTGATAGCATACTAGTTATCTTTGTGGTTATTTGGAGGCAGTAATACTTTAGCTAAATTCTTCTTGGTGTGATTTAATGCTTCCTAATAAAATCTATTAGTGAAGCATTTGTTACATCAATTCTATTTCTTTGAGTTTCATTTGCATTAGTTTGATATTGATTTGTTCATGTGCTAGAGCCAGAGTTTATTGTATCTTAAACAGTATTGTCATGCTGTATAGTTATGATGAGTAATCCAGGACAATGTCAATAGTGTGTGTTGTTTAGGTGGCATCTGGAGTCTCAATGACCAATATGTCAGAGTGGAGTATTCCACAACTTCAAAAATTTGAGGAGTCATGAAGTAGAGTGGGGAATAAGTTTGGGTGATAGAGGATGAGTTGGGAGGGGAAGTGGGGATTAAAATGAACATATTTTATTGTGTACATGTATAAAATTCTCAAAGAATTAAAAATATTGTAATAAATTAAAAATGCAATAAAAATTCACAGGCAGTAAAGAAAAGAGGGCCACTGATGATTGAATCTTCTTGAAAGTAAAAGTTGAAATCTAGACAAAGACAGATTTACGTCTGAGGGAAAAAAAAAAAACCATTCTCATGACTACCTGAATAAAGCAATCTGTATTGAGAAGTGCACAAGGAACTGGACAGACAACTAATTCCCTTCTACGTTGGGGTTTCAGAGAGCAGTTCCCTCAATGGCTTTTTGTTCTTGTTGTTGTTGTTGTCTTTGTTTTTTTGTTTGTTTTGTTTTATGAGACAGGATTTCTCTGTATTGTGTTGGAGCCTGTCCTGGTACTAGCTCTGAAGAGCTCTGTAGACCAGGCTGCCCTTGAACTGACAGAGATCTGACTGCCTCTGCTTCCCAAGTGCTGGGTTTAAAGGCTAGTATCACCAACACCCAGCTCCTCACTGGCTTTTGAGGTCCATTTTATGAAGAAGGGTTAGGGTTGATAGAAAGCAGCTGTTGGGATAATGGCTGATAGCACCTGGATAGAAGATTGGGCAAATAGTGGATCAAGGCTGCCTATGGGGTAGGTAAGTGTGAGAATACAACGTATGAAAGGGGAGTCATAAATGTCTCTGGAAAGACATTTTCAATCATATATCACAGGTTCAGTCATGGACTTTGGATCATATTTCCCACTCTATCTGGTTACATAGGAGAAGGAAGTACCTCCTTAGGATTTAAATTGTCATATGAAATGGAGAGGTATCATGGCTTTGTTGAATCTTAAGACAAAATTGCTTCCTCTGTTTTGGTTTTAATTTAATCTTAGTAACATATTTTCATTTATTTTACATACCAACCACAGTCTTCCCCCCATCATCTCCTCCTGCTCCTTCCTCCAACCCATGAAATCTATCTACCCAACTCCTGACTGACTCCTCCATCTCCACTCAGAAAAAGGCAGGCCATCTATGGTCTTGAACAAACCAAGGCACATTAAGTTGGTGTAGGACCAAGCTCCTCCCCTACAAAAAGGCTGAGCAACGTAACCCAACATGGGGAACAGGTTCCCAAAAGCCAGCTAGGCAATAGCAACAGGTCCTGACCTCATTGCTATGGACCTTACAAAAGACCAAGTTGAAAAAAAAAATAACACACATGCAGAAGGCCTAGGTTAGTCTCATGTAGGCTCCCTAACTGTCTGGAGTCCCTGTGCTACCAGGAGCTCAGGTCACCAGTCTCTGTGGTTTCTTTGATGACCTAGCTCATACAATCCTTCCTAACTTTTTTTCAGGAGGAATTCAGGAACTTGACCCAGCACTTGACTGTGGATCTTTACATATCCTTCCATCAGTTACTGAATAAAGGTCTCTGATGACAATCAGCATAGTCAATAATCTGATTGCAGTAGATGAACATTTAAGGCATCTTCTCCACTAATTTGAGGTATCTTTGTTGGGTATCTTTGTGGATTACTGGGATTTCCCTGGCTCCAGGTATCTCTCTAACCCTGAAATGCCCCCTGCCCATCAAGACATCTCTTTTGTTACTCTATCCCTCCATTCTCTCACAATGTGCCTCCCTTGCCCAGCCCACTCAACACTCTCCCTTTTCTTTTATCTGCTTTTCCAGTTTACCCAGTATATCTGTTCTACTTCCCCTCCCCAGGGAAATAAATACATTACCTCTTTGGGCCCCCTTCATTATTTAGCCTCTCTAGGACTATGGCTTATAGGTTGGTTTTGCTGTACCTTACTCCTAATATCCACTGAGGAGTGAGTACATACCATGTTTGTATTTCTGTGTCTTGGTTACTTCACTAAGAATTTTTTTTTTTTTTTTTGTAGTTCCATCCATTTGCCTTCAAGTTTTATAAAGCCTTTGCAGGTTTTTTGTGTTTTTTTTGTTTTCTTTTGGTTTTGATTTTTACAGATGAGTAATACTCCATTGTGTAAATGTACCAGATTTTCCTTATCCATCCTTAGTTTGAGAAGCATCTAGGTTGTTTCCAGGTTCTGGCATAATCAAGCATAATTTGGTATAGCTAGATCTTGAGGTAGATTGAAAATCATTGATTTTCATTTTTCTGAGAAATTGTCATATTGATTTCCAAAATGGCTACACAAGTTTGCACTCCTACATTAGTGTAGGAGTGTTCCCTTGACTCCATATTCACTCTCACATAAGCTATCATCAGCAATTTTGATCTTAGTCATTCTGACATATGTAAGACGATATCTCAGAATCATTTTGATTTGTATTTTTCTGACTAAGGATGTTGAACAATTATTTAAGTGTATTTCAGCCATTTGATATTCTTCTGCTGAGAATTCTTTGCTTAGATCTGTACCCCATTTTTAAATTGGATGATTTGATATTTTGATGTCTAGTTTATTATGTTGTTTATTTTGAAGATCAGCCCTCTGTCAGATGTGGGGTTGGTGAAGATCTTTTCCCAATCTGTAGGCTGCCTTTTTGTCTTATCAACAGTGTCCTTTGTCTTACAGAAGCTCTTCAGTTTCAGGAGGTCCCATTTATTAATTGTTGATCTCAGTATCTGTACTATTGATCTTGTATTCAGGAAGTAGTCTCCTGTAACATGGAATTTTTTCCCTTTGATTTTTTGATTTTTTTGTTGGGGGGATCACAAGGGCAGACATGAAATAAATGAGTGTATTCATGGTTCATGATTCCCAAATTATCAATAAAAATACACAAATAATCAAAAATAATGAATGTTTCTTACTTCAAATTTAAAATAAAGAAACATATAAACATTCCTATTCTCAAAAAGAGGAATAAAGGTGTAGCAAGCAAAAATTGGGAAAAAACAATATATAAACCATCTGCACAAGCACTAATTCCTGTAGCTTATGTCCAAAATCTTGAACTCTTGATAGAAGAATCTGGGTTTTAAAAGCGTTAAGCAGTTTTGGTCCTCTTACTCTGCCATTTATACTATAAGTAGCTTCTCTTTCTGTTAAGCCAACTCTGTTCTGAACCTGCAAGTGTTTTGTTTGTTTGTTTGTTTTTGTTTTTTGGTGGGAGGAATATCCCGTTGTTGATGGGAGATGTCATTCAATAAATATATTTTTCTTACTGGTTAATGAATAAAGCACTGTTGGAAAATAGGGTGACAATATTGGTGCAACTAGGAGACAAGCAGAATTCTGGGAGATGTAATAGAGAAATGTTAAGATGTAGGACGAGAAAGAAAAGATAAGGACCTTCTCTCCAGTAAGATAAGACCTAGTGTAAAACCTTAGATTGATAGAAATGAGTTAATATCTAAGACAGAGTTAGCCAATAAGAAACACTAGCAACCATCCAACAGATTAATACAGAGTCTCTGTTTGCTATTTGGGGCTCACATGGCTCTGGGACCAGGCTGGTGGGGAACTGCTTGAAACACATTGTCTTTGGTATTTCCAAGATCCTGGAGTTACCATTGCAAGTTAGGCTATACATTTTTAAATTCACACAGAGACGTCTCAGAGGCCCCTGATGTTGCTTGCCCTATATTGCCTGGCTTAATTGGATTTAGGGAACCTAGGTAAAAACTTTCAAGATTCTCACACTTCTACATTTTACATGCCTGAAAAATCAGTACCCTGTGTACCATACTGACAAATTGTTTTACCAGCTAAGGATTCTGGACACCTGAACCAAAACTTTACTATCGCCTGTATGTCATGGTTCCCAAATCTGAGATAATTCATTCTTGGATAATTCCTTTTGAGGTGGGAAACACCTTCAGCATCCTTCTTGGTTCAAGATTTCTCTTTTAAAATGGACTTTCATTTCACGTTCAGTGGGTAGATTCTTGACATCAGGACACCCATCATATTATCTTACAATACAGAAGTAGGTTTATCTTTAATATTGTTAAGTCATAACAGTTACAACTATTATTTTGTACCAACTCATCTACAACTTTAAAATTGATATTTTCCTTGTCAAACTCCACAATTTTCATATCTCCATGTTCTACTTGATTCTTTATCTTACTGTAGAATCAATAAAAGTGATGTATTGTTGTCATGGCCTGGCCTTATTGCTTCACTGCTGAAGCTTCATTGCTTCATTGCTGAAATGCAATGTAAAGACAAATTAGACCATTTCTTTTTAAGGCATCCCCACTCAAGTTTTCAGGACACTGGGAAAATTTAACCAGATTCACTTCTTAAGTGGCAATACAAATAAATTTAGATCTACTCACAATAGACTCCATTCCCCTCTTGAATGCTCATGAGGTTTTCTTCAATTGTTCATAGTTTGCTTGGGATTATGATCTACCAAGCTCACATTAGAAATGGTGTGGTGCAGTCAGCTTAAAACACCCTCTTTCTCTTGTCCACATAATCTAATTCTTTCAAATTCCTCCTGAAATTCATTTCAAAATGACTGTGAACTAGATAGTCAGGTTTATCATAGTAATATACCTACTCCTCTATAACAATTTCTGGTGTAATTTTTGTTGTTGCTGCTGCTGTGACAAGAAATATGACAAGAAACAACTTGAAAGGAAGGCTATATTTCATCTTATAGTTTAGAACACTACAGTCTATCATGAAGAATATGTCATGAAGGGAGGGTTTTCCATGGTGACAGAAATGTACAGATAACTCCTCAATTCACACATTCTTGGAACATGAAATATGAAACATCTTCAAACAAATTAGAGTTGGAATACAAAAGCCTCAAGGCCTGCTCTCAATGATCTAGTTCTCAAAACACTCAACCTGCTACATATTCTACTATACTCCAAAAACTATTCCATTGCTTGTGATAAAGTATTTAAACATATGAGCTTATGGAAGATATTTCATATTTGAGCCACAATAGCATTGTATAACCATTATCCACTCAATCTTAATGCATTTCTGAAGGTATCAGAGGATAACTTGTGTTATGTTAGACAAGGTCTATCTCTGAGGATTAAAGCAGGAAAACTTAATAGCAAAACACTGGCTGTATTAGTTATATTTCTATAAAGTGACATCATGACCTTGGAAACCTTTATAATGGTAAATAAATATTTGTGAATGTCTTATAGATTTAGAGGTTTAGCCCATTTATCATGGTGTGAAGTAGAACAGTGTATAACAAGACAAAATGCTGGAGACAGAGCTGAGAGTTCTGTATATTGATCTACAGGCAGCAGTAGAGACTGTGTGCCACATGGGGCATATATTGACCAAATGAGACCTAATAGTCCACCCCAACAATGACGCACTACCTCCAACAAGGCTACACCTACTCCAACTAGGACACACCTACTCCAAGAAGGCCATACTTTCTAACAGTGCCACTCTATAGGGGCCAAGCATTCAAACACATAAATCTATAGGAGTCATTCCTATTCAGACCACCACACAGTCTTTGGACAAAACAATTCAGTGACAGATTAGACAACATTTTTATTTAGCAGACTGTCTTATTTTAATTTGCTTTTATTTTTCACAATAGTGATGAACATTATTTCAAAATACACCAGCTTATCTAGTTTACTAGTGAGAGTAAGCTAATATGCTTTGGTTACATATTTGCCGCCCAACTTTTATTCATTAATTTTCTAGTAACCTCCCTCAAAACTATTATGTCTAGTTACTGAAAAATGTGTTAAGATTTCAAAGAGTAGTGCATTTGTCTTTATCTTACTAGGTGCCAAACACAGTACTGAAGACAGACATGAATAGGAATGACTTAAATCATTATTTGCATGAACAGCTTCATGGGAGTGAGGAAAAGAAGTGATTTATTTCTTCTTATATATTCATTAAAATGAGAATCACCTCTTTATTATTTAGTAATTAGCTTTGCTAAACAAGTAGCTGTCATGTGGTAAATATGCAATAAATATTGAATAAATTGGAAACCATCATATACAAGTGTTAAGGAAGAGCAGGATAATTCTGGAAGAAAAAGTATAGAGAATTATTTTCTGACAGAAAAAAAAATAATAATGAGAACAAAAATTCCACAAGGATAAAAACGAATAATTATGAGAAGCATTTACTAGTTAGGTTCAGGAAAATAATGCTATACACTGTATCATATATGTAGTTGTTGTTGTTTTTTTTCATTGAATGGCCATTTACATTGGGATTATGAATAACATAGAATTGCAGGCTTAAATAAATTAGATAGTACTCTAAAAGTAGTCAGGAAACACTGAGGGCTCTTAGTAATAAGATGGGTACATGTTTGAGTTCTTTGAAATAGCGGAGAAATGCAAAGCAGGAATATTATGTTTCAATTTTATAAATATATATTTTAACGGGTTATTTTTATATGTTTTTGTGTGTCTGTGCATGTGGGTGCTTGCAGAGATGAGGAGCTTTAAATGCCCTGGAGCTGGAGTAAGACCCAGTTGTGTACCACACAAATATGGGTTCTAGGAAATGAACTCTGCTCCTCTCAAAGAGTAGCAAGTACTCTTATCTGCTGGCATTTCTCTAGATATTCTTGAACATTTGAGAAATGACAATTATTTCTCCACATATAAAGCAAATTTCTACAGAATAAAGATGAATTGGCGTCTACGTAGATGTTTATTACTCTATAAAACTCTACTGAATACTAAAGACACTAATTTTATTATCTCATACATTCTTGACAAGTTGTAGTCTTATAACCAAGTCCACATTTCATAAAAGTTTGTGAAGGTGTGGCCAGGTATTCCATATAACAGTCATAATGTGTTTTATTCCCAATTTTGTAGAGTTAAGACATCTAATTTATTAATGTCATTTCAATATTTTTGTGGATCTTCACTTTATACGTTGGTATCCAACATGGTATATGGCCATTCTGTTCATTGGGCTAAAACTTGTTGAAGAAAAAAAAAATTTAAAAAGCCTTGTGCACACAGTCAAGCATTGCAGAAGCCAGAACAGTTAAATATACAGCTTATCTCTTCATTTTAGCTGTTTTGGGAATGTTGAGGGGAAAATGTGTTTTATAACCTGGTAATCCATTGATATCTGTTTAGCCAAATGCCACCCATATCTTCAAGAATTAGTATTTTATTCATCACAGATGCTTTTCCCTTGAGACCATGAGCATTACTTTTAGGGTATAAAATCCATCCTTGCAAAAGATGTCATTTGTACAACAGCCTAAGTGACTTCTTTGTTATCTTAGGGCACAGGCCAATTCTGACAACCACAGGCATTATGTATAACCTTAGTCATTCTTTCTAGACCCTAAATTTCAGGAACTATATCTGAGTCAACAGTACCCTTTCTTGTGAAAGAAACCAGGTGTACTTTGGTACAGAATCTCAATGTAAATATGTCTTTAATAGTTGTGCACATTGGAATGGATTACTTTTTATCAGAAAACACATTCCATCTAACATTGTGATGTACTTAAATATGGCTAAAGTAAAATGATCTTGGTCAGACTCTAGAAGTGCTAGCCCAGCACTGGTTACCAAAGTTGGGATGGTCTGTGTTTCATTGTTACTTTACCATGATGGTTTTCCCTACCTGCTATAAAGCCTGTAGGGACCCCACCCACAACAACCCCATCAGGGTTTGTATTTTTTATGTTATACAAATGTTCTTGGTACACATACTACTTCTTCATGAATGTGAAAGAGCTTCTCTCCAGGGATATTTTTCATTAGCATACTACTCAAAAAATCATCAAAATACATTACCTCCTGTACTCTACTGGATCATCTATGAAAACATAAATTCTATTTCCTCACTCTGGAATCCTATTACAAGCAGTATCAGATTGTGTATCTTCTTGAGTATAAACACTGGAAGTAACACTGAATCCCCAAAGTTTCTACAAAAAATGTGACATAGTTCAAAAACCAAAGACATGGAAAATGAGGCTGAGCCTAACAGCTTAGCCAGGATTTTGCTTCCCAACACCATGACAATAGTCAAAATAATATTCTTACATGAGCTGATAATTTCCTTATTATTTTAAACTGCCTTTTCATGACAATTATTCTACAATGTTATTTCCAGGAGATATACTACAAAAGAGTACTTACTTATATACTTCCAATGTAAACTTTTCAACTGCACATCTCATCTCCCCTAATGCAAAAGTATTTTGCATCTGCCTTTAATAAAATAATAATAAAAAATTATTTTCAGGGTTCTTCTACACAATTTACTATTTTGTGTCAAACTTTCAAAAACTTGCTATGGTAACAAGTGCATATTTGCCACAGCCATCACCTTTGAGTAGCACAGCAATCACTTATCAGCTCCATTTCCACATCTTCAAATTCCCACAGACAACAGATAGAACATAAAACAAAATAATTCACTTATGATTTTGTGCTTTTTCTAGATGTCATAAAATTCATTCAGAACACAGTTCCATTTCCCACTTCAACAAGCCATTCGGTACACTCAATGCCTGACCTTGTAGCTTGTAGATCAACACCACTATGAAGCTGACATCATGTAGGCTTTCGAAGAGCATATTTGCAACAATGCATATGCTGTTCTTTTCTCTGCAGTTAGTTTAATGGAGTTAGACTAAAAATCGTAGGCATTTCACAGGCGGTTTGGTATGAATGGGAAATCACAGTTCAAAATGCATTTTCATTTCACTTAATTGAATATTTGCCATCAGAAATACAGAGATGGGTAGTTATGCTATGTGTGAAATAATACAATCTCTCTCTCTTCCCGCCTCTGGTTAGTGTTCCTTGAATCAATGTTTATTTGAAATGATAAATCATTTTTAACCAAATGTATTACGAATGTTCCAGACCAGACATTGGACAAGAAAAAAAACTGTGAGTTAGAATTTAATAGATTTAATAGATACTTTATGTTGTTAATGAGATACTAAATTACTTTGGATAATATTTAGCATTGCTATTTCTTATTTCTTATTTATCATAACTATATCTGAAACAAAAAATATACTCAATTACAAATAAATATAAACAAAACCTGGTAAAAAAAATTTACCTTAATTCTTATTAATGGAAAAATAATTAATTACATGTCCCAAATATCCAAGTGTAAGAGGGAATTATAAAATAAAATCATGTTTACATGAAATGTCAATTTTAATTTTGATGCATGCAATTGCCAAAACTTTTCTGTATGCTCTCAAGTGTTTTCTCTCTTGATTATGATTTTGTTCTTTGTACCCATTGTCATATGTCTTATTTTAATTCACCTAAATGATTTTCAACTTCCACTCTTAAAGTGAAATGCTTATTCTCCTACCCAGACATTATTAGCATCCCTTTATTGATATATTTTACCATATGTAGATTCCCATATTAAACAATAAGACTAATTATTTACATGAAATATGAGTGTAAACAAAGTTTTACATAAAATTATATTTTCAAATGAGTAAACACTAATTTGATTATAAATCCATTCAGTTTCCATTTGTGAAATTTACACTTATAGAAAAATAATTTCAAATTGACAATGTGTTTACACATTTCATCTCCAACCCTTTTACAGACATCCTTATCCATTAGTCATACCTTGAAAACCGAAGTCAACAAATACATATTGATTGCTTGATTTAGTAAAAGAAAATATTCATGTTAAATCTTATCTAACCAAGACTGATAACCTTTATCTCCCTGAAAGAAAGGTTATAGAAATAAAAGAAAATTAGATGTTGTCTTAGTTATGGTTTCTCTTGTTTTAATGAGATACAGTAACCAGAAAGAAAGTTGGCAGGGAAATGTTATTTGCTTTTGATTTTTCTGACTGAAGTCCAGCACTGGAGAAAGTCAGAATAGGTATAAAAAGCAGAGCTAGAACCCACAGGCAGGAGCTAATGTAGAGGCCATAAAGCAATGCAACTTACTGGCTTGCCAAACAGTGCTTGCAGTGCGTGTTCAGCCTGATTTCTTATAGAACCTAGGACCACAAGGCCAAGGACAGATGATGGTACTAGCTACAATGGGCTGAAGTCACCCCAGCTGATGACTAATTGAGAAAATGCCTTACATCTGGATTTTGTGGAGATATTTCCTCAACTGAAGCACCTTGTTCTCTGATGACCCTAGCTTATGTCAATTTAAGACACAGAACCAGTAGTTCAGATGCTTTTTCAAGCTAAACGATGCTATTATAAGCAGAACGGTAGTCTATAGTTTCTGTCACTACTATTATTATTCATTTACTCTCATATTTTTGGAAAATTTTATACACTTATATGTAAAATTGAAACATTTCCACCCCCAATTTCCCTCTCATATACCTTTTTCTCTCCCACTGGAACGTGTCATCTCAACAAGTCCTCCTCATTCTTTCATGTGTGATTTTGGACAACTGACAGTTACCAGCTGCTGAGAAAGTGAGTGTGGCTTTCTTCAGTGGCATAGCCACTTGATAGGCTGCCTTCATTTCATTAAATAATCTGTAACTATCTTTCAGGGAAGAATGTCTATTTCCACTCAGTGAGTAACATACAGAAAAGATATGCTTATGCAGTATTATTTTAAAATTCAAGATTGTTATTAATTTAGGCAGTCTATTTGCTCAGAAGATATGATATTAACACTCAGAAATATGTGGTTTATTTTGCAAGCTTCCTCTATTCACTATTCATTACACAGGAATACATTATTACTTATAGATTATTATGTAGTATATATACTATATAATTATTTATTAACACTTTATTACTTATACTACTTTGGTCATTCTAAATTAATCAATCAGATTGAAACCTAGAAAGAACTTCAAACAAATGGGTAATCATGCCAATCATGCCAATCATGCCAGCCGGTGTTTGTGGTTTTTTTTTTTGTTTTGTTTTTTTTTTTAACACCGAAGATGTCATAGATGAAAAGACAAATAGAGGCAGAAAGACAAACAATGTATTGGCAGTAGCAGTAATCACTACCAATTCATCAGTCTTAAAGAGGTAGCATTTCAGTAGAAGGAAATGTAATGCAGAACAAGTTTATCTGGCAGTACATGGAGCTAGATTTGAGAATGTGTTGCCATACTTCACAGTTACTTTTATTAGTGGTTCAGCCTCAGAAATACTGCCTACAGAGGTCAGGATTTCTTCAGTAAAAAAACAGGCTAAAATGTCCTTGTGAATATAAAGAAAGACTGTGGGCAAGCAGGAGAGAACAGGAAAAATACAGAATAGGTTATCCCTTGTACACTCCAACAATCACACAAAGACCCTGGATTTATGATAACAGTTTTGCAAATGTGTAAAAATCGGTAGATTGACTACATATGAAGCCCACAATACAGTAAAGGGTTACTTTACTGTAACCATGTTTCTGAGAATAAGCATGAAGACAGTATTCTAGACAAGGAGAGTTTTAATTCAGCTTTCAAGTCACATATTGTATACTAACAACCACGTAGATAGAAAACATATCACATACATCTAGACCTAAGTGCAAGAAGGATACCACTTAACAAAATTTCAGTGATAAATTAATGCTTAAATTGTATGTTTACTCAAACACAATTTGATAGAAAAATTGACTAAATTTTTAGTTTGAATTTCCTGAATTTGCTAATAACAAGTATCATACACCTTTTTATTCTCAATCTCATACTTGCCATAGCTATGCTTAAAATATATTTTCTTATATATAAATCTCAAGGAAGCACTGTATCCATAACCCACACATTTATATAATGAAAACAAGCATATTAAATGAAAATAAATATGAAGAATAAAATTTGTGGATAGGTAATTTCATTCCAAAGTAAGTACCTTTTTCATTTCAGAAAATTATTGAAATTAATAACATGTTTAATTTTGGTACTTCAAGTAGATATGTGAAGTTTTGAGTGCCAGTATTAGAAAGCAGTATTAATTACTATTTTAATCTAACAAAACAGAGTATTCAAGTGGTCTTTTGGATAGTGCTTCATTTTGCTCTTTTAAGAAACATTTTTTTGGCAATTAAAAAAAGTATGGTTTTATTGTTTGTTTAGTTCTTTACTCTTTCTATATTTCTATTACATGGCACATTTAACCCCAAATAGTAAATCCTATGATCATTTTCTGTATTCCCAGTAGAGAAATAAGAATGGGTATTTGCATAATATGCTGAGAATCCCATGCAAAATTTCTAGGAAAACTGGCTAGTCTTTTTCTATGAGCTTGAAGCTAGCTGCAAAGGATGTACTGAAAATAAATAACTGTCATCAATTGCAGATCATCACCTCTCCATCTGCTCTTCCAAATCCAACACCCCAGTCTTACCCCAGCTCTGTAGTAGGCTACCTACTGGGGCCTTGCTTCCTATGCTACTCCCAATTCCAGTGGATTCTGCAAATTATCCCTTCATAACTTCCATCTCCCAAGTCATTACTTTATTCCAAGAGCCCCAACTCCAACAGGAACTCCCAGGGAACTCACAGGCCACTATGACTAGGGAAGCAAGTGGGCTAACTGCAGTTCTTCATCTATTGCTTGTCTCCTCCAAATCTAATTCCGCAGTCTCATCCCTAGCTCTGCAACAGAATACCTGCTGAGGCATCTCCCACTTGCTTTGTTCTCATCTCCCATGGATTTCCCTTCCTTATTTCCCTCTGCTCATACACTCATTGCTTTATCCAAGCCCCCAACCTAAGCAGGCAATCCTTGGGAAACCTCAGGCCACTCCAGACAGCTAAGCAGGTAGACAAACTACAGGTCTTCACCTCTCCTGACTCTCCTCCAAATCCAAGCCCTCAGTCTCTTCTCCAGTCCTGTAGCAGATCTCATATTATGGCCTCTCCTCACATTCATCCCCCAATCCCATGGAACTAAACAGATCCTGGTGAAAAACTTGCTTTCTTCCCTCTTGTGGACCTCATTAGCCCCTACCCCTAGCCCATCTCCATTAACAAGTTTCTTCTCTCAATACTTAAGAACACTTTTTACCTGGACCCCCAATGGCTACACCTATCAGAATACCAGAAGAATATACTACAAGGCAACACGAGGCTGACATACTTTTCTAAGAACTAAAGAAGGCAACAAAAATCAAGGAACAAAACAACCATAAAACAAAATAAGATGAGATATCAGCACCTAGAATTACTGCAGTAGAAGTTGAGCACTTACATTTTATCTGGAAGATGAATTCAGGTGGGAGGCAGGGAGAGAGAGGACAGAAGGAAGAGAGGTAGGAAGACAGCCTGGTGTGGGCTTTAGAAACCTCAAAGTCCAAACCCAGGTACATACCTCCTCCAACAATACCAATTCCACTGATTCTTCCTACACATTCTACCACCTGCAAATAATTAACTATATGAATTATGGAAGCCATTGTCACTCAAACCCCCACAGATCTTATAGACTGGAAAAAAATAGAAAGTTAGGAAAAATAACAAAATGCTGAACAGAATAAGGAAAAAACAGTTTTCAAAAATAAGAAACACAGAATGCTGTTGTACTGGGGTTTTATTGCTGTGAAGAAACACAATGACCATGGAAACACTACACTTATAAAATAAAAAATTTAACTGGGGCTGGCTTATAGTGGAGAAGCTTAGTCTATTTTCATCGTGGCAAAACATATGGTAGTAAGCAGACAGACATGGTGTTGGAGAGGTAACTGAGTGTTCTGGATTGGCAGGCAGGAGGCAGAGAGAATGTCACTGGTTGAGCTTCTGAAACCTCAAAGAAACCCCCTGTGACATACTTCCTCCAACCAGGCCAACCTCCTAATTATGGGGACCATTTTCATTCAAGCCAACTACCACATTCCACTCCAGAACTTTGTAGGCTTACCATCATATCACTACATAGAAATGCATTTAGTTCAACTTCAAAAGTCCCCATAGTCTATAATAGTCTCAACTTCCTTTAAAAGTCCAAAATCTCTTCTAAGACTTAGGGCAATCTCTTAACTATAATATTCTATAAAATCAAAATGAAAGAGCAGGTCAAATACTAGCAACATAAAATGTCACGAGATATTCATTATTGTTTCAAAAGAGAGGAAAGGGAGCATAGTGAGGAAATATTGAACAAAATCATGTCAAAAATCTAGCTGGGTGAATTTCAAACTCTGCTCCAACTCCTTTCAGTTATTTTGACTGCAGCACACATTCTTTCTTTGGGTCTGTGTGGTGCTTTTAATTAAAATATTCCCAATAGGCTCACAGAAAGTTACCCTATTAGGAGGTGTGACCTTATTGGAGTAGGTATGGCTTTGTGGGAAGAAATGTGTTATAGGAGATGGACTTTGAGGTTTCAGAAGTTCAACCTAGGCCCAGTGACTCACTCTTCCTTCCTAAGTTCTGAAGATCTAGATGTATAGAATTCACAGCACCCCTCCAGCACCATGTCAGTCTGTACTGTGACATGCTTCCTACCATAACAATAGTGCACTAAACCTCTGAACTATAAGCCAGCCTCAATTAAATGTTGTCCTTTATAATATTTTCCATAGCCATAGTGTTTCTTCACAGCAATAGAAACCCTAACTAAGACAGAATTTAGTACCAGGGACTGGGATATTTCTGTGACAGATCTGGCCACACTTTTGTTTGGAATTGTGTGGCCTTTGGGACTAAGGATTAGAAAAGCAGTTGAATGCTTTAAATGAAGCTTAATGGGTCATACATGTATAAGCATGGAAGACAGTGGTGTTGAAGTTTATTTGAACTGCAGGATTCTGGTTCAAAATATTTCAAAGAAGAACTTTTGTATGTTGCCTAGAGACCATTCTTGATTACAGTATTATTTATGGCTAAGAATATGCCTGCCTTTTGCTTTTGTCCAAGAAGATCTTCCCAAGGCTAAATTGAAGAGTTTTGAATTAATAGCTTTTGCAAAATACATTTTAAAACAATTTAGTATTGACTTTGTTGAGTGGCTATTAGTGGCCAGTCTTTTGAGGATCCATAATGAAAAAAAGTAAGCTGAGCAAGGAAGAATACAAAACATACAGTTGGAGGAGAAAAGAAGCACCAATAAATTGTAAACATATTTTTAAATGCCTGATGCTAACTGGAATAGAGGCAGTGGTGACCTCAGAAGAAGACCACGCCTAACTAAGTTCTTTGTTGTGAACAGGAATTAAAGAAAAGCTTAGGGCCAGGTTCAGTGCAATATACCATTAAACCCAACATTCAGAAGGCAGAGAGTGACAGATATCTGAGTTCAAAACCAGATTACCACAGAGTGTTGGAAGGGCTTGATAGTCAGAGGCTACAACTTTTCATAGTCTGGATAGCCTGGCAGATCTCTCCAAAGTTTTGAAAATGAGAGACTCCCTTCACAATGAGACTTCTTGCTTTCTACATGTCAATATCTGGACAATGTCTCTAGGCACAGAGGACTGGCCTTATCTGAAAGCAGTCTCTAAGTCTGGATGCCTGCTTTATCTCTAGCATGACCCTTAGCACAGCCTTCTTTCTGCTGCACATTTGATAACTAGGACTTGTACTAGGAGGTTTGCTAAAGGACCCTACTGCCACATATGGAGCTTTATGATATGAGGGTGTCACTTGATGCAGGTTAGGATTTATTGCCAGGCTCCCCAATATGATGTTTTTCCTATACTCTGAAATAAAATTGAAGTGATTCACCAAAGTCATCTCCTGAATGGCTGTCTCCATTATATCCACAGCTGGCCATGAGAATCATATTCCCTGATTTGGATCTCTTCCCATGCACAGACCAGAAGTTGATCTTGAGGAGGAAGGAGAACCACAACAGAACTTATTCCAGGTTAGCCAGGCTTAGGCAGTGAAGGGAAATGCTGAAAGCAGAAAGCTGGTAAAGATGTAATTAAACAGGGGCTAATTGTTTCAGGCCCAGCTTGCAGGAGACCTTGGCAGCTTCTATCACGTGGTGTTAGCTTTATAGTCAAGGATAGAAGAATGTAGTTTTGGAAACTCCCTCTATTCCTAAGGAAAGCTGCTTAGGCCAAGCATATGTCAGGGGTGTCACTGAATGGAGGCTAGAAAGGCCACTGTATGAAACTGTGAAGGTGAAGCTTGGATTACTATGGAGACCTTAAGATGTTACCGATGCCAGTGTGGTATGATACGTGATGAAGACAGCTACTAACAGGGAGGAGAATCAGCATGAGAGAAAAATAAAAGTGGGCTGCAGTCAACAAAGTCGAAAGGAGTTAGAGATCTACAGAACATTTGACAATAGATGTGGAAATGCAGAGTTTGGAGTTTGTCTAGCTAGTTTTTGTTCTAGTTTGAGCCTATTATTTCCTCACTCTCCTCTCTTTCCTCCCATTTAAAATCTCCAATATCTTTGGGTCTCCAAGGCCATCCAGACTTCACATTCACAGCTTCACACAGTGGCCTCTCTAAGGCTCCATTCAGGGACACCCCTGAAATATATGTGGCTTCCCTTAGTCATGGAGTGATATTCCATAACTCCTTTATTTTTGTGTGTGTTGAGATGTATACATATTACAGACCTATTTACTGTGCTAATATGTACTTTAGGCATATTTAGTGTTTCTTCTTCTTTTTAAACATTCATTTATTTATTTTACATCCCAGCTATAGCCTCCCCTCTATCCTTTATTCCCAGTCCTTCTTTCCCATATACCCTCCCAACCCCAATCCCCTCCTCTTCTTTCTCAATCTAGGAAAGGGCACGTCTCCCATGAGTATCAATAAAACATGGCATATCAAGTGGCAGTAAGACTAAGTACTTCCCCATTTATTAAGGCTTGGAAAGGTGATATAGTATGAGAAATAGGGTTCCAAAAGCAAACAAAAGAATCAAAGACAGTCTGTGTTCATGCTGCTAGGAGTATTATAAGATGACCAAGCTACCCAATTGTAACTTATATGCAGAATGCCTAGGTCATTCTCACACAACCTCCCTGGTTGTCGGTTCAGTCTCTGTGAGCCCATATGAGTCCAGGTACCATAATCCCTTCCTTATATTCTCACATATTTATAATTAAATGTAAAAGAAGGTATATTTATCATTATTAAAACCCTGAAAGTAACTCAAATCTAGTTTCTGGGGAAAGACTGTTATCTTAATGTGTACACTGACATGACAAAGGCATATTGAATTATCAGAGCAAATTTCAGGGGTTATGGCAACTTTTATATAATAGTTACAGAATATCTGAAATTGCCTATGTAAAATTCTGATTTATAATCAAGTAATATTTATGACATGTGTAATGAGCTAGATAATATTAGATATTATATCCAGTTAATTCTGGTGACAATCCTTGAGGGAAGTCGTAGTGTATATTAATAGTAACTAAAACATTGATGATTTAAAAAACAGAATATATTAATTAAATATGTTTTCATATAAAGACAATATTAAATCCTAGCATATTTAATTCAATCCTTATATTTGTTATAAACAATTATTTTTTTAAAGAATTATTGAACATATACCATTGTTAGACATTTACTTTAACTGTAATTTTCTTGAAACATATACCTCTGGATGTTAGGACTAGTATTATCTTTGTTTCTAATGAATCAAAGAAGATTAAAGTTATATTACACATAAGGTATAATTTAATTAACTTGATATCTTAGTTTTATGTACTATAACACTGTTAGAATCACAGAATAATGGGTACAGGCAGTGTTATTTTAACAGTGGATAGATTAGGCCTTTACAAGCTTAAAGAAGATAAATTGCATCAGAGCATCCTGAGGACTGAGGATTACATGCTTCAGAGCCCACCCTAGGACTGGCCCATACTGAGTCTGCCAGCATCCTTTCCTGGTCCCACCTCCACCATGGGAGGGGTCCAGACACTACCCACTGAAGTAAGAGAACCATCGCAATACTGGACCTGTTTGCACTCACCAGAAGATAACCTTGGTCCCATGCTCACCAAAATAGGGAGAGATGTTACCGGTATGAACTGGGAGAAGAGATAGGTAGACAACATTATAAAAACACAGTCAACAACAGAAAGATCTGTATGACACCCTCAGACCAGAGTCTAGAGACTCCACACAAGCAAGATTTGAAGATCTCAACACAGAATAAGCAGAAGAGAACTAACCTAAAAGCAAGTTCATGAAGATGATACAGACCCTAAAAGAGGAAATGAAAAAATCATTTAAAGAAATGGAAGAATATAACAAAACAATAAATGCAAGAAATTGACAAATCTTTTAAAGAAAAAAGAAAAGCCAAGATGATGGAAACAATTAAAACAGTTCATGACCTGAAAATTGAAAGAGCCAATAAAGAAAACACAAACTGAAGGAATTCTAAAAATAGAAAAGCTGGGTAAATGATCAGGAACTACAGGTACAACATAACACTGGTAGCACAAACACTGAGATCAACAATTAATAAATGGGACCTCCTGAAACTGAGAAGTTTTTGTAAAGCAATGGACACAGTCAACAAAACAAAAACAGTAGCCCACAGAATGGGACAATAAATTAACCAACCCCACATCTGACAAAGAACTTATTTCCAAAATACACAAAGAACTCAAGAATTTAGCTACCAAAACACCAAATAGTTTAATTAAAAAGTGAAGTTCAGAACTAAATAGAGAAGCTCAATAGAGGAGTCTAAAATTGCTGAAAGATACTTAAGAAAGTGCTCAACATCCTTAGCCATCAGGGAAATACAAATTAAAACAACTCTGAGATACCATCTTACTCCAGTCAGAATGCTAAAATCAAAAACACCAAAGACACTTTATGCTGAAAAGGATGTGGAGAAAGGGGAATGCTCCTCTACTGCTGGTATGAATGCAAACCCATACAGCTACTTGAAAATTAGTATGGCAGTTCCTCAGGAAAATGGAAATTAGTCTACCTCAAGATCCAGTTATTTCACTCTTAGGCATATACCCAAAAGATGTACGTACATATAAGGACATCTGTTTAATTATGTTCATAGTAGCATTATTTATTACCCACAATCTGGAAGCAATTTAGATGCCTTTCAACTGAAGAATGGATGGAGAAAATGTGGTTCATTTACACAATGCAGTACTAGTCAGGAGAAAAACACAATCGAATCCTGAAAGTCGAAGGGAAATGGATGGAACTATAAGAAACTATTCTGAGAGAGGTAACCCAGTCACAAAAATACACACATGGTATGTACTCACTCATATATGGATTTTAGACATAGAACAAAGGATTAGAAGCCTACAAACCACACCACACCACCAGAAAAGCAAGGAAACAAGGAAAACCCTAAGAAAGTAATACATAGTGCCCTGGAGAGGGGGAAAGGGACAAGATCTCCCAAGCAATTTGGGAATATGGAAGGAGGGGAGATGGAGTTAAGAGAAAGAGAAGAGGAGAAGATGAGTGAAGA
The DNA here is from genome assembly GCA_030556225.1 of Cricetiscus sungorus. Classification (NCBI taxonomy): domain Eukaryota; kingdom Metazoa; phylum Chordata; class Mammalia; order Rodentia; family Cricetidae; genus Cricetiscus; species Cricetiscus sungorus. Next base: position 47,619,256 of record JANBXA010000726.1, on the reverse strand, counting down.
GGAGGGCATGAGAGAACAGGAAGAATGAAACAAGGAAAGAATAGAGGACAATAAGAAAAGAGATACCATAATAGAAGGAGCCATAATAGGTTTAAGGAAAAATCTGGCACTAGGGAAATTCCCAGAGATCTACAAGGATGACCCCAACTAACAATCTAAGCAATAGTGGAGAGGCTACCTTTAAGGCCTTTCCATGATAAGACTGACAACTACCTTATATGCCATTCTATAGCCTTCATGTGGTAACTGATGGAATCAGAAACAGACACCCACAGTTAAATACTAGCTGAACTCCTAGAATCTAGTTAACATGGAGGTAGGAGTGATGAGCAAAATAGTCAAGACCAAGCTGCAGTAACCCACAGAATCTCCTGACCTGAACAAATGGAAGTTCACGCACCCCAGTCTGATAGTTGGGAAACAAGCATAGGACCAACCCAGACACCCTGAACTTGGGTGTTGACTAAGAGGACTTGGAAGTCTATGGGGCCTCTGGTAACAGATCAGTATTTATCCCTAGTATATGAATGGACTTTGGGAGCCTATCACACATACAGGGATACTTTCTCCACCTCGACATATTCAGGAAGAGGTAGGCCCTGCCCCAAATAATATGACAGACTTTGAAGACTCCCCATGGAAGTCCTCATCCTATCTGGAGATTGAAAGGGGATGGGCTGAGGCTTGGTGGGGGTAATAGGGGAGGAAAAAATGGTAAGGGAATGGAGATTGACATGTAAAACAACCTTGTATCAAATTTAAATTAAAAAATGAAAAAATTAAGATGAATTGTATAACTATATTCGTTGTCATGAAAACGTCAATTTCTTAGCTCAAGTCTTTAATTGAAGATAAATACATACACATATATTTAGCCTTATAAATGTAAGTTCCTTTGAATCAGTGATGCGTGCATTTTATTCATAAATTTATTTTATGCATATGTTCATGGTTTTTATAAATTAATGGAAGTGGTAACTATGCATCTCTGCCTTGTTCATAGAATTAAGTACAGGATTTAGTACTAAAGTCATTTTTTCTCTACTTCAGCAAACATATTTTTGTTTCAATAACAATAAAGTATTTCCCTTCAACAATCCAAACTTATAGGTCAAAGTATTCACAGATAAATTTAATCAGTAGTTCTTATTAATAGTAGAGTTCCTGTGAAGATCAGGTACTAATAGAACAAGATGCTCAAGTTGGATAAACGATTACCTCTATTATTTGGATGAAACTTTGGTTACTAGCTTGATGGTAGACAATGTATTCAAAATTCTGAATACTATCAATAGCTATATACCAAAGGACAGAAATTCTCTTAGAATAATTTGCCAGTCGACTTTATATTATGAAATGTCCAGGTCATCACCTTAATTCTTTAAGGATTGGTTTCAGTTGCCATGAAAAAATGCATGGACTTTTTCATAGATTTCAGTATATAAAAATAATGAAAGCAAGCAGGAGGAGGAATTCACAATTTTTATACTTTAGAAAGAAAATATTTTAGTGCTTTACAAACCAAAAAAAAAAAATACTTTGTGTTGCAAATACTGCATTTTACTGCCTTAGCTGCAAAGCATTTAAATACCTAATTCTGGCTGTTTTTCAATAAAACATTATCACCATCTATCTCTCCTCTCTCCCTAAAACTGTACTTGCTTAGTTTTGTCACAGAAGTCATTTGCCAACTCATGCATTAAAGTTGTGAAAAACTTTTCAGAGATTACTTTAAAACTGTAAAACTTTTGCGCTTATTAAAACTGTTTAGCTATGCTGTACAAGTCACTTGGATCAAGCTAATATAAATATTCATTTAATGTTCTCAGAGTAGTAACCATTTAGTTAGCACACCATATGGAGCAAAAGATTTTTACTGGTCATATTTTCCTTCTTTGTGTTTTTAATTCTGGTACAATCCTTCTGTCCTAACAGCTCAACCATAGCTATGCAAGCCAGATACATACAACTTACTGAATTCTCTGTTGTGTAAATTTCACAGAATGAAATGGAAAATATACACCTTTCATAATGTCATGCATATTGTATTCTCAGATCTGTTTTTTAAAAGTCCTTTCCTATAGTGAAAAAGTCATAAAGGAACTTGAAAAGGCAAAGAAACAATCTTCTACTAACCAATTTACACAGAAAAGTTAAGGTTAGCATGAAAGTTTATAACACACTGTAACAAGTTTTATTATACAATTTATATTTACAAGTGTTGCCTTAATTGATATTAAAAAGATCATCACAGGTTCATAAACACTTTTTCTTATATAGAAGAAGTTGCCTTACTTTCATCTTTAATGCCTTTGAAATGAAACTCAGCAGATAAGAGATCCTTTGAGACCTTGCTTATTTTATATATTTCCAATGTTCACATCCTTTTTGAAACAGCAAAGTTTCCAAAAAATATTAAATGCACATTGCTTAATTTCAGAATACTATAAAAATAATCTGTAGATAATGTTCCTTGATCAAATTAATATGTCTTCTTTTTGCATCTGCAGGAATGTTGACAGAGTGGTTGGGATCACAGATAGAATAATAACAGAGAGGTGCTGTTTCTCTATGGCTCTGCAGTCAACAATTACCACTTGTGACAGGAATCAAGTCCCAGCTCTGGCCTTATTTTGCAGGACTCAGCAGCAATACTTCATTACTTGCACCCTGGAGGCCAGGTGAGCCCTTTGGAAAAGGGAGAATAGAGTTGGTAAAGTTTGCACTCTGTGTGAGACTTTAAGCAGGCACTGAGTGTCTGGTATGACAAAGATTAAGATGAGACTCTTAAGGATATAGAGGCAGGAATAAACAAAGAAAGAACATTTCAGAATGAAGGACCAAGTGAGGAGGGAGACAGAGACAGACATAGATATGCAGAGATCATGGGTAAGAAAGGGAAGATAATGTTGGGGTGTCCAAGGATGGAAGATAAAACAAAATCCGATGGATTAAAAGGGCCCAGTTTACTGAAACTGTCAATGTAATCCCAGAAAGATATTAACACGTTTTATGTAATATAAGACACAAAGATTGTGGATTTCTCCCCAAAGGATAAGGTTCATAATATAGCTTGACTTCCAGTTGCCACTAAGCCTAAGTGAGCAGCTCTCAGAACAGGTAAAGAACAGTTCTCCTTCTCTCAGAACAACAGCAAATAGAGAAAACTAGAGAGAAAATAACAAAAACAAAACAACTGTCTGTGCAATGCTTGTGCAGCATACATTCAATCACACAGTTGGGTCACCATTCATCCAGATAAAAATCAAAACCAGATCTTTCATGAGAAGTGGAATCAGAAAATTCAGTTCTCAGTTATTGTCAGCTTAGATTAAAAGGACAAGGGGAAGGCTACTGATAAGGCACTTCCTTTTCAAACTTCAAGAGGGATACTCAAAGGGCTTGTATTCCTTCTCCCTAAAGAAGCTCCCCCAAGAGCTCTGCCCATCTTAAAGAGAGTTCAATTCAGTACACACATAGCTCCTAGGATTTTCTGAAGAAATCAATCCATTTTTAGTGTATGAGACCACAGCAATTATTTCAGAATTAAGTGGGAAGCATGAGCTCTAAAATGATTTAAGGGGATACCTCCACTACATCCTCCCCAGTGGCTAGGGAGGTACAGAGTGAGGCTGAGTCCTATGTGCATTGGGTAACTTTTCTGAGGCCATTGAAAATGCGAAAGATGTAGATCACCATGTTAATTAAGGTAGTTAAAAGTGAAAGAGTCCCTTAATTTTGCAGTGACCAAGATGAGGCTAATGCCTCAGAGACTCTTGATGCTGAAGCTCAAGGGTGCTATATTTTTAAAGGCAAAACCCATAATTACATAAATATTTAATGATGGTCAAGAAATAACTTAGTAGTTATTTCTAATACAACATGATGATTAATTTTTCTTGAGGCATTTCAGTTTATAAACTTGTTAATTATTTTGCTTAACACCTCTAGACCATGCCCAGGGTCATGGAAATGCAAAAGACACAAGTGATATTTACAGGAGTCATGTTGAGGGCTGAGAAGTACCTAAGTAGACACAAAATAGAGTTAGGACAAAACAGCCTTACCTTAGTCACTTCAATCCATGTCCCTCAGGGAAGTGGTCTGAGCAAGGTCTGGGTGAACTCCCCAGTCTCAAAAGGTTCCATTTCTAGATACCTGTTTTGGTGACATTATAGTCCTGGTAAGGTTCATGTCTTGAATGTTCATGGACTCTGCAAGTTATGGTTTAGCTGGCTCAATGTGAAGGTACCATTCATTGCAGGGTCCTTGTCCTGGGAAGGTTAGGTACATTTCAGACCTGGCAGGGTCTGGATATTTTATCTGTTCTCAAAATGCTAATGGTCTTGGTCTAGTCCCCAGTTTCTTATCTTCATGAATATCTGCTGTTCTGGTCTATGTGTGGATACCACTCTTAACAGAATCTCTATCTCATCAGAGTTGTGTCTATGCAAGGTCTCTGACTTGGTTTTAGGAGAGTCTAAAGCATAGGTCTCCTTGATAAGGTAATTGTCTAAGTCTAGGGATAAGTATAATCTAGTATTTTCAGAGTCTGCCTGGATGTGGGTCCTTGTCCTAGCCTCAGGCTCATCCTCATTCTGGTTATGGCAGTGTCCAGGTCCATATCTGGATGAACTGCAGGTATTAATCTTTGAAGAATCTATATCTCAGCAGGGTTCATATTTCTGCAGGACCCCTCTCTCTCCAGTCTCCATATTTCTGAAAGGTCCCTGCCGTGCTGGATTCCATGTCTCCACAGGGTCTGGGTTAGGTCAGGGTCTGTGTACCAGCCCATTTCTGAGCAGTGCCCTTTTCCTATTGAAGTCTTGATCTAAATAGGGGATATATGTTATCCATGTCTAAGACTAAGTCTCAGGCAGATATAGGTTCATCTCTCAGCAGACTATATATTTCCATAGAATCTGTCAGTAGGGTCTGAGTCTCTGAAGGGTCCATGTATAAGTTCTCTTCTCAGCAGGATTTCTGTCTGATGTGGTTCAAATGTGGGTCCTGGTCCTCGTGTTATGCCCAACATGCTCTGGGACAGTACTTAAGTCTCTTCCTGTCCTATTTTCCAGTACAGTCTGTGTGAAGGTCAGGTCCCAAGTTTGGTTCAGATAGGGGTAACAATTTCAGCAGGATTAGTGTTGTAGCAGATATTCTCTTGGCTGGGCAGAGATATAAGAAGGATCCAGGTGACAGGATTAAATGTGTGTCTCCAACTTGGTAGTATACTTGTTCCATGTGTTCTCTGGTACAGACTCCGGTTAATAAAAGGTCTAATATGAATAAAAGTACTTTTTACCAGCCTGACATAAATGGTATTCTAGGTAATTGCCTGGATCATAGCCCGGTCAATTCTCTAGTCTTGGTTGGGTAGTACTCTGTAGGATTTTGGTCCTGGTAGGGTTCAGGCTCAAGTCCAGTCAAAATGCAGCTAACAGTCTGTGCTGGATCTATATCTTAGCAAGGTCAAGGTTCTCACATTGTCTGAGTCATTGCTGGGTAGGTGTGATTATAGGGTCCCTCTGAAGCTCTTCTCTGTGGGGACTTTTTCTAGGCCCACATCTGAGTCTCGGTCTTGGCAGGTTCTCTGTCCTGATTAGGTCTTCTTACCAACCCTGCCTATGTTCTGTTCCAGGTCCCCATCCTCATCTCATCCTGGTCCACACCCCAGTCAGTTGAGTCTGTGGCCTGTTGTGGGTGATGGTTTCAGTCTCTGAAGTATTAAGGGTCTGATCTCCATCTGTTGTGGTCCTGATGCAGATCTTATTGTCAGACAGATTACTAGTGTAGTCTAGCTTGAGATCTGGTCCAGGTGTGTAGCAATTTCATTTTTCTTCCTCTTTCCACAGGGTCTGTCTTTCCTCAAAGCTTGAGTTTCTGTAGAGTTTTGGTCTCCACAGTTTCCAGGTTCAACAGCATCCTTGTGCAGATTCCTTCTTAGTGGGGACTTAGTTTGGGTCCAAATCGCAGTCTAGGTGTGAGCATTATTCCTAGTGTGACTAGTGTGCTACTCCAGGTCTGTGAACCATGTTTTCAGTAGTTTCCTGGTCCAGATGAGGATGACATTCTTGGACTGGCCAGTATCCAGTTCCAGTTAGGTGCCCTGGTCTTGACCCCATATTTTCTGTGTCCATGTCTGTGGAGGGTCATTGTTTATTATTCATGTATTATCCTGGTCTTTGCTTGGTCTTGGTTCTGGTTCTGGTGTGTTTATTGGCTGGGGCTAGGCAACTTATCAGGCAGGTGTCCAGACCTGATTCAGGTGCAAATACCAATTTCAGCTGGATCCCTGTTTCCAAAGAATCTATAAATGCAAATGGTCCTTGCCTTGACATATGTTTTTCTGGATTGTCTGAGAGTATGAATGTGCTAGATTTTAGCATGTTACTACTGGTGTTCCCCTTCTCTATAGGATTTTAGTGAGTATAATTTTGGCTGGATTTTGCACTGTTCCCAGGGTCTTTATTTCCACAAGGTCCCTGTCTCTGCAGTCACTGTTAGTATAGTGGCTACATTTCTGTGGGTTCTAGGATTCAGCAGGGCTCAGGTCACCTTTTCAGCAGGGTCCAGTTCTCTGTTTTGCCTGAGTCTGAGGTCATGTCCTGACAAGGTACAGATACTGGTTTCATAGGATCCAGTAATTCCACTCTTATGCATATACCCACCAAAGGATGCACTTTCACACAGCAAGGACTATCTGTTCAACTATGTTGATATCAGCATTAATTGTAATATCCAGAACCTGGAAGCAACCTAGATGTCCTTCAACTAAAGAATGGATGGAGAAATGTAGTACATTTACACAATGGGATACTACTCAGAAGGAAAAAAAAAACAATGGAATCTTGAAAATTGCAAGTAAATGGATAGAACTAAAAGAAACCATCCTGAGTGATGTAACCCAGTCACAAAAATACAAACATGGTATGTACTCACTCATATATGGATTTTAGACATAGAGCAACGATTAGAAGCAGACAATTCACACCACCAGAAAAGCTAAGAAACAAGGAGGACCCTAAGAGAGACATACATGGTCACCTGGAGAGGAGGAAAGGGGCAAGATCTCCCAAGCAAATTGTGAGCATGGGGAGAGGAGAGAGGGAGTTAGGAGAAAGAGAGGAAGAGAAGAGGAAGCAAGAGGTGGGCATGAGGGGACAGGAAAAGTGAGACAGGGAAAGAATAGAGAAAAAGAAAAGACATACCATAATAGAGGGATCCATTATAGATTTAAGGAGAAATCTGGCACTAGGGAAATTCCCAGAGATCTACAAGGATGACCCCAACAAACAATCTAAGCATAGTGGAGAGGCTACCTTTAAGTCCCTTCCATGATAAGATTGACAACTACCTTATATGCCATCCTAGAGCCTTCATGTAGTAGCTGATGGAAGCAGAAGCAGACACCCACAGCTAAACACTGAGCCAATCCCAGGGAATCCAGTTGTAGAGGGTGAGGAATAATGAACAAAGGGTTCAAGACCAGGCTGGAGAAACACACAGAAACAGCTGACCTGATCAAGGGGGTGATGGGAGATGCTATTCTGTAAATATGTTTCTCATACTGGTTAATGAATAAAGCACTGTGGCCAATAGAAAAGCAAGATAGGTGGGGCTAGGAGACTAGGAGGAGGAAAGAAAAAGTAGTAAGGAGGGGTCAGCATATAGAGCGTAGAGAAAGCGAGATGCCGGCCTGCCACTCTCTGATATTTGACCACATAAAAATACTTAGATAAGTAAAAATGGGTTAATCATTAACTCAGAGCTAGCCCATAAACAATAATAGTAACTGGCCAACAGGATTGTATCAAATACAAAGTCTCTAAACGTTATTGGGGATTGGGGTTCGCGTGGTGGCAGGACCGAGCAGATGGCATGGAGGAACAAAGAATGGGACCAGGCTGGCCGCAGTGGAGGAGGTGGTGGGGAAAACTTGCCTGTAACAAGGGGTAGCTCATGGACCCCAGAATGGCAACTGGGAAATCAGCATAGAACCAACCCAGACCCCCTGAATGTCGGTATCAATTAGGAGGACTAGGCAGTCTATGGGGCCTCTGGTACTGGATGAGTATTTATCCCTAATATACAAATGGACTTTGGGAACCCATTCTACATAGAGGGATATTCCCTCAGCATAGATGCATGGGAGAGAGCTTAGGCCCTGCTCCAAATGATGTGACAGACTTTGAAGTTCCCCATGGAAGGCCTCACCCTCCTTGGGGATAGAAAGGGGATGGGACAGGGGGTTGGTGCTGGGCAGAGGAGGAGGGGAGGGAGAGGGAACTAGGATGGACATGTAAAGCAAGAATGCTTCTAATTTAAATAAAAAATTACAAAACTGAATAGTAACTGTAGCATTGTGAAAAGAGCTTTTTGCAGATGTAGTCATGGCCCTTATCTTTGCAAGGGTGTTGGCTACATGGCTGTGCATCTCTGAAATCCTATCTGTATAGTCAGTTTTCTACATAAAAAAATAATTGAAGTAGTATCTTTACTAGTAAATGTTGTTTCTCAGTGTCCTTTGGAGTATAGTACTTATATAAGGAGTTCTGGAACTAATCTCCTTCATATTTAGTGGTAGTTCCCCTAAATCTTTATGGCAGACATGGAAAAATGATCCAAAACAGACAAGAATGAAACTCTCCTCAAACAGATTTTATTATAAGGGGCACTGAACCATGACTTATAGATTCTGGTCCAGATAATTTTACTTTAAGCATATTTAACCACAGCATAATTTTGGAAAAAATGTATTCAGAAAACAATTAACTCAGTCCAAATTTACTATAATTTGCATGTACATTGAAATTCCTTCCAAAGTACGTCTGACTTCTTTCACACAAATGGGAATTGTTGACTCAGAGATAATACCAAGATTTTGGTATCCAGGGAGCTTGATTGAGGTAAACATAATGCCTGTGTTTATCAGGATTACCCTGTACCTAAGATAGCATGGAAGCCACTTGAGGTAAACATAATGCCTGTGTTTATCAGGATTACCCTGTCCCTAAGATAACATGAAAGCCACTTAGGCTGTTGTAAAGCACAAGTGATAATATTCCTAAGAGTAGATTTTATGTTCTATAAGCAATGCTCAATATTTAGGGGAAAGGCCTGGGATGAGTAAAAACATAAATATTGAGAGACAAGAAGACAGAGCTTGTCTCAGCAGATAGCAAAGTATGATGTAAAAAAAAAAAACTACATCATTCCAAGTATTCAGAAAAAGCAGATACCCACCTCATTCTGTGCAGAGATAAGCTCTGTGCTTAAATTTCCTGGCTTCTCTAAATATTATTTGTGTGTACAATGCCTTTTTCCCTTTACATTTCCCCATTTCTAACTCTTAGAGAATAACTAGCAGCCATGAAATAGGCCATGATACAATGCATTGCCTTTATGGCTAGCCTAATTAATATTAATAAGCATAAGATAATTACAGAAATAGCTACCAGAGTACCAAAGGAAGGAGAAAATAATCTTAGCCACATGTGCCATTCAAAGGTCACTTGAAAGATTTTGTTTATCTTTTCATAAAAAAACATTAATTTGATCATCAATAAAATCTCTTAAGTTACCTTGGAATGGCCCTTGTAACTAAGATCATCTTCCCTTTGGTTGATTTGTGCTAATATCTTTGCTATAATATGAGTAGTTTTACTAATCATACAGGCCATTTTAGATACTTCTATTTGTATTCCAGTAACTAATCCTAGATTAATCTACAAAATAGCTAAAGTGGCTGTAACCATTACAAGATGTAATATATGTAAACAATCATCACTATTTTCAGGGAGAGTTCTCCTAATTCTATTATATAGTTGTAGGGCTACCCTGAGTAAAATGGACTACTCCATATAAGTCTTTTTATCTCTTTTTTAAATGATAATATTTTTTATTTAAATTTGAAACAAGTTTGTTTTACATGTCAATCTCAGTTCCCTCACCCTTCCCTCCTCCACTGTCCCTCTCCCAACCCTCATGGCATCCCCCTTTCTGCTCCCCAGGGAGGGTGAGGCCTTCCACAGGGAGTATTTCAGTTGTCTAATTTGTTAGACGTTAGAAGCAAACTAACTCCACAGGAGTAGACACCAGTAAATTATGAAATTGAGAGCTGAAATCAACAAAGTAGAAACAAACAAAAGAATACAAGGAATCAATGTAACAAAGAGTTGGTTCTTTGACAAAATCAACAAGATAGACAAACCTATATCCAAACTAACCAAAAAGCAGAGAGAAGAACATGCAAATCAACAAAATCATGCAGGGGTAGTAGATGTTCAACAGCTTGCACACTTAGCAGAGCTCTGTGGTTTTAGATAGGGTCTCCTATCAGAGTCTCAGAAGCTTCCTTCATCCGCAAGACTGCAGCAATGTTACTTACCCTCAAAATTTTGTTTTAATTAAATTTTAGCTTTATTCACAAGTATAGGACATTATATTAGAGTGTTATTTTCCTTTCATTAATATTCTGTAGGTATAGTAATATGATTTAATCTTCTTAAATATGTTTGTCATTAAATTATAATGAGCTAACTTTCATTGCCTTTCACATGTCAATTAACGTTAGTATCACTAAATGGTTTCATTGTAGTCCCATTTTTCATAATGATTTGCATTTTAACAATTTAATTTTTAATGGATTTTTTGCTTCTGGCTTTAAATTTATATAAATTTCTGTTTTTAATACCTAAACCCTAGACTTTGTGTTCCTTGTATGCAGAAGAGGTGGCCATCTTGATTGTCTATGACTTCACAAATGCCTCAGGATTCTGTTGTCATGGTAACCTTCATGTTGTTTCAGTAAGGCCTACCTTAGGGTGGTCTGATAGAACATCCTTTCTAGGTTACTCGTTATTTAGACTTCTACAGCTTTCATTATAAGGTAACATTCTTGGGATTTTAAAGTTCCAGAACATTATAGTTATGGAGTAACTTTTCATTTCTTCTGAAACCATTTCTTTCTTTATTTAACTGTAATTATCATGATCTTTGTCAGCTGTTCTTTGTGTACATTTCATTCTGCTATTACTCTTTCAAACCATTCTTTCTTACATTAATCTCAGGGAAATTCATACACAGAATTTGAAAACAAATGCTCCAGTTTCTTTTAAACTTTAATGCTTTAATTGTGACACATCCTAGAACTAGATTATGACTAACTTGATTTTCTTCTTCATTGTGAAGTGACAACTTTCCTCAAATTTAAGTTTGTGCTGTGCATCTTCGTGGGAACAGGACATCAGTGACATCTGAGACTGTTCTAGTAAGTTATTTTCCATATTGTTTGTCTTTGGTGATATTTAAAGAGAATTTACTTTGCTCTAATGAAAATTCCAATGGATTATGATCAAGTATTGATTTATTTATCTACATTTTGTTCATGGTCCATTTATTTGACATATGTCTTCTGGTATAAAAACATATAAACTTAGTTTAATATACTTGTGATGAATTTGTTTTAAATAAAATTCTTTATGAATTTTCATTTGACTATCACTACTTTGAAGTATAACTTCATTTCTAAATGAATTCATCCTTTATATCCTATTGTCTGTCATCTACTTTGGTTATTAAAATGCATATTCATTAGTCTGAGAGTAATGTAAGCATATTGATTGTCAACAGTCATTAACATTATAAAGTCAAGACCATTCTGGCCATATCCTAGTCTTATAACCCAAGGCTGATCATTATATACTTCTAGATCTACATTTTTCATATTCTTGTGTTTCTGTGCATACCTGGAAATTGCACTGGAATTTTAGTGTAACATCATTTTCTCTTGCTGCAATAAACACTCTGATCAAAAGTTAATAGAAGGAGGAAAAAGATTACTCTATCCAGTAGTAGTACATCACTGAGAGAATTCAGAGAAGGAGATCAAGGCAAACACCTGGAGAAGAATGGATGGAGAAAGACTACTTAATGGATTACTCTTAGGCTCATATCAATATTTCTTTGCTTGCTTGCCTGCCTGCCTTCCTGATTGCTCTATCTATCTGTCTGTCTGTCTGTCTACCCATCTATCCATCCATATCTATATATCTATCTATCTTTAGTTTGAGTGTTTTGTGTGGGGATACCTTGTTTTACAAATAAATCATGTATAAAGATCAAAGAGTGGAATTTGCCATTAGCTAACAGAAAGATAGGAAGTGACATGATGGGTGGAGATAGAAAACAACATGGCTGGGAATATTGGCAGGAAGAAACAGGAACTTTGTCTCTTTTCAGATGGGAAGTTGGCAAGAAAAGGTGTATCTGTGACTTGCCCATTTATCTCTCTGGTCTCTCAGCTTTTCTGCTTGTATCTGACTCCTGGCTTTTAATATTAGAACTCACATTACAGATTTTTACAATGTTTCAATCCAACAACTCTCTGATAATGCTTTTCCAATCCACCACCAACCATTCCAGATACACCTCCCTTCCATATCCATTCAACATTTGTATTCATTTTAAAAGGCCTTTTTAAATCTAGTTTGTGCTGTCCAAATATTTTTTGGATGTGTTTAACTGCTCTAGAGGTGGCGATACTTGGGAGAATGGAGCCAATTAAGTGTGAAGGACCAAAGGGTTTTGCAACAGCCAACTTTATTAAGAGCCTTGAACAATTTATACTCTGAGGAAGCTGTGTAAAATCATAAGGACAAGTTACATATGACAAAAATATGTTTTTTCATAGAGGCATGACTGAATAACAGCAGAAAGCAATAGTGAGTGATCTGAAGTAAACTTACTTCCATCCAGTAAACCTGAGAGGAGCAAAAAACACTTTCCAGAAACAATTCTAGCTTTTCAAGAACCTTAGATTATCAGACACTTTTCTTGTTTTCTTGGTGTGTTCTCATAAGCACTAAGAACATTCCACACATAACACAGTTTGAAGACTGTGTTTTGACAGATGTGCGATCTTACACATGATATTAGTAAAATTAACTGGGAATACTCTCTTAGAGAACTATTTTCCTCTCCTAGCAGCTACCAATTGCAAATAACTGCAAGACTGTGGATGGCATTTGTATGCCCAATTCTCATCTACATGCTAGAATTTGATCTGATTTGAACTGGTATATATTTTGGGCATTCTGTCGAAACCCCTATGAGTTCACATGTGCAGCTTTGGTGTGTCTAGAAGTTGATACTTCCTTTTACTCATCCATAACCTCTGAATTTTATACTCTTTTTACCCCCTCATGTTGTATATAATTATATTCTCTACAGACTTGCTTAAAGCCAAGTTCTTTCACTCTTTTGTGTGGTGTCTTCAGCAATAAGGTCTTACATTACCATCAGTTATGGAGGGTACTTAAGTGCAATGACAATAACCTAGAATGTTAGTGACTCTATGGAAACCAAATAAAGAAGAACTGCAAAAGTTGTGACCTGTTCCTGGTACTGTTTTTATTTTATTTTACTTTTTATTTTATTTATTTTTATTGCATAAAGTGTATAATAGAGTCATTGCCTTCCCATGGTAGGTATCAACATTTTCCATTTAAACTTTATAATTCATGTATGGTTAATTGTTAGGAAGCTTCTAAAATAGTATCTAATGGTCCTTTTCAACAATCATTTATGTTAGTTATCCTTCCCCATACTTCTTCCTCTTCTATTGTCTCTATCTAACCCAATTTAACCTTCCCTATATTCTCCTTTTTAAATTTTTTAATTTAGAAACAAGCATTGTACATAACAATCTCCACATTCCCTCTCCCTCCCATCATCCCTTATCAACTCCCCCCAACACCCCCCCACATTCTCCACAAGAATAGTGAGACCTTCCATGCAGGATCATAAAATTCTCATCATTTAGGGGAGGGCCTAGGCCATTCTCCGTGTATCTGGGCTGAAATAGTATCCCCCCCCCATATGTAATGGGCTCCCAAATTCTGTTTGTGCACTATGGATAAATACTGTTTCCACTGTTAGAGGTTCCATAGACTGCCAAGGCCATCTAACTAACAGCCACATTCAGAGGGCTTGGTTCAGTTCAATGCTAGTTCCCCAACTTTATGCCTGGGGTCCTTGTGCTATCATTAGGTCAGGTCAACTAGTTCTGTAGGTTTCTCCAAAATGGTCTTGACTCCTTTGCTTATCCCTTCTCCCTCTCTACAAGTGTGTTCCACGAGTATGACTCAGTGCTTAGCTGTGGGTGTTTGCTTCTTATTCGGGTACTAGATGAAGGCTCTAGGATGGCAATAAAGGTAGTTATCAATCTCAATATTGGGGAAGTGCATCAATGTTTGACTCTCCACTACTGCCTAGATTCTTAGTTGGGGTCTTCTTTGTGTATCTTTGAACATTTTCTTGGTGTCAAATTTCTCTTTAAACCTGTACTGGCTCCCTCTATTTAGGTATCTCTTTTCTTGCTCTCCTCTATTCCATTCCTGTCTCATTCTTCCTGATACCACCTGTTCTCCCTGTGCTCTTCTTCTCCCCTTCTCTTTTTTTCTACCTCCATCCCCTCTCCCCCCATGCTCCCAACTTGCCCAGGAGTTTTTGTCCATTTCTCCTTCTTCAGGAGACCATGCATTTCTCTCTTAGTGCCCTTGTTTCCTAGTTACTGGTGTGGTATAGAATGTAGGCTGGAATACTCTTTGCTCTATGTCTAAAACCCATATATGAATGAATACATACCATGCTTGTTTTTCTGTGACTGGGATACTTCACTGAGGATAGTTTTTTCCAGTTCCATCCATTTGCCTGTGAATTTCAAGATTCCATAGCGCTCCCCCACCGAGTAATACTCAATAATGTAAATGAACCACATTTTCGCTATTCATTATTTAGCTGAGGGTCTCCATCATCTTTATAAAGATGCTTTGAGGTCCTTTTCTGCTTCATCTGCTTTGGGATATTTGGGTCTTGTTGGTATAGAGTCACTGGATTATGGTAGTGTCACATTGGTCTTTTCCGTGTTTGAATGTATTATTATACTGTTGTCTTCCCACCCCTTCTTCCAGTAGGTGCAGGTGGGGGGTCTCTTCTTCTTTTGTCTCCTGGTGGATATAGGTGGGCAAAGCCTTTGATGTCAGTAACTCTGGATGGTCTGGACTCTCCTGGTATTCTTCTCACCCAGATGGTATAGGGGGACCAAGGCTGAGATGCTGGCAGACTTTATATGGTAATAACTCAAGCAGAGGGCAAGGGGGACAAGACTGAGATGTGGGCATACTCTCGATGGTATGGCCTGCTGGAGCAGGTTTACTACACACTGAATAGAAACAGGAAGCTCCAAGGAGGGGATGGGTGGAATTGGTGTGAGCAGTACCTACATTCACCTTAAGCACAAGGCATGCAAGGGACAAGACTAAGGTGTGAACCGGGTCCACTATAAGCCCAGGTAGACCCAGGAAGCTCCAGGGAGGGGATCTGTGGAGATAGGCCTGAATGGGACCAACTCTTGACTCAAGTGGAGGGTGTAGTGGGTCCAAGATTTTGATGTGGGTAGATTCAGGATGGTCTGAGAAAGCAGGGTGGGTTTTTACATGAGGAGCCGACCCAGCAAGATCCAGGAAGCAGATGGGTGGAAGAGTTGAATAGATGGGTGGAACCAGACTCACCTCAAGCTCAAGATGATGTGGTGTTGGGGGAGGGGTAAGACTTTGATTTTGGCCAATTCCCAATTGTCTAGGCTGCCAGGGTCTCTGTATTCTCTTTAAATGTACCAATACATTTTATATCTCCTCAATTTGAAATCACTTTCCATGACTTTCTAATTTTTCTGTAATCACATATATCTGAAGATTGGAAATTAACATCTAGAAATGAGAAGAAACATATGATCTTTTTTATTTCTGGGTATGTGTTAACCCACTCTGATGATTTCCACCTTAACCCATTTGCCTATGAGTCTCATTTCTCAATAGCTGAATAAAATTTCATTGTGTAAATAAACACCAATTTATGTATCCATTAACCTATTTAATGGACATCTAGGCTCTTTCCATTTCCCAACAACTGTAAGTAAAGAAATAATAACATGAGAGAGTAGGTATATCTGTATATACTAAAGAGTATTAGAGCTCCATCAAATGATATATCTACTTTTATCTTTTGAACATTCTCTGCACTGACTTCCATAGTGGCTGTACAAGTTTTCAATCACATTAGCAATGGATTAAGGGTGCTCTTTCCCTAAATCTTGCTAGCATTTGATATCAGTTGTTTTCTCCATTGAATGATTATTGAGTTTCATTCTTTTATATGTAGCTACCTAGTTTGGCCAGTAAAATCTGTTGAAGTTGCTGTGTTTCTTGGTTCATTTGTTGAATAACAGGTAGCTGAAGGAGTACTTCTATTGAGCAACAAGTCTGTTTTTATGGCAGTACTATGCTGGTTGTACTCTTACAACTCTGTAGTATAACTTGATCATGTCTGGGACTGATAGTGATAACAATCCACACTTGTGTTACCTCAGGATTTTTTGGCTATACTGGATCTTTTCTATTTTCATATGAATTTTAAGATTGTTTTCATTGCTTTGTATTTTTATGGAGATTATGATAAAATCTATATATCTATATATGGAATTTGGAATTTCTTAGTATTAATTCCTCAATTTCGTTTTACAGTCTTAATGTTTTCACTGTAGAAGACTTTAAGTTCTTTGTTTAGATTTATTCCCATAATTTTTGAGGTGATTCTAAATGGTATTGTTGGCATGGTTTCCTTCTAAGTGTATTTTTCAGTTGTATACAGGAATGTATGTATGTATATAGTCTCCAAATAAAGACACTGAGACTTCTTCCTTTCCTATATGTATCACAATTTTTTGTTTTATTCCTCTAAAGCTTCAATAACCATATTGAACAAGAGTAAAGACAGTAGACATTATATTGTTCCTGATTTTAGTGGAAATGCTTTGAGTTTCTTGTTGTTTAGGATGGTGTTACCTGGGGATTTGCTGAAAATTGTCTTTAATATGTTATAGTATGTTTACTTATCATTAATCTCACAAAGAATTTTATAATAAAGGATGTTATATTTTTGTCAAACACATTTTCTTCTTCTGAAAAGATGATGGTTTATATCCTTTATTCTATTTATGTAGTGGGTATTGAGTTACATATTTTGAACAATTCTTGGATCTCTGTGGAGAAACCAACTCAAATATGGTGGGTAAACTTCAAGGTGTGTCCTTGAATCCAGTTATTAAGTGCTTGTTTAATAATTATTTTAATCTACACCCATTAGGTATAGATTATAATTTGCTTTTTCCTATCACACTCTGGTTTTAGTAACAGTAAAGTATAGGCTCCATAAATGGAATATAGAACTGTCTTTTTTTCTCTGTTTGTTTTATGTGATAGTGTGAGGTGATTTGGTGTTAATTTTTTTTTTTTCATTGGCCTGGAGGGATTATATGCTGAACTCTTCTTGTGTTCAGCGTTTTAGATGGATGATGTATTTTTATTATTGTTTCTCTATATATGAATGCTTGGGTCTATTTAAATTATTCACTTCACTTTGATTTACTCTGGTGGGTCATACATATGTAGAAATTAACTAATTTCTTTTTTAAGATATATTCTTGTGATTCTCTGTATTTCTCTAAAGTCTGTTGTAAATCTCTCTCTTTTAATTTAATTTTATTAATTTCATTGTTCTCTTTTGGTTAGTTTACATAAAAGTTTTGTCATGTTTGTTAGAGTCTTCATAGAAATAACCCTTCATTTCATTGGTTATTTGTATTTTTGTGTGTTCATTTCAATTTCATTAATTTCAGTCCTCATTTTGATTATTTATTCCTATGTACAATATGTGGGTATTGATATTGCTAAATCTCTAAGTTTTTCTGGTGAGTCATTAAGTTATTTGTATGAGATCTCACAAATGTTCCTATTCAAGTACATAATGCTATAAACTGTCCTCTTATGAATGCTTTAATTGCCCCATATATTTTGATATGTTGTGTATTCATTTACATCATTTTCTATTCACTCTTGCATTCATAATTTCTTCTTTCACCATATTTTGAATCTGTAGTGTGTTCTTCAGCTTCTACTATGTAAAAATATTTTTCTATCAATTTATTATTATTATTTTATTTTATATGTCGATCCCAGTTTCCTTTCCCTCCCTCTCTCCCTCCCTCCCTCCCTCCCTCTTACATTCTCTCCTTCCTCACATACACCCCGACCACCCTTCCTTCCCATCCCCCCACTCCCATTACACATATAGGGCTATGGTATCCAGGTGGAGTCATGTAAATATGTCAAGTCATTTGAAGAAATAACTAGGACTTCTCTCCTGTCTCTAGGTTAAGGGAGTATCCCCAAATGGGGGATGTGTCTGCAAGATCCTTTTGTTCACCAGGAATACATCCTGGTTCCACTGTATGAGGTCTATTAGACTGCTCAGTCCTTCTAGCTGAGACCCATATTCAGGTGGTCTGAGTCAATCCCATGCTGATTCCAAGCTAACAGTCTGGGGGGGATTAGTTCCTCCTTGTTCAGGCCAGCTGTCTTTGTGTGTTTCTGCAACCTGGACTTGTCCTCTCTCTCTCTCTGCATCTGGATCCTAGTTTGACTCAGTGTTTAGTTATGGGTGTTTGCTTCTGTTTCCAACAGGTATTAGGTGGGGGTTCCATGATGGCAAATAAGTTAGTTGTTGATCTCACTATCAGGGAAGGGCATTTATGGTAGCTTTTCCATGGTTTCCCAAATTGTTAGTTGGAGTCAGTCTTGTAGGTCTCGAGACCTTTATTTAGGTTCAGGTTTCTCTTCAAAACTTTTCTTCAAACCATTATTCTCTTCAATAATGGTTCCCTCTTTATGTGCGCTCTCTCTCTCTCTCTCTCTCTCTCTCTCTCTCTCTCTCTCTCTCTCTCTCTCTCTCTCTCTCTCTCTCCCTGTCTTCTATTGCTATCCTGACTCAATCTTCCTAATCCCACTTGATTTCCTCTTTCTCCTAGTTCTCTTTCCATTCACTGCCCCTGCCACCTCCCAAGTTCTCTGGGGGACTTATCCCTTCCCCCTTTTGTGAGGCACCATATATGAATCTCTTAGAATATACCTTGTATCCTAGTTCCTCTGGTGGTGTGTATTACAGGCTGGTGATCTTTTTTCTAGGTCTAAAATCCACATATGAGCAAGTACATACCATGTTCCTCTTTTTGTGACTGGGATACCTCATTCAGGATTGCTTCTTCAAGTTGCATCCACTTGCCTATGAATTTCAAGATTCCATTATTTTTTCTACAGAGTAGTATTCCATCTTCTTTATTTTTCAGTTGAGGGGCATCTAGGTTGCTTCTAGGTTCTTGCTATTACAAATAATGCTGCTATGAACATAGTTGAGAACATGTCATTGTTGCATGGATGTGGGTCATTTGGGTATATACCTAAGATGGGGATTGCCGAGTCCTCTGGAAAACCAATTGACATTTTCCTGAGGAAGCGCCATACTGATCTCCAAAATAGCTGTACGAGTTTACACTGCCACCAGCAGTAGAGGAGTGTTCCCCTTTCTCCACATCCTCTCCAGCATAAGTTGTCATTGGTGTTTCTAATTTTAGCCATTCTGGCAGGAGTAAGATGGTATCTCAATGTTGTTTTCATTTGCATTTCCTTGATAGCTAACAATGTTCAGCACTTTCTTAAGTGTCTTTCAGCCTTTTTGATTTCCTCTATTGAGAATTACTTCTTAAATTCTGTAACCCAGTTTTTAATAGGGTTATTTGGTGTTTTGTTGACTAGTTTCTTGAGTTCTTTGTATATTTTGGAGATCAGCCCTTTGTCAGGTGTAGGATTGGTAAAAGTGTTTTCCCAGTCTGTGGGCTGCCATTTGGTCTTGAACACTGTGTCTTTTGCCTTACAGAAGCTTCTAAGTTTGAGGAGGTCCTATGTATTAATTGTTGATTTCAGTGTCTGTGCTGCTGGAGTTATGTTTAGAAAGTGGTTTCCTATACCAATATATTCAAGGGTACCTCCCACTTTCTCTTCTAAGAGTTTCAGTGTGGCTGGATTTATGTTGAGGTCTCTTGATCAATTTGCTCTTGAGTTTTGAGCATTGAAAAAGACATGGGTCTATATGCAGTCTTATACACACCATCATCCAATTGTGCCAGCACAATTTGATGAAGATGCTTTCCTCCCCGCAGTGTATGTGTTTTTTAGCTGTTTTGTCGAAAATCAGGTGTTCATAGGTGTGTGGGTTAGTATCAGAATTATTGATTTGATTCCATTAGTCTACCTGTCTATTTTTGTACCAATACCAATGTTTTCAGAACTGTAGAAGAGCTTAATTCAGGGATGGTGATGCCTCCTGAAGTTCTTTTATTGTACAGGGTTTTTTTTTTTGGCTATCCTGGGTCTTTAGTTTTTCCATATAAAGATGATTATTATCCTTTCAAGGTCAGTGAAGAATTGTGCTGGGATTTTATTGGGGATTGCATTGAATCTGTAGATTGCTTTTGGCAAAATTGCCATTTTTATTTATTTTATACTACCTATCCAAGAGCCTGGGAGATCTTTCCAATGTTTGGTATCTTCTGTAATTTCTTTCTTTGAAGCCACAAAGTTCTTATTATATAGGCTTTTTACTTGTTTGGTAAGTGTTACCCCAAAATACATTTTGTTGTTTGTGGCTATTGTAAAGGGTGATGTTCCTCTGATTTCTTTCTCAGCCTCTCTGTCGACTGAATAAAGTAGGACTACTGATTTTTTGAGTTTATCTTGTATCCTGCTAGTTTACTGAAGGTGTTTGTCAGCTGTAGGAGTTCCCTGGTAGAGTTTACTGGGTCGCTTATGTAAACTAACTTATCATCTGCAAATAGAGACAGTTTTACTTCTTCCTGTCCAATTTGGATTCCCTTGGTCTCCTTTTGTTGTCTTATTGCGTTAGCTAGAACTTCAAGTAAACTATTGAAAAGATATGGAGAGAGAGGACAGCTTTTCCTTTTTCCTGATTTTAGAGGAATTGCCTTAAGCTTCTCTCCATTCCGTTTGAGGTTGGCTGTTGGTTTCCTGTTTGTTGTTCTTATTATGTTTAGGTGTGTTCCTGTTATCTCTCATCTCTCCAAGACCTTTATCATGAAAGGGTGTTGAATTTTGCCGAAGGCTTTTTCAGCATCTAGGGAGATGATCATATGGTTTTTATTTTTGAGTTTGTTTAAATAGTGGAGCACGTTGATAGATTTTCACATGTTAAACCATCCCTGCAACCCAAGGATGAAGATTCCTTTGTCATGTTGAATGATTTTCCTGATGTATTCTTAGATTTGTTTTTCCAGTATTTTATTGAGTATTTTTGCATCCATGTTCATCGGGGATATTGGTCTGTAGTTTTCTTTCTCAGTTGTATCTTGTGAGGCTTGTTAACAAGGTGATTGTGGCCTCGTAGAAAGAGTTTGTCTACTCCTCCAGGGTGAGTTTGCTTCTTTTTGTTCTAAGACATTCAGTTGTCCTGTTAATTCTCTAATGTGACTACCCTCTGTTTTCTTCATATGGGTACTTAATGCAATGAACTTCCCTTGTAACACTGCTGTCAAGGTGTCCCATAAGTTTGGGTATCTTGTGTCCTAATTTTAGTTGAATTTTAGGAAGTCATTAATTTCTTTCTTTATTTCTTCTTTGACCCAGGTGTGGTGCAATTGCACATTGTTCAGTTTCCATGAGTTTGTAGAGTTTCTGCGATTTGTATTGTTGTTGAATTCCAATTTTAAAGCATGGTGGTCTGATTAGATACAACGGACTATTCCAATTCTTTTGTATCTGTTGGGGTTTGGTATGCCACCTAGAATGTGGTTGATTTTAGATAAGGTTCCATGTGGAGCAGAGAAGAAGGTATATTCTTTTGTGTTTGGATAGAATGCTCTATAGATGTCTGTTAAACCCAGTTGAGAAATAACTTCTGTTAGTTCTTTTGTTTCTTTGTTGAGTTTCTGATTGGTGGCTCTGTCTAGTGTTGAGGGTGGTGTGTTGAAGTCTCCTACTATAAGTTTGTGAGGTTTTATGAGAGCTTTGAGTTTTAGTAGCATTTTTTTTTTATGAATGTGGGTGCCTTTGTATTTGGAGCATAGATGTTCAGAATTGAGAATTTGTGCTGATAGATTTCACCTGTTATGAATAGGAAATGACCTTCTTGTTCTCTTTTGATTGATTGATTTTTGTTTGAAGTCTAACTTGTTAGATATTAGGATAGGCACACCTGTTTGCTTCTTGGGTCAATTTGACTGGAAGATATATTCACAGCCCTTTATCCTGAGGTAATGTCTATCTTTGAAGCTTAGATGTGTTTCTTGTATGCAGCAGAAGTATGGAACCTGTCTTTGTGTCCATTCTGTTAGTCTGTGTCTTTTTATAGGCAAGACCATTAATGTTGAGGGAGAGTAAGGACCATTGATTGTTAAGGCTTGTTTGTTTTAGATTTGTTTTTGGCAGTGATATTGTTAATATATTTGTCCTGCTTTACCCTTGGTTTCTGGTGAAGTAGGATTATCTGTTGCCCATGTCTTTGTGAGTGTAGTTAACTTCCCTGAGTTGGAGTTTTCCTACCAAGACTTTCTGTAGGGCTGGATTTGTAGATATGTATCGTGAAAATTTGGCTTTGACATTAAATATCTTGCTTTCTCCATCTATAGTGATTGAGAGTTTTGCTGGGTATAGTAGCCTGTTCTGGCATCCGTGGACTCTTATTACTTGTAGAACATCTATACAGGGCCTTCTGGCCTTGAGAGTTTCCATGGAAAAGTCAGGTGTAATCTTGATAGGTCTGCCTCTATATGTTACCTGTCCTTTTTCCTTCAATGCTCTTAATATTCTTTCTTTATTCTGTATGTTAGGTGTTTTGATTATTATATGTCGAGGGGTCTTTTCTCTTTGGTTCAGTCTATTTGGTGTGCAGTATGCTTCTTGTACTTTCATGGGCATGTCCTTCTCCAGGTTGGGAAAGTTTTCCTCAATGATTTTGTTGAATATGTTTTCAACACCTTTTAGCTTGGCTTTCTCACCTTCCTCTATGTCTATTATTCGTAGGTTGGCCTTTTCATGGTGTCCCACATTTCTGGATGTTTTGTGTTAAGGATTTTTTGGATTTATGATGATTTTCTTTGGTCAATGAATCTATTTCCTGTAGTTTATCTTCTGCGCCTGAGATTTTCTCTTCCATCTCTTGAATTCTATTAGTTATGCTTGCGTCTGTAGTTCCCAGTTTTTCTATGTCCAGCATTCCTTCAGTTTGTGTTTTTTTTTTATTGTCTCTATTTCAGTTTTTAAGTCTTGAACCATTTCCTTTACCTGTTTAATTGTATTTTCTTGGCTTTCTGTAATTTCTTTAAGAAATTTGTTTATTTCTTCCAAGTTTCTTTAAGGGATTTTCTCACATCTCCTTTGAGGGTCTCTGTCATTTTTATGATGAAAACTTGTAAGTCATTGTCTTCTGCTTCATCTGCTTTGTTGTGTTCCGTTCTAGTTGGTGTAGATTCCCTAGATTCTGGTAGTGTTATTTTTGTCTTTCTGTTGTTAGGTGTTTTCTTTTATTGCCATCTTCTCTCTATGGTACTTCCCCGGGGGCTTATGTGCATCAGAGGTTCAATGTCTGTAGCTCTGGGTGGTCCAAGCTCTCTAGGATATCTCTCCACAGGCAGAGGCACAGTGATGGGGGTCAAAGATCATGCTCCAGCAGAGGACTGGTGACAAGAATCAAAGATCTCAAAGGCTGGGACTCAGGATGTTCCTTAAGCTGATAGTCAGATCTAGCCTGGGCCTGGAACTCTCTTTCTGGGGCCTCTTTGGTAGAGGCAGGATAGACGGATCTAGCTGGGGCCTGGCACTCTCCAGCTGAAGCCTCTTTAGCACAGGCCCTGAGATGGGGGTCAAAGATCCAGCCTGCAAGATCTCTGAGTTGTCCTGTAGAGATAGGCGGATCTCTGGAAGGGGCTCAGAACTGCAGTAGAGGACCAGAAGTGGGGGTCAGAGACCAGGTAGGTGGAAATTGCAGGTGGTGCCACGTAGATAGGCAGATCTAGTGTGCTCAGATCAGCTCCAGGAAGTTCCCCAAAGGTGGCTGGATTGTTGGCTCCACCCTCTGTCCAAGTGCTCAAGCAGAGTGGTGGAACAGTGGGCATGGTATGGCACAGAGTAGGGTGAAGGCATGCTCTCAGTGATGGTGGGTAGGGGTGGGAGGGGGTGTATCAGAGCTCTAAGAGTGTTCTCTATAGGGACAGGACACAGGGGAAACAAAATCTGGGACCAACCCAAAAGTTCCTGGGGAATGATGTAGGGGAGAATCTACCCAAATCCACTTCTCCTCTAGCCAAGGCCTGGCGATGGGGGAAAAAGGCTGGGCTGATACTCAGGATGTTTCCTCACCAATAGGCAGATCTAGAAGGGCCTATCATTTATTTTGTTTTTGTTAAAGTGCCCCTTTAATACATGGTGTTCATGGGGGCTGCAGAAAATAATACCAATTAATAACACGTGCTGCTCTTCCAGAGGATCTGGGCTCAATTCCAAGTGCCACATAGCAGCTCACAACTCCTTGTAACTTCTGTTACAGGGGACAAAACACCTTCATACAGTCATAAATACAGGCAAAAGACCAATATATATCCCATGCTCTTGGATAAGTTTTTTTTTTTTTTTTTTTTTTTTTTTTGCTATCCTGGGTCTTTTGTTTTCCCATACAAAGTTGATTATTATCCTTTCAAGCTTTCAAGGTCAGTGAAGAATCGTGCTGGGATTTTAACGGGGATTGCAGATTGCATTGAATCTGTAGATTGCTTTTGGCAAGATTGCCATTTTTACTGTATTTATCCTTCCAATCCAAGAGCATGGGAGATCTTTCCATTTTCTGGTATCTTCTTTGATTTCTTTCTTTAAAGGCACAAAGTTCTTATTGTATAGGTCTTTCACATGTTTGGTAAGCCTTACCCTGAGATATTTTATGTTGTTTGTGGCTATTGTAAAAGGTGATGTTCCTCTGATTTCTTTCTCAGCCTTTTTATCATCTGAACAAAGTCCGGGTACTGATTTTTTTGAGTTTATCTTGTATCCTGCTAGTTTGCTGAAGGTGTTTATCAGCTGTAGGAATTCCTTCGTAGAGTTTATTGGGTCACTTATGTAAACTATCATATCATCTGCAAATAGAGACAGTTTGACTACTCCCTTTCCAATTTTGATTCCCTGGATCTCCTTTTGTTGTCTTATAGCTTTAGCTAGAACTTCAATTACAATATTGAAGAGATATGGAGAGAGAGGACAGCCTTGTCTTGTTCCTGATTTTAGAGGAATTGTCTTCAGCTTCTATCCATTCTGTTTGATGTTGGCAATTGGTTTGCTATATATTGATTTTATTATGTTTAGGTATGTTCCTGTAATCCCTGATCTCTCAAGACCTTTATCATAAAAGGGTGTTGAATTGTGTTGAAGGTTTTTCAGCATCTAGGGAGATGATCATATGGTTTTTCTTTTTTCTGTTGGTTCATATGTTGGATCACGTTGATAGATTTTCATATGTTAAACCATCCTTGCAACCCAGGGAGGAAGCCTACTTGGACATTTTGAATGATTTCTCTAATGTATTCTAGGATTTGGTTTTCCAGTATTTTATTGAGTATTTTTGCATCGATGTTCATCAGGGATATTGGTCTATAGTTTTCTTTCTTAGTTT
Organism: Cricetiscus sungorus; assembly: GCA_030556225.1. Taxonomy (NCBI): domain Eukaryota; kingdom Metazoa; phylum Chordata; class Mammalia; order Rodentia; family Cricetidae; genus Cricetiscus; species Cricetiscus sungorus. The sequence goes on along the minus strand of JANBXA010000726.1, from coordinate 47,593,630 downwards.
TATCTTTGTGAGGCTTGGGTACCAAGGTGACTGTGGCCTCGTAGAAAGAGTTTGGTAATGTGCCTTCAGTCCCTATTGTGTGGAACAATTTGAGGAGTATTGGGATTAGCTCTTCCTTGAATTTCTGGTAGAATTCTGCACTGAAGCATGATCTCTCTCTGCTTTTTAGTTAGTTTGGATAAAGGTTTGACTATCATGTTGATTTTCTCAAAAAACCAACTTTTTGTTGCATTAATTTTTTTGTATTGTTTTCCTGGTTTCTAATTTATTGATTCCAGCCCTGAAATTGATTATTTCCTGGTATCTACTCCTCCAGGGTGAGTTTGCTTCTTTTTGTTCTAAGGCTTTTAGTTGTGCTGTTAATTCTCTAATGTGACTATCCTCTGTTTTCTTCACATGGACATTCAGTTCAATGAACTTCTCTTTTAACACTGCTTTCAAGGTGTCTCATAAGTTCAGATATGTCGTGTCCTTATTCTCATTGAATTTTATAAAGTCCTTAATTTCTTTCTTTCTTTCTTCCTTGACCCAGGTGTGGTGCAATTGTACATTGTTCAGTTTTCATGATTTTGTAGGGTTTCTGCGATTTGTGTTGTTGTTGAAATCCAATTTTATAGCATGGTGGTCTGATAAAATACAGGAGTCTATTCCAATTCTTTTGAATGTGTTTGTTAGCCCCCTCATATGTGGTCAATTTTAGAGAAGGTTCCATGAGGAGCAGAGAAGAAGGTATACTCTTTTGTGTTTGGATGCAATGTTCTATAGATGTCTGTTAAACCCAGTTGAAAAATAACATCTGTTCATTCTTTTGTTTCTTTGTTGAGTTTCTGATTGGTGTTCCTGTCTAGTGGTGAGAGTGGTGTGTTGAAGTCTCCCACTTTATGTGTGTGAGGTTTGATATGAGCTTTGGATTTTAGTAGCATTTCTTTTATGAATGTGGGTGCCTTTGTTTTTGGGGCATAGATGTTCAGGATCGAGACATTTTGTTGAAGGATTTCCCCTGCGATGAATATGAAATGACCATCTTCATCCCTTTTGATTAATTTTGGTTTGAAGTCTAACTTGTTAGATATTAGAATAGCCACACCTGTTTGCTTCTGGTGTCTATTTGATTGGAAGATCTTTTCCCAGCCCTTTACCCTGAGGTAATGTCTTAGGTGTGTTTCTTGTATGCAGCAGAAGGATGAATTCTGTCTTCGTATCCATTCTATTAACCTGTGACTTTTTATAGTCGAGTTTAGACCATTAATGTTGAGAAAGAGTAAGGACAAATGATTGTTAATGTTTGTTTGTTTTAGATTTGCTTTTAGCAGTGATATTGTGAATTTATTTGACCTTCTTTACCCTTGGTTTCTGGTGAAGTGGGATTAACTGTTGCCTATGTCTTTGTGAGCATAGTTAACTTCCTTTAGTTGGAGTTTTCCTTCCAAAGCTTTCTGTAGAGCTGGATTTGTAGATACATATTGTGAAAATCTGGTTTTATCATTAGATATCTTATTTTCTCCATCTATAGTGATTGAGAATTTTCCTGGTTATAGTAGCCTGTTCTCGCATCTGTGTACTATTAGTACTTGTAGAACATCTATCCAGGACTTTCTGGCCTTGAGGGTTTCCATGGAGAAGTCAGGCATAATTTTGATAGGTCTGCCTTTATATGTTACCTGTCCTTTTTCCTTCACTGCTCTTAATAGTCTTTCTTTATTCTGTATGTTAGGTTTTTTATTATTATATGTCAAGGGGTCTTTTTTCTTTGGTCCAGTCCATTTGGTGTTCGGAATGCTTCTTGTACTTTCATGGCCATGTCCTTCTTCAGATAGGGAAAGTTTTCCTCGATGATTTTGTTAAATATGTTTTCGGCCCCTTTGAGCTGGGCTTCCTCACCTTCTTTTATGCCTATTATTCTTAGGTTTGGCCTTTTCATAGTGTCCCACATTTCCTGGATGTTTTGTGTTAAGGATTTGTTGGATTTACGACATTCTTTGGTAGATGAATCTATTTTTTCTATTTTATCTTTAGCACCTGAGATTCTCTCTTCCATCTCTTGAATTCTGTTGGTTATACTTGTATCTGCAGTTCATGACAGTTTGCCCAATTTTTCTATTTCCAGCATTCCTTCGGTTTGTGTTTTCTTTGTTGTCTCCATTTCTGTTTTTAAGTCTTGAACCTTTTTAATTGTTTTTCCTTGGCTTTCTGTACATTAAGACTTTTATTCATTTCTTCCAATTTTTTTTGTTTGTTTTATCTTCTTCTTTAAGGGATTTTCTCACATCTTCTTTGAGGGCCTCTATCATTTTTATGAAGATAACTTTTAGGTTGTTCTCTTCTAATTCATTTGCTTTGTTGTGTTCTGGTCTAGTTGGTGTAGCTTCCCTAGATTCTGGTGGTGTTATGCTTGTCTTTCTGATGTTAGGTGTTTTCTTGTATTGCTGTCTTTCCATAGCTTCTTCCAGCAGGTGTTGGTGGGGTTTCTCCCTCTCCCTATGGATTTAGGTGGGCCAGAGTTTCAATGTCTGTAGTTCTGGGTGGCTCTCTAGGAGGTCTCTAAGTAGGCAGCGGCCCGACAATGGGGGTCAAAGATCAGGCTCCAGCAGAGGAGGACTGAGGCCTCTTTGGCAGAGGTAGCCTGCAGGATGTTTCCTCTGGGATAGTTGTGTCTAGCTCTAGCCAAGGCCTCTAGCCATTGTCTGGTGTTGGGGGACAAAGGCTGGGTTGATACTCAGGATGTTTCTGCACCAATAGGCGGGTCTAGCTGGCACTCTCCAGCTGAGTAGTGGCTCTTTAGCAGAGGTCCTCTGATGGGGGTCAAGGATCCAGCCCACAGGAATTCAGGGTATGAATCTAATTTTTTCTAATCACTTCTATTTTCTCTTTACTAGGGAGTTTGGACCACTGATATTCAAATTTATTACTGAACAGTGTACGTCTCTATTTTATTTTATTTTTCATTTTGTTGCTTTTGAATACTAATACACCCTTTATGTTTCAATATTATGGAATTGTTTATCTGTTCCTAATGTCTTCTTGGAATTATTTGAACTTATCTTGAATACTAAGCATTAAGCATTCCTTCCAGTATCTTCTTTGGGGTTGGCTCAATGGTTATTCAGTTCTTAAATTTGTTTTTAATCTTGGGATTGTTTTTCTTTCTCCTTTAATTATAACTGATTGTTTTGCTGGTATAGTATTCTGTCCTGGCATCTGTGGTATTTGGAAACTCATAGAATCATAGTCCATTCCCTTCTGTTTTTCACATTTTCCATTGGAAATATATGCTATTATTTTGATGGTCATCCTTTTGTAAGGGAGGTGATTACACTCTCTTGCTACTTTCATTATCATACTTTGTTTTGATAGCTTAGTGATTTGAATATTATATAACATGAAGAATTTATTTTCTAATCCTTACTATTTTATGTTATGTATGTCTCCTCAACATTGGATGGCATTACTTTCCTTACAGTGGGGTCATTTTTTCCTATGTTTTTTTTTTTTTTTTGAAAATGTATTCTGTGCCTTTGACTTAGATTCTTTCTGCTCCTAAATCTATTATGTGTAGATTTGGTATTTGTATTGTGTCCCAGAGATCTTGCAGATTTTGTTGTTTGTTTATCTATTCTTTTATTTGATATTTTGCTTGACTCAGTGATCTAATTCCTCTATCCTGTAATTCAAGACCTGATAGTCTATATTCCTCTAGTTACAATCTAATGGATACGGCTTCTCTTTAAATAATTTGTTTGAATTTGTGCATCTTTAATATAAATCTTATGTCATGTTGGCTTTTTTTCTGAGACTCTTGGTTAAATTCTGCTTTAATACATTGTATCATACAAATAATTTCACTTATCTTTGTTGTCTCAATCATTATTATAGCATTTACCCATGTCTTCTGAACTTATTTGATATTGCCTTGAGAATGTTAATTTTTGATACATACTTAGTTTGGTCATTCATAGTTTTGTATTTGAAATGAAACTTGGAAATCTGTAGTTAGGTCACTGGTGTTATTTCTTGGCATGGTAATCTTATCTCTTTTTAGTTGAGTGGGTATTTGAAGATCTGTTTCCTGTAACTCTAACTGGTCTGATGGTTGGGAAATTCTGTGTTGATATGAAAATAGGGTTTCAGAAGTAGCCATGACTCTGCTCAGACTAAGTGAGATTTCAGAGCCCAGGAGGAGATCTTATGTGGTATTATAGAATTCCCAATCAATCTTCAAGCACCTGGAGATGGGTGCTTAGAAAATTTTCTCAGGCAATGAGTGTTGTTGGTATTGCAAATAATGAGTTTGCAGTCTATGTGTACAAAAATGCCAGGCAAGATTGCCCAGACCACCAGTGTTGAGCACATGGTCTCCTGTCCAGGAATGCTAGTGTGTGTCATACCCTTCCCTGAAAAGGGGAAGTGTTCTAATTATAGTGATATATGGAGTTGGCAAAGCTAGTTTAGTGTCAACCTAGAGAAGGAGTCAAGTGTGTACATTGAGTATGGGTTGAATTGGTGGTATAAATCTAGGCTCTAGGCTCTCAGACTAAATACAGGAGAGGTAGATAGGATTAGCAGCATGTGTTGGGGTACCTACCTAAAGATGTGTAGTATGGGGCACACTATGGTAAGCCAGGAAACATTGTCTTCTGTCAAGTTTCATGGCTGGATGGACTTGCTGGTTTGGGTTTAGTGCCTCTTACTGATAAAGGGCCATCCTCAGGTATCGTATATGGGTTTGTTAGGTGTGAAAGGCTTATTTTTGCCTATGAAAGGATCATGTGGCTGGATAGTGGTGGCATATGACTTTAATACCAGTGCTCAGGAGCCAGAGGCAGGCAGGTCACTGTGAGTTCGAGGCCAGCCTAGTCTATAAAGTCAGTTCCATGGTATGACACACCAAAGCTACACAGAGAAAGCCTGTTTTAAATAAAGAGAGAAAGAATCGTGTGTGTGAAGCAGGGATGAACAAGTGTAGTTGGATGGGTAGATTTAGGATAGGTAGAAGAGTCTAGTTTTCATGGATAGGGATAGAGACAGAGTTGTTCTTTGGAGTTGGATAAGGCTTGTGTGAAAACTAGGGCTTCCTAACTGAAGTGAGTATGTGAAATGGGGTTTGGGAAGGGGAATGTATTTCTTAGGAAGTTCATAGTGGTTTCAGGTAGCTTTTTCTATATGTCTCAAGGCCACAGGGACAGCAATGTTAACCTCCCACAGTGAGCTGGGTCCTTCCCCAATCAATAATCAATAATGATAATATCTCAAAGACTTTGTAACAAGAGAATCTCATTTGAGCAATATCTGAGATCCCTCCTCCCAGATGTCTCTTGATTTATGTCAAGTTTACAATAAAAATTAAATTGTATAGTGTTTGTTCACAAAATCATCTCACAACATTCTAGTGCTTTTCCTTTTCAATACTCTGGTATGTTTGACTAAGTTACTTCATGTATACATTTACTGCCAGATATTTTTTGTTTTTATATAATTCTTTTCATGTTATGACTTTCACCAGTATTTCCCATATAACACAGCAATTTCATTATTTCTTAAATTTTCATCTTTTGACATTCTCTTACATATATTTAATATTATAGCATCTTTGTAAAAATTTAACTATGTTTACTTTTATTGAAATTATATTCCATGACTGTATATGTATCATCTGAAGCTAAGCAAACCATAGTATTTCAAAAATATCTGGCTTAATTAATTCATTTCAAGGTGAGGTGAGATGATTTTGGAATTATAAGTTTCCTATCTACACATTCCTTAAAAAATAACAGCCACCCCAGGCCTTTCAGCTTACTCAGTGCAGATCACCACTAACCTTCACTCTCAACTTCTATACCTGTTGCAAATTCATCTATAAATTGTTATATGCTCATTATCTGTTCACTATGTAATCAAACATTTTTAGGCATTAACAGAGTAATCCCTTGTGTCACCATACTGCAACATGCATAATTACTAATTAGACCAGTATTATTACTGTGACTGTGAATAATATTATTATAGTAATACAGATGGGCAAAGACAACTTGCCTGGTCAATCACCCAAAGATTTTCTGTAATGTTCCATCTTCAGCCTATAGGCCACAGTGTGTCTGCCAGACATTTTGCAGGACACAGAGAAACTGCCAGCACAAGTGGGACAGTTTAAAGTTTCCTACTTTGCTAGGGAGTCTTCCAGACACACTATGGCCTATAAGCTGAAGATAAACCATTACAGAAAAATTTTGGGTGATTGATCAGGTAGCAAGATGTCTATGTCATTTCTAGAGTTTATATATTATCCTGCTGTGGTCTTCAAAGGCGTTGAAGACAGATAGTTATGGTTATACGGTTATAGTGTTCCTTAGGATTAAAGATAAGTTACATATAGGACTTTAGACTCACAAAGATAGGATAGATGATAGAATATTTTCTTTAAATCTTGCTAAATGTTGATGGACTGAACATTCTTATTTGATAACTGTTTTGTTATATATTTTACTATGTTAAAGTTATAACCCTCCTTCTTATTTTAGACAGAAAAGAGGAGATGATGGGAGATAATATTCTGTAACTATGTTACTTGTGTTGGTTAATGAATAAATCACTGTTGGCCAATAGGAAAGCAAGCTAGGTGGGATTAGGAGACAAGGAAGTTTCAGGGAGAGGTAGAAGGAGATTCAACATGTAGAAACTTAAGGCAGAAAAACTCTAGACCCTCTCTCCAGTAAGATAAGACCAAGTGGAACTACTTAGATTAATAGAAATGGGTTAATATTTAAGACAGAGATAGCCAATAGGAAACACTCATAACATGCCAACAGCTTTATATCTAATACAGCATCTCTGGGTATTATTTGGGGCTGGCATGGCTCTGGGACCAGGCCGGCAGAAAAACATGTTTATAACATTAAATGGATAATGAAAATATAAATATGAAAAAGGATTATAAAATGGTAGTGGACAAATAGATATTATATAAAATACATTATAAAGACTGGCAATGCAGTTGGCATGCATAGTCATAAACGAAAATATTATCTTCCACTATAATAGACAAACCAGAAAGCAACACCATGTAAAACATTTATATGTCCAGATATGAATACTGAACAAATAAAATTTACCACACTAATCTCAGTTATTTTTGAACCCATGGGAACATTTTATCAGAGAAAACTTGAAATTATACAACAATTTATTTTACCATTTATAGAAAAGACATTTACCTATTTTTAGGAAAGGTATTTGTACACCACACATACACACACACACACACACACACACACACACACACTCACACACACACACACACACACACATGCAGAAGATGTGATAAACAAAGGATAATATTAGTGAAATTTAAGACTCAGTATGCAGACCACTTTCTATTTTACAATGAAGTATTTATCATATTAAATAAATATCAAACATAACCAACATACATTTATCATTTATGTTTTCCTAATGATGTTATTTATCAGATCACAAAACTTTAAAGTATTGTTCACATTTTCTAAGGAAAATGGTATGTACATGTCCTTTATTCACAGAAAACATATCAAGAAAAACAAAATGCTATTGTATCCTTTCAAGTCTAAAGGTATAATGAAACTAAACTTTTGATTATTCTAATGAACATTGTACCCAATGGGCCTTTCATTACACAAATTAAATAACTGCAACCATGAAATTCCTTTAAATGTTCATATTAGTTTCTGTGCTATATAATATCATAATGTTTTATGCTATGAGGAACTTTGGGTTCTGACAGTCAGACTTACCTTATCTTAGGAGGTAACTGGCAAACATTTTATCTTTTATGGAAATAATATTATGTGGAGAAATCTTAATATTTAAATTTGTTCTATATTGTGAACTTCAGTTGTGAGAGATATCTTTTATTTACTTTATAATCCCATGTAAACAATGATATTCAAGTGTCAATTTCAGTTTTGGTGTTTGTTTGAGGAGGGAACTGCAATGGTAGGATAAAGATGCAACTAATAAGAAATTCTTTTTTATCTTTCAGCATTGTGATGCATATTGAGATATATCAACAGTTCTCTGAAATTTCCAAGCTTAGTTGTTTTGAAGCTTCTTGAAATAGTCCTGTGTTCTCAGATTTAACACCTAACAGACATTTCCAACTAGACCAGGAGAAGAGATACGGTCAAAATATCAAGCATCTTTAAGTCAGGTAATTTAAGTAGTTCATTATACTACCTATCTCCAGCTAAGCCTGTGCTTACCAGCATCATCAGTCAAGTGTTGCAGATAGCATCACTTTTGCATTACACAGATTAAAAGAAAGTGACTTGAGTCTATGGGAAATACTGTACTTAATCTAGCCTGTGAATATATTTGAAGATGAGTACATTTGAAGAAGCCCCTGAACCAGTAACAGTTGAAATTGTGAGCTCTGTCTTACTTACTGAGGACACAGATGGGAACATCATTCTTTGCCTTCAGAATGGAGCTGATGAAATGGAAAACCCTACTGAACCTCCGAATAAGAGGCCTTGTTTGTCCTCAGAGGGGAATGACACTTATTACGTGCCAGCTATTGAATTCCCACTACCAGAAATGGAGCAGAGATTTGAATTGGTCACAACCACAGCCACAGGGGTGGCTAATGAACAGATTACTGAAGGAACCATGATGCAGTTCCATATTTTACAGGATGACAATCGAAAGGAAGGATTTCCTTTGGCTAAAAAGGAAGAGTCAATCGTTAACAAGGCATGGTTCACAGGTAAAGAAGATAAAGAAAGTCTAAGCAAACAAGGACATAAATGGAAGCAGGGGATGTGGTCCAAGGAAGAAACGGATATTTTGATGAGGAACATTGAACGTTATATGCAGGAACATGGAGTAGAAAATGCTGCAGAAATCATTTTTAAGATGTCAAAAGGTAAACGCAAAGATTTCTACAGGTCTATTTCATCAGGTCTGAATAGGCCATTGTTTTCAGTTTATAGAAGGGTGGTCCGAATGTATGATGACAGAAACCATGTGGGAAAATACACACCTGAAGAAATTGAGAAGCTCAAGGAGCTCTGGCAGGAGCACGGCAATGACTGGATAAAAATAGGTGCCGCCATGGGAAGAAGTCCATCTTCTGTTAAAGACCGGTGCCGACTGATGAAAGATCCTTGCAGGACAGGGAAATGGACAGAAGAAGAAGAACAGATTCTTGCAGATGTGGTTCATGAATTGACATCCACTGAGATTGGTGAGAAAGTTACACAGGGTGTGTGTTGGACAGCTGTGGCTCAACGAGTAGGAACTCGCTCAGCAAAACAGTGTCGTACTAAGTGGCTCAACTACCTGAATTGGAAACAGACTGGAGGCATTGCATGGACCAGGAAAGATGAAGTGACTCTCATCCACAGATTAGCAGAGCTTGATGTAGCTGATGAAAGTGAAATTCACTGGGATGACCTAGCTAAAGGGTGGGAAAGTGTTCGTTCACCACAATGGCTGAGAAGTAAATGGTGGACCATCAAAAGGCAAATTACAAATCATAAGGACTTTGCATTCCCAGTCCTAGTACAATGTCTTCAACAAGTGTATGAGAGCCAAAATGCCAGCCTCATGTTTTGGGAGAATAAATCAGAATCTGAAATGTCAGGTAGCATCCATGATATCAGTGTTCAACAAGTCCCCTTCATAGTCACCAGTGAAGAAGTTAATAGTACATCCATCTGTGCAGTCCCAGTGACAGGATTTCAAATTACACTCGAGCTCGTTCCTGGCTCCACAACAGACTACCATGCAACTATTGTTAATGCTGAAACAATATCCCTGCCCAGTGAACCACAATAGATATTTGAAATCCTTCTTTCCATTTATGTTCCATTCCTTCACCTTGTACCTACTTCCTTCAAGCAAGCTCAACTCAAGACCTTCCCTTAACTCTGACCACAGTAATCCTGACAGCTCCTGCACCTTCTTCTCCTATCCCATTACATTTCATCTTTTATTCCATGAACATCTTTTGAACACTCCCATCATAGTCATATGGAGTGTTATATACCGAGAATCACTAAATATTTTTTCACATCCCAAACAGTATTGGCAGTCAATAATGATGTTTATTGTTTTGTTATTCATGGACTTGCAAGTGTATTCAAGCAATTTCCCTGACAGAATTCTTCAACTAACTCTGCAATTGTCACTTAATGATGTCCTTGTTTCTTAATTCAGAGACCTAACCATCATAGAGCTAATGAACTGTGCTGTGATTACAGCAGAAAATTCAGAGACTGGCCATAAGATCAAGAAATTTCCTCTGACTTTTCCAGTGCTTGAATTACTGAGAACTGAGTCATTCACCATAGTAAGCAAATGTATTACACAAGTGCTGACAAAACCATGCTTTGTGCCCCTTCACTACCTGACGTTATCAAGGCATGGGGTTCTACAAGCACTGAACGTGTCTTGTCTTTCACAACACTAATAAATTCCGTAATCCAGAAACTGCAAGGATCACATAACAATGAATCCTCTTTGGAGAACCCTGTTTCTATAGACTTGAATGATCCTGGACTTGCTAAAATATTACAGCCTTATCATTAATTAGAAACAAACAATATGCCAAAGAAATGTTACTGTATCTGAAAAGGGAAATGAGCAATGTGCAAGAGATTTTACTTTCTAGTCTCGTAACTCACATAGCTACAGTTGTTTAGCTATAAACATGAAGACTACATTTCTTTTTACTATTTTTAATACATCTGAGATCCAGTTTTATGAATGAATGATGAGAAGTTTAATTGCACATATTCTTGTGTTGAATGTTACCAAGAGGTGATTTTTTCACTTCAGTTACTGGAAAGTTTTCAAGTCACCAAAGAGTATCTGCAGTAATATTGATGTATATAGCTTAGACTTGATATTATATCAACCATTCATTAGGGTTGATTACTTTTGAAACAAATCCTATCTGTTCAGTGCATATCGGTTACAAATAGGGATGAAACTTGAGACGTGACTTTGTGACAGTGACTCTGTTTAGCTTACTGCACACAGCTGGAGCTGATAGTCAGAAAAAGCTAGAAAGTGAGTAAAGAAAATTCATAATTTTTTTTCTTACATGGAGTATGAATTGGTAAACAAACCCACTAGTTGCTAAGATATTTTCCCCTCTCATTTGCCAATTATTTTAGAGTTAACATACTGATGTGAAACTAAATGGGAAAAGACATACATTGTCTTCAACTGATGACCAGAGCCTTTTATTACATGCTGTTATTACTATGCCAAATACACAGAAATATAATTGAGGAATTTTTAATCTTGCCTGAAAGAGACCTTATACTGTACCCTCATCAGGCAATGAAAATTTTAAAGACAAAATTTCCTTCTGTAATAAAAGAAACAGACCAATGGTCATTCCCAAATAGTTATGCCTAAACAGACTTCTGGGTTCTTACTTACAAGATTGCTATCAAATCCACTAATAGTATAGTTACATAATTTCATTGTGCTGATATAATTACAAGCATAATTAACTATTTTTCATAAAAAGAATAAAAAGCATAAGAAATGTTGGTTTATTAAGGAACTATTTGTGAATGTTCACGTCAAGAAGAATAAAACAATCTGCTTTACAATGCAAAAGTTTAAGGTACTTTTTTCTGTGTTTGCTGAAATCGTTTTTTTCTGCATGAAGGTATATTTAGAACAATGGTCTGAAATTCTCATAGAGTAAGTCAAACATGCTGATCATTCACATGTCAAACAAACGTCTAACTCAGCACTGGATTGCCATCGAGATACCTATAACTCATTGAGTCAGTATTTGAGGACAGTGTCTGTAAAGGAAGGTGAAGCAAATGGAGAAGCCTCCTCCCCCATACTCCACAAGCCGTGCATTAATTTTGAAACTATTGTTATTAGCATAGAATAACTTAGAGTAGAGCATGCCCTGACCTCAACTAAATTATTGTTTTGGAGTACTAGAAATAATAATTTTATCCATGTGTATCCCTAGAACTTTTCTGCTAACTTTTCATCTTCTCTGAAGCAAATGAAAGTTCCTTTATCCCATCTTTACATCCATATATTTCTCCTTTCTCTTTCTACATATACATATACATACATACATACATACATACATACATACATACACACACATTTATGGTATGTGTGTATGTTATAGAATGAATACAGATTAATGTGGCTGCAACAGAGTTAGAATTGCTTCTAAATTATTCTAAACATTGTCTATATTGATAGGTAATAAACCAGACTAGTGTCAGAAGGAGCAGCTGGTAGAAAAATTTTATGGCAGGTTTCAAAGTAATACAGCAAAATCCAAGAAGATAAGACTGAGCAAGGTCCAGATATGTTAAAGAAGTGAGTAGGGTACATTAATACATAGAACTGATCTGACTGGGAAATCCCCTATTATTGATTTACACATCAGGTTTCAGATACTAGACTCTGGTAAAGCTAAAGCATTTCAGTGTTATATGTCCTTCACTTAATGGGGTCCAGGATTGAGAGTTATCCCCTTTTCAAAGTCTGGTATGTCCAATAGTTTCTTGGGACAAGAGTTCTTGATATACTTTCAATATGCCCAAATACTCCCACAATTCCAAGTCTCCTCAACAGTAATATAAGGCAGATCTCTTTCTAATCATATGAATGAGTCATTAACCAGTCTACTAAAAGTGTGAAACATGAAGATGTTGTAGTTTCTGCAATTCAGTCATACTTTCTCCTCAAAATGGAGTCATACCTGTTTGTAAATTAGAGACTTGGAGGGCACTGTCCAGACTGAAAAGACACTACTTTATACAATATGGAATAACTTAGAGTGGTGAGTTGTATGATCTTAGCAAAATTACTGTCTACTTCAAGTATTAGCCTGTGACCCATTCTGATATCTACAAATAGAAACCTGATGTAAATAAAAACAAAATGTTCTTTTGAAACTGATGCCATCTAGAGGTTCAGGAATAGGAATCATTTCTCTGCTAATTAGATAATTTAAAGGTAGGAAAGAAGTGTTACTGGAAACTCTTGGCAGCCTTGGTAGAGACATTATATTATATTGGAGAAATTGTGGTCACTTCATATGGTTCCAAGTCTTACTTAAAAAATATATATTTTATAAAGGACTTTCAAGGACAGAGAACAGACTCAAACAGAATTTGACATAAATTTATTGGTGACTTAAACAAATAATTCCAGTGCAGACAAGCTATAAATCTCACCGATTTATACTTATAGGTGGAGAATGAATGTGATTAACTGGCATGGAGGTCAGACACACAGGCATCCAAAAATTGGAAGTGAGAGAATCATTAGAAAAAGAGCATGAATGCTCAGAGTTATGAAGCATAAAGGCATACTTAGGTTTTGTCCAACATCTAAATAGAAAGACAAAAGGGATAAAATAAATCGTTATGATTCCCAGAAATAACTCATAAATGTAACAGACCCAGGCAAATCTTGTAGTGGTTCACAAGGACTTCACAGTGGGCCCAGGAAACTGGGGAGGAAAAGTATATTTTCTTAAGGTAAACACACCTGCCCAGGAGTGGTCTCCTAGTCTGGTCCAGGACTTTCTCCCTGTAGTAAACTTCAATGGGGAATACAAAGAGGTGTCTACACCTAGAGGTAGATTCCATTCTTTACAAGATTAACAAGTGTAACACTTGTTCAATAATTCCAAATCCTGGCTAAAATTCCAATTCGATTTAAGTGGAAAATAACATAAACTGACACTAACACTGTATGATAGGGCTGGTGTATTGTGAAATGGTTCTTTTGTGCATTAAGAAGAATTACTTCTTCATGCCTGTGCTCAAACGTGGTAAGATTCAGCATACCATCCCCCAAGGTTCTACCTGGCTCATGGGATAAAAATAAACAGAGAAATTTCCCTGCTTCTTTGGGACACAACGTTCTTAAGACAAGCATACAAAATGCGTCCTATAGCCATATATGTAATGTCAATATGTTAGGGCTCCTAAGTGCACAGACAGAGAGTCAGGCTTATGTTTTTATAAAAGAAACAAAACCCCTAACAATGAATAAGTTTTTTTTTTTAATGCTGTTATGCTAGTCTGTTTCTTTATAGAGTTTAAATCAAACTGTAGTTTTTTAGATTTTAATCTAAAGCTTTTATTACCTACATTCAGTAAAACTGTAGTATCAGAACTTGGTATACAACTATACTGTAAATCTTTGAAATGTTGGCTAGAAATTATTTGGGTCAGTGATTGAGGACATCGGCTGTTCTTACAGAAGACACAGGCTCAATTCACAGAAACAAGGTGGCAGCTTACAACATTCCCTAACTCCAGTTATAGGAGATCTGACACCCTCTTCTGATTTCATCAGGCACCAGGTGTACACATGTTGCATAGAGATACATGCAAGCAAAATACTCATGCACATATTTTTTTTAAAAGAATGTGTTCATTTTGACTCATTATTTTAGCTGGCACATTTGTTTGTGTTTAAGCTGGGGTTCTTGGGACATTAAGTCTGTAAATTTTGGCTGCATAAATTACAGATGTAATATTTACTAGTTTATGGTTCATCATATTTAAATTAACCTTAATAATTTCACAAAACTATCATACATACATATATATATATATATATATATATATATATATATATATATATCCCTCATACTTTAGTGTTGGACTGTCTGTGGTCTATCCTAAGGCTTATCTTGCCTTTGTATGAAGAGAGCTTCTCTCTGATTGCAAAGACACAGTTCCTTTATTGTAGTGTTAAAATATAGACCAGACTATTTCCAAGGCCACAAAAGTGATTAAACTTTCCCTCTCATAGATATCCATATGAACTACACTAAGAACACTGTGTACTTCTTGCAAAGAGGTTTCCCAATGTCAGGATTTCTGACAGTTGTCAGGTTTCTCAAATGGTGTATTAGATACTTTTCATTACTGTGATAAACTAGAATATGGCTGATTACAGCTTCACCCACAGCCTTGAAGCTGAGGTTGACCTAGAAGTGGAGAGAGTCAACAAAATTTCACAGCCTGCTCCTAGTGACATACTTTTCTTTAGGAAGTCTGCATCACCATCTCAAATAGTGCTGCTAATGAGACCTAGGGTTCCAGTACCTGAGGCTATGAGAGACATCACACAAACCACCATACTTGGTAGTGAGTTTTTTCTCAAGTATGCTAGGGACCAAACAGCCTGCTCATCACCCACTTATCTGCTTTAAGCCATGGAATCAGAAACCAAAAACAGGCTCCTATTGTGAACACCCCCCTTCCCTAGAGAGTTATAAGAAATAACCCCAACTCTGACACTTGGGTCTAATTCTAGTGCAGAGCCATCAGCATGCTGTTGCTTCTGTTCAGGGCAACAATAAATGGATGTTAAACATTCATTTTAAAGTTAATGTGCTGTTAGAATATAGTGGGTGATTTAATTCAGCAGTCACTATCACTATCCCATGTTTTCCATGAGCTGTCATTTGCCTACCAGCAATCAAAAAATTCCAAAACAACACAATAACATATAGGATTCAGGCTCCTTGTCTATTTTTCAACTTTATGTGGTTTATTATTTTTTATATTACTTTTTTCCCTTATGAGACTTTGTTATTTTTAAACTGTGTTTTTCTATGACTGTCTATTTCTTTTTTATTTCTTAAACCTGTGCATATTTAAACAACTATAACCTGTTTAGAGGATTTTATGTATTTGTTTATTTGTTTGTTTTACATATGAACCTGGTTAACTGCATACCTCTAGACTTTTTCCTCTGCATGAGAACAGTCCTTTTATTTCTTAGTTTTGGAAATAGGGTTTCTTTGTGTTACACGTCTGGCTGTCTTGGAAGTTGCTTTGTAGACCAGGCTAGCCTCAAACTCACAGAGATCCACCCACTTCTGCCTCCTAACTACTGGGATTAGAGGTGTACACCACCACTGCCTGGCATGAGCAAAGTCTTGAAAGAGCTAAACTACTGTTGGACCCTGTGCTGTGGCTTTGGTATCTGGCTCTGCCCCCTCCTTGGGTCTGTGAGAACCAAGCCTAAGCCTGCATTTCTGGTCCAGCGGCTTGCTGGGAACTGCATTAAGTCTCCCCAACTCCAGGAATTGGGGGCCCTGGAACTGTGTCTGTCGTTCCCAACCTCTGCCAGCAAGGAAGACACAACCCCGGGAAGATCTTCATGCAGTTTAGTCAGGATCCTTGGACAAGCTTCTTCAGCCCCTGGGAAACACCTGCACAGGCTTAAATCCTCTTGTGCTGACCAACCCCAGTGAGCTACGTGGACCTGCAGATTGGCTACTCCAAGGCAGAAGCAAACAGGCTGAACAGACTTAACCAAATAAAGACTTGTTTACGCCAGAGAGTGCTCACCATCAGGAAGGTGAAAGGCAGAAGCCAGTGCCATCTTTAAGGCACTGCACTTCGCAGCTCTCTACGGTGTCAGACATTTTTATTTAGTTTGCTGTTTCTATTTTGTGAGAAAAGGTTATTCGAGTGCTCTAATATATGGCAGAACTTTTTAAAGAAGAAATATCCATTTTTTTTTCCTTTTGTAAAGTTTTCTCAGGCCCAGGCTTTTCCTTTTGGGCCACCAATGCGCTCACAAATCATGACACAGAGGCTTATTAATTGAATGCTTAGCCTAGTTTAGGCATGTTTTTGGCTTGCTCTTTTAACTTAAATTAACCTGCTTCTCTTTATCCACCTTTTGCCTTAAGGCTTATCTATTCTTGCCTGGCTAACATCTTCCTGGCTTCTTGTCCCAGGAATGACTTTCTTTCTCTTCCCTTTCTCTCCAGCCTAGATTTCTCCTCCTATTTATTCTCTCTGCCCACCAGCCCCACCAGTCCATCCTCTGCCCAGCTATTGGCCATTCAGTTCTTTATTAGTCAAATCAGTTGCCTTAGGCAGGGAAGCAAAATCAGCTTATAATTAAACAAATGCAACATAAATAAAAGTAACACATGTTTACACGGTTAACGTAATATTCTGAAGCAAAAACAAATGTAACATATCTTTTTCCAGTTAAAATAATATTCATTAACACTTCTTGCCCCCAGAAATGTATCCTAATGCCTATTTTGGACCTGCATTCCTAGACCTTTTATAATAGCAACATGGCATGGATAAGGCACCACCGAAACAGATTACAGTTTATAAATTTTCCCTCTTTCTTTTGCTGCTGTTTCTCTGGCAAGACTGTGAAGTCTAGTGACACTTGTCACCTTTATACTAGGTAAAACTCAATGTGCAGTCAGGTGCAGTCTCCTCTAGCCTGGTTAGAACCAGCTGATATTTTAGAGGCATTTGCTATCATCTTAAATATCTGCTTTTGTTTCCTACTCTACTTTCATGGCCTAGAACTAATAAACATTTGTAAACTGTGGAGTCGTTCCACATGACTGCCATAGCTAGGTTTATATTTTGTGTATCTCCACTTCTCCAAACATGATTTTAGCACCATTATGTTCTGTCCAAATATGGCATCTATCAGTCAGATCAAATAAAAATTCATAGAACTTCAAACAAATAAATGGAAACAATTACATGTTACTACTTGTTAGTACATAAATAATTTGTCTTTTGTAAGTTTTCTACCATTTGTTGGCCAGCTATGTATATGTGCCTCAGGCATATAAATATATTTCTCTTTACTGTTATTTCCAGACTGATAGTTACTCTTAGGAAGAAATGTATTTTAAGCTTAACTTTAAGATATATAACTTTTATATTTCTGACATGACTTGCTAAGCTAGCTTTTTATTTGCCTGATTTTCAGGATCCTGAATTTTGAGTTTCTGTGTTTTAAAACTGACATGAGTTTTCTTTATAGTTGTGGTTGTTTTCATTGTTAAAAATGAATCCACAGTTTTAGGGCTACCATACAATACTTATATGAATTTCCTGGTAAGAATGTAGCATAAAACCTCAAATTATTTACTATAGTTCATAAATTTTCTTTTGAAAAGGCAATTGGTATAGTACAGCATTCCTTAATTGGTTGATAAAATCACTTGCATGATAGAGATGAATGAAAAGGATTAATGGTTAAGAAGGGCCCCAATCAGAGGCAATGAAATACAAGCAATTAAGGAATGCTGACAGTTTTCCCCAAAATGAACCCCCTAATTGTTTATCTAATACCAAGTGGTTAGCCTTGATATCATATTCATACAAGCAACACTAAACAGACTACATTTATTACTATTATCATTATCATTTTTTGCTTCTAATTCTTATTATGATTTTGTTTAAAAGCTGACCATGTTATGCCACTGACTGAGTGGTGTGTGTCTCAAAAGTTTCAGTACCAAATAAACTAGCCTGCCAATATCTAGGCTCTACCTCCACAGAAGTTTCAGAGCCTTGACAGAGTTCGTCCACATATTTGTTTCAATGGCGAAACCTGAGTGATCATTGACCTATTTGCTATCAGAATCCTCATTTCCATCTGGGACTCCATCATACTCATGCTGAATGGATATATTCATATCAGTGTTATGGGATTCTAAGTTCCTACCATAGTTTCATTTCAAGGTCTGATTTCATTATTATAGGTGTTCTACAGCAAATTCTTCCAAATTTTGCCAAAGTGATCCTCCAATATAGTTCTAAGTACTCTTCTCAGGAATAGAAGCCACAAGACCTCAATTTTTGACCTCATTTTTGTTAGCCTTTTCATATTGTCAAAAGTAATTTCAAATGAAAAAGACTTATTTTTACCTCATAGTTTTTGAGTTCTTAATTGATGGTGAAGCAGATTCATCTATTTATCTTGGTCCAGCAGTGATAAGTAACACATTACAGCTATGTCACCTTATAAAGCCTTTCTTCACCTTATAAATAGGATGAGAAAGAGAGAAGGACTGAAGTTCCATTCTTTTACATAAAAGAACCCCCCCAAATAAGATATTTGCACTAAGCTTCTTTTCTGTATTCTGATATCTCCCAGTGATGTCATTTGGGGTACTCATCTTGTAATAGATGACTTCTGATGAATGTTCCAAATCCAGACTACAGCATCAACTTCTAAGAGAAAAGTTTTGTTTGGCCTCAGCATTAGGAATTCTATTCCATTACATAAGAATTGACTCCAATAATTTGAATCAGTGGTGGAACACCATCACAGGAACTGCATGTTGAGGAAAGATTCTCCCTGATAGCCAAGGAAGGGAAACTAGGAGAAGACATTAAGAGCTGGGAACCCTGAAGTCACCTTAAAAGACACATTCCCATTGACCTGAAGAATTTTCATTAATTTCTACCTCCAAAAGATGCTAGCACATCGCTAATAGCTAAGGTCCAACTCTATAAATGTGGACCTTTGGGAGGATATTTTCATATGTAAACTATAGCAGAATCCTTACTCATTTCACTTTCTTGACTAAATAGCAATTTTGCCTTACTAATTTGACTTTTGCAGTCACTATTAACAATGAAATAAATAATATGAATTTTCATGATGGTCACAATTGAACACAAAATATTCCTATATATTCAAACTGCTGCTAAAGATGACACATGTTCTGAAAATATGGTTAATAACACTCTCCAGGTGCCTCTCTTCATATGCAGGCCTATAGCGGGTGAGAGTAATGCATAAAAGCTGAATTGTGAAACTATGGCAGTTGAAGACAACTAGTTTTGAAGAATAAATGTGCCTAATGGAATGTCTAGTAGCATCTTAGTATTCATTTGAAAATTGAATATACTGCATTGCTTCATTTGTGACCTCAATTTTGATAGGCAAGTGAGGGGCATCTGGGTATCTGGGTATCTACCATCAGAAGAATCAGAATCATGAGAATAAAACAGTACTTCTAACAACAGGTAAGTTGCTAGGCATTACAAGTCATTTGACGTTTTTATCTACTTAGTTGGTCTTCAATGAGGTAATGGTTAAATATTTTGATGTAAGTTTGAGAATATCATTTAGATGAGTAAAAATGAAATGATAATATCAAGATAATCTTTAAATAACTTAAAATCAATGGAATAAAATAGTCAATCTGTGATAGTTTGAATGAAAAGGACCCCATAGGCTCATATATATGAATGCTTGGTCCCTATTTGAAAAGAATGTTTGGGAAGAATTGGGAGATGTTGCCCTATTAGAGCGTTAGGTGTAGATGTTTCAAATATCCATGCCATTACCAGTTAGCTCTCTCTCATCCTGGTGATTGTGTCTCAAGATACAAACTCCCAATAGCCATGGAACTCTGTATAGTGATAATTAAATATGGTTTATTTCATTTTTCCTTTGGTATACTGCTATTATTCTAAGAATATTAACTGTATTTTCTATCACTGTGATAAAACACCATGGCCAAAGCAATATATATAGAAGAAAGGATTTATTTGGTGCTATCGTAAAAGAGAATTATAGTCCACGATAGAAGGGTATAAGTAGCAGGTGGCTAAAATTACATTTGAGAGCTTACATCTTGAACCAAAAAACAAGAGTCAGAGAAAGAGAGAGCTAATTCAAAATGCCCCAAGTCTTTTAAAGCCTCAAAGCACATACCAGTTGGAATACTTCATCCAGCAAGGTCACACATCTTCATCTTCCCTCAAACAGCCACATTCTATTGAAATAAGTAGTAAAAAGCCCGAGAGACTTAGGTGGTTATCTCATTAAAACTGTCACATTCTACTCTGTAAGACTCATAGTCTTGTAGCCATATCATAATGCAAAATGCATTTAATTGAACTACAGTGGTACACATAGTCTTTCACAAGTCTCAACAACATTCTAAAGTTCATAGTCTTAAGTCTCTTCTGCAACTCAAGGTTATTTAACTGTAATTTATCCCCTAGAAAATAAAACAAATGTCACACTTCCAAAATATAATAACAGAATGCACATTTCCATTTCAAAGGAATAGAAGACTAGTGAGGAAGTACTGGATCCAAACAAGACTGAAACACCAAAGAAAAACCTCCAAATTCTGTGGCTCCATGTCCATTATCAAAGGGTTGAGATGGTTTCACCTTTCCAGCTTTACAGCTTGCAATGTGCTTCTCTCTCTTGTGTTGGTTTCATTTCAATTTCTTAAATGCAGCATTCTTTGGCAAATGGATCTGTCATCTCAAATATCATGGGATCTCCTATGCAACTGAGGCTTAATATTCACAACCTCTTGCCCTTTCATGGCCTTCATTCACAGACTGTACTGCCACACACCTTATGTCAACATATCTCTTAAAATATGAAGAGAAATTGTATGGCTCCTGTTCACTGTATCTTCAATGACTCTAATGAACAACACTGCTGAATCTGGCTACGAACTGGGGATAAAGACTTTCCTACTTGACGAAGCTTTTGTGCATTGTTCCTTTCTAGAAGCATAAAATTCCTTAGGCTTTACCATTTCCCAAAGTGGAAGCTTATCTTGAGGGTATTCTCTATTCTAATGCAGATTTGGTGCCTCCTTAATAGTACCATTTTGTTCAACAATTACATCCTTTTCTTCATCATAAGCATTACCTATTTGTATTAATTTTGCCACTTGTCCCTTTCCTATCCAGAGTGCACATGTTATATTACTTTCAGCCTTACCAGCTCTTTGTCATCATAGAACTGCATAACTGATCACTAAAAATCCTGCACTAGAGTCAATATTTGGCTAGTTTGAAATTTTCTACACTATATCAACTTTTGTTTTAGTTACTTTTCTACTGATGTAGTACGAAAAAAAAAACATTACAAAGGCCCTTTATTGAAGAAATGGTTTATTTGGGGTTAAGGTTCCAAATGGTTAGAGTCTGTTATTGGAGAATTAAGGAAGCAGGTAATAGGCACCTGGAGCCGCAGCTGAAAGTTTTCATCTCAACTCAAAAAGCTTGGATGTTTTGAAAATTCAAACCCCACCCCAGTGGCTTATGGCATACCTCCTAATACTCCCCAAACACTTAACCATTTGGAAGCAAAGTATTCAAATGTCCAAGATATAAGAGATCATCTCTTTCAAACATACACAAGTATATACTGTTATCACTTATTCTTCTGGGAATAATTTATCTTACTAACCAAGTCTTCTTTTGGAAGTTATAACGGGAAATGTTTCACAGAACCACATATATTTGAAGATTTTAGGCCCCAGTTGGTGACTGTGTTTGGAAAGGTTATGAAAACTTTAAGAGGCCAAGAATTGGTGGAGAAAATATATCACTGGGGTGTGATTTAAAGTTTTATAAGCTGTCCCTACTTCTTGTTTATTCTTTTGAATGAAATGTTATCAGTTTACTTCTGTGCTTACATGCCAGCTTAATTCTCCAACTGCCATGCCTTCTCTACCATGATGGGTTATATCCCTTCTGAAACTATAAAGCAAAATTTCTTCCTCAACTTGCCAATTATTTATGTGTTTTATCACAGCAGCAGAAAAGTAATAAAACTTCTCATTTCCAAGGCATACTTTGTGGAATCTCATTATTTTTAAAAGACAAATTAAGAATATTTATGCCTTTCTTTTCCATACTGAAAGATTTTGTTTATAAGACAGCAGTAGTTTATAATTATGAATCAACTGTTTGGAGGCTGTTTTATTTTCTCCTTTCTTGACTTCATTCTGGCTATTGCTGAACTCTATGTGAGAGAACTCTGAAAAAGGAATCTATAAGAGGTAATTTGTCAGATTCTGTAATTTTATTATTCTTTGCTTATTTTTTATTGAATACAACTTTCAAAGAAGAAAATAATTTTTATTTGCTCTTTATCAAATCTATCCTACTTTCTTATAGAATCCAGTGATGCACACATGTTAGAAAACAGAAACTATTTATGGAATCTCCCTGTTTTTTTTCCAATTTCTTTTTTTCATCTTCTATGCATTCCCCCACTTACTCCTATGTGAAAATTTACAATTATGTTTCTAGCTTTGCAGTTTTCACTGACGTGCCATTTAGTGTTTTAAATTTTTATTATTTTTTCTTATTTTATATACCAATTCCAGTTTGTGCTTCCTCCCATCCTCCCATGCCCCTCAACCCTCCTCCCATCCCATTCCACACCCATTCCCCAGGGATAGTGAGGCCTTCCAGGAAGGATCATCAAAATCTGTCAAAGTCATTTGGGGTAGAGCCTAGGTCTTCCCTCCTATCTCAAGGCTATGGAGGTATCTCTCCATGGGGAATGTGCCCCAAAAGTCCTTTCGTGCACCAGGTATACATCCTGGTTCCACTGTAAGAGGTCCCTTAGACTGCCCAGGCCTTCTAACTGAGACCCATCTTCAGGGTGTCTAGATTGGTCCATGCTAGTTTCCCAGGTATCCGTCTGGGGTTCATGAGCCACCCCCTTGTTCAAGTCAGCTGACTCTGTAGGTTTCTGTAGCCTGGTCTTGACCCCTTTGCTCATTAGTCTTCCCCCTCTGCAACTGGATTCAGAGTTCAACTCAGGGTCTGGTTAGTTCTTGGATGGGAGCCTTTTTAGTTTTAAGATCATCCTTTTTTCTAGAAATTTCATTGTATTATTTATTTGATCATTTCGTTGCCTTGAAAATGTATTCTACACTACTTAGCCTTTCTGATATTCAACCAACCAACTTAGATCCACAGTTAAATACTAAAGTGTAGAATACAATAGAAGCTCTGGTATTAAACAAAATGATTTTTGCTTTGATACTTGCCAATCAATACAATTAGATTTACAAAACAGTATACACTATTTTATTTATTCTACAATTGTAATTAAATATAACTACAGCACTTCTTCCCTGCCCTTTCCTCTTTCCATTTCTTCACATATCCACTCAGTTCAACCCCTCTGCTACCCTCCCTCAAAACTGAGTCTTGTTTGTTTGATTTTGAGACAGGTTTTTCTGTATTGCTTTGGAGCTTGTCTTAGATCTCGCTCTGTAGACCAGGCTGGCCTCGAACTCACAGAGATCTGCCTGCCTCTGCCTCCGGAGTGCTGAGATTAAAGGCATGTGCTAGCAACACCCAGCATAGAGACAGAGATAAACAGAATATAATCTTAGGTAAATATAAAATAATTTCATTAATTTAGGCTTTATCAAAACCTTTAGTGTTATTGTCGCTCTTCCAACTCTTTCTGTATTGAACTCCCTCCTCTATTGCCAATTTGAAGTGTCCTACTCATATCAAGGGAAAGTCAAGAAAACCTCATCCATACAGAGATAAATAAAGAATACTGGGATTTGGAGAAATAGTGTTCTCCAAGAAAGAGTGTACCAGCTGGTTATCCAATAGCAAATGATCAACTTTGAATATATATATTCAGGTAATATTATACTGATTGAGCAGTTTTGCGTGTGTGTATGTGTGTGTGTGCATGTGCATGCATATGTGTGTGTATTTAAAAACATATTTATTTATGTGTTTTAGTATAAATATATGTATATATTTACATATGTATATATTTATGAATGTATACCTATATAATACATGCATACATACATATATAGTTACAAGCATATATACATTTATAAAAAAATTTTATGGAATAAGAGGCAATGAGTTTGAAGACAAGCAATGAAGGGTATATGGAAATATTTTGAGAGATTAAAGGGAAGATGGATTGATATAATTATATTATAATTTCAAAAATATAAGAAATAATTAAAATATATTTTAAATGCAGTCAGTAGTAAAGAGTTTGAATATTAAGGATTAGCAACTAAAGATTTTTTTTTGTTGTTTTTTCAAGACAAGGCTTCTCTTTGTAGCTTTTGGGCATGTCCTACAATTTGCTCTGTAGACAGGCTGGCCTTGAACTCACAACCTGCCTCTGCCTCCCTAGTGCTGGCATTAAAGTCATGCACCACCACCATCTGGCTGCAACTAATGTATTATTAAACTTCATTCAAGAATAGAAAGGAACAAGCCTGCATATACTTTCTCTTAACTATTGATTCAAATATTAATGTTTAGATACCACTATCTAAACATGGCAGCAAAAATTGTTCTTCAAATAATAAAAATACACTAAGCCATATAAAATTAAGCTGATAGCACTTATTCTGAAGACAGAAGGACAAAGCATATAATAATGGATGAATTTTAGAAGAACAAAATCACCTCAGAATGATATGTTTGATACAAAATACCACTGAAAAATCTGATAACAGAGAAGACACTGTTGAAATAGTAAAAGAAGTGATGCTAAATATCCTCCATGGGTGACCATGTAATTGACAGGCCACATATATAAAATTCAGCTGTGATGATGACCCTTGTCTTTCAAGTTCCTTGCACCTATTCTTCTTCAATCAAAGTTCTTTGGAATGTCTAGATTTAAATCATTTCAGTTGGTATTGACTCTACATCCAATCATGCCATGTAGAGTAAATGAGTTTCTTTTTGCACACATTTCCCAAGCAATTAGTGACTTAAGCTGGTCTAATCAGTATAAGGTAAATTGAGAACTGTAGCTAGAATATATAGTATGATGATAATCCCTTTCCTGCTGGTAATGAATTGGGACTATGAATGTGGCCCACTGGAGAGTTTCTATCAGAAATCTTAAAATATCCTTTAGGAGCACTGTAACCTTTTGTGATTTAAGTTCCTACCTTAGTTGATGGCCTGCTTATGATTCCAAATTGTCCTTTTAAGATAAATACTTTTCAAGTTATTTTTTAATCTCTTGAATATATCCCAGAAGAGCATGTCCTTATAAACTTTTCATCACTTATGTTAGAGATCAAGAGTTTGTTGTATATGTCCTCAGGATGATGCATCATTAAGTATGTAACCTTTTGGTCTTGAAAGATAAGCTGGGGAGATACAGAAGTACAATGACTCAAATGTGTAAATGTAGCACTAAAGAGATTGAAGGAGTAAAAAGAGTTCTGGGCCAATCTGGACTACAGATTCAATGAGTTCCAGCCCATCTAAGATACACACACACACACACACACACACACACACACACACACACACACACAAGATACTCTGTAAAACAAAGCAAAAATCTGATTTCTTTAATATTGGTTTATGTTCACGTAATCTGAAGTAGCTTTAAGGTAGCATTTGTATCCATGAAAAAATAACAAGTTAGGCTTAACGTTTATATCAATTATATACCAATGTTTATAATGTCTAAGGCACCATGTTTAGTCACAGTTAAAATCATAAATGAGTAAGGTATAAGACGTTTAGACAAGGAACGGGAGCATTTTGGACATGCCTTACTTACTGAGAGGAGTTTAAAAAGAAATTAATATGTGATGCCATGCAATTTTATTGTACTTTACTATTGTAGTTGTGTATTTCTAACTTTTAGATACTTATGCATAGTGGTTAATAAAGCTCTGTGGCCAATGAGACAACAAGATAGGCGAGGCTAGGAGACCAGGAGGAGGAAAGAGGAAGTAGTAGGGGGAAGTTGAGATGTAGTCCAGGGAGGAAGGAGGACTCCAGCCGCGGCTCCCCGATAAGAAGACCACATGGAAATACTTAGATAAATAGAAATGGGTTAATAATTAAGACAGAGCTAGCCCATAAACAGTAATGGTAACTGGCCAACAGGATTGTCTCAAATATAGAGTCTCCTGAGTGTTATTTGGGGCACACGTGGTTCTGGGACCATGGCAGCAGAACCAGCGGCAGCCGGCAGGGAAACCTGCCTTAACATATTGGTGTCAGAAGTGGGATTGAGAACTTTCACTTAAAACTTAACAAAAGCTTTAATAAATAGGTTTTAGAAACAAGGGAACAGAGACTAGCAAGACTTCTTGGTAGAAGCATTTTCTCAGTTGGATTTGTTTTGTTGTAGACATAGATTTGTATGGCTCCTTTAAGGGAGGTTTCCAAAATTAGCATAAGCGGCAAAAAAGCCACCTTGTTTTTAAAGAGCTCTGCTAACAATTCATTGGAGTGTACAAGAGCTGCAATGAAGGTTTACACAGTGTTTTAAAAATACGCTGGCTTGGGAGAGAAAAAGAAACAGGGTACAATGGTTTAAAAAAGAAAAAAGAAAGTAAAATGGATGGATGTAGTGGCACACTCCATTAATCCCAGCACTCGGCAGACAGAGGCAAGCAGATCTCTGTGATTTCAAAGTAAACCTGGTATGCAGTGAATTCCAGGATAGATAAAAATTACACAGAGAAACCCTGTCTCAAAATATGTAAAAATAGAAATAGAATAAATAGAGTAATAAAAAAGCCACGTAAAGAAGGAAAACACAGAGAAATTTTGGATACTATACTCGCTTCTGTTGTCTTTAAATTATTTGACTGCTGAGAAAATAACAACTACTGATAAAAGAAATGCTACTGAATTAATTCAATTTATATATTTTAAAAATGCTTTGACTCCAAAATTTAAGCCTAAGGACAAGTTACTGGGGAAAAGGATTTCTATTTTTGTTTCCACAGAAAATGAAAAACTATGGATTCTTTCCTGACTTATGTGGTTTGATCAAGCAACACCCCCTGAAACAAGGTCAATGGGACATTGCAACCTTACAGACCACTACAGCCAAGATTTCTGCATCTTCTTTGGACCCCCATGTCAGCGCCCTCTACCAGCAGGAAGTAGTTTGGAAAGAACGACGCCCAAATTCCCAAATATTGTTTATAAATGTTTGTTTTCATTTAAATGGGCTTGGTTATAAATGGTTATAAACACAAGCAATCTTTTTAAAGGTAAAAAGGAATTCGGTATAGATATGAATACTTTGCTTTGGAATAGATTTTCTTTTATTGATACAATTGAAGGTCAATTTTGTAATATGTATATTTCTCCTCTTGTTTAGGTATTGTGTTTATGTAGCTCATTGGAAAATGTAATGTATAATTGAGAGTTACCTATGATAATTAAAACTTGGAGTTAAGTTAGTTAGGATTTCTAGATATGCAGAGATGTATTTGAGATGAATAGACATTCTTCAAACCTTTCAAAGTCCTACAGAATATGGCAGTTAAAATGGTTTAGGGTTTTTCTTGACAATGAGGCACAACTGCTCCTGGTAACACCACCTGCATCAAAAAGGAAGATGGACATTGAAGAAACTCGTTATGGAGTTTACTTCTAATATGGCAAGTCTAGCCATTTGAGCAAGGTACTTCTCTTGTCTAGACTGTTTGACTTTATGTTGTAGAAACTGGACATGCAGGCAGGACACACAAAAAGATGACTGCTGATGCAAGATGGACATTGCTACAGGATTCCTGCTTCATGGAAGAGGCTGCCAGACAGCCAGACAGCCAGACAGCCAGACAGTCTACAGGACACAGAGAAAAATGACTGACAAACTGCCATTACAAGTGGAGAGATTAAAGTTCCCTGCCTTGTTGAGGAATCTGGACACACTATGGCCTAGGGCTGAAGATGGAACATTACAGAAGAACTTCGGGTGACTGACCAGGCAATGAGTTGTCTCTGTCATTTCTAGAGTTTATATATTATCCTTCTGTGGTCTTTGAAGGAGTTGAAGACAGATAGTTATGGTTATAGTTTTCCTTAGTTAGATTTAAAGATAAGTTACATATAGGACTTTAGACTCACAAAGATAGGATAGATGTTATTTTAAGTCTTACAAAATGTTAATGGACTAAATAATGTTTACTGTGATTCTTATTTGATAACTGTTGTATGTTATATTTTGCTATGTTAAGGTTAAACCCTTTCTTTTACTTTAGACAGAAAAGAGGAGATGATGGGAGATGTTATTCTGTATATATGTTTCTCATACTGGTTAATAAAGCTCTGTGGCCAATGAGATAACAAGATAGGCGGGGCTAGGAGACCAGGAGGAGGAAAGAGGAAGTAGTAGGGGGGAGTCGAGATGTAGCCCAGGGAGGAAGGAGGACGCCAGCCGCGGCTCCCCCGATAAGAAGACCACGTGGAAATACTTAGATAAGTAGAAATGGGTTAATAATTAAGACAGAGCTAGCCCATAAACAGTAATGGTAACTGGCCAACAGGATTGTCTCAAATATAGAGTCTCCTGAGTGTTATTTGGGGCACACGTGGTTCTGGGACCATGGCGGCAGAACCAGCGGCAGCCGGCAGGGAAACCTGCCGTAACAGTCTTTCATTAATACAAAAAATGAGAATCTCACTTTTAAGACAATCTGGTTAAAATATAAAGGTGACAATAAAGAAATGAAAAAGATTAATCACTGCTCAAATATCAACTACAAATAGTCAATCAAATGAGGGACACTGGAGGAGGATTTCATCCAACTGTGGTCTTTAAGAACATCTCATTGCATTTATAGTTGCCACTGTTTTAACAGAAATCATTTGGCAGTTCCATTCTGACATCATTATATTCCCATGAACTGTAGAAAGATCACAAAATAGAAAATGACTTTGATTTTGAACATCTTCATACAGATGTTATAATTCCATTCAGAACACAATTTTATTTATCACTATGCCAAGCTATTTAATAAATTCAGTGCTTGGCCTTGCAGCCTATGACCCAATGCAGCCATGAAGTTAACACAGCATGTAGGCTTTCTGGGAGCTTGTATCCAAGCATGCATATGCTGTGCTTTTCACTGAAGCGAGTTTAATAGAGTCAGACAGAAACTTTCAGGCATTTCAAGCGCTGTTTGCTATGTATTAGAAATCATAGGTCAAAATGGGGTTTTCATTTCAGTCAATTTGATTATTGAAGTCTGTCAGTAATCATGAGACATGGGTAGTTATACTATTTGTATATCAGAATTATGTCATTGAAGACTTCATTGAATCATTTCATACCCAAAACACTAAAAGTGTACCAGACTTTGCTAAAGAAAAGGGAGAAACCTTTTATTTAGGTTAGAATTTCATAGACAATTTTCTGTTATTTATCAGGTGATACTTGTGATTTGAATATAAAATATCGCTGATAAGTTCATGCTTAAATATTTGGTTCTTGTCTGATGGCACTATTACAGAAATCTTTAAAGCTGGAGCCTTAATGGAATAGGCATGCCACCGCTGATAGGCTTTCAGGTTTTATGGTCCAGTCCTACTTCTCTCTTGTTTCCTGACTACTGATGCAATGCCAAGAACTGGCCCTATGCATCTTTCAACACCTTCCCTGGTGTGCTGAACTCTATCCTTTGTAACTATAAGCTTAAATACACCTTTGATGCATTAAATTACTTCTGTAAAGATATTTTGTCCTAGCAACAGAAATAAAATTATGACACTACTTCTGATTTACCAATTGTTCTCTAAAACATTTCAACAATTTCTTAATTATATTACTAATCACACATCTCAGATAAAAAATTTTACTCCCATAGTCAAAGTGCATACCACCTCTTTCTCTTGAACAAATGAAAAATCCCATTAATTCCAATAAAATTCCTTTCATCACACATATTTGTATAGTGAAGTAGGAAACGAAACAAATATATTACCCTTGGTTTCTATTGTAGGTCTTGAAAAGATAAGACATTGAAACATGATAAAAATACAGGAATCTGCTATTAGAAGAAAATAGAAAATGTATATTGAAATTTCTATAGTGATTATATTTTTATAAGAAAAATATAACAAATAGGAAACATGAAGCTATACTATGGTATCTTGATTTAAAATAAATGCCCTGTCACAAATTTTAAAGTTATTATTTTTTCAAACATTTAGAGTTTTATCAAAGTGAGCCTAGTGAGTCAACACATGTGTATAGATAAAAGACGATAATAGTTATTACTTTAGAGATTATCACTAATCTATTGGACATTTTATGGAGATTAAATAGCACCATTTCTTTATCTTCTTTCTCTTGAGTATGGAAATGTATTTGAAATCGTTGAACCTTGGACAATGAGAACAGACAAGTTTACTATATTGAATACAAAAATATAATCACATAAGAATTGATACCCAGGTGAAATTTCTTATAAAAACTTGCCTCAAGTAAATAAATCATATTACTTTGTACGTATATATCTTTATATTATATCCTAATATTTATATGGTATTATATAGCCTAAAAAATGCTACAAGATGAATCAGCACTATAGATTTGCTTTTGTATGTGTGGAAGGGAGGTGAGGTTTTGGGTAAGTATATGTAAGCATATAGAGGTTAACCTAGTCACTGTTTTAGTGCTGCGGAGAGATACCATTACCATGGCAACCCTTATTTAAAAAAGCATTTCTTTGGGGCTTACTTACAGTTTCAGAAGTTTAGTTCATTATCATCCTGGGGTGTATGGTGGCAGACACAATGCTGGAGAAGGAGATAAAAGTTCTACATCTTGATCCACAGGCAGCAAGAAGAAAGAATACCACTGGGCCTGGCCTAGACTATTGATACCTTCAACCCCACCCTCAGTGGCACAATTCCTCCAATAAATAAGGTGACACTTTCAAATCCTTCTCAAGTAGTATCACTCTTTAGTGACCAAGCATTCACATCTGTAAGCCAATGGAGTCCATTCTTACATACACCACCAAAGAGGTCAAAGAACAAACTCAGGTTCTTTCTTTCAAGGACTTTCCAGTATTTTGAAACAGGTAATAGACTTTGCTGAGTAGATTAGGTCCACCGGACAGGAAGCCGCAGGGACTCACCAGTCCTTACAGTACAATTTTGAAAACGAACATTATGAATTCTATTTTTGACTCAGTTACAAAAATAAGTAAAAGCCTCAAAGTTTATGCACCAGAAAATAAAATGTTTATTTGAAATACAACCCATTAATTTTTGTCCTAGCTAATTGTATATCAACTTTGAAAAAGTTGGAGTCATATGCAAAGAGGGAAGCTTAATGAAGAAAATGCCTCATAAGGTCCATCTATACACCATTTTCTTATTTAGTGATTAATGGGGGGAGGACCCAAATCATTGTGAGTGGACTATCTCTGGGATGGTGGTGCTTGGTCCTGTAAGAAAGCAGGCTGAACAAAAACATGGAAGAAGCCAGTACACAATACCCCTCAATGGTTTCTACATCAGTGCCTGTCTTCAGCACCTGCCCTACATGAGTTCCTGTCCTGACTTCCTTCCATGATGAACACCTGCTATGGAAGTGTAATACAAATAAACCCTTTCCTTCTTAAGTTTCTTTGGTCATGGTATTTTGTTGCAGCAATAAAAACCCTAACAAGGATATTTTTTTATAGATTTTCATTGATCCATTCAAATTTTCATGATGTGCTTTTTCCTCTCAAAAAATAATTGGAATTACATCAGTATATCTCAATATAGTTGAATAAAGCTAGGCATGTGCTTCAAGAGACCCTCAAAGAGGAAACAAAAAACTAGCTTAAAGAAATACAAGAAAAAAAAACAAACAAAATACAAGAAATGGAGGAAAAGACAAACCAAAAAATTCAAGAAATGAACAAATCTCTTAAAGAAAGCAAGAAAAGCCAAGAAAAAAACAATCAAACAAGAGAAGGAAACAATTCAAGCAGTTCAAGAATTGAAAGCTGAAATGGAAATAATTAAAAAAAAACAGATTGAGGAAATGCTGAAAATGGAAAACGAGGTAAATGAACAAGAACTACAGATGTAAGTATAACAAATAGAATACAAGAGAATGAAGACAGAATCTCAGATGTTAAACACTCACTAGAAGTAATAGTCATTGACCAAAGAAAATCTTAAGTCTAGCAAATCCATAACATAAAGCATTCAGGAAATATGGAACACTTTAAAAAGGCCAAACCTAAAAGTAATAGAAATAGAGGAACGCAAAGAAATACAGCTCAAGAGTACAGAAAAAAATATTCAACAAAATCACAGAAGAAAACTTTCCCAACCTAAAGAAGGACATGCCTATGAAAGTACAAGAAGCTTACAGAACACCAAATAGCCTGGACCACAAAAAAAAGTCCCCATGCCACATAATATTCAAAACACCAAACTTACAGAATCAAGAAAATTATTAAGAGCTGATGGGAGATATTATTGTGTAAATATGTTTCTCATACTGGTTAATTAATAAAGCACCGTTGGGCCAATGCAAAAGCAAGATAGGCGGGGCTAGGAGACAAGGAGGAAAGAGGAAGTGGTAAGGAGGAGTCAAGATGTAAACCAGGGAGGAAGGAAGACGCTGGCTGTGGCTCCCCAATATGATGACCATGTGGAAATACTTAGATAAGTAGAAATGGGTTAATAATTAAGACAGAGCTAGCCCATTAACAATGATAGTCATTAGCCAACAGGATTGTATCAAATACAAAGTCTCTGAGTGTTATTTGGGGCTGCTGCGGCTGTGGGCCCAGAACAGCAGCAGGCAGGCTGGTGGGTTGGCAGGCTGCTGGAAAACACACACCCTACAAATGGCGCCCAACATGGCTATAAGAACTTTCACTTAAAACTTGATAAAAGCTTAAAAAGAGATATTAAAAACAAAGTAACAGAGACTAGCAAGACTTCTTGGTAGCAGCATTTTCTCAGTTGGATTCGTTTTGCTGTAGACAGAGATTTGCACAGCTCCTTTAAGGGAGGTTTCCAAAATTAGCATAAGCAGCAAAAAAATGCCTTGCTTTTAAAGACCTCTGCTAACAATTCATTGATGTGTACGAGAGCTGCAATTAAGGTTTACACTGTGTTTTAAAAAATATGATGGCTTGGGAGAGAATGGTTTAAAAAAGAAAAAAGGAAGCAGAATGGATGGGTGTGGTGGCACACTCCATTAATCCCAGCACTCAGGAGGCAGAGACAAACAGATCTGTGATTTCAAACTAAACCTGGAATAGGGAGGGAATTCCAGGACAGATAAAATTTACACAGAGAAACCATGTCTCAAAATATGTACAAATAGAAGTAGAACAAATAGAGTAATAAAAAAGCCACGTAAAGATGAAAAGCACGGAGTAATTTTGGATGCTATACGCAATTCTGTTGTCTTCAAATTATTTGATTGCTGAGAAAATAACAACTACTGATAAAAGAAATGCTGCTGGATTAATTCAATTTATATATTTGAAAAATGCTTTGACTCCAAAATTTAAGCCTAAGGACAAGTTACTGTGGAAAAGGATTTCTATTTTTGTTTCCACAGAAAATGAAAAGCTGTGGATTTCTTCCACACTAATGTGGTTTGATCAAGCAAGACCCCCTGAAGCAACGTCAATGGAACATTGCAACCTTACAGACCACTACATCCAAGATTTCTGTGTCTTCTTAGGATTCCCCATGACAGCGCCCCCTATCAGCAGGATGAAGTTTGGAAAGAACTACGCCCAAATTCCCAAATATTGTTTATAAATGTTTGTTTTCATTTAAATGGGCTTAGTTATAAATGGCTATTCAAAATATCTCAAAAGAAAAAAATGTATTTGTGCAGCAAAGTGGCAAGATAAAAGATCATCTAAAAATAAACAGTAGCCCTACTATTATAGATAATAAATGGGCTCAGAAAGAAATCAGAGAAACATCACAAAATTTCAACAAAATTCTTCACAGACCTTGGAAGAACAATACTCAGCTTTATATGGAAAAAAAACAGGCTACCCCTCCCAAAAAATCCCTATAAAGTAAAGGATCTTCCATGTGCATCACCTTCCATGACTTCAAGCTCTACTATAGAGCTATAGTATTGAAAACAGCTTGGTATTGGCAAAAAAAAACAGACATGTAGATCAATGGAATGTAATTGAAGAACCTGATATTAACCCATGCACCTGTAAACACCTGATTTTTGACAAACATGCTAAAATTATAAAATGGAAAAAATAAAGAATTTTCAACAAATGGTGCTTGCATAAGTGAATGTTGACATGTAGAAGATTGCAGATAGATCCCTATCTATCACCATGCACACCAAACTTAAATTGAGATGGATCAAAGACCTCAACATAAATCCAGCTACACTGAACCTCTTAGAAGAGAAAGTGAGAAGTACCTTTGAAGGAATTTCTGAGGAGATCATTCCATGAACACATCTCCACTAGCACAGACACTGAGATTAACAATTAATAAATGGGATCTCCTGAAACTAAGAAGCTTCTGTAAGGCAAAGGAGATAGTCAACAAGACAAAATGAAAGCCTACAGAAGGGGAAAAGATCTTCACCAAATCCACATCTAACAGAACACTGATCTCCAATATATACAAAGCACTCAAAAAGCTAGTCACCAAAATATCAAACAATTCAATTAAAACTGGAGTTCTGAACTTAATAGATAATTCTCAATAGAGGAATCTAAAATGGCTGAAAGACATTTAAGAAAGTGTTCAAAATCCTTAGCCATTAGGGAAATGTAAATCAAAACAACTCCGAGATACCATCTTACCATTGGCTAAAATCATAAACACCCATCACAGTCTGGGCTGGAGAATATATGGAGAGAAGAGAACACTCGTTCATTGCTGGTGGAGGTGGAAGCTTTTATAGACATTTTGGAAATCATTATGACAGTTTCTAAAAAAAACTGGGAATCAGTCTACCTCAAGAGCTAGTAATTCCACTCTTGGGCATGGACCTAAAATATGCACATTCATTTATTCATCAAGGACATATGTTCAACTATGCTCATAGCAGTGTTTCTTTGTAATAGTCAGAACCTGCAATCAACATAGATGCCCCTACACTGAGAATGGATGGAGAAAATGTGGTACATTTACACAATGGAGTATTACTCAGTGGGGATAATAAAAACAATGAAACCTTGAAATTTGTAGGCAAATGGATGAAACTGGAAGAAACTATCCTGAGTGAGGTAATGCAGTTACAGAAAGACAAGCATGGATATTATATGGATATTAGACATACAGCAAAGAAATATCAGCCTACAGTCCATACTTCCAGAGAAACTAGGAAACAGGAAGGACCCTAAGAGAAAAATACAAACAAATAAAAAAATTGCTGATAGATCTTCCTAATAAACTGGCATAAAAATATTCAATAAAATACTTATAAAATGAGTTTAAGATCACATCAAACGGATTAGTCATAATGATCAAAATTGCCTTCATTCAAAGATATGGGGATAGTTCAACAAACATAAATCAATAATTATAAGTCAATAAACATAATTCATAAGAAATCTCAGGATTATCTTAAGAGAAAATACTTCCATAAATTTCCTAACAGCTTCACCAGATGGAGATCAGCGGAAAAATCATGATTGTATGGGAAATATATCATATTTAAAACATTGCATTATGCTACTAGTCCCTATATGTTTATGGCCATATCATAATACAAAGTTCAACAGTCCCCATAGTATTTGTCTGTCTCAAATGATCAAAAATTTAAAGTTGCTTCTGAGCCTCAAGGCATTCTCTTTCACTGTGATCATCTGCAAAAACTACTTCATACTTCTAGTGTACAAGGACACAGTACATATGCTCCCATGTAAAAAAAGAAAGAATAATAGGGGAATAGTGAAGAAAACTGAACCAAAACAAGACTAAAAGTCATCAGAGAAAACAACAAGCCCCTTATCTCTAAGTCAGAAATATGAAGCTTATGTTTTAAAGGACTTTCCGTCCAGTTTTGATTCCTGGAACATATATTTCTTTCAACTTACTATACACCATCCTGCTTGCGAAATGGTCCTTGGATCTGGTATCTCTCATATCTTCTGCTTTCCATCATGATCCAGCTTCACACAATGGCCTATTAGGACCTCCTTATAGGGAGATCTGATCTTGCCGCACATTGCCTGGCCTTACCTTGAAACTATGGAAGAATCTATAACATTTTCCCAAATCTATGTCTTGCCACCAAAACGATTATAATACGGTCAACACTTAGATGTTTGACTGACAGCTTGGGAATGAAACATGCAATTACATCTAGTTCTGTATACTAATATTGGTGAAAAATTTACCTAGGAATTTCTTTCCAGAAGCAGAAAACCCATTTAGTTGTCTCTTTTAATAAACTAGAGAGTTTCATGTGTGGAGTATTGACTTCATAGTATCATTTCTATTTCTCTAGTGTAAAGGAGAGTGCTTCTCATTATTGACATTAAACTACTTAACAAATGCCTTTTTTCAGTATATACCTTGGCTGCACGCTCAAGCCTCCCTGTGTTCCTCTCCAAAGTGCTCAATTTAAATTTTATCTATGCTTACTTTACTGTTCTTTTTCATTGTAGTCCTGCATAAAGGTAATCAGCAGTAACATCCCTACAGATTCAATGATATACTACCAGGAAATTTCTTCAACCAGAGAAATTATTCCAGTAGTTTTCAATTCAGCCTCACACTATTAGGTCTTTAGCTCAATAGAGAACAATAGAAAAGATTGTTCCTGAACATTATAATATTCATGTAACAACAGAAATAACATGGTGCTATGCATGGTAGTCCATTGTTGTTGTATGTTTATTTTTTACTCTTTGTGGGAGAACTATGCAGCTCCCAAATTATCACTCAGGAACAAATTCTTTATTATGAATGCCAGCCATAGCTTGGCTTGTTTCTAGACAGATTTTCTTAAATTTTAATACCCATCTTTTGTTTCTGGCCTTTTATCTGTCCCTATTCTATACACTGTTCTTTACTTGTTAGTACAGGGCTTGCTATGTAGTTGGGTTTCTGGCCACTGCAGTTCTCATTCCTCCTTCTTCCTTCTATTTATTATGTCTGCATGCCAGCCCTCCTTTCTCCTATATAGCCATTAGATATTCAGTTCTTCATTGAGACCAATCTGATATTTTAAAAAGGCAAAGTAAACTGCTCCACAGAGTTAAGCCTATGTGACATGAAAGAATGCAACACAACTTTGGATCAACAAACAAATATTCTGCAATTTAAATGAATGAAACACACCTTAAATTAATAACAACATTCCATATTTTTAATTCCAGTATGTGCAAAACAGAAACAGGGAGGCCTCTATGAGTCCATACCAGCCTGCTCTACATAGCAAGTCCTAGGGCAGAAACGCCTACATAGTTAAGATTCTGTCAGGAAGAAACAAAGAAAGGAAGGAAGGAAGGAAGGAAGGAAGGAAGGAAGGAAGGAAGGAAGGAAGAAAGGAAGGGAGGGAGAGAATTAGGGGAAGTGTTCTGAGCATGTTTTCCCAGCGACCTGGTCCCACAGCCTCATCAGCCCCAAATAACACACAGAGACACTGTATTTGATATAATTCTGTTGGCATGTTAATAGCATTTCTTATTACCTAACTCTGTCTTAAATGTTAACCCATTTCTATTATTCTAAGTATTTCCACGTGATCTCATCTTATGGGAGAGAGGGCCCGGACCTCTGTTCTCTCAAGTCTCTACATGTTGACTCCTCCCCACTACTTCCTTGAATCCTCTTTGTCTCCTAGTCCCACCTATCTTGCTTTCCTATTGGCCAACACTGCTTTGTTCATTAAGCAATAAGACAAAAATATCTACAGAATGACATATCCCATCAGGGAAGGGAAGGCAAGGGAAGGGGAAGGAAAGGAAGAAGGGAAAAGAAAGGAAGTGAAGGGAAAGAAAGAAAAGGTATGAGGATTCCTGGAGTCAGAATTGTCATTTCACCTTGGTTGATTTAAGATCTACTGGTATGTCTGTTTTGCTTTTCTGAACCCGCAGGGAGTATTTATTAAATCATAAATAATATATTACCACATGGATCGTCTCAACTTGTGTCTCATGTTCTGATTATCTATGTTTTTGATGAGAGAGACCAAGTACATCTGGTCAGTTATCGGTATAATCCTGAAACTTTTGAGTTCTTTACTTCTTGAACCTAATAAGTTTCCCTACAGGGTGGAATGTATCACCTTACCTTAGGACCTCTATTCCAATATCTTGTGTCTTGGGGAACTATCGTCCAAGATGGGTTAATGTGTATATTTGAAATATGTAGTTTGTGTTTTGATTTTATTTTGATACAGGGTTTCTCTGTGTAGCCTTTTAGACCAGGCTAGCCTAGAACTCACAGAGATCCACCTGCCTCTGCCTCTGGGATGCTTAAAGTGGTTACAAATAATAGAGGACCTTGAATCTCAAATGAGAATGGACGAATGACAGAGTTTCAACAGAGTTTCTTTCAAACCTGGTCCCACAGCCATTTAGCCCAAGTAAACACACAGAGGCTATATTAATTACAATTGTTGGACCAGTGTCTCAGCCTTCTTATTATCTAGCTGTCTTTTAATTATTAATCCATTTATACTAAACTATATATTTCCATGAGGTTGTGGCTTACCCATAATGTGCCAGCATTCTAATCCTTCAGCAGCTAAATGGCATCTCCTCCTGGTGAGTCTCTCTCTTCCTCTTCCCAGAATCCTACTAGTCTGGTAGCCCCATCTACACTTTCTGCCTGGCTACTGGTCAATCAGCATTTATTCACCAACCAATAAGAGAAACATATATTCACATACAGAAAGACATCGCTCATCGATGAACTTAAACTTTTGAAAAGGTGTTGAGAATGTTAAAATCCCTGCGACCTTTTGCATCCCATTTCCAACTCCCTAAGCTCCTCCTGCTACCACTTCCTTCTCCCCACCCACCCACGTATACTCCTCAGAGAAGGTAAAACTTCTCATGGGGAATCAAAGAATTTTGGCACCTTACTTTGAGGCAGGACCAAGGACCACTCTTATGCCTAGGCTGAATAAGGTATTCCTCCAAAGGCTATAGGCTCCAAAAAGGCAGTTCATGAACTAAAAATGAGTCTTGGCCCCACTGCCAATGATCCCACAGACTGCCCAAACCACAGTACTGTCATACAAATATAGAAGGCCTAGTTTGGTCCTATATGCACTATCAGTAAAGAGTCAGTGAGCTCCCACTAGCTCAGGTCAGCTGTTTCTGTGGGTGTCCCCAAACTGGTCTTGGCAACTTTGCTCACATTATCACTCCACCTACTTTTCAACTGGTCTCTGGAACTCAGATCCCGTGTTTAGCTGTGGATCTCTGCATCTGCTTCCATCAAATACTGGATGAAGATTCTATGATGATAATACAAGTAGTCATCAATCTAATTAAAGGGGAGAGCCAGTTCTCCAAATTCTTTATGAAAGCACTTAGTGTTATAAACATTCCTCTTAGCACTGCTTTCATAGTGAGTGTCACATAAGCTTGGGTATGTTGTGCTTTCATTTTTGTTGAATTTTAGCAAGTCTTTAATTTCTTTTCTATTTTTTAAATATAAATTTTTATTTAAATTAGAAACAATCTTATTTCACATTTCAATCCCAATTTCCTCTCCCTTCCATCCTCCCATGTCCCCCACTGATTCCCACCCCATGTCTCACTCATCATCCACTTACCAGGGAGGGTGAGGCCTTCCATGGGGAATCATCAAAGTCTGTCATGTTATTTAGTTTCTAATTTCTTTCTTCATGTCTCCCTTGACCCAGGGGTAATTCAAAAATTGAACATTGTTTAATTTCCATGATTTCGTAACTTTCTGCAATTACTGTTTTTGAATTCTAACTTTAAGTCATGGTGATCTGATAAGGTACTGGAGGTTATTCCAACTTTCCTGTTGGTGAGATATGCTATGAAAACTGACACTGGGCCTTCACCAGATGTACTCACCCACCAGTAATCTATGAATAGCAAAGGAGCTCACAGAGACCTAATACTAATAATCTACTTACAATTAAAATGTTCTAGGTAAGAGGGAGTCCTTTTATGAAGGTGTGTACAAGCTGGTGAGCAAACCAGACTATAATAGTTAGTTCCAAATCCATGATTCCCAAGACAATCCTACTTAAATTAGGAGAAAACAAAATGTCATTAACATGGACAGTAGATGTCTAGGGAACAAGAGAACTTGCAATTAGGGAATGAAATAAGAGAGAATGTGGGGAAAATAACCATAATACATTATATACAAGACTGTCTGATGCAAACTATGTGAACAACAATACCAACTCATTCTTGATTGAAATTGAGGCACATTTCAAAAGAAATCCATATGTATTAAATCATCAAAAAAATCATTAGTGAAAAAAATGTTACAGAATAAAATCAACTCTATGAACTTAAGTTATGGAAATTCCCTCACCTGAAACTATAAACTGGATGGGAAATGTATATTTAGGTACTGTAGTATATTTCTGATGATATAAGTCAATGGATGACTCAACAAAAGTATGGAAATATATAAGACTGATTTTAAATTTTATTTAAATTACAAACAATATTTTACATGTCAAACCCAGTTACTTCCATCCCCCCATGCTGCCCCTCACTAACACCCCCATCCTATCTCCCATCCACTCCCCAGGAAGGGTGAAGCCTTCCATAGGGGATCATCAAAGTCTCTCACATCATTTGGGCAGGGCCTAGGACCTTCCCTGTGTATCTAGGCTGACAGAGTAGCTCTCCATGGGAAATGGGCTCCCAAATCCATTCATACACTAGGGATACTGGTTCCACTGCCAGAGTCCTCATAGACTTCCCAGGCCTCCTAATTGACAGCCATATTCAGGGGGCCTGGTTCAGTCCTATGCTGGTTCCCCAGCTATCAGTCTGGTGTCTGTGAGCTCCCATTTGTTCAGGTCAGCTGTTTCTGTGGGCTTCCCCAGCATGGTCTTGACCCCTTTGCTCATCACTCTTCCCTCTCTGAACTGGATTCTAGGAATTCAGATCAGTGCTTAGCTGAGAATCTCTGCTTCTGCTTCTATCTGCTACTTAATGAAGGCTCTAGGATATCATTTAAGGTAGTCAACAATGTCATTATAGGGGAAAGGCATTTAAGGTAGCTTTTCCATTATTGCTTAGATTCTTAGTTGAGATCATTCTTGTGGATCTCTGGATATTTCCCTAGTGCCAGCTTTCTCTTTAAACCTATAATGGCTCCCTCTAATAAGGTATCTTTTTTCTTGCTCTCCTCTATTCTTCCCCCAACTCAGTCTTCCTGACCCCTCATGTTCTCCTCCCCCCTCCTCTCCTCCCCTTTTGTTTCTCCTCCCTCCCCCCTCACCCCCCCATGCTCCCAATTTGCTCAGGTGCTCTTGTCCCTTTACAATTCTTGGGGTGAACATGTATGTCTCTCTTAGGTTTCTCAACTTCTCTGTAGGTGTGGATTTTAGGCTGATAATCCTTTGTTCAATGTCTGAAATACATATATGAGTGAGCACATACCATGCTTGTCTTTCTGTAACTGGGTTACCTCACCCAGGATAGTTTCTACTAGTTCTATTCATTTGCTTGCAAATTTCAAGATTTCATTGTTATTTGTTTTCTACTGAGTAGTACTCCATTGTGTAAATCTACCACATTTTCTGTATCCATTCTTCAGTTGAGGGGTTCAAATAACATGTAGTAAATGTCTATGACCTAGATGATACTGCATGGTCTATCTTGTTGTCTTATTAGAGAGAATTTTTTTCCTTTCTTGTGGGTTCTCAGTCTCATTAATAATAGAATTTTATACCAAACTGAGAAGGACTCTCAACAACAAATTTGAAGCCAAATGGATAGAACTAGAAAAAATAATCCTGAGTGATATTACCCAGACAGAAAAAATCAAATATGGTATGATTTTCTTTCTAAGTGGAAATTAGCTATTAAGTAAATGATAATCAAGTTACAGTCCACTGACTCAGAGTTAAAAAGGAGAGCTGCAGGGGAAACATACTTCTCCCTGGGAACTGGAAAAAGAATACATTCTGATGGTGGACTGGGCACATATGATGGGAGGAGGAGGAATCTGATGGAAGTTATGGAAGGAAAGAGTACAGGGAGAGACAGCTGGAATTGGGGAACATTTGGTGGGTGGAGACCTAGTACAGTGGAAATTTTCTGGAATCTATGATGGTGATCCTAGTGAGCACTCCTAGCAATAAAAGATATAGAGTGTCTATTGATCATCTTTTGTACCCAGGAAAGGGGACTGGTTTGCATTTGGTTGAGTTGTTGTTTGAGGAATTCCCATTGAGGTCTCTAAATAACCCAGGCTGATTCTAGCAAATAAGTTTGCCCTTTGTATACTGGGTCTATTACTGAGGATCACTTCCACTTAGCTCACTGACATATAGATGTTGAGCTGGTATAGGCTGGGAGACTTCGTTACTACATTCTAGTCTCTGTCATGAGAAAATCCACTGAATGCTATAAAAAGAGAATACTGTACACCAACCCACGTACAGTCTGCCCTGCCTGCAAGATGTGCTGGGGAATTGCTGTCACAGAACATTTTGGGAGTGGCCAATTAATGCTTCATTTAATTTGAGGCCCTTACCACAAAAGGGAATACATACATGTCTTACACTGGCTGGATGTCCAGAAATCAGAGTGGATAACCCAAAGACCTAGCATAAAGCCTAACATGACTGGCAAATATACATTACACACACACACACACACACACACACACACACACACACACACACACACACACACTGTGTGCATGTAGACATTATTCCATTTAGGAAACAAACACACTGAAAGGTAAAGTGCCATCACAGTCTTCTGTCCTTGGAGGCGCAGGATGCTGCCATGGTCAGGTCTCAGCCTGTCACCCCAAGCAGAGAGCTCTCTTATTCCTTATAAGGAATCACATCTGCATACTGAAGTAATTCCCTAAGTCTGGGAAACTTGGTAGAAACAAATTTACATTGTATATTAAAGAAATGATTCTTAATGATTATGCTCTACTCAGATCAATGCCTTCCAGTCATCATCAGAGAGACTTCCTCTGGCAGCTGATGGAAGCAGGTGCAGAGAACCGCAGCCAGGCATTATGAGGGGAAAGAGTCTAAACTGGAGATCTCTATTCAGTCCATTCCCTTGGGGAATAGGAAACCCTGTGGAAGTTAGAGAGGAAAGATTACAGGAGTCAGAGGGAAAAGAAAACAC
This sequence comes from Cricetiscus sungorus, assembly GCA_030556225.1. Classification (NCBI taxonomy): domain Eukaryota; kingdom Metazoa; phylum Chordata; class Mammalia; order Rodentia; family Cricetidae; genus Cricetiscus; species Cricetiscus sungorus. Next base: position 47,550,009 of record JANBXA010000726.1, on the reverse strand, counting down.
CAGGAAAACATGGCCCTCTGAATCAAACAGGGCTCATATATGTTCATCAAAACTAAAATGGCAAGCAGAGGGCCTACATGGATCTGAACCAGGTCTTCTGTATATATGCTATAGTGTTAGCTTGGTATTCTTGAAAGAAATTTAACAGTGGGAGTGGGTTTATTGCTGATTCTTTTTGCCTGCTCTTAACACTTTTCTTCCAGAGTTTCTTTGTACAGCCTCAATATGACTTTTGCCTTTCCTTAAGGTATCTTATTTTGTCCTTTCTGGCTGTCATCTCTTGGATATCTGCTATTTTCTGAAAAAGAAACTGAGGGGAAATGGATCTGGGAAAGAGGAAAGGTTCTGGTGGGGAGCTAGGAGAATTGGAGGGAGGAAAATCTGTGGTTAGAATGTATTATATGAGAGAAGAATCTACCTTCAATTTAAAAAAGAGATTAAAAGTTCCTGGGAAAAATACAAGGATATATTTTCAGAAGACACAAATCAATCCATCTCACCATGTGACCCATGGATTAGGCAATTCTTTACAAAACTCTCATGGTGTGTCTATGGCTTTAAGTTTGTAAAGGAGTTCCTGACTTCTTATTGCAAAACATGAACAGGATTATTCACTCTTCCCATTGCCAGGATAATCTTGGCCTAGACTAGCAAGACTGAAAAAATTTGTTGATATACACTTAAATCCAAAAGCTAACCAAGCAAGAAAAACATGCCCAGTTATTACAATGTCATATATATTATGAGAAAAATTTAAATAATTAACTCTAGGATAAAACACATTGGTACATAATATAACAACTATTTATTTTTTGACAAAATACAGAGGCACAATCTGACAGAAATGGATTTATTTTGTCTCCATCTTGTATGCCCCATCATCATTATGAGGAATACATAATGACTAGAGACTTGTCCATGGTGGTGGGTAAAGGCAACAGCTCCCGGTTACATGGCACCAGCTATAAAGGAAAGTGGTAGATTACAAGTTAGGTATATATATATATATATATATATATATATATATGTATATATATATATGTATACACACACACACACACACACACACACACACACACACACACACATATCTCAATGTGTGGAACTCAAAAACCCACATTTACTAATCTAGCCCCATCTTTTTAAAGTTTCACAGCTTCCCAAAACAACTTCTAGCTGCAAAACAGTGTTTAAACCCATGATATTTCAAGCACCATTTCAGATTGCAGTATAATGCAATCTCCTGGAGAGTAGATGATTACAATGACCATAAAAAACTACAAAAAGGCATTATACTACTGTGTATTGAAAGAAATATATCTTGTTATAAAATACTTGGAAAAGACATCAATAAAGCAATCTTAAACTTCAGAAAATAGTGAAAATTCCTCACCTAAGAATGGTAAATTACCACACATAGTCTTCGCCTGCTTTAATTTCTTTGTTTCTTATGTTTACCTGTAAAACAAAAGATGGTGATGGAGACTGCATCCTAACAACTAGTGAAGAACACAATGTGGGCACTGGGTCTTGTGCTAGGGAGTGCATACTCTGTGATATGAAAAATTTACCTTCCATAGATATAAATTCAAGCAAAAATGAGTAAAATGACATTCTGATTATAAAGTACAAATTATTTCTTATTCAAAAAGATAAATACATTAGAATAAGAAACAATTAATTATACTGCACTATAAGGAAAACCCAAACCCAAGAATGTCAGCTTTATCTACAAAAGCTCACACATAGATAACACCACACAATCAAATCCCAAAGAAGGGGAACACACACATTCTACCACCAAAAATGAATTAACAATCACTGGTCATTCCTATCTCTTAATATCAATGGACTCAACGTTCCTACAAAAAGACACAGTCTAAGAGAATGGAAACAAAAACAGGATCCTGCTCCATACAAGAAACATACCTCAACCTCAAAGACAGACATTTTCTCAGAGTAAAGGTTTGGGAAAAGACCTTCTAAACAAATGGTCCTAAGAAGCAAGCTGGTGTTGCTATCCTAATATCTAACAAAATATACTTGAAACTAATGGTAATCAAAAGAGATGGAGAAGGACATTTCATATTCATCATAGGAAAAAACCATCAGTACAAAATCTCAATTCTGAACATTTATGCCCCAAATACAAAAGCACCCACATTCATGAAAGAAACATTACAAAAATTCAAGTCTCACATAAAACCTTACACAACCATATTGGGAGACTTCGAAAACCCACTCTCACCATTAGACAGGACCACCAGAAAGAAACTTAACAAAGAAACAAAAGAACTAATAGAAGTTATGTCACCATTGTGTTTAACAAACATATATAGAACAGTCCATCCAAACACAAAAGAATATACCTTCTTCTCAGCTTCACACGGAACCTTCTCTAAAGACCACATACTCAGCAACATAGCAAACCTCAACAGATACCAAAAAAAAAAAATTGGAATAGCCCCTGTATCTTATCAGACCATCATAATTTAAAGTTGGAATTAAACAACAACACAAATTGTAGAAATCCTACAAACTAATGGAAACTTGATAATGCCCAACTGAATCACCCCTGGGTCAAAGGAAAATTTAAAAAAAAAAGAAATGTACAATACACCAAACTAATACACCTTTCTGACACTGCAAAGGCAGTACTGTATCATTGGTGTTGAAAAACATATAATGCTCACATATGGACATGAATGTACAATACACCAAACTAATGTGACACTGCAAAGGCAGTACTGTATCATTGGTGTTGAAAAACATATAATTCACACATATGGAAGGAATTCAAAGCTATTGTAAGACTAACACAAAAGAACTCTTAAATCTTCCACTGAGGTTCATACATTATTAAAATTTTAATTTTCTTTAATAAAATCCATTAGGAAAGTTTTGTTTATGGCAATTAATATTTTGTTTGATTCTCTTTTCTATGACCAGAATATCTAACCTTCTTGAAAAAGAATAACATTGCATGAAAATTGCACATTATTTTTTTTAACCTTTGTGATTTTTTTGAGACAGTATATTTCTTTATATCCTAGGCTGCCCTTGAACATGTGCAATCATCTTGCTTGAGTCTTCTTGGTGGTATTGAACGTGTGAACCACCAGGTAAAATTTAAAAACCTCTTTTTAAAATGGATATTAAATAAGAGTTTAACCAAAAATCAATAATCCCTTGAGGACTGTTTTTAAATATAGTTGAGGTTTGATCTTTAGACAGATATTACAGAAACTATAAATGTATATGGTTTCATAGTAAAAATGTCTAGGCCTAAAATTCTTTTTCATGGAGAAAGACAAAAGTAGTCAACTGCATATTTACTGAATAATGCAAAACTGTGAGGCCAAGGAGATGGTTCAGCATGGAAGAGGTCTAGCTCCCAAGCCTGAATACTCAAATTTAATCCCTGTGGTGCATACTGTAAGAGAAAATCCTGGATCAGAAAGAAAGTTGATCATATCTAATAACTAGCCATAAAATAAATGTTGACATATCTTGAATATTAATGATACAGGTTATAATACATGTAGCCATGGAATTGGTTTATAGAAGCATATTCTTGCTCCTTAGTGTGTGCAGAATAAAGATCTATGAGGCTGCTCACTCTTCAGTGTATCTCCCTGACCACTACCCAAGAGAGGGAGACATTTAAACAGTGAACTGGTTTCTGGCTGGTGCTGTATAAATGATATACTACTTTTCACTGTTTATATCAATATTCATCATGCTGGTTCTCTATGTCTTTGATATGTTTCTTAAGATAACCTCAAAGCCAGATACAGAGAAACTTGACAAGTACTGAAAATACCTGAGGTCTTTTTTATCCTTGGTGGTGCAGGGTCATCTTTTTCTCTAAGTGTAGGATGAAGCTTGGATTCATGTTCAGTAGCCTCATTAGCCACTGCATCATAGGTCACTGTATCATCTTCAAGCCCAGATGTTTTGGCCTGTTTGTTACTGGGACCTGCTTTGTAACTGCTGTGTGTAGATGTATTATTGCATGGTAAACTGTCATGGTTACCTTCCCATCCAGTATCACTTTCAATTAGTTTTTTCTCTCCTGGATGGACACTATTTATGGCATCTATCTCCTTTCCCTTTTCAATGATGACATCGGCTGCTTGCTGAGTTTTGCACCTCTTCCTGCTTAATGCTTTCTCTTCAGAAACATTCTTTTCATTAGATCTTGAATACATTTTCATGATGAGTTCATCAAATTGAGGGTCTGAATCTAATGACCTTTTTGAAATTAGTTTTCTTCTACACACAGGACACTCTTTGTTGCCACGTCTAAGGGCTGTGATGATACAATCTTTACAAAATCGATGGGAACATTCCTTGGTGATCCTGGTGTTCTTCAATGTATCCAAGCAAATTGGACACATGAAGTTATTCCAGTCAACACTACTTGAAGCCACCATGTCATTTGCTGTTGCCTCCTGAGATGTTCCGGGTAATTCTTGTATACTCGGTTTTGATGTTTCACCTATTAGTTGTTCTTCATTGGCCTGAAGTGCCTGTGACATTGTGGATTCTGACACAGCCCAAGGCTCCTCTCCTCTCAAATAGGGCTGAGATGGAGATTTGGCATTGTTCTCTGATTCATCCATCCAACACTGAGCACCTGCTTACCCAATTCTACTGGGATACTTTACGAAAACAAAAAACTACAAAGATTTAAAAGAAAGAAAATGTTAGTGTGATAAGGCAAATAATAAGAGTCTTATAATCTGACACTTCAACAGTTAGTAGGTACAATATCATGGGAAATACATCTCAAAAAGCATAGACTGAAAAACTAGATTTAGCCCCTGAAAATATATTTGAAGAAACGTTTTAGAAGGAAACAGAAACAAAATTAAAGAGGAAATGACAACTTGACTAATTTTAAGAAGAGCTTTCAACACTAACTAGAAAAGCAAAAAAATTAAGAAATGCTAAGTCCAAAGGGCAAAATCCTACTCCTAGACAAAGAACTATACACAATTAATGACAGCTGAGACAGTGTTAGCCTTTGCCAGGTATGAGTCTCTTAATTGGTTATCCAATATGAAGTGGTCAGGAATGAAGCCATTTTCAATCAAGAACATAAAAAGACTTCCCATGTATATTAATATATTTATGGACATAAACACAAACATATGTAGGATGGGTATATAAAACAATAATAAAAAGAGGACACTAATTGGAGAGGGAGTAGGGTGTTATAAGAAGGGATGGAGGAAAAGGGAATGGGGGGGAAATGATATAATTATACTTAGTTTAAAATTTAAGAAAAAACTAAAAAAATAAAATAGAGTAAATTTTGTAATACTAGGAAGAATCACCATGACCAAGGTAATTCTTACAGAGGAAAAAACATTTAATTGGCATGGTCTACATTTTTAGAAATTAAGTCCATTATCATCATGTTTCAACATGAAGATGTGCAGGCATCATGGTGCTGGAGAAGGAGCTGATAGTCTTACATTTTGACCTGCAGGCAACAGGAAGTGTTCTGAGACACTGGGTGTGGCTTGAGTATATATGAGATCAGAAAGCCCACTCACAGAGTGACATACTTCCTCCAACAAAGCCAGACCTTCTCCAGCAAAGCAAAATCTATTAATGTCACTCCCTATGAGCCAATTACATTCAAACTACCACAACTATAAGGATAAATAAATACCTATTTTAATTGTAAACTTATGCTTCTCATTTTCTCTCATCTTTGCATTCTACATGTTTGGTGCATGCACAGGGTTATTTATACAATGGTGTGACAAGAGCCTAAGCATACTCAGGGAGACAGAATGAAAGTATGTGTGAGGAGGTGCAGAGGGGGAATTTATGAGTGGTGAACATTGTCAGAGTACATGATATATTTGAACGTTTCTGTGAAATACATTATTATGTAATCAGAATTTAGGTCAATAAAAAAGGAAGACTGGAAACAGCTAGCTCTATGTGATGTTGTTAGCAGTACTTGAGAAAATAATCAAACACTATCTAAATTAAGTGAGGCATCTTTGAAGTTGCTCTAGACTTCAACAGTCTATTGTGAAGACTATCCCATTAGTTTTCCTTCATCTAGTAAATACCAAATTCATTTATAAGCTAGGCTGTGACTCAGAGGAACATGGTTGGCCTAACAGGCATGAATCCATGGATTTTTTCCCTAGTGTCACTCACACATAGAAACACCATTATGTTATAGGCCATGTAAAGTCATAAAATGGTATATTTGTTCAATGAAAATATTTGAGAAACATCTGTTAGTAAAGTAAACAATCACTCACAAATGAAAAGTATGTGTGAAAGGAGGGAAAGGGGTTACTAGAAGTGATTTACTAGCTTTAAAAATATGACACATAATGTGTATTTTCTATTCTAAAAGGACTGCTTATAGATGCATCATTGGTATCAAAGACCTTCCTATTTTTTAAAAAAAATAATAAGATTATTCAATCTTGTGAAATTATTTCATGATTGAGCCAGTCTACAAAAGCTTATCAACACATCACAAATTTTGAGCAAACTAATACAAAAAGGTGTTTGCTCTGTATTCAACCTTAACTTTTTGTTAGTGTGGTTTGTGCTAGCTGTTTAATGATACATTTCTGAAAGAACAAGCTTACCTTATTGGGCATCAGAATATCCTGAGATGACAACTTGATGGAATCAGGTGACTTGCCATGAATTGAACTGCAAAGCTGAAAACAAAAATGTGAATCTGCCATTATTTCAAACAGAATGGTTTTCCACTTAAATGCAGTCTTCTCATTAAATAATTGCCAAACCTTAAAACAACAAGTGCTAGAATACAGCTTGTTGGGAGTTTACAGTCAATGGAAGACTAATCTTCTTTATGACTTCCCAATTATATCCTAAGGCAGAGCCACAGTGATATAGCTAGAAAAATTAATGGGTTACCTTTAATCTGCTCAAAACAATTTGAGATGGCTTAATTTTTATAATTCATAGATATTTCCCTAAGATGAAAATTTAAAAGATGATATAAATTTCTAAGAAAAAAGTATTGTATAGAATTAGGGAAAGTTCTAGATAAAAGCAATCTATAAAGCTAAATAAAAAGATAATGTACATTATTTCATATTCACATTATTTAAAAAGTACATTAACATTGCTATTAGTGGGCTCTAAAGGCAAGTATCCCTCCCTTGTTGATTTATTAACTCAGAGAATTTTAACTTTTGAGCCTTGGCCTGCAGAATATCTTTTCTTTGAGGGTGAGATTTAAATGAAAACTATGCAGTGTTCTGCATATTAGAAGTCTGCTTTGAGCTATACATTGGAGAGGACAGTGTAATGATGGGCCAATTTAAAGGTCTATACTATTAATGATTACTTCAGGTACTAAAGACAGAGGATCCATCAAAGACATCGATACCATTTTTCCAGGTTTGATGGAACTACAAAAGCTTTCTCAAAAATTGTACCATATAGCGCTGATTAACAGATGCCGCCAGGCAGTCTCTTGCTACTGATATAGTAAAAAGAGAAACCACAGATGAAGTACAGATAAATTAATTCTGAAGTCCTGCCAGAGAAGTTAATCTCATTAATCAAATTGTCCTTAATTCTCAAACACATTACAATGTCCACTTTCTTTCCAAGTAATACTTTGCAATATCAGGAGGCAACATCAATTCAGTCTCTCTTGCTTCCATGTCAATGATGCTATCTTTAACCATTTTTAATTTCTACTGCCACCCATCTTGTCTATTTTGCTTCTTTTTTGGTATACATTTGAGCAGTGCTAGATGCTTAAGCACTATGGAAATACCTATTTTAAAACTGACTTTTTGTTCTGTGTGTAGAATATAAAAGTAGGTGGCATAAAGCCTCTCTTAGACAATGCTCAGTACTGAAAATAGAATTATTGATCTTCCAACCTTAGTCAGAATCCTGGCACACTGCTGTGTTCTATCAGCCGTGGTCATTAATGTACATTTTACCCAAGAAACACAAGAAGGAACAGCTAAGTAAAAACACTGGGAAATGACTAAAGACTGCTGGGATTTCTTAGTGTATCATTCTGTTTCCATCTAAAATTCTTGAGAGACAAGACACTGTTGAGCTTAACCAGAAGAATGACTGTCCTTCTCCAGAGAAACCGAAATATAATACCACTCTCCCATTACAGTCTAATTACTCTTTATGGTTACCAAAAAGGAGGTATCTCAATGTGCCTTGAGGTTAATTACCATCTTGTTTATATTAGGATGTAGTAGAATTAATCTATTATGAACTTTTTGTTTTTTCTTTAATAGCAAGAAAAGGAACTCCTAGTATCTACTTTTATTGTTTGGCAATTTTGGGGCAACCTTTTTGATTCCAATCCAAGATGAAAAAAAACATTCCCTATTTCCTAGTACAATCCAATATTGGAGCAACAGGTCTCCCTTCAGGGTATGGAGAAACAACTCCATATATCCATACATATGTCTGATCTATAAAACTATTTTATTTCCTGAAAACTGTAGCAAAATGGTTCAGAAAGAACAGTGATCACAGGCAGGAACTTGAAAGGACAGCTACACTGGCCCCTCTCACTATATTGTCACCCTAGTTTCTACAAGAATGAGTGAACACTGGAGCATTAATTCGTTTCAGTATATCCAGGGTTACCTATTTCCCAGGTTGTAGTGACCTCTCTTTCTTGAGGGAAAATGAAATGTTCTTACCACAGACTTTTCATTGGGATATATTCTAAAATATTAGGGAAAATTTAATATTAAAATCCTTAAATCAAGAAAATATTTACTTTCAATTAATGGTTTTGAAAACCATCTGACACATCTGAAAATTTCTCAGGAATTTGACACACATCCCTTTCTTATCTTCATACTTATAACTTCCAGTGTTCATTGTTCTTATCAGTCCATTCAAAGCAATGTGCCCACATTTTTGCAGGCCTCTAAACTAGTACTTTCCTTCTTATTCTGTCATTCCTCAAGTGACATTCTGTAGTGAATCTCATGATCCCGAGATCTCTGCCAGGGATCCCATCTACCATGAGCCAGTTAGTATCTCTTTTCCTCACATTACTTAAGACTGATCATATAATTTAACCGCCTACTGCTATAGGATGGTGCCAGTGTTTTTACATAAAGAAATCTCTCTACTAGGAGGAATAACTCTCTAAAGTTGTGGGTGTCTTGATGACAAAGAGGAGGTCCATTAATATTGGCCTTTAATGATATATACTAAGTTGTCATTATAAATCATAGAGCTCTTAATTTGTCATGTACTATCCATTTTCTCAAGCTCAGCACTAGTTAATATTCTCAAAATATGGTTGAAAGCTTGGAAGTTAGCACAGTGATTAAAGAACTCACTGCTGTGTGAGGAAAGCTCAAACCACATAAATCTACATAAATGCTGACTGGCCATCGTGAATGTGGAGGCAGGCAATCCCTGAAAGATACTGGCTAGCAAGACTAGCGGTATCAGCAAGCTCCGGGATGGACTGAGAGACTCTTCAATGAATAACATCAACCTTGGACTTTAACATGCATGCAAACCCATATGTGCCCATACATGCAAAACCCATAAAATCACACACCACACATACAGACAGCATACACTTTCAAGTGGCAAAGGGAAAAGATAAAAACAAACAACAAAAAACTAGTTGAAAGTTGACTTTCAAGTACTCCAAAAACAGTAATAACCCTGATATCACTGAACCCAATAGCCTATGCCCTACCCAAATTATGCCACTGAATTTTTCTTTCTCCTTCCCTCTCTTTCCCTTTTATCTATCATTTTATGTCCTGGCACACTGGACCATCCAGAAACTGCTTTCACCCTCATCCTCTGCCCTGCTGGGCCCACTGTTTGGGGTGCGTGTTTGGTGAGAGCTTTGGTCCAACACCACCATCCTCTCCTTGGAACTTCCTGGGTTGGCTCTGCACATACTGGCACATACTGGCACTCCATGCAAGCCTGCCCTCACCTGATCCTTTGGCAACTTTGCCTTTTGCTTGAGACCATCTAAAGCCTGCCTTTCCCATATCCTTGGCCCTGTTGTGACCTCTGCTGAAGAGACTCCCAAGAGACCTCAGATTATTGAGAGTTACAGACATCAAAGTCCTGACACACCTACACCAACTGGGAAAGGAGAAGAGAGAAACAGAGAGAGACAGACAGAGAAAGAGACAGAGAGAGAGAGAGAGAGAGAGAAAGAGAGAGAGAGAGAAAGAGAGAGAGAGAGAGGAAGAGAGAGAGAGATAACCGCCTGCACACACTGGAAGAAGCTATGGGAAGACATCAGTACAAGAAAACACTGTACAATAGAAAGACCAGTATGACACCACCAGAATCTATGTACTCTACACCAACTAGACCTGAACACACCAAAGCAGATGAAGCAGAAGAGAATGACCCCAAAAAATAACTCCATGACAATAATACAGGCCTTCGAAGATGATATGAAAAAATTCCTTAAAAAAATGGAAGAAAAAAACAAAAAATTGGAAGAAATAGAGGAAAAGACCAAGCAAAGCATGCAAGAACTGAACAAATCTCTTAAAGAAGGCAAGGAACGCCAAGAAAAACAATCAAACAGATGAAAGAAACAATTCAAACTGTTCAGATCCTGAAAACGGAAATAGAGACAATAAAGAAAACACATTATTTGTATTAGCTGGAACCTGGAAACAACCTACATGCCCCTCAACTGAAGAATGTATAAAGAAAATGTTTTACTTTTACACAATGAGTACTATTAAGCAGAAAAAGCATTTCCCTGATGACTAAGGATGTTAAGCACTTTAAGTGTCTTTCAGCCATTTTAGAATCCACTGTTAGTTGAAGGAAACAGAAACAAGCACCCACAGCTAAGCACTGAGCTGAACTCCTGGAATTCAATTGTAGAGCGAGAGGAGTGATGAGCAAAGGAGTCAAGACCAGCCTGGGGAAACCCACAGAAATAGCTGACTGAACAAGGGGGAGCTCATGGACCCCAGACTGACAGCTCAAAAACCAAATAGGACAAAACCAGGTCCCCTGAATGTGGGTGTCAGTTACGAGGCCTGGGAAGTCTATGGGCCCTCTGGTTGTAGAACAGCATTATTCCCCGGTGTACTAATGAATATCGGGATCCAGTTCCCCATCGAAGGATACTCTACCAGCCTAGACACATGGGAGGAGGTAGGTATAGGCCCTACCCCAAATGATGTGACAGAATTTAATGATCGCCCCTGGAAGGTCTCACACTTTCTATGTAGCAGAAGAGGGATGAGATGGGGGTTAGTGTGGTCATAGGAGGATGGGAGGGAGAGGGAACTGGGATTAATAAATATAATAAGATTGTTTCTTATTTAAAGAAAAATGGTAAATTGAGGAACAGTCATGAACAGATAACTTTGAACAGGACTATCTCAAAGGGACAAAAGACATTTAAGGAACTGCTCAATAACCCTAATCATCAGAGAAATGTAATTTAAAATGACGGTAAGATACCATTTTACACCTGTCATCATGGCTAAAATCAAAAACACTGAGTACAGCTTAAATTGGAGAGAAGTGGAGTAAGGGAACAGCCCTCCATTGCTAGTGGGAATGCCAAGTTGTACAGCCACTTTGAAAATCAATATGGCAGTTTCTCAGATTACAGAGAATCAATTTACCTCAAGACCAGTGATACCACTTTTGGGCATTTACCCAAAAGATGCTTATTATACCACAAGGACACTTGCTCGACAATGTTCACAGCAGCAATAGTTGTAATAGCCACAAAATGGAAACAACATAGATGCCCCTCAACCAAAAAAAAAATGGATAAAGAAAATGTGGTACATTTACATGATGGAGTATTACTCAGCCGTTAAAAAAAAAAAAAAAAAAAAAAAACCAAAAAACAAAAATCAAAAAAACACAATTGCATCATAAAAATTTGCAGGCAAATTGATGGAACTAGGAAAAACAAAACAAACACAAAAACAAAAAAAAAAAAAAATCCAGAGTAAGATGACCCAGACTCAGAAAACAAACACACTATATACTTACTTATAATTGGATATTAGATGTAAAGCAAAGGATAACCAGACTATAATCCACAGCTCCAGAGAAGTTAGGAAACAAGAAGGATCCTAAGAGGGATATATGGATTTCCCTAGGCAGGGAACTAGATGAGATATCCTTGGTAAACTTGGGCCAAAGGGTAGGGAGTAAAGGGGGTGCAGGAATGAGAACATGAGGGAACTGGATGATCTAGCTGGTGAAGGGACAAAGTGTGAAAGCTATGAAAGAGATATCTTGATAAGAACCATTATAGGGTTAGGGAGAAAACTGGCACTAGGGAAATTCACAGAAATCCACAAGGCTGACCCCAGCTAAGACTCCTAGCAGTAGTGGAGAGGGTACCTGAAGTGGCCTTCCTTTGTAATCAGATTGGTGACTACCCCAACTATCATCATACAATCTTCATGCAGTAATTGATGGAACCAGATGCAGAGATCCACAACCAAGCACCAGGCTGAGCTCCACTAATCCAGTCAAAGACAGGGATGAGGGAATATGTGAGCAAGGGAGGTCAATACCATGATGGGTAAATCTACAGAGACAGTTGAGCAAAGCTTGTGGAAACTCATGAACTCTAGACCAACAGCTGTGAGGCCGCCATGAGATCTAACTAGACCCTTTGCATGTGGGAGACAGTTGTGTAGCTTTATCTACCCCAGGGTGTTATTATGTAGGCATATTTACTTGCCTGTCTTTGAAGTTCTGACAGGATAGGCCCTCAGCTGCTATCACTAAGAGCAACACCTGTGTCTATTCACTACTTTCCCTTTAAAAAGGCCCTGCCCACCTACGCCCCCTTGGCCTTCCTCCCTCTCTCTCTTTTCCTCACCCTACCCCTCCCTTTCCTCTCTTTCTCCATCCCTCCCTCTCCCTCCATCTCTCCCCTTCCCTCTCATCCCTTTCTCTCCCCCTTCACCCTCCCTCCCTGTCTCTCCCCCAGCTCCTGTCTGTCCCTGAGGATGGTCTCCCCCTCTGCTTTCCCCTCCTCATGATTCCTTTCTCCTAATAAAAACCCCTTCTGATTGAACTTTGTCACATGGTACGTTTCTCTCATGCACTTCTTTTTTAAAATTATAACATTGGTTGCCTGGCTGGGAAGGCTCTCCTGGCTTTTCTCCTCCCTACAGGTAGTGTGAGGCATGCCAGGACCCTGGAACCCTGGAACACATGGCAGCCTTGCCTTTCTGGTTCACTGGGTCCCTCCATCTAAAACCAGCATGATTGGTGAGCCTCTGTCCCTTCCCCACCTCTGGCTATTTCTCCTAAGTGAGGGTTCCTGTTTTCTCTCAAGCATGGTTTCTCGTCTTTTGGCCTCATTAAGACCTGGTGCCAGGCAACCACAGCTCTCTGGGGTTCATTTTAGCTCTTGATTGACAAAAATCAGGGGTGGCTTATGCCTTTCTTGCTTGATCCTTGTTTGATGAGAGCTATCTATCTTGTTCTACCTCACTCATGGGGAATAAGTCTAACAAATATCAGCTTCCCAGTACTTTGTAATCACTTCACACTGGAACCCTTCCAACCTGCTTCACCCTCAATAGATCTGCTCTCTTCCACTTGCAATAATTCTGATATTTTGTTCGCTTATGGCTTTGTCTTCCATCCAATACCAACAATTGGGTCACCGGTGGCAGTATCTTCTGAACATTCTTTTGGATGTGAGGCTTCCTTTCTCAAGCACAGGACTTTCCTCGCCCTCAGGCTTTGCTCAATGTCTTGGTGCCAATTGACTGTGTCTCTCTCAGGTTCAGAGCCCTTTGGCCCCCACCCTTTGAGTGACTACTTGCTGGGCACCTATATCAAAAATCGACCCTCTCTGAATTCCTGGGATGATAGACATTGCAGACCCTTGGATCATAGTTCTATGCCTCACTTATGGGAGCTGTGCCATCAGCTAAACCTCCTTGTTCCCACTGGAATGTTTTTTGGAGACCCATTGACCATTCTTAATCAGCTATTCTTGCAGGACTACCAGCTATTGGCCATAGACCTGGAGGCACAAGACTACAAAACATGTCAGGGTGATGCTGTGGTGATGGGAAAGGATCAGGTGCTTTAAGCCCTAAGGAGTTGACTTGAATCCACCTCGAACAGTATCTCACCAGGTTCAGGTGGCACCTGATGGTTCCACAGAGCCTGGATAATGAAGTGAAACAGCCAGCTAGTCCAGGATTTGGCTAGCCCCTAGCTTTCTCAGGTCCCCAAAAGATGAACGATCACTCCCACCTTAGCAGGAAGTAGTTTCAAGAACTTGGAATCCTCATACCTGCCTCATTTGCTACCCCTTCCTAATGCCTCAACGTTTTATAATAAATAAAGAGGAAGGAATGTTAGTATTTAGGCACTTGTACTGGCCTGCTTTTTAAGTTCTGACAAGGTAATCTCACAGCTGCTGCCACTAAGAGTACCTCCTGTGCCTATTCACTGTGTTACCGTTAAAAAGGGCCCTAGCCACCTCCCTTCTCTCTTTCTCTCCCTCTCTCTGTCTCTGTCTCTCTCTCAATGCCTCTCTTTCCTGCTGTTCATATTCCAGGAGGCAGGTGTCTCCTGTACCCTTCCCCCTTTTATGATTATTTTCTGTGCTTAGGGGGAGGTAAGGGTGGGCAAGAGGACAGGTGGGAAGGAGGAGGGGTGGAAGGGAGGAGGGGTGGAAGAGAAAACTGTGGTTGGACTATAAAATGAAATTTAAAATGTAAATAAATTGAAAAATACTGAAAAACAAACAAAAACACAGATCCTAGGAGCTAGATTAATCTTTAAAATATTTTAACAACTAAATATGTAAGTCAAACCAATATGATATATAAAGAAAATACATCAATATTTACACAAGACCTTTTGGAGTTTTCACAGAACAAGTGAACTCTCAAAATATAGAAACAGACAAGATGAAATGTGACATTAGTTTACTACTACAACACTAAAACTCTGTTGCCATGAAGGATATCAACAATACTTTGAGTGAGATTCTACCTTCAAATGGATCTCGAAGCAAATGTGGATGCATATTACTGGGGCCAGGACGAACAGTAGTATGGCCACGGAAATTGAGCATGAAGTTCTTAGAACAATAAGATAATGAGACACTTTCTATGATCCATAACACACTGTTAAGTAGATACAAGACTTCAGAACATAAGACCTCTACAATCCCCATAACCTTAGAAAGGAGGTCATTTCAGCAGCCAGCTACCAACTAAACCAACACCCACATATTACTGGATGAAAGTGAAAATAAAATACCAACTCAGATAATCTTTACAAGAAGTTTCAGAAGTCAAAGTTAAGTTATTTTCCTACCACATTCAAGAGAAGTTTAGAAACCATGTTACCTGGTGGGAGTGAATAAGCAGACTGGCTGTGACAAGAAGGTTCCTATAGCAACAGAAAGGTGAGGGAGTTTGTGACCTCATAATACATTGGCCACCCATTTCTCCTGGCAGAAAGGCTATTAGAACTTTGAAAGGTGGTATAGGATGAAAGACAAAGGTTAGAAAACTGTGAAATACTTTCAAGCCGTAGAAACATTGCAGATCCTCTCAGAGCCAACAAAAGTAAAAAGGGAGCATTATCTTTGTATGTTAAGCATAACAATTTTTATTGTCTGAAGTATAGTTCAATGGTAACAAAGCTCACATAGCATGATAAGTTCCCTGGCACACCAACAAAATGGTAGCAGACTTTATCTAAACACTTATTGATATACTATCATTTCATTAGTCATTGAAGAAGACATTTTAGGAATTTTGTAAAAGTATTTTTCATACAATTTATAGAAGTAATTTTGAGGAAGAGAGAAAGGGCTGCCCTTTGCTCAACACAGATTATTCTGCCAAATAGTTAACATTTTATCATCTCTAATGAAAGAATGAGCATCAGAGTTATTTCAAATCTTGTGCACAATGAATGCAAACTATTTGGTTTGTTAAATATTACCATGTTTGTGTCACTGTACCAGAAGTCATGATTTTTTTTTCTAAACATTACTACATTCATTAAGAAGTTTGTGTAGCGGATCCACAAGGATGACCCCAACTAAGAATCTAAGCAATAGTGGAGAGGCTACCTTAAATGCCCTTCCTGATAATGATATTGACGACTACCTGGAGTGTTCATCCTAGAGCCTTCACCCAGTAGCTGATGAAAGTATTAGCAGACAGCCATATCTAAACACTGAGCCAAACTCCTGGAATTCAGTTGTAGATAGGGAGGAGTGATAAACAAAGAGGTCAAAACCATGCTGTGAAAACACACAGAAATAGATGACCTGAGGAAGTGGGAGCTCACAGACCCCAATCCGAGAGCTGCAGAACCAGCATAGGACCAAACTAGGCCCTCTGAATGTAGGTGTCAGTTAGGATGCCTGGGCAATCTATGGGGCCTCTGACAGTGGACCAGTATTTATCCCTAATGCACAAACGAACTTTGGGAGCCAATTCCCCATAGAGAGATGCTCTCTCAGCCTAGATACATGGGGGAGGGCCTAGGCCCTGCCACAAGTGATGTGACAGACTATGATGATCCACCATGGAAGGCCTCACCCTCATTGGGGAGTGAATGGGCATGGGATAGGGGGGGTCAATGGGGGGACAGTAGAGGATGGGAGGGAGTGGGAATTGGGATTGATCTGTAAAATAAGATTGTTTCTAATTTGAATAAAATTTATATTAAAAAAGAAATTTGTTGAGGCAAGGTAATGGTGGCATATGCCTTTAATCCCAGCACTCAGGAGGAAGAGATAGAAGGATCACTGAGTTCGAGGCTAGCCAGTATACAGAGCAAGTTCCAGGAGTACAAAGAGAAACAAACAAGAAAAAAAAACAAATTAATAATAAAAAACACACACAAGCAAACAAAATAGAAGCTTGTTAGGTATTTTGTGACACTTTTATCACCTCAATTATAAGGAGATAGTTTCAAATTTTCAAATTATTTCTTGGTCTTTAAACCTGAGGTTCATACAAGGTTTCTAAGTAGAGATCACTGACTTCTTCATAATTGAGCTCTTAGTTAATAGCTAAACAATTATTTGCTTATTTTTGTCAAATATTCCAAAAATACTCTTTGGAAACAAAGGCAGCATCTTGAACAAATGACACTGGGAAAACTGGATTTTAGCATGTAGAAAATTGAAACCAGGTCACTTCTCCTACTGTGTACATAATTCAACTCCAAATGGAACAAGTACCTCAACTCTCATAAAACTATTGTAATAAACTCAGAAAGTATGCTTCAAATTATAAGACTCCACTAGGGATATGGTCCTACATTGTATAAGAAAGCAAACTGAGCAAGGCATGGGTAGTAAAGCAATAAGTTGTATTCTATGGTTTCTGTTTGAGTGTCTGAATTCAGGTCCCTGCTTTGAGTTCCGGTCCTGACTTCCCTTCACAATGGACTGTAATCTATAAGGGGATCTAAATACTTTCCTTTCATAAGTTGCTTTTGATCATGGTGTCTTCATCCCAGCAATAGCAACTTAACTAGGGCATCTGAATTCAGTAAGAAAACACTGGGAATGTTGAGGTGGAAATGACATCACCTACACTACTATCATTTCGTAATACAATAGATTGATTCCCTAGAAAGATCAGCAGAGGAAAAAAATCAGAAGCCCAAAGAACAGAAAAGGACGACACCTAGAACCAGAGGGCAAGAATAGGGGAGACGTAAACACAATTTGGAATTAGAAAGACTGCTTATGTACATCAGAAGAGAGGATGTGTTATGCATGTATCAGTGTAAAGTTGGCACTGTGGTTACTGACTTGAGTAAAACTTGGAGGTGTGTATGGACATTGCAGGGAGGGAATGCAGAGCTCAGATTTGGCCAATTTCCATCTAAGGTTTCTGTTAGTCATGCAACAGCCTATAGCTTAGAAGCTAGGTTAATCTGGAGATAACTTGGAAGCCTTCCTCTACAGCAGGGAGTAATAGCTGTCAGTAACTTAAGAATATCAGGGGAAGATGGGTTGTTAAGAGAGAGAAAGGGGCTCTATTTTCAGTTTTAAATTTTCATGCTCAAGATGAGAGAAGAAACGTTCCACAGACTTTGGAATTTCCTTTATCATTCCATATACATTTCCATCTGATTGTTCCTTTCAAAACAAGAATAGCATAGGACAAGCCCATCAGTCTGTCCCTGGTTGCTAGAACAGAGAAGATGGAAAGTAAAGAAGGGTTTTATTAGTACTTTGTCAAGTGAGGGCCACCCATATATTATGGTGGTCTGGCCCACAGCATCCCTGCCTTGTTCAGCCTTTCACCCCTTGTTGAAAATGGTTTCCACTGTGAGTCTGATTCAAGTTTACTGGCCTAAGGTCCCATCTCAGAGGCAACTTATCAAATTCTTGTCATCAAAGCATGAATGGTATCAAATGTATCTATAAATGGTATCTGAATTCTAGGCTGATGTCCTCAAGAATGTGAAGTCCTGCAAAGTCACCACTTTTCCCCTCCAGACTCAGACCTTTCCCCATTGCATCCAAGGTTTGGTGTATAAATATGTATTGAAATATGTAGTAAAATATTTTTTTTTTACTCACAGGAACAGTAGGCAAACTGGCCTGCTGACTTTATCAAAGATACACATAGCTAAGAAAGAATCTAGAAGTTTATTTCTTTGGATTCTTAGATTCTTTGCATCATTGCCTCACTAGAGAAGCAGAAGTCTTTATAGATGAGTTTTCTTTCTAAATAGGATTCTTCAGATGTGGCTGGATTGCTTTTGACCTCCCATAAAATTTGTTTGACCCAGAAATATATTTTACACATATGTGTTTTGTGTGTGATTTGGGGACAAGTTCTTATGATATATCTCAGATTATCCTCAAATTCATAGGAATAGCCCTTTCTAGGCCTTTAGCATAAGCTGCAGAGCCATTCTTAGTCCACTCTTGCCCTTTGAGATTTTCAGCCGGAATCTGGAGTGGTTTGACAGCCAATTTTACTCTAAAATGTTCCTGTTCAACAACATTAAGGCATCTAGATTTCTCTAAGAATACCAGCTGGCTTTCTGTTTACATGTATGTTATTACTTAGTGAAAAATAAGTTTCTGTGAAACACAAAGTTCCTATGGAAGCATTTAAGGAAGGGAACTTAGAACAGTCTTAAGCATGTGAGAAGTGGCTTGTCCTTCTTCACTTCTAACAAGTTTGGTGTGGTGCCATGCTGATGGTTTGTGCATTACACTTTGAGAATAAGGGGTAATATGGAATCTTCCTTGCGTCTATAACTTCATCTGAAGCTATGCCCTCCAACTCTGTACCAGCCACATTGAACCTATTTCAATTTCACAAATGCTTACCATATAGCTTTTCAGCATGCCATTATCTTTACCCAGGGCAACCCA
Source organism: Cricetiscus sungorus (assembly GCA_030556225.1). NCBI lineage: Eukaryota > Metazoa > Chordata > Mammalia > Rodentia > Cricetidae > Cricetiscus > Cricetiscus sungorus. The sequence continues at coordinate 47,530,613 of JANBXA010000726.1, read as the reverse complement.
CTGTGATGGACTGGCTGGTTCCTACTCATTCCCTTCCTTCAGTAGGATGATATATATCAATTCCAAGTCTGTAATATGACTGTATCCTTGAATAACACTGAGGTAATAATTTGTGCTGAGTGACAAGGTCAAATTAGAGTAACTGTTTATGAAGTACAGGACAACAGGCAGAAGACAGAGGAAGCTTTATAGTCCTAGGCAAAGTTCTATGAACAGATTCATTGAGTCGTTTGAGACTCTGCTTAATTCCCCTTTGGCTGAGTTGGGTTTTCAGGATAAGGATACTGGTTAGGAGGAGCCCATTAGGCATGACTAGCTTTACAATGCTATGCATTATCAAGCCAAACAAACATCATGTCAGAATGGGTAAAGTTACTAAAAGGGTGAAACACAGGGGTAGAGATGGTTCTATGGATAAGAGAACATATGATTCTTACAGAAGACCTTGGTTCAACTCCCAACACCCATGTGGCAATGCACAATCACCTACAGCTACAATTCCAGAGGATACAAAACACTCTCTTGGCCTCTATAATCGATCTACATATGAGGTACACATATACATATACATTAACATAAATATATATGTATTTTAAAAGATGAAAAAATTTCTTCAGAAAGTTCTTTTCTTACTTGATCACTTTTCTCTGTTTCACTCCCTTTCTTCCTTCCTTCCATTTCAAACGAAACCTGGACCATTACCCATTCTAGACAAATGTTCTCTCCACCAATGAATTAAAGTCCCAGGTCTGGATAATTTCTGATGATGATGACATGAGGGGAAGTTCAGACATTTTCCTTCCTTCCTTTTTTTCTTCATTCCTTCATTTCTCCTTCCTTCCCTCTCTCCTTTCCTCAATTACTTCTCATTCCTTACTTTGCTAAGGAAGATTCATTTCCACTTAGAGGTATACTTTTACTTTATTTTCTTTCTTAGTCTATGTGCTGACATAATAGAACTATATCACAAGCAGGTTATAAGTCTGCTATTCTATGGCAGAAGTTAATCTAGAAGTTAATTATGACAGAATATCTCTGATAGGCCATCCTTCTTGACCCTTCAGGGACCTAGGTATACAACCTGAAACATGTGATTTGCCCACTCACAATGTATTTGCTGACAAAGTTAGCTGCATGACCCTCCATTAAGTAGGTCTGGACTTAGTAGGACATTAGTTATAGGGCAAGTTAGTTCAGGGATCATCTTAGAGAGACAAGAAACTGATCAAAAGCATGAACATATATAAATGATTCTAATATCATTGCTATTTGTGACAATTTGGAAAATTGATGCTCTCTTAACAAAAGTAACATAATAGTACTCACTTTCTGGGTCCTTTCTCTTAAAGGAAACACTTAAAAAAAAAGTAGTCTTCTCCCTACCCACCACCTTCCCCTCCTGAGGTATATCCATTTCTTGTGTAGTGTCATAGTCACAGATATAAGGCAGCTGACATTTTTAAACCAGACAAAAATATTCATTAAGTTTTAAGTTAGCTATTAATGTTTAGTTAGCTTTAACTGTCAACTTGACAAATACCCAGGTGTCAGTTCTAGCCAACTACTCCGATCCGTGCTTGAAAAAAGAAGTGTCTACTGAGAAATGGCAGGTAGAAAATTAAAGACACTAAGGAAATTACAGAGACACTCCTGAGTTTGGAGGGCATTCCAGTGAATATTGGATACACCCCAAATTTATTTTTCAAAGCCCTTCAATACCCCAAGCCATAGGGGAGTGCAAAAGACTTCTTTTCCATGATAGAGAGAACACTAAAAACATCTAATAGCTTAAACATCGTGTTATTAGGTCTTAAGGAGCAAAACATCCAGCAGTCATACCCTGAGCCAAATATCTTTTTTTCTAAGGAAGTCAAACAGCAACTACACTATTGGCCAAAACAAGCTTGAACTCTGTAACCTTAAGTAAAATGGAAAAAAGACACAAGACTGAGTCACTATGGGTATCCACATCCAAACAACCTGGGAAGAGGGAACTTAATTAGGAATTACCTTCATCAGTTGGCCTATGGACATGTCTCTGGGGAATTTTACTTCATTGCTAAATGATGGAGGAGAACCAAGTCTACTGTATATGTTGCCATCATTTTGCAAGTAGACCTGGAAAGTATAAATACCTAAGGAAGCGAGTAAGCAGCATTCCTCCATGTTTCCTGCCTATAGCTTCCTGCCTTGAGTTTCCTGAATGATGGATTATAAACTGTAATCCAAATAAATATGTCTCTCTTCCAGGTTGTTTCTGATAAGTATTTTTATGACAGCAACAAAATGAAAGGCAAAGCACCTGTAAGTAACAAATTAAGATAACATGAAAATGCATTATTTTCCCTATCACAGAAAATCAAGCTATTTGCTATAAAAAAGGAATTAATAGGAGTGGGGGTAGTAAATTATGAACGAATAGAAATCACAATATTAAGCCAAAGAAAAGTCAGTCAAAACATCTAGTCATTTTCAATCTTCAACTGAGTATGAACTGATATTTTAAGGGCCCTGAAAATGTTAGTCAGCTCTCCAGCTGCAGTCACAGTAATCTAATACTTTTCTCTTTCAGCCCTCTAGTGGACACAATGCTGAATGGAAAATTCCACAAAAGCTCCCTGGAAAAAGCCCAGGCCAAAATTGGAACTGGAATGTCTTCTATGTATGCATATGAGAATTCCATATGCCTCATAATTTATCATTTTGATAATCTTTTAGGATAAATAATAATATTCTCACTTGAATATCAACTACTAACTCCAATGCACAGAAATAATATCAAAATCAAACCACTTCACAGCAAAGACACATTTAACAGAGTATTCCTCAAGCTAAACCATTAACTTTATAGCCAGCATTCAAGAAGGAATAGATTTTATTTTTCTTTACTTGTCACAGTTTTTGTTTTGTTCCTGTTTGTTTAGTTTTTGGTTTTATTTGTTTGGTTGTTTTTGCTGTTGTTAAATTGTTGTGTGAGTTTTTCCTTTACCTCCATTTATGTCTGTATTGCATGTGCATGGCCGGTAATAATGGAGACCATAAATGATTGTCAATTGCTCTGGAGCCCTGAAACTTGAAGATGCAGACAGCTGTGAACCATCAAGTGGGTGCCAAGAACTGAAACTGGAAAATGAACCTGTGTTCTTAATCATTAAGCAATCTCTCAGGACCTTACTTTTTTTTTCTCTTTACATTTTTAATGAAAATTCATACAATATATTCTGATCACAATTTCCCCTCCTAAAACTCCTCCCAGATGCTCGACTCCTTCATAACCTTCTGCGCTCTCTCTCTCTCTCTCTCTCTCTCTCTCTCTCTCTCTCTCTCTCTCTCTCTCTCTCTCTCTCTCTCTCTCTCTCTCTCCAGGCAAATAAACCAAATAAGAATTTAAAAATTTTAAGAACAGCAAAAAGCACATAAATGCCAACAAAAATCATAAAATCAGAAACCATAATATATAATCAAAATACGAGAAAAAATGCCCACACAAAGCAATATGAGGCAAAACAAATTAACAAAACCTTCATTAAGTTTGTTTTGTGTTTGGCATGGGGCTTACCCTTAAGTGTATATCCAGTGAGACTCGATTGGAGAAAACTGACTTTTTTTCCTTTGTAGTCAATGGGAGGTAACAACTTTTATACAGATATAAGATCATGACCATTTTCTGTACTGGGCGGCCTTGCTGATGATTCTTTAAGGCTCCCTCCCAAACCCCTAACCCATACCTGGCATGCCCCTGAAAGTGCACAGACTAGGTCCTCACCCTGGTGGTTGTTTGGGATCCCCATGACTTTGACCCCCCTTACCAGGCCTCTGCTAGAGGGGAGTCTGAGACCAATTCCGGTGGAATTCACACCCCCCTTCCATGGGAACTCGCTGGATTGGCTGGGATCTCGCTACCCCTGTGTCCTGTCCCCATCAAGAGGGCTCCTGGGGCTCTGATACACACCCACAAAGAACCTGCCCTCCCCCTACCCTGTGCCCTACCCTGTCCACTGTCCCAAATTTCTGGTTGAGCACTAGGCCAGAGAATGGAGCCAACAATTCTTCCACCTTCAGGGAACTTCCTGGAGCTGTTCTGAGCACACTAGACCTGCTGGGGCCACCAAGAATCCACATTTTCCTGTTCTCGGACCCCCACTGTCTGTATCTACTGGAGTTCTGGCCCCTCCCAGAGATCCACCTATCCGCTCAGGCGACTCTGTGTCCCTGCAGGCTAGATTCTTGACCTCCCATTGCAGACCCTCTGCTAAAGAAGCCTTAGCTGGAAAATGCCAGGAGCAGCTAGATCCACCTATCTGTGCAGAAACATACTGGGTCTCAGACTAGTCTTTGACACCCACTGCCAGGACTCTGCAGAGAGAGAACATGCAAATTAACAAAATCAGAAACAAAAAGGGGAACATAGCAATGAACACTGAGACAATTTTCAGGTCATACTTTGAAAACCTGTAGTCCACAAAATTTGAAAATTCAAAGGAAATGGACAAATTTCTGGATAACTATCACTTGCCACAATTAAATCCAAAACAGACAAACAACTTAAATAGACCTATAACCCCTAACAAAATAGAAGCAGTCATCCAAAGCCTTCCAACCAAAAAAAAAAAAAAAAAAAAAAAAAGCCGAGGGCCAGATGGCTTCAGTGTAGAATTATACCAATAATTGAAGGAAGAGCAAATATCAATACTCCTCAAATTGTTCCACACAATAGAAACAGAAGCTTCATTACCAAACTCTTTTTATGAGGCCACAATCACCTTGCTACTCAAGCCACACAAAGACACAAATAAGAAAGAAAACTACAGACCAATATCCCCGATGAACCTCAATGCAAAAATACTCAATAAAATACTGGCAAACTGAATCCATGAGTACTCAGAGAAATCATCCACATGACCAAGTAAGCTTCATCTCTGGTTTGCAGGAAAGTTTAGAATACAAAAATCTATCAACGTGATCTACCATATATACCATATAAACAAACTGAAAAACACATGATCATCTCCCTAGCTGCTGAAAAGCCTTTGACAAAATTCAACACTCTTTCATGATAAAGGTCTTGGAGAGAGCAGGGATAAAAGGAATATACTTAAACATAATAAGAGCAATATACAGTAAACCAAAAGCCAGCATCAAACTGAATGGAGAGAAGCTTAAGGTGATTCTGCTGAATTCAGTAACAAGATAAGGCTGCCCTCTCTCTCCATATCTCTTTCAAAATTGTCCTTGAAGTTCTAGCTAAAGCAAGAAGACAACAAAAAGAAATCAAGCGGATACAAATTGGAAAGAAAGAAGTCAAACTGTCTCTATTTGAATATGATATGATAGTTTACATAAGCAACCCAATAAACTCTACCAGGGAACTCCTACAGCTGATAAACGCCTTCAGAAAACTAGCAGGATACAAGATAAACTCACAAAAAATCAGTAGCCCCGCTTTATTCAGACAACAAAAGGGCTGAGAAAGAAATCAGAGAAACATCACCCTTTACAATAGCCAAAATCAACATAAAATATCTTGGGGTAATGCTTGCCAAACAAGTGAAAGACCTATATAACAAGAACTTTGTGTCTTTAGAGAAAGAAACTAAAGAAGATATAGAGAAATGGAAAGATCTCCCATGATCTTGGATAGGTAGGATAAACATAGTAAAATGGCAATTTTGGCAAAAGCAATCTACATAATCACTGCAATCCCCATTAAAATCCAAGCACAATTCTTCACTGACCTTGAAAGGATAATAATCAACAAAAGATACAGACTAGCCAAAACAGCCATGTACAATAAAGGAACTTGAGGAGGCATCACCATCCCTGACATTAAGCTCTAGTACAGAGCTATAGCCCTGAAAACAGCCTGGTATTGGCACAAAAATAGACAAGTAGACCAATGGAATTGAATCAAAAATCCTGATATTAACCAACACACATACTAACACCTGGTTTTTGACAAAATAGCTAAAAGTATCCAATGGGAAGAGGAAGGTATCTTCAACAAATGATGCTGACACAACTGGATGATGGTGTGTAGAAGACTGCAAACAGGCCCATGTCTATTGACATGCACAAAACTCAAGTCCAAATGGATCAAAGAACTCAACATAAATCCAGCCATACTAAACCTCTTAGAAGAGAAAGTGTGAGGTACTCGTGAACAAATTGGTATAGGAGACCACTTCCTGAACATAACTCCAGTAGCACAGACATTGAGATCGACAACTAATAAGTGGGACTTCCTCAAACTTAGAAGCTTCTGTATGGCAAAGGATACAGTTGACAAGACCTAAAGGCAGCCCTCTAACTGGGAAAAGATTTTCACCAATCCTACATCTGGCAAAGGGTTAATCTCCAAAATATACAAAGGACTCAAGAAACTAGTCAACAAAACACCAAATAACCCTATTAAAAAATGGGGAGATGCAAATCAAAACAACTTTGAGATACCATCTTACTCCTGCCAGAATGGCTAAAATTAGAAACACCAATGACAAGTTATGTTTGGGAGGATATGGAGAATGGGGAACACTCCTCCACTGCTGGAGGGAGTACAAACTTATAAGCCATTTAGGAGAACACTACAGCAGTTTCTCAGGAAAATGGGAATCCATCTACCACAGGACCTGGCAATCCCCATCTTAGGCATATACCCAAATGAATTATCCACATCTATGCAACACAGACATTTGCTCAAGTATGTTTATAGCAGCACTATTTGTAATAGCAAGAAACTGAAAACAACCAAGGTGCCCCTCAACTGAAGAATGGATAAAGAAGATGTGGCACATCTACACAGTGGTATACTCCTTTGTGGAAAAAGACAATGGAATCTTGAAATTCGCAGGCAAGGGGATAGAACTTGAAGAAACCATCCTGAATGAGGTAACCCAGTCACAAAAAGAGGAACATGGTATGTACTTGCTCATATATGGATTTTAGACCTAAAGCAAAGGATTACCAGCCTATAATTCACACCGCCAAAGGAACAAGGATACAAGTCGGATTCTAAGAGTTTCATATAAGGTCCTTATTGAGTCTCAGGTTCTTCCTATATAATAACCTAGGCAGTCTCAAACTTGATATCACTCTACCTCAGTACCCTAAAATGCTTAGACTATAGCTTTGCACCATTGTAACCATCTAATTTTATAGATTTGTATTATGTTTTTCCAACTTCAAAAAATATTGAATAGAGTTGAGCTGGTGTGAATGGGTAGAACTTAATGGACTCTCTACCAAAATGGAGATATCAATCAATGAGCTAGAAAAGAGGAACCTCCCTAGTCTGAGCTTGAAACAGACACAAAGCCTGTTCAAAGTGGAGAGATAACTTTCTAAGGTTGATATTGAAATGGGTCTGAATTCTTGTGGACCTTCTCACTATCCCATTCTGATATAAGCCTTAAGAAGTCATCTTTTCTCTTTGAAGGAGAGCAAAGCTTTGCTGTTTTTCTTTTTCTTTTTTTGTATTTTAAAGGGTTTTTTTTCTTTATTTCCCTTGCTTTTTCACTGGTATCAAAAGGAACCTCCTCCATAAAAATCAAGGCTATAAATTGAGTTCAAAGTTCCAGAAAGCCAGATATTTCAAAATTACAAAAGAAAAGCAGCTGGCCCTCATCCCAGACACTGAGTAGTTATAGAAATAGACAACAGATCCCATAGTATCAACACAGCTTTTTGCTGAAAAAAAAATCTTCTCCCTATCCTTAGCTCAAAAATCATTAAAGAATGTAATCTGCATTGACTTGGTTGACAGTCATTGAGTGGCTGGACCATATATCCTGGCCACCCTGCAGTCAGAGCTTTAGGCATCACCTCTTTGACATTAAACATGGCCTTCTCTACCTGGCAAAGACATCTAAATTCTTGTTTATGCTTGTTACAAACTAAATTCTTATATAAACATATGTAATGTTGCTGATATCCAGGAAGGGCTTGGGGGTGAGGAAGCTTTTACATATTGGTACCTCTAGTCTATCTATTCCCCATCTTGTGTTATCCATCCTCTTTCACCTTCCAAGAGCCACCACACCCTCTATGCTCAGTAAATCTAAGCAACACTTAGATCTCACTCCACCTCGTGATATCTAACAGTCTTATTGTCATGAAGCAGTGCGTGTGTTTTGTCTTAACTTCTTATTGGCTGAAATGGTAAGCTGTTTCTTTCTCTTATCCTCTAACCTGACCTGTAGCACCTGAGAGGGCCATTTTGCCATTTCAGAAGCTAAACTCAATACTAGTCATTCTCCCACTTAGTAGTCAAGTAGTAAAAGGGGTGCCATTAATTCCCAGTGGAACCATGGAACTTCAACTCCATTTGGTTCCAGGCTCTAGGATCCTTTAGTCTTCTTGACCATTCCCTCAGGGATGCCTGAGAAACTCTCAGGAACTTCATTCCAGTGAAACTTCTATCTCTGTAGCATGCTACAGAGCAGAAACATACATAGTCCCACTAGTCCCAAAGGCAGTCTTTTGACTACTTTATTAGAAGATTTCAAACAAGTGGGGATTCGAGTTAAATCTTGATCTGTCCCCAGTATGCCCTCAACAACCAACCTGCTGACCTAAATTTGACATGTTCTAACCTCTATTCCATTGTTACCTTGTCTCTTCATACCAAGCACTGCTACCACAACCTCCAAATCTAATCCCACAGTCTCTCTCAGATCCCAGTCCAACAGATTTAGTCTCCTCCCTATGAATCTTTGCTAAGGGCTTCCACCCCCTGGGAGCCTCTAAATCATTTCCCAGGGAGCACCTGGGATAGCATAGCCTCCAACCATGTCATTGAACAACATCTATACTTCATTGCCTTTCACCTCGTCTACCTGCCCCAACTTTCTCTATTATTAGCCGCACTGGCCCCAAGAGAATTAAAGTTTAACTCAAAAGATCATCTTAACTGTCCTAATCTAAATGGCTGCTATCTGCTCTTGGAGGCCTGTTTTTCTCTCTATTTAGTCATTGTTATGCTTGCAGATAATGGGCCTTTCCATATTCTTAATTAATTTCAATGTCAGTGAGCATACACAATTTAATTACAGATACAAAATTTCAAAAAACTGGTTACCTCAAATCCAGCCAGAAAAGGTACAGGCATTAATAAAGACACATAATAACTGTCAAAATCTTTCTGCTTGATCATTTATGCTGACAGCTACGCACCCATGATCTTCTCAACTTACAGATACCAGAGGGTTACTCTTGAAAATCAAGTGCTCAATCTCTTCCTATATTGTAAAAATACTGCATTTTGGATATAAAAGTGGCAAACAGTTACATGATGTTAAAAGAAAAAAGCTAGCTCTGGAAATGGTATTTGATCTGTCCACTTCAGACCCCAAAATGCTCATCTCAAAGTTTCCTCACATATACAAATTATTATCCTATACATAAAATTCAGAATCCATTTCTTTTACTAAGATTACGCTATACACTATTTCTTAAATTTAATAATTGTCATCTACATTCCTCGCAGTTGAATTCTGGGTTTTGATTTTGCCTAATGTAGGCAATTAAAGCTGTATGACTTAATCTGGAAATATTTGTTGGCATATACTAATTTTATGTATTAATGTGTTGTAATATCATATTTTTATACATATAAATGATGTTTTCAACTGTATATGCCCAATTACACTTTCTTCTATCCCTGGAATTACTAATATATTGGTTCCTCTACCTGTCCTCAGCTTTCATTTTCATATGTATGTAGCTCAATTTCATAGAGTTGTTCATAGAAGTGTGGGTGCAATTTCTTTATAGGAGCATGCATACCTTATTAATAAAATACCACCATAGAAAATGTCTCCTCTCTGTCACTAACCAGTAATCTTTGTATAAATTCTCAGGGAGAGGTAGAGCCATTATATGACAGAATATTGACTGAACCCATCTTGTAGGTATTTCATGCAGGAAGTCACAGCTTTTCTGAGTTCAAGATCATGATGGCCATGTCATGGCTGCAATTCAGTGCTCCTCACCATTCTATTGGGTCTAATGTTCTTTCTGTCACCCCTTCCACGATGTTCCTAGAGCCTTGGACTTGGTGATACATATGTTCCATTTAAGAATGGGCTTTCAAATGCCTTGTATTCTCTGTACTTTAGTCAGTTATAAATCTCTACAGTCACCACTAACCAAAGCTGCCAGTAGCACTCTTCGATGTGTACAATCATAGTTACTGGGATGGCAATTTAATATGTACATCATCTTTAAATAGCAAAACATTAGTGATACCTTTCTTTCTATGGCCTATGATCTACCACAAACTTTTGGGGCACATTTCTAGTACAAAATGTAAAGAACTGTCCATTGTGTAAGGAGTATCAAGTGCAACCAGGAAAGTGTAGAAGAGCTTTGTAAAAGGCTCTCTATTAATTAGTCAGTGGGCTTGTCTTATCTGGCCAGTCAGTATTGTTGCTCAATAACCAAACACAGTAACATCACTGATGCCAATTTTTCTTCAGCGTGAAAGGTGCCTTCTATTACTGTGGGAGTTAAAGAACATGAAGGAAGATCATAGGTCAGTTCCAGATTGATTTCTCTGGGTCCTGTGTTTGGTCCTACGATTAAGTGGCATCTTCAGAAACAGGGTTGCTTACCAATGAATTCTGATGAGCAAACAACTGGTAAATACATTATTTATATTATCTTAATGACCATAGGAGAACACAGAGAGATAACCCACATTTGGTACTGATAATCTCATGAGGACTCTCAATTTCCAGTGCTACATAGGCAGGAAGGACTGTGCTATACATACAATATCCATATTCATACCTACTTTATTCACTCTTGCCTGATATAAACAGTGTAGACCTTCATGAATAGATGACTGAGTAATAAAAATATGGTATCTAAACACAATTGAATTTTGTTCAGCAGTAAGGTGAAATGCAAATCTGAAATTTTCAGAGAAATGGGAAAATGAGAAAACATAATGAGTGATGTAACCCAGATTCAGAAAGAAAAATGTCACATGTTGTTACTCTTATGTGAATCTTAGCATTGGCTGGTTTAGATTTGTGTGCTTATTATGGAACATAAAATACATATAAAAAAGGTCAAATAGTCAATGAAACAAAGGATTTTTTGAAAATTGAAAACAAAAAGTTTATGTTATAAGTGTTCTACGGCTTCCAGTAGGGAAGGATCCTCTTTGAGATATTATGTAGATTATGTTAGCTTCTGGGGAAGCCTGACAAGAACTAACATGATTAGGTTAATTTAGGTGGGATAACCCACTATAAAAGAAAGAGGCACTCTCCCATAGGCTTATTCATTATACCACATGTAATAGATGAAGCTAGATGAGCACCAGTATTCTCATCTATTTTTTCATTCTGATTGTGGATGCAATGTGACCAGCTGCTTCAAGCTCCAGCTATCTTTCCTTCCATGATGAACTTCAATATTTAAAGTATGCAGTGAGCTAAAATGCACTCTTCCCCATTCAAGTTTTCTTTTGTCTGGGTATTATCATAACAATAGGAAGTGTAAATAAAACAAAAACTTGGTACAAAGTTTTTGTAAACTTGTGGTTTTTACTGTCTCTGACACTGACTTGAGAGAGGAATGTTAAACACTGTGGTGCTTTGGAAAAGAAAAGCCCTTTAATACAGTAAGCAAAATTTAACAGGTCATTCTGGTGGGAGCTTGAGAAATGATGATAGTGCATGATTAGCTCAGTTTTCAAAGGGTTACAAGGACTCTTATCGGTAACTGAGTTAGGAGATATTCATGTGTTATGTGATTCAAACTTCTGGCTTCATTGTGAATGTTTACTGAGAATTTCAATGAGTAATGAACTTTTTTTTTCAGTAAATGAAATCACAAGATCAGATATCTGTTACACCATGTCATAGCTACTACTTCACTGTCACCCAGGTCTATAGAAAAGGAGAAAAAAGGAGTAGAGAGATGAGAAAAAGGTAAAGTTTACTGGGGAAAGCTATATGAACAAGTTGAAGTTTCAGATCACTTGTTAAAGCAAATGCAGATGGCAAACTTCTTGAAAATTGAGAGGTTTGCACCAGAAGAGTGTGAAGACTAAGGAGGACCCTCAGATAAACCAAAGCCACATCCCAACGCTCAATGACTGTAGCTTCTCCATACTCCAAAGTGATACTGAAAGGGATGCTAAAGGCAATGAAAGAGAAAGATGAACTAGAGAGATCTGCAAGCACCATTACTTTTAATGTTTTAAAAACACTGTAGAAAAATGAGTTGTGGGAGGCAGAGGCAGGTGGATCTCTGTGAGTTAGACAAGCCTGGTCTAAGAGCTACTTCCGGGACAGCCTCCAAAACCACAGAGAAACCCTGTCTCGAAAAGCCAAATAATAACGAAATAAATAAATAAATATAAAGAAAAAGAAAAAAGAAAAATGAGGTGTATATGCATCTACTTCACAGATTTAATTTTGAGATTTTTCTTTTATTATACCAAAACACACACACTTCAAATCCTCTCAAATACATTTGATTCAATTTTGGTAAATAATATAAATCATGCTATATATTCATTTGCTATAGATTTTCTAATTGGGCGGGTTTTAGTAAGAATATTTCCTAGTATGAGAGAATGCATGTATAAGGCAGGGTTCTCTCTAGATTTTTTTATGTATAAGTTATTATACATAAAAGGGATTTATTAGGCTGTTGCATATCTAACCCAACAATGGTTGGCTATGAAAGGAATGTCCAAGAATCCAGTAGTTGCTCAGTCAGTCCACAAGGCTGGATGTCCTAGTTCAAGGCTGGATGTCCTAGCTGGTCTTCAGTATCTCTGGGATGTACAAGAAGTCAACTCTAATGCCACTGAAGGAATGGACTTCCTAGCAATGTAAGAGCAAGCAGGCAGAGCAAAAGCTTCCTTCTTCCACATTCTTACATAGTTCTGGCAAAAGCTGTGGCTCAGATTAGAAATTGGTTTTCCCAATTCAAGAGATCTAGATTCAAGGACTGTCTACCTACCTCAAAGACCTAGAATAGAAGTGGCTCCTTCCTACTTCAAATTAAGGAAAAAAAATCTTCCACAGGTGTGCCTTTCATGTTTGGGTTACATATGTATTCAAGTTGACAACCAAGAAAAGCCTTTGCAATGCATTACATTGATATTGTTAGGTTTCAAACCTGGGACAAATAGCTGGCCTCCAGGTTCTCCCTGTATCCCTCAGGCCCTGTCTATTACAGGATCCTCCTGGCTGGTACATCCCACCCGTTTTTTGATCCTTTTCAGCTCAAGGGGTAGGGCTACCCTTTCCCATCTGACTTCTTATAAAATCTAGCCATTTTGGTTACCCATTCTATTTGTTCCTTTCCCATCCTGGCTGCTGCATCCAGTTTCCCTCTCTCTCCTCTCTATTCTCCCCTATCTCCTCACATGGCATAGCTCAGTCTGGTCATGTTTACTCTGGACTCTGACTGTATCCCTTTGTCTTACAATAAACCTTCTCCATCATACCTAGGAGCAGTCATCTTTCCTTTTAATTTCTTCTTATTCAGGTATCATTTATAATGTTCTCATCTGTGTCAAATATCTCTATTTGCTTTTTTCCCCTATTGGTTAACTTAAAGCTTTGAAAATATTATTTTCATGTTCAGAATACCAAATTTTGTGACATTAATCTTTCACAATGGTGTTTTAATTCAGATTAATTGCTTATTCCTTTTTTGTGCTTACCTTTTAATTGACTTGTTCTTGATTGCTAACAACACATAAACATGATGAATGAATTTAAATGAATCTAAAATGCTTTCAAATATAGAAATCTGTAGCATCAAACTTTCTTATTCAAGTAGACTGCAGTTACAATTTTGTTTGACTAAATAAACTGTCATCTAAAATAATCTTGTTTGTGCCTTTATCAATATGCTACATTCATGAAACAAAGATTCATATTTTCACATGCCAGTAATGCAAAATATGGTTCTCAGTGACTCTATCACTTAACAATTGTAATCAAAATAAAAGAAAGAGCCTTTGTGTTTAGTTGGAAGAATATTCTAACCCTGAAACTTCAGACTATGTAATCGAACTAACCTGTGAAATTCTATTTGAATAGCATACAGAATGGATTTTATAGACATCAAAAGAATTCTATGCACTCAGAAAATAAGACTAAGGGCACAGCACAGTATCTATCATAGGGCCCCTGTCAACCTTTGAGGACTATTGTAATAGGAATTTTGAATCTCCACCCCCAAACCCAGCAAAAGAAACAAACAAATCTTCACCACTGTAGCTATCTTGTATTTTACAAGCCAGGCCATTTTTGTCCCAAAGTAAAGGAAACTCCATTGCATCAAAAAAATGTCAAAACCAGACCCAGAAGTCTTGCTCCAATTGCTGGATCAGCTTGAGTGAGAGTTCCATGATCTCAATGAGGGAGATTATAGCACTCTCACAGTTGGAAGCAGTCATCAAAAAGATAAGAACTCTTAACTCTTGTGTTCCCAGAGTGAATGGGAATCATGTCACTCTGGGGGAAATTAGACAAGAAGATCGGGGCAGATGTATGTAACTACAAATCATAATTAATTCAAGGACTCAGAAAATAAGAAAGATTCAGGCTGTCCTGAATCAACTTAAGGATTGTACAAGTCCTCTGCAACAAACAGAAAATACAGTCACCAGAGAAAATCAGCCTGAGAAATATCCACCATTTTCACAGAACTTTGTCCTATCTTTTATAAAGAAAAGCCTCAGATCTGGAGATGAGATGGTTAGGATTTCCCTTTCCCTAATTCCCACCCCCACCCACTCATCACCACAGTTCCAGTGGTAATCTACATGCTTTCCATAAACTAATGCCTAAAATCCATTTATTTGCCAAAGGGATTGGTTTGAAGCAGTTCAATGATACATTTTGTATAAACTTGAATAGATTACTATCCCCGGCTATTTGCCTGAACGCCAGTAAACAAATTGAGATACAGGTATTTTTCAGTTGTAATTAATGTTTTAGTGAATACACTAACTAAAACAGGTAAACTTCTTGTAATGTTAAAGAGACTCATTTAATCAACTGAAGGCCATATGGGTATAAAGTTTCAGGGGTACTGAGGAAGCAGTGTGGTCAAGCATGCCATACAGAAACATTTGTTAATGTTCTAACCTGCTAGGGGTATCTGGCCTGTGGTCACATTTTGAACAGACCAGAATATAGCTTGAGAAATAGTTCCTTAAATCAAAGCTATTTTTCTTCACTCTCAGCACATATGCCAGTTCTCATTTTATTTAATTTTTACAAGAGTTGGGAGATACTGGCAAAAAGCTAGGCATTTTCATTGAATAATGAATTCATACTTGAGATTTTCCATGGTATCCAGGTGTAGGTTCTGGTCAAGAACCCAGGCATGCAAGGCAGGTACCATTAGTTGCTAATGATGGAGCTACTCCTTAATATCTTTAGATATGCAGTGGAAATGGAGTGTTAACCACATAGGGTCATTTAGAACACTGAATGAGTTAATAAAATATAATAGGGTCATTTAGAACACTGAATGAGTTAATAAAATATACTCAACATTCAGAAAAGTGTAAGTCTCAGACTAAATGCTCAGTAAACCAGGCAATAATGATGATAATGAAGCCCATTCTGATTATGCTGACATACAAGGAAGGCAAGAAATCAGATTAAGATCCTTGTTTCTCAAAACTCTGTATCATAGTAAGAAAGGAATGACATTTATCAACATCTGGACTTTTCAGTTACGTGTACTTTTAATGTTTTCACTACTTCAACCTACTGCAGTTGATGGCTTGATATTTCCACACAGAATGCTGAATTCTTCTTCTGTCATTAACAGATCAGACATTTCTTTTGTTGGATGCTCACACAAAATACCTATGACTGTTTCCATTTTATTAAAAAAAAATACAGGGCTAACCTATCTATTTTTATAAGGGTGACAACTTCCAATGCATATAGTTCTTGTTTCTGTGAAAATTTCTCTATGAACACTAAGAAAATTTTTAAAGGTGATTACCCTTGAATAAAAGTTAACCAAATTAATTCTTGGAAGGCTGTGAACAGATTTTTAACTAAAGTAGAATTAAGAATTACCTAAAATATTAATGATTATATAATTATGGGAAGTACAAATCATAAAGACAAAACTCTCAATTCACTAAGGGAATAAAAATGCAAATATTGTGAAAATGTGAGTAACACCAGTATGTTGCACCAATGGAAATTTTACTAAACTGCTGATGTGCGTATCAATTGAGGAGAGCATACACTGTATAAGACAATGTGTAATACTTGCCATCCTCATGTAAAACAGACAATGTCCATACCTCATACAGTAGTGAAGTGATACTACTACTAAATATCCCTAGAGAAACTCATAGGTATGTGCTTTGAAAGGCATGTACCAGAATGAGCAGTGAGGTATTTTTGGTAATAAATAACCAATCCATATGTGGACAACACAGTACAAAGAGAAAATATGGTATAATTAATACATTAAAAGGGCAACTGAAGTGCATGAACTATAATTAAATCAGATATGGCTATGATAGTAATACTTCTAGAAGTTATAATATTGAAGAAGAAGAAACACCACTTTTGGAATAACTGCAAAATTCAAATTGTAGAGAATTTAGAAAATTAAATAATTATAATTTACTTAGGGCTGTAGGCAGAAATGAAATGAATTTGAGTGAAAAACAAAATCTGAGTAGAATTTATTGGACGAAAGAGACTGTTATTTAGGAGAAGTATAAGAGTTAATGGATACTAACCACATAAGGTTATTTAGAATATTGAATCTATTAATAGAAATTCAATACTTAGAATAATGGATGGCTTATACTAAATGCTCAATAAATCAGGTGGATATGATTTAGAAACCCAGTCTGAGGATAAAGTTGATAATCTAATAGAAGTTATGTGGATGTATATTCCTTTCTCTACAGTATATATTTTTGGGTAAATGCAATATGCAGTATTTTTGCAACAAAACAAAGTAACATAAAATTTAGTACGTTAACCACTTTAAAGTGTATGTGCCTGTTACATCAAATACATTGACACTGTATCTACTGTTATCCATCTAGAAAAAAAATTCCTGTTAAACTTGTATTTTGGTTCATAGTCAAGATATTACCGCCAAGCCCAATTCTATGAAACTTTTGTTATATATTTTCTTTTACATTTTAAAGGTTTAGAACTGAGTTTTCCTTCTTTTGCTCTACAATACTTTTAACAGAAGGAAAATAAATTATATACATCCAGTCGGAATTTACCATATTTACCAAGAAGATTGGAGAGAAACTGATATTCTAAGTCCACACAGTTGAAGGCAATAGAAGCTAAAAGCCCAATCCCAAAAGTATACTGCAGTTGACAAATGTTAAAGGCCTTCACTGGATGAGACACTGATATCCAGTTTGGATCACCCCCTTACTGGTTCCTGCCCACCTACATTTCGAAACTGGTTCCTCCTTTTTCCCTGCCCACAAGGACTTACCTTTGAAACTCAGAAGAACAGGTGTGAGTTTTATACAGTGCTAGCAGCAAAAAGCTAGCACTTTACTCTCACTCCGGGTTGCTATGGTTTTCAGTCTAGCCAGGGGCTTTCTCTCCGGCTTCTCACAGGAAGCAGCTCTGCCCCGTGCTCTGTTCTGATTGGCTGCTCGGAACTCCATGTTAGTTTATGGTCCAAGATTGACTCTGATTGGCTGTTAGGAATAATCGTCCAACTTCGGCTCTGATTGGCTGTTAGGAATAATCATCCAAGCACTGCTCTGATTGACTGGCATACTTGGACCACTTCCTTACAAAAGCCAAACCCTGGTAGTGTATAAAGTAGGATTCTGGTGATCTAACAGGGGCGATTTTTTATCTTTGGAGCAGTTCAAGAGTCCACAGGTTCCAGGATCAAGCTGAGAATTTGAAAGAGATGGCGGGAGGCAGAACCACAACCTGAAGTGTAACAGTATGTGGACAAGCCACTTAATAGCCTAAAGCCAAATTCCCAACACTTCTTAGGGATCTTGCAATCTTGAGTATCACTTCCTAAAGGAGAGAGCATTACTTGCCCTGTTTGCAATAATAAACCCCATAGCAGTCATTTCTCTGACTGGGAACTGCTTGGGTAGGACTTGGGCCATCCTGAATGCTTACAAGAGTTTCAGGGTGGGTCAAGCATACTGTTTATTGCAAACACGGCCATCCATAACCGTCAAGGTGGCAGAGCTATTAGACAGTGACTTACTGGCAATGTCTGGAGTTAATACAAGAATAAGACCTGACAGTCACAAGGTGAGGGAGAATTACCGCTGGAGAAGTGTCTGTGTCTGATGGTGGGGGTGGGGTGTGGTCTGTAGATGCAATAAGGGTGGAGGGTTGGAGCAGAAAACAATGGGTTAGTAAATCCAGACTAGACTTCTCCCTTTAGTGAAGAAGGTCTTCAGAAT
The DNA here is from genome assembly GCA_030556225.1 of Cricetiscus sungorus. NCBI lineage: Eukaryota > Metazoa > Chordata > Mammalia > Rodentia > Cricetidae > Cricetiscus > Cricetiscus sungorus. The sequence continues at coordinate 47,512,183 of JANBXA010000726.1, read as the reverse complement.
ATACACCAACATTTCACATCAGCTGAGCAGCTGAAAGAGTTAAATTTCATCTACTCTGTTAGTCATTGTTTCATGGATTTTTTCTCTTGTTTTGTTTCGTTTTTGAGACTTATGAGTAAAGAGTTACAATAAGGGTTTTCATGTCCTGTGTCCTGTAAGCTCTATCTGGACTCCTAGATAAAGTAGGGAGAAAACTTCCTGCTTTTTTTTTTTTTTTTTTTTTTTTGTAGTGCTTGATTAGTGTGCAAACAGTCTTCCATTTGGCCTCAGGTTCTACATAAACCTGACTCTTTGTAACAAGCTTGTTATCATAGCACTTCAGAGGTAGAGATAAGAACTTTTTTTATTCCTGTTTATGTAGTGAGTTCTGGGCTGACCTGGGGCACAAAAAAATCCTTTCTCAACAGAAACAAAAACATCCAGGTAAACATTTTTATTAAGAAGTTAATTGTGATTTATTTTTGCTATTGTGTATACATTTCTTAGACTTTTCACAATCATTTGTTTTCTCAACTCCAGAATTCTCTCTAAAGTTACTATAAGATGAATATTTATTTTACCTTCTTCTTGGTTATTTTTTCCTGCTGCTGGTATTGGTTTTTAATTATTTGAAAAAGAGTAAAGTTAATATTTATTTTACCTTCCTTAGTTATTTTTCTCCCTGAAGCTAGTGTTTTTTCATTGTTTGAGAAAGGGTTTGACACTATAGCCCAATCTTCCCTGGGACTCACTGCATTTAGCCCAGGCTCAAACTCTCCTGAGGAGTTAACTACCAAGCCCAGCTTTCCTTGTATTTGAATATCAAAGCCTGAAAGCTAGTTAAAACAAAACAAAAAAAAAAAAAAAAAAAAAAAAGAAAAGAAAAAGAAAACGCAAAATCAATACCAAAAAACAAAACCTTGTGTCTGGCTTACTATATTACATGTTGAGAGTGTGACAGTTTGACAGTGTGGCGATGGGAAAAGAATCTCTGAATCTCTGAATGAATTGGAAAGTATTTCCCCCAGCCCTGGGAACTGAATTCAACCTCAGGCATGCTAGGAAAGTATTGTACCACTAGTGTGTATCCTTAGTCCAAGACCACTAGATTATACTTATGTTAGCTGAATTTTGAGAAATATTGCTCATTAAATTTCCAACTATTAAATCATGTATATACATATATTTTATATCAAATGTGGTGTATGTATATACTCACACAAATAGACAACCAAACAAAAAGATTATGAAAATACTGATTTTCAATCACTGTTTTTGGCTTTCAATTTCATTTTAACTTTTAACTCATGGGAATATAGATATTTTGCATTATAATACATTTAAGAGCACAAAACATAACACTGCTTCCTACCACAGGCAATATGTTTTGATATCTATCTGATCCCCATTTCTTTTAAGTCATTTTTGTCCTATTTTCAAGTGCTTGATGTTCATGATATACATTGATTTAATGGCAAACGGGGGAGGTGCATGGTCCTTTGAACAGCTCTGATGTGAATTACAAGTTGGAAACTCAAATGCTGAAAGTGGTTTGACAAGTGAGTGAGAGTACTTTGTGAGGAATATGATAAAGTAGAGAACTCTCAGACCCTGAAAAGGCAGAGCAGGGCTCTGCTTCTAGAACTTCTTTTCATACAAGAGATATACAAGCTACAATTTAAAAATTGTTTTTGGAAACATCTTCATTTAAAATAAAATATCTCATTAAAGGTGCTGGTTATTGAGCTTGAAGAACTGAGTTCCAATTGCAAGGACACATGTGGTAGAGGGATTTAATTTTGTTGAACACACACACACACACATACACACAATCAAGCATGCACAGACATGTACACACACACAGAGATGCTCGATCCAGTTAAAAATGTATAAAAAAAAATCTTAAAACGTTTGATCTCTTTCTACTTAAAGAAGTCTAGTCTCTCATGTAGTTTTGGTCCAGTTAAGATTAATTTTCTAATTACAGAAATAGAATCAGAAGCAAGTTATTTTTTCCCTATTTCCCCAAAATATTGACGTATAGTCCTCATGTCTTCTTTTCACCAAATGGAAAAAGAAGTGATGTTTCTAGTAATGAGGTGCAGTGGATGTTCACTCTCAGCCCCCAAAGACTTTCAGTTTTTGCAAAAGAATACAGTTCTCAAGAAACTAGGTTTACCTTTGTGTGCTCAGAGAGAGCAGAGTAGCTCCCTCAACATCAGCTCTGGGTTCAAGGCTGTTCTTCAGAAATTGACATGCAGATATTTCCCTTTAACAATTCTCATGTTTCTATAATTGGAGTAGTTTTCTAGAATGAGGGAGTTTTGAAATCTAGAGGAAAACCCAAGGTGTTAGCTGAGTTAGTTTCTTCTTTATTTGAATATGGATCATGTGTCTCTCTCTATGTGTATATAGATTCATGGATAGACACATGTAATACTTAACTGAATGTGTTAATTCAGGAGACAAGTCTTCTTCTCCAATTTGATCAATTCTGAGGTGATCCTTATAGCATATTTTTTTTTAAAGAAATATGTACTCTAGTATTCCAGAGTATCCCTATCCCTCTAGCTTTGGTCATTTTGCTCAGGAGTGTTTTGGGTATTGTATTTTCATACTTCCATATGAATTTTAGGATATATATTTATTTCTCTGAAGAATCTCTTGGCTGTTTTGATGGGAGTGGTACTGAATATGTATATTGCTTTTTGTAGGATGTTCATTTTTTACAATACTAGTTCTAATCCATTATCATGGGAGGTCTTCTCATCTTTCATTGTCTTCTTTAATATCATTCTTCAGATACTTGAAGACTTTGTCATGTAAGGATGGCCCCAACCAACAATCTAAGCAATAGTGCAGAGGCTACCTTAAATGCCCTTCCCTGATAATGAGATTGATGACTACCTTATATCCCATCCTGCAGCTTTCATCCAGTAGCAGATGGAAGCAGAATCAGATACCCACAGCTAAACACTGAGCTGAACTCCTGGAATTCAGTTGCAGAAAGGGAAGAGTAAGGAGCAAAGGAATCAAGTCCAGGCTGAAGAAACACACAGCTGACCTGAACAATCGGAAACTCATAGATGCCAGACTTAGAGCTGGGAAACAACCAGCATAGACCCAACTCAGACTTCTTGGTGTCAGTTAGGAGGCCTGGGTAATCTATGGGGCCTCTGGTAGTAGATTAGTGTTTGTCCCTAGTATAGGAATGGACATTGGTAGCCCATTCCACATAGAGGGATACTCTCTCAGCCTAGACACACAGGAGAGGGCCTAGCTCTTGCTCCAAATTATATTACAGACTTTGAAGATACCCCATGGAAGGATGCACTGAGGATCAGAAAGGGGATGGGATAGGGGTTGGTGGGGACCAGAAGAGGAGGAGAAGGGGAGGGAACTGGGATTGACATGTAGAACAAGCTTGTTTCTAATTTATATTTAATGAAAAGGAAAAAAAAAAAGACTTTGTTATAGAACTCTTTCACCCCTTTGCTTCAGTTTATTCCTTGATATTTTTTGAGAATATTTTGAATGTTGGTGTGTCCTTCTTCTCATTATCAGTATTTTTGTTACTGGTATATAGAAAATTGCCACTTTGATGAAAGCAATGATAATTTCTAGGAGATTTTTTGGGGGTTAGGTTTTGAAATCTCTTACACAAAATATCATTTGACTTTTGCTTTTCTTATTACAATCTCTTTAATTTCCTTCTCTTCCTGGGCAGTGGTGACACAGCCAGGCTCTGTTGGAACATGCCTTTAATCCCAGCACTAGGGAGGAAGAAGCAGGAGAATCTCTGTGAGTCAGTGGCCACCCTGTCTACAAAGTGAATTCCAGGAGAGTTGGGGCTGTTACACAGAGAAACGCTGTCTGGGGGGGGGGGAACAAACAAACAAAACAAACAAACAAAAAACAAAACAAAACCCAAAAACAAACAAACAAACAAAAACAAAGAAGAAAAAACCACACAAAACATCTTTCTCATATTTTATTGCTTTATTGCTCTATTTATCACTTCAAGCTCTATATCTTTGTGGGTTCCTGGGAATTTCCCTAGTGCCAGGTTTCTCATTAAGTGCATAGTGTCTCCCTTTATCAAGGCATCTCTCACCCTGCTTTCATTGTCTGTGCTTCCCCCAACTCGACCTTCCTGATCTCATGTTCTCCCCTTCTCTAACTCTCTTACCTCCCTCCCCCTCCCCAATGCTCCCAATTTACTTAGGAGATCTCTCTCAAGGATTTTTACCATAAGGCAATTCAGAGAATTTCAAAGGGCTTTTCTGAAACTATTGAGATGATCATGTGATGGTTTTGTCTTAAACTCAATTTATATGATTTATTTCATTTGTTTAGTGCCTTACCGTTGTAAGTGAAGCAAATGCAGGCAGGAGCCTTCAGAAGTCAGAAGAGGCCATCAGCACCACTGAACTTGAATTTGATTGTGGGTTGCTTTATGGGTGCTAGAAACGGAAACATATCATCCATAAAGCCAGTAAGTTTTATTCAGTATGGAGATTATTTCTCATTCCTTGATTTTTATTGTTTCTGGTCATATACTAGATCTGATTTGGTTTGTCCTTATTTTTCAAGATTCTTGAGTTGCATCTTTTAAAGTTATTTATATACTTTACAATTTTTAATAATTTAATTTTATTGGATTATGCATGTGAATATTTTATTACATGAATGTATGTCCACCATATGCATTCCAATGTCCATAGAGGCAAGAAGAGGATGTTAAATGCCCAAGTGAAGTTTCAATTGCCTGTGGACTGCCATGTGGGTGCTGGGTGTTTATCCTGCGTCTTTTTGAAGAGAAAACAGTGCCCTTACCTGCTGAGCCATTTTTCCAGTTCCTTGTTATGGTTTTGTAATGTCAGTGCTGAGAGCTATAAACTACCCTCTGTGGATTATTTTTAATGTGACCCTATGGTTGCATTGTAATGTTTTTTACTTTTCATTTAACTTCAGGGATTTATTTATATTTGTTCTTGATTTCTTCTTTGACACACACAACCATTAGTAATGTGTTTAATCTCCATGACTTTGTGTACTCAGTAGAGTTATTTTTTTCCTGCTTTTGATTTGAAGATTTTTTTTGCATTGTGGTCAGACAGGTTGCAAAGAGTTTTTTTTTTTTTTTCATTTTTTCTAGATTTATTTTGTGTCCCTGTATGTGGTATATTTTAGAGAAACTTCCATGATCTGCTGAATAGAATGTACATTCTTTGGTATTTGCGTGGGAAATATATATCTGCTAGGTAGTTTTGATCCATGTTGTAATTTAATTATGGTGTTTTCTTTTTTTATTTAAATAATCTATCTGTTGGATAAAGTGGGGTGCTGAGATCACTTAATATCACTGAGCTGGAATTAATCACTGTCTTGAAATCCACTAGTATTTGTTTTATAAAAATGGGAGTGTCAGGATTTGGTACCTATATGTTTCATATTACAATGTCTTCGTGTTTAATTGTTGCCTTGATTAGAATGAAATAGCCTTCTTTATCTTTTCTGATTTGTTTTTGTTTGATGTTTATTTTGTTAAATATTAGGATAGCAATACCTGCTTGTCACCTGGTCCCATTTTCTTGGAATACTTCATACCTTCCTTTTACTTTAAGGTAATTCTCATATTTGCAGATAAGATAAGCTTCTCATAGACAACAAAAATATGGACTTTTTTCTTAATTCATTAAATTAACTTGTGTTATTTGGCAATTTATAGTTATTATAGTTTAAAGTGATTCTAAGGTAAGGGTTGATTACAGATTGTCTGTTATTGTTTGCTGCTTTTGGTCTTAGACCTGTTTTGTGTTTGAGCAATGAAAGGTGTGTCTTCTAGCTGTAGTCTCTTGGCTATGCTTGTTATTTCCAGTCTAAGTCATCCCAGTGTTCTCTTCATGGTTGCTTTGGTGAAGATGAATATTTTAGCCTGAATTAAACATGGAAAGATTTCCTTTGTCATTGAATCATGGGAGATAATTTTTTGGGAATAGTAGTTTAGGCTGGCATCAATGTTCTTTTAGAACTTGACGTAAATTTTTCTAGTCTATTCTGAATTTTAAAATTTTCATCAAGGAATTAGCTATTATTCTGAGGTATTTTCTTTTATGTATGTAATGCTATTACTCTTGTGGTTTTCAGTACTCTTTGTACTGATTATTTTGTATTTTAGTTGTAGTATATCATGCATAGTTTATGTTTGGTCCTGTCTATTTGAAGATCTCTGCAATTATATATTATCTATATGAGTATGCCTTTCCTTAGTTTGGAGAAATTTTCTTTTGTTATCCTGTTCAGCGCCTGAACTATGCCATTGACCTAGAATTTACTTCCATCTATGCCTATAACTTAATAAAGAATTGTCTTTTCATAGTGCCCCACAATTCCTCAATCTTTCTTTTGTGTGTTTTTAAAATTATCGTTGTATTTTTGTTTGTGTATCCTATCTCTTCTGCTTTATCTTCAAAACCAGATATTCTCTCTTCTCCTTGATCCTTTCTACTTGTAAACCCTTCAAACCCTGTGTATTCTAAATGAGTTATTGAGTTTTCAGTTCTATCTTCGTTTCAATTTGAGTCCTTGTAGATATTTCTTTTTATTGATTTGAGATTTCCTTTGCTTTGTTATTTTTTTAACTTTTATACTTCTTGTACATTATATCCTAACCACAGTTTTCCCCGCTCCACTCTTTCCAGCCCTTCCCTGTATTTAACCACTCCTCCAGATCAACTCATCTTCTGTTAACCTTAAAAACAACAACAAATAATAATCAGGCTTCTAAAGTCTACACACTGAACATGATCTAACAAAACACAATATGGTCTGGGCACAAAGACTCGTATCATGCTGGACATGGCCACCCAGTAACCTGAACAGGGCCCCAAGTGCAGGCAAAAGTCAGAGGTACGCTCCATATTTCCATTGTTGGCAGTTCCACAAGAATACCCTGTCATACAAACATAAAGTATATGCAGAGTACCTAGCTCAGACCCATGCATGGCCCATGCTTGTTCAGTTTCTGTAAGGCCCTATGAGCTCTACTTAGTTTTTTGGTGCCCTCAGCTCCTCTGACTCCCATATTTTTTTCTCCCCCTCTTCTTTGTGTTTCCCTGGTTCTGCTTAATATTTTGTGTTTGGTTGCATCTGTTCCCATTTCTTGCTAGATGACATCCTTCGGATGACCCATGCTGAGCCATGAGTATAATAGAATACCATTAGGAACCATTTCATTGACTTATTTTTTTTTTGCCAGTTGTGTTTGGTTGTATCCTAGGTCTCTGGGCTGTCCAGCCTCTGTTTCCTTGCCATCTTATGGCATCATGTAGGCCTCAAGTTGGACCAGTCATGGTTCAGCCATTACCCCAAGTTCTGTGCCCCTATTGCGCCAGTAGACAGGAGATATTGTAGGTTCAAGGTTTTGTTGCTGGGTACTCATTTATAAGCGGACATTTGCTGTTTAGTAAAGGAGAGTGATGTTACAATCCAGGGACCCAGCAGGGCTAAGCAAAAAGAAGGGCTCAAGGAGTGACCATATGGATCTCCCTGAGAAGGAGAAGTAGAATAGATTTTGTGGTTGGACTGGGGCAGGTGCAGATGGGATCAGGAAGGATCAGGCCAAGTTGGGAGAGATAGAGAGAGTGTGGAATACTGGGATAGATAACTGTAATTGTGAGCACTTAGAGGTAATGTAGGAGCCTAGTGTAGTGAAAGTGCATTGTATTCATTTTTTCAAATCTGGGAGTAATAGTTATTCTGTGTGTTTTCTTCAAGGTCACTTGGGCAGTAATTCCTATTTTTAAGATTATTGATCTGTTAGCTATTCTTTAAACTCCCTGAAGTTCTTGATGAAGTTTGTGATGGTTCTTTTAAGTTCTGTGCCATAGGGTTCATCTGGGCAATTATTACTGTAGGACATTACTCTAGGACTAGAAGATTTTTATTGGTACTGTGATACAACACCCACAAGAAATTGGACAAACTGTTGTATTGCATCTTCTTGGTTGAATTGTTATATAATCTGCTACCTGTGCTATGTCTGGAGCTGCAAGTATGGTGAAGGTAGACTGGGGTCCTTGAAATTTATGAGGTGAAATTAGTGTACTAGGTGTGTAACTGCTTTTTTTACCTAAGAATTGGCAGGCATGTTAGGCTCAAGTGACTCACTAGGAGGAGCTGGTGCACCAATGTAGTACTTTGGCTAAATCTAGAAATTAAGGAGACTTTATGTGGATGTGGGTTTAGGGAACTCATCATCCATTTATACAAATTTCCTGGCTTTATTATTTTTTCTTTACAGCTGAATAGTATTCCATTGTGTATGTGTGCCACATTTTTATTATCAATTTTTAAGGTGAAAGACACTCAATTTGTTTCCATTTCCTAACTATTCTTAAGGGAGCAGGAATGGTTATGGCTGAGAAAGTATCCCTGAGTATGATATTGACTTCTTTAGGTATATGTCAAACAAAATATAGTGGTTTTATTTGCTAGAAATATTTCTAGGATTTTGAGAATATTCCATCCTAATTTCCATAGGGGCTTAAACAATTTGTAAACTACCAAGAGTGAATTTTTTTTCTCTTACTCATTCCTTGCCATTCACATCTCAAAATATTTTATATTTGCCTTAGTACTTTTATAAAATAAATTTTATGTATTTTTATTCAAGCTTAGTTTTCACAATTTTTTTTAAAAAAAAAAAACTGAGGTTCTTCACCACAAGAGTCAACAGATTTGCCATCAACCTACTTTCCCAGTTCCAATATAAGCTGTTAATATCTATTTCAAGTTATCTATGCAAAAGTAGATCCTTGGGTTTTAAGGTTTTTCTTATTTTCTTTTCTCAAGTTGAGGATAGATATGTGCTCATATTTCCAGGATAGTCTAGTATGTGTCTGTGTGCATCACTGAATAATAATGATAATGTAATTATACAGAATTTCATTTTTAGGAGTACTATGTTTCTCCATTTATTTACAAGGATTCAGCATCGTATATCTATGTTGCAACATCTTTATTGTATGATTAGTATTGACAATATAATTTAATACTATTTTACATCATATTATTTGGATTTAGATTATTTTTTCAATTGAAAATAAATGCACGAATGTATTTTGAAGTAGTATCCCAAATGTATCTAAGCTTCATTAGTTTTCAATTTTGAATCCTTTTCCTTTAATCCAAGGTATTTCCTCTCATTTCTGAATATACTTTGGTCAGTCTAAGATAAAGTTATTTAGCATATTCTGATTTTTTCAGTATAAATATAATAGTCCTTTCTAGCAGACACACATGTGTTATCATTAGCTTTTGTTAAACTATCTAAAGTTATTGATGTTATGAACTTAACAGCAATATGATTTGTTCTTTTGCCTGAAAATCTACAATGTTTAAGAGTTGGGTTAGAAAATTTTATCACTTTCATTAATTTTAAGAGATTCTAGCTTCACCTATGACTTTTAGAGTTTCCATTAGACAATACTTACACATTTTCATTTTTTCTTTGTTGATATCCCAACAAGCAATGTTGCAATTTTCTTCATGTTTTTGTTAAATTTTGTAAAATTTAAATTTGAAACAAGGTTGCTTTACATGTCAATCCCAGTAATTGATTTAATCTTTCCAAGAGATTTTCATTGTATTTTTCAGTTTAATTATGTTTTTCTTGTTGGTTATTGGTGTTAGGAGTCTGTCACATACACTTGGCACTGTTTCTTTACCCCATTAAGATTATTTATTTGGAATACTCTTTCTTAAGAGCTTTTTTGTGCTGATATTTGAATGTCCTTGTAAATTTTTTCTTTAATATTTTATCAGCAGCCCATTTAAATCTTGATAAACTTGACTAGGCTCATTCTGGCAGAGAAAGCCTGTGGCTAGGTTTGCTGCCTTATTCATTGTGAGGAAATCCTTCCTCACAATTCTGTTGTCATGGGAACCTTCCCATGACATGCTCAGTAACTTCAAGGTTAGTCCAGTCTGGTTGTTCACCCTTTCCAGGTAAGATGTTTGTTAATTTTCACAAGATTTTTAGTGAAAAGTAACTTTTCCTTTACCTTTAAAAGTTTTAATAGAATAAATATGTATGTATATATATATATTATACATTGAGAACTTCAATAGTTTTTCATGTTCACACAAGTAGACATGCATGAAGTCTTGCTCTTTCTAAATTATTCTTTCCTTACTACTTCATCATTATATATTTCATAACCAATCTTGAGCATGTGTTTTATTTTTTCTGTTCACATTAAGGCTTATAGTCCTCTCAAAGCATGTATTAACACTGTGAACTTTGTCCATCTTGATTTTCTTTTATAATTCAGAATCTCTCAAATTGTAAATCTTTACTAGATATTTTCATGTGATGAGAATTTTAATGATATTTAAGAATAACATGGACCTTAAAATTTCCTTTACTTTTAAATTTTATGGGAGTGAATTTTTCTTTTATCTTAGATTATATTTATATATTGATTTGTTTGTATTCATATTGTATATTTGCCATATTTACAGTTTTGAACAATATTGTGTTTGGTCTAGGTTTTAATGGTTTATTTTTAAACATATTTGATGTGTACTTAACAATTTTATATTCATAGCACTGAAATTATTAGTTTTTATTATATAGCATCTTATAGTTACTACCATACCTTTCATCTTCTTTGGCTCACAATTTTATAAGTCAGGTATATCTTCAATTTTAATAAAAAAATATTGTATATATGTCATATTTTTCAAGTTTTAGACTATAAAATCAAATCCCTTATGATTTTGGGTTTTCCTGTCAGCATTAATATACATAGCATTTAAGATCAAGCACATGTTTCATTGTTTAGCAGGTAACATAATTTGAATTTTTCCAGATTATTTTTTTGTATTTGTTAATTGTTACAGCAGGTTTCCCCGCCGGCTGCCGCTGGTTCTGCTGCCATGGTCCCACAACCACGTGTGCCCCAAATAACACTCAGAGACGTTGTATTTGATACAATCCTGTTGGCCAGTTACCATTATTGTTAATGGGCTAGCTCTGCCTTAATCATTAACCCATTTCTACTTATCTAAGTATTTCCACGTGGTCGTCTTATCGGGGAGCCGCGCGGCAGGCTTCCTGCTTCTTCCCGGGCTACATCTCGACTCCTACCTACTACTTCCTCTTCCTCCTCCTAGTCTCCTAGCCCCGCCTATCTAGTTTTCTATTGGCCACAGTGCTTTATTAACCAGTATGAGAAACATATATACAGAATAACATCTCCCATCAGTTAATTCCCCTTGAACTTTGACTATTCCTTTTTCTGAGGTTATAATTTAATTACAACATTTCTCCCTTCCCTCCTCTCCCTTCTACCCTTTCTTATAGTCCTTCCCACTCTCCTTCAAATTCATGGTCTCCCTTTTATTCATTAAGAGCTATTACATATATATATATATATATATATATATATATATATATATATTCCTAATTACAATCTATTAGTCTGTATAATGCTACATTTTAAGGATAACCTTTTAGTACTAGGCAACCAATTGATATGCTATTTCCTGGGTGTTGCCAACTCTCTTATCCCAGTTGCCAATAAATTTTTATGTAGGGTTTAAGGCCTTGTCGACTTTCTTCCATCTACTTTGGCATGGCCAATATTGCCCTCCTTGCTTGTCTCACTTTTGAGAAGGCATAATGGTGAAATTTGATGAGTGTATCTACTGATATTAGTTGTATAATCTTTCTCACAGAAAACTCCCTCACCTTCTGGCTTTTAAAACGTCTTCTCCTTTAGCATTGTTCCTTAAGCTTTAAATTGAGGAGTGTTTTGTAGCTGTATCTATTGGAACTGAGATGCATAACACTGTACTTTGATTAGTTATGCTTTTCTGTAATGTACTCTGCTACAAAGAGAAGTTTCCTTGATGAGGGGTGAAGACTATAATTATCTGACACTATGAGGATAAATGTTTATAGATTAATGTGAGGAATTATGTTGGTTTAGTAAGCTGGTAGAGGTTGATTCTCCTTTAATAACATTGACTTTATTATCACTGAGTAGTTATCTAGGTTTTCATTATCAGGAATGGTCTCCCTGGTATAAAGTGAGTCTTAAGTCCAATTAGAGAGATGTTGGTAACATCTCAGGTATATGTGCCACTATTGTACTTTTAGGGTTATTGTCCCATGGTGTTAGTTGGCATGCTTCATAGGTAACAAACTGGGTAGGACTATTGTTGCTTCTCTTCTTTGGAATTTTGCACTGTACCTTCTGTTATCGCGAAAACTAGTACTCAGGGAGTGGGCTTTCAGGTCAGTTTTAACTAAGAGGCCTCTGAACCTTGTGGCTGAGGTGCCTGGTATATTGAGCAATAGGGACTTAACCTTCTACATCTGTGGGGTAACCAAGGGAAACATGAATCGATTGTATTTTTAGAGTCTTTTGAATACTGTCTCTCTACAACTCAAAGGGGATTCTTGTGACTTTTGGGATTTTCTTAGGGAATGTGGAAGTAGATAAATTCATAAGAAGGAGATAGGTAAAATAGCAATATGAACATGTGAAAAGTCACAAGGGAATTAGACTATTAACTAATTATTTCTTTAAAATCTATTATATAGCTCTTCTTATAAATATACACATATATTTTTTAAGGAACCTTTCTCATTTGGGATGATGAAGCTCCATCGAAGAACCAAATACAAGCTTTGACTGGCCTAGTAGAATATGTGACATGCTTTCTTAATTTTTCATTATTCTGGTAACATGATGTTACTTCATTTATATCATCAGTTGTGGAATTTCTCTTTTACTTGTTTTGCCTTTTTGGGGTTGTTTGAATAGTCTAATTTCTATGATATACTTCTTTTTATCTTTTAATGTCTATTAAGATTCTAAAATTTTATTATTTTTATCATTTTACTCTGTATTTATTTTATTCAATAACATGTTTTACTTTTTTCTTTCTATTCATTTTTTAAAATCTATGACTTGGTATGCAGCACTTATATATTTCTGTACTTAGAGCTATACAAATATTCAGAACACTTGTCTAGTTAGTTTTCTTCAAGATGAGAACTTATTTCTTCAAAATTCAAAGTTGTTGTGGTAACTCCATGCTATAAAATGAAAACATTTTATCAGATCAGTTTCACAACTTATATATAACTGACAGTATATTTCTGTTTTAATTTTAATTTTAATACAAGTTACAGATGCATCTACATACATTTCATATTCTAAATTATTTTTTGGTAAATCTACTGTGTCCTTGATCATTATTTACATTTTAACGTATATCCTAATGATAATACTCATACTAATATTATCATCATTATTACTATTTCTTTTACTATATTAGTACATAATTCAAATTATCATGTATAATTTTCTATATGTAAGTACTTTAATCATTAATATTTATATACAGCTGCTCAATTTCCATATATATTCGGAATAGGTAATACTTTAATATCTACCGTGAACTAATATCACATAAGCATATTCAACATCTGGTTACATTTTTACATCAAAGCTCATTGAAATTCAATATGATTTTCCTGCAAACCCATATGGGAATTGTTTAGAGGAATTTTCCCAAAATTTGAGCAGCTATGATTCAGAAAATATGAAATCTAATCAATTAATAATAAAATATTATGAATTCATTCTTATTAAAATAATCAATAGTAATTCAAAGCACAAAAGAGAAAAAATGGTTTATAAACTGTTGGTGATAGAATACAACTAGACATATAAGTATAAGATGCTAGAGAGTAGATTGCATTATACTACTATGTAAAGACAATCCTAAAATTACAGTCATATAAATGTTTAATGTCTATATATGAAGACCAAAATGTAAGAATTATGGAAGTATTTTAGAAATGCCTGAACCTCCCAGATAATGCAATTCATCATTTTCTTAGAAAAATTCATATATTCAACACACACATATACTCCCAAAGTGGAGTCTTTGTATTTATAAATAATAATACATTTGTTAACAAATTTCAGATTAATTTGATGGGCCATATTTTTTGGATATAACAATATTTATGTAAAGTCAGTATAAATTCCCAACACATAATTAATTTTTTGATATAAGCCTTTTTGTTTATTATAGGATTTTGAAATATCTTCCAATAATTTTAGAAAATTTGTGTACACATACACTTTATTCTTAGTGCCTAAGGAAATCATTAAAAGAGAAAAGAAAAAGAAATTTTCCGTTATCCTTTCAGCTCTTACATGTTAAAGCCAAATTGAGTTTTTGTTTTCTGTTGTTGTTGTTGTTTTTTTGTTTGTTTGGTTGGTTGTTTTTTTGTTTTGTTTTGTTTTGTTTGTTTGTTTGTTTGTTTGTTTCGAGACAGGGTTTTTCTGTTGCTTTGTTGGAGACTGTCCTGGAAGTCAAATAGGTTTTTGAAAATGGTGATAAACTTGAAAATAACTAAGTCATTAATTATACAATGTAATAGATTATACTTAGAAAGAAGTTGGAATTAGTTTCTAATCTATAGCATAATGCAGTATTTTACTTTTTGGGAGTAATAAGGAATCCTTTATGTCATATATGCCATATTTACTTTGAGCATACCAAAATCAGAGGCAGTCATTTTATCTTTATGGTAATAGGATTGTGTGGATATAGTTTTGTATATAAATTTGATGAATATTTCCAACTTTACTTGGGATATATGCCTTTCTCTAACCCAAAGTCTCATTATGTATATATATACATACATGTATGCAAATATGTATGTTGTATACATACATACTTACACATACTTCTGTTAATTTCATTTGTTTGATGGAATTTTAATACAAAACCATCATAACTTTCTAAGTTTCATGTAATGGAAAATTACCATTTTTATTTTCAGCTTTTCACTTCATATTGAGACAAATTAGCAATTTCATGAAGCTGTCTTCTCCAATTGTTTTGAAAGCTTGAAAGGTAAGATTATGCTTTCATAAATCTGTCAACATATACATTTCAGACTGGACTAGAAGAAAAGGTTAAGTGGAGAGGGACATAAAACATCATTTAAAATGCAATTTTTGTATTGTAATGCAAAAAATCATATCTTCATGAAGGAGAATTTTGAAAAACTGATAATTTCTGGTTGAGTGCTTCAAATATGTCAAGGTTTTAAAATATAACTACAATGTTTTAAATGGTATATTATAACATGGTAATGTTTTAAAATGTCATTATAAATCTGCCCTGGATAACCCTTTACACAACCATGATGTACTCATAGTCAGCCATGTTTGTAATCGCAAAATACTCACTCTTAGAAACAGAATGTTTAGTACTTGAGGTAGCGTTTCCCCATTCAGTTCATATATATTTCTTATTTGGAAAGTAAATACCCGAGTTGCTTCTCAAATATTATTCACAGACAAATTATGCTTCAGAGTATGCTTAGATTATATATATATATATATATATATATATATATATATATTTGTGTGTGTGTGTGTGTGTGTGTGTGTGTGTGTGTGTGTGTGTGTAAGATCAAATCTAGAAAATTATGTTTGTTATTAGGAAATCATGCCTCTTCTGTGGATAATATAATACTGAGATACATCTAGCTAAGTAGCTGTTTTGCTGTCTAGTAAATCAAGGAGGTGAGATCTAATATGTATCCTTTTTGGATGTTTTGAAATGACTTAAAAAGCAAATTTGTTGATTTTGTTAAATTCTCTTTTTCTAAGTTTGTGTAGCAATGATTATATGTCCTGGTAAAATGAAAAGCATTTTGTAGAGTTATTTTTACTGAAAATCAATGTCTTAATTAATTTTATGATATTCCTTGCTTACCTTTTCAGCTAAAATATTTTTTGCTTTTATCATTCTTCTATTGGGAATTATTCATGGTAAATTCATATTTTTTTATAAATTTGACTAGAAGTTTAGACTTTTCAATTTTATGTATTTTTGTAGATTCTTTTTAATTATTATTTATTTATTTTTCTTATTTTATATATGATCCCAGTTCCCCCTCCCTCCTTCCTTCTCTCCCACTTTCCCATACCCCCTGGCCACCCTCCCATCCCACACCACAGGTAGGGTTATACTTTCCAGGAGGGGTCATCAAAATCTGTCAATTAATAATTTTATGTATTTTTGATATTTTATTACCTTTTTCCACTCCCTAGAAGTTTTTTTTAAATCTTTCACAAGGTGAGGGTTTAGATCATTTTAAACTTCCTTTAAGCCTTTCTTTATATCCTGTCAATTTTACTATTTTATAGCTACATCCAATTCTAGAGTTTTTTATTATTTCTTATTCACTTCTGTTTTGATTTTATAAATTTTATTTAAATTAAAAACAATCTTATATTGCATATCAATCCTAGTTCCCTCTCTCTCCCATCCTCCCATAGCCCCCTTTTGTCCCCCATTCAATCCCCCATCTATTCCCCAGTAAGGGTGAGGTCTTCCATGAGGGATCATCAAAATCTGTCAAGTCATTTGGGGTAGGACCTAGGCCCTCCCCTGTGTACCTAGGATAAGGGAGTATCACTCCATGGGAAATGGGCTCTTATATCCAGTGTTTATTTCCACGCAGATTACCCAGTATCTTAGTATTTATTTCCCTGATTATCTTACTGTTGGATTCTTATTTAATTTCACTGTGAACAGAGAAAAAAATTATATAAAATGCCTATTTTTTAAGTATATGGAGATATATCAGTGGCCCATAACATAAATATGGTAGTAAATGTATTTCCTGCTTTTGAAAAATAATTTATAGTGCTGTTTTTGGGTATGCAGCTCTGTATTCATTTTATCCTCATGGCCCCTTCTGCTATCCCATGATCTGCTGTCTGCACAGAGAATAAAATCAGTGGAGCAGAAATTTCCATGTGACAACTCCTTCTATCCTCTATCCTAAAGTTACTTGGGCATCTTTTTTTTCTCTCAAAAAATCAGCTGTATTTATTGATTCTTTGTTGTTTTATTTATATCTATTTTATTAATTTCAGACCTGATTTTGATAATATCTTCCCATTTCCCATTTTTGGACTATCATTTTTTTCCTGGTTTTCCACAGCTATTGAGTATATAATTCAGTTAGTAATTTTATAAATTTCAAATATTCTTCATTCTTTTCTCTTCACTGTGTTGCACAGAATTTTTTTATGCTTTTGTTAAACTTCATTCAAGTATAGACATTCTTAAACTCATTATTTCTTTCTTCTTAAAACAAATTATGATTCAATAGTTTGCAAGTTATGACTCAGTAGTTTGTTGTTTCATATCTATGAAACATGCTTTCTGTAGTTTCTATTGCTCTTGATACCCAGATTTATTCTACAGTAATCAGATAGAAAATAAGATGTTATTCAGATTTACCTATATTTTTGAGACTTTGTTTGATCTGCTGTGTAATTTATCAGAGAGGATATTCCACTGCCCAATTTGTATTATTTAATGTTTGGGTGGAAGTTTTCTTAGATACCCGTTACATTCATTTGATTTATGGTACCATCTAACTTCACATTTCTTTGTTTAGTTTAATTTTGTGGTATGTTCTTAGACTTCTTGATCAATTGTACTGGTATTGTTCATTTAGTGCCTATGATTTCCTTGATATTTTCTTCAGAATAAAGTATTCCTATTTGTGTTCTCTGAAGAACTGTTTTGGATTTTCTTGTTCTTTCTGCTTTTTAACTAGGATTTGCAAATTAGTAGTTAGTTGGTTGTGTGGAAGGGTGGGAATGAGGTTGATAGCCTGGAGACTGCTTACCTGTTAGAACCAGGACAGGGGCAGCAGGACAGGATGTGGAGTAGGGCTTCATGTTCTGGGGACTACTTACCTGTTGGGCATCAAGAGCTATGCTGATTGGGAAAGTTTTGGTTCACTTTTCAGTGCCTAAAGCCCCTTACCTGAGCAGACCTCTTATTGTAGTTCTATCTTTAAAGTTTCAAAGTAAAAAGTCTTAATGATTATATTTATCGGTTATCACAATCACATGTAAATAATGTGCAGTTTTAGTCATTAAAAGTGTAGTGACATTGACTTGTGGGTCTTATCATAAATCTATAGGTTTAATGTAGCATTCTATATATATATATTCTGAAGGATTTTTCTATGTATGTGTAAAAATTTCTCCAACAAACATCAACAATGTATATAAAACCTTTAGTTGTTAAATGTGGTTTTAATTATAGAGAGAACATAATTATATAAGCTTATGAATTTTTATTTATTTATTTATATTTGTTTACTCTAGTACATTAATGTATTTTGACCACATTTAACATTCTCTTGTGAAAGTCTAAAGATATAGGAAGTAAGCTTATACTAATGTCATATAGGTACTCTGAAGTTTTTCATCAATATGATTAATTCTAGTGTGACCATTTTGGTGTTTGTTGATAGATATGTGTTTCTCTTAGACAATTAACAAAAGTTGGTATGGATATAACCAAATGATGGAGCCTTTGTGTGGCACACACAAACCCTAGTACTTGATTGCTGCATTTAAAAGGAAAAAATGTAATTCTAAGGGAAAGTGTATAGATAGTTCATTATATAATTACAAAGGACTCCAAAATATAACACGTCCAGCTGAGAGTTACATTAACAAAATATCAGCCCTATACATACCTGTTCATTCTTGTTCAATGGTTGAACTACTGAGCAATGTAGTCTCCATATTTTCCAAAGTAACAATGACCAAAATCTAATAATTAAAAGTAAGACTTCCACTAGTCAGCACTTTATATATTTAAACATTTCTTCTTATCATGTCATGATATAGTTTAGCATGTTTTACTATTTTCTCATGTTATGTAGACAGTAATATATATCTTCACTTGTACTTTCCTAAATATTAGAGATTCTGAGTTATTTTTCTTTAATTGACAATATCATTTTCTCAACTATTTTCTGACTGTGATGTTTTGCTGATTTTACATTTCATATGTTTTCTTGTAATTTCTCATGATTTTATTATGTTATCCATAATTTACATGCGAATTGTATCAGTAGTTGTAACACAGCTCATGTGCTAGTAGGAATACTGAACAAGAGAACTTTTGATACAGTCATAAGAGAGAAAATTGTAAGTATATATGGTCTTAATGCCCCTTAAAGACAATATTAGTGATAAGTAAGAGAGCAAAGAAATGAGAGTTAAGTATTTATTAATCTAATCAACCAGAGATGCCTTGTTTGGAGATGACATTTGAATTAATATCTGAATGATAAGAACAAGAAACTGGAGGAAGTTCTTAAAAATATTCAGATATAGGCACATCAGGTGCTAAAGGCCACACGTACAAATGTATAGAAAACAGTCAAGGACAAAACAGAGATGGGCCATCTTAGCAGTGGTGTATGTTAAGTGAAAGATGGTCACAGCTGTGTTCTCAGAAGTATAAAACAAAGAAGTACTAAAAAAATCTATGCAAGATAAAGCAACAAAAGCAAGGGTATGAGACCAATGAAATCAAAGGTGGATGGAAGAATGGTTAGTAATTTAAAAAGTATAATTAGTAAATTTTATTCTAATCAATTAACTCTGGAAATTATCTAGAAGTTAATACACCTCATTTATTTTTATTACTACTGAAGTTACCCTTTCCTTGATCATGATTACCATTTCTTTCAGACTCCACCAGATCAATATCTATTCAGGGAAATCTAGCTCTGTTGAATGCAGGATTGATCTTATAGGCTCAGTAAATATTCTATTTTACATTTAGAAAGAGACTAGAAAATTACATGGGTTTTTCAGATGTGAGTTCCAGTTAACATTTGGCACTGCAGAATAAATGGAAATGCAGGGTTTTGGAGACTAAATATCATTTATGTCTGTCAAAGAATAATTAAAAGATTTTCCTTTAGACAAAATGGTATGCCTCCTCCCCATCCTCATGATTTGAGACCATCTTTTACTCTCTTAAAAATAGATGAGTAGGAAAAATGTACTTTTTTTGCCAAACTAGTAGAGTCTAACAATGTCTTTTTTCTTTAAATCTCAAGTCTGTAAAGTATGTTGGGAACAACTTATGATTTAAAGTGTTTCTTTTTCCTTAGAATAATATGGAAAAGGGCAATTACAAGAGGTTTCACTATTGGCTACAAGTGATTTGTCTGCAATATATCTGGATTATAATTACTTGAAATTCAACAATGACATCAAACAAAACTTGTGCTGTGCATCCAAACACATGTTTGCAAAAGGAAAATCATGCTAAGCCCTTAAATTCAAAAATAAAGTTTTTATCAAAGTTGAATTTGAAGAATGATATAATTATCAGAAATCCAGAAAACTGTGAATTAGCTAAAAATTGGTTCCTTTCAAGGAAGAATGGTGCAGTAAAAACTTCAGAAGTGGAATTGTTTATTCCTTCTAGTCTATATAAATCCCTTACCAGTCCAAAACAACATTTGATTAATTCAATCATGGAAGAATGTGGAAGATTCAATATTTATTTTTCAAGAAACAAATCAGGTCGTCAAAAAGTCATTATTAATGGTCCTGCAGAAAATGTTGAAAAGGTGAATAAAAAGTTTATGCAACTATTGAAAGAAGATAATGCTAAGAGTTATTCTGTATCTGTCCCTGTCAAGTCAAAATATCACCAGTTTCTCAAGAGTAAACATGGTGGCAATCTTCCCAATATCTGTGTAAAACAGGGGGCACGTGCTATTTTCCCTACTGCCAAAAGTAAGAATCAGGATTTGGTAACAATCATAGGGAAAGAGGAAGCTGTTAAAGAAGTACAGAAAGAACTAGAACTTTTGTTGAAAGATTTGGAGTATGTGGTGGAAGATAGCATACTGATAAATCGTAAGTTTCACCATTATTTTGTCATGCAAAGGGACCAGCTGATACGAGAAATGGCTGAAGTTTATGCTGGTATGATTATTAACTTCACCTATGAAGGAAAACAGAGCATCAGAGTTACAATGAAAGGAGAAAAGGCTTGTGTAGAAGCAGTAAAGAAACACATACAACAGATTTTTGAGCCCTTAGGTTCCCATGTCACAACACAGTATGTCATTCCTCAGAAGTTCTACACATTTTTCATGGGACCAGTGTATTCCAGAGTCCAGCAAATTGCCAAGGATTATAAAGTTCAATTCACATTCCCAGACAAAGAAAAGCCAACTATGTATACACATCCAGTGGTTCAGGAAACTGCAAAAGAAAAGGGGGGAAAGAACACTAAAGAACTTGCTTTTAGTAACCAAATGAAATGTAAAACCATACTTATATCAGGGCAAGTGGAAAATTGCAAAGCAGCCATGGAAGCTCTTGAGTATCTAGTTCCAGTCACTGCAGAAGTTCACGTGCCTTCTTGTCTACATCCTTACATCATTGGGCACAAAAGAAGTGGGATAAAGAAGCTAATGAGTGAATTTGATGTTCATACTCAGGTGTTACAACCTGGAGGCAATTCTGATATTATATCCATAATGGGTCTTGCTGCAAAGGTGGAACAAGCCAAGATAAAATTAGAAAAGCAAATCAATGATTTACAAACAAAAATGGAAGATCGTGCACTAAGAAATTTTAAGCTAATGTTTACTCTAGATCCAAAATACCATTCCAAGATCACTGGTCATAAGGGCTTGCTTATTGCTCAGATTTGCACAGAGCATGATGTTACTATCCATTTTCCAAAGAAAGGAAACCGTGAGATACAAGACCAAATCACAATTACAGGCTATAAAGAAAACACTTTAGCTGCTAAAGATGCAATAATGAGAATGCTGCATAAGATAGAAAAAACAATTTCTAAGGAAATCCCACTAAACCACCAGGTTCGTGACAGCATCGTTGGATTTGGTGGAAAATCCATACATAAAATCATGGATCAGTTCCAAGTAGATATCAGGTTACCTCCAAAAGGATCCTGGAATCCCAACATCACTGTCATTGGACTCCCTGACAATGTTCAGGAAGCAATTAACCATATCCTTGAACTTGAGAAATATTACCTCTCAGCTATCATAAAATATGACTCTCAGATGAATAATATTAGGAACAACTGTCTTTACAAAATAACCATGGAATCATCTAAGTGTTTCGTGAAGAGAGATGTTCCTCGTAATGCAAAAGCCACCCCAAACTCCCCAAATGAGGATTCGGAAGAATTTCCCAAACTGAAACAACAAACACCTAAGGCTCATCCTTGGAGACCATAACAAAAATGATTAAAAAAAATAAAAAAAAAATTGTTCCAACATGCTTACCTAAAAGTAGTCTGAAAAAGTATCTTGTAACTAATATAGATATTGGAGGCACAATTCTGTAACCTGTGCATCATATACTTAGTGCTTCCAAAATGTGCCACAGTGGGAATGGGGTATTTCCATTTATGCAGTATATACCATCTTACTTCTTATTTTTTACTATAGACTTGATTTTTTAACTTTCATAGCATTCAGTTTCCATTGTTTTAAACATACTCCTCTTATTTATAACAATTTTCCCTTTTATGATGAACCTCAGCAACTATTACAATGGAGCTACATCTTTTTCTTTACCTAAGCAATACCCTGTGTACTTCCCAAAACCATGATCTAATTGTGGTCCTTTTTCTTGCTTCCTGTCTTTTTGAATTACTCATTACTCATTTCTATATGGAATAAGCAGCCTTCTTCCTATTCATCATGGCTTATAGCGTTGGAGAAAATACAAATTGCAGCCATAATATGTGTTGTGCTGTTGTAATACTTAGACATTAAAAACTTTATCAGGACCACAGTTGCTAAAGAACATCAGATTTTGTTGACTGGAATTTATCATCAGAGAATGGCTTGAGAATTTCATAGTTTTGTTTGTTTGATTCTTAGACACATCTTTCTAGATTTCTTGATTCCTAGACACACATTTATAAATAATCCTAGAGGAAAAATATCAAACCCCAAGAACAGACTCTGTTTTTATTTTCTTTCCTGTGAACTCTTTGATCTGGTAAACATTGAGGATGTCAAAGTGTTTTCAGTTTGTTGCTTCTCCTCTTTCTTCCCTTTCTCCCTTTTTATTTTTTTTTCTTTTTGTGCCAATCCCAATGTAAACAGCTATTTTTTAAAATATACCTGATGTCTGCCATCCAAGTTCATGCCTTTCAATATTTACCCTATTTTATTTGAGCTAATTATCCAAGCCATATGATCTTGCACTAAGGTATTAGGTTTTTCTTTTGTTTATTGTTTGTTTTGACACAGGGTCTCATGTAGTCTAGGCCTGTCTCAAACTCCTGATCCTCTTGTTTCTTATTGCTAAGTTCTGGAAATATAGACATGTGTAACATAATATGAATTTTAATTCATACTGGCTTTTTTTTTACAACCACAAGAAATGAAGGCAAATAGCCTGGTATTTTTTCCTAATATAGGAAGCTTAGCCATTATGCTTCCAGTCAATCTGAGACCTGTTTACCCACACTTACAGAAGGTTATGCTCAATATAGGAGATAATTTTGTTTTATTTGAGTATAATGAATAAAAAATCAGTCATTGCTTCCTAGAAGCAGTTTAGACTGTGACACTATAAAATACATTAATAATTCAAGTTAAAATTATTTCAATGCTAAATAATTGCCTGTTTTAGGTTTTGTTTCAAATTATTTTCCAGCAAATGTTTTGATCAAAGCTGTATTAGTCGGGTTTCTCTAAAGGAAAAAAATACAATTTATAGAATGAATATATATCAATTGGCCATTTCTTAGAATGGCCTCAGGCTGGGGTCCAGCTAAAATCCAACAATAGCTGTTTTTCAAAGGAAAGGCCAAGAACCTAGTATTTGTTCAGTACATGAGGTTAGATATCTCAACTGGTCTTTTGTCTACATTGGAACCCTAAAGAAAAGTAGATTCTAATGCCAGTGAAGAAATGCCTCAGCAACAGGAATATTGAACTTGCTAGCAATAGTGCAAGCAGAAAAACAAAATAGAAGTTTCCTTCTTCCATGTCTTTTGGTATGGACTGCCATCAGATTGTGTGGCCCAGATTTAGGGTGGATTTTCCCATCTCAATGATCCAATCCAGAAAATTCCTTTCAAACAGACCTAGGTTATGGGGTTTTAGTGGCTTTCAGATGTATTCAAGTTGACAACTACATAAGTCATCACAACTTCTTCCCTTGTCAACTTGACACACAATCTTCCAAATGAAAACAACAGACATGTCATAGTTCTACCTAACAATATGTAACTACTGTTGTGGGACTCTTTCTAGAATAAGAACTCTAACAAAAATGAAAGTAGAGGTGAGAAGACATCACTGGTAGGATAGTTCCTGAAAGGCCTCAGTATTGGGTCTCAATAGCATTCTCATTTTAGACTCCCAAATCTCAAGGTACATGATATAGGCACCAATATGTTCTGAATAAAATAGCATAGAAACACTCCTTTCAAATTGTTTTTGTAACTGCTCACATGGCCTTAACTGGTATGTGTAACTACCTTCTGTAGGGAGACTAGCTCAAATGGTCATATTGTCTTGGCAGGCCTTACCCTCTTCCCCATTCCCACTGCCTTGCCAATAACCGTTAGACTATGGGTTTTTGCTTGTTTGCTTTTTGAGATAGGATTTCTCTGTATAATATCTATAGCTGTCCTGAAACTAGCTCTGTAGACCAAGCTGGCCTTGAACTCACAGAGTTCCACTTGCCTCTGCCTCCTAAATGCTGGGATTAAAGGCGTGCACCACTGCTTCCAGACCAGATTATATTCTTAAAGCAAGCCCTCAAGGTCTATTTCCTTATTTGCCCACTTCCTCCTGAGGCTGATTGCTGAGGCCCAACTATCAAAATATTGAAGTCCAGCTATCATCACTCCCCTTTGGCTCACCTAATTAATATTAAATAAATGGGGTTTTCCTTGTACCTTTATAAACCACCATTTCCCTATGCGCCACACCTGTCTTCTCTCTATCCAGATGGGTCCAAGGGGAAGTCCTGTGTATCTGTTTCAATGGAATGTTAGTTATGGGCAAGTCAGATGTTACAAAAAATGTCGTTCATGAGATTAAATCAAATATGAAGTAGTGTCTATAATCAAATGAAAGTAATAACAACCATGATTTTAAAAACCACATAAATGAACACAACTCCAGTAATAAACTAGTACCTAGGCTCAGGGAAATGGCAAAACCTCCCCTCCTAGTCCTAGTGGAAATCGTGGTAGCATGTACAGAAAGTATCTATCATAGGTTTTTTCCCCATCCCCTAATATTTACTACCTTCAGACTGCTCTCATACAAAGATTGCTTTTTTGGAGATGAGTTCATCCTGTCTCCTTGATCCAGCTATACACAATAAACCCTGCCTCCTTGTTTACCTGTATGTAATAACCTCACTGACTTATTCAGTTGTATGCTATAACCCCACATCCCTGTACATCTCTGTATAATAAACATCCTGGAATTCCAGGGTGCTTCACTTTCTCCATCAGATATCCCACATGACTTGATCCTAGCTTTTCTGTGTGTCTGTGTTTTTCTTTTCTTTCTTCCATCACTATCTCAGTCAGATCTGTCCATAAAGATGAACAAGGACGAGTAAAGTGGCACCTGAACAGGAACAGGAACAGAAAGAGAAACAAGAATGTGCACTCTGGCTACTATTAACTCTTTTTGGTCTGACAAAGGAATGTTTTTGAGAGAAGTGTGCTTATACAGTAAAGAAGAAATAATGGAAAAGGAAGTAATAAAAGTAAAAGATAAAAACAAAGGTTAGGGGCAATGAAATTTTAAACCATAGATATTAGATTCATGGGTAAAATATAATCTCAAAATAGATAGTTATACGTTAGAGCTTGGATTTGACTTAGGGAAACCACACAAGTGAGTTTGGGGCATTGTATTATTATATGTTCTTGGGCTGTGTTTGGGAAGCATGCCCTTGGTTTCAGGGAAGGGAAGAGTGAATTTTGCTATTAATAATATAATAAATAAATAATAAAAATTTGAAGAATGAGTACATAGCTGAGGGATGACTGCTGCCAGTTTTGCTTTTCATTTAAATGATTTTATATTACATTGCAAAATCCAAGCAGGGCTCATGTGATGGATATGCAGGCTGTAGGCTTGCCGGGCTGTCCAAGTAGGGTTATAAGTAGCAGTGGAGAGGCCTACTGGGTCTATGCCTTTTCAACTAGAGGCTTGATCATATCCTTACACACCTGTTTATATTATATTTTCATGGTACCAGTATTTTTCATTAAAATATTTGGGTCAGGTTAAACACTGAAATATATAGAATGTAATTGGAAATTAATTGGGATTCATCTGCTGGGTACTTGAACCTAAATTTAGATCTATAATAATGATAGTGTCCATGTTGTCACATCCTAGAAAATGAAAAATAAAGCTTAATATCTGATTTTTTTCTTCTGCTAATATTGCAGAAACCATCTGTATATCCACTTGTCTTTCTGCTTCTCTATTATGTTATGATGTAATACAAGGTAATACAAGAAGATGCTGTTTTTATACTCTTGAACATTCTAGCCCTAGGAGCATGAGTACAAACAAACTCCTGTTCTTCATTAATCACCAGTTCTTGGATAGTTTATCATAAGAAGAAAAAATAAATTAAAACATCTGCTTACTCTGCTTGAGATTATAATTTTCAATTGAAAATCCATTTCCATACAATATATTCTGATCACAATTTCCCCTTACCCATCTCTTTTCAGAATCTCCCCATCTTTTTACCCACCCAAATCTACCCCATATTTCTCATCATAAAACAAAGAGACATATAAAACAATAGCAAATGATAAAATAGAGTGAATTAAGATTTAAATAAGTAAGAATAGAGAAAAACAAACACAAATAAGCTAAAAGAATCTAAAGGAATACATACAGATGTATAACACACACATTTATACACAGAAAAATCCCATAAAATGTACAAGCAAAAGACCAGTAACGTGAAAACTGCCCAGACAATGCATCATGAAACAAAAATATCTCTAAGACTCCATTGAATCCGTTGTGTTGGGCATCTACTAATGTGCATAGCATTTGCCCTTGAGTGTGGTTTGTAGATCCAGTGGTACTCCCTTGGAAAAAAAATAAATCTTTCATTTAAAACTGGTTGTCAATTAGAAATAGCTTCTGAGATAGTGGGGCATATGTCCACTTTCTATCATAGTATTAGGACCCCATCTGCATTAGACCTGTGTAGACCCTGTTCATGCTTACATAGTCTCTCTGAATTCACATGTGTGCCAGCCCTTCAATTCTTATTTCCTTGGTGTCTTGCGTCTCCATTGACTTGTAAAATCTTTCTGCCCCTTCTTGCACAGGGTTTCCTAAGCCCTGAGAGGAGAGGCTTGATGTAGATATCCCATTTACAACTGCATTTTTCAAAGTCTCTCTCTCTCGCTCTCTCTCTCTCTCTGCAGAGTATTTGTTTGTGTGTCTCTGTATCAATTCCTTTCTACTGCAAGGGGAAGCTTCTCTGAAGATGGCTGAAGTAAACACTAATCTATGAGTATATCAGAATGTCGTTAGGAGTCATTACATTGCTATATATCCTTAGCAGAACAATAGTATTTAGTTTTAGTCTAGATCCCTGAACTCTCTAGTCTCAGGTTCTTGGCAACCTGAGCACTTATTAGCTATCCCATCTCATGGAGCAGGCCTTAAATACAATTAGATAGTGGCTATCTTTAAATGGTAACTTTAAAACACTAAATCTGAATAACAATAAGAGATATACCTTACAAAAATGTGTTCATACCTCAACTCAAAATGTACTCTAGCATAGAGAGACATATAGAGACACATAGAGTGTGCCTGCCTGGCCCTGGTTATATCCTCCTATTCACGCAAGCTATCCACTCAGGAACAGGAACATCCTGAGTCCCTGCCTACCAGATCTTTGACCTCCATCCCCAGGCCTGTGCTAGAGATGAGTCTAGGACCAATTCAGGTTGAATCCCACCCCCTTCCCTGGGAACTCCCTGGATTGGCCCTGAATTTCGCACCCCCTGTGTCCAATTCCCAGCAAGAGCACTCCTGGTATTCTGATACACACCCACCCACCCCTCCAAGAGCCTGCCCTCCCCCTACCCTGTTCCCTACCTTGCCAACTACCCCACAACTCTGGTTGAACACTGGAACAAAGTGGGGATACAACAATCCTGCCACCTTCGGGGAACTTCCTGGAGCTGTTCTAAGCACACTAGACCTGCCTATCCACCTGGGACCACACTGAATCTTCACCTGCCTGATCTCTGACCCACACAGCAGGTCCTCTGCTGGAGTTCCAGGCCCTTCCCAGAGATCTGCCTAACCCCTCAGGGCCATCCTGAGTCCCTGACTGCTGGATCATTGACACATCGCAGGCCTCTGCTGGAGCCTGATCTTCTCAGGCCCCTGCCTGAGGCAGACCTCCTAAAGAGGTTGGACCACCCAGAGCTACAGACATCAAACATCTGACCCACCTAAGCCCACCAGTGGAGTAAGAGAGAGAGAGAGAGAGAGAGAGAGAGAGAGAGAGAGAGAGAGAGAGAGAGAGAGAGAGAGACCCTACCTGCACCTACTGGAAGAAGTGATGGGAAGACAGCAAAACAAGAAAACACCTAACAATAGGAAGACAAGCATGACACCATCAGAATCTAGGGACTCTACACCCACTAGACATGAACACCCCAAAGCAGATGAAGCAGAAGAGAATGACTTAAAAAATATCTTCAAAAAAACAATGATAGAGGCCCTCAAAGATAATGTGAGAAAAATCCCTTAAAAGAATGGAAGAAAAAACAAACAAAAAATTGGAAGAAATTAACAGATCTCTTAAAGTATAGAAATCCAAGAAAAAACAATTAAACAGGAGAAAGAAATGGTTCAAGACTTGAAAACTGAAATAGAGACAATAAAGAAAACATAGACTGAAGGGATGCTGGAAAGAAAAAACTGGGCAAACGATAGGGAACTACAGATGAAAGCATAACCAACAGAATACAAGAGATGGAAGAGAGAATCTCAGGGTCTGAAGATAAACTAGAGGAATTAGATTCATCTACCAAAGAAAATTGTAAATCCAAAAAATCCTTAACAGGAAATGTGGGACACTGTGAAAAGGCCAAACCTAAAAATAATAGTCATAGAGGAAGCCCTGCTCAAAGGAGCAAAAAAACTTATTCAACAAAATCATTGAAGAAAACTTTCCCAATCTGAAGAAGGACATGTCCATGAAAGTACAATAAGCATACCAAATATCTAACAGACTTGACCAAAAAAGACCCCTTGACACATAAAAATCAAAACATATAACATACAAAATAAAGAAAGAATATTACGAGCAGTAAAGGAAAAAGGCCAGGTAAAATATAAAGGCACAACTATCAAAATTAGACCTGATTTCTCCATGGAAACTCTCAAGGTCAGAAAGTCCTGGATAGATATTCTATAAGTCCATAGATGCCCGACCAGGCTGCTATACCCAGTAAAACTTTCAATCGCTATAGACAGAGAATAGACAGAAAAAACAAGATATTTAATGATAAAGCCAGATTTTTACAATATGCATTTATAAATCCAGCCATACAGAAAGTTCTGGAAGGAAACAACCCAAGGAAGTTAACTATGCTCACAAAGACATAGGCAGTAGATAATTCCATATCACCAGAAGCCAAGGGTAAAACAGGGCAAATATATTCACAATATCACTGCCAACAACAAATCTAAAACAAATAAGCATTAACAATCAATGGTCCTTACTTTCCCTCACCATTAATGGTCTTAACTGGCATAAAAAAGACACAGGCTAACAATGCTTACAAAGACAGAATCCATCTTTCTGCTGCATGCAAGAAACGCATCTAAGCTTCAAAGATAGACTTACTTCAGGATAAAGGGCTGGAAAAGAACTTCCAATCAAATGGACCCAAGAAGCAAACATTTGTGGCTATCCTAATATCTAACATGTTACACTACAAACCAAAATCAATCAAAAGAGATGAAGGTTATTTTGTATTCATCACAGGAGTATTCCATCAGCACAAAGTCTGAATTTTGGATATCTATGCTCCAAATTCAAAGGCACCCACATTCGTAAAAGAAGTGCTACTAAAACTCAAAGCTCATATAAAATCTCACACACTTATAGTGGGAGACTTCAACACCCCACTCTCACTGATATACAGTACCACCTATCAGAAACTTAAAAAAAAAAGAACTAACATAAGTTATGTCTCAATTGGGTTTAACAGACAACTATAGAAGATTCCATCAAACACAAAAGAATATACCTTTCTCTCTGCTCCACTTGGCACCTTCTCTAAAATCTACCACATACTAGGTGACATACCAAACCTCAACAGATACAAAAAAAATGAATAGTCTCCTGTATCTTATCTTACCACCACATTAAAGGTAAAATTCAACAACAACAGAAATCACAGAAACCCTATAAACTCATGGAAACTGAACATTGTGCAATTGCACTATACCTGAGTCAAAGAAGAAATAAGGAAAGAAATTAAGAACTTCCTAAAGTTTAACAAGAATGAGGACACAACTTACCCAATTTATGGGGCACCTTGAAAGCAGTAATATGAGGGATGTTCATTGCACTAAGTGCCCATATAAAGAAAAGAGAGAATAGTCATATTAGAGAATTGAAGGCACAACTGAGAGCCTTAGAACAAAAAGAAGCAAACTCACCCCCCACCAGTATACACCATGAAATAATCAATTTCAGGGCTAAAATCAATAAAGAAGCAACCAGGAAAACAATACCAAAAAATCAATGAAACGAAGAGTTGTGTTTTTTTTTTTTTTGAGAAAAAACAACAAGATAAACAAACCTTTATCCAAACTAACCAAAACGTAGAGAGAGAATATACAAATTAACAAAATCAGAAATGAAAAGGGGGACATAAAAATGAACACTAAGGAAATCCATACAACTTCCAGGTCATACTTTGAAAACCTGTACTCAACAAAATTTGAAAATTCAAAGGAAATGGATAAATATCTAGATAACTATCACTTACCAAATTTAAGTCAATAGCAGACAAAAAACTTAAATATACCTATATCTTTAACAAAATAGAAGCAGACATCAAAAGCCTTCCAACCAAAAATAGCCCAGGGCCAGATGGCTTCATTGCAGAATTCTATCAGAAATTCAAGGATGAGCTAATACCAACACTACTCAAATTGTTCCCCACAATAGAAACAGAAGGTTCATTTCCAAACTCTTTTTATGAGGTCACAATCACCTTGGAACCCAAGCCACACAAAGACACAACTAAGAAAGAGAACTATAGACAAATAACCCTGATGAACATTGATGCAAAAATACTCAATAAAATACTGGCAAACCACATCCAAGAATACATCAGACAATCATCCAACATGACAAAATAGGCATCATCCCTGGGTTACAGAGATGGTTTAACAACAACAAAAAATCTATCTACATGATCCACTATATAAATAAACTGAAAAATAAAAACCACATGGTTATCTCCCTAGATGCTGAAAAAGCCTTTGAAAAAGTCAATACCCTTTCATGATGAAGATCTTGGAGAGATCAGAGACTACAGGAACATACCGAAACATAATAAAAGCAATATACAGTAAACCAACTGCCAACATCAAACTGAATGGAGAGAAGATTAAGGCGATTCTGCTGAAATCAAGAACTAGACAAGGCTGCCTTCTCTCTCCATATCTCTTCAATATTGTACTTGAAGTTCTAGCTAAAGCACCAAGACAAAAAAAAGGAGATCAATGGGATCCAAATTGTAAAGGAAGAAGTCAAAATTTCTCTATTGGCAGATGATATGATAGTTTATAAGTGACTCAAAAAATTCTACCAGGGAACTCCTACAATTGATAAACACCTTCAGCAAACTAGCAGTATACAACATAAACTAAAAAAATCTATAGCCCTACTTTATTTAGACGACAAAGGGTCTGAGAAAGAAATCAGAAAAACATCACCATTTTCAATAGCCACACACAACATAAAGTATCTTGGGGTATAGCTTATCCAACAAGCAAGAGACCAATGTAGCAAGAATGTTGTGTCTTTAAAGAAAGAAATTAAAGAAGATACCAGAAAATGGGAAGATCTCCCATGCTCTTGGATAGGTTGTATAAACATAGTAAAAATGGTAATCCTGCCAAAATCTATCTATAGATTCTATGCAATCCCCATTAAAGCCTCAGCATAATTCTTCACTGACCTTGAAAGGATAATAATCAACTTTATATGGAGAAAAAAAGATCCAGAACAACCATGTACAATAAAGGAAATTCTGGAGGCATCACCATCCCTAACTTTAAGCTCTACTACAGAGCTATAATCCTGAAAATAGCCTGGTATTGGCACAAAAATAGACAAGTAGACCAATGAATCCTGATATTAACCCACACATCTATGAACACCTCAATTTTACAAAATATCTAAAAGTATCCAAGGGGAGGAGGAAGGCATCTTCAACAAGTTGAAGATGACACAACTGGAAGATGGTGTGTCAAAGACTGCAAATAGAACCATGTCTATTGACATGCACAAAACTCAAGTCTGAATTTTGTCAGATTTGAGGTCAAAGACCTCAACATAAATCCAGCCACACGGAACCTCTTAGAAAAGAATGTGTGATGTACCCTTGAACAAATTGGTACAGGAGACTGCTTCTGCAACTTAACTCCAGTAGCATAGTCACTGACATTGACAATTAATAAATGGGACCTCCTCAAACTCAGAATCTTCTGTAAGGAAAAGGATACAGTTGACAAGATCTAAAGGCAGCCCACAGACTGGGCACATATCTTCCACAATCCTACATCTGACAGAGGGCTGATATCCAAAATATACAAAGAACTCAAGAAACTAGTCACCAAAACGCCAAATAACTCTACTAAAAATGGGGTACAGAAGTGAATGAGAACTCTCAATAGTGGACATCAAAAAGGCTGAAGGACACTTAAGAAAGTCCTCAACATCATTAGCTATCAGGGAAATGCAAATCAAAACAACTTTTAGATACCATCTTACTCCTGCCAGAATGGCTAAAATTAAAAATACCAATGATAACTTATGCTGGAGAGGATGTGGAGATAGGGGAACACTCCTCCACTGCTGGTGGGAGTGCAAACTTGTACAGCCACTTTGGAGATCAGTATGGTTGATCCTCAGGAAAATGCGCATTAGTCTACCACAGGACCAGCCAATCGCCCTCTTAGGCACATACCCAAATGATCCACATCCATGCAACAAAGGCATGTGCTCAACTATGTTCACAGCAGCATTATTTGTAATAGCAAGAACCTGGAAGCAACATAGATGCACCTCAACTGAATAATGGATGAAGAAGATGTGGCACATTTACACAATGGAATACTACTCTGCGGGGGGGGGGGCGACAAACAAACAATGGAATCTTGAAATTTGCAGCCAAGTGTATGGAACTTGAAGAAATCTTCCTGAATGAGGTAATCCAGTCACAAAAAGAGGAACATGGTATGTACTCCCACATATATGGATTTTAGACATAGAGCAAAGGATCACCATCCTATAATTCAGACCTCTATAGAAACTAGGATACAAAGAGTATTCTAAAAGATTTATATAAGGTCCCTAACAGAAGGGGGAAGGGAAAAGATCTACACAGCACATGGGAAGTGGAGGAACATTGAGTGGAGATGGAACTAGTTGAAAGGGAAGGGGAGGAGAGGAAAACATGTGGGACTTGGAAGATTGAGTCAGGGGAGGAATAGCCAGAGAAGAGAGAGAGAGAGAGAGTGAGTGAGTGAGTGAGTGAGTGAGTGAGTGACAGAGAGAGAGACAGAGAGAGAGAGAGAGACAGAGAGAGAGAGAGAGAAAATATAAAAGAGGGAGCCATTATAGGTTTGAAAAGTGAACCTAGAGAAATGTCCAGAGACCTACAAGACTGACCCCAACTAACAATTTGAGCAACAATGGAAAGGCTACCATAAATGCCCTTTCCTGATAATGAGGTCAATGACTAACTTATACACCAACATGGAGCCTTTATCTAGTAGCTGATGGAAAAAGAAGCAAACACCCGAAACTAAACACTGATCCAAACTGGAATCCAGATGCAGAGAGGAAGGTCAAGACCAAGCTGCAGAAACACATAAAGACAGCTGACCTAAATAAGGAGGAGCTAATGGGCCCCCAGACTGATAGCTGAGAATCCAGCATGGGACTGAGTCAGAACATGGGTCTCAGCTAGAAGAACTGAGCAGTCCAAAGGACCTCAGACTTTGGAACCAGGATATATTGCTGGTGTACAAAATGACCTTGTGGGTACATCCCCCATGGAGCGGTACTCCCTTAACCTAGAGACAGGAGAGAAGTCCTAGTCCCTATTCCAAATGAGTTGACAGATTTAGATGACCCCTCCTGGTGGGCATCACCCTACGTGTGAAGTGGGGGATGGAGGGAAGGGTGTTCGAGGGGCATGAGAGTTTGGATAGAAAAGAGTGAGGGAGGGAGAGGGAACTGGGATCAATATGTAAGATAAAAATATCAAAATGTACACTAGCTAAAGATTTCAGAGGGCATTTCAACATCAAAAATAAAAAACTTGGATTTTCAGCGCTTTTCTAATGCTGATATATAATTGGTAATTATGAAAATTACCTCCATCATCTAATACTTGCATTTAATAGGATCAGGAAAAGATAGTATCTTGGTGCATTAGAAGCAATATGCTTATATGCTTAATTGTATGTAAAAGTAGAATAGAGAATGATAAAATAGTCTTTCTTATATTGAGCCACATCCTGATTGTGATGCATCACATGAGATATACAAAAATTGCCTTACCAATAAAAACAGAGCCTTAATTCATCTACTCTCCTATACCCTAGTAACTACAGCCAAATTCATGAGAACTACAAATGTCAAGATAACCACATTTTGAGAAGTTACAGTAGTCATCAGAACAGGGATCACACTTGGTAAAGATATTGGAACTCTCAAGTAATTTAAAATAGTAATACTAAAACAAAAACAAAACAAACAAAGATTACAACAAAAACAAAACACAAAACTCTTCAATTAAAGATCAGCAAACTCCTGATTGGATTAAAATATCTTGTGATCTTTATAAGTAAATAACAATACTCAAAGAAAATCATAAACAAAAAAACTCTTATATGCCACCATCATTTTGGAACATATATTATTTAGGGTTTCTCCTGCTACAAAGAGACACAATGAAAATAGCAACTCTTTATATATATATCTCACATGCTGGGATTTTTTTTTCTTAAATTTCATATCCCAGTTGCACTTACTTTCCCTCCTCCCCTGTCAGTTCCTCTCTCCAACCTACCTCTTTTCCCACCTCCCAAACTACTCCTTCATTTATGTTTATGAAAGGATAGTTCTCCCATGAGCATCAACAAAACATGGCATATCAAGTAAGCACAGCAACTTTTATAAAGGAAAACACTTAATTGGGGTTGGCTTACAGGTTCAAAGCTTTAGTACATCATCATCATGATGGGAGACAGGGAGACATGCAGGCAAAAATGGTTCTGGAGAAGTAGCTGACAGTTCTACATCAAGATCTGCAGGCAGCAAAAAGAGAGGATGACAGTGGGTCAGGTTTATGCTTCTGAAACTCCATAGCTCACTCTCATGTTACACAGTTCCTCCAACCAGAACACACTTACTCCACAAGGCCACACCTCCAATAATGCCAATCCTGTGAATCTATGGAGGCCATTTTCACTTAAAATGCCACAGAATATTTTCAAATATTTATTTCTTTCCTTCCTTCCTTTTTGTCTGGTTCATTTAAAAACAACACAATGTTTCTCCTCAGCTTATTGATAAGAATTTGAGATCTTTACCTGTTACCTCACAAGTACCTTAAGCTGTTGTATTTTTAATCTTTTCATTATTGAAAATTGATTGTATTAATGTTTATCAGAAATACTATTCAGATTTCATTGATTATGTTAGTCTTGGGCTCATCTGTTAGTCAGTACATGGTTCTATATAGAAATCAAATGTTTTTCCATGGGCCACCTTATGTTACTAGATATTTTATTCCAAAGTGAACAAAATATACTACAAAAATATGACTTCTTATACCACAAATTGGGAGGTAGGCAAACCCAGACCATTGCTGCTGCTACTGTTATGTAAAGATAGTGCCAGATCATTATGGAAAGAAGCTAAAGACAGCATGGTGATTTCTTGCTACTATTTTAAGAATATTGTGTAATCTAATTTGAGTAAATGCTTTTATGGCATTACTATTATAGGAGATATGAGTCTTCCTAGGGTCATAGTTGTATGCTGACTTTTGCAGTTCATCACTATCTAAGGGAAACTCCCCTTTCCCTATCTTTCAACTAGTAATTCAGATTTTAGACCTGCCTCCAATCTCTTAATTCATCTGTGTCTTCTACCCTCCACTGTTACCTTTTTTTACATTGATGGTTGATGTAAGCTCCAAGTCACAAGATTCACTTTCCTCTAGTACAGTGAGTTCATAGGAGGTTAAAACGTAAAAAAAACTCTGAGATCTTGGTCTCTATTATTTTGTCCTTTACACTCTTGAGGTTGCTGGCCAGTAAGTTGTTTTCTTTGTTGCTACCAGAGCCTTAAGTATTATTTTCTGTTATAACTTATGAAGCATGCACCTATTTTGCAAAAAACAAGATCAGGAGAAAATGAGTGGTCACTTATTCCAGATCTTGGAATCTTCACTGATATTTTTTTCCCTTGGATGGCTTTTATATTCAATTTGTCACAACCTAAAGTCACCTAGGAAGATAGAAGAATGATGCAGCTCATTTTGTTCTGTGGCCCTCTCTATAAGAAATTGTCTTGATTGATGATTGATGTGGGAGAACCCAGGCCTTGGTGGAATCCCTAGGCACATGGGTCTGGGTTGTATTCGAAAGCAAGGTGAACATGAACCAGTTTGTAAGACAAAAAACAGCATTCCTCCAAGGTTCCTCCCTTCTGATTCCTGCTTGGATTTCTGCCCTGTCTTCTTTCAGTAATGCATTGTGACCTGGAAGTGTCAGATGAAATAAATTTTTTCTTCCTTTTGAGATGCTTTGGCATGTTGTTTATTACAAAAAAAAGAATGAAACTAGGACACCTTTGTTTTAGGACTGTTGTACTCCTTTCCCCAATACTATGAAAAAACCGTCTTCACTGTATATCTTATAATTTCTTTATCTGGTGCTAAGTTGTAATTATATATTTCACAGAAAAACTGATACATTTTATTGGATAACTATATTTAGAATCTAAGAAATAATTTGGATGTATTTTGATTGTTAATAGGCTATTACTTCTAGCCCTTGTAAGTTGGCAGAACTAGAATATTCATGATACTTACTAACATATGTTTATCTACATTTACATTTTTTACATTTTTAAAATTTGGTATCAGGGTGGTATAAACAAACACATGCCACATCTCAGATGTGGATGTCAGAGGATAACTTGCAGTAGTCAACTTACTCTTTTGCCCTTCTAGATCCTAATTATTTAACTCAATTTGGCCTCAAGCTCTTAGAGCCTCACCTGAATCTGCCATCCATGTGCTGGGATTAAAAACATGTATCACCACATTGGCCCTAAAATGAAAAATTTTAACCAATATTTAAGAAGTATTTATTTGTAGATATTGAACATGTATCGTCATTACAAATATAGTCTTCTAATTCTTTTGTTTATTTATTAGCTTTATGGTAATATTTGAGATAATTTTAACCTTTATAAGCTTACAATGCCTCTAGTTTTGAAACGTATGAATTCTAACATGAAGTAATTTCTCACCTTTTGCCAAATATGAATATGTTATCATTAATAGCAAAATTTAGATTTGTACTTAACCTATAATTTATTTGAAAATTTCATATATACTAAAAGTTTAACTGTAATACTAAATAATATTGAGAAACTTTTGCATCACTGTTCTGAAAAAATGTTAAATTTCTTCTCTAATATATGTTGCTATCAACAAAATAGCCTCAAGAAAAGAAAAATTACTAATATATTCCACGTTACAATATCTTTGGGAGTTATCTGACATATTTGGAGTTATCAGGAAATCATTTCCATATTTTTGTTTTGGAATATACCTAACAGTAACTACTTTGAGAGATATGCTAATTTGTTTTTCTTTAGCATGTCTCAATAAATCTTAATATAAGTTATTTCTTCTTTTGCAAACTGATCACCAGATTGCTGAACTTGAAATTCAGAACCTGGTATCAGTAATCTTTTCCATGTTAGTTTTAGCAGAAAGTAGTGCCTTAAATTCATGATCAGATGAACTTTACCTACAATCACTCTTCAGTAACTGACTAATACAGTGAAAAATTCCATCTATTTCTGCATGTCATTTATAATTTATTTATAAATGCTGTGGAAGTTATGCTATGGATTACATATAAAATATATTACAAAATATGCAGTATATATTAAGAGCTAAAATTCCATTTTCATTATTTTTCTTTCCACTTTTATTGATGAATGATGTTACTGTGACTATTGATTGGTTTCACATAATCTCCTTTCTTCTTGGAAGTTCCTGGAAGGTAATATATTTTGCATATCTTGATACAGTGTACTCACTATGGCAAATGCTTAAAATGTAAATGAAGGTCATTTAAACCAGTTGTTATTTCACAAGCAAGGAATCCCAGCCCTCTGGAAGGTGAGGCAACAAAATAAGGATTTGTGGACTAGCCTGTCTTAATAATAATAATCTTAAGAAAGACATCTACTTTATTCAATGCCATACATTTATGTCGAAAGATAATGGCTAATAAGACTACCACTCAGTATTTGTAAACAAAACAAAGTTTAATTTCGTCTTTCCAATTTTAAAATTGATATTTTCATAAGTCATTGTCTCCCCAAGTGTAACACACCCCTAGTCTTGCATATATTTTGAGAAGCATGGAATATAGGGACTGAAAATACATTAGGTTGTCCTCACCTATAGAGACTTGATTAGTTAGATAAAATTGGGTTTGGTCAGTCAGCACTCCAAGGAATGTTTGCAAAATGCAGATGTTCCTGATGTATTTGTCAGGCACCAGGAAGCTGGCTTAAAAGAAAAAGTACAGGGGCTCATGAGATAGTTTGGCGGTTAAGAGAATTGGCTGCTCTTCCAGAGGACCCTGAATTCAATTCCTAAGACTGACATAGAAGATACAACTGTCTGTAACTCCATTTCCTGATCTGGCACCATCTCAATGATACTTGCAGGCTAAACACCAATGCACATGAAATTTTATAAGTCCATTCATTGGGTTTATTTTCCCAGCTCCCCACCATCTGTGGCCCACAAACACTTATAACTAAAGGTTCAGGGTATCTTTGGCACTCTTTTGGCCTCTCAACTGTCAGATAATTCTGAGATGTTCTTTATAGCAACAAAGCCTTTTTTTCAGGTATTCCCTTCGAAATTAAGAGATAGTAAGTATGTGGAAACAATATAGCTAATTCATAGTTACATATGTCTTCTGCTTTTCCAACTTTAATATCAGTATGAAGTAGATAGAATGTGAAATTTTTACATGTGTGTATGTAAGTTCAAGTGTGTGAGCACATGTGTATGCAGGAACATGTATATGTGTGTTCATGAACAACCCAGAGGTTTATGTTAAGTTCTTTGCTAGAACACTTTCCATCTTGCAAATAGAGGCAGGATCCCTTAGAATTTGTGTCCTTAGTCAGTTTGTCCTGTGGATTTTATCTCTACCTCCTGTGCTGGTGGGATTTCAGGAGGACACCATAACTCCCTAGCATTTACAAGGATACTAGGAATTGAAAATCCTGTCCTAACACTTGCATGGTAAGGGCATTACTAGCTGAGCCTTCTCTCTGTGCCTGAAAGTGCTTTTTTGTTCCTAGTGAAGTAGAAAGAAATTATTTTCTATGACAATGGTAGGTTTATTTATTTTATACATAAGAATCATGCTCACTGTAATCATAAATATCAAAATTTTTGAGTAATCAAATCTATAGAATTGAAGAGCATATATATTCATAATTTAAGTTTTATTTTGATTGTTATGGAATAAAATAGCATAACGAAAATAAAAATAATATCCCAAAGTGAATATCATTATATTAAATTTGAAATTCTTAAATATTTTCTACACAGAACACTTCTTTTTAAAATTGAAGTTCTGATGAAATTTAATCTTTATTTTTTGGCTTATTTTGTTTTATACAGATATGTAAGTTGTACAGCAAGTAATTTCTTTTGACAAAATATATGTTGTGTTTGACTAAATCTCAATCTTTCTGTTCTACCAATAAAGATTCAGAAGCCAGATGCCTGGGTGCTATGGTGGAAACTGCTAGAGCAGAGAGCAGAGAAAGTAACTGGCTGATCTACCTCCACTGATGTCCTAGAAAAAAAGACCTTCTCCTATCTATCTCAAACAGAACTTATCAAACTCAATGTCCCTCCATCATACTTCCTGTGCATCTCTCTATCCTATCCATTCTCCAATCTCTCATCTCAATAGGGGATGCATTTCTTTCAGTTGTCTCTTCCCTGTCACAATGTTTACTGTAGTGTTTGGATAAATTCGTAATATACGTCTCCTCTCAAAAGATCAGATAGATTATTTTGTTGCTTTGAAAATCCTGTTATACCTGTTTATCCTTCTCTACTTAATTTTTAACTCATGGAAATCTCAAATTTCTTTACTGTTTCAATACTTTGTCTTGTCTAAAATCCTGTATCATAAAGTTTTATGTTGTACCATTATTTCTTTCATTTAGATTTCTCCAAGGTTTGTTACATTATCTTATTAGTGCTAACTAATATTTTACTTTCAGGAAGTATCAGACATAATCTGCCCAATTATCAGTGGATAGTATATTGGTTTCTTTGAAGTTTAGTTATTACAAAGCTGATTTCAACAATCCATGTATAATGTTTATATTTGGACATATTTCAACTTCCTTTGAGTACATACCAAGGGGATTTATTTGCCAAACCACAATGAAGGTAAGCTTAGTTTCTTAACAATGGCCAAATTGATTTCCAGTTGTCAGTACCACTTATGTTCCCACTAATAGTAAATGAGAGTTTCTGCATCCTCAAATCTTGACCATTAATTACTTGGAGTTCCAGAGTTTTGACTTTTGTAACTTTAATGGTTAGATGGTAATATATTATTGTTAATTTAACTTGTATTTTCCTAATAACAGATGATATATTCCTTTTTATATACTTTTTGGAAGTGTAAATTATATTTCCTTGAAATTTATAACTCCTTAATGTGCACTAGCTTTTTTAGTCTCTTATAATTTCATGACTTTTTTTTTCCAAGTAGAAGACTATGATATAACTGGTCT
The DNA here is from genome assembly GCA_030556225.1 of Cricetiscus sungorus. Lineage (NCBI taxonomy): Eukaryota > Metazoa > Chordata > Mammalia > Rodentia > Cricetidae > Cricetiscus > Cricetiscus sungorus. The sequence goes on along the minus strand of JANBXA010000726.1, from coordinate 47,470,874 downwards.
TTTTATTCTTTATTCCTCAAACCTATGGATGTCATTTAGCTTCTCTCCTTTATTTTCCAGGGCACCAAAACATTTGTGTAAATGTTGAAAATATTTGCTCAAAATCACGGCTGTTCTTTTTATATATTTTCATATGGTTCCTAAGAAAAAAAGAAACACTTGGTTGAACCACTATTTGTGACTGTGTTTTAAAATTAGTAAATTAAGTATATTCAAACAAGCTATGGCTAGATTTTTGGAGGAGTGATGAGCCAAGGGGTCAAGACCATGCTGGGGAAACTCACAAAAACAGGTTACCTTAGTAAGTGGGAGCTCATAATCTCCAGACTTACAGCTGGGGAATCTATGTAAGACCAAGCTAGGCCCCAAAAACATGGGTGTTATTTGGGGGGTTGGAAGTTTATGGAGCCCCTGGCAGTGGAACCAGTATTTATCCCTAGTGCACTAACGGGCTGTTTGGAAGCCATTCCATCATTTTGATGATCCACCATGAGAGGCCTCACCCTCTCTAAGGAGTAGATGGTAGGGCTAGAATGGGGAGATGTTGGGGAAAATGAGAAGATGCTAGGGAGATGGAAATGGAATTGGTATGTAAAATAAGCTTTGTTTTTATTTAAATAAAAATTAATTTAAAAACCTAAAATCAGTCATCGTACCTTTTAAAAACTTCACCTTCCTGTGTCAGGATATTCAGCACTCTTTCATATTTTTGAGTAATAAAATAGCCAAAGTATGGCACACATCCAAACTCAAGATCTAGGCATAGTAATAGGGATAAAATACTTACTGCAAATTCCAGTTTTAATTATATGAGAATAAGTGATGGTTGACATTGAAGACGGCCCTAGATAAAGATGAAAATGGATCTTATGTTTCATTGGTTTATGGAACATTTCTAAACCCATGGTCAGGAAACTCCTAGAGAATTAGGATGATTTGAACAATGAGTTTTCTTTGTGCCTGTAATTACTTCTTAATCCTCTCAGTTTCACCTTAAATTGTCATAGCTAGCAAGATGTAGATATAATATACAGATCATTGAATTTTATTTCAACTGTTATCTGGATAATTTAATTTTATATGACTGTAGACTGGAATCTGTATGGGAAGATCTGTAGCTCAAATTGTACATATTTTAAATATATGAATGCAACAGAGTAAATGAATCAGCAATATTTAAAATAAAACTTATCTCTTACCAAAAAGTGTGATCATGTGTTCATCACTTTATGAACCTCATCAAATTTAACTATTAATAATTATATTCTTAGTTGAATTACTAAACAATAATGCAATCTTATTTATAAAAAAGGTTGAACAAGAGAAGTTCAAAGGACAGCATTTCAGCTGGAAAATTGTTAGGGTATATGGTTCAATACCTATTAACATCAGGCAATTATATCCTTACAAATTTGTATGTAAACAATAATAGGTTGCATAGGAGATATGGTCACAGAAGTAGCAGTACACCAACCTTTTATTAGTTAAATTGCTGTTCTGTCTTTGAATAGGAAAAGTCTGCATTATATTCCAATGCTTTGCTTCTAGTTCTTGCTTCAACCATGAATTCTCTGCTTTATCATTTGTTGTGATATTGTTATGAAATCCATAAAAATGGCAGGTATATGTAAAACAGTTATTTATTTCTCATGCTATACATTATGAATATAATACATTTTTTCTTAATATTTATATGGCTGCAAAATTGTCTAAATATAGTAATGGAATACTTATTTAGGTTATCATTAACTCATGACATATTCAGCCAGCTTAATGCATTAATAATTTTCATGTCAATAATGCATATTATATGTATTCCAATTACTTCTTTCCCCTTGTAGTAAATTTTGTAAAACATTTTGATAATTTTTTTTTTACTTTTTTCAATAAATTTCTTATAATACATTTCAGATTTTTTTTCTGAAGTCATCACATCTTTCCTTAGATTAAATGCAGAATGCTGACTGTCTGCATACCTCAGTGACATGAGCACTGCTGCTCATGTTCTGATGGGATAGCAGATATTTTCTGTGTCTCAGGATGTGCTTTTTCATGTTAATGACTCAATAGATAGCTATTACATTATTAGAATTGATAAATAAATGTGTATATACTTAACATGTGACAGCTAATTTTTTTATTAAGGATGAAAGAAAGATGTTGACTATTTTATTGCATATTTTTTCATTAAGCTCAGCTTTGAAAACACCTTGGTTCTACACAGAATACATGACGAAGAATTAAATTGCTTTAATAATTCATTGAAAATTTTTTTCTAGTTTTGTGGCATAAAAAGATCATTATAAGGATATATTCACAATTTTCTGCCTGGTGTAGCTATAAGATTTCTGGAAATTAGCACAAAATCAGCTTTGACATTCTGATAACTACTCAGATTTTGTCTGAATTTTCTCCTACATTTCTTATTTAGTTATAACCTTTCTTTATCTTCTCTATATAATGAATTTATCATACTGTGGATTATGTCTCCTTAAAGTTATGAAACATCCCTTTGAGTAGAAAATAATACAGGAAACTGTTGACTTCTTGATAGTAACCATGGCACTCTGACATTACTTTCTAACATATACTCTCCAAGACCTTCAAAATATCATCATTCCACTAACGAGCTTATGCACATGTCAAATAGTAACTCTGAGTTACTTCAATTTATATTAGCTTTCTTCAGAGTCTGGTGAAACGTGAGAAAGTTTGAGGTGGCCTTTTGTTATTTTCTCTTTTGCCTGTGCTAAGAATTAACATATTAACAATCCATTATGACTTTACAGCATTATGTAAGATGCTCATTTTCATGATCAGACTAAATAGAGTTATTACTTCTATGGGGAAACAGCTCCATCTAATGGTCATTATGAATTATTTTACCTTAGATTTAGTTCCAATTATTTGAAATCTATTACAAAGACGATTTTTCTCCTCATAGAAACAAAAGCTTCTTACCTTCTGTGAAAAATGTTCATTGCATAAATATTTAAACAAAATATGAATGTATACGTACACACACATCTGTAACTACATCTGTCATGTATCTATTTTGTCTGTCCCTTGCCATTGATAAGCTAAGCACTCTTCTATGTGTTTACCAGAAAGAAACAGGACTATGTAAATACTGAAGTTTTATATAGTGCTTGAACAAAATATGGTGGATTTTTGAAATAGCGTTGGGCTTTTAAAGTATATTTAATTGCCTTAAAAGTTTACATTAGTTTTCTTAGCATTAGGAAAATAATTATCTCATTGCAATTGGTTTTTAATTGTAATTAAATTGTAATTGTAAAAATAATATTATAGACATTTCTTTTCCCAGTACCAAAATCTTTTAAAGCATTTCTTCCAGATTTACTCTTCAAGAAGAAAAACTAACATAAATAAATCTTTCTCTTAACATTTTTTAGGAATACAAATATTTATTGTCTTATCAACTTAAGAAAATGAATTTTGTTGCATGCTGTGACAAAAAAATGAGCTCATATAAATATTTTTAATAGCGTTCATTTTACAATATGTACAAAAATATTTGTCAGGGTGTTCTTTTTTATTAATTCTTCAAATAATCTATAAATACTTAGAATGTTAATAAAAATTAGAAGTTAAATAGGCAAACAGAAGTAGAGAGATAGATAAATTTAATATGGACTGCAATTTTCATAACTACACAATTTCTTATAAGGTTTTTTAAGGTAAAAAAGCAAAACTTTTTACTTGCCTTATTTTTAATGTTTTTATTAGTTCTTTGAGAATTTCACAAAGTATGATTTGATAATATTCACCACCAACTCCTCCCATTTGCTTATTTCATAACAAAACTTACCTCTATCTCTTCAACATTGTACCCTCTTTGTTTTTAATTTAAAATATAAGAAAAATTAAAACTGAAAATGAAAATATGTATATAAATAAAAGATAAATAAGAAGGGAAGAGTCATATTTTCATGTGATTCTTTTTAAAACACTATGCTTTTTCTCACAACATAGAATACTTTTCTGAAATGCCACTTAACAGCCAAATCTCTCAGAGGAAGGAAAAATGGGAAGTTACTAACTGGCCAAAAGTGAAGGAAATTTCATTTTGACATCTCTTTTCATATCAGTATTTCTCTGTAGGTAATGCATGTTCTGTCAGATTCCTTGTATCTGGAACATAAAATTTCAGTTCCATAGCATTTTATCTTCACTGTTTTGAAACTTACCTTGTCTCTATCGCCTTATTGAATACCACACATCATTTCATAATCAAGTAAAAGTAACTTCATGGTTTTTGGTGGTTTAAAGGAGAAATGTCCACCCTAGGATCAGACATTAGAATATTTCATTCCATTGGTGGTGTTGTTTGGAGAGTTTTAGGTGTTGTAGCCTTGTTGTAACTGTGTCATTTTGGACTATCTTTGTGAGTGTATACAGTGTAAACCAACTTCAACTACACCCTCTGTTTTATGCTTCTGGATGAGAATAGGATCTCTCGGCTTCCTGTTTCTGCTATGACTCCTTGCCAAGGTAGACCCATATAGCTCTGGAACTGTAAGGTATTCTTTGATATTATTCCTGGGGACATGTGAATAAATGTCTACTCTTTGTAGATAGGGAACCAACAGTAGACAAAAGTTGAGATATCACTGAAGTTGAACCTGTTGAACCAATAGATTTTATTAGTTGCTTATAGGAGCATGAATGAGGTGTTCCTTACAAGACCAGACTCTAAAGACCATTGCATCATCAAGGGCCCACTAAAGCACAGGTGACAATTCACTAAATGCTGGGAAACTGGAGCACGCTACACAGCTTAAAGTCATCTCAACAAGTTGTAGGGTGTTCTTTCTAAGAGACTTGGTTGGTTTGAGAGTTACCTAGGCAGCATCATTCATTGTCTACTTCTTTCAGGCACTTCAGCTTCTCAAAGAATCTTCTCTCAGCCTAGAGAATCTCATCAGGTTCAGGGTATATGGCACATATTTGGTCAATGACTGAACAAGATATAACCCATTCCTGGCACTGTAGATTTTACCTGGTGTCATAAGATGCCTAGTTTTAACATTGTCTCCCACATTGTATGATGCCACCATTTAATTTTCTTTCACATATGTGTGTATATATTTTAGGAAGCTTCTACAGTATCAGGCTTCCATATGGTTTTTCAAAAGGCTTTCAGTGTTATTTGTCATTCCCTCCATTTCCTCATTTATCTTTCATGCCATCTAATTCATTTATTACTCTTCTTCTAGTTTCCCATTTATCACTTCATAATAGTGTACGCTATTTCCCCTTCCTTGTAAGATCTCCTTCTCCCTCCTTACCCCCTACTCTATTCCTGATCTCTGTGGTGATTTGGTTTGAAGCACATGTATCTAAATCTTAAAATTGTAACACCACATATAAGAGAAAACATGCAATATTTGCATTTTTAAACCTGGATTGCCTCTTTCAGGATTACTATATCTAGTTTCATCCATATATCATGAAATTTCATAATTCTACCTTTACTAACATCAGAATAATATTGTATTGTATAAATTTACAACATTTTAATTATCCATTCATCAGCTGATGGATATCTAGGATGTCCTCACTTTGTCTTTATTACGAATAAAGCACCCAGGAACATGGATGTACATCTGAAGTAAGATTTAGAGTTCATTGTACTCTAATGTAGTACAGCTGGATATTGGAGTAAATATATTTGTCAGCTTCTTGAGGAATCTCCACATTGAATTACATAGTGCTTTATCATTTTATACCACCACCAGCAATCATTAAGTATTCTACTTTCCCCAAATGCTTACCAAAATGTATTAACCTTAGTTTTATTGACCTTGGCCATTCTGATTTGAGTAAGATGAAATATAAGAAATTTTAATTTGTACTTGCCTGGTGGCTAAGAATGGTGAACATTTCTTAATATGTTTCATAGTCATTTGTATTTTATCTTTTAATAAATTTTTGTTATTTTCATAACTCATTTTTATTTGGTTATTTTATTGAATTTCAGTTTTTGTTTTTAGTTGTTTATATATTCTATACATTAATTCTCTATCAAATATATAATTTAAAAGACTTTTTCCAATCATGTAAGCTTTTCTTTTCCTTGAATGGTGAAGTCCTTTACACTATAGAAGTTTTTTTAGCTTAATGAAGTTCCATTTTTAAATTAGTTTTCCTAATGCCTGTGCTTGTGATAGAAAAATTAATAACTAAAAGGTATAAAATTAGGTCTTATGGCAAGAAGGGAAAACTAGAAAGAACAAGAATTTCTTCCAGTAGATAACTCCCAGACTGCAGAGTTCAGAGCCCACATGCTGTTCTCAGGAGATAAAGAAGAAAACCAGAGCCCACCACTAGCATTCTTCCTGCACCATTATCTTAAAAACAAGGCCACTGAGCCTGCTGGTTCCGGTGGGAAAAAAGGGAAAGGAAAAAAAACAACAACAACAAACAAAACAAAACAAAACAACCTTGCAGGTGTGCTAGTCAATCTTGTCTAAACAAATGACAAATGACAGTTACTATTCACATTGATCCATATGACCTTGTAAAGCAACGTTTTACTCTATGAAATGTCTGTAACCTTGGAAACCTTGTGAAGTGAGACTAGCAGTTTCAAGCCTCGGTTTTCCTTCCCCAATTTAAAAACGCTTCTCAGTTGTTACCAGGTGTCTTACTCTTCTTATAGAGTGAGGTCCCAGCTGGTTTGGTTCTTAGCAATAAAAATATTTTGCACTTGCACTCAGGAGTCCCTTCCTTGGAGTTTAAGGAAACCTTGTAGGCACAACAGTGCAAAATGATGGTCTGACAGAAAGTCCTTTCCTGTACCAATGAGTTCAAGACTGTATTCTCCTCTTTCTTATCAATCAAAACAAGGTTTCTGGCCTTATGTTGAGATAATTGATCCATTTGTAGTTGAATTTTGTGCAGGGCCATAGCCACAGATGAAATTTGTTTATATTACATGCAACTTCCTAGTTTGCTCAGAACAACTTCTTGAAGATACTATCATTTCTCTAGTGTGTGTCTTTTGCTTCCTTTTCAAAATATTTTTTGTCCGTAAGTGTGTGTATATTTTGATGAACTCTCATAGACTTATATTTATCACCTATGGCTTATTTGGTATTCTTATTCTTCTCTTCGGCCTTATATTATTCTTTCTACTATCTTCTACAAACCTGTGTAAATTAATTTTGTTTGCTTTGGTCAGTAAATAGTTTTATGTCTCCTTTATTATAGATCATTGTGCCAGATATAATGGTCTGGGTTGACTACCATTGCCTTTTCAAACTTGAAATACGTATTTCCAAGATTTTCTGGACTTAAAGTGGTCTATCAAATTTACTGTGATTCTGATAGGCCTGCCTTTATAATTGACCCAATCCTTCTCCTTTGCAATTTTCAGTGCCCTTTTATTATGTTTTAGTGTTTTGAATACAATATGTTGTGTTAGGTTAGTTCCTTTCCTTGTCCTGTATAACATTAGGCTTCTTGCATATGGGTGGTTTTCTTTCTGTATTCTCAGGATCGTTTTCTTTAATGATTTTATTGAAAATAATTTCTATGCCTTTTAGTATCCTTCAATTTTTGATCATAATTCAAAGACTTGGCCTTTTCATGGTGTCCCTAAGCTCTGTCCATGTTCCATTTATTTTGGTTTTAATTTATCATTAACCTTTACTTAATGATGCTATTTCTCAACCTAGTCTTCCAGCCCTAACACTGTTTTCCACATGCTGCAGTCTATTGGTGAGGCTTTCCACTAAGGTATATTATTAGGATATTTACTTCTTTATTAAATTCTATTGCCATAGTTTGAATGTATTTTTTTTTATTTTACTCAGTTGGTTTTATTGTCTTAGAATACATGAATGACTTCTTTGAGTAGCATTTTAATTGGTGTCTATTACCAGGAGACTAGCAGTTTTGGGAAAAGAGGTGTTGTCTTGAATTTTGCATTTGGAGGCAGATTGTGCTTTGACTTTTTCTTTGTTTTCTCTAATTTTATTAAAAACCACCTTTACATACTGAAATAATTTGCAATGTCTTATAGGCTTCAAGTGTCATTTCTCTTTGTGGGAAGGATATTCTGGGGCACAGTTCAGTCCATGTCTTCCTCTGAAAGTTCCTTGCTGTCATAAAGTTACTATGCAAGAGTGAAAAGAACTTTGGCTGTAACCTACCTCTTTTTCAGTCAAGTATAGATATCCTGCCCTCTTCTGGATAAGAGGAGGCCCAATTCTTGCTTGATCAAACCACATTAGTCTGGAAGGAATCCACAGCTTTTCATTTTTGTGGAAACAAAAATAGAAATTCTTTTCCACAGTAACTTGTCCTTAGACTTAAATTTTGGAGTCAAAACATTTTTAAATTATGTAAATTGAATTAATCCAGCAGCGTTTCTTTTATCAGTAGTTGTTATTTCCTCAGCAGTCAATCAATTTAAAGATAACAGAACTGCATGCAATAGCCAAAGTTTCTCTGTGCTTTCCATCTTTACGTGCCTTTTTTATTACTCTATTTCTTCTACTTCTATTTTTACATATTTTGAGACAGGGTTTCTCTGTGTAACTTTTATCTGTTTTGGAATTCACTCTGCTTAACAGGTTGCTTGCCTCTGTCTCCCAAGTGCTGGGATTAAAGGTGTGTGCCACCACACCCAGCCACACTCTATCTTTTTAAAACCATTTTATTGTTTCTTTTTTCTCCCAAGCCTATGTATATTTGAAAACACAAGTAAACATTTAGCAGTTTAAAAGTCATGTGGTTTTTTGCCGCTTATGTTAATTTTAGAAACCTCCATTAAAGGAGCTGCTCAAATCTCTGTTCTATCAAAACAAAGTCCAACCGAGAAAAATGCAAGTACCAAGAAGCTTGTCTCTGTTTTTTTGTTTCTAAAAACTATCTTTCAAAATTTGTTAACTTTTAAGGGACATTCTCAAACCTACTTCTGACACTTTTGTTACGATTAGGTATTTCCCTGCCTGTCGGTCTGGTCCTGCAGCCAAGCCAGCCCATAATAACACACAGGGACTCTGTATTTGATACAATTCTGTTGGCCAGTTAATAATTCCTTATCGGCTAGCTCTGTCTTAATGATTAACCCATTTCTACTATTCTAAGTATTTCCACGTGGTCTCATTTTACCAGCCAGAGTGGCTGGCATTCTTACCTCTCCAGTCTCTCCATGTTGACTTGTCCTAACACCTTCCTCTTTCCTCCTAGTCTCCTAGCCCAGCCTATCTTGCTTTCCTATTGTCCAACAGTGCTTTATTCATTAACCAGTATGAGAAATATATTTAGAGAATAACATCACCCATCAGGGAGGAAAGCATCTTCAACAAATAGTGCTGGCACAATTGGATGATGATGTGTAGAAGACTGCAGATAACCCATGTCTATCACCATGCACAAAACTCAAGTCCAAATGAATCAAAGACCTCAACATAAATCCAGCCACACTGAACCTCTTATAAGAGAAAGAAGGAGGTACCTTTGAACAAATTAGTACAGGAGATTGCTTCCTGAACATAACTCCAGTAGCACAGTCACTGAGATCACAATTAATAGGTGGGACCTCCTCAAACTTAGAAGCTTCTGTAAAGCAAAGGACAGTAGTGTAGCATGTATGTTTTCTGCCAGCCCGCCAGGCACCCCCTCCGCCGGTGTGGTGTGCAGGCTCCAAATAACAAGCAGAGACTCTGTATTTGATACAATCTTGTTGGCCAGTAACCATTATTGTTTTTGGGCTAGCTCTGCCTTAATTATTAACCCATTTCTACTTATCTAAGTATTTCCACGTGGTCATCTTATCGGGGAGCCACGGCCAGCGTCTTCCTTCCTCCGCGGTCTACATCTTGACTCCTCCTTACCTCCTCTTTCCCCCTTGTCTCCTAGCCCCGCCTATCTTGCTTTCTCATTGGCCCAAAGGTGCTTTATTAATAACCAGTATGAGAAACATATTTACAGAATAACATCTCCCATCATCTCCTCTTTTCTGTCTAAAATAAAAGAAGGGGTTTAACCTTAACATAGCAAAATATAACATACAACAGTTATCAAATAAGAATCACAGTTAACAATATTTAGTCCATTAACATTTTGTAAGACTTAAAGAAAATATCATCTATCTTTGTGAGTCTAAAGTCCTATATGTAACTTATCTTTAATCCTAACTAAGGAAAACTGTAACTAAAACTATCTGTCTTCAACTCCTTTTTAAGACCATAGAAGGATAATATATAAACTCTAGAAATGACAGAGACAACTCATTGCCTGGTCAGTCACCCAAAGTTCTTCTGTAATGTTCCATCTTCAGCCCATAGGCCATAGTGTGTGTCCAGACTCCTCAACAAGGCAGGAAACTTTAAACTGTCCATCTGTATTGGCAGTTTGTCAGTCATTTTTCTTTGTGTCCTGTAGACTGTCTGACAGTCTGGCAGGCAGCCTCTTCCATGAAGCAGGAATACTGTAGCAATGTCTATCTTGCATCAGCAGTCACTTTTCTGTGGGTCCTGTACCTCCAGTTTCTACAGCATAAAGTCAAACAGTCCAGAAGAGCAGTACCTTGTCCAAATGTCTAGTCTTGCCATATTAGAAGCAAACTCCATAATATGTTTCTTCAATGTCTGTCTTCCTTTCTGATGCAGGTGGTGTTACCAGGAGCAGTTGTACCTCAATGTCAAGAAAAACCCTAAACCATTTTAAATGCCATATTCTGTAGGTCTTTGAAAGGTTTGAAGAATGCCTATCCATCTTAAATAAATCTCTGCATATCTAGATATCCTAACCAACCTAACTCCAAGTTTTGACTATCATTGGTAACTCTCTAATCTGTACTAAATTATACATTACATTTTCCAATGAGCTACATAAACACAATACCTAAACAAGAGGAGAAATATACATATCACAAAAATTGACCTTAAATTGTATCAATAAAAGAAAATTCATTCCAAAACAAAGTATTCATATCTATACCATAATTCCCTTTTTAGCTTTAAAAAGATTGCTTGTGGTTATAGACATTTATATCCAAGCCCATTTACATGAAAACAAACATTTATAAACAATATTTGGGAATTTGGGTGTCGTACTTTCCAAACTACTTACTGCTGGTAGAGGGCGCTGTCATGGGGATCCAAAGAAGATGCAGAAATCTTGGCTGTAGGTTGAAAGGCTTTATATCAACTGATTTGAATGTTGGATCACTTGGGGAGCTGTTTCAGGGAGTCTGGCTTGATCAAATCGCATTAGTCTGGAAGGAATCCACAGCTTTTCATTTTCTGTGGAAAAAAAATAGAAATCCTTTTCCCCTATAACTTGTCCTTAGGCTTAAATTTTTGAGTCAAAGCATTTTTAAAATATATAAATTGAATTTATCCAGCAGAATTTCTTTTATCAGTAGTTGTTATTTTCTCAGCAATCAAATAATTTAAAGACAACAGAATCGCATATAGTATAAAATTTTTTTCTGTGCTTTCCATCTTTACGTGGCTTTTTTATTACTCTATTTCTTCTACTTCTATTTGTACATATTTGAGACAGGGTTTCTCTGTGTAACTTTTATGTGTCCTGGAATTCCCTCTGTATACCAGGGTTACTTTGAAATCACAGAGATCTGTTTGGCTCTGCTTCCCAAGTGCTGGGATTAATGGCGTGCACCACCATAGCCAGCCATTCTACTTCATTATTTCTTTTTTAAACCATTGTACCCTGTTTCGTTTTCTCTCCCAAGCCAACATATTTTTTTAAAACACAGTGTAACCCTTCATTGCAGCTCTGGTACACACCAAAGAATTGTTAGCAGAGCTCTTTAAAAGCAAGGATTTTTCCGCTTATGCAAATTTTGGAAACCTTCCTTAAAGGAGCTGCGCAAATCTCTGTCTACAGTAAAACAAATCCAACTGAGAAAATGCTGCTACCAAGAAGTCTTGCTAGTCTCTGTTCCTTTGTTTCTAAAATCCCTTTATAAGCTTTTATTAGTTTTAAGTGAAAGTTCTTATATCCACGTTGGGCGCCAACTGTAGCAAGTATGTTTTCTGCCAGCCTGCCAACCCTCCAAGGTCCCCCCACCCCCCGCGGCTGGTCTGGCATGCTGGCCCCAAATAACAAGCAGAGACTCTGTATTTGATAAAATCCTGTTGGCCAGTAACTATTATTGTTTATGGGCTTGATCTGTCTTGATTATTAACCCATTTCTACTTATCTAAATATTTCCATGTGGTCATCTTATCAGGGAGCTGTGGCTGGTGTCTTCCTTCCTCCCCAGTTTACATCTTGACTCCTCCTTACCACTTCCTCTTTCCTCCTTGTCTCCTAGCCCCGCCTATCTTGCTTTCTCATTGGCCCAACGATGCTTTATTAATTAACCAGTATGAGAAACTATTTACAGAATAACATCTCCCATCATAGTAGACAATACCAAACTGCAGCCCACAGACTGGGAAAAAAATTGTATCAATCCTACATCTGACAAAGGGCTAATCTCCAAAATATACAAAGAAATCAAGAAACTAGTCAACAAAACCCCAAATAACCCTATTTAAAATGGGGTACAGAATTGAAGAAAGAATTCTCAATAGAGGAAATCAAAAAGCCTGAAAGACACTTAAGAAAAGATCAACATCCTTAGCTATCAGGGAAATGCAAATCAAAACAACTTTGAGATACCATCTAATGCCAGCCAGAATGGCTAAAATTAGAAACACCAATGACAACTTATGCTGAAGAGGATGTGGAGAAAGGGGAACCCTCCTTCACTGCTGGTGGCAGTGTAAACTCGTACAGCCATTTTGGAGATCAGTATGGCGGTTCCTCAGGAAAATTGGAATTAGTTTACCACAGGACCTAGCAATTCCACTCTTAGGTATATACCCAAATGATCCACATCCATGCAACAAAGATATGTGCTCAACTATGTTTGTTAATAGCAGAATTATTTGTAATAGCAAGAACCTGGAAGCAACCTAGATGCCCCTGAACTGAAGAATGGATAAAGATGTGGCACATTTACACAATGGAATAGTTCTCTGCAGAAAAAAAAATAATGGAATCTTGAAATTTGCAGGCAAGTGCATGGAACTTGAAGAAACCATCCTGAATGAGGTAACCCACTCACAAAAAGAGGAACATCATATGTACTCGCTCTTATTTGGATTTTAGACCTATAACAAATGATTACCAGCCCATAATTCACACCCTCAGAGGAACCAATATACAAGGTGTATTCCAAGAGATTCATATATGGTCCCTCACAAAAGGGGGAAGGGACAAGTCCCCCAGAGTTCATGGGAAGTGGGGGGGGGCAGTGAATGTAGAGAGAACTAGGAGAAAGAAAAGGGGATGAGAAGAAAGCACATGTGACTAGTTAGAATGAGTCAAGGTAGAAATAGAATATAAGAGAGAGAGAGAGAGAGAGAGAGAGAGAGAGAGAGAGAGAGAGAGAGAGAACATAAAAGAGGGAACTATTATTGGTTTGAAGAGAAAACTGAACCAAGGAATGTACTAGAGACTTGCAATACTGACTCCACCTCACAATTAGAGCAACTGTGGAACGGCTACCATAAATACCCTTCCCTGATAGTGAGATCATCAACTACATTATCCACCATCATGGAACCCTCATCTAGTACCTTTTGGAAATAGAAACAAACACCTATAACTAAACACTGAGTAGAACTAGAATCCATATGCAGAGAAAGGGGACAAGACCAGGTTGCAGAAACACACAAAGACAGCTGACCTGAACAAGGAGGAGCTAATGGACCCCCCAGACTGATAGTTGGGAATCCAGCAAGGGACTGACTCAGGCCCCCTGAATGTGGGTCTCAGCGAGCAAGACTGAGCAGTCTGGGAGACTTCAGACAGTAGAAACAGAATGTATTCCTGGTGCACAGAAGGATCTTGTGGACACATTCCCCCATGGAGGTATACCCCTTTAACCTAAAGACAGGAGAGAAGTCCTATTCCCTACTTCAAATGACTTGCCAGATTTACATGACCCAACCTGGATAGAATATCCCTACATGTGGAATGGGGGTGGGGGGATGGGAGGGGAGGGTGGCCAGGGTGCATATAACAGGGGGAAGAGGGTAAGAGGGAGAGAAGGAGAGATGGTGGGAGGGAGAGGAAACTGGGATCCACATGTAAAATTTTTAAATTATATTATTAATAAAAAAAGAAAAGGTTAATCCACTTTTCGAAAGTCACATAACTTCTCAGTGGTCAAAGAAGTTAAATGACTGGCTATTCACCTTCATTTATACTATTCCAGAGCTATCAACAAGCCATATCTCCCTGGAACTGTATCTTTTGGCCTCCAGAGTTGTTAGGTGGAATTTTACCTGCCCAAGCACACAGATCTAACCCAGAAGCTTTAGAAAAGGGAACAGTAATCTCTCCTAGCTCTTTTAATGCAACTAGAAATTGTTCAGAGAGCCCTTGGTTTCCTTCTGCCAGTACCATTTGCAAAACAAACAAACAAACAAACAAAAAACATGGACTTGGATCACCTCCCAGCAGAATCAATTGAATTCTCAGCCATTAAAACCAACCTCAAACTTACATCTAGCACCATGGAGCAGCAGAGAATCCATATGTACTTCACATATTATTGGGACACCATTCCCCAAAGTTGCCATCCATGTTTTTGAGCTGTACCTTTTCAGGATTCCCTATTTTCTGTTTGTATTTTAGCTACAACTGCAAATATATGTGTCCAGCATAATCACAATGACAATTGATCAAAAGTATACAGTAGGGTCCCTCTTGATCACATGAGCTCAAATTTTCTACCCCTTCCCTCAAAATGCAAGCAGGTCTACTACTTTTGTCAGTTATATATAGTGGCTAAAATAAATAAATATATATTTGTGTTTATGGATGCAATTATATAGGCTATGCCCAGGTATCATCAGAAAGAATGAGTAGTGGTTGAAGGGATGGTTCAGTGTTTAAGAGTCACTTTTGCTCTTTCAGGAAACCCAAGTTTGATTTTCAGCATACATGTTGAATGGCTCCTAACCACTCTAGCTCTGAGTGATCAAGTGCCTTCTTAAAGATTTATTGTGTGTGGGTCTGTATTTAATGTGTGCATGTTCTTACAGAGGTAAGAAGAGCATGCTGTGTGCCCAGAGCTGAAGTTAATAGTGATTGTTAGCTGTTAGACATGGACATAGGAATAATAATAATAATAGTAATAGAAAAAATAAGAATTAGTCAAGCTGAGAATATAGATCAGTGGTAGAGCACTTTTGTAATATTTATGAGACTTTCAGTTCTATTTCTAGAGCTACCAATATGGGGAAGTAGTGTGCACATGTCCACAAATGTGTGTGGGGGTCAAATTAACCCTCTGTGTTTCCTTTCTTATTGAAGATTCGAAGAACAAACAGTTTATAGTTTATTCTTTTTAATAACTCTTCTGTTTCTTCTTCTCTGAAAGTATACTATCTCTTTACAACACTATAGACACTTGATATTTCTCAGAATGCCTTTTGCTAGATACAAAAGTGTACGGCCCTTTTTGCATGCTGAGAAATACTGGCATCATAAAAAATACTTTAATAACTGTTATTCTAATTAACCCATCAAAAACTCCAGTAAAGGAACAATATCTCCAATTTAAGATATACAAAGCAGAATTTGTTAAGGCATAATGTAGTGTCTGAAGTTCATTAAATTTTGACTTTTCCAAATACTTCCTACAAAACATATGAAAGAGCAACACTGCCATCTTATGGCCTGTAAGTACAAGTAAACTTTAAAAATTGAACCCAGAGAGTCCAGAGACCTACAAGACTGATCCCAACTAACAATTTGAGCAACAATAGAAAGGCTACCATAAATGCCCTTCCCTGATAATGAGATTGACGACTAACTTATCCACCATCATAGAGCCCTCATCTAGTAGCTGATGGAAACAGAAGCAAATACCCACAACTAAACACTGCACCAAATTAGAATCCAGATGCAGATAGGGAGGACAAGACCACACTACAGAAACAGATAGAGACAGTGACCTGAACAAGGAGGAGCTAATGGGCCCCCAGACTGATAGCTGGGAATCCAGCATGGAAGTGACTCAGACTCCCTGAACATGGGTCTCAGCTAGAAGGCCTGGGCAGTTAAAGGACCTCAGACAGTGGAATCAGGATGTATACCTGGAGCACAAAAGGACTTTGAGGGCACATCCCCCATGGAGGGATACTCCCATAACCTAGAGACAGGAGAGAAGGCCTAGTCCCTACTCCAAATGACTTGACAGATTTAGATGACCCCACCCTACATGTGTAGTGAGGGTAGGGTGGGAGGGGAGGGTGGCCAGGAGGCATGAGAGTATGGGAGAGAGGGAAAGAGGGAGGTAGGGAGGGAGATGGAACCAGGATCAATATGTAAAATAAAAATAAAAAATAAAAGAAGGAAAAAAATAAATATAAAACAACTTCCCGCATTAATCAGGACTCTACTATCTTCCGTTGTAAATCTCAGAATCACTTAAGAACTATTTCATTTTTCTTCAATGTCTATGTGCACAAGTAGACCCACAGAAATTTATCCATTTATCCACTACTATGTAAGGGAGGCACATGTTTCAAGGGGTGCTATTCATATATTATTTGTATATCTTTTTTGACAATGACAGAAAATCCATTACAGGTGGAAAAGTGTTTTGAAAACAAGTCCTAATTGGTGTGGGATGTCCTTCTGTACACCAAGACAATGCATTGCTTTTATTAGTTGATGAATAAAGTTGTTTCGTCCAATGCACAGGGAAAATATAGCTAGGTGGGAATTGCAAACAAAGACAGAAAGAAGGAAGGAAGGTGGAGTGGAGGAGATGACATGTAACTGCCAAAGGAGTAACATAGTGGAGAATGACTAGTAAGCCATAGTCTTGTGGTAATACATAGATTAATAGAAATTGGGTTAATTTAATTGTGAGAACTAGTCAGTGCATGTCCAAGCCATTGGCCAAGCAATTATATATGCATATTTCTTAAAAATGACTTCATTATTTGTGTTCTTCAAAGGTTTTGTGTATTTGAATAATGAAATTTGGGTGTTTTCCTTCCCAACACAGCTCTTTATACCACCAAAACTTTTCTGATCAACATGTCCTCCTCTTAGTTTCACATTTTCTTTTGTATGTGTAGCACTCTTGAATTTAAAGTTCCTCGCCTGAGCTTGGGTTAGAGCTCATGTACCAGAGTAAAGAAAATTGTGTGCTATTTTTATCATACTTTTGAATTCTACACTCGAGTAAAAAGAACGGGCAAGAGACATAGAATTTCTAACATGTATTCAGTTAAATATTACTAAGTAGCACATACTCTAAGAACTTAGTTATCAGCATTTAATCTATATTAAAAACATTTTCCTTTTAAGGAAGATTATTAATACTTCTGTAGTAGTAAGCAAAATTTATGCAGATAGTCACAAAAAGTAAAATTAAATGATGTGTATAAAACCACAGAGGTCAATCATAAGTAGCAGATTTTTGGCTTAAGATACAGTATTCCTGATAAAAAATACAATTTTCCTATGGTATAACACACAAATAACACTTGTAAGTTATGTTTTTAAACAATTCAGGGACTTATAATTTCCATAGTTTAATAATCAAATTTGATTCTATTGGAATATTGTATACGTGTTCTCAACAGTACTAAATTGTATTACTGTTTCCTTTCCTCACTAAACATTGTAAAAATACAATTCTTCTCTTCCTCATGCTTTTCATCCCTCCTTGTAAAGAGTATTATACTCTATGTAAATATCTCTGAGCTTTGATTATTTCTTGAACTGGTTATTCTTTCATTGTTGATTTTCTTTTCTTTTTTTAATTTAAATTTGAGACAAACATGTTTTATATGTCAATTCTAGTTCCCTCCACCTCCTCTTCTTCCCTAGACCTCCACAACCACAACCACAACCGCAACCCCCGTCCCATCCTCTTTCTGTTCCCCCTGGTGGGTGAGGTCTTCCATGGGGAGTCTTCAAAGTTTGTCATATCATTTGGAGCATGGCCTTGGCCCTCCAACATGTATCTAGGCTGAGACAGTATCCTTCTTTTGGGGATGAGCTTCCGAAGTCCATTTGTAAACTAAGGACAAATCCTGATCCATTATTAGAGGCCCCATATACTGCCAGTCTTCCTAACTAACACACATTCAGGGGGTCTGGGTTGGTCCTAAGCTTGTTTCTCAGCTATTAGACTGGAATCCATGAGCTCCCCCTTGATCATGTCAGCTGCTTCTTGATCAATTTGATTATCACTCCTCCCTCTCTGCAACTAGATTCCAGGAATTTTACTCAGTTTAGCTGTGCATGCCTGCTTCTGCTTCTGTCAGCTACTAGATGAAGTCTCTAGGATGGCATCATTCTCATTATCGTGGAAGGGCATTTAAGGTAGACTTTTCACTGTTGCTAAGATTCTTAGTTGGGATCACCGTTTCTCTTAAAACCTATAATGGCTCCCTCTATTATAGTATCTCTTTTCTTGCTCTCCTCTATTCTTTCCCTGGCTCAATCTTCCTGTTCCCTCATGCCCAACTCTCCTCTCCTCTTCTTCTTAACGCTCTCTCCCCTACCCTATGCTCCCAATTTGCTTGGGAGATTAGACGCAATTCTTAACATATTGTTCTTGTTCCCTTGATATTGCTGTCCACACTGGAGTGAAATGTCTATTTATAAGCTTTTACTTATATGTTCAAAAATAAAAGATAATAAGTGGTACAGGCTGAATTTTGTTATCTTAATGTTCATGTTTAAGTCATAACCCACAGTATGACTGTCATGGTGCCCAACTTTAATTGAGGCCATGTAGCTGAATCACAATGTGATAGAGCTGGTGATTAAAAAAAATATTAAACCAGGAACCAGATACATGTATTTTCTACTTCCCTGACATTGTACTGCCTCTTTGCCTTCTTCTCCCCCTCCCCATATCTCTCTATGTAGAAAATTCCAGAAGATAAAATGATTAAAAAAAGCCACCCCCAAACACAAAGTAGGTTACTATATTTAAAAAGATAAATACCTATTGTTTAAGTCACTTAGTGTAATGCATTTTGCCATAGCACTGCAAACACTTTAGTATAGTATTCATGCACTAAAATGTGTAAAACAGTTATTAACAAGTTTATGAGCAGACAGAGACTCTAAGACAATAATAGCAAGGCATTTTAATGCCCAATTTTTAACAGTGGACAGATACCAACAGAAAATCTACAAAAAAAGTAAAAACAGAAGAGATAATTGCAATGTAGGTAAAAATATAAACCTACTAGAGATCTATAGAATACTGTATTTTACAAACACTAAATACACATTTTTCTTTCGATTAAAACACGGGACCCAGAATACATACTATGACAAGTTATTCATCTTAAAATATTTTATAATTAACATCAATATAAACATCCTTTTCAACAACAATATAATAAAAACAGAAATAAAGCTAAGGAAAACTTTGGAATCTCAGAAACCATATGGAAGATAAGCAACATATTGTTGAACAACCAAGGGAATAATGAACAAGATGGAATATACAGGCTTCATTTAAACAAATGAAAGGCAAGGGTGAACAAAAGGCAAGGGTGAGCAAAATGGCTCAATGAGTAAACATGCCTGTTACCAAGCCTGACAGTCTAAAGCTAACATTTGAGTAAATGGAGTAATGTTGAAAGGTTTTTCTCTAGAAGCTGGATACTCACTGTCATTACTTCTATTCAATATAGGTCCTAACCAGAGCCTTCAGTCCAAAGAAAGATATACAGTGACCTACAAGTATGTCCCCATCTAACAATGGGAATCCAGTTGTAGACTCTTGGAATCCAGTTCCAAATCATGGAATCTAGTTGTAGAGAGGGAGGAGTGATAAGAAAAGGGGTCAAGAGCAGGCCACAGAAACTCACAGAGACAGCTGGCATAAACAAGGGGGAGCTCACAGACCTCCAGACTAATAGATGGGAAACCAGCATTGTACAGACTCAGACTCCCTGAACGTGGGTCTCAGTGAGAAGGCCTGGGCCATCTAAAGGACCTCTGACTGTGGAACCAGGATGTATCCCTGGGGAACACATGCCCCATTGAAGGATACTCCATTAGTCTAGAGGCAGGAGGTAGGGTCTAGTCCCTACTCCAAATGACTTGACAGATTTTGTTGACCCCGCAGGGAAGGCATCACCCTTCCTGTGGAGTGGGGAGGGAATGGAATGAGAGGGGTGAGTCAGGGTATGGGCAGGAGGGTGAAGGAACTGAGCTTGATATGTAAAATAAGAAAAAATAAATTCAGGTTGTAAAAGTAGCTGTTAAAAGTGTCACTAAAGAAGATGCAATACAGAAAATCTTTAAAAAGATAGCTACATTCAGTATAATATTCATATACAAATTAAGATATAGGTGTTAGTAGTATTGTCAAAGCACATAGTTACAAAATCATAAAAATAATTATCATAAATACAGAATATCAACACACTACTAATGTGTTTTCTCAAAGATATGAATGTTTCTGCAATGAAAATAATTTGATATGTTAAGAAGTAAAGAGAAAACAGTGTATATACTCCGTATGTCCACTGAATTGTATAATTTATAAAAGTAAAATACCATACTACTTAAAATGATAAATAAATTCAATGCAGTTCTTATCCAAATATAATATTACTCCTCTTTGATATATTTTAAAAGTACAAAATAGTTATATATAGTGACTCATATCTACCCACAAAACCTCTCAAATACCCAAAGTGATCTTGGACAAATAAAATAGGTGGAATTATATTGCTTGGCTTCAAATTGGACCACCAAATTATAATCAAAACAGGAAGGTATGGTTATAAGTATTTATGCACAAACTAATGGAAAAGAATAAATAAATAAACTATAAATTATTCCACACATCTATAGCTAACATTGTTTGAAAGTGTTTAAAACATGATTGGAAAAAGAACCATCTTCTCAGTAAACGATGTGAGAGAATTGACTAGCTCTGTCCCCCCACACACATGGATCTATAACCCTAGAGTTAAAAAGCTATTAAAAGTGAATTTAAAATAGAAATTATAACGTGTCTAGATAAGTCTGGGCTATGGATGCTTCAGAATATTTCAATAGCTGAAATATTTTGTGGCAAGACCCCAAAGCACTGGGAACAAAAGCAAATTTTACAAAAGTAAAATTTGGCAAATACAATTATTGAAACAGAAAAATTTTGATGCAGAAAGGAAATGAAAATTGCATACTGGGACAACATATTCACAAACTCTATGTCCAATAAAGGCCAATTATGCATAATTTATAAGGAGCTCAAACAACTTAGTAGAAAAAACTCTAAGTATAAAATGGGCAAAAGATATAAGTAAAAATTGACCAAAAGGAAAGACATTCTAATGGTAAACAGATATATGAGGTGATTCCCAGCATTACCAATCATCAGAAAAATCAAAATTAAAATTAAAACTATAACTATATATTACCTTAATCCCATAAGAATAACTTCAAGAAAAGTATAAAGATCACAACTACTAATGAGGATGTGAAGAAAAGGGAAACTTTGTACACCCTTGTTCATGTCAGCCAGTGTATCAGCTACTTTTCTGTTTCTGTGGTAAAATACTATGCCCAAGGCAATGTCTAAGAAAGGTTTCCAGAGGTATAAACCACTATAATTTTGGGGAAGCATAACAGCAAGCTGCAGTCATTATGGAAAGAGCATAATCAGATGCAAGAAGGAAACTGAGAGGGAAAACAGAAAGTTGAGTAAGAGTATAAAAAGCCTTATGTCAGTGATGTACTTCAGCAAGACTACACATTATAAGGTTCCACATTGTCCCAAAATACCACCAACAACTTGGGACCATGTGTTCAAATATCAAACTTATGGAGCCATTTCTCATCCAAAACACCACAATGAGTTAATATGGCTGTTATGAGTAGGTTTTCCCTGCATGTTTGGCCCCAGAGCTGCACCAGCACCAAGCAACATACAGAGAGGCTTTATTAGCTATAAAGCTGTTAGCCTGTTACTCATATTTCTTATCGGCTAGCTCTATCTTAAATATTAACCCATTTCTAATAATCTAAGTATTTCCACGTGGTCTTATCTTACCAGAGAGATGGCCCAGACCTCTATTGTCTCCAGGCTCTACATCTTGACCTGTCCCCACTACTTCCTCAAATCTTCCTTGTCTCCTAGTCCCACTTAGCTTGCTTTCCTGTTGGCCAACATTAAGCAACATGAGAAACATATTACAGAATGACATCTCCCAACATTTCCTCTTTTTGTCTAAAATAAAAAGAAGGGTTTTAACCTTGGCATAGCAAAATATATCACACAACAGTTATCAAATATAAGTCACAGTTAACAATATTTATTCCATTAACATTTAGTAATATTTAAAGAAATATTCTATCATCTATCCTATCTAAATTCTAGGACAGATAAAAGTTACACAGAGAAACCCTGTCTCAAAATATGTAAAACTAAAAGTAAAAAAAAAAAATAAAGTAATAAAAAAGCCACGTACAAATGAAAAAGCAGAAAAATACTTTAAATATTGAATGCTGTTCTGTTACCTTTAAATTGTTTGAGTACTAAAAGAATAACAACAACTGATAAAAAATGCTGCTGGATTAATTCAATTTATGTATTTTAAAAATGCTTTGACTCAAAATTTAAGTCCAAGGAGAAGTTACTGGGAGAAGGATTTCTAATTTTGTTTCCACAGAAAATGAAAAGCTGTGGATTCCTTCCAGATTAATGTGGACTGATCAAGCAAGATCTGCTGAAACTGTACCAGGTGATCCACCATTCCAACAGTTGGGACAAGCCAGCCTTACAGACTACAGCCAAGATTTCTGCATCCTCTTAGGATCCCCATGACAGCATCCCCTACCAGCATGAAGTACTTTGGAAAGAATCACGCCCAAATTCCCAAATATAGTTTATTAATGTTTGTTCTCATTTAAATGGGGTCAGTTATAAATGGTTAATGATCACAACCAATCTCTGTTTAAAGGTAAAAAGGTGATTATGGTACAGATATAAATACTTTGTTTAGGAATGGATTTTCATTTATTGTTATAATTTAATGTCAATTTTGTGGTATGTATATTTCTCCTCTTGTTTAGTTATCGTGTTTATATAGCTCAGTTACAAATTAATGTGTAATTTAGTGCAGATTACAGATAGTTACCTATAGTAGTCAAAACTTATAGTTAGGTGAGTTAGGGTTTCTAGATATATAGAGATGTATTTGAGATGGATTGGCATTCTTCAAACCTTTCAAAGACCTACAGAATATGGCATTTAAAATGGTTTAGGGTTTTTCTTGACAGTGAGACGTAACTGCTCCTGCTAACCCCACCTGCATCAGAAAGGAAGATGGATATTGAAGAAACATGTTATGGAGTTTGCTATGAATATGGCAAGACTAGCCATTTAGACAAGATACTGCTCTTGTCTGTACTGTTTGACTTTATGCTATACAAACTGGACATACAGGGCCCACAGAAAAGTGACTGCTGATACAAGATAAAGAGTGCTACGGGGTTCTTGGTTCATGGATCACTCTGCCAGACAGTCTGCAGGACACAGAGAAAAGTGCCCGACAAACTTCCAATACAGTTGGACAGTTTAAAGTTCCCTGTTTTGCTTAAGAGTTTGCCATACACACTATGGCCTATAGGCTAAAGATCAAACATTACAGAAGAACTTCGGGTGACTGACCAGGCAGTCAGTAGTCTCTGTCATTTCTAGAATTTATATATTATCTTTCTGTGGTCTTTAAAGGAGTTGAAGACAGATATGGCTATAGTTTACCTTAATTAGGATTAGAGATAAATTACAATTAGGACTTTTGACTCACAAAGATAGGATAGATAATGGAATATTTTCTTAAATCTTACTAAATGTTAATGGACATATTATTGTTAGCTGTAATTCTTATTTGATAACTGTTGTGTGATATATTTTGCTATGTTAAGTTTAAAACCCTACTTTTTATTTTAGACTGAAAAAAAGAAGATGATGGGAGATGTTATTCTGTAAATATGTTTCTCATGCTGGTTAATAAATAAAACACTGTTGGCCAATAGGAAAGCAGATAGGCGGGGCTAGGAGACTAGGAGGAAAGAGAAAATAATGAGGAGGAGTCAACATGGGAGCCTGGAGAGAACAGCATACTGGCCCGTTACTCCCCTGTAAGATGAGCCACATGGAAATACTTAGAATAGTAAAAATGGGTAATCATTAAGACAGAGCTAGCCAATAAGAAACAAGTAACTGGCCAACAGCATTATATCAAATACAGAACTAGCCAACAGCATTATATCAAATACAGAGTCTCAGTGTGCTATTTGTGGTTGGATGTTGTGGCATTGGGACCAGGCGGCTGGCGGGAAAACATACTCATTACATCCAGTAACCTGTCCATGAACTTAAATTTTGTAGTCAAAGTATTTTTTAAATATATATAAATTGAATTAATCCAGCAGAATTTCTTTCAATAGTTGTTATTTACTCAGCAGTCAATAGATACAAAGACAATGTAATACCTTCGAGTATCTAGATTCTTTCTGTGCTTTCCATGTTTATATGGCTTTTTTTTTATTACTCAACTTTTTCATTTCTTGAGACAGGTTTTCTCTGTGTAACTTTTATCTGCCCTGGAATTAACTCTGTATACCAGGTTTACTTTGAAATCACAGAGATCTGCTTGTCTCTCCCTCTCAAGTGCTGGAATTAAAGGCATGTGCCACTACACATAGCTACTCTCTGTCATTTTATTCCTATTTTTAAACCAATTTATCCTGTTTCTTTTTCTCTTTCAAGCCTACATATACTTAAAAACACACTGTAAACCTTTAGAGGTTTTTCTTAACCTGAATCTGTATTTAATGTAAATCTTTATCATATTGTGGGCACGGGTCTTTTATCTGGTAAACAACATTGGTTAAATGAAAACCATAACTATATTAGCCACGGTCTATCAAAGATGGTGGTGGGTACCTTTACCACCAGAAGTGAGAGCTATGCTCTCTGTCTTGGTCTTTGCTGTCATCCAGCAGCATGTTGCTGGCTTGGAGATGTGGTCACTGCCATTGCCAGCTCTCATACACACCATTAAGTTGTTAGTAGAACTCTTTAAAAGCCTTGCCGTTTTTTGCCACTTATGCTGAGTCACAAAACCTCCCTTAAAGGAGCTGCACAAGTCTCTGCTTGTCTCTAGGAAAACAGACTTCAACTGAGAAACATACTGCTATCAAGAAGCTTTGCTTGTCTCTGTTCTTTTGTTTCTAAAACCCTTATTAAAGATTTTCTTAAGTTTTAAGTGAAAGTTCTTATTATCCATGTTGAAGGTGCCATTTTGATATGAGCAGGTTTTTCTGCCAGCTTTGTCCCAGAACCACACCAGCCCCAAATAACATGCAGAGATGCTGCATTAGATATAAAGCTGTAGGCCAGTTACAAGTTTCTTATTGGCTAGCTTTGTCTTAAATATTAACCCATTTCTATCTTAGTATTTCCACATGGTCTCATCTAACCAGAGAGAGGGCCCCACATTCTATTCCCTCATTCCTTCATCTTGAATCTCCTTCCTACTCTTCCCTCACTCCTTCTTCTCTCCTAGTCCCTCCTATCTTGCTTTCCTGTTGGCCTACATTGCTTTGTTCATTAACCAATGAGAGGAACGTATTTACAGAATGACATCTCCCATCATATGACAGTTGTGTAAATAATATGGAACTTCTTCAAAAATTTAAGGGTATGCTTTCTTCTTGATTCATCAGTCCTACTAATGAGAGTATATCCAAAACAATTGGAAGGTATGTTGAGAAGAATCTGTATTCATATCTATTACAGCTGTATTTGCAAACAACCAAGAAATAGGAATGATCTAAGGATTATGTAGTAGTATTTTAAAATGCTTTTAAGTATTTTCAATAATTACTCTATAAAGAAATTATAAAGAATAAATATTCAAGAGAATTAATGCCTTTAGAATTACTTAAATGTTATATAGTATACATCTGTATGGTATATTATACAGTGAATGCATTTAAAAAAGCCTTATGCAATACCCTTAAAGACATACATATTCTCTTTTATGAATCATTTAAAATAAACTTTCAAAAATAAAATTCACAGCCTGTTACATTCTGTTTTAATTGCACAAATAGAACAGGAGAGAGGGTATATGATACCTTTGCTTAATTAAATGCTAATTTCAAGAAAATGAACTAAAATGATAAAACTGAGAATAGATCTTCCAAATAAATGCAAATCAAATAACATTTAGAGTATATATATATATATATATATATATATATATATATATATATGCGCATTGGGTATTTTTTCTTCTAAAAATAATATAAAACCCTGACATTTCTATACAACAGAATATACCCACAACCCCATAATTGGGGTTTTAAATTAAAGTAAGAAAATCAGGCTGATTTATTATAAAATATGGAAGGTTATTAAGAGATCACACAGAGAAAAGAATATTTGAAAATGTAGAGAGCAATTAACCATAAAGAAAAAGAACATGCTGGCCTAGAGAGAAATCATCTCTAGCAATATGTTGCATTCAGACTTTCAGCATCCATGATTCCGGATCATATATTCTTATTTTTTTATGATACACAATGCATGATGATTTATGTGTTACTTAGCAAGCCAATACACAGATACACAGACACACATACATACACTTACCTACTCAAACATAGAAATTTATTTAACAAATCAATAAAAAAGTCAACCAGTTTACGGGGAAAATGGGCAACTCATGGACATTTCAAATTTTCACATGAGATGTTTTATAATATGAAAAAGATAAATATGTAATCCCATAGATGATCAGGAAAATCCATCATTTTAAATTCATGTTAAATGTGGAACTTACAAAAATAGTCTGATTCTCCCTGCAGTTTGAATGATAAACATGAGGAAAGAGATTTTGATCAACATGCAAATCCTGAATCTCTTTTTAAATATTTCAATGACATACCAAAATGTCTCTTTTCCCAAGTTACTTGAAATTCCCATTGCTAGGAAACCCCTTATCATTGTATTATATATAGAATGAAAATTTTTATTGTTTGTGGTGTTTGGCTTTGATTTTGTTCTATTTGTTTTATGAAAATTAGATCCCACTTTTTTAAACCTTGAAATGTAAAATGAGATGTTCTAAAGGCACAATATGCCTCATTTTGAAATATTTTAAATTTTAAATTTTGGTAAAATGCAAGCCATGAAATTTATCTTTAAATGCAGAATCCAGTGGAGTAATGTTCTTGCTGCACAGCCATTATGGTGATCAGTTTCCACACCTTGTCACTTTTTCTCTGGGTTTGGTCTTAGAAGTCATATAATAATTGAAATTTGTAAATATCTAATGTTTTGGGGAAAACAATTAAAAAAGAAAAGGAAATAAGGCAGTTCTTAGTTCTGATGTTAACTAGTGTTATGGAGATCCTGCAACTACACCATCAAGGCCAGCTCTACTGTGTGGCCCAGGTGAGGTACAATGGCCACTCTCCTTAGTGTTGCAGCTGATGAATTGCAGGGATAGCTCTCCCACTCTTTAGAACTTCTGTGGTGAGGGGTTGGGACAGGCATCTTTCCCTGGCCCATACAGCCATGTAGCAGATGAAGGGCATGATGAAGATCATCTCCTATGTTCACATTCTTGGGGCCTTTTTGCCTGTGTTCCTAGGGGAGGAGCAGGGCTCACCTTAGTGAGTGCTGCAGGTGGTACCAGGGAGGGTCAGCTCCCTTGTCTGTTATAGGCACTGAGGGAAGAGTGGTAAAGGGTGACATCTTTCTCCTGTCCATACTTCCTTATGACAGACAAGTAGTGGAGACATCTCTCCCATGCTCATAATTTCAGAGCTGGTTCATCCAAAACTCTGCCAACAGGGTAGGCTCTACTTGCTGTCTAGGTAAGATTCAGGGCCTGTCCTCCTGAGTGGATTCACCTGGCAAGGGACAGGAGTAGCTCTATTCTTATGACCTATGGTCATGCTCTCACATCTGCATTAAGCATAGAGGGGCAGGGGAAGAGGGCATCTCTCCCTTTCCCATGCTGCCTTATGGCAGATGAAGGCCGGCTCTCTCATGCTCAAGTTCTCAGGCTAGCTCACTCTCACCCTTGTGTATAAGGTCAGTTCTGCTGTGCTGCCTAGGCCCATGTCTGGGGCTGGGATGCTGCCAAGGCCCATGTCTGAGTCCAGACCCACTTTCCTGAATGGTATAGCTGGTTAAATGGAGGATCAGCTTCCTAGTCATATGGAGGCTATAGGGGTGAGAGGGCATGGAATCTCTCCCTTGCCCCTACCACTGTACCATAGATGAATTAGGGGAGGCAGGACTACCTATGTCCATCTTATGTCCTTGGGGATGGCTCACATGTGGCATTATATACAGGGTCAGCTCTACTATGATGCTCAGGGCAGGTGCAGGGTCGGTTCTACTGATTACTGCAGCTGGTGAGGGGTTAGATAAGGTTTCTCAGCTTCTTTAGGTGTCAAGTGGTAGTGAGAGGCATCTTCCCCTCATCACATGCCTGCCTATTTTCATGTCACCAGGACCATCTCATCCATGCCCCTGAGAACAGGGTCAGCTGTATTATTGTCCTGCCAATGATGTGTGGGACCTTGTCTCTTGAGTGTATCAGCCAGTGAGGGGGCCTGTATGAGTGCTCTGATATGTTGCAGCTAATGGCAGCCTTTAGTAGTATAGGAAGCCAGGAATATCAACACAAACCTTGGCTGCACCAGGGCACTGAACTCAGACATGGGCCTTGGCAGCATCCCAGCCCCAGACACTCACATTAACCAGCTCCTCACTGTTTTTGCCTCTTCAGATATGCCTCTGTCCATAGGGTATGAGCCATTCTGTCTCTCCCTTATCACACCATATGAGTGGGCCATGTTTTTATTTCTGCTTGCATGTGGGTCTCCTAGTCCTGCCCAGTCCATCACAGCACTAGATAGGAACATGCTTCCTCGTAGGAGCCCTAAGTGGTCCACCCTGGGCCTGCAAGTGGCATGGGTCTCATGTCTCACTCAGTTCATCATGGCCAACTTACTTTTATTTCTGTTTATTGAGGTGGCTGTCCATGCGTGTATAGGAGCCCACAATTTTCAGAAGAGGAATTTGGATCCCCTCATTGAAGGAGTTAGTTACAGGTGGTTGTGACAAGCACTGAGCCAGATGTGAGTGGTAGCAACTGAACTCAAATCCTATGAAGAACAGGAAGTACTACTAGCTATTTTTCAAATCCCATGTTTTGTCTTTAAAACTGCCTTATATATTTATTATTTTCCACAATAGTTGAATTTCAACTAGAAAGCTACTGAAAACAATTGATATACTATAGATAAAGTTGTTATTACACATTTTAGTAGAAAATATCTAAAAGTGAAATATTAATATTTAATTTGTCAAAATCATTTGATTTTATTATATGCCGTTAAAATCACAACTACAAACATATGCTTATTTACTGCAAATGGAAAACAATACTGTTGGAGAAAAGTGTTTCAGATTTAATGGAAATATATTACTTCCTATGAGACTTATAGCAAAATTCAGGTGCATGTTTGAGTCTTTACTGTCATATTGACATTTGGCATTTGTGTGATCTGTGCATGATACCAGTACTGTTTCTTGTCATAGTATTGTAGCTCTTAATCCTAATATTAGAGAGCTCAAGTAACTTTGAGGAAGAGGAAGCAGAATTATTGTAACAGTCAATGATTGAAAACAACAAAAAAGCAAGGCCTCCTACTCATAGCAGGGCTGGTGCACATATGAACTCATAGATACTGAAGCAGCATGCAGAGTGTCTGCAGGAATCTGTACCACATGAGGTCCCAGTGCTAAGATGAGAAGTAGACACAAGCACCCATCACTAATACAGAAGCTCTGTCTAACTGCTAGCTTTCCACAAATGGAAAAGTAATTTTCTCCATCAGAGCCCACTGAATATCCAAAGCACCAATAATGGCAGGCTCTATAACCATCATTAGGTGACCAACAGAAAAACAAAAAATCTTTGGAGGGTCTTTGTGTCATAAAGTTTAGTCAGAACATTTATTAATTTTAATTACACACACACACACAAACACACACACACACACACACACTAAAACTTCCAGTTGTATATAAAAGAACTACTTGGTTTTCACTCAGCACACATTCAATAATAGATTGGTCTGAAATTCTGAAATTCAGAGGATATAAAATAAACTAAAAGTTAAAATCCCCTAAAATCATACGATGACACTTTAGCTAAAACATTAACCAGTTTTTCTGAATATCTCCTTCCCTTGAAGTCCAATTAATGTTAAAGGGGAGGTAGTGAGAGAAAACCATGTATGTCAAGGAAATGTCTTGACCTTTGTAACCAGCTGGATTCTCTGAAAAATCAGTGTTTTAAAATCATGAGAATTTAGAGAAATGAGCACTAAAATTGAAAAGATAAGAAGGGATATTTCCAGGATTTACTAAAGTTGGACATATACTCATATTTTCTAGACCAATGGTGAATTTTTTTCTGATTTTTTTGAGAATACCTTAAGATATTTGAAATCTCGGGAAGATCCTTATTTTAGTAAAGAACCAAATAAAGTTTATTGAGAATTGTAATTTTTAAGCCAATAGAATGGGAAAATTAATTCAGTCACTATCGGTTCATGGAAAGACAGTTTTGTAAAGTCATGAACTGCATATATTTATTAATTCCTACATATACTAACCTTCAGATTTTCAAAAGTAAAAGTGGTTGAAGAGAAATAACATATTCACAAATAGGATGAATTCAAATTCTTTTTTATTTAAATTAGAAAAAATCTTATTTTACATGTCAATCCCAGTTCTTGCATGGAATCCATGGACCCCCATCCCATCCTTCTTCTGTTCCATAGAAAGGGTGAGGCCTTCTATAGGGGGTCATCAAAGTCTGTCACATTCATTTGGGGCAGGGCCTAGGCCCTCCCCCATGTGTGTTGGATGAGAGAATATTCCTCTATGGGGAGTGAGCACCCAGTGTTCTTTTGTACATTAGGTATAAATGCTGTTTCATTACCAGGGACCCAATAGACTGCCCAGGTCTAGTAACTGTCACCTATGTGCATGGGGTCTGGTTCTGTTCTTTGCAGGTTTCCAAGCTGTTAGTCTGGGGTCCATGAGCTCCCCATGTTCAAGTCAGCTGTTTCTGTGGGTTTGCCCATCATGGTCTTAACCAAACCCTTTTCTCATCACTCCTTGCTCTCTAAACTGGATCCAGGAATTCAGCTCAGTGCTTTACTGTTGATCTCTGCTTCTGTTTTCATCAGCTACTTCATGAAGGCTCTAGGATGAAGGTAGCCATCAATCTCAATATAGGGGAAACATAAAAAAGCAATATACAACAAAATGATAGCCAACATAAACTAAATGGAGAGAAACTCAAGGTTATTCCTCTAAAATCAGGAAAAAGACAAGCCTGTCTAATTTCTCTATATCTCTTAAATGTTGTTCTTGAAGTTCTAGCTAGAGCAATTAGAAAACAAAAGATCAAGATGATACAAATTGGAAAGGGATCAGTCAAATTTTCACTATCTGCAGATGAAAAGATAGGTTACATAAGACTAAAAAAAAAAACTACCAGGGAACTCCTATAGCTGGTATACACCTTCAGCAAATTGGCAGGATCAAAGATTAACTAAAAAAACAAAATCAGTAGCGCTACTATATACAGATGATAAATGGGCTGAGAAAGAAACCAGAGAAACATCACCCTTTACAATAGCCACACACAATATAAAATATCTTGGGGTAATGCTAACCAAACAAGTGAAAGACCTATATAAGAAATTTGAGTCTTCAAAGAAATAAATCAAAGAAGATACCTGAAAATGGAAAGATCTCCCATGCTCTTGGATAGGTAGTATCAATATAGTGAATTGGCAACTTGCAAAATGCAATCTATAAATTCAATGCAGCATGATTCAATGCATCAAAATCCCTGCATGATTCTTCACTGACCTTGAAAGGATAATAATCAACTTTATATGAAAAACAAAAGACCCAGGATAGCCATAATACCCCTGTACAACAAAGGAACTTCAGGAGGCATCACCATCCCTGACTTCAAGCCCTATTATGGAGCTATAGTCCTGAAAACAGCTTGATACTGACACAAAAATAGACAGGTAGACCAATAGTATCAAATTGAAAACCCTGACATTAACCCACACACCTATGCAATCTGATTTTTGACAAAGAAGCTAAAATTATACAATGGAAAAAAGAAAGCATCTTCAACAAATAGAGCTGGCATAACTAGATGCTGACATGTAGAAGACTGCAGATAGATCCTTATCTATTGCAATGTACAAAATTTAAGTTCAAATAGATCAAGGAACTCAACATAAATCCAGCCACACTGAACCTCTTAGAAGAGAAAGTGGAAAGTGCCCTTGAATGAATCGGTACAGGAGACTGCTTCCTGAATATAAGACCAGTAGCACAGACACTGAGATTGACAATTAATAAATGAGACCTCCTGAAAATTAGAAGCTTCTGTAAGGCAAAGGACATAGTCAACATGTTAAAAAATAATTATATGAACAAGGATATGTGTTTAAACTCCAACTCTAAAGGGAAAATCCCCCCAGATATAATTACCCTGTGTCTTATACATAGATGTATATGATTTCCAAAAAATTAAGGAGTGTTCTAACAGATACTTAAATGAATTATATAACAGGATATTTAATATCACTTATACTTTTGAGAACAAAATAAACTGAATAAAAGAACTCACAGCAAAACAAAAACAGTAGTGAAAATCATTTTTTTTCTGAATTCAATTTTACTTGATTTACCAGATGGCACCATGATTGTGTAGTACATTTAAATTTGATATGCCATTGTTTTTTTTTTCAAGAAGTTTGTTTTACTCTGCTTTCACTTTGCACGCAGCACTCAAACCTGGTATTGCCAATTTGATATGAATATTTAACAGTGACATTTATTCATCTTTTGCAAAGAAGTAAGCATGAAAAACGAATTTCTCCTAGTAGCATTGATTTTATGTAAACATTTTTCTTAATGACTTGTGACACTCTGAACAATATACATGTGACAAAAATAATTTTCAGGACTCCATCTAACGAACTTAAGTCCATGTCAAAGAAAACTACTTAATTATTTTCATTCTCTAAAGATATAATGTGGAGCTGTGATGGGAAGAAGGATCAAAAAATTAAGAAAAATTACTTGCCAAATTATTAAAAGAAAAATAATGCCATTTGTAAAGACTGTCCCACCTTGCTTTATAAGTGTGTTTATAAATTCAGACTATATTTGAAGTGATAACCTGGTAATAAGTAGTATAATAAATACCCTGTTCATGTAATATTGTAATAGAATTTTTATTACAAATAAAGGAGCAATAAGTGAAGTGTCAGAACCCTGGCATCCAAATTAAAACTAAGTAAACAATATGCCCATAAATAGTTCAGAGAGACAGAACAACAAGGTGAAAGCAACCTCTAATAGATAACTCAAAATAGGAAAACTTGGACAGTTGCCTGGGAATGTCTATTACTCTTCTTATCAAATCACCACGTGTCCAAGGTTTTCAGTTTCCACTTATATAATTCTTCCATGAATTCAATCAGAATCATAATGTCAATTTGGAGAAAATAGTTTTAAAATAGATTTTCAAAAGGATTGCTTAAAAACCTAACCATTTGTCCCTTTTAAAGGTGAGCTATGATGGAAATTTATTCATCTCCTTCCAGCCTTCTCTGTTATGTTTTCTTAAAATGGGAACAGACATATTAAATGATGCCATTCTTTCATTGTGAGAAAGGAGGAGTATTGTCTCTTATCCTTGTGCATATTCTATAATAAATAGGATACTGTCCTACAAGAAGCAGCATTTTCAAATTATAAATTTATTCAGAGTGTATTTACATAATTACAAATACTTTATCCTTAGCTCTCCACAAGAAGTGAGCCTATTGAATTTGATAATAGTTACAAATATAATCCAATTACTTTTAAATCTCAGCTAAGAGAATAGATTTGGGACCACCTATGAAATCTATAGTATAATTTAAATCCTAATTATATATAACACACAAAATATGATATGTATGAAATAGAAGAAGAAATGATAAAGTCATAAAAATATCATATGAGAAGTTTAGTTTGGCAAGTATTTATTTAAGCCTGTCACCAGAGTCTAAATACAGAAATGGGAATTTGTGACTGTTAAGAATTTTGAAAAGATACAGAAAAAATAAAACAAAATTAGTACCTGGATAACAGAAGAAATAAAGCTTGTTATGGAAGTCTAAGTATTCATCACAATAGTCAAGAAAGGTATTAATTGAAAGTTTCTGCTATACATTGTTAGCTAAGACTGAGAAACCTTGTCATATTATTTACGTTGGTTGCTTAACTCGGTGTAAAATGCACCTTGTTAACATGGTTTATCTCAACCATGATGAAAATATCTCTGCTACCATTATGTCCAGCTTCTAGAAAGTGATAGTATAATTAAAAATTGTACTACTGATGATCAAAGGTCTCCAAAGGAAATATAGGAAAACAAATCAGCATCTTTATTTCAGATTTTAACCTCAGGTTATTTGTGTTAGGATGTGCCCTCTTCTAGGGAAATAGAGTATATACAGTCAAATGATAAGTTAATATATTAATTACTGAATAGGAAAACACACTGGAGCTCAGAAAGCTAAAAATCTGTTCAATATCACCATCTTAAATCTGGTCAAATGTGGTTACAAAGTAAAATACTGAGGCTACTCCAAGAATTGTATTTGTGGAATCTCTTATTTTTGTGGTTTTAGTATTCTTTGTGGTTTATAAATGTATACTAACAACTTAATGAAAATAATATAAATCCCTATTGATAATTTTCATGATTACACATATTTCTTAAGATTCATGATTCTTTTGTATATATATTATTCAGAACAAGATCTTATTTTCTTTTTCTATTTTTTATTTAAATTATAAACAAGCTTTATTTACATGTCAATCCAAGTTCCCTCTTCCTCTCCTCCTCCCCTACCCCACTAACCTCACAACCCATCCCCTTTCTGCTCTTCATGGAGGGTTAGGCCTTCTTCCATGGGGAATCTTCTCAGTCTGTCATATCATTTGGAGCAGGGCCTAGGCCTTCGCCCGTGTGTCTATGTGGAATGGGCTCAGGGGTCAAAAGCAGTATAGAGTAACCCTGACTCAAAAAAAAAGCTGCAAAATGTGATGTATAGAATGATCACCATATTTTCTCTCATCTTAATGTTTCCTTTAAAGATCGTTTCAAGTTTGTAATCCCATGACTCCTAAAATGTATGCTAGTTACCTATCAGTACTTCATAAGAAGGATTTTTTTTAGTGTGGGGGGCATTGAGACAGGATTTCTCTGCATTACTTTGGAGGCCATCCTGGAACTAGTTCTATAGACCAGGCTAGCCTCACGCTCACAGTGATCCACCTGTCTCTACTTCCTGAGTGCTGGGATTAAAGGCATTTGCCACTAACATCTGGCCATAATAAGAATTTTTATGTGACTATATTTCTTGTACATGACATAAAAATGGTTTGAATTTTAATTTTAGTATCGTATTCCATGCTTATTTTTCTCCAATTAACAATTTGCCTAGGAGTCTTTATGAGAAGGAGATGGACATAGAAACATGTATGTAATAATTTCAGTGAGACTCAGTATGCTTTCCAGTTTTAAGGAAGAGTGCTACATTCAGCTTTCAAGAAGGAAAAATTGTATTACGAATAGTAAAAACCCAGAGACAGATATTGGGGTTTAAGCTGAAGATCAGAGAGGCAAAGTAGCCAAATCACCAGAGAGCTCTTACAGCTACCAAGGCTGGGCTGAGCTACCAAACCTCTACTGAAATGGGTTGAGACTAATTGCCCTTTCTGAGATCCTGCTCCTGTTTTATATACCTCTCTAGTGCTGAGATTAAAGGCATGTGCCACACTGCCCAGTTTCTATGGCTAACTACTGAGGCTGCTGGGATTAAAGGTCTGTATCTCCACTGTCTGGCCTCTACGGCTGTAGCAAGCTTTGCATTCTTATCTCCAGGCAAGTTTTATTAGATCATAAACAATATATCATCACAAAAATAGAGCCAAACACTATATTTGGTAATTTCTAAATTTTCTTTATTTCCATTAATCTCATTAAGTGATAAAAGTTCATTGTTTTTCAATATCAGCTAGATTGCCATGATAATATATATTTATGGTGAGGTAGTTTAAGCTTTCATGGCATTATAAACATTATTCTGATTAGCATGTTAGTCTTTAGTGACAGTATAAGAATCTAGATGCAGAGAGGGAGAACAAGACCAGGCTACAGAAACACATAGACAAAGCTGACCTGAACAAGGGGGAGCTAATGGACCCCAGACTGATAGCTGGGAAACTAGCATTGGACGGACTCAGACCCCCTGAACATGGGCCTCAGATAGAAAGCCTGGGCAGTCTAAGGGACCTCTGACAGTGGACCTCTGACAGTGGAACCAGGATGTATCCCCGGTACATGAAAGGACTTTGGGAGCACATTCCCTTAATTTAGAGGCAGGAGGGAGGGCCTACTCCCTCCTCCAAATGACTTGACAGATTTTGTTGACCCCTCTAGGAAGGCATTACCCTCCCTTTGGATTGGAAGGGTGCGATGGGAGGGTGGTCAGAGGGCATAGGAGTGTGGGAGAGAGGGAACTGGGATCAATATTTAAAATAAATAGATTAATTAAAAATAAATAAATAATTAAAAGAATACTATTATAAACTAGTCATGTATGGGTCAAACTCAGTGGTCTCTTTGTAAAATAGCTCTTCTATGTTTGGAGTAAACTATTCCAAATATTAATTGTGAAACAATTTGTAATGCAAGAACATGTTTTAAGACCACCTATATCTCCAGTAACTGTGAATACTTCATTTAATTTAAAATTTGATATCATCTTTCTTTGATATTTTGCTATTATAATATTTATTGATTGTGTGGTTTGATAAATATTAATGATAGGAAATATATTCTGCAAATATATTCATTATTATATAGTAATATTTATTGTATTGAAGGTTGTAATATAATTATATAATTTCTTCTTTCTCTCTACCTTCTCATATACCTTTTCATGATCTTTTTCAAATTCATAGCCTCATTTCAAAAGTATATCAAATAAAGACTATTTTATTAATGTTGCTTAATTCAGGGATTTATAATTTATTTTTAAAATGTTTTCAATCTCTCTTTTGTTTTGTTTTTTGTTTTTTTTGTTTTTCAAATCAAGATTTCTCTGTAGCTTTGGAGCCTGTTCTGAAACTCGTGGTGCAGACCAGGATTGCCTCGAACTCAAAGAAAAAAACCTGGCTCTGCCTCCCAAGTACTGGAATTAATGGTGTGTACTAACATTGACCAGCTTAAAACAATCTCCTAATGTTTGTACTAGTTAGTAAGCAATATTTTTGTGTCTCTGGGGAAGGGACAAGACCCTCACACATGCAAGGCATGCTGGGGCTGAACTACTACTCTAGTGCCTGGCTTAATCTCACTACAGTCTCAATAATTTGATCAGGTATTAAATATCAATAAAAATGGAATTACTAACCCAAGGACAGTACATTTTATTATTGTTTATGTTGTTAAATTAACCTCAATAGTGGTATAAGAAATTATTGATTTATCTAAGTATTTTAAGTGAATTTCTACTCATAGTAAATAAGCATGACATATTTTGTAATGTGATCAATTTTTCTAATTGTAGCGAAACTAGCATCTTAATAATCACCTTTTATTACTTGTATTTATTATTTTCTTCTTATATAACTCTGTTCCTTGCATTTCTTTAGCAACCTAATTTTCTTTTGTATATTTAATTGGTTGTTTACATTTTTAATTTAATATTTTCCATTTTCAATATTATCTGCTTTACATGCTTCCAAAACTATGTATGATGAACCAGCACAATATCTGATTAGGTGACAGTTTATCAAAATCCTCATAGCAATCCCTTAAAGTGTCCATGTCATGTAGCAATAGGTAAAGTGGGAAAAATGCAATATGTTATTACATAGAACAGTACCTATACTAACTTGATTAAAATACCATCATAATAAAATACATACAATGTTCTGAAACATTTTTGAGGATGCAACTCAAAATAACCATTTTATAAATGTCAATATAGCCAAGGTTTATTCCAAAAATCCATTATTCTCTTCCCACAAATACTGAGCTGTTTTATGAAATCATATTTTTTGGCCACAGGTCATGTCCCATTTTTTTCAATATGGCTTCATTTGAACATATTGTGGGATCCTCTCATTGTGGACCTTCAGGCCAATCCAGATCAAGCCAACTTGGTTAGTTTGTATCTAAGGGCAGGAGTGTGGATTGAGAAAGGGCTGGTGAAGATGCAAAGAAGATAGAGATACAGGAGGACAACCCAGTGAATAAAGAACATCCTAAGTTTATTCTTCAACATTCTTAAATACCCCAATTAAAAGGCGGACATGGCAGAAAACTTCTGTTATCATATATAAGGAGCAAACAGGCATTCTTCCCTTAATCCTCCAAGCATTTGGTAACCACACCTGTTATTGGGCCTTGAGGGTCAAGAGTAAACAGACATATGCTGCCATCCTCATCCTAAGTAATGGATTCTTAAAAAATTGTGATGTTTATTACTTCTCCAATGGCCCATCAATGTTTAATTTTTTTTTCACCTTAGGTGATTACATGACTATTCCTAGGAAAAATTTTTAAGACTTTCATTGAAGTTGAGGAACTCTATCAGGAGAGGTTCTGAATACTAAGAGACAGCATTCTTTGCTAATCAATGATAATTACGTCACACTGTAACATGAATGGTAAAACAATTTTTATTTTGTGAACCCAGTGAAATTGGATAGAATGTATTTTCTTACAGGCAATATAACTCTTCTAGCATATCACAAATCTATCTTGAAATCCAGGAACAGATCCTGTAATGTTATCTGTCATCCTTGATTACACATACTTGAGTGAATTCAGTCAGACAAACTTAATAAATGGAAATCTATGTTGCTGGTCTTATGTATACATTCCATCTATGTCCTTTTGACATTTATTCATGAGATTTTTGAGCAGTGATGAGATTGAAGAAGAAAAGAGGGTTTTGAGCATTCACAGAATGGAATTTCCTATTCACTTGATTATTACATTAATTTATACTCTTCCCATTTTAGAGTTTTGGATACCAGTTCAAAGGATTTGCCACATATTTTTCAAGTGTGTTACACCTAAGACCTTGAATGCATGATCAAATTATTATTCACAGCCCATAACTCGGAATGTACATTGTTATGGTTTGTTTTTGTCTACCCTTAAAATTCATTGGTCATTCCCACATGGTTACCTACTCTGGCTAGTTTTATGACAACTTAACAGAAGCTATAGCTATCTTAGGGGAAGGAACCTCAATTGAGAAAATGCCTCCATTTCATTAGGATGTAATCAGACAGGCTTGTCTGGCATTTTCTTAGTTAGTGATAAATGGTGAGGGGCCACCCTTTTGTGTGAGGTGACCTCAAGGCTGGTGGTATTTAGTTCTTTAAGAAAGCTGGCTAACCAAGTCATAAGAAGCAAGCTAGCAAAAGGAACTCTTCTATATTCTCTGTATCAGCTTTTACTTCCTGTTTCCCTCCATGTTGGAGTTTCTGTCCTGGCTTCCTTCAGTGATGAACAGTGATGTGGAAGCATAAGTCAAATAAATACTTTTCTCCCCAAGTTGCTTTTGTTATGGTGTTTCACTATAGTAATAATAACTCTAAGACAGTACCTCACCATGAATATGACTGTGTATGTAAGCAGAGCTCTTATAGTAGTTGTTAAGGCTGAGCATGCCAGAAAGCTGGGACAGTAATCAAATAGGATCCATGCCCTTGAAACACAGATACCCTAGGATAAAAGGCATGTAAGGAAACAGTGAAGAAAACATTACTACTATTTAAGCAGTGACCAAGGTACTGATTTCCCTTGAAGACGCCAAGGCTGTTAGAATAAGTCTCTTTATATTTTTTTCCTTTTTATTTAAATTTGAAGCAAGCTTGTTTTGCCTGTTAATTCCAATTCCCCCACCTCGATCTTGCCCTGTCATCCACAACAAACTCCAGGCCATCCCATTTCTGTTCCCCAGGAAGAGTAAGGCCTTCCATGGGGAATATTCAAAGTCTGTCATATCGTTTTGGGCAGGGCCAAGGCCCTTACCCATGTGTCTAGGCTGAGAAAGTTTCCCTCTATGTGGGATGGGCTCCCAAAGTTCATTCATATACTAAGGATAAATACTGACCCATTACTAGAGGCCCCACAGGCTTCCCGGTCTTCCTAACTGACACCCACATTCAGGGTGTCTGGGTCATCCCTTGGCTAGTTTCCCAGCTATCAGACTGGGGTGCATGAGCTTCCACTTGTTCATGTCAGGAGTTTCTGTGGGTTTCTCCAGCCTGGTCTTGACCCATTTGCTCATCACTCCTCTATCTCTGCAACTGGATTCCAGGAGTTTGGCTCAGTGTTTAGTTGTGGGTGTCTACTTCTGCTCTTATCAGCTACTAGGTGAAGGCTCTAGGATGGCATATTAGGTAATTATCACTCTCATTATTGTGGAAGGACATTAAAGTTAGCCTCTCCACTATTGCTTAAATTGTTAATTGGATCCATCCTTGTAGATCTCTGGGCATTTCCATAGTGCCATATTTCTCCTTAAATCTCTAATGGCTCATTGTTGAGCACTAACCCTTGATGCTGATTCTATTTATTTCGGAATTCCAAGGCAGTGGAGTCGCCCTCTGCAGGCTGGACTAGTGGGCCA
Organism: Cricetiscus sungorus; assembly: GCA_030556225.1. NCBI lineage: Eukaryota > Metazoa > Chordata > Mammalia > Rodentia > Cricetidae > Cricetiscus > Cricetiscus sungorus. Next base: position 47,429,960 of record JANBXA010000726.1, on the reverse strand, counting down.
TGGGGTGGGCAGGACACAGCTCTTTTCAGAGGGAAATGCTCAGGTATCAATCGTCTAAATAAATTCATTCAGAGATTTATGGGGTCCAAAAAAAAAACTCTAATGGCTCCCTCTCTTACGGTATCTCTTTTCTTGTTCTCCTCTATTCATTCCCTGTCTCAATGTTCCTTTTCCCTCATGCCCACCTCTTCTTCTTATATTCCCCCTTCTCTTTCTCCTAACTCCCTCTCCCTTCCCTCTATGCTCCCAATTTGCTCAGGAGCCATGTAAGTCTCTCTTAGGGTTCTTCTCCAGCTGATGACCTTCACTCTGCCAGACATTCTGTACTCTAGCCTCAGTTCGAGCTTACCTGCATCTAATTGGCTCTCATCTTGTACAGCAAGAAAGTGACCATTAAGGATTACTGCCCTCATAAAACAATTGGTAGGAATGCTGAACATTCTTGGTATGGCTTCTTTACAAAGGTTTTGCCCAATGTGAATATCTACATCTGCAATGTAAAAAGTTAGTAGACCTGAGCCATTAATTGGTACTACTACAACAGGAAATCTTGCCTTGTTCAGCACTTATGCCCAAGTTCAGTGTAAGCAAGGCAAAACAGTGTAAAGAGTAATATTGAATACAAATAAACCTTTCCTCACCAAGTTGCTTTATCACAGCAATGCTAACTCTAACTAAGGCAACATCTAACCATCAACATGACTATAAGAAAGCAGAGGTCTTAAAAAAGTAGTTAAATGTAAGACCTAGCTGAATATACCAGCTGTCTTATGAGGGCATTAATCCATTATTTTCACCTTGCTATTGTACAAGATGAGAGCTGACTAGACGGGGATGAACTCTTGATTTTAAGGCTATGGTTTCAAATTGTTCAGTGCAGTAAGGATTATCAGGGTAAAGTGAGGAGTTTGATGGCAATGTGGATTTTGGTCTTACTGATGAGGCCACTTTAGTTACATGTTCAATAAAAATCAGAACTATAAATATATGTAAGTAGCAATCTACTGAGAGAAGAATCAGGAGAAACAAAAAATGTTAAGAACTAATATTCTATTTGTATCCTCCATAAATTAAAACATTCATTTGTATTATTTAGTCACATATATTCTATGTCACATTTTATTATGATACTCTGACATTTATTTGCATCAACTTAATTGTATTGAGAGTTGACTTTGATAATAGGAAAGCATAAACTTGGATTTATCTGTGGGGGCATTTACAGAGAATTAATTTAAGAGGAAGAAAAATGATATCCACTATGTCATCTACACATTTGTTTTGTTTACAGTTTATCATGAAGTGAATAGCCTTCCTTTCCTACCACCATGATATTCTGTCTTACTTTAGGTACATATAATAGAGGTAGCTGTAATAGATTGAGTCATCAGAAGACACAAGCCAAAATAAAAGTTTCCTTCATGTTACTCTCAAAAAATTTTGTTGTTTGCCCCTTGAAAAATATAAGAAAACATTTAAGTGGGATTATTATTATGGAGTACTAGAGTCCATTATGGCCTAGCAAAGACAATGCAGCAGGCATCTGAGAGCACACAGCTTGAACTACAAGCAGGATGCAAAAAGGACATTGGAAATCACTCAAGACTTTTGATACCACTAAGACTACCTCAATGATACAATTCCTCCAATGACATACCTCCTCATATTTCTCAAACTGGTCCACCAAATGGCAAGGAAGTATTCAAATAAATGAGCTCACATTTTCATTCCAACCACCACAGAATATTTTGTTCTGTGAGTTTACTGAGTAAAGACTCTTATTTGCATGGCAGAAGCTTTATATGAACTTCTAGGTGTAAGTTCAAGTTTTCACTATTATTTATATTTATATTTTATTTTACATATTGATCCCAGTTTTGTCTCCCTCTCTCCCTCGCACTCCCACTCCCTCCCCTTCCTCTTACACTCTCTCCCCCCTCACATGTACCCTGGCCACCTTTCCCTCCCATCCCCCCATCCCCAATTCACATGTAGGGATATGCTATCCAGATGGGGTCATGTAAATCTGTCAAGTCATTTCAACTAGGGACTAGGACTTCTCTCTTGTCTCTAGGTTAAGGGGTATCCCTCCATGGGGGATGTGTCCAGAAGGTACTCTGTTGCACCAAGAATACATTCTGGTTCCATTACCTGAGGTCCCTTAGAATGCTTAGTTCTCCTAGCTGAGACCTATACTCAGTGGGTTTGAGTCAGTCCCATGCTGGATTCCCAGCTAGCAATCTGGGGGACCCATTAGCTCCCCCTTGTTCAGGTCTTTGTGTGTTTCTGTAACCTGGTCTTGTCCTGTCTCTCTGCATCTGGATTCTAGTTCAACTCAGTGTCTAGTTATGGGTGTTTGCTTCTGTTTCCAACAGGTACTAGGTGAGGGTTCCATGATGGTGGATAATTTAGTTGATGATCTCACTATCAGGGAAGGGCATTTATGGTAGCCTATCCATTGTTGCTCAAATTGTTAGTTGGAGTCAGTCTTGTAGGTCTCGAGACCATTCTTTAGGTTCAGTTGTCTTTTCAAACCAATAATGGCTCTGTCTTTTATATTTTTATATTCTCTCTCTCTCTCTCTCTCTCTCTCTCTCTCTCTCTCTCTCTCTTCTATCTCTATCTCTCTTTTCTGTCTTCTATTTTTACCCTGACTCAATCTTGCTAGTTGTACCTGCTTTCCTCTCCACCCCTTCTCTTTCTCCTAGTTTTCTCTCCATTCACTGCCCCCCACACACTTCCCATGTACTCTGGTGGACAGGTTCTTTTTTTGTGAGGGACTATATATGAACCTCTCAGAATATACCTTGTATCCTACTTCCTCAGGTAATATGAATTATAGGCTGGTGATCCTTTGCTCTAGGTCTAAAATCCATATCTGAGTGAGTACATACCATATTTCTCTCTTTGTGACTGGGTTACCTCACTCAGGATGCCTTGAATCTTTAGATTGCTTTTTGGCAAAATTGCCATTTTTACTATATTTATCTTACCTATCTGAGAGCATGGGAGATCTTTCCATTTTCTGGTATCTTCTTTAGTTTCTTTCTTTAAAGAAACAAAGTTCTTATTGTATAGGTCTTTTACTTGTTTGGTAAGTGTTACCCCAAGATACATTATGTTGTTTGTAGCTATTGTAAAAGGTAATGTTTCTCTGAAACTTTTTCTCAGCCTCTTTGTCGTCTGAATAAAGTATGGCTATTGATTTTTATTGAGTTTATCTTGTATCCTGCTAGTTTGCTGAAGGTGTTTATCAGCTGTAGGATTTCCCTGGTAGAGTTAATTGGGTCTCTTATATAAACTATCATATCATCTGCAAATAAAGACAGTTTGACATATTCCTTTCCAGTTAGGATCCCCTTGATCAACTTTTGTTGTCTAATAGCTTTAGCTGTAACTTTAAGTACAATATTGAAGAGATATGGAGAGAGAGGACAGCCTTGTCTTTTTCCTGATTTTAGTGGAATAGCCTTAAGCTTCTCTCAATTCAGTTTGAAGTTGGTTGTTGGTTTACTGTATATTGCTTTTATTTTATTTAGGTATGTTCCTATTATCCCTGATCTCTCCAAGACCTTTACATGAAATGGTGTTGAATTTTGTCAAAGGCTTTTTCAACATCTAGGGAGATGATCATGTTTCTTTTTTTTTTTTCAGTTGGTTTATATGGTGGATCACTCTTGGTAGATTTTCGTATGTTAAACCACTCCTGCAACCCAGGGATGATGCCTACTTGGTCATGGTGGATGATTTCTCTGATGTATTCTTGGATTCCTTTTGACAGTATTTTATTGAGTATTTTGCATCGATGTTCATCGGGATATTGGTCTATAGTTTTCTTTCCTAGTTGTATCTTTTTCAGGCTTGGGTACCAAGGTGATTGTGTCCTAGTAGAAAGATTTTGGTAACAAGCCTTTTGTTTCTATTGTGTGCAACAATTTGAGGAGTATTAGTATTAGCTCTTCCTTGAATTTCTGGTAGAATTCTGCACTGAAACCATCTGGCCCTGGGAATTTTTTTGTATGAAAGGCTTTCAATGACTGCTTCTATTTCATTGGGGGTTATATGTCTATTTCAGTTGTTTGTCTGTTCTTGATTTAATTTTGGTAAGTGATATTTATCCAGAAATTTGTCCATTTCCCTTGAATTTTCAAATTCTGTGCAGTACAGGTTTTCAAAGTTTGACCAGAAAGATGTCTGGATTTCCTCTGTGTCCATTGGTCTGTGCCCCTTTTTGTTTCTGATTTTGTTAATTTGCCTGGTCTCTCTCTGATGTTTTGTTAGTTTGGATAAGGGTTTGTCTATGTTGTTGATTTTCTCAAAAAAAAAAAAACCAATTCTTTGTTGCATTGATTTATTTGTATTATTTTCCTGGTTTCTATTTTATTGATGCTCGACATCCTTAGCTATCAGGGAAATGCAAATCAAAACAACTTTGAGATACCATCTTACTCCTGCCAAAATGGCTAAAATTAGAAACACCAAGGACAACTTATGTTGGAGAGGATGTGGAGAAAGGGGGAGCACCCTTCTACTGCTGGTGGGAGTGCAAACTTGTACAGAGGTTCCTCAGGAATATAGCAATTAGTTTATCACAGGACTCAGCAATTCCCCTCTTAGGTATATACCCAAATGATCCACATCCATGCAACAAAGACATTTGGTCAACTATGTTCATAGCAGCATTTTTTTTGTAATAGAAAGAACCTGAAAGCAACCTAGATGCCCCACAACTAATGAATGGATAAAGAAGATATGGCACATCTACACAATGGAATACTACCCTGCAGAACAAAATAATGGAATGTTGAAATTTACAGGCAAGTGGATGGAACTCGAAGAAACCATCCTGAGTGAGGTAACCCAGTCACAAAAAGAGGAACAGGGTATATACTCGCTTATATATGGATTTTAGACCTAGAGTGGAGGATCATCAGCCTATAATTCACACTATCAGAGGAATTAGGATAAAAGGTATATTTTAAGAGATTCATCTATGATCCCTCACAAAAGGGGGAAAGTACAAGTCCTCCAGAGTACATTGGAAGTGGCAGGCAGTAAATGGAGAGAAACTAGGAAGATTGAGTCAGGGTAGGAATAGAAGACAGAAGAGAGAGATAGAGATTAGAGAGAGAGAGAGAGAGAGAGAGAGAGAGAGAGAGAGAGAGAGAGAGAGAGAACATAAAAGAGGGAGCCATTATTGGTTTGAAAAGAAAACTGAACCTAAAGAAAGGTCTAGAGACCTACAAGACTGACTCCAACTAACAATTTGAGCAACAATGGATAGGCTACCATAAATGCCCTTCCCTGATAGTGAGATCATCACCTAAATTATCCACCATCATGGAGCCCTCATCTAGTACCTGTTGGAAAAAGAAGCAAACACCCATAACTAAACCCTGAGTCGAACTAGAATCCAGGTGCAGAGAGAGAGGACGAGACCAGGTTGCAGAAACACACTTGAACAAGCAGGAGCTAATGTATCATTCAGACTGATAGCTGGGAATCCAGCATGGGACTGACTCAGACAACCTGAATATGAGTCTCAGCTAGAAAGACTGAGCAGACTAAGTGACCTCACCAGGATGTATTCCTGATGCACAAAATGACCTTACAGACACTTCCCCCAATGGAGGGATACTTCCTTAACCCAGAGAAAGGAGAGAAGTCCTAGTCCCTACTTTAAATGACTTGAGATATTTACATGACCCCACCTGGATAGCATAGCCCTACATGTGGAATTGGCTTGTGGGGATGGGAGGGGAGGGAGTTTAGGGTGGATGTGAGGGGGGAAAGAGGGTAAGTAGGTGGGAGGGAGAGGGAATTGGGATTCACTTGTAAAATTTTTAAATTGTATTATTAATAAAAAATAAAATTGGTCCTACAAGTCCCCCCCCCAAAAAAAAAGATGACTGCCAATGACATTCTGCTGTACCCATAGATCATTGTCTTGCTCATCCAACATTAAATGAGCTTTCTTCTGGAACAAATGGGAACAAATACAGAAATTCACAGCCAGACATTTTGCAGAGGATGAGAGACCTGGCACACTCAGCCCTATACAGCTTATCTCTATCAAATCCCTCCCCTTAGTGCTAAGGGAACAACCCTCTTGGAAGAGTAGGCTAAAGCAATGTAACAGGTAGAGGGTAATGAATAACCTCATGACAACACCACTCTCTAAATTAACAAGCTCAAAGTGCACATGAACTCAAAGTGATAGAGGCAGAATGTACAGGGCTGGCATAGAGCTGCATCCTTTTGGCATCCTACAGCTGAAAGGAGAAGTAAACATATGCCCACATCCCTAACACAGAAGAAATCTCCAACTAATAACCACTTACAAGGCAAAATTTAGTTTACTCCAGGAAAGTCTCATTTGGAAAAGGAGCAGTTCTTTTTATGGGAAAATAATCCTTATTATGCCTGTGGAAATAGGATTTTAAGTACAGTTACTAATAATAGGAAAAGAGTAATCTAAGTTTGTGGTTACAGATAATCTCTAAAATACATCTTATATCTACTGATTACCCATCATCATTTAAGATCCACCTTTAAAGTTATACACTGCTATACATTATTCTTAGCTGTCATCAGGTTACTATGCAATCCACAGTCAACTGTTAACATTTTGAAATAACCAATTGCAGTTTCAGTCTACATGAACTGAAACAATTTCTTCTTCAGCCTGTATATCTGTGATCTAGCTCTTTGCCATCCTGATTGATTTCTCCATCTTCCTGTGGATATTATATATATGGACTCTAGATCTCTGTGCAGGTGTCTTGATTTATAATGGAGTGTGTTGATAGGGTTATTCATCAGCAGTTTCCACAGGTTATGTCATTGATGAATTTTTGAGCAGTTTTGATATATATAATAAAGAATTTTACATTGTCTCCAACAAGAAATGAGGCCTTCAGACCCACCACAACCCCGAAAAACTTGGTTTCTAATTATGCACCACAACTTAAGAAATGTGATCAGTGACTACCTGTCTCCTGGAGATAGCTGGAGAAAACTTTCTTTTGAACATTGCTACTAATACCTTTCCGGTGGTACAGGTGTCAATAACACACTTGATGCAAACCTTATAGGAAGAGAAATGTAACACAAAATATAAAAGGCCCAGAGACTGATATTGGTGTTCAAGCTTCAAGCTGAATATCTGAAAAGAAAAGCAACCAGCCACTAGCTCTCACCTCTAGCTCAGGGTGAAAGGGCTGATCCATAACTGAGCTCTTCATGTCTCAAACTGCTGCCTCTCCTCAGTGTGGCTGGAGAAAGAAAAGCTACTCTGAGACCTTGCTACAGTTTTATGTACTTCTCTAATTTGGGGATTAAATGTATGAGCTATAATTCTCTTTTAGACTGATTCACTCTTGTGTGAATCTGAGTGGCCTTGGACCCACAGAGATACATCTATCTCTTAATCCTGAGTCCTAGGATTAAAGTATGTACCAATACTTCCTAACTTTGGGCTACTGGGTTTAAAGGTATGTGCATTGCTTCTATGGCTTGTGACTTACTTTGCTTTCTGAATCCTCAGGCAATATTTAATAAATTATAAAAAACATCTCACCCCAGATCTCCTTGTTTGTCTAATACACAAAGAAGAAGGCTACAACTAATACAAGAAAGACTATATACAGTAAGGACAAGTATCTATAATATAAATAATATATAGAGGCATCAAACTCCTCAAGAATATCTAGTCCATTTTCAGTTAACAAATTCAGAGAAAATATTTAATTCTCTATTCTGTCTTGGTGAGTCCAGAGTCTTATACCTAATTTACTTCCTGTTCTAATTTGCATTTTCTAATTATCTTTTAATGCCTTTCAAACTATTTATACTTTACACATCTTTAATGAGCTTCTTTTTTGAGTCTGATGAGCAGTGTAACCTATAACTATACCATTTAGTCTTCAACTCCCTTAGAGTCCTAAGAATAAGATTAATTGAGTAAACAGGAAGTATGATCAAGCAATTCCCCAAAATGTGAGAAATGACAAAACAGCTGGCTGACTAACACCTCTAACAGACTTTTCTGTGAAACAGCATTTTTTGAAGGGCTATTCTGCTTTATTTAAAGTTTGAAGTCACCATATTTTGTATCTTTCTTGTCCAGTTTGGAGAGCATATTGTCAGCAGTCTAGACAGGGGCACTTTCTTGCCCAGTGGCATCCCTTTGCCACAAATAAAGTAAACTCCATGTAAACTTCTTCAATGCCCATCACCTTCTCTTAAGTTGATTGGTGCTGCAAGAAGCAGACATGTCTCATTGTTATAAAATGATACCTATGTTATTAAAACATTTTAAATGCCATATTCTGTAGATCTCTAAAGTGTTTGGAAATGACCTGTCTTCCTAAAATATATCTCTGTCTGACCTTGAAGACATACCTAATGTAATTACAAGTTTGACTGTAATAGGTAACTAATTACTCACCTACATTTCCTTATTATCTTATATGGTTGGTAATAACTTTCAAGAACTAGAAATTTGCATTACATTGGTAAATGAGCCATATAAGTACAGTACCTTGAACAAGATTATAAATACATGTACAGTATGTTTTAACAAAATTATTATCAAATTTGTATCACATGATTTCAGTGACTGCTTTGCACATCTTTGCATAATTTTAGTTTTCTGATGCAAGACCAAATTATTATCAACTGGAGTGGTATTTGTTCCAAACTCCACTACCTGTTCTATGCTTTGAGTGGCAGGATTGCAAAGCACTCTAAGGACTGTGGACGAGAGGGCAGTGGAATCGACTTTCTCCATATTGCTTGGGCCAATGGTTGGTAAGTCTTCCAAAAGCTCCTAATCCACAGATCTCATGCCATCAGCAGAAGGCAGAAGTCCTTAAAGCCTCTGACTTCAATGACTGAGGAGGACCTGGAGTGGCTGTCCATGCTGCCAGCTAGTAAGTCTCTGTTACTCTGTAATTCAGGTAAAATTTTATCCTTCTCAAAACCCTGATGCTTTTGATAACTAGTAGCTTTGTCAGCTTAAAGCAGCAGCCAAGGATCCAACTGTTACAAAACAGATTTCAGAAGCAGGTATTTTAAGTTTGCTACTGTTTATACTCTTAACATTAATCAATAAAGTTTTAATGAGTTACTAATCCAATTCTGACAGCGTACTATACACCATACTATGCCACTATATGATCATAACTATAACTATAAGCTCCAAATTAAGCACTTTAGTACTTTTAATTGTGCTAAAGGTTTGTCAGTTATATGTGTGAATTCTTTCAGTCAAATCATTTCTGACATGAGTATGCTGCTAATGTGTTCTAATATTTATGTTTTCTCAAACTCAAAGGATTCTTGTAAGTCCCAGGAAGCCACACTGGACCCATCCAAACAGGTGAGATTCACTCCAAATAAACAGTCAACATTTCCCTGGTCCCAGGACTCCCTTCCTTCTCCTCGGGAACCCTCCTGCATCTTGTAATTCTCCCATCAAGTACAGGACCTAAGAAAAAATTTTTCCTAAACTTTACTTTTGTCCTCTGCTCTCCCAACATCTTTCCAGGCCTCAAAAAGATGTCAGAGTTCCTTACTGTCAGGACTGCAATAAAACAACCAGCTACAAGGACATTTTAGCACCCCAGCTTTCTCAGATCCCCCAAATACAATCAACACCCCCATGTCAGCAGGAAGCAGTCTTGAGAACTCAATGTCCTTATTCCCTAACCTTCTATGCTCGGCCCCCCACCTTTTTAAGAATAATAAGAGGTGAGAATATTGGAAACCAGCAATCTGCTAACCCCACCTCCTGATGATGGGCAGAATGCTCATGGCCAGTCATCACTATGTCACCCCATTACCTGGATGGATATAACTGGCTACTCACAAGTCACCTGGCTGAGCAGGGGACTCAGTTACACATGCACAAGCTAGTTTCCCTTTTAAATCAAGCACACCAGGCATGCCCTTCTCTTGCTCTCTTTTCTCTCTGTTCTGCTCTTCTTTCCTCTCTTCCTCTCTCTCCTGCTTTCTGTTGGTCATTAGCTACTCCCCCCTTTCTCTCCCCTCTAACAATAAACTCCACGAGTCTTGTGATTGTGTTTCATAGGACCTAATTATAACAAAATAAGAACAATGGTAAAGAGGACAAGTGTATGGAAGGGTGACTCAATCCTACACAAAGAACTTTAGACAACTAAAGAATGATGACAGCAGGATCTTTTTCCTTCTCTGGGAAGATCACACAAAATTGTTATTGCATACCAAATTGTCAGCTCTGAAAACAAGTATACAGGTAACAGTACACAGACTGAGCAGGTTGCATTTAATATTTAGGAATATGACTGTATATACATATATGTATGCCACATTAATTAATGAAGAAAAACCATGTATTTAAAAGTGAATCACGGGCCATAAATGAGGAGAGTTTGATGGAGAAGAGGGAAAGGGGAAATGAAGTAATGTATTATAGTCACAAAAAAATAATAATAGGGGAATGTGATGGGAGGATGTTCTGGTGTAATGGGAGGGAGGGAGGAAGGAAGAGAGAGAGGAAGGGAAAGAGAACTGGGATCGATATGTAAAATAAATAATGCTAATACTAATAATAGAGAATGGAAGAAGAATTTGGATTAAATGTCTGAGACACTTGACTGTTATTTACTTCTTTATTCTACTATTCTTTCTGTTTTCCTTTCTCTTCTTTTCTCTATTAAGAAAAAATTGAGGATATGTTCAGTTTTCTATACCCTGAGGCAAAATACTCAAATTCCTGATGACAAAAACAGGCCATAGAAATGGTCAAGGTCATTTAGAGCAACACCTGTTCTGATTGAAGAATGCACATCTTCTGAGTTTGCCATTGATCAGAAATGAGAGAAATGCTTGGCTGCCTAGAAGTGGGCTATAGTTTTTATTCTCATTTGTTATATTTCTTCTTTTATGCCACCTATGTAAACATCACTACATGAAAACTGTAAAAGTGGATACATCTGAAACTGACAGGCATCTGCACACCATGTGGGTGGGCCAACTAGAACACCAATTCACAGTGATGCCTCATCCTATATTCTTCAATAAGTCCTATTTTCAAATCTTCTAAACTGGAATCTTCATGATAATCCATTTCTTGCTATAAAGGACTTCTGCTGGTTTCTTTCCCTCAAGCTATCATTTATGATCCTAGGATAAACCATATTTTAAAACTCAGTAGGCCATTCATCTAATTCATAACATAAAGGACCCAGAGGTCACCGGCCTGGGTTTGCTTTTGGTACTTTGGATTTTCTTGGACTTTAGTACTCCCAGTATGTTCACCTAAGAGGAAGCTTCTGTCGTTTTCAAGTAACACAACTTTTCCAAATTTTTCCATTGAACCTGAATTTTTTATAATGGAATATATTATCAGTGTAGAACTTTAAATGTATTTCCTTTTATATTCATGTTTTATTATTCTTATAAACCCTCAAGTATCCAAATACCATTTACACATAATGATATATCACAAAATAATAACTGAACCAGAGAATTGGAAATTAAAATGTCTACTTAAATATTAAATATTTACTAAAGAGACTACTGAATTCCTTACCCAAGTTTTGTCTTCTTATATTAATCTCTACTTCAATTGTTCATTCCAATGACCAGGGACAATCTTGAAAATCATGTTACTGACACCAAAATCACTACAGGCTACTTGCCTATTTTCTCTCTTAGTTTTTTATGTAGTTCATTCTGAGCCAGGGAGAATAATGTTACTCAGGGTTTATTAAACTTGTATTCACTAGTTCTAATGCGCACAATATTTTACTACATATCAGGAGTATGACCTCCTCAAGTTTCCTAATTTAGAGATGAAATGGACAAATGAAATTAATCTAATTATTTATAAATGTTCTTATATATTATAAAAATGTATAATTAACAAAGTGTAGTAGAATACAACAGATCAATGCTAGTTTTGAGTGCTGTGACTAGGGGCATTTTGAACAGTCAATTTGAAAATTTAGGGATTAGGTCAATACCTTCATCTTGAAGCTATTGAATAAAATATTAAATCTTACATGGATACATCAGTCTGCATAGTATCATACTGCAAACTTAAGGAATAGTCAAATGGTGCAAAAATAGTTTACACTCATAGCCAGAATTCTGTAATTGTACGGTAATGGGCCAAACACTAAAGAAAACAAAATGACTGAAATCTATTTCATCATAAATATTTTTTCAGAATTTAATTATAGATTCCTGGAAGAAACATTCTAAAACTTTGGAATTTTCAAGAGTGATAGAAAAGTATTTCTTTCTCAAGGTAGATGGCTCACTCTATACTTTAGTTTGTGCTAATGCACTGTGACTCCTGATGAGCCCTAGGATAGTTGAAAAATGGGTCTTTCCTATGTTGAAAGAAACAACCACATAATTAAAATAGCATTTTTGAATCATATGATATCATTCTGACCTCCCAACTTCAGAGGAAGGGGTTAAAACTGAGTTTAAATATATGGGTAACACTTTCAGAATCCATGTATTAATAGCTCATTTATAATTGAACACATGATGTTTGGGTGAACTTCATGGGTGATAATGTACATAAATATGGCAGGAGAATGATATATATATTCTGAGAACAGAAACCTCCCATTTCAATTTTTTCTAGACCATCTTTGCATTTGTCTGATCATGACTTGTATTTTCATAATAAAAGCATAAGTAGTAATTTTCTAGCAAATTATGGAATTTGTGTAGATAGCAGGATCTTACAAAACTAAAGCTAGTTTGTTCAAACACAAACCCTAGTTACCTAACTTATAGCTCTATCTGAAAAGAGAGAAGGCTTGCTTGTGGAGGACTCTGTGCTTCACTAAAAAATTTAAATTAATCCACTGTATTCAGTGTCAGAATGACATTTAACAGACAGTAATTAGGTGTAGCATACAATAAATATGACTGTAGCACTAAATAACAAATGGATAAAAGCTGAAGCCATCAGCCAGTAGAAATAGAAAAAAATTAAAAAAGAAGATAAATTATTTCTGTATTATAATATGAGAATATATATGGACTAGCTCCCCACTGAATTTGGCATATGCTCAGTGATAGTTTCTATACAATAAACCTATCATTAATACATTATTGTTTGTAAACTAAGGAACAAAAAGTAATTAAGTATGGAGAAGGTTTGTTGCCTAATAAAAAAAGACATTATCATCATACATTAGAAAAAGAATGGTGCCAAGAGAACTGAATATTCACATGAATCAGGATCTTTACTTCTTATTGCACAAACATCAACACAAAACGAATCAAACAACTTCATAAAAGACATGAAACTTTGAAAATTGTAGATAATAGCAAAGATGGACATTTTCAGATATAAACATAGGCAAGGGCTTCCAAAAAAAGACAATAAATAGCACAGGAACTTATCTTGAGAATTGACATATAAGATTACATGAAATTGAGAATCCTACACATAAAAAGAAACAATAATAAGAGTAGAAGAAATAACTTTGTCAACTATACAACAGAGGTATAATATTGAGGATAGTTTGAAAACTACAAAATGTAAATACTCCTCAAAATGAAATAATGAATATAGAACAGTCAGTAAAAAAGAAACAAAATGACCAGTAAACTTTTTACTTTTAATATTTTTCATTTTTATTTTACATATTGATCCCAGTTTCCTCTCTCACCCTCCCTTTTTTCCTCTCTCCCATGCTCTCATGCCCCCCTCCTTCACCATCCATCTGCCCTCCACATGTAGGGTGATGCCTTCCAAGAGGCATCGTCTAAATCTGTCAACACATTTGGAGTAGGGACTAGGACTTCTCTCTTGTCACTAAGAAAAGGGAGTATCCGTCCATGAGTAATGTGCTCCCAAAGTCCATTTGAGCACCAGAGATACATTCTGGTTCCACTGTCAGAGGTTCCTTAGACTACCCAGGCCTTCTAGCTGAAACCCATGTTCAGTGAGTCTGAGTCAGACCCATGCTGGATTACTAGGTATCAGTCTGGGGACCCATTAGCTCCTCCTTGTTCAGGACAGCTGTCTCTATGTGTTTCTGTACTTCCTCTCTGTATCTGGATTCCAGTTTGGCTCAGCATTTAGTTGTTGGTATCTGCTTCTGTTTCCATCAGCAACTACATGAGGGTTCTATGATGGCAGATAAGTTAGTCATCAATGTCATTATCAGGGAAGGGCATTTCTGGTAGCATTTCCTCTGTTGCTCAAATTATTAATTGGGGGGTCTCTAGACATTTCTCTAGGTTCAGTTTTCTCCCGAAACCTTTAATGGCTCCCTGTTGTATGCTCTCTCTCTCTCTCTCCCTCCCTCTCTCTCTCTCTCTCTCTCTCTCTCTCTCTCTCTCTCTCTCTTTCTCTCTCTCTCTCCTCTCATTTATTCCCCCTGACTCAATCTTCCTTGTCCCATGTGTTTTCCTCTCCTCCCCTTCATTCTCTTCTAGTTCCCTCTCCATTCCCTGCTCCCCCCCAACTCTCCATATGCTCAGGAGATCTTCTCCCTTTCTCCTTCTTTAAGGACCTTATATGAAACTCTTAGAAATCTCCTTGTATCCCAGTTTCCTGGCAGTGTGAATTATAAGCTGGTGATCCTTTGCTCTATATTTAAAATCCATATATGAGTACATACCACGTTCCTTTGCTTTTATGACTGGGTTACCTCATTCAGGATGGTTTCTTCAAGTTCCATCCACTTGCCTGCAAATTTCAAGATTCCAATTTTCCCCCAACAGAGTAGTATTACATTGTGTAATTGTGCCACATCTTCTTTATCCATTCTTCAGTTGAGGGACATCTAGGTTGCTTCCAGATTCTTGCTATTACGAAAAATGCTGCTATGAACATAGTTGACCACACGTCTTTGTTGCGTGGATGTGGATCATTTGGATATACCTAAGAGAGGAATTACCAGGCCCTGTAGTAGACTGATTCCCATTTTCCTGAGGAACCGCCATACTGATCTTGAAAATGGCTGTACAAGTTTGAACTTGCACCAGCAGTGGAGTAGTCTTTCCTTTTGTCCACATCCTCTCCAGCATAAGTTGTCATTGGTGTTTTTAATTATAGCCAATATGGCAGGAGTGAGATGGTATCTCAAAGTTGTATTGATTTGCATTTCCCTGATAGCTAAGGATGTTGAGCACTTTCTTAAGTGTCTTTCATCCCTTTTGATTTCCTCTATTGATAGGAACCCATTTTTAATACCCCAATTTTAATAGGGTTATTTGGTGTTTTGTTGAATAGTTTCTTGAGTTCTTTGTATATTTTGCAGATCAGCCCTCTGTCAGATATAGGATTAGTGAACATCTTTTCCCAGTCTGTGGGCTACCTTTTAGTCTTGTCAACTGTATCCTTTGCCTTACAGAAACTTCTCAGTTTGAGGAGGTCCCATTTATTAATTGTAAATCTCAGAGCTTCTGCTACTGGAGTTATGTTTAGTAAGCAGTCTCCTGTACCAATGTAGTCAAGGGTACCTTCTACTTTATCTTTGAAGAGGTTCAGTGTGGGTGAATTTATGTTGAGGTCTTTGATCCATTTGGACTTGAGTTTTTTGCATAGTGATGGACATGGTTCTATCTGAAATCTTCTATATACAAAAATCCAGTAGTGCCAGCACCATTTGTTGAAAATTCTTTTGTCTTCCCATTGTATACTTTTAGCAGTATTGTCAAAAATCAGGTATTCATTGGTGTGTAGGTTACTATCAGGATTTTCAATTCGATTCCATTGGTCTACCTGTTTATTTTTGTGCCAATACCAGGGTGTTTTCACAACTATAGCTCTGTAGTATACCTTAAAGTCAGGGATGGTGATGCCTCCTGAAGTTCCTTTATTGTACAGGGTTGTTTTGACTATCCTGGGTCTTTTTATTATTATCCTTTCAAGGTCAGTGAAGTGTTGTGCTGGTATTTTAATAGGGGTTGTGTTGGATCTGTTGATTGCTTTTGGAAAAATTGCCATTTTTTTCCTGAGTTTATCCTACCTATGCAAGAGCATGGTACCACTTCTTGGTACCTTCTTTAATGTCTTTCTTTAAAGACACAACGTTCTTGCTATATAGGCCTTTCACTTGTTTGGTAAGCATTACCTCAAGATACTTTATGTTGTTTGTGGCTATTATAAAGGGTAGTGTTTCTTTGATTTCTTTCTCAGCCTCTTTGTCATCTGAATACATTAGGGCTACTGATTTTTTTAGAGTTTGATTGCTAAAGTTGTTTATCAGCTGTAGGTGTACTCTGATAGTTTTCTGGGTTGCTTATGTTAACTATCATATCATTTGCAAATAGTGAAAGGTTAACTTCTTCCTTTCCAATTTGTATCCCCTTGATCTCCTTTTGTTGTTTTATTGCTTTTGCTAGAACTTCAAGGACAATATTGAAGAGATATGGAGTGAGAGGAAAGCTTTGTCATCTTCCTGATTTTAGAGAAATCGCCTTAAGCTCTCCATTCATTTTGATGTTGACTGTTGTTTTACTGTATATTGTATTATGTTTAGGTATGTTCCTGTTATCCCTGATCTCTCCAAAGCCTTTATCATGAAAGGGTGTTGAATTTTGTCACAGGTTTATTTTTCATCATCTTTGGTGATGATCATGTGGCTTTTCTTTCTCAGTTTGTTTATATGGTGGATCACGTTGATAGATTTTCATATGCTGAAACATTCCTGAAACACAGGGTTAAAACCTACTTGGTCATAGTGGATGATTTCTCTGAGGTATTCTTGGATTGGTTTGCCAGTATTTTATTGAGTATTTTTGCATCAATTTTCATGAAGTATATTGGTCTGTAGTTTTCTTTCTTAGTTGTGTCTTTGTGTTTCATGTGTATCAAGGTGATTATGGCCTTATAAACAGAGTTTGGTAATAAACTGTCTGTTTCCATTGTGTAGAACAATTTCAGTAGTATTGGTATTACCTCATTCTTGAATTTCTGATAGAATTTTGCACTGAAGCCATCTGGCCCTTGGCTTTTTTTGGTTTGGAGGCTTTTGATGACTGCTTCTATTTCTTTAGGGGTTATAGGTCTATTTTAGTTTTCTATTTGTTCTTGATTTAATTTTGGTGATATTTATCCAGAAATTTGTCCATTTCCTTTGAGTTTTCAAATTTTCTGGAGTACAGGTTTTCAAAGTATGACCTGAAAGTTGTCTGGATTTCCTCATTTTTCGTTGTTATGTCTGCCCTTTTGTTTCTGATTTTGTTAATTTGCATGTTCTCTCTCCACTTTTTGGTGAGTTTGAATAAAGGTTTGCTATCTTGTTGATTTTTCTTGATAATCCAACTCTTTGTTTCATTGATTTTTTTGTATTGTTTTTCTGGTTTCTATTTTATTGGTTTCAGCCATCAAATTGATTATTTCTGTAATGTGACTATCCTCTCTTTTCTTCATATGGGCACTTAGTGGAAGGAAATTCCCTCGTAACACTGCTTTCAAGTTGTCCAATAAGTTTGGATATGTCGTGTCCTCATTCTCGTTGAATTTTAGGAAGTCTTTAATTTCTTTCTTTATTTCTTCTTTGACACAGGTATAGTACAATTGCACATTGTTCAGTTTACATGAGTTTGTTGGGTTTCTGCGATTTATGTTTTTGAATTCCAACTTTAATGCATGGTTGTCTGATAAGATACAGGGAACAATTCCTTTTTTGTATCTGTTGAGGTTTGTTATGTCATCTAGTATGTGGTTGATTTTAGAAAAGGTTCCATGTGGAGCTGAGAAGAAGGTATATTCTTTTGTGTTTGGATGGAATGTTCTATAGATGTCTGTTAAATTCAATTGAGACATAATTTCTGTTAGTTCTTTTGTTTTTTGCTTAAATTTCTGATTGGTGGTCCTGTCTAGCTGTGAGTGTGGGGTGTGGAAGTCTCCCAATATGAATATGTGAGGTTTTATATTAGGTTTGAGTTTTGGTAGCATTTCTCTTATGAATATGGGCGTCTTTGTATTTGGGGCATAGATGTTCAGAACTGAGACTTTGTGATGATGGGTTTCTCCTGTGATAAATACAAAATGGCTGTTTTCATTTTTTTGATATTGATTTTTGTTGAAGTCTAACTTTTTGATGTTAGGATAGCCACAACTGCTTGCTTCTTAGGTCCATTTAATGGGAAGATCCATAATTCCTGATCTTTCCCAGTTTTTCTATTTCTATCATTCCTTCAGTTTGTGTTTTCTTTATTGTCTCTATTTTAGTTTCATATTTTGAACTGTTTCCTTCACCTTTTTAATTGTTCCCCCCTTGTCTTTCCGTACTTCTTTAAGAGATTTGTTCATTTTTTCCAATTTTCTCACATCATCTTTGAAGGCCTCTATCATTTTATGAAGATACTTTTTTTTAAGTCGTTCTCTTCTGCTTCATCTGCTTTAGGGTGTTCAGGTCTAGTTGGTGTAGAGTCCCTAGATTCTGGTGTTGTCATGCTTGTCTTTCCATTGTTAGGTGTTTTCTTGTATTTCCATGTTCCCATTGCTTCTTCCAGTGGGTGCAGTTGGAGGTCTCTGTCTCTCTCTATGGTACCCCCCTATGGGCTTAGCTGGGTCAGAAATTTGATGTCTGTATTTTTGGGTGGTCCAAGATCTCTAGGAGGTCTCTCCTCATTCAGGGGCCTGGTGATGGTGTTTCAAAGATCAGGCTCCAGCAGAGGCCCAGGGATGGGTTCAAAGACCTAGCAGGATGGGATAGGCAGTGTCTGGCCAGGGCCAGGAGCTCAGGCAGATGACCGGCTGCAGGGTCAGTGATCAGGCAGACAGGGATTCAGGGTGGTCCAGCATGGATGGGGTGGACTAGTGTGTTCAGAGCAGCTCTGGGAATTTCCCTGAAGGTGGTGGGATTGTTGGATCTGCCCTCTGATCCAATATTCAGTGAGAGCGGTGGAACAGTAGGCAGTGTATGACACAGGGTATGCTCTTTAAGGGAGTGTGTGTGTGTGTGTGTGTGTGTGTGTGTGTGTGTGTGTGTATCAGAGCACTAGGAGCACTGTTGGGGACAGATCACATGGGGACAGGACACATGGAGGGCGAGATTCGGGGCCAGTTCTGGGAGTTCCAAGGGAAGTGTGTGGGTGGGATTCAAAAGAGACTGATCCCAGATTCACTTCCAGCATTGGCCCAGCCATGGGGTTCAAAGATCCAGCAGACAGGGACTCATGATTGTCCTGCAGGGATAGGCAGATCTCTGGCTGGAACTCAAAACGAGGACCAGAGGTGGGGGTCAGAGGGACCAGTAATCTTTTAAATTATTTTTGCTTCTTTGTTTGAGTCAGGGTTTCTCTAGGTTGCCTTCAATGTCTTCAGACTCACAATGTAGACCAGACTGGTAGACAGATCAGGATTCTTGTGTCTCTCAAGTACAGGGATTAAAGGCATTTGCCACTGCTGATTGGTACAAATAAACTTTTTTTTTTCAAATTTATTTATTTTTCTTATTTTACATATTTATCCCAGTTACCTTTACCTCCCTCTCTCGCTCCCTCCCATGCTTCCTGACCACCCTCCCATCCCATTCCACATCCACTCCACAGGGAGGGTGGTGCCTTCCAGGAGGGGGTCAACAAAATCTGTCAAGGCATTTGGAGTAGGGACTAGGTCCTCCCTCCTGCATCTAGGTGAAGGGAGTATCCCACCATATTATGCTTTGCATTAGAAATATATAGATCAAATCTGCTTTGAGAATCCTCATTTTAATCAGAAGCACTATGATCGAGAAACAAAATAAACCAGAGATGGTGACGCATGCCTTTAATCCCTGAACTCAGGTTACATTGGCAAGCAGAATTCCGTGACTTCCAGGCAAAACTGTTTGTTCTACATAGGAGTTGCATAACATCCACTGAGACCCTGCTGCCGCATCACACACACACACACACACACACACACACACACACACACACACACACAGAGAGAGAGAGAGAGAGAGAGAGAGAGAGAGAGAGAGAGAGAGAGAAACAGACAGACAGACAGAGAGAGACAGAGAGAGAGACATAGATACACACACACAGAGAGGGACACACACACACACACACACACACACACACACAGAAAGAGATTAAGAATGTAGAGAAACTGAGTCCTTCTTACTGGTAAGTATACTAAATTATACAGACACTATGGAAATCAGTATGGAAGCGCCTCAAAAACTGAATACAGCAATACCATATGGCACAGATACACCACTCAGATATATGTCTTCAAGACTGTAAGTGAACATATGAAGTGATCCTTGTACATCTGTTTATTTGTTTATTGCTGCACTGTCCACAAGAGCCAGGGAACACGACCAGCTTAGATGTTCATCAACAAATGAAAGGATAAAGAAAATGTGTTGTGTATACATGATAGAATTTTATGCAACTGTAAAGACAAGTGAAATCACAAAATTTGTGGGAAAATATACACACTAGAACTTATGTTAAGCAAATTAAGATAGACTAAGAAAATTAAACAGCATGTGTTCTTTCATAGGAAGAATGAAAATTTTAAAATGCTATATATTTTTGGGTATGTGTACATGCATGTTTGTAGGACATGAGTCTTTGAAGGGGATAGTGTTAGATGAGGAAGAGATCTTAAGGGAAATGGGAAATAGAAAGAGTAAAAAATGCATGTAATAAGGAGAAAGAGTTTTAACTGGAGTAGTTCAAGGTGGGGAGGCAGGACAGGGAGTTTAGATGGAGGGAATGGAATTAATTGTATGTGTTAATATGAGCACATATGTATGAATATGCATAATGAAGTCCAACATTTTCTATTTTAGGGCAGGCAACATGTCTCAGCAGGAAGGGTTTTTGTTGCCAAGACTGATAACCAGAGTTCCATTTCTGAAATCTGTGTAGCGTACAAAGAACCAATCCCTGAAAGTTTTCTTGCATTTTTCACATGTGTGCCATGGTGTACATGTGGTGCACACATTTCCATGTACACACATGTACATACTCACACACACACACACACACACACACACACACACACACACACACCAGAAAGTAAATGTAATTAAAGTGATAAATTATTTAATTAAAATGTCATCTCAGCAATGGTAATAAAGTAAGCAATAATTGAATAAAATGAAGGAATTCTATGAGAATGAATGATTAAGAACTTTTTCTACAACAGAAAAACCATATTATGTTTTCACTTTCATTTAGACAAACTCTGAAATAGTTTATCAAGAAAATAATTAATAGGGCAAGGACAATAACTTTCATCCAGTGCTTACTATTTTTATATTCATCTGTTAGGGCAGCTGTGTGTTTTCCATACCTGTTCATGTTTCAAAACAAAGAACTAAAAATTATAAACACTGTATGCAGAAGTATGAAGCACTGTATTATAAATGCAAGGGAAAGGAAAAATGGGAATAACTAACAATAGTCATTCTCAAGACAGAGAGCAAACATAGTGATCTATCTGACATCCCTGAAATATATCATGTGCAACAACAATTTTTCATTTTCAGTTTCTATACACTGCAGCTATTCCTGTGAAATCCTATGAAAAGAAGTATGAAAATTGAACGATAAACAGATATATCATGAAAACTCAATCTCTTCAAAAACATTTCTTCAAAAGATTTTGTTATTCTGTTGAGTTTCTCCTGTTCTGGGAAACTATTGCTATAGTGAAATATTTGTAACCAGCAATTTCAACATATGAAATAGGTAATTGTTTCTTATTAGTCATTGGTTTTGCTAGCTTCATGACATTTCTTTTGAGTTAAAAATAGAAATGCATAAAACAAAAGTCTTCCAGCAGTTGGAATGGTACTATAATTATAACAAATTCAAAAAGAATCTATTTTATTATATTGTCATTGAATATTAAGGAGAAATTTCTTAATTTGCATTTCATTTTACTGAACTTCAATGAAAATGAGAGGAGAGTTTTGCATTTTACCTGACAGTTTTAGATACATTTTCTCCCACAATACCACTTTTGAGTGAATGCTATCATTATCTGTACTCTTGATATTTAGGTATTCTCTGCAGTAGTTAATTATAAGTAAACCAAACTATGCCAACTTAATACACTATCATTAAAAAGTTTCTAATAGTATTGTTAAATTTATTTCAGCTACTTTTTTGAAAAAGGTCTACACAAGTTAGGATTTGTAATTTTACTATCTAACCAATAGATGACACCAGAGGGTAAGAATTGCAAGCTTCTTTTATAAGTCTGGACTTTCATAGTTGTATTTTGATATGTTAGCTATAAAAATGCAAATGTTATTATCTGCTATTGAGTGTAGAGAATTAAGAACATCTTTAAAGAATATTGTTCCAATAGGCAAGTTAGTGTGCACATTATGTGTGTTTGTATGTATATATATATATATATACATACATACATACACACACACATATATATGTATATGCATATACAGATATGTATACACATTTACATACACTAAAATCAATTTTTCAGTACATTCAAAGCAAGTAGAGATAAGCAATATGATAAAGACAGAATTATTTAAATTATATGGATTGTAAAAAGAGCCTTTAACTTCAGGGTTTCTTCATTTTACCATAATAATTTGCAATAATTCTTTGAAAATTCCCATTATATAATGCTATTTTGTACTCTTTGTCCATCCTCTCTCATAATATATTTCAGAAACTGATTTTTCATTAGTTATATTTCCCCACACTGTTAATCATACATGCCCATTTATGTGCAAACATTTATAATTTGATCCATAAATTCCAATCTTTTATGTTTGCTTTTATTGCCTCTGTTTTTATGGTCACATCCAAAATTGCCATCACCCAAGTCAATGTACTTTGTTATTTTTCTGTTTTCTTTTCTTTGAATGGTTTTAAAGTTTCCTGACTTATAATTTAAGCTTTTAATATAGTTTGAGTTGAATTTTATGTATGCATTGAGATAAGGATCCAATAAATTCTTCTGAAAGTAGATAACTAATATTTTCAATATATTGTATTAAATACAATATCTTTTCTTCATTGGAGAATCTACTGATTTATTGTTACCTATGTGTTTTTTCTTTTATGGTTTTTATTGTTCTGAGGTAATTTCTTCTATGCCTAATATAATAAGAGTACTTATCATGAATTGATATCTAATTTCATCAAATATTTTTAAAATTTTACTTAGATGGACATAGGGATTTTTTCTTTTGTTCAGTTTCTGTGATTCATCACATGTACTAATTGTCATGTATTGAAACATCTTATATAAGAGATAAATCCAGTGGTTTTATAGTATTTTTAATGTACAGATTAATTTAACTTCCTGGTATTTTGTGCGAGTTGAATCACATTCATCAGGGATATTGACTGTAATTTTGTTGTTGTAATGTCTTTGTCAGCCATTGGTCTTAGGGTAATGCAAGCCTCCTCAAAGAGGGTGGAATTATTCCCCCTGCCGTTTTATTGAAAGAGGTTAAAGGGGATTGTTATTTTCTTAAAATTCTGCCAATATTTATCATGATGCTATTGCCTACCTATCCATGCTTGTTTCCATTTGCATCTGTTTATGTACCTAAAATTTAGTTCAGTCACCTGATACGGCTGATATCATTCTTGCATTTCTCTGAAGTAAATAGGCTGTGTAGTCTCACTGCCATGAGTAGAATCTTTGAATATGTTTGTGATATACAAGAGCCATTGTTTCACCTTCTGTTTCAAGCCAGTCTGACACATCAACAGCAAGATAGATGGAGGTAAAAATTCCCCTTGTTTAATTTGAGTCATTGAGTGGATTTATTGTTATTTTTCTAAGTCAATCAACTCTTAGACATTGCATGACAAGCTACTATGGTAGCTTCTTTGCTTAATTGTGATAATCTCGACCATGTATCTTCCTTTTCTGAGTGAAGTAACTGGAGTAGGCTAAGAGATTAGACAGGGAGACTGGCAGGCTAAAGACTCAATCTAGGTTTTACTTTTCACCATTCATGACTGGTATGTAAGATTGTTATCTCTAGCCTTTGAAAATTCTGGAAAGAACACAGACATAGCAGTAAGTTTTGTATACTGGTCATAATTAATTCTACAGCCTTTCTTTCTTCTTGATGCAGTTTACCTTGCTACGCTATTTAACATGGCATTCTGTGTGTATTGAAACTAGAGTGGTTGTCCTTGTAGGCATCTCAGAATGCGGTGAAGCTCTTACAACTGCTTCTGGTTTTCATTCCCTTTGTAGAAATTGTACCCAGGAAAATCTTCTATACTTGGCTTTGTTTAACTAACTTGGGAGTTTGGGGCTGGTATGTAGCACAAACAAAGGGCAATTATTCTCACTTTTATTCAGATTTTATTCTCACATGTTTCCAGGTATTATGCCTCTTCTGAAGGATACTGTAGTCTGTGGATAATTGCTGGTTGAACTTGCTGTGAAAGGAAATTGAGTCTAAGACTTCATATTACGAACCTCGCTGATGCCATTCTGAAATGTGAACTATTAGCAACAAACAAATTTTAATGGAATTCCATACATATTTATTGTTACTCACTGATGCCTTTCTGTTACTTGCAATTTTCAAAGCAATTCCTCAAGTTTGATTATGTTTATAAACCATATATACGTAAACTCATGTTAAAAAATTTAAATGATAGAAAGAGGAATAAAATCGAATTCATTCTTATTGGCAGGTGTCTCAGACATTATTTGAGGTATTTTCAGATATTTCTTTTCACTCCCAAATAACTCCACCACTAAGGTGATGGGTGCCCATTTCTCACACAAGGAAAATAAAGTCCGAAAGGGTAACCATTTTGCTGAAGTTGTATACCAAATACTTGCTAGAATTTTCATTCCAATTCACCTAAATATTGGGAGACACCACTTACATTCCTTTTACTTTTTGAACCAAAATTGACCTTAAAACTCATAGCCCAGATACATGGCCCTATATGTTTTGTTGGTTTGCTGAAAAGATGAAAAGTGATGATTATTTTACATTATGAATTCATGTTCACATGCAAATTAATTCATATCATTCACTAGAGAATCAAATTTGATATTTAGGAATTAATAACTACCCATTTACTAGGTAAAATAGCTATCCTGAAATAGTTGCAGGTCAGATTAGTTGTCTTAGTTATAGCTAATTTGGTATGTATACTTATTAATGTAATTCTGTTTCACTAAAAGTCAAATTTTCTAGTCATTAAAATAAAGAAGTGGAAATATATCAGCAGTGTTTTAAAATCGTCCGTATTAGAAACAGTTTTCTATTAAAGAAAACATTAAGTGAAAGTACAGCATATAAAATAGATACAGGTACAGGTTAAGAAGATTCCAAAGGTGAAATTCTACACTTCCACTTTATCAGCTTTTCCTTCATAACCCCTTCAAGCTGACCCATAGGCTGACTGAAAAGTTATAGAGCCACCATACATGATTGAAAGAGGTATTTAAGGGCCAAACCATAAAGAGTAATTTTGGCTCTTTTTATGGAGTTTAAATTTAGCCAGTGAGGTTTAGAATGTGCTACAGGGAATTAGGGTGAAGGGACAAGACAGTGTCTGATACATAAAGTGGTATATGACTTAAATACCTCAGAAATTCAACTTTTTTCTTTGTTTCTAGTACAAGCAAATAAGCTTTCGAGGTTTCCAGAAAATAACAGATAGAAATAAAGGGAGCCATATCCAAGATGAGAGTTATGCTATGGAATGAGAATATTCACCCAAAGCCCTTTTGTTGAATCCTTGATTCATATAGCAGTGTTCAGAGAATGCTAGTCACAGGGGATATGCCCTTAATGGGTACACCATGTTCCAGTAAGGTGATGGAGAAAATTAGAAGCAAGGGAACAAATACCTCAATGACAATATGGGGTTTTATTTGAGAAAAAATAAGCAGAGAGTGTTGGTAACCTGCAGTCTCCAGACCCAGTTGGGCCATGCCCAACCCCCACCTTTTTAATAACAATAAGAGGTAGGAATGTTGTGAGTCTGCAGTTTCCAGACCCCACTCCTCTGACGATGGGTGGGATAATCTTGGCCATGTCATCACTAAGTCAGGCTTTACCTGGCTGTTCAAGCTTTTATCTGGCTGCACAGGGGACTCAATTACGCATGTGCAAGCACCCCTTTTAAAGCAAGCACGCCAAGCACATCTCTCTCTTACTCTTTCTCTCTCTCTCTCTGGGGCCCCTTCTCTCTTTCTTTGACACCCCCTCTCCGCTTTTGGTTGGCCACCACCTACCCACCTTTCTCTCTCCTCTCTCAATAAACTCCACATGGGCGCTGAGTCTCGTGTTTGTGTTCCTTAGGCAATAGCAGCTACAAAAGAACAATAGAGATGATTTTGGTATGAAAATCAAAGTCTTATATCTTACAGGCTGGGGTAGGTATAAGGCAGAAAATGGAAGGAAAGGGGAAATCGAAAAGTTTCCCGTTTTGTTACACAATTAGTAACAAATGAACAGTGTGTTAAGGAATGTTAGATGAATGATAATAATCTCTTGTTGCATCCATAACTGGGGATTGATGAGGTTAAGGCAGGGAGGACAAGAGTCTAGAGAAATGAGGTATTTTAGATCTGGAAACCAAGCTGCTTTAGTTCTGCAGCCTATCATTGCAAAATGCAGTAACAAGGTCCAAGAGTCTCTGTTCTGGTAATGATGAGGCAAACAGCTTTTCTTGGTCATGCTCCTTCCCATTAGGCACTGCCTTACCACAGACCTGGAAACAATGATCACAAACAGCAATGGGCTACATAGAAAAAACAATGCACTAAAACCTCTGAAAGTACAAGCTCAATATGCTTTTCTCTTTTAAGATGTACCGTACCCCTAGATATTTTGTCACACTATCAAAAACATGACTAAATAGACAATTGAAACAAAGAAGTTAAACTCTCCTTGTGATTATATCTGACTATGTGCCTTAAAGGCCTTCAGAACTTCTTATTAAGAAGTGTTTGGAAAGTTTTGTAGTTGCAGAACTATAGAAGTTCAAGAAAGCTGTATTTTTAAGTTAATGAATGATATTGGTTGAAGGTAAAAATATTATAGTACTATTTTGCAGGAATACTGTTGTAATCTGCTAACATATCTGTTTATATTTTTTCCATACTTTCTATTAGCCAAAGTCTATGGATAAAATAATCTGGCTGGAAAATAACAAACAACATTTAGGGAATGGAATGATGTTGTTTCTTTTACCCAGTTTTGCAGTGAGACTTTGTGGCCAGTGAAGAACTGAATAATTAAAAATAGTTTTGTTTTAGCCAAAAAGGCCATAATTAAGTTATTGTAGCAATCTGCTCAGTTGAAATGACACTACGTATTCTGAGATACCTTAAGCTCTACCCCACTTCATGCTCAAGGCTATAAATACTGCTGCAATTCCTTTGAAAGACTTTTTAGAGGAGAACTCCTGGACACCCTGCTTGCACAATGCTGCCTAGGAAACTGTTTCTTTAAGAGTCATTTGCCATGTGCTCTGGGGGACTTGTCCCTTCCCCCTTTTGTGAGGGACCATATATGAATCTCATGGGAAATGGGGGGGGCAGTGAATGGAGATATAACTAGGAGAAAGAGAAGGGGAGGAGAGGAAAACACGTGTGACTAGATAGATTGAGTCAGGGTGAGAGGGGGACATAAAAGAGGGGGCCATTATTGGTTTGACGAGGAAACAGAACCTAAAGAAAGGTCTAGAGAACTACAAGACTGACTCCAACTAATAATTCCAGCAACCATAGAAAAACTACCATAAATGCCCTCCCCTGATAGTGAGATCATCAACTAAATTATCCACCATCATGGAGCCCTCATCTAGTACCTGTTGGAAACAGAAGCAAACACCCATAACCAAACACTGAGTCGAACTAGAATCCAGATGCAAAGAGAGGAGACAAGACCAGGTTGCAGAAATACACAAAGACAGCTGACCTGAACAATGAGGAGATAATGCCCCCCCCAGACTGATAGCTTGGAACCCAGCATGGGGCTGACTCAGACCCCTGAATATGGGTCTCAGATAGAAGGACTGAGCAGTCTGGAGAACCTCAGACAGTAGAAAGATGATCCATTCCTGTTACACAAAAGGACCTTGTGAACATATCCTCCATGGAGGGATACCCCATTAACCTAGAGACAAGAGAGAAGTCCTAGTCCTTACGTCAAATGACTTGACAGATTTTTATGACCCAACCTGGATAGAATAGCCCTACAAGTGGAATGGGGGTGGGGGGATAGGAGGGGAGGGTGGCCAGGGTGCATGTCACAGGCAAAGAGGGTAAGGCAGGGGAAGGGAGGGATGGAGGGAGGGAGGGAGGGCTGGAGAGAGGAAGGGTTGGAGAGAGGAAGGCAGAGGAAACTGGGATCCACATGTAAAATTTTTAAATTATAATAATATTAATAAAAAAAGAAGGAAAAAAAGAGTCATTTCCCTGTGTGCAGTCATCCAGGCAAACAGAAGCTATTGCATCCAAAAGTTAGGTGAATCTGATTGTTGCTTGTCACGTTGATATATTTAAGCATCTTCCACATTATGTTGAATTTCAGGCATACATGTAGAATAAGTCATGTAGTCATGGATATTTCCACTGAGGATTACAAGGAATACATGTCAGGCCAAGCAAGTAGTGGCAGTATTACAGTCTGTGAGAATACAATCCATGAGACTGTGGGAATAGTGTCTAATCTGTTTTTGGAGATCTTGGAAAATTATAGTATCTGGTGTGTGGAGTGTTTGCTAGGGAGAGCTGTATTAAATCCTTTGCAAACTCATAACTATGATGTCTTCTGAATTCTGGATATGGAGGTAATTATTTCCATGTACTCTCTGAGTTCTCACCTTTTCTTTGTCTTGATTTCTTCTTTCCATTCCTCTAAGCTCCCCCTTTGGGATATAAAAATTTGTACTATGTCAGTTACACTATGTTAGAAAATATGTAGAATTCATTTTGAAATTTAGAGTCTCATAGTTGAAAAATTACTTGAGCCAAAGAGGTGGACTTTGGATATGTACATTTGAGAAATTCAGGAATTGTTGAGAAATTGAGGACTCCTAGAAATAGACAAAAGGTATTTGCATTGTAACATGGGCATGGATATTTAGGGGTAAATAGAAGTATGTTATGGCTTGATTTTAAAATATCTTCATATGTTACATCTTGGTTGGTTGTGTAGCAGTATATAAAGATGGTGAATTATAAGGACCATAAAGTCATCAGTAAATTAACCTGTTTGTATGTATATAACTAAATGAACATTTGGAAGTCAATGAAAATGGTAGAAAATATGGCTCTATTGAAGGAAGTCAGGACAGAAACTAGAATAGGGCAGGAAGCTGTATAAAGGAGGTGATGCAGAGGTCATAGAAGGAGGCTGCTTATTGGCTTGGTCCTGGGACTTGCCCAGCCTGTTTCTTAAGAACCCTACATCACCACACAATGGGTTGGATACTCCTTGCCAAAAGGTAATTAAGGAAATGCCTTACTGCTAGATCATTATGGGGGCATTTTCTCAATTAAGTTTCCCTCAGTTGAGATAAATTTAGATTGTGTTTCAAGTTGACGTAGGACTGGCCAGATCATAAGTCATTGAGCATAACTACTTAAAATTTATAACTTCTCTTTTTGTTTCCTTCCCTTTTCTTTTTTAGAGGAATGGAAAGAAGAAATCATGCCAAAGAAAGAAAGGAAAGCATAAGAATAACATGTTTACACTATCATTACCTGCAGTCACATGGCGCTATCTCACCAAAGGGACAGAATAAAGGGGAAACCAGTCAAAATTAGAAAAGACTAAAATCTCCGAAAAGGTTGTGATAAAATAAACTTCGCTATTTTGAATAATTTATTTTGGATATTTTGTCACAGTGATATAAAATTGGGTAACACAAAGACTTTCTGAATGTGGCCAACTCAGTAGTTCACTAGTAAGAGAATCCTATAAGGAAGAAGTCCCAAGAGTTTGATATATAAAGGAATCTCAGAATAAACAAAGCATCACCAGCTGAGGCATTCCAGCTGTCATCATGCCTTCCCTTTAAAGACATGGACTTTCCACACTAATATATGAGATAGAGTCCCATGTCTTCTACTATGTACGACTGACTGATCTGTGTTCATGTTGAACTTACAACTGAATATGTGCCCCCTATGTCCTACAATCCCTGCAGGCTTATGGCATTTTTAGGTTCTCATGAAGAGAAAATTTTAATGTACTATGCATTTTATGAAACATATTTAATTATTTGCCATCCTTATATTATATTCATTTGCAGTTGCTGTAACACATATCACAAACTGAGTAACATAAATAATGGGAATTTATTACCTCAAGTTCTGTAGGCCATAAGTCTGAGAACAAAATATGAGGTAGGTTGGTTCCTCTTGAGGGCTTAGTCAGAAATGTATGTGCCAGACTACTTGATTTATAGATACATGCCTTTATTTATCCTAAATCTTCTCATGTGTGCTATGACTGTCTCTGTGTCAAAATTTCTTGATTTTTGGTCAACTATATAGCTAAATATTTGACTTCTAAATTAGTTTCCATTATGAGCTACTCTGAGTTAATAATTCAAAATTAATTCAACCTGTAAACAAGACTAATTATACAGTAGCTATGGTACTTCAATGTATATTTCTAGTGAAATACTTTGTTTCAAAATGATCAAAGTTTTGTAACATTATAAATTATCATGTTTCCTGGTTTCTTAAAACTACCTGTTATTTGAGTGAAGTCATTGACTAAAGAATTGTCACAGAAAACCCAAGATCAATAGAAACTACAAAGCTGCTGTGTACTTGGATATCATTATTTGTTGGGTAGCATATGTGTCTACATTAAAGATAAGACAACTTAATTCACACTGAGGAAAGCATTTTTATTTCAAGCAAATAATATTAACTAGTCTCAAATTAATGGGTTTTACTATGGAGAATAGCAAATTTCCGTTATAGTATGAAAATCAGTATTGTGACAAATAGCTGATAAAATCACTTGTTTGGAAAGTCAAAACACTTTGTTATGATTTACATATTTTCCACTAAGACATTAATATTATTTATAATGTAAATAGAATTTTTATTATGTTTCTTTGCACTTTGTTGCTATGCTATGAAAAATCTTTTAATTTTCATATATTGATCTTTTATCTAGTTTATTTACTAAGTTCCAATATTGTCATATATCTATTTTTTCTCTTCTGATTATGGGTTTTCTCTGTAGGTTTATATAAATACATATATATATGGGTTTAGGTCACGTGTCATAATGTATTATTGCAAAACAGCAAAGCAAGAAAGGCATATGTCTAAGCAACATGTTATCTGTTTTCTATCCAGAAAATATCCTGCAGATGCTAAATAACCAGTTATTATTTTATACTGATTTGATTTTCAATTTTAGTGATATTTGCCTTCTAAAATGATTATTGTTTTTACTGGTCAGTGTTTTAATTTGAGTGTTCTTGTTGATGTGTTCATAGCAAATTATATCAAAGTATTTTATAATTTTTGTTAGTGCTGAATATCTTTTAATTATTTGAGGAACTAGTATTCATACTGTGATGAAGACATACTGGTATAGAGTGATATATTAGAACTTTAGGTTACAATAAAGAATTAAACAATATACTTGTATTTTTATTTTCAACTTAAAATTCTTTCTTCTTTGTTTCCTCCTCCACCTTATCCTCTTCCTCCTCCTCCTTCTTCTTTTGAGACAGGGTTTTCCTGTGACGCTTTGGAGCTTGTCTTGGAACTTGTTCTTGTAAACCAGGCTGGTCTCGAACTCATAGATATCCACCTGCCTCTGCCTCCCAAGTGCTGGGATTAAAGGAGTGTGACACCACTGCCTGTCCAATTTCAATTTCTGTTTTTAAAAGGCATCAATTCTATTTAATGAGGAAGAGGAAAGGCATTCCAAAATATTGTAATTGAATATATGAGTAATCACTTAGGATAAAAATGAATTGCATGGTTCATAGAATGTATACAAACTAATTGTATCTCTAATCTTGAATGCTAAAAGTATTCATCTTCTAATCCATAGCAACATATTGGAGTACAATTTTGTCTTCTTAGAGTAACCCAAGTTTTATATATGACACAAAACATATCTATTTTGAAAATAAATTGCAACTTTAAAAGAATAATGGGTAAAATTAAAAAGAAAATTCACAAAATTGATATACGTTTTATACAATGTGCATATTTGTGGCAGGTTGGCATTTGTACGTATATAAGGAAAAATACCACTTCACAATAAAAATAACATAATAAAAATAAGAAAATTTTTGAAAGGGCCCAGTGATTTGTATATACTTCCAAGAATAGCTATTCAACATCTTTAATTATCATGGAATTATAAATTACATAAGTAATAAAATATGTACTTGTCAGAATAACAGAAATAAAAAATATATAATAAAATGCAATAAAAATATCTGAAAGTTGTATACCATGGTTGAAAGTATAAAATAATTGGACCACTGTGGAAAATATTTCAATTTGATATAAAGCTAAATAATATGTCTACTATACTATTAGGCCATTAGCAATTTATCAAATATTAGAAGGACCCTTGTTTTATTTCTAATAATAGACATAAGACATAAAAGTATGTTATATTTTTAGTGAAATGTTAGTCCAGCATGAATGAATCTCCTGAATATTATTTTGCTCCAGAGAAGCTGAACATGGAGTTTTGGATGAATTCATTTATGTTCATTTATGGTGATAGAAAGTCAGAATTATGCCTTTCTATATTCTGATGGGAATTCAGTAAAGGAAATATAAACTCCCAAGAGATGTGAAATGTAGATTTTGAAAACCTCCTTCTGATTACATCATAAATGCTTTGGAAAATCTTGTCAATTCATAGCCTTTAAATAAGAAAGAAGAATATTATCACAGTTCTCAATTCCTTGTCATGGTCAGGAAAAACTAAAATGTTGATTAGAGTGATAGGCTAAAGACCATTGTAATTATTTATGGGTATCATAACATATGATAACATATTAAAACTTAATAGAACAATGATATAAAATTTCTACAAAATCCTGCTATAGCATTTAGAAGAAAGAAGAAAATGATAGGTAAGGAAAATATAAATGAATTGATTCATATATTAAAATAAACATTCATATGTGATTTAAAACTTCTACAGAAAATGCAATAACACTTATATATAAAATAATAAAATGATGTAGGAAAAGTATATATATGTATATTGTAGCATGTAAGTTTCTGCCAGCCCACCCGCCGCTGGTCTGGCGTCCTGGCCCCCAATAACACGCAGGAGACTCTATATTTGATACAATCCTGTTGGCCAGTTACCATTACTGTTTATGGGCTAGCTCTGTCTTAATTATTATCCCATTTCTACTTATCTAAGTATTTCCACGTGGTCGTCTTATCTGGGAGCCGCGCGGCAGGCGTGCTGCTTCTTCCCTGGGCTACATCTTGACTCCTCCCTACTCACTTCCTCTTCCTCCTTGTCTCCTAGCTCCGCCTATCTTGCTATCTCATTGGCCACAGGGCTTTATTAACCAGTATGAGAAACATATATACAGAATAACATCTCCCATCATTTCCTCTTTTCTGTCTAAAGTAAAAGAAGGGGTTTAACCTTAACATAGCAAAATATACCATACAACAGTTATCAAATAAGAATCACAGTTAACAATATTTAGTCCATTAACATTTTGTAAGACTTAAAGAAAATATCATCTATCCTATCTTTGTGAGTCTAAAGTCCTATATGAAACTTATCTTTAATCCTAACTAAGGAAAACTATAGTCATAACTACCTGTCTTCAACTCCATCAAAGACCACAAAAGGATAATATATAAACTCTAGAAATGACAGAGACAATGCATTGCCTGGTCAGTCACCCGAAGTTCTTCTGTAATGTTCCATCTTCAGCCCATAGGCCATAGTGTGTGTCCAGACTCCTCAACAAGGCAGGAAACTTTAAACTGTCCACCTGTATTGACAGCGTCAGTCATTTTTCTCTGTGTCCTGTAGTCTGGCAGTCAGCCTCTTCCATAAAGCAGGAATCCTGTAGCAATGTCCATCTTGCATCAGCAGTCACCTTTTTGTGGGTCCTGCATGTCCAGTTTCTATAGCATAAAGTCAAACAGTCCAGACAAGAACAGTATCTTGTCCATATGGCTAGTCTTGCCATGATGGAAGCAAACTCCATAATACGTTTTTTCAATGTCCATCTTCCTTTCTTCTGTAGGTGGTATTACCAGGAGCAGTTGTGCCTTACTGTCAAGAAAATCCCGAAACCATTTTAAATGCCATATTCTGTAGGTCTTTGAAAGATTTGAAGAATGCCTATTCATCTCAAATACATCTCTGTATATCTAGAAATCCTAACTAACTTAACTCCAAGTTTTAACTATCATAGGTAACTCTCTACAATCTGTACTAAATTATACATTACATCTTCCAATGAGCTATATAAACACAATACCTAAACAAGAGGAGAAATATACATATCACAAAATTGATTTTAAATTGTATCAATAAAAGAAAGTCCATTTCAAAGCAAAGGATTCATATCTATACCATATTTCCCTTTTTACCTTTAAAAAGATTGCTTGTCCTTATAGCCATTTATAACCAAGTCCATTTAAATGAAAACAAACATTTATAAACAATATTTGGGAATTTGGGCGTCGTTCTTTCCAAACTAATTCCTGCTGGTAGAGGGCGCTGTCATGGGGGTCCAAAGAAGATGCAGAAATCTTGGCAGTAGTCTGCAAGGCTTTGTCTCAACTGCTTTGAATGTTGGATCACCTGGGGAGCTGTTTCAGGGGGTCTGGCTTGATCAAACCATATAAGTCTGCAAAGAATCCATAGCTTTTCATTTTCTGTGAAAACAAAAATAGAAATCCTTTTCCCCAGTAACTTGTCCTTAGGCTTGAATGTTGGAGTCAAAGCATCTTTAAAATATATAAATTTAATTAATCCAGCAACATTTCTTTTATCAGTAGTTGTTTTCTCAGCAATCAAATAATTTAAAGACAACAGAAGCACGTATAGTATCCAAAATTTCTCTGTGTTTTCCATCTTTACGTGGCTTTTTTATTATTCTATTTCTTCTACTTCTATTTTTACATATTTTGAGACAGGCTTTCTCTGTGTAACTTTTATCTGTCCTGGAATTCACTGCATACCAGGTTTACTTTGAAATCACAGAGATCTGCTTGCCTCTGTCTGCCGAGTGCTGGGATTAATGGCGTGTGCCATTACATCCATCCATTTAATTCCTTTTTGCTTTTTAAACCATTGTATCCCGTTTCGTTTTCTCTCCCAAGCCAGCGTATTTTTTAAAACACAGTGTAAACCTTCATTGCAGCTCTTGTACACACCAATGAATTGTTAGCAGAGCTCTTTAAAAGCAAGGCGGTTTTCTTGCCGCTTATGCTAATTTTGGAAACATCCCTTAAAGGAGCCACGCAAATCTCTGTCTACAACAAAACAAATCCAATGGAGAAAATGTTGCTACTAAGAAGTCTTGCTAGTCTCTGTTCCTTTGTTTCTAAAACATTTCTTAAGCTCTTATTAGTTTCAAACTTCACCCTAAACCGGTCTGAGACTGCTTTGCTCGAGACAACTCATGACTAGCTAGCTGTATTGGTGCACCTTCTTATTACAACCTGGCCAGAGTTTCAAGTAGAATTCCAGTCAAGCATTTTCTGCCACACAATGACTTCCTACATATGTTACAGCCAGTTCTGTTGAGAAATTTGGTTGCTTAAAATTTTCTTCCAGCAGGATCCCATGGAGAAATCATCGTCCCATTTCAGCAGGAAGTAATCTTAAGATAACGACGCCCCCTTTCCCCACTCTTGGAATTTAGGAATAATATTCATCTTCATAGGGTTGGTTTTAGTTACTTGGGGTTGGGTTTGGAAGGTGATACTTAGACTTGGTTATCTCTTTTAGACAGGAATAGGGTATGGTTGGGAAAGATATGATTCAGAATGGATATAGGTAGATTAGCCTATTTTCTTGTGAATTATTTAGTAAGAGTGAGACATTAGTATTACAGCCTACATTGTTATATATTATTAATTGTGGTAACCTATGTAAAATTAAGTTTATTCTCTTCCTAGAAGAATTGTATCTTATATTTGTTATATTGTGTGAAATCTTTCCATTTATGATGTTTTATGCACATTATACTTGCCATATTCTATGTATGTACACTTTTGCTTGTGTTCAAGACATTTTGTATTTTGATACAATTTGGGATATTTGTCTTGCTGCCCTTTAGAACTCTACCTCTTGTTTAGACATTTTTACTCTACCTCTACTTTAGGAATTTACATGTGCAGATATATATATATGTGTACATAGTTATATTGTTTAGGTATTTATTCTTGCTTTACTCAAGGAAGTTTTATTCAGGTTTGTTAGTCAAGTTCCTCAGTATTACAGTATTACAGATTATCCTCACCCATGTTCCCTTTGCCTATGAGATTAGTCAGTCATATATGCTTAATCTTCAATCACTTCATAGACCTGCAGAACATGGCATTTAAATGTTTTTATATTAGTACTCTGTTGACATGAGACACTGTTGCTCCTGACAGCACCGCGCACTTTCCCGAAAGTATGTTGGACACTGTTGTTGCTCCTTCTGGAGTTCATCCTCGCTTCGGCTAATGGCCTCTTGGGCAAGGAACTGCCCCCACCTTGACCACTGATTTGGACATGCGGTCCTATGTGATTGCAGGAGACAAACATAGAAGACTGCTGAACCTTGCCAAGTCAGGGTAAGACAGCCTTTCTACCTCCCTGCTTTTGTTGTGGTCTGTCAAAAACTCCTGGCCTTAGCCAAAACTGGCTGTACCAACGTTGCTGTGAGACCTTGGGTGACTGTCCAGGTAGCTTGCTGTTTCTGTCCTCGCTGCACCTTTTGGAAGTTGCCCATCCGCACTCCCTGTCTACCCTAGTATTGTAATTTTCCTTCTCAGGTCTTGATGAGGTTGTAGATTAAACTATCTTAAGTATTATTCTCTCTTCCTAGTTAGATATATTAGGTACTAGACTTAAGCTTTCCAGCTTAGGACAACTCTATTGTAACTCCCTTATGCCTTCACCCTAGGACTAGGTATGTTTGTGGTTTTGGTCTTGATTTTCCTTTTCTTAGAGCACACTTGTTATTCACTGTTTTGTATATAGTTTTGTATCAAACCCAAATCTTTTCTTTAGACTAAAAGGGGAATTGTAGTGAGATATTCACCTTTTCTGTACCTGTGGCTTAGGCCATGCCCATTGGGGCGGAGACAGGGCCAGATGGGAGCAGAGAGAAAAGGTTGGGAGAGGGTCGGGCCGCGCTCTTTGGGTGGTGGACGCTGGAAGACTCAGGATCTGCTGGAACCCTCCGCGTGCATCTGCCTATGTTGTGAGTTATTTCTCCCTTAATAAACTTCTGTTCGGCCTAATTGTTTATCCTGATTCTTATTAAATCAAAATAGTATATGTATATATATATATTAACATATAGATTG
The DNA here is from genome assembly GCA_030556225.1 of Cricetiscus sungorus. Classification (NCBI taxonomy): domain Eukaryota; kingdom Metazoa; phylum Chordata; class Mammalia; order Rodentia; family Cricetidae; genus Cricetiscus; species Cricetiscus sungorus. The sequence goes on along the minus strand of JANBXA010000726.1, from coordinate 47,392,492 downwards.
GTTTCAAATTCAAACTTCATATGGAAACAATCAAACAAATAAAAAACCCAGGATAGCTAAAATAAGCCTAAATAATAAAGCAATTTCTGGGGATTCCACCATTCATTACCTCATATTGTACTACAAAGCTGTAGTAATAATAAATAGCATTGCATTGGTATATAAACAGATACAGTAATGAGTAGAATTGGATTGAAGACTCACACATAAATCTCCATACCTATAAACATTTTATTTTTTTTAAACAGAAGACAACTATTGTCACTGGAAAAAGACAATCTCTCAACAACTTGTGCTGGTCAAAATGGATGCCTGCATGTAGAATTCAAATAGTTCTACACTGATCATCCTGCACAAAACTCAACTCCAGATGAATCAATGACCTTAATACAAAGCCATATACTAAATCTGAATGAAAAGAAAGTGGAAAATAGTCCTGAACTTATTGGAACAGGAGAAGTCTTTCAAAACAGAATACTAATATAATACAGGCTTTAATAAAACAAATTAAGAAATGAGAGTATAGGAATTCTGTGTAGGGACGTGTGTGTGTGTCTACATCCTTTTTATTTTTTGTGTTTTTATTTGGTTTGTTTTCTTCTTTTTGTATTTTTTTGTTTTTTTGGTTTGATTTCTTATTATTCTTTAGATGTCTGTTTCTAAGGAGAAATAGAAAGCATGTGGATAAATATTGGAGATGAGGTGAGGAAGATATCAGAGGAGTTGGGGAGAAAGGAAACCATAATCAGACCATATTATATGAAAAAATATAATTAAGATAAGCATTCATATAGCAATTACCTTATGTTGTTACTTTGTTCTGTAGAGATAAGGTTCCATTTTGTAGCTTAAATACTCTCACCTTAACACAACATTTTTTTTCCTTAGAATCTTGAGTGCTGGAATGGGCTACCAAACCTGACTTGAGCTATCACTCTGAGTTTGTCCAGTATTTTCTTATGATGAAAATGTACTTGAGCTTCCTACTAATTATATCCATTACAAAGGAAGAGTAGGCTCATTCATTTTATACCTTAAAAGAAATAGATATGAATTTTTCACTTGAACTTGACCAAAATTTCTGTTATTATTTTTGTCTTTAACAAGCCTCATCAAATATTTCTGCATTTTCATGCATAAGCAACACAAACAAACATCCATGGAAGACTCATTTCAAAAGACACCAAGTCAGTGATATTGTTGGTTTAAAAAAAGATATTTTACATAAATAAAAACATGCTCATTAGGCTCATATGGCTGCCATTTCCTCTCTGCCTGTAAAGGAATGAGGTATGAACAAGGTGTCAATTTAGTCTATCTGTCTTGGAAATTTTAAAAATTAATCTTAGTATATAATTTTAAATTAGTTCTATTTTGGAAAAGTTCTCTATTCCAGTTTTATTCAACTAATAATACGTAACTATTATTTAAATTATTTATGAATGTTTTTGTTGAATTCTGTGAACAGTAGGATGGGAATTTAAAGTATGTCAAGTATGAACTTATGAAATGACAATTGCCCTGTTTACCACATAATCAGGCAGATCTTGAAATTTTAAAATATTAACAAATCAATATATTTCATTTTATTTGCTCCTTATTACAGAAACCAACTTCACAAAAATAAAGTTAGTAGGTAAACCCACCATATTCTTTATCCATAAATTAAAGTATTCTTGGCTTTTATTATTTCAATTACATTAAAAAATAGCCATAGTTGAAGATTTTAAGTAATTGCTTTTGAACTAGGTAATTTTAAGCTAGTTTGCATCATCTCATAAACATCAAAGTGACATGTTTTTTGCAGTCATGGCTTAATTACTGTATTTTGCAGTCCTGTTGATAAAGCCTACAGGAATTCCAATTAGCAGAGATTCAGCCTTGCTCTCCCTGTTGTACAAACTACAGTTCTCGGCTTGTGTGCTCCAGCACTTTGGCTTGCTCAGCCAAGGATGAATACAGCTGCTGTCCTCTTGGAATAAGTCCAAACTGAGAAACCTGCCAAATTTTAAAATCAAAACATGCTTACTAACCTTTCTCTTTTTGCCTTTTAGCTCAAATCTCAGCAAAGGTCTAAATTTGGCCTACAAGAGAATAAATCTCACTTCTAGCAAGAGTTTTAAAGGCATGATTTCATGAGCTCTTTTTAGCTATGTTGGCAATTTAAAATTAGTCCCAGGATGTGAGCAGTAAATAATAAATATAGCATCCTGTAAAGGTTCAGTAATAAGATCATGGAAAAGGAATCATTTCTTGTACTAAGCATGGCAAATGTTTTTAGTGACTCATTAAATAAAGATGAATTTATTTTAACAACTTTAAATTTGTTAAGGTCCAAATGAGGTAGAACCATGTGGGGCCAACAAACAACCTTTGTTTATACATTTACAGAGTTATTAAGTTGTTCTTATGCCTTAAAGTAAAATAATAATGTAAAGAATGAAATTAAAATTCTCATATAATGAAACTTAGATTTCCAAAACTTTTAAATGTAGATAAAGGAATTCTCTTGGGTACACTATTATTGATAAATTGGTATACTATGATTTTCTTTTCTTTTTGGCTTCCTTAAATGAATATCAACTTTTAGTTTCTTATGAAATTATAAACTGTGGTAATGGAGATCACACAACCAAGACAACATGCATAATTTCAAGAATAAATCTGCTAACAAAATTCAACAACTGTCCTTTAATTTCTGATATGTAATAATTATTTAAATAAGCATATAATGTGAAAACTGACTTTTGTTTATAAAACAATGAAACTGTCATTTTTTACTTATAATAAAAACCAAGAATTTGTAAACATCTGATTTCCAGCCTGGGCTAGTCAGCTAATTCAATGACAAGTTTCTCATTCAGACTTTATATTTCAATCTACTCTGATGAACATAAATATATAGTCTAATGATCCTCAAAGCATAAATCCCAAATAACTGAACTGGTTATTGCAACAAGGAAACAATATTTAGCAATGTCTTCAATGGATAATAGTAATCAGATGAGTAGTGCTTATGCTCACATTTAAATACTCATATTAAGGAATACAATTTTGTTTACAGCCTTCTACTATAACCATCTTAATTTCGTGTCTTCACTGTCATTTAATCTTTGCTTTTAGAACCCTTTATTCTACACCATTTTAAAATCTGGACTCTATTATTAATGCAGCCACTACAACCACATATTATTTTTTTTAAAAGAAAATTGGGATTATAGAGCTCTTTAGCTGAGTTGTTCATTATTTCATACTGGAAGCATTCATTGAATAACAATTACATGTTGTATCCTGAATATCAGTAAACCAAATTGACTATTTCACCTACTTTCACAAATTTTTATTTTGTTTTCATCTTTGACTGATAGCATAGTTCTAATACCTGTCTTTGCCTGACTACCTTTCTTTCTATCATGCAACTAGGTTTACAAACAGTGAATGTATATGTTTGGCATCAATGTTTACTAATCTCATAACTAGCTAACAATCTACATGAATGTTCCTTTGAATTTAGTCTATTTACAGTGAATCTCATTTCTTTAACATTTTATGCCTTCTATTACACACAGGTATGTATTTATTTCCTTGTATTTTCACAATTATTTGGAATGACAAAATACTAGATGAAAGTAGAGATAGTTCCAATTTTGTTGCATTCTAAATGCCAATAGAAAAACTGTTATCATTTTTCCATGAGAACTACTGCTTATGTAAGTCCAATTTGACTTTTTTATTTTTAACTAAATTTTTTTTCTTATTTTATGTATTGTTCCCAGTTTTCTCTCCCTCCGTCCTTTTCTCTATTCCTCCCACCCTCTCTCCCATGCCCCTCACCAGCCTCCCACCCGCCCCCAACACACACTCCACAGGAGGGATCAACAAAATCTGTCAAGTCATTTGGTGTAGGAACTAGGCCCTCCTCCTTCCTCTAGGTTAAGGGAGTATCCCTCCATGAGGAATGTGCTCACAAAGTCCTTTTTGAACCAGGGATACATCCTGGTAACACTGTCAGAGGTCCCTTAGACTGCCCAGCCCTTCTAACTAAGACCCGTGTTCATAAGTCTGAGTCAGTCCAATTCTGGTTTCCCAGCTGTCAGTCTGGGGGTCCATTAGCTCCCCCTTGTTCAGGTCAGCTATCTCTGTGGGTTTCGGTAGCCTGGTCTTGTCCCCATTTTCTTATTACACCTCCCTCTCTACTTCTGTATTCCAGTTCATCTCAGTGATTAGCTGTGGGTGTCTGCTTCTGTTTCCATCAGCTACTAGATGAGGGCTCTATGATGGTAGATAAGGTAGTCATCATGAAAGAAGGAGCCATTATATGTTTGAAGAGGAAACTGACTCTAGAGAAATGTTCAGAGACCTAAAAGATGACTTCAAATAACAATCTGAACAACAGTCTAAAGGCTACCTTATATGCCCTTCCCTGATAATGAGGTTGACAACTAGCTTTTAAGTCCAATTTGTCGATTTTATCTACTTACTTAGCACAGTAATCTCATAATTTGTTGATATTTTATTCTTGCACTGGCAAGATGGCTCAGAGGGTAAAGGAACTTGCTGCCAAGCCTGTTGACTTGAATTTGATTCCCAAAACCTACACTGTAGATAGAAAGAACCCACAGACACACACATTTGAACACTTGGTCCCCAGTTGGTGGCTCTGTGCGTAGAGGTGTTGAATCATTAAGAGGTGGATTCTTTCTGGAAAATATATGTCACCGGTAGTAGGGTTTGAGTGTATATAACCTTATTTAACTTCTAATTCACACTCTGCTATGTGATTGTGATTGAATCTCTCAGTTTCCTGCTGCCGTTCCTCCCATGCCATTATGTGCTCTCCCTCTTTCTTATATAAGTTGTCTTAGCCAAGTATTTCATCACAGCAACCAAAAAGTAAATAATGCTGAACTGATTTTCACAACATGTCCTCTGACTGCAATACATACTATAGCATTAGAATGCCATACACTGTAGCTTGACTCAAAAACAAGAAACTTATTCCTTCAGCTTGTTCTTCTGTTTCAAGGTTGTTTTGGAGGCCAATGATAAGATTCAGTGGATCCAGGTGGTTGTCAGCTGATACTACAAGCCTAACAACCTAAGATCAATAACAGTGAGTCACATGGTAGAATAGATTGAACTCAAAACTGTCTTCTGCTATCCTCACATATCTATTTCAAATAAATGTGGTTCAGAATTGCATACCAAATTTTATGAAATATTCTTATACATCTAGTGAAATAACATTTTTCTTCTTGTTCTACTATGTGCTAAAATTCATAAACTGATTCTCAGTTGTTCAGCTGATATTTCTTTCTTGAAATAAACCAAAATAAATTCTAATACATTACTTTCCTTTCTGTATTGATCCCTGTTATATTAAGATTTTGTTAGTAATGTTCACTGAAATTGATCTCTGGCCAAAGGAAAAAAAAGGAAAAGAAAGAAACCTCTTTCTTAAATCTTTTCTTCATAAGTATTAAACTAATTTGGCCTATAGTTGCTATAGTTGTTCTGTTACCATGTCTATAGTGTATGGCTTGCATCTATAAGTTAAATTTTCATTTGTATTACTTTATTATGAAGTATGATATTTAATCCATATTTTCAGTTTGACAGTACAAAGCAGTTCATGAGAACTCTTGATAATCTCTCTAACACATATATAATTTTTAGATTTCTAACTTAAATATTTCTTTCTTATTCTATTACAATTAATTTTTTCATTTTATCTAAAGTTTTTTGATACCATTTCTAAGAACATTCTATTAATAACATTGATCCTCTATTTTTTTCTGCTCATTTGTGCCTGAAACAAGCACTTTTTCTTTCTCTGTGTTGAATTTGCTATTTGCCTCTAATAATTTAGGCACTAATAATTTAGAGAGTTAGTGTCTCTTTGGTTGTGCATCATTACTTATTTATAATAATGTGCAGAAGGATTAATGTAGTAGGTCCAAAGCTGCTATTCTTGAAAAGCATAATTGTGGCTGGGGAGATTGCTTAAGAGAAAAATATTTTATTATGGAAGAGTAAAGACGGAAATTCAGATCCCCAAAATTTAAGTAAAATCCAGGCAAGCATGCAAGCTATCTTTAATTCCAGCAGTAGTGAGGCTGAGAGACCAAGGATCCCCAAGGCAATTTGGCTAGTTAGACTAGCCAGAATCAAGAAGATCTGGGGACCAACCATTCTTCTAAACATGTCTCAAGGACTTTTAATCTTTTAGTATGGTAATTTTTGTTCACTGGCAAAAGAAATAATCAGATCTTTTCAAAACTACTGAGCACTGCTTGTGGTTAATGATTCTGAGAAACATGAAATGTCACTTTAGATCATCAATCAAAAAATCCAGTTATGAGACTCAGGTGATTGAAAAAACTATGGTTTATGTCTTTAGTTGTTTGTGTTTTATTGTTTACTTTTACTATTTGCTCTTTGTGGAGGCCTGCCACCTAGCTATCAAATAATTACATGGACACTTGCTATTACTTATAAATGTTTAATCTTAACTTGGCATTTTTCTAGCCAGCTTTTCTGTAACTTAAATAATCTCATTAACCTTTTGCCTCTGGGCTTTTATCTTTCTCTGTTTTATACACCATTCTTTACTTGGGCTTTTATCTTTCTCTATTCTGTATACCATTCTTTACTTCTAGCTGTGTAGCTGGGTGGCTGGACCCTGGAGTCCTCCTTTTTCTTTTCTTGCTCCTCACTCTTCTCTTTTTATACTTGTGTTTATTCTCTCTGCCAGGTATCCCCATATATCCATCTCCTGTCTAGTGATTGGATGCTTACCTGTTTATCAAAATAACAAGGTGTCTTAGATAGTCACTGTTATGAGCAGGTTTTCCTTCCAGTCTGGTCCCACTGCCACAGCAGCCCCAAATAACACACAGAGACGCTGTATTAGATATTAAGCTGTTAGCCTGTTACTAGCAATTCTTTTTGGATAGCTCTGCCTTAAATATTAACCCACTTTTATTAATCTAAGTATTTCCACGTGGTCTTATCTTACCAGAGGAAGGAGCCGGAATTCTGCTCTCCCCATCCTACATCTTGAATCTCCTCCCTACTTCTTCCTCTCTCCTCCTAGTCTCCTAGTCCCATCTATCTTGCTTTCCAAATGGCAAACAGTGCTTTATTCATTAGCCAATATGAGAAACATATTTACAGAATGAACTCTCCCATCAAGGCACAGAAACACAGCTTCACAGAGTCAAACGAATGCAACACCTATGGTCTCATGTAGTGTTCACCACTATGCTATGTATGCACAACCTGAGGAGGACAACCAGAGTATAATTGTTGATATGTGGCCATGAAAACTAACATCCAGGCATATGGAAACCAAAGACTCAAGAAAGCCTATTGCACTAAACAAGTAATGAATCCAAGCTAGCATCAGGTAAGACCTGACTTAACACCAGTTGTATATGATATGTGATCATAACCTGAATTGGAAAGCTGTACCACTCTACCTCCTATCTTGTGTAGGTCTGAGGAAAAGTACAAGAGGATAGTCTTTCCTGTGGGCAGAACCTGAGGATGAGGACATTTGTTTGTGTACTTTGCTTAGGACAAGAGGTATTTTGTGGTGTGTGATAATGACTCTTAAGACCTGAAAGCCAACATGGTGCCCTTCAAACATCCAAGAGACTGCTCCCAGAAGATCAGCTTTATTTGTTCCTATTATTAATCCTGGTGGCCATGTTACCTCCCATTATCAAGTATCAAGACAACCTACTCAAATGAGTTAGCTTCTAAAAGGCCTATAGAAGATGCTTGCCTTCATCTATTCACTCTTTTTCCTGAGATGTTACTAGGAAGTAAGTACCTCATGTTTGGCAGGAAAAAGCTACAAATATGTGTATGTAACTCCAAGACACTGATAGATACACTGTCCAGGCCCGAGAATGCATCCTAGACCTCATGTTTCTATCAGATAGTGACAGGTAATATGCCTCCACTATTAGTTATGGCATGCTAAGTCTGATTAGTGTCAATAGAGCAGCTATACTTCTATGCAGCTGATAGAAATGACAATTATTCTACAACCTGAGTGCTGGGAATAAAGGCATACACCACCAACACCCAGAAGAAGTTCATAAATGAAACAAAGATACAATTCAATTTCTAAACAGTGGATTATCTGTGATTCTCAAGTTTTGGGTCATAATCCCTTTGGCGATTACATATCAGTTGTCCTGAATATCAGATATTTACATTACTTTTTATACAGATATTCAGAAGCAATGAAATAATTTTATGGTTGGGGGCTCAACACAACATTTGGAATTGTAATAAAGGCTCAAATCATTAGTCAGGTTGAAAACAATTTGGTTAGATCCACAAAAGAAAAAAAATCTAAGCTTTAAATTACTTCAGTGAAAATCATCCAGTGATACATACAAAAATCACAGAAATACAAAAGAACAATGGAAGCCTATGGAATTTAAAGGAATAGACAATATAGTCAATGAAATATTATTTGAAAACTTTCCAGTTGGAAGAAAAATAAAATAAAAATTTTGGGTGCATAAGGATATCAAATAAATTCTAGGGAAAATGTCTGAGGCATATCACAGTCAAAATGTTAAAAGTCCATGACAAGGAAACAGAAAGGGACTTGTCAAGAAATACAGAAGATAATACCCATTAGACTATAATACCAGACCCCTCAGCAGAAAGTCTCCAGAGAGAAAATTACCAACAAAGGATAGTGTTACTTATCTCTGCTATGCTAGAATGTGGATGAATTAGTATCACATAATTAAAAGAATAATACTGGCAAAATTGGTTTTAAAATCACTAAAATACAATATTATCCTGTACAAAAAATACTCACTGTTTTTATAAGAGGTAAATAGGCTGACAGTAAAAGAATAGAAACAGATACACAAATAACATAAAGAAAATGTAAGCAGGAGTAGGTATACTCATATTAGGTTGAATGCAGTTTATAGCAAAAAAAAATAAAAAAATAAAAAAGAGACAATAGTTTTGGCCATCATGGCTTTAAAGCACTCCTTAATCCTCAGCTTTTTATCAGAATGCTGCTCTTTCAGAAACCATAGCTAAAGGAGAGATAGAGAGGTTCTTGAATAAGAATAAAAGTTTAAATTACTTTCTATATCCTCCAAATTATTCTCATCTCCCCTTATCACTAACTACAATTTGCCACTTGATGTGGTAATAGTGACAGTGGTACTTGTATGGCTTTGAGTCCAGTGAAGTTTTTGACTTGTTGGGACTGTTATTCTCCAGAAACTTTCAAGATTTATTTGGAATTTGCTAAGTCCTTGAGTTTGGAGCCAGTAGAGATCCACATAGCTATTTTATTTGCATTTCTTTTCCCTTTTATTTATCACAGATAGAGTGTTATCTGATACATAATACAAAACAAAATAAAAGGGTTGGAGAGTCCTGTAGCGTGCATGTTTTCCACCAGCCTGCCTGCTATCGGTCTGGGCCCACAGCCGCCCCAGCCCCAAATAACACACTGAGACTCTGTATTTGATACAATCCTGTTGGCCAGTTGCCATTATTGTTTATGGGCTAGCTCTGTCTTAATTATTAACCCATTTCTACTTATCTAAGTATTTCCATGTGGTCATCTTATCGGGGAGCGCCGGGCCCTGCATCTTGCTTCCTCTGGCTTTACATGCTGACTCCTTGCAACTACTTCCTCTTTCCTCCTCCTAGTCTCCGAGCCCCACCTCTCTAGTTTCCTATTGGCCAACAGGGCTTTATTAATTAACCAGTATGAGTAATGTATTTACAGAATAACATCTCCCATCAGAGTCCCCTACTGTATCACTCTAAAGTCATATTCATCTTGTGATGTCCTGTATGGGCTAGCAGTCATTAGAATAACCTAAAATTTTCACAACAATAATCCCACAAATCACTACTTTGATTTATATTTCTGCTTGGCCCTTGTATCTTTAGCCCAAGTTGTATTGATTGACATAGATATTTTGGAGCTTGAATATATTTTTGAACATTAGCAGAGTAGCCTCCAGGCTTTTTCCTTTTCTTTTGTGTATCTTACTTATACTATTACTCCATGACTGGCAGTGGCTGTCAGTGGGTGGCTGGCTCCTAGCACCCTCCTCTGCCTGTTCTTGCTACTCCTTTTTTATCCTCCCACATTTCTCCTTTTATGTATTTTCACTGACTTACATTCACATCTATCTTTTCTCCTGACTTGCTATTGACCATTCAGCTCTTTATTAGACCAATTGTATTTAGGGCAGGCAAAGTAACACAGCTTCATAGAGTTAAATAAATACAACATGAAAGAATGCAATGTAGTTTTGCATCATTATACAAATGTTTCAAAGCAAAATCAAATGATACACATCTTTAAATAATATTATATTACATCAAAGTTTTCTTTAATTTAATATAATGGTACCTAGTTTATAAATTCTATTATATATGCATATATATGTGTGTATATATATGTGTATGTGTGTATATACCTATATTTATCACTTCAATTATAGGTAACATAAAAATAGGGAAATCTATAAAGCAAACTACTGTTTGTATTCAGGTACAGGAGAGGAATTGGATGGTGATAACTGATAGGCTATAGGGTTTATCTCTAAGATAATAAATACACTCTGAAATTATGCAAAAGTTTATAAATTTCTGCAAGTATATCAAAATTCATGAATTTTACAAATATATGGGCCATTGGTATATCATGTAAATTATAGTTTAATAAATTTATACTTAAAACCTCATTAAATGTTATACAATATACAGAAATTACAAATTTAAGTATGGATAGATTTTCTAACACCATTAAACATACAGCATGTTTTCCTCATAGTATGTCATTTATCATATGTATACATATTTGGAATGCAGAAAATTAAATTTAAATGTATAAAAAATCTTTGGAAGAAAAATAAATTTCTGCACATTATGAGTAAAACATAGCAAAATTGTGATTTTAGAACTTAGGTAATAATTTATGAATAATAAGCATAAAATTGCTTCATGTGATTATATTTTACAATAAATTGTTTGGTCAACATCTGCTCTAGAGCTAGTTATAACTATGATAAGAAAGAAATTTGTAGCATAAAATGCTTTCAATAGAAAATAGAAACATTGTAGTTAGTAATATAAGCCAGAGATCATCAGAGTTCATCCAGTACAAGTCATGTAATTAATATGTTAAATTTTGTGGATAGGATTCCCAGTAAACATCAGAATCAACTTCCAGACATATGGGTGAAAACAGAATCAAAGAGAAGTCTTTGATCTTTTGCTTTGTTCAAATTCAAGACACAAAGAATCAATGGCCATAATTGATACAAAACTTATAGTAAAAATTCATACACAGAATTATTAACATCAACAAAAAATATAATGCCACTTATACATAAAAGTGTTCTTTATGATTTATTTGGACTAAATGAAAACTCATAATACAAAATAATATGTTGCTCTTTCCACAGTGAGTTTTAAATCTGTGTACCAAACTCTGAAGACCTCTGAGTTGTAGAAATAGGTTTTTTTACAGTAGAAAGAAAATGACATAATATGACTGAGAAAGTATGCCCATTTAAATAACACACAGAAGTCTAGAATCACAAGTTGGAGGAAATAAAAATCAATGGAGAAAAATCATCAAAAATATGTATAAATTGTCAAAAGTCATTTATTATTTGATTGGTTTTCCAGGAAATGTAAATGGTAATATAGTACAATAAATTAGCATATTTTCTCCAAATACGTGATAAACGGGTAAAATGATTATAAACCATAATTAGATATTATAGGGTGGTTTTATTTTCATATCAAATATGAGTGTACATCTATGTGATTTCAATACAATCTTCTGAAACTTAGATTTAGGCTCATAACAGTAGTGAGTGTAATGAACAGAGTTAATTTCGCTGCCCTAAAAAATCATCTTCATTCAGCCCATTAATCCTTCTCTTTCTCCTGTATCTTGGTACCAATGACTTTAAAAAATTCTTCAAAATTGCTTTCATTTTGCTTTTTTTATTATTTTACGTATATGAGTGTTTTGCTTACATATATGTCTGTGTAAAATGTGCATACCTGGTAGTCACAAAGGCCAAAAGAGGTTGTCATCTCCCCTGAGACTGGAGTTACTGACAATTCTGAGCTGCCATGTGGATGCTGAAAATCATGCCTAGGTCCTCTGTGAGAGTAACAAGTGCTCTCAACTGCTGATCTATCACTTTATCTCCCATAATTACCTGTTCCAATCTTATCTAGCTAGAATCAAGCAATATATAGTATTTTCAAGTTGGCTTCTCTCACTTGGTAATATTGACTTAAGGATTCTGCATAATTTTATGGCCAATGCCTCACTCTTCAGCAATGAGTAGTTTTATACTGTTTTGGATTTAGTATATTATTTATGAAACTACCATTTGGAGTTTATCAATATCTATATTAGATCTAATCTATATACATATCATTTGATATACTATGATGAGATGATGGAACATTTATATATTTTTATATATTTGTATCTGGACATTTATGCTATATACATATGCATAACTACACATGTAATGATAAATACATACATGTATATGAGAAAGAGAAAGAGATACAGAAATGGGATTAGTTAGAGACATTGGCTTCCTTGATTATGCAAGCTGAGAAGCTCTGTGATTGGCAGTTTGCAAACTGGATAGTCAGAAAGCCTTGTCCAAACAGTGGCTTCCAAATCAAGGAAGCAGAAATTGTAGATGTTAGTCTGAGCAAAGAAGCTCTTTGGGCTTAGATAAGGATGCTGTATAAGCTGAAGAATCTGGAGTTTTGATACAAAAAGGCAAGATTTAAAAGACATATTACCTTCAAAAGAAATAGAAGTGCCATTTCTGCCCAGATTTCTTCCATCTGAGACACCAGAAAATTTAATGGTGCCTGCTCACACTGAATACAGGTCTTTCCCAATCAGTCAACTGACTTATATGTCAACTTCCTACAGAAAAACCCTTACTGATACACCTGGGAAACTCAATTATCCTATTCAAATGCCAAACCACCTGTGAATCCCTTTCATAAGTAGAGGCTTGTTGCTTACTGAATCATTAGGAATTATCAGTGATGTAATTTAAAATAAATAATGCTTCATAGTTTATGTGGGAATTTATTGAGAAATCATAGTTTTCAGTTTTTCTGAGTTGAATTATATTTATTTCCTTAATTTCTAAGGCTTTTGAAAAAATACAATTCAATTAAGAAGTTAAGAAGTATTCTCTTTCACTTTCATGATCATGATTAGCTATCCAATGACATTTTAGATGAGTGTGTCTATTCTAATTATTGTTTTGCTTATGTTCTTATTTGTGCCAATTTACACCCTCCTTGTCTGTGGTAAGTCATATCATAATTCATCCCGTTTTACAAGAGGATACTATTAAGTCTATCTGTTATATTTTTTGATTGAATGATGAAAGTTTCTTAAATAAGTTTTTGACTATACTCAAAGTAATCCTAGAAAGACTCCCTGACAAATTTGGAATTGAAAGTAATAGCTAAATGAAAATGGTGCAATCAGGCCCACCTTGTTTTCTTGAATAGGTTTCAGCAACACTCAATTAAACTTATTTGTAGCCTTTACTTTATCACAGTATGTAAAGGATCAATAAACAAACTCATTGATGGATTAGTTATTTCATGTTGGCAATAAAATGTCTTCTGGTAATAAGTACTATGTACCTCCAATTATATTTTATAACACTGTTATTGAAACCAGACAAAGTAGGAAAAACTGGCCAAGTAAATAAAGTGATTCAAGCCCATGTTAATAAAGTTCAACTACAGTAATAGATGGATATAGTTCAAAACATGAAACATATTGAAGCAGTTTATGAATAATTAGAACTTTTCAAATATGGAATAAATATTTTAATATATATTACCTTTTCCCTGTCATGACTGGGAACAAAGACCTTTTAGGACAATGTTCCCTGATTATCTTTGCCATATGTCAAAGGACTCTGTATATGTTCTAGTAGGAAGGGACATTGAGAGATTGGGGCACACACAGTTTAGCTTGTTCTAGAAGTCTCTAGGCTTTCTGAAAGTTCTCTAGGAACTTTATATCTCAATCCCACATGTCACCTCCTTGATAAGATTATACAGAGGATGGGTGGCCTCAGCAAGAGGGGTGGATTATACAAATTTTCAATAGTCTAGAAATAAGTTTTATTCATAGGCACTGCCATAGTGGGCCTTTATACTTTATGGAGATTGATTTTCCATCCCCATTTCTTCATGTACATTTGTAAGTCTCCGAAAGGGGCTTCCAAACCTGCAAATCAATCAGACATATCATTACATCATCTTTAAGGTGAAACTTCTTCATGGTGGGCAGATCCAGGCCACCATCCCATGACAAAGGGTGGGTCTGTGTTGATAACCTTGGAGAAGAACTCTGAAGGTCCATTATTCCTCTATTTCATGCAAATGCAAACTGGTCTTGTTCCTCATAGGTACATGGAATGACCCATTCCCTGTAGCAACTGCTCAGTTAAATAAGCAATATCGGGCCCAGCTTCTTGAATGGAAGAGCACTGTCTTATGTAACTCCCTTTAATTTACTGTCATTTTCATGGAGCCATCTGGCTTCCTTTTTGGCCATACTGGCCTGATAAAGAGACTCTGGGCCAGGCACACGATCTCTACTTTTGCAAGCTCCTGAATAATTTCAGTAATTTCATCCTCCAGAAAACCAATACTGTCTGATGTTCCCCACCCTTCCAGGCTTCCATTATGTCCTTCGCCTCTTGCTTGCTGTTATCTTTTGCGTGTTCAGTCAGAATTCCAAAACAGTAGTGTTTTGGGTATTATTTAGCAGAACATTTAAAGTACAGAATGTTCTTTTGTAGATGCAAGATGCACATATTATACTCCTGCAGGGATTGATACTCAGTGCTAGAATGAGCTTAGTCTGTTTCATCTTCATGGTATGTAAAGCCATACACTAATAATCATTGTCCCTGATGCTTTGGGAGGTTACCACAAATCACCTTACATTCAGTTTATGCATCTGTTAAAAACCAAACGTCAATAAATTCTTAGTTCAACATGAGGCCTTTCCTTATTGTATATGGTCTCATCTATGGGGAACTTTGATACCTCTTCTGGGGAAGGGTAGGTTTCCATCTGGAGAGGCCTTCTTCAATAGGCCAACCAGTACTTATACTTCATCATTGCCAGTTTCCCTTGCTCAAGTGGTAAATTATTAGTTTGGTCTTAAGGTCCTCCGAAAATTTACTGACATGGTGTTGGGAGGTCCATTAATTTTGTCTCTAGAAATTCCTGCATGGTGCATGTCTAACACTATCTGTGTTCAGCAGGACCTGAGTAGTCGTTTTCCTAGGCTCCCCCCCTTTACTAGCGCATTTTATGCTTTAGAACCTTCTAAATTTGGTTTGCCTGTTGGTCTAAATCATCTACATCAGCCAAAGCCTCTCTTGCTTCATACAGCTCACAACCTACCACTGGGCTCGGGACTGCCACCAATGCTCCTAGGATTTGATGAATCTTGTTTTCCTATAAACACAGTCTGATCAGTGCATGCAAACTCTACAACTGTACATCAAACACTACTTCCTACAGCTTCAGTTCCTTTTTGTAGGACCTGAACTTCTGTTTTCACTCCCTAACATTCTGAGGGACTTCAACTCGAAATAACCAGGTATCAAGATTGGATTATCCCCATCAAAGAACCCTCACCCAGTAGCTGATGGATTCACAGTTAAGCACTGAGCTGAAATCTTGGAGTCCATTTGTAGAGAAGGAGGAATGATGAACAAAGGGGTCAAGACTTTGGTGGGGAAACCCACAGAAAGAGCTGATCTGAGCATGTAGGAGCTCATGGATTCCAGACTAACAGTTGGGGAACCTACATAAGACTGAACTAGGCCCTTTGAATGGGGTGTCAGTTGGGGGACCTGGGCAAGTCTATGGGGCTGCTGACAGTGGAGCCAATATTTATCCCCAGTACATGAACTGGTTTTTTGGAGCCCATTTCCTATGAAGGGATACACGGTCAGCCAAGATACAGGAGGTGGGCCTCAGTTCTGTCCCATATAATGTGAAAGACATGGATGATTCCCCACAAGAGGCCTCACCTTTTCTGAGGAGTGGATGGGGTATTGGATAAGGAGATGTTGGGGGATGGGACTAGGTGGACAGACAGAAGAGGACACTTGGATTGGTATGTAAAATAAGATTGCTATTTATTTAAATTTAAAACATAGATTAGGACCCCATCACTGGGCTTCTACTGTTTCTTTGGGCCTCTGCCTGAGACCTGTTTGTCCACATGGGGACACACTGAGTCTCTGCCTGTCTGATCTTTGAACCACATCTCCAGGCCTCTCTCTGTTAGAGGTGAGTCTGGGACCAGTTCTGGTTGAATCCCCCCACCCCCTCTCGTGGGAACTCCCTGGATTGGCCTGAATCTCCCCCACTTCCGTGTACTGTCCCCAACAAGAGTGCAGAAACCCTAAAAACTCATGGAAATTGAACAATACGCAATTGTCCCATACCTGGTTCAAAAAAAGAATTTAAGGACTTTCTAAAATTCAACGAGAATGAGGACACAACATACCCAGACTTATGGGACACCTTGAAAGCAGTGTTACAAGCAAAGCTCATTGCACTAAGGCCCATATGAAGAAAACAGAGGACAGTCACATTAGAGAGTTAACAGCACAACTGAAAGCCTTAGAACAAAAAGAAACAAACTCACCCCAGAGGAGTAGACACCAGGAAATAATCAATTTGAGGGTTAAAATCAATAAATTAGAAACCAGGAAAACAATACAAAAAAATCAATACAAGAAAGAGTTGGTTTTTCGAGAAAATCAACAAGATAGACAAACCTTTATCCAAACTAACCAAAAAGTAGAGAGAGAACATGCAAATTAACAAAATCAGAAGCGAAAAGGCAGACATAACAACAGACAATGAGGAAATCCAAACAACTTTCAGGTCATACTTTGAAAACCTGTACTCCACAAAATTTGAAAGTTCAAAGGAAATGGAAACATTTCTGAGTAACTATCACCAAAATTAAATCAAGAACAGATAAACAACTTAAATAGACCTATAACACCTAAAGAAATAGAAGCAGTCATCAAAAGCCTCCTACCCCCCAAATAAGCCCAGGTCCAGATGGCGTCAGTCCAGAAATTCAAGGAAGAGCTAATACCAATACTCCTTAAATTGTTCTACACAATAGAAACAAGAAGGTTCATTACCAAACTTTTTACGAGGCCACAATTACCTTGATTCCCAAGTCACACAAAGACACAATTAAGAAAGAAAATTACAGACCAATATCCCTCATGAACATTGATGCAAACATACTCAATAAAACACTGGGTAACTGAATCCAAGAACACATCAGAGGAATCATCCACCATGAACAAGTAGGTTTCATTGATGGGTTGCAGGGATGGATCAACATTGGAAAATCTATCAATGTAATGCACCATATAAACAAACTGAAAAAGAAACACCATATGATCATCTCGCTAAATGCTGATAAAGCCTTTGACAAAACTCAACACCCTTTCATGAGAAAGGCCTTGGAGAGATCAAGAATAACAGGGACATACCTAAACATAGTAAAAGCAATATACAATAAACCAACAGCCGACATCAAACTGAATGGAGAGGAGTTTAAGGCATTCCCTCTAAAATCAAGAAGAAGACAGGGGTGTCCTCTCTTTCCATATCTCTTCAATATTGTACTTGAAGTTGTAGCTAAAGCAATAAGATAACAAAAGGAGATCAAGGGGGATACAAGTTGGAAAGGAAGAAGTCAAACTGTCATTATTTGCAGATGATATGATAGTTTACATAAGCAACCCAAAAAATCTCTATCAGGGAACTCTTACAGATGATAAACACCTTCAGCAAACTAGCAATATATAATATAATCTTAACAAAAACCAGTAGCCCTACTTTATTCAGACAACAAAGAGGCTAAGAAAGAAATCATAAAAACATCACCCTTTAGAATAGCCACAAACAACATGAAGTGTCTTGAGGTAATGCTTACCAAACATGTGAAAGATATACTATAAGAACTTCATGGCTTTAAAGAAAGAAATTAAAGAAGATACCAGAAATTGGGAAGATCGCCCATGCTCGTGGATAGGTAGGATAAACATACTAAAAATAACAATCTTTCCAAAAGCAATGTACAGATTCACTGCAATCCCCATTACAATCCCAGCACAATTCTTCACTGACCTTGAAAGCATAAGGAAAGCATATCAACTTTATAAGGAAAAACAAAAGACCCAGGATAGCCAAAACAACCTTGTACAATAAAAGAACTTCAGGAAACATCACAATCCCTAATTTTAAGGACTAATACAGAGCTATAGTTCTGAAAACAGCCTGATACTGGCACAAAAATAGGCAGGTACACCAATGGAATTGAATTGAAAATCCTGACATTAACCCACATACCTACCAACATCCAATTTTTGACAAAACAGCTAAAAGTATTCAATGCGAGGAGGAAAGCATCTTCAACAAATGGTGCTGGCACAACTGGATTGTGGTGTGTAGAAGACTGCAGATAGACCCATGCCTATCACCATGCACAAAACTCAAGTCCAAATGGATCAAAGACCTCAACATACATTCACCCACACTGAAGCCCTTAGAAGAGAAAGTGGGAAGTATTCTTGAACAAATTGGTATTGGAGACTGCTTCCTGAATGTAACTCTAGTAGCACAGACACTGAGTTGGACAATGAATAAATGGGACCTCCTGAAACTGAGAAACTTCAGTAAGGCAAAGAACACATTTGACACAAACAAAAGGCAGTACCTAAACTGGGAAAGATCTTCACCAATCCTATATCTGACAGAGGGCTGATCTCCAAAATATACAAAGAACTTAAGAAACTAGTCAACAAAATACCAAATTAGACTATTTTAAAAAATATGGTACAGAACTGAATAGAGATTGCTCAATATAGGAAATCATGAAGGCTAAAATAACACTTAAAGTACTCAGCATCTTTAACTATCAGGGAAATGCAAATCAAAACAACTCTAAGATACAATCTTACTCTTGCCAGAATGGCTATAATTACAAACACCAATGACAACTTATGCTGGAGAGGATGTGAACAAAGGGAAACACTTCTTCATTGCTGGTGCGAGTGCAAACTTGTACTGCCATTTTGGAGATAAGTATGGTGGTTCCTCAGGAAAATGGAAATAAGTGTACTATAGGACCTGGCAATCACCCTCTTAGGTATATACCCAAATGATCCACATCCATGCAACAAAGACATCTGTTCAACTATGTTCATAGCAGCATTATTTGTAATAGGAAGAACCTGGAAGCCACCTAGATGCACCCCAACTGAAGAATGGATAAGCAAGATGTGACACAATTACAATGGATTGCTACTCTGTGGGTAAAAACAACAACAACAACAAATGTAATCTTGAAATTCACAGGCAAATGAATGGAACTTGAATAAACCATCCTGAATGTGGTTACCCAGTCACAAAAAGGGGAACATGGTATGCACTCACTCATATATATAGATTTTAGTCATAGAGCAAAGGATCAACAGCCTATAATTCACACTGCCAGAGAAGCTAGGATACCATAAGGAAGCTAAGAGATTCATATATGGTCCCCCACAGAAGGGGAAAGTGACAAGATCTCCTGAGCATATAAGGAGTTGAGAGGCACAGTGAGTGGACCGGGAGCTAGCAGGAATAGAAGAGGAGGTGAGGGAATCATGTGGTACAAGGAAGATTTAGTCATGGTAGAAATAGATGAGAGAGAGAGAGAGAGAGAGAGAGAGAGAGAGAGAGAGAGAGAGAGAGAGAGAGAGAGAGAGAGAATAAATGGGAGCCATTATAGGTTTCCCTCATCTAGTAGCTGATATAAAGAGAATCAGACACCCACAACTAAACACTGAACCAAACTAGAATCCAGATGCAGAGAAGGAGGACAAGACCAGGCTACAGAAACCCACAGAGACAGCTGACCTGAAATAGGAGGAGATAATGGCCCCCCAGACTGATAGCTGGGAATCCAGCATGGGACTCAGATCCCCTGAACTTTTGTCTCAGTTAGAAGGTCTGGGCTGTCTAAGGGTCCTCTGACAGTGGAAACAGGATGTATCCCAGGTGCACAAAAGGACTTTGGGAGGCCATTCCCCATGGAGGGATACTCTCTTAACCTAGAAGCAGGAGGGAATGCCTAGTCCCTACTCCAAATGAGTTGACAGATTTAGATGACCCCTCCTGGAAGGCATTACCCTACATATGGAGTGGGGGGAAGGGAGGGGAGGGTGATCATGTGGCATGGGAGGGTGGATGAGAGGGAATGAGGGAGATAGGGAGGGAGGGAGGGAAGGAAAGAGGGAGGGAGATGGAACTGGGTTCGATATGTAAAATAAATAAAAATGGCTTATATGGGGCAATACATTAGCGGCTGATTTGCCTTTCTATTGCCTAGATTATGAAGACTCTGTCTCATGTAAGGATGGGTGAACCTATTTTTCTCCATGTTTTTCTTCCTCTTAAGACAAGTGTGGGTATTCCTCAATGCTTGTTTGAAATTATTCCCTAGCTCCAACTGTTCAGAAGCTGAGTATTCTCTGACTACCACAATCTCCTCTACTGGCCATTTGGGAAGAACTCTGTCAGTCTGCTGGATTATAGATTTTTCCATTTCTTCCTATTAATGACTTGAACGGAGGGTATTCTCTGGTCATTTCTAGGTCACTCCCTTCTTAATACCAACTCCTAAGAGTTGAAAATTATGAAGTTCCTTGGGGGGCTTTGTATTACTTGTCTAATCGGGGCTCTCTTCCTCTTTTGACCCTGCAGCCATAAAAATGGTAAGTCACCACCTCCATGTCTCAGTCACTTTTATCAAATTTACCTGTTGTTTGCGTCCAGTGCTATGCTATCAAACTCCATATCCCTTTCTTGTAGGAATTATATCCTTGTATCTTCAATCTCCCTTTGGGCTGCCCCTTTAGCCTCAAATAGACATTTTAATTCTCACAGCAGTGGCTAGATTGCTTCTGAGGCTGCCCTGCAGCACTCTGCCTCTAATATGTTACTTCTAGGACATACAATGTGTATTCTAGGTGTGTACCACCCCTATCAAAGACTCAGTATCACATTAAGTAAGACATACATCTTAATATTTTCGCTAATGATGCTGTGGCCTCACTTTAGGTAGTTCACAATTCTTTACACTGTCCATGCCCTGGCTACTATACTTTATGTCCCTAATAGGAACAGACCATCATGTCTAAATTGCAAGTGCAACCACTCCCCAACCCTGCACACACACACACACACACACACACACACACACACACACACACACACACACATATACACACACACAACATTTCCCTTCTTCTGATTATCTCTTTCCCTGTTTCAGGCACAAAACAATTGTTCTTCCCAAACTATTCAGTGGTTTTGTGGTATCCTGCCATATTTGTGAAATGTTACTAAAATTTTTTCTGTGAGTAAGGAGTAAGCAAGTTTTACCCCTTCTACTAAGATCCCAAGTATAAACAAAGGCACAATTCCACCGTAGTTCACTCTGGTGAACAAATATACTCAATGGGTTTCCTTATATAACATAAATGAGGGATTATCTATAAGTATGTGGGCACTCCTCCCTCAATAAGTTATACTTTGAAAGCTGTACCCAAGGTGGATGAGGGCTTCCATGTAGCTACACAAATGGTGGCTCACTTTTTGTTTGCCTGGATCTATGTATATACTAGTACTTCCCACTGTGCACATAAAGATTTACAAATTGATCAGAAGTGGTTGATACTCTAGTAGGGAGAAGGCAGCTCGATATCCCTACTGGGATGTTCTTTTGCAATTAGCCATAACTGAATGCCTTATATGGGGAGTTGCTTGACTAGAACTAATCACACAATGCAATAGTCTCTCTGATAACCCTTATTAAAACAAAAACAACAAAACCAAAAGTCATAAACCTGAGAAAGTAACTCTATGTGTGTGTGTGTATGTGTGTGTGTGTGTGTGTGTGTGTGTGTGTGTGTGTTGTGTTTTGTGAGGGGAGGGGGAGTTACTGTCACTGAAGTGGGAGTAAAATATAGGGAGTGAGAAATTATACATTAATTATTATACATAATATATTTGTATCAATTTGTCACAGAACTAACATTTTAGAAATGATAATATGCTACCTAAACACCACAGAACACATATTCTGCTCTGGATTTCATGGATTTTTTTTGAACTTTATTTGGATTATACCAAGTTGACGACCAGGATACTGTCTTGGCTATTCTGCCTTTGTACATGATCTCTCTCCCTTGGAAAACCCTTCCTTTCTTCCCTGGTCAATTCAATCCCCCCCCCTTTTTTTTTTGGTCTTTTGAGACAGAGACAGGGTTTCTCTGTGAAGCTTTGGAGCCTATCCTGGCACTCACTCTGTAGCCCAGGCTGGCTTTGAACTCATCAATTCCATTTTATTTAGCTGTTTACCTAATATTTAGCATATAAAATTCATTTAAAATTTTGCCTTCTGTTTTCTTTAATACTTCTATACTTTTCTTCTGCCTGGTTTTCCATCAGTACATTTCTTATCAGTATGACACCAATTTATAAATGATCTGCTTTGATGCAGGAATCCTTCACTAAAGTATGCAATGGTATAATGTTGGGCAAATGTGTTATGATCTAGTAAATCCAAGAGCTTAGTACTTTTTGGTTGGGAGATAGCTCTAAAAAGGAATTAGTTAACTTTTAAATTCTCAGGTGCAGAAATTTCTTCTCTTCAATGAAACTGTGCTGTATCAAAGATAAATAGAAACAGTAAAATAATTGATGAGTTTGAATATGTACATTTGATGACATTAAAATTACATTCAATATTGCTTGTTCATTTAGACAGCTATTCTAAAATGCAGTGTTTTATACATTGTCCAATTACTTGTTAAAAATGCTCCATAAATACAATCTTGGAATATGTAAGACATTTTATTTCAGTTTCTAAATATATTCACATTTATCAATATAGTTGTTAAATCTTATATTTATATCCTTGTGTTTGAATAATTTGACTTGGTTACATAACAAAAAGTGAATCTTGGGTAAGTACTATGACTGAAACCTTTGTACTTCACATATTGTAAAGAAACAACAGGAAATAGTTTGTAATTCTCTCTCATAATGAAATATATTACCTAACACCCCAAATCCATATTCTTCACTATTTGAAAATATCAAATTGTGCCACTATCATAATCCCTACTCAAGCTAAAAGTGACAGGAGGCATACCATTTTATGCAGCAAAGGATAAACTATTAGAATTATAAAACATATTTCTCTTTTACAAATTATTCCAATAATCATGATGATTTGTAGTCAAATGATGCATATAAGGCAAAATAATGCCTCTTTGTAAACTCTCTTGGGTAAATTTTACAAAACACTGCATAGGGAATTTGCTGTGTGAAGCCTATTAATATTAATATGAGTCACATAGCTAAATCCTTGTGCAATTCTTCCAAATGTACTTCACTGAATGTAATTGGGAATCATTTTCTTTAGATCAGCTTCTTCCCTAGAAGCCTGGTGCTATTGACAGCAACACTCACTATAGCCAGAATATTATCAACACTATTTTTTGAGTAGCATATGCTAGACAAATAAAAGTTTTTTTCTATACTAAGCAAATTTGACTGTAGGAGATATTTCTGTTATTTCTTATCTGACCATTTTTCATATGTTACATTGGTAACAATACTGTAATTATAAAGAACTCACTTTTTCATCTGGTTTTTGTTGTTTCTGTTGTTGGGGGGATTATTTATTTTTCGAGATACAATTTCTCTGTATATTCCTGGCTGTTCTGAAATTCACTCTGTACACCAGGCTGGCTAGAAACTCAGATATCCACCTGGCTTTGCATCCTGAGTGCTGGGATTAAAGGCATTTGCCTCCACATCTGGCTTGTTCATTTGTTTTAATGGAAGTTTACTAGAAAAACAACACTCAGTGAAAAATGTATTTTGCACTGAATCTTGAAGAAAGTTAGAAACAAAAGAAAATTGATTCCCAGTCACTTTTACTTGATTAATCAAGATGTCATTTTCCAGGCTGAAATTTGTCTCAGAAAGGTAGAAAAGTCCTTATGTTTGCCATTTGCACATTTCTCTTTACCTTTGCTTTAGTCTCTTTTAGTATGGTTTTGTGTTTTTTGTTTTGTGGGTTTTGCTACATTTTTGTTTTGTTACATGCAGTTTTCATTTTTTTTTTGATTTGCTTTTCTTGGTTGAAATTGGAAGGTACTAGATAGATTTGGGTATTGAGACAGTTTTGAAGTAGAATGAAAGACATTAGTATTTTATGCCTGTCATCAACTGAGTATTTACTTTCCTTCCAAAATTCATTGGCTAAATCCCAATTGCTAAAAGTACCATTCTAATCTGATTTTAGAAAAATAGTTTGAAATTTGTAATTTAGTCATACTTAAGATTTAGTTTCCAAATTTACTCATACTGGCCAGTAAAGCTCATGAAATATTTATTCATGCTCCTAAGTTTGATATGTTTGATAAAGAGGACTAAAGAATTAAATTTGTAATCCCAATGGTATATATTTGGAAAAATGCTTGTAAAATATTTGATAAAGGTTAAATGAGGTCACAGTTGTGGGTCCATAATCAGATAGCATTGACCCCCACTTTAAATGAAGCCTTTTCTCTGACAGGAGGATACAGGCTACTTGCAATGTAAATAAATAGTTATTATAAAGAAATGGATTCAACAGTGCTTTTACCTTGGACTTACTAGCCTCTAGATATTTGAGATAATATTTTTGCCATCCAACTATGGTCTTTCTTTATTGGAAGCCTCCACACACTAGTATAATGATAGAGCAGAAAAATAAAATTGTTAATTGGACATTGTTTTTCTAATTGGAATTACAAGAGCTCATCAGGACATCCTTTCAACTGGCCAAAGTACAGAGGCCATACTGAATTTGTGGAAAATTCAGCCTTAAATTGCACATTTATATCATACCACTGCTGTAAGGCTTAGGGACAATTATGGAAGAGTGGAAAGATCATAAGAACAAGAGGTTGGAAAGGAAGGACTGCTTTTAAGAATACTTTCTTAACATGGCAGTTCTGTTGCACACATGCACTCACAATGTAGCATCTGACCTGCACAAGATCAAGCCAATCAAAATTCCAATTACTTTCAGATTAGATTTGACATCTCCACAGGAAGGAATTTATGCCTGGTGTGGTAAATTCAGTCAAAAGCCTCTGGCTGGGGCAGTCAAAGGTCCCACTACTGCTGGTGAATTGCTAAATGGACATGATTTGCCTGTCAAATTGCCTTCTAAACAATATATGTGTTCCTGTCAACAGCATAGTGATTCTGTCAGCTTTTGTGAGAGAAGCTTCTTTTTGTAGTGGTCAGCAATGACTGAAAAGATTAATAAGGGATAAAATAGCTGAGAACTAATGACTGTTGAATGCCCAGTAACAAATGCAACAAGTTTATAAACTTCTCCTAGGTTAAGAGAACCCTGCAGATGAAGGAACATATGAATTCAGGCACCAGAAGCCAGATGAGATAGAGATATTCTGCATTACTTTTCTCTATGATGTGGCTATGTCACTTATAAATTCTCAGAAGCTCTGATTCTCTGGCCAAGATCAATAAAAAATTGAGCTTGTCAACATATTTTCATGGAATGTGAAGGGGTTCATGAGTCACCACCCCTATCTGAAAAGTTATATGTAGCTAACAGGTGATGGGGGAGGTACAGACAATTTATTCATGTACTAAGGTACACATGTTCAAGTAATCAAATTCCCAGTGTTGCTCCTATAATCAACCCTAATAAAATTTGTGGGCCATACTCAGACATATACAAATATCCTCCCCTACACATACATGGTAAGCAGAAAGGACAGTAGTTGGAAAGGGAAAGGGGAAAGGGATTAGAAGGAATATCAAAAGAATAAGAAGGGGTAAGAGAATTGTGAATATAATCAAAATATATTCTGTGCATGTATGGTAATCACAGTGAAATCCTATATTATATATACTTCACATATGGTAGTAAAACATTGCAAATAAAAAGAAATAGTATCTCACTGATTTAATCATTTTTTTTATTTTCTACATAGAACCCAAGGCTTATTGTTTCATGTATTAGTTGTCTATTTGAATTTACTGCTGTCTAAGTTTTTTGTTCTTGTATTTTATCTATGTTTCTAATGATTTTTCTGCATTTCATCCATTTTAATACCACTTTATAGTCTAAGAACATTAACGTTTTGGTTACTCTAGGGGAATGTAAGTGATTTTTTTCCCCAAACTCCTTTGACCATGTGAATAATATTTCACACATTTTTATAGTGTATATAAAATTAAACCTGTCACTTTTTCCTCGTTGGTTAATGTACTTTCTGTCTATGTAAGGTTGTCTTTCATTTACATTCTGAAGTCATGAAGACATTAAGACAGAGCTAGCTGATAAGAAACTAGTAACTGGCCAACAGAATTATATAAAAAAAACAAGAATGTAGAAAGGGAAAAAGATGATTGAGGACTGTCTTATTAAGTATCAGAGGGAAGTAAATAATCTATCATTGATGTTTATGTGATGTTTTCAACTAAGAATCTGTGTCCTTGTGGAACCAGGATGTATTCTTGGTGCACAGAAGGACCTTGTGGGCACATCCCCCATGGAAGGATACTCCCTTAACCTCGAGACAGGAGAGAAGTCCTAGTCCCTACTTCAAATGGCTTGACAGATTTACATGACCTCACCTGGATAACATAGACCTACATATGGAAAAGAGGTGGTGGGATGAGAGAGGAGGGTGGTCTGGGTGCATGTGAGGGGGTAGAGAAGATAAGAGGGAGGGAGAGAGGGATGGAGAGGAAACTGGGATCAACATGTAAAATAAAAAAATAGTAATAATATAAAACTTAAAAAATAAAACAATTACTTTTCTATAAAATAGAATAATTTTATTGGCAAAAGCATTACCTTTTATGAATTTACATTTTATCTCACGTAAAAACAGGAATTACACATCCAAATAAATAAATGTGTCCTGCACTACCGTCTCGCCAGCAAGAACGACACGGCACACTCAGGATCCTTCTGCAGTAAAGCTTTAATGCATCTTGAGAGGGAGAGCATAAGCTTATAGGATGGAGAAACCCCAATCACACAAAACCCATCCCTTATATAGGCTAGCAGCCTCTGCCTTGGACGTGTCACCCCCTGACTGGCTGCTGCTCATTGGCCCATATGACGCCACGGGAGAGGCAGGGACCCAGGGATGGAAAATTACCCAGCGCATGCGTTTACCAATGGTACTTGCCGGATGCAGGCACCATCTTGTAACGGCTCCCTACATCTCCCCCTTTTTTATTTATTTTAAACAGAGTCAATTAATAGGAACAGAATTAATGAGGTTTCCCAATTTTCAGAAGGTAGGTCACCCATATAATGAGGGATAGAGACAGAGGTTGTACCTCCCAGATCAAAAATTAAGACCATGTGCGAGAGTCGCTATGGGGCTGTCAACTCACCGTGAAGTGACCTCGACCCACGGTCTGCCGTTTTTCTGGGAAAGGGAGACTAGGGCAGGCAACCCTTATGCGGGACAGCATGCCTCCCAGAGAGCCAGGCAACTCCCTGTGTGATGCTTTGCTCGGCATCCCTCATGGGCTGCTCAGACCAGACACTCTACCCTGTGCAATAAGCCTATGTTCTGGGTGTGCAAGAGCTGTCTGACTGGCGGCCTACTGCTTAAGCACTGTTAGCCAAATATCTGTGAAAGCCCCCTGTTCCAAAGCTACAAGCGCTTGGGCGATAACCACCTTGTCCCTCTTATTTTGAGCCCTGATCCTACAGACCAGCCAAAGAAGCAACAACAGTCCTCAACAGACGGCTGCGCCAAACAATCCCACCCCCACCCATTCTTTGAAATAAGAAACAGCTGAGGCAATTCATGATGACAATCCCTCCGTCAGAGACAAGTCAAGACACGTGGAGTTGACCTGGATAATAGCGGCTCTCAGCTCCCGAAGTGTCTGCTCAAACTCAGAGGTCCAATTGTGCAACATGAACTGAGAAAGGCTTTTAGACAAATTAGCTGCTTTGGTAAAATTCTCATATTGGATGGAGGTGACACATAGGCCGGGGAGCTTTTGCTCACAGCCTAATTGGGCCCTCTGCCACAATATGTCCAATTGCTCCTGCACTAAATCAATGTGCTGGTTTACCAGCATCAGGCCACACTATATCTGAGTATTTCCAGAGGCCTGCTTATCCAGGGCCTCGAAGATAGTAGCCGACAAGCCATTAATAGCCTGTGCAGTTGGCACTGAGGTGGATAGTGCAAGGGCAGAGGCTGTCACTGCCGCCATGACCGCAGTAGTAGCCACTATGCGACAATAATTGCTGAAATTCCAAAGTCCCTCTTTTCTTGAAATAATGTCATGCTGCTGGGCGCCTCTACTGGAACAGGCACAAAGCGTGGCATTGGAGTTACCACCGCAAAGGGGAATTTTTGCGCATCCCAACATAGAGTTATAGTAACATCCACCGGACTCACAATGTAATTCATTATCTGTAGCACTCTTATTGCTTACAATCCACATAAAGGGAGGCCAGACACACACTGGTGTGGCATCATAGTCTGTATGTTTGAAGGGTTGATACTTTATATCATTGGCAGTCCAACTAAATGACCCAGAGCTATGGCCCGACTGGAGGCTGCTCTCCAAAGACCCTTTCCAGTCAAACTCCTACCGCCCTTTTTCACTTTTACCCCCTTTAAGCATTGCCATAGGTGTAAGATCAGTGCAGCTTCCATTAATGCCACAGAGCAGCCATTGGTCAAATGGGTTAATGTTGGATCGC
The DNA here is from genome assembly GCA_030556225.1 of Cricetiscus sungorus. Taxonomy (NCBI): domain Eukaryota; kingdom Metazoa; phylum Chordata; class Mammalia; order Rodentia; family Cricetidae; genus Cricetiscus; species Cricetiscus sungorus. The sequence goes on along the minus strand of JANBXA010000726.1, from coordinate 47,363,514 downwards.
ATGGGATCCAAGGATGTGAATTTAGTTCCCATACCCATATTGGGGGAAAAAGAGAACAAGCCCTCAGCGGCCCAAGCAGAGCCCCTGGACTGACATCCAGTCCAGGGTAAAGTCAATCGGGGAAAAACCTGTGCATTATACATCATGGCATCGGAAGTGGGAACGTTGACATGATTCCCCAACGTGGTTCCCCCTGGACAGCTGGGGTCTTCATCATCATCAGTAACATGAGTTTGCTCCCCCTTTTCATGTGTCTGGTCTGCTGCATCCTTCTGCGCCAGGACTGTCCTGGTAAGTCTTTCAGGGACACAGAAAGGATTTTCTTCATTCTGCGGGGAAACACAAACAGCTCCCCTGGATCTTATTAAAATAGGATCCGGGCCTTTCCATTCATTGGTTAACTTATCTTTCCATTTTACCAGTTCCTTAGGTCGATGTGGTTCTGAGCACTGTCACTCTGCCACAGTCTGACCATGCTCCTCTGAGTTTAAAAAATTTATGTTGAAAAGTGCCACTGCTATGGCAACTCATGGCATGGGGGGCAAATCCTTTGTTTAATTAAGTATGATTTGAGCGTGCAATGTGCGTGCTCAATGATGCCCTGCCCCTGAGGGTTGTATGGCAAGCCCGTAACATGTGTGACTTGCATTTGTGCACAAAGTTGTTTAAACTTCTGAGAAGTATAAGCAGGTCCATTGTCAGTCTTCAAGCATTTAGGCTTTCCCCAGGCACTCCATGCCTCAATATAGTGTTGAATTACATGGGAGATCTTTTCTCCAATGAGTGGTGTGGCATGGAGGACACCAGAGCAGGTGTCTATTGATACATGCACATATTGGAGTTTTCCAAAGGAAGGATCATGAGTGACATCTATCTGCCACACTTGCAATGGCAGAATCCCACTTGGATTTGCTCCGGCATGGCGGACAGGGAGAAACTGACAGCATTTGTGACACTGAGTAACAATATCATGTGCCTCTTTCCTGGTAAGAGAGAAGTGCCTGCATAGGGTCTCAGAAGTAACATGAAAGTTGTCATGGAAGGCCTTAGCGGCTTGCAACGGGGGTACAAAAACCGCCGCAGCCAGCCTTGTGGCTTTATCTGCCAAATCATTTCCTTGGCTCATCGGGCCAGGAAGTCCCGAATGAGCCCTAATATGTGTAATATACATGGGAGCCTGTCTGGTTAACAAGCAATCTTGTAATTTTTGGAATAGAGATGCCACTCTGCTAGTGGATCTAATGACTCTAGCTGTCTCCAGTAAGTTTACAGCATTGACCACATAGGAGGAGTCAGAAAAAATGTTAAGGGGACCTGGGAATTTTTGAAGAACATCTAATACCACCAAGCATTCTACCACCTGAGGGGAAGTTTCAGCATACTGCCGCGAGAACACCTAGGTACCCACCACATAGGCTCCCAGGCCAGTCTTGGAGCCATCTGTATATACCACCAATCCATCTTTTAGCAGGGTATGAGATGTGATCCGGGGAAATACGATAGGATGAGACACAGCAAATTGTAACAGAGAGTGTTTAGGGTAATGATTATCAATTTTCCCCAAAAAGGTGGTGACTAATATGGCCCAATCATCAGAGGCAGCGGCCAATGTCTGTACCTGAAAAGAGTTGTAGGGAACAATTAAAGCCGTGGGATGTCTGCCAAAATGGCTGACAGTGGCCTTCAGACCCCTAAGGGCAAGCTGAGCTATTGCTGCAGGGTACCAATCAATAATCTTTTGCGGGGAGGCATGTGGATAGACACACAATAAGGGCCCATCCTGCCAAAGCACTGCAGTGGGTAGTTTCTTCGTATTGAACACACAGAGGGAAAAAGGTTGTGATGGGTCAATACGACATAATTGGGCTTTCTCGATAGCTTCCTGCACTGAGCCGAGGGCTGACTCTGCAGCGGGTGTCAAAGACCTGGGGGAGGTAATATGGGTGTCCCCTTCCAAAATATCAAACAGGTGCTTTAAATCTGCAGAGGGGATCTTTAGGAATGGCCATAGCCAATTTATATCTCCCAATAATTTTTGAAAGTCATTTAAAGTATGTAATTCGCCCCTATATATTTTTAATTTCTGTGGAAGGATTTTGTCCAGGAGCACCATGGACCCTATAAAGTGCCCGGTATTGGCAATTTGGACCTTCTCTGTAGCAATCTGGAGGCCCCAGAATCGTATATTTTTGAGCAGCAAGGGATAGGCCTCTTGAAGGACGTTTAATTCCTTATGACACAGGAGTACATCACCCATATAATGTATAACAATTAAACTTGGATATTGTTCTCTGATGGGTCTGATAGCCTCCTGTACATATTATTGACAGATGGTAGGGCTATTTGCCATGCCTTGAAGTAATACTTTCCATTGAAATCGCCTGTCAGGTTCCTCATGATTGATGGCAGGGACTGTAAACGCAAAGTGAGGCCTATCTGGTGTCTACAAGGGAATATAAAAAAAGCAATCCTCAATATCTAGAATAATTAGGTTCCAATTTTTGGGCAGAGCAGAGAGCACCGGAAGACTTCTCTGCACTGCACCCAAAGGATTCATTTGTTCATTAATGGCTCTTAGGTCATGAAGTAGGTGCCATTTGCCTGATTTCTTTTTAATAAGAAAAATTGGAGTATTCCAAGGGGAGGTAGATGGTTCTATGTGCCCCAATGCCAACTGTTCTGCCACAAGGCTGTTTACTGCTTCTAATTTTTCAGAGGTCAATGGCCACTGGGGAACCCATACCAGGTCCTCCATTTTCCAAGGTATGGGACGTGCTGCCCCAGTGGCGCCTAGGAAAAACCCAGGCCCTGTCTCCATGGATTTGGATCAGGGGATATGGGTTCTACTCGCGCTTGTTTCAAGCGTCCCAACCCCTTTCCAGTTTCATACCCCATCTTTTTCATAATATTGACAGCTTGCCACGAGTATTCATTGGCTGAAGCGAGCCCCAAGCCCTGTAGCACGTCACGTCCCCACAAATTAACAGGGAGGGGAAGCACGTAGGGGGTGAACTGTCCTTGATGACCTTCTTCTGATTTCCATGTAAGCATAGAGGAACTAATAGCAGGGTGAGAGCTATAGCCTAGCCCCTGCAGGGAATGTGATGATTCTGTGACAGGCCAGGATTTCGGCCACCAATGAGATGAGATGATGCTCCGATCTGTCCCCGTGTCCAATATGCCTTCAAAACCTTTACCATTAATCCAGAGTGATAGCTTTGGCCGATCATGAAGCTGAACAACTAGATAAGCAGAGTCTGACCCTGAAGAACCCATCCGTTTATCTCCCATACCATGGTGGGGGTTGCCTGGGAGGAGCAGTAATTGAGCTATCCTATCCCCTCTGCTGATGGAAAATAGCCCATTTGGGCTGGAGCACAAAACCTGGATCTCGGGGGGAGTGTTGATCGTCAATAACACCTGGATGAACAACCAGTCCCTGTAATGTAAGCAACCCTCTACCGAGAAGGAGACCTATAGTCCCGTCCGGTAATAGCTTGGGGGCTTGAACGGGAATGGGTTGCACCCCCATCTGAGGCATTAATAGGAAGTCAGAGGCGGCACACAAGTCCACCCTTGCTCCGACTCCTGAGGGGCCTTGTTCATCATCCTGGTGACTCTAGTCCCATATTTTGGCGGGCCCTGGAACCGTGGGCCTGATGCCCCATTTTTTGGAACCTCATTTGTTGGTGTTTCTATAGGGGGGAGAATCCTACCCTTTATATCCTGTACAGAGCAGCACTGGGCGGCCCTATGGTATCCTTTGTCACAACGAGTGCAGAGTGCTGGTGGTTCTCTCTCCCTGTCCGGCATCCTGCAATCCTTTCTTAGATGTCCTGCCTTTCCTCATTTAAAACAAGTTCTTTTATCTGGCCCCTTAAGGGGGCACTTCTGAGTCTGTAGGATGGCAGCAGCTAACCCCACATTAGTAAGGGGTCCCCCGAGTTCTCTACAGACCCTAAGCCAATCCTGTAATCCTTTGTTCTTTCTCTGGGCTATAGCTGCGTGACATTCCTGCGTGGCCTGTTCAAAAATAAGTTGCTCAACAAGAGGTGCAGCCTGCTTGGGATCACCAAAGATCCGCCCTGCTGCCTTGTCATTCTTGCTACAAAGTCAGAAAAGGGTTCAAGAGTCTTTTGGATGTTTTTGTAAGTTGATTGCCCGCTCCCCCTTTCTTGGAGAGTGCCTTCCAGGCTCTAATGGCTGTACTAGCAATTTGCGGGTAGGTGCCCCAGTGATAATTGGTTTGATTGGCTGCAAAACGACCCTGGCCTGTTAGCATGTTGAATGTCCACAATTGCTGTTCAGGGGTCAAGGCTGTCTCATTAGCTCTAGCTTGCTCTTGGGCAGCCTCATGCCAAAGTGCTTTCCATTCCATATATTGGCCCATACTGATGAGCACAGCCTTTGCGACCATCTGCCAGTAAGATGGCGTTAGGGTATCCAGGGCAAGTCTATCTAATTGTGCAAGAGTAAAATTGGCCGTGACTCCATATTTTCTGACTGACTCAGCCAACCCTTTTATCTGATTATATTCCACAGGCGCATGTAGCCGCTGCAATGCATCACTGCCCTCAAAGACGGGAAAGACGCATTTTTCTTTTTACCTTTTCCGGAAGAAAGGAAAATGACCTTGGGCGCATATCATAGGGTGGAGGTGCCGTGGAAACCACTTGTGAGAGGGCCGTTTGAAACGGCCGTCTCCGAGGTTTTTTTGCTATTTTGCATATGGTCATCTGAATGGTATCTTTCTTCCTCATATTTACCAGCCTCCTCATCTAGCTCAGCTTCTTCCTCAGTATCTAAGACCTCATCCCCTGAGCTTTCAGAGTCATCGGAGCTATCAAGAGTTAAGGCTTCAAGCTCATGTACAGGGTAAACGCCAGCTCCTCCCTCTGGTTTAACAGCAGGGGGAGGATCCCCGTGATCTGGTGGATACACCCCCTTGTTGCTAGACTCACCAGGGGGGCCTTTTTCCTTCTTGTGGACAGTTTTTTTCTTGCGCGGCGCCCAACCTCTCACTATGCTCGGTTTCTGACATGCTATGCTGGACCTCCTCAAGGGTACTTCAACCTTTTGCTAACAGGATAGTGAAAAAGATCAAAATGGCCCCAAGGACAAGCACTAAAGCCTCGACACTGCTGTCCCAAGGTGGCGACAGTCCCAAGCCAAAGTCCAGAAAAGACATACCAAGGGGTCTCCAATGGTGCTGAACATGATGAGGTTTCAATTCCCGGGTTTCGGACCCAGATGTCCCGCACTACCGTCTTGCCAGCAAGAACGACGAGGCACACTCAAGATCCTTCTGCAGTAAAGCTTTAATGCATCTTGAGAGGGAGAGCATAAGCTTACAGGACAGAGAGACCCCAAACACACAAAACCCATCCCTTATATAGGCTAGCAGCTTCCGCCTTGGACGTGTCACCCCCTGACTGGCTGCTGCTCATTGGCCCATATGACGCCACGGGAGAGGCAGGGACCCAGGGATGGAAAATTACCCAGCGCATGCATTTACCAATGGTACTTGCCGGATGCAGGCGCCATCTTGTAACAGCTCCCTATATAAATGTACTATTTTTAGTAGATATAATTGTATGAAATGATCAAATCAGATAATTCAATAGGGTGATGAAGAGATAAATCAACTGTTATGTGTGCTTACTGCTCTCTAGGTCCCAGCACCTATATAGCAGCAAAAAATTTGAGTGTAAGTATAATTTCAGAGGGTCTCATTCACTCCTCTGGTTTCCACACACAGCACCACCACCACCATCACTACCACCACACACACACACACACACACACACACACACACACACACACACTACAAATGAAGAGTGAAGAAATTCAGGTAGAGCCAAGGACCTCTGAGACTATGATGAGTGAGTTTTAATTTGTCATGAGAAAATCTAAATGAAATGAACTTAAAGATGTGTATTGGAAAACATATAGACATAAAGAGTAAAAGGAGAATGTGTTTGAAAAATATAATTAATGCATCTTTAAAGATGAAATTTGCTTATTTAACACAAACAAAGCAGGTTTATATTAAAAAATAAAACACAACAAAATTTGATGGTGCAAATGTGTAATCAGTGAATTCACAAGGGTAAAGAAAAAGGATAATGAGGTAGAGTTCATATGCAGAGATCCACGTGTAAGATCATGTTTCAATAAAAGAACACCACACATATAGTACTCTGTCTCTCTCTCTCTCTCTCTCTCTCTCTCTCTCTCTCTCACACACACACACACACATAATTGAAAGGTGTAAAATGAGGAAGTGGAGGATTATTCAAAAGGTAATGTGATATGTTGGAACGATGCTAACAGTTGAAGGCATAGCTTGTTTTAGTTTTAACAACAACAAGAAACAAAAAACTTATTTAAGAGATTTAAGCAGTTGAAGTGCTATGATCTTCCCTTTGTTTTCTGGATACAGCAAAGATATTTGAGGTATCATCATTTCACCTGAGATTTTTCTTTCAGGTAATTTGTCAGTTCTCATCAAGAGGAATAAAAAGAGAACAACAAGCAGGCACAGAAGACTCACAGCAGATTCTGTTGACTTGAATGAACAAAGCATATTCCAGAGGTGATACAGAAACCATAATGTGAGGGAGAAATTCATCTGGAATTCTGTTTGTAATTTTCTAAGATTAGTAACAACACATGAGGTGCCTGTACAAAGAAAACTATTTCTATATAGAATGTTTGAAACTGTAATGGATCTAAAAAGCTGAACAAAATTTTTAGTGGTTTCATAATGTTAAGGAAAGTGGGATTTGAATCTCTCTGTGTCTCTGTCTTTTATGCACTTTTTCTCTCTTACATACACACTTATACCAAGATTTAAATCAAATAGAAAACATATTATATATATATATATATATATATATATATATATATATATATTTATATACACCCTTTGGTAAAGAAAGTGAATAAATGGGGTTAGGCACAGCTAATATACCTCAAAGTTTTCACTGAACAAAATTCAGTGTCATCAGCCACTTGATTAAAGGTTACTTAATTCTAAGTAATATTAACACCTAACAATTTAGTTTCTATTGAATTGGTATGCTGAGTTGATTTTTTTTATAGTTTTTTTACTTAATGGAAAACATGTTCACTTTTCAAAATCCAGAAATCCTTTATATTTCTAGTTAGTCAGTTTTCAAAATTTTTGCCAGTAATTTTAGATAAACATTAAATTAAAGGCAGGGATATAATAACACAGGGGAGAATTATCACAATTGCTTTCATTTTGTAACAAAGAATATAGCAGAATAAATAAGTTTTTAACATATAACATGCATTTTAATTCCTTAATGGGTCAATATTTAGTGCTCTAAATATGTACAGAAAATGCAGTTCAACACCTACAAATACTCTCAATGCACATATGACATTATGATTTTTTTAGGCCAGTGGTTCTAAACCTTCCTAATGCTATGACCTTTCAATGCAGTTCCTCATGTTTCGATGGCCGCAAACCATAAAATCTTTTCATTGCTATGTCAGACTCCTGTAAATAACTCATTTGACTCCCAAAGGGGTCAGGACTCACTGGTTGAGAACCACAGATTTAGACAGAAAATTTTACACATTTGTATGTTATTTTTTCTTCCTATAACATTTGCAAATGTGTTCTGTAAGAAATATGAACTTAACTTCAAATGATTAATAGTTTACATTTTGTTAGCATAAAGAGACAGTCACCTTTCCCTCCCCATCTGGCTGGTTCTCTTTCTCTTTCATTCAGTGAGCACTTTACTGAAACTAAAGACCACAAGTGCCAATATATTGATAAAATACAAGTAAATAATTTAACAATGATCACAGAACGAATATATATTCAGCATCACGGAAAGAGAATGAATATCCAAAACTAAATAATACCTGTATGTTGAATGAGAAAAATACATAAATTCTGGCATATAATTAGTTACATGGCTTCTATTAAAGTTTGGTTGTAAGCAAAAGCAGATCTACAAAATCTCAACAGAAAGAAGGGAAACAGCAGTTGCCCCATGGGTTGTTCAATGCTCTCAGAGAGACTATAGATTAAACTTTTCCTAAATATTAAAAGATAAAGACATTGGACTTGTGTAGTAGAGTGGGCACAAACTGGAGGAAAACATATATAGGCTTCTTGTTTGAACATGGGGTTATAACTAAAATTAAAACAAGTGAAAAAGAAAATTTTGCTGACAATATTACAAGGAAGAATTTTAAATTTAAAGGAACAATGAAGTTTTTTTGAAGGTGTCTGAGTTCTGACACTATGGAATGAGAATCTAGCCTCAAAACAAACATGGCGGGCACCTCCAGGGTCATAAAACAACAACAACAACAAAGATACATAATTTACATGGAAAGATGCAGACATAGGTCCATAAAAATGTTATATAAGGGTGGCTGAAGAGATAGCTCAGAGGTTAAGGGCACTGGCTGTTCTTCCAAAGGACCTGAGTTCAATTCCCAACAACCACTTAAAATGAGATCTGGTGCTCTCTTATGGCCATGCAAGTAGAACACTGTACATACAATAAATACATAAATCTTTTTAAAAAATTATATTAAATATGATGGAAGTGGAGAAATTTTTGTGACATTCAAAAATATGTTATTTTTACTGCAATCACTGGAAAAGACATAGAGTCTCATACACATATAGAAGGGGATTATATGAAATAAGCAATATATATCATAGGAATCGAATTCTAAAGGACAAAAGTTATGGTGGGACTGGTGAAAAAAAGAAATAGACAAAAATGAATGAACTACATGTTTATAAATTGGATAATGAATGAAATGAAATAATATTAAATTTAAATATTCAGTGAGGTCTTCAAAATATTGTACTAATATTGAGACAGATTGACTTTCCTGGTTCACTTTGGTGTGTTCTTGTTATGTGAGGCATCAGCTTTAGTCAAACATTTGTACCATATCAAAGAAGTATGTAATATTTTTACAACTTTTGTGGTTTAAAATATTGTTTTTCTTTTTTATAAATTTATTTATTTTATATCCTGGCCACAGGTTCTCATTCATTCTCTTCTCCCAGTTCTTCCCACATGCGTCATCTGTTCCCACAACCACTAGTTTACTCTTTCTTCACTTCTGTTTAGGAAAGTTTAGGTCTCCCCTGAGTATCAACAAAACATTTTGTATTAAGTTGCAGTAAGACCAAATACCTTTTCCCCATGTATTAAGGCTGGACAAAGTGACCCAGTAAAAGTAATATGGTTCTAGAAGCCAGTAAAAGAGTTGGAAACAGCCCCTGCTCCCACTGTTAGGAATCTCAAAAGAGGACCAAGCTGCACAACTGTAATATATATTCAGAGTACATATGTCTGTCTCATGCAGGATACCTGGTCTTTGGTTCAGTATCTGTGAGCCCCTATGTGCTCAGGTTAGTTGATTCTGTGAGGTTTCTTGTGGTGCCCTTGCCTAGTCTGGCTCTAACAAGCCTTTCCCCCCCACCACCATCTTCAGGATTCTCCAAACTCGCTCTAATGTTTGACTGTAGGGTCTACAGCTGTTTCAGTTGCTAGATGAAGCCTCTCTAATGGCAATTGGGTAGGCATCAATCTGGTCACATGTGATGATGTTAGGAGTCTTAGCAATGATGATGATATCAAAGAAGTATCTGCTACTATTTTATTTATTTATTTCTTATCATTTTAATTTTATGTATATTTTATTATTTTTTTATTTTACATGCCGATCCCAGTTCCCTCTCCTTCCCTCCCTCCCACTTACCCTCTATCCCCCCTCACATGCGCCCTGACCACACTTCCCTCCCTTCTGCCCACCCCCATTCCACTTGTAGGGCTATGCCATCCAGGTGGGGTCATGTAAATATGTCAATTCATTTGGAGTAGGGACTAGGCCTTCTGTCTCTAGGATAATGGAGTATGCCTCCATGGGAGATGTGTTCACAATGTCCTTTTGTGAACCGGGAATACATCCTGGTTCTACTGTCTGAGGTCCCTTAGACTGCTCAGTCCTTTTGGCTGAGATCCATATTCAAGGGGTCTGAGAGAACTAGGAGAAAGAGAAGGGGAAGAGAGGAAAGCACATGTGACTAGGAAGATTGAGTGAGGGTAGGAATAGAAGATGAAGACAGAGAGAGAGAGAGAGAGAGAGAGAGAGAGAGAGAGAGAGAGAGAGAGAGAGAGAACATAAAACAGGGAGCCATTATTGGTTTGAAGAGAAAACTGAAACTAAAGAAAGGTTTACAGACCTACAAGCCTACTCCAACTAACAATTTGAGCAACCATGGAAAGGCTACCATAAATGCCCTTCTCTGATAATGAGATCAACAACTAACTTATCCACCATCACGGAGCCCTCATCTAGTACCTTTTGGAAACAGAAGCAAACACCCATTACTAAACACTGAGTCAAACTAGAATCCAGATACAGAAATAGAGGACAAAACCAGGTTGCAGAAACACATAGAGACAGCTGATCTGATCAAGGAGGAGCTAATGGGCCACCCAGATTGATAGGTGGGAATCCAGCATGGGACTGACTCTACTACTATTTTATAACTTTTGCAATTATAAATTTATTTCTTAATAGAAATTTAAATCTTTTGAATAGTGACATTTAAATTAGCTCTTATGTGCATGAATGTCTTAAAGCAGATTGATTCCAGTTACTCCATAAATTTTACTTTTGAATTGGAAAATAAATCAATTAATTTTATAATAATGAGCAGTACTTACTGTTGTATATTTCTTACATTTGTCAAGCACCTTCTAAAATAATATCTCAGTAGAAAGTGTTACAGACGAGGAACGAAGTTTCAATGAAATGACAGTGCCTTCTCCATTAGTATATAAAATCTTTTTAAAAGATGAACTCACTGTTCTTTTATAACTACAAATACCAGTTCCAAACATCTACTATATGCAAGAAAGTCCTGCAGATGTCTAGGACCATGTCTTTGATATTTTGTTAAAATACAATAAAATGTGCAGAAGTTTGTTAAAGGATATTAATTTGAAAGGGTTTATGGTGATTTGTTGATAATATTACCCATTCTTCAAAGATATGCTAGTAGAAATAAATGCCATAGATCAGCCACCTGTGATCAGTATTAAATAAAAAGTAATCGCTTTCTATTGTGTTTTTTCCGTGAGCTCCTGAGACTTTTAGACAGGCTATACTTGATGGTAAGAAACACTAATCCATCCCAGTACTTTTTCAAAGCAACCATGTTTGATCTGTAGATAGTACAGCATCAATAGCTGAAAGAAAGCCAATTTGTTCTGTCAAAATTCACTTATCGTACAATGTGTATGTTTCTATTTGGCAGATTTATTCCTAATATTAAAACTAAAAACAGTGCTATTGCCACTTGAGGTACTTATCTTTGATATTTACTGTCAGTTTTTCAATGCTCAAAGGACAATAGCTTAATATTTTTATTTTTTTGATATGGAATTACTAAACCAGTAATAAAGCTTGATCCATTGTGGTTTGGACATCATAATGCTAATCATCAGAGTGGCAGGCACAGACATAAGGCTGGTAATTCTATCTTTTATAAAACATATAATCTCTAGCTAAAATGAAAGGAAGGAGAAAAGTTATTAGTGTTTGAGAATTGTTTAGTATACGTATAAATTGATAAGTTAACTTGTTTGACAGAGTATGTAAAACCAATTTTAGTTACTCATACCCTTAGCCTGAAGAGAGTCTGAAGGGACAATACCACATTGTATTTTCTTATACTTTGTCTTTTCTGTAAACTGTTTAATTTTGTAACAGTAACTCAAATCCCTTAAATGTTGTAACTAAGTGAAGAAATTATTAACAGTTTTTTTTCAGAGTTACATTGTTTTAGGAACATAGATGATTTAAAAGAATGGAGAATACTGGGGAAAGAGAAGATTTAAGTTTGTATGGGTGTGGAGAGATCTTGAAAACTAAAGTAGATGGATTAATAAAAATAAAGGACACATGAAAAAGTCATTTGGAAATATAATATTTTTATGCTCAACACAATATACAATTTAAAAAGAATATGAAGGAAGATAATCTACATAGCTAGATAATGCTTGCCTGGATGCTATGTGCTGCTAAAGGGTCCAAATGTATAGCATATAAAAGAAGAAAATACAGAATTATATCAAACCTTGTAAAGTGTGTAACCAAGAAGATGAGGTCAAAGTTTCCTTTAAAATCTCAGTGGAAATTATTTTAAAATTGTCAACCTGTGGATGTGTATCTATAATTAATTAAAAAGTTAAGCACAGTTAATATAAAAATAATCAATGGAATACATACACTTAAACAATAAAGGGAAATAACAAATATATAGACACAGAGAAGCCAATTTGCAGCTCTAACTTGTGATCATTAAATGAGAAGGAAAAGAAAATATAAATACAAATGTTAATATTGCCAATTTGTTAAAGAGCCTCTACGAAATTCTCAGTGTGCATATTTAATATTGTAATATTATGTAATTTCCACCTAATCTCTGGAATCGAAGAAAAATGGCACCATGAAAATTTTATTCAATGTCATATTTTATATTATAATAAGTACACTTAGAAAATTAAAGGCATTCAAAGTGTAAAGGAAGTCAAAAACTATTTTCAAGTGCTGTTGTCTTCAGTATAGGTGATACTATGAAATACAAAATTTATGGAAGCTAGTAAAAGATTAAAGTTATAGAACACAAGATCTATAGATGAAACCAACAGTGTTCTTATATAATAGCATTAAATTAAATTTCAATATTTCAACTTATGTTACTTCATCAATGGCAAGATACTTGAGTAAATTTAATGAAAAAAATGAAAAATTGATAGAATAAAATTTATAAAATACTATATAGTGATATATTATTGATGATTAATTAAAGTTTGCCTGAGTGTTCAGAAAGCAAAGTCAGCCACAATCTGACACACTCCTTTAGTCCCAGCTGCCAGAAGTTAGGAGGTGATAGTATACACCTTTAATGCTAGGACTCAGGCGACAGAAGTAGATGGATCTCTGTGAGTCCAAGGCCACCCTCAATTACACAAGATTGAATCAGTCTAAAAGACAATTATAGCTCATGCCTTTAATCCCAGGATTCATGAGAGACATTTAAGACACATTCAGTATTAGGTACTTATTCTCCACTCACAATGAGGAGAAGCAGTTTGAGACACATGAGTGGACTGGCCCTTTCAACCTGAGCTAGAAGTGAGAGCTAGTGGCCTACTGCTTTGCTTCCACTATCTTCAGCTTGAACCCCAATATCTGTCCCTGGGTAATTTATTTTTCATGAAACAATATCGAAAAATTGCAGATGTGATTAAATGTAAAGAAAGATTTTATGCTCATGGATATAAATAGTGAGATTTCTCAAAGGGTAGAGGCACTTGCAGCCAATACTGACGACATTCATTGATCCATTGATCCACATTTCAGAAGGAGATTACTCTCTCTCAAGCTGCCCTTGAATATCTACATGTGTACAGTGGAACACATTTGCAAGGATGCACACAATTTTGTTTAATAGTTGTCAATATATGAACAAGAAGTACTTCACCATCACCTAGAATTCACATTTCAGGGAGCTTTTCAGTAAAGCTCCCTTGTAGTTGGCCACTTTTTTGTCTAGCACTGTTAGTAATTCAGTGTTATTTTGCTGAAGGCACATTTTCCAATAGATGATGGTGTAAGATGCTGTAAAGGTAAAATAATATGTAACCTTTGGATAAAATCTCAGATGTGTTTAGTAGATGGTTACCTTCAAAATTTGAATAACTTATTTTTTTCTCTTTTATATGATAGAAGAACACCAGAGAAGCACCAATTTTCCCCTTCCAAGGACTAACCAGCCCGACCCTGCTTAGATTTCAAGATCAGACCAGATAGGGCACGTTCAGGGTGGAATTGCCATAGACTGGAGACCCAATTTAAAAGCTGTTTTTCTTGTCTGCACAATAGGACTCTAGTAAAGTGGATCATCTTGGAAAATAAACCATTAGTTAGGGTAACAGAGCAGCTTTTATGTAGTTTTAGAAGAGTTATTAGTGTCACTTTTATGCTGTTACAGAATCCAGTGAAATTTATAAAGGTAAAGGTCTTAAAATGTAGAGATTCCTGTATGACTGAATGTACTAAGTTTTCACATGAACCAATATTTTGAGAAAAACTAAATATCCACATGTGAAATAATGAATTTCAACTTTTGCCTCAAAATCTGAACAAAGTTTAAAATTTTTAAATTCTAAATAAAATAGCTAAAATATAAAACTCTAAGGAAAGCATATAATAGCTGAATACTCAGCACATGCATTTTATTTTTGAAGCTATAACACCTTCAAGAAAAAGAAGGTGAACACATAAAATAGAAAACATTTACATATCTTCCTTTGATAAGATACCCAATTTCTAATATATTTTAAGAACTTTTACAAGAAAAAGATACATTTAATCCAATAAATGTTAACAATGAATTTGTAGAGCCATCTATATAAGGAATGTATGAAGCATTCATTTTAAATGTTACATGTTTATATTATATGTATATGTATGCATGGAGGTTAGAGGACAGCTTGTTTGAGTCAGTACTCTATTTTCGTCATGTGAAGCCTATAGAATGAATTAAAGTTATCAGCCTTGTCTGTAATTACCCTTACCCCTGAGCCATCTCAGGAGGTAAATTACTACTAAAGTAATAGTCACTGAACACATGAAAAATGGACAATCTTATGAGTCATTGAAAACTAAGGACTGAAAATTATAGTTATATAATATAATGGAAAAACAGAGAATCTTAAGTATTGGCCAATATGACGAAAATTAAAATTGTATAGTTCATTTAGAAGATCAAGTGAAAATTTCTCAAAAACTTGAGAATGAACTTACTATGTTACTTGGAAATCCATTTCTATATAACTAAGAAAATTGAAAACACGTGTTTCCACAAACATTTACATCAGAAAATCCAATTTACATCAATTAATAAATCAGTACTTAAGAGAGGTACAACCAAAAAAATACAGTATTTTTTATTTAAAAATGAAGTAGTTATTCTCACTATAGCATGAAGAAATTTTGGAAACATTAGATGTAATGAAAGAAGCCAAATACCAAGGCCACATACTCTATGAATTAATTCACATTAAATATCACAAGTGAGAATGTCCTTCAACTAAAAAAAAAAGAGTTAAAGAACTTTGAACAAGGAAGAAATGAGTGACATGAGTGACTTATATTTGGAAACGAAAATCTTAAAGAGTGGTTTACATAAAGTGTTCTGAAAGTAGAAATTTAATGGCTATAAAATTCTGAGAGTACACTTAAAGCATTGAATTGTACACTTGAGAAAGAGTAGTGAAATAGTAGCAATTTTAGAAGAAAAAAATCTAAAAGCATTTCTATCAGATATCTTTAAAAGAAATGCTAATTACATTTCTTCAGTTAGATTAAAAAGGATATTAGAGAGTAATTTGTGCCTATAAAAAATAACTTAAATCTACAAGCAATACTTTTGTTTTTTATTGTATATAAAGGAGATTAATTAAAATGATACTTACAGGGTTTATGGTCTACGTAGGAGCAAAATTTATGATGATGTCACAGAAAAAGCAGTTGTAACTAAAAACATCTAAAAATAGATTCTTCAATTTGATCTTAATCTCATTTATTCCTTTTGGTAAAAAACAAAATTTTTCAGGAAACAACACTGATCAATATATCTATTTTATCCTTCTCAGGGATACGGCCCTTAATTGATTATCCTATACTAAATGGTCAGCATGCATACAAAGAACACTGAATAAACTCAGAAAGCAATGTGTACACATTTATTTATGTGTTTTTTTGTGTGTGCATATACATATTTCTGTGTGTGTATGTGAGTGTGCGTGCGTGCGTGTGTGTGTGTGTGTGTGTGTGTGTGTGTGTGTGTGTGTGTGTGTGTACAATACTAATAAGAGTGAAAAGGAACCTGAATTTGAGAAGTACTGGAGGAGACATGGGAGGAGGTTGAGGGAAAAAAGGGAAGGGTAAAGTTTTGTGAATAAAATAAACATATTCAAAATTCAACTTTAAGGGCTTGCCAAAGGTTTAAAAATACACTGTTTTCTGTCATTGCCAGCTTGCTGCTATGAAAGGGGAAATGGAAATGTATAGAAAATAATTTTAAGTAGAGAATATTAACTGGAGCGGAGTAAAAAGAAGTATAATATATAGCAAGACAAATAAGGTATAAAGATAAGGATGTTTGAAAAAATTCATAGATAAGTTCACTTCAATATGTGTGTGTGTATTTATGTATATAAATGGAATTACAACATATGGAGTTGTAATGCTCCCCAGCAAAGATATAGCTCATTTAAAATAAAATTCAAGTGCCACTCATGGTAAAATTCCCTTCAATGTGTTAGTGAGGGGAACCCAAGTGTCTTCCAAAACATTTGTCATCGCCCTTGGTTACCACCCAAAACTTGAAAGTAAGACTCTGAAGTCACCACACCATTTGGAAAAAGGGCTTGGAGGAATCAAGATGAAATTTACCTGGATGCCTCCTCCTGAAAAATGGACCTGATAGAGAAAAGAAATCAATAGGCATACACAATTTTGAAGTCTGTGAACCCCAATAGTGACTGGCCAGGTGCAATATCCCTAGATGGGTTGTAGTGGCACTCTTATATTATGGACAATCTAATATAATGTTATATTAGAAGATAAAGTATAAGAATTCATGGAAAATCACTTGTTCTTTGTTTTCATTATTCAAGGTAGATTTTTGCTCCCCTAACTAACATTTTTCCTAATTTAGCTTTAAAAAGCTGGTAAGTTAAAAATCTAGTCCACTTCCCCTAAACCCTGTGGCCAATTAGCCAATGCTCTATGGATTGCTCTGAGTCAGATAATTCTGATTTTTGCATCTGTGATTCTGTTGTCCATTAACATAACTTCATTCATATTACTTTTAATGATTATGTGTTGTCATTTGATCTTAAATCTAGTGTAAAACTCAAAAGTATACTATACAGTTTTCTAATTCAGTGATAATAGCTTAATTATTAATTTCTTGACTACTGAGAAAGTGACAAAGAAGATCACGGGGATGTAAGCATTTACCCCACAGCTGTCTTTCTCACAATTATGGTGAAACTGTGTTCTCTGGACAAATTATGTTGCAGGCTAAGAAAGTCTAGTCTAACTTTCAATATCATTTCCTCTACAGGACATTAATATAATTATAACATTTGCAGTTAATTTAGTGCAGACAACTTTTTGTTTCATTCTTCAGAAACCAAGTGCTCAAATTATATTTATATCTGCCTATGCCTCCCGAGTGCTAGGATTATTATTATTATTATTTTACCTGGCTGTAAAATATCTTTGAAGTAGAGAACAAAGTTGGGAATGTTTTCTTCTGAAATTTAAGACACCAAAATTAAATATAGTAAAATTTGCTACCATTGATAAAGATGTATATCTCTTTAATGGAACAGATAAGAAAACTCATTAAAGAGAAATACATCTTAATTAATGGTAGCAAAATGATTCAATGGGGGACTAGAATGCCTTTATTCCAAATAATATTAGAATGATTAAATAAATACACACATAAACATGCTCAAATATAACTTGATCTGTCTATAAAATGTATGATAGTTGTAAAGATGAGTTCAAACTATAGAAGAAAAACTGAGAGAAAGCACAGGATAAAATATTTATAATATTGAAGGAGGCACAGCTTTTATTTCCTTTTGCTATTTTTTTATTTTACATATAGGTCTCAGTTCCTTCTTCATCCCTCCCTCCCTCCTTCCATGTCCCCTGAGCCCCCCTCTCATCCCATTCCCCCCAATCCACAGTGAGGGGTGAGTAGGCATAGATATCTTAGGATACTATACATATACAACAAATAAAACAGGATCAATACTAATTTGAATCAAAACAAGTCTTCTATTTATATACTTAAAATATACAAAAATTAAAGTGAAGCAAAGAATGTATTTGTATGTGTGGGTTCTATATGAGGAAAGTATTTTATTCACGTGTATGTTATCTTTCTATATAACTCTGAACAGACAAGCCAATCAAAAACTGTGACAAAAAATGTGAATTGCCATTTTACTCCCAAAAACTTACATTTCACACACAAGAATACAGGAGACAGTTTTCAATTTCATTAGATAATTTTTAGAGGAAGAATGTGACATTAGGTAGGTTCAAACTTGCATTTATAAGAAGAAATATATGTAAAATGATGATACTTTGGGTGGCTGGAAATAGGGGAAACTGGATGTAGCCAGTGGGCTGAGTTGAGAGCTATATAGATAGTAGTGACACAGACGGCTCACTTACTATCTGTATCAATAGTTGGGTGTTATTCCAAGGCCTGACATTATAGATGACCCAGTGGGAAAAGGGAAAATGATGACAAGTAATGGGATAGTCACTGTGAAGGCAGGAGATTTGGAAAGAAATATACCATAAGATTCAACAGGAATATGAGACTTGCCTAAAGTTTACCATGAAACAGCCCATTATAATCTGAGGCCTGGGGTAACATACTATTTATGGTTTATTAACACTTTCCTGGGGATTCAGAAAGCAAATTCAGCCACAAGCCATAGAAGTCAGACACGTACCTTTAATCCCATTTGCCATAAGGTAGGAGGTAGTTGTACACAACTTTAATTCTAGGGCTCAGGAGTAAGAGGTAGATGGATCTCTGTGACTTCTAGGCCACACACATCTACATGAGATTGACCTAGTCCTAAAGATGATTTCAGCACCTGGAATGACAAACCTTTAATCCCAGTATTAGGGAAGGATATGACAGGAGCAAAGTCTCAGTATCAAGAATTTATTTTCCAGCCACATTGTGGATAGGAAGACAGTCAATGTTAGCTTTCTCCAGTCACACTGAGGAGAGGACAGTCGATAGTATCAGCCCTTTCAGCCCGAGGCAGCAGTAAGAGCTAATGCCCAGCTACTTTGCTTTTCTGATTTTCAGTTTGAAGCTTGAACCCGAATATTTGCCTCTGAGTCTTTTATGTAATTGTATTAAAATACTCTGTGGGATCTGGAAGCATATGTCCTCTCCAGAATGAGGGCCATCTGCCCCCAGATGCTCATTGAATCAGCTCATTAGATTCAAATAAAGTCTGGCCTCCAGAGAAGAATCTTGGTACAGAAAATAGCAGAAGATGCTGACATTCCAAAAAAATATTCTGACAAGCACCATGTTGTCCAATCCAGAGAGGCTTGATAAAGGCTACTGCCTTGGCGAGTTAACACTATTTTTGGATGTATGCACAAGTCACCATGCAATGTAAGGTATTGACAGATTCATGATATAGTACATATGCCAGTAGGAAATGGGCTCAATTTAGTTCCCAATTGTACAGGCACTCTCACAGGCCTTATACATGTCTTTCCCTTCAAGCTGCTAACACAGGAGGCTCGCATCAATAGTGTTAAAATTCAATGCTATGAATAGGTGTCTACAGAGAATTGACAGTGATTCTTCCCTTATTTCAGGAACACTGATGGCAGACCTGGGCTGAAACAGTAAATTACAAAGGTTCCTCAGTGTCCCCTACAATTGTTTTGTGTAGGGTTATTGAGACAAAGAATTTGTTACTAAAGCAACAACTCACAGCTTTAAGTGCAGAAGGAGCCTTACATAGATGGAAGAAGGTTCCCCCAGAGGATATATTATTGTTAAAATGATAACCCCAGTGACAGTGATTGCTTGCCTCCTTGTGAGTTTTTGACCAGGGAAGTCTCAAAGGCCGCACAAAAAATAATTGCTATTGACAATGATGTTGGTTGTATGTTAGAACAAGATGATAAGACACTATTGCTGAAGAAATTAAGATTGTTAGCTGAAGTGATTGAAAATTCAAGTTGAGATTAAACTGGAAACTTCTCTTCCCATTCTTATTTGGCCAGTGTTCATAGTGCTTGAGAGTGCCATGCAGATTGCTGAAGAACCGTTGCTAACAGTCCTATATAATGATGAGTCCACTTGCTGTACTATGGACATACTAAGTAATATATTCCTACTGGTTAAATATGGCTTGACTTAAATATGTACAAACAAGATCATTCTTAGATCTAGGGTCTACTGTAGTGGGTGTTGAGGACACATCTGATATTACAAATATGGACAAACACCAGTGACAAGGACGTTATAGACACAAGTGGAGAATCCATGGTAATTGACTTGTTGAAAGGATTTGGAACACTGGTCAAGGTGTTTTCCAAGTATTTGTGTGCATGCCCATTGGTTATGACTACAGTGAGTGTCCAGTAGATGTCTTTCTATTTATGTTTTTCTCCCTTTTTTGTTTTTACAGTCAAAAAGAACAGCTGAATCTTATCAACATTGATGTTATGTATATGGAGGAATAAATAGAATGGCAGGAGGAGGATGTTCTCCTTACTGGAGCTTGGGAAATACAGTCATACATGTATATCACCCACTCAAGGCTCTTGACCACCATGAAGAGAAGAGGAAAGAGCCAGAGGAAAGGATTAATACCATGAGTGACTATCCTCTGATCCAAGTAACTACCATCTTGCGGCATTTAGCTCTTCCCAATAGAAAATATCATCCTAGCTGGAATGATTGACAGCTTGCATGCTCGACCTTTTTCTCATCTTCTCATCGTATCCAACAGCTCCTTTCCAACTGACAACTGTGCATGTGGCCTGGGGATGAATGTATGCATGTATGTGTTATGTATGTATGTATGTATGTATGTATGTATGTATGTATGTATATGTGTGTGATGGGAACCACTAGAGAATGGTCTCTATCTATGTGGTTCCAGAAAAGCTTTCATCCATGGTGGATAAGGCTATTTAGGTAAGAATATTTGTGGAATGAATGCCAACACCTATTGTATAAGTTGCCCATTACCTATGCCCCATGAGAAAATCCAAAAATCTCATTGGTTCCCTAGAGTTAACCATGCTTAGCTTTGTCTCTGGAACCTTTGGAGAAGGGGAAGTGATAATATGTATCTTAACTTATAGCTGTATATGCTAATAAGTGTAGCAACAATGAATAACTACTATCAAATTTTAGATGCCATTCTCATTTAAAAATTACAAGGCTCCATAGATGATTATCTTATTCTGGGTCTTTGTCACAAAATTCATTATGTAATGGTAATAGAAATTCTAAAAGAACTTAACTAATATTGGTTATCATTATAATTTAAATGGTATGACCCCCACAGACTCATGTTTGAATGCTTGTTCATAGTAAATGGCACTATTAGCAGGTATGGTTTTATTGAATTAGATATAGGCTTGGTGAAGAAATTGTGTTGCTCTCAGGGTGGCCTTTGAGCTGTCCTATGCTCAAGATACATGCAGTGTAGCACACAGTTTCTTTCTGCTGGCAGTGGATCAAGTTATTATACTCTCAGCTCCTTTTACAGCACCATGTCTGCCTCTGAAACTGTAAGCCAGCCCCAGTTAAATGCTTTCCTTTATCAGAGCTGCCTTGGTCATGGTGTCTCTTCAAGACAACAGAAACACCCATATCAAAATATTCAACTACATACAAAATAAAATAAAATAATGAAGATAATAGATTAACACTTATAAGTCCGTCACATAAATCATTGAGTCCATTCATTATAAAATTAATCAAAGAAAATAATTAATGTTAGAAAATGAAGAAATCATGAAAAGTTTAGTACAATAATGACGAAGTTAATATGTACAGTAAAATGTCACCTAATAAATTCAGAATAAATAGACTCTTAAACGCATAAAAATGTGCTAAGGAATAGTAGAACACCCAGATAAATCACATAACCTCAAATTATCTGCCCACAAATTATAGTCAGCTTTGTAGGCTTCATTAAGAAATCAAGGCTCCAAAGTACATATAGAAATCTAATTACACTCAAATCCTTCATATTAAGTAGATTAATATTTGTTCATTGCTTATTCACATATTTGAAATTATCTCTATCATTTATTACATGTTTTGAATGCTTGTTATAGGGTGTTGTGATGAATAAGAAAAAGTGAAAATGTAAAATCCAATTTGAAATTCCACATTTCAGAGTGGCTATTCAACTGTATAAAAGTTCACTGAGATGTCCAGACTTTGGATCTAGTTCTTTTTACTATGGTATTTTTTATTTCCTAGTTTTTATAATGAAAATTTTATATTTTTTCATTAAAAAAATTACTTTTCATTTTACATACAACCTCAGTTCCTACATCCTCCCTTTCTACCACTCCACTACCTCCCACCCTTCCCACCTGCCACCCATTCCTCCGAGGGGATAAGGCCTTCCTTGGAGAGTCAATTAAATTTAGCATACCAAGTTGAGGCAAAACCAAGGTATCCTCATCCCAAATCAAGGCTTATCAAGTTATTTAACCATAGCATGTGGCCTTCAAAAAAGCTAGTTCATGACCCTGAGATATTTCCTGGTGCCCCTGCCAGCCATCCCCCCAACAGATCAAATTACATAACTGTCACCCACATTTAAAGGGTATAGTTGAGTCCCATGCAGATTCCTCAGCTGTCAGTACAAAGTCTCTTGAGTTCCCTCTTGCTCAGGTCAGCTGTGGTTTTTCCCAACTTAGACTTGAACCCTTTTGCTAATATGATGCCTCCTACCCCTCTTCAACCAAACTCCAGGAGCTCAACCTAGTGCTTATCTGTGGGCCTCTGCATCTGCTATTATCAGTTACTAGATGTAGTAACTCTGATTGCAATTAGGGTAGTCACTAATCCTATAAGAGAAAGGCCCATTCTGATAGCCTCTCCACTATCTAAGGGTCTTAGCAGGAGTAAGTTTTCAGGATTTCTGATGACATCTCAAGCAACAGGTATCTCACTAATAGCCAGACAATTGAAATAATATAAATTTTAATATTTTAAATATTACAATTTTAAAAATAAAATTTTATGCATTTTAATATAGATTCACATAGCTGGCCTAGGCCTAGATGTGTGCGACATGTCGGAAACAGCATAACTTTTTTTAAAAAATACTTTTGATCCACGTTTGATTTAATTAGTATGTGTGTGTATAGGTGAACAATGCATTTAATAAATTTGAAGAAAAATGATATTTTATAATTGAAATTCATTTAAGCTAGCATCTGATATATAATCAGAGTTATTAAAAAAGTATTTTTTTCAAGTTTAAGAATATGTGATATTTGTCAAGGACTTTAAATGCATGCTCAGTTCAAATACAGCTTTTTCTTACAGGTAACAAGATGCATCAGTGACTGCTGTATGAAGCAGCTAAAACCTGCATGAACATTGATTTCAGATATGTGCTAATTTAAATATGCACTCTGGATTTATCTTTATCCTTGCAGCAGGACAGAAAACAGGCATTAAATAGATTCGAAGTATTTAAGAGCTAAATAGGAAAAATGAATCTTTCATCATATGTAAACAATTAAACTCTTCAAAATACAAAGATGTATACTTCAACATGAACTCTAAAATTGTAATTGTTTCTCAATTTCATAAGCAACCTAAATAAAACCAAAGGGATCCATCTTTACAATGACTTCTGATATGATAGGAGTTCACAAGTGTAAAACTTTAATATTTAAACAAGCAACCCCGTGGCCAAGTAAGATATCACAGCTCTTACAGGTATGGCCATAAAATTACCCTATATGCTATATATAAAATTAAATTACAGTAAATATGCTTCCAAAATTATACTGTGAGTGAGCAAGGTGAGGATGTTAGTGAATAATCACTATCTTTAGTTCAAAAAAATTAAGAGGAAAAGCAGACAAGTATTTCTAATAGGAAAGGTAATTTTTGACAAACACAGAAAGCATTTTTTCCTCTATATGGGAATGACATGGAACATTCACTTCAGTGTAGAATGGCAAAACTATTGTAAGTCCACTGTTAACACTTATAAAATAATACAAATAAAAATCACCCCTGCAGTACAGTGTAAGATTTAAATGCAGCTTATACAAGGTCAAACAAAACCTAGGACTTGCTGCTCTGAACACTTGAGTCCCACGCAGGTCAGATCCAAATACTGGTGGTCCCATGATATTCACTGAAATAGATCATTTTGAAATAAAACACTAAAACAAGACAAATCAAGATGCTTCAGTAATCATATGTCCAACTCAATCAACTTAAATGGGTTTTATTTGCTTCTCATTAACAAATCTTAATTTCCATTCATGAGAGCAGTAAGTCGACCATATTCAGCTTCCTTGCCCAGTTATTCAAAGGAAAAACCCAAAAAGATTAACACCCCCTAAATTTTTAAAAAATATGTTTAAGCTTGAAAAGTGTTTTAAGTTTGTAATACTTAATAGGAAAACATTATCTGAATGAAGACCCTAATGGCAAACCACAGTAAAATACTTCAGCCGCATTTGATGCAGAAAGGAAGGGATTCATTGAGAAGTGTATGATTCATTTCTCGTAGATTTTTTAAAATATCTACAAATTGAAAAACTATGAATAAATCACAGATAATCTCATTTTGTAGGACATTCAAATAATATTTGGCTTCTTTTATCCAAACGCTTGAGGTCAACAGCAGACAAGGAAAAGTAATGACTTACCACAATTTACTAAATACTCAAAGTATCTAGCTATTCAAGGAAATGGATAGGATTTGGGGTGAATTCATTAAATAGGAAAACAGAACCAAACTAAACTGAAGAATTCTTAAATTATAAAATAATAGTGTATGTTAAAAATTTCTAATTTTGATAGTTTTAGTTATCAAACAGAAATATATGTGTTTTTAGAAAATAGTAAAACATTTAGGGATAAAAAGCCATGTTGTAGGAAGGTTACCCCAGAAACATTCCTGCATAAAGACTGAGGTAATAAATAATGTAAAATAAGATAATTAGTATTCATTGAATAAAAATTGAATAGGCTATTGAGCTCAAAAAGACTTGACATATATAATATTTGTACAAATATATTAAATATCCATATGTTTTTATGTTTAAAAATATATATGAATAAATATTATATATATATATATATATATATATATATATATATATATACCAATATTTTCTATTTGAACTCATAACCCAGAATCATAAGCTGCTATTTCACACTAGTTTAGAAGACCTCAAGAATTGTAGAATAGAGAATGTAACTTTAAGTTGTTTATATACAGTGCTGCATTCAATGTCTTTACCACAAGTAGATAAATACAATTGTAAATCAGATAAACAAAAAAGGAACTAAATGATTGTTTAGTCTATAGGCCAATAAGTAACAGTTTGTAAAAATAGGTACCCTTTTTACTGCAAAATTTCTGTGAAAATAGTTACTATGAGATAATGGATATGCCTATATAACAAAATGAACTCACTGAAAAAAATTACAATATTCTAAAGGTAGTAGTACAAGTGACCAATTGCTTTCTTCAGACTTCAGAACATATGTTAATTTATTGCCTTGTCAAAGGTCTTTATTTTCTAATCAATATTTTCAATAATGCTTTTGACAAGTAAGCAGGTAATTTATTTAGATCTATCAAGCAATGGTCTTTTGTTGAACATTTAATATTAAAGAAATTGTAGGGTCTTTGTTTTGTTTTAGTCAGTAATGCTTTTGTTGCTGCTGCTGTTACTATTGTTACTGGTCAATTCCAATGAACACAATACCAATCCATGTGTGGTGGCACATATCTTTAACCCCACCATTCTAGAGGCACACAGGCAGGTAGATCCCTGTGAGTTTGAAACAAGTTTAGTCTACATAGTAAGTTCAAGGCCAATGAGGGATACATAGTGTGACTTTGTCTAAAATAAGTGAATTAAAAAAAATAGTGTTCTCCCATGTGCAAAAAAAGCATGTTTCTGATATAACTGTCACTGTCAAAATCTTTCAACTAGGAGTTCATCTATTTTTTTTTAGAAGTGAGAGATGAATCATTCTTTACAGCTAAATATTAAAATGAAGAAATCTATTAAGTATTCTGTCAAGGATTCAAATATATTTTATGCACACTATTTGTGATAAAAGCACATATTATTCATGTAATAGAAAAGCAACCTCACACACTGTAATTGATTACTCTGTTAAGAGAAAAAAGTAAGACACATACAAGGGTATATAAACATCTTCATAATATCCCATAGGATATTAGCTTTTCTGCCATCTAAATTTCTTCCCTACAAGGTGAGCTACTATCAAATAAATATGAGTTAACTGACATTTCAGTGTAAAGAGATACATACAACAGGCCATATGTTTAGATATAAAAAAACATAATCTTTAGGTAGTAACTTTTCTACACATATGCTTGAATACAAGGTATGGAAATCATGTTTTTTTTATATAATTCAGAAAATATGGTCCCAAACCAAAATAAGCTTTTAACATATATTATCCTTCTAACTAATTTTCATGCTTTTTTCTTCCTTTATTTTACATGATCTCTTACATAGACTACACACTGATACCAATACCTCAATTAATAGCATGCAATCTAAATATTTTCCTTTTGGAAAACTTATTTCTGCAACAACTGCTTTCTGCATTTTGAAACTTAAAGCAAAATTTAAGTTCCTGTTACATATACTAAACTATATTTGTTCCTCACAAAAAATCTGGCCAAATTTTCCTTAAAGTATAAATATTTTAAAAATGATGTTTTAGGGGTGTCAAGATAGTGTAGTAGGTAAAAGTGCTTTGTCATCAAGCCTGACTATCTGAGGTCAATTGATGGCACTCACATGGTAGAAGGAGAGAAATAACTCCTGCAATTTGTCCTCTAACTTCACAAATTTAACACAATACATGTGTGCCTCCAATAAATAAATAAATATGTCTATGATGAAAAATATATTCTAATAGTAGCCATTTATATTCTAATACATAAAGCTAGTTTTCTTTGTGTTTATATGCATATCTGTTCAGTAACTGATAGACTTTGTTTCTGCAATTGTGCACATTTCTGTTAAGAAGAGTATATGGGGCTAATTGGGAGTGTAGCTCAGTTGGTAGAGTTGTTGTTCAGCATGCACAAAGCCTTAACTCACGTCTGTAACACTGAATAAAACTCAACCTGACTTGAACCAATCAAAAGGTGCAAGATGGAGAATCCCAAATTCAAGTTCATCCTCAAATAAATAGCAAATTCAATACCAGTGATGCCTACATATTACTATGTCTTTTAATAAACCATGTATTAAATAAACATTATTATATAGTTTTCTGTTACTAAGGCATAATAAGTACATAAGGTACAAATTTTACAGATAGTTTTTATGTCTGTAAATCGCTAAATCAATAGCAGAGATTCATTATAAAAAGGACTGATCAAACCCCTATTTTCAAAAATCTGTTTAATTTTTAATTAAAATTTTCATTTATTTTAAATGCTGACCGCAGTTTTCCCTCCATCCTATCCTCCCACTCCCTCCCCCCACGGACTCATACACTTCTATGTCTCTATTAAAAAATGGTCAGGCCTCCTATAGGCATCAACAAAGCATGGTGCAAGATAGGCAGGATGAAGCTCCTCCTCCTGCATCAAAGCTGAAAGAGGCAGTCCAGCATGTGAAATAGGTTAGATAAAGCCAGACCTTTGATGGTGGAACCAGGATGTATCCCTGGTGCACGAAAGGACTTTGGGAGCACATTCCTCATGGAGGGATACTTCCCTTACCTAGAGTCAGGAGAGACGGTCTAGTCCCTACTCCAAATGACTGGACACATTTTGTTGATCCCTCCTGGAAGGCATCATCCTCTTTGTGGAGTCATGGGGAGGGAAAGATGAGATGGGATGGTAGTGGGTGATCAGTGGTCGGTGGTCAGTGGGGGTACATGGGAAAGAGGGAGGGATGGAAGGAAAGGGAACTGGGAATGATATGTATAATAAGGGGGGGAAAGCCAGCACAAGCATCAGGTACAGAAACGTATCCCACTGTTAGGAGTCTCACAAACAGACCAAGTGACACAACTGTTACAAAAATACAGAGGCTCTAGGTTGGTCCCTTGTAGACTCTCAATCTGCTTCTCCTTTAGTCTCCTGACCGGTGGCTGCCAGACCCTTCCTGCAACTGCCCCTATACATCCTCTGCTAGAGAAGAGAGGGAGAGATCCCACCTGTACCCAAAGCAGGCCTTTACGTTGTTTCAATAGCTTGGTCCTAGTGGCAATTCTTAAGGCCATTCCTTTGAAATAAACAAGAGAGAAAACGACAAGATAGCAAAGAAACAAAAAAGTAATAAAATGTTTAGTGAAATTAGAAAAAAAATATTAAAGAAGTATAGAAGAATTAGTTAATTGTGAGATAATTGCTATTGTCTGACAGTTTTTCAGTCTTTCATACATGCAACCCGGCAAATACATATGCTGAAGTTGAATATCTTACTTAGGTTTTCTATTGCTGTGAAGAGACACTATGAACACAGAAACTTTTTTAAAGGAAAACATTTAATTGATGCTGGCTTATAGTTTTAGAGGTTTATTTCATTATCACCATGGTGGGTTATGGTGGTGTGCAGGCAGACACGGTGCTGGAGAGTAAGTTGAGAGTTCTACATCTTGATCCACTGGCAGCAGAGAAACATGGGTCACTGCAAGTGAAAAGCATATATGAAACTCCAAATCCTTCCCTCACAGTGACACATTTCCCCCAACTAGACCATATCTCCGAACAAGGCCCTCCCTATTGAATGAGCATTCAATCACATGGGTCTATTTGGGGCCATTCCTATTCAAATCGCCACTGTGAACATAAGTGTAAATGAGGAAAGTTATGTCAAAGCAGAATGCAGATAAACCAAATGAACTCTCAGAGAATTCTCTCAATATTGGAAGTAAGACAGACAGTGACTGCACAGAGCAGATGTAAGTGAAAAGCCTCGCAGCCGGAGAGCCCAGTGCCTGGGCCCTAGGCCTCTGGGCAATACCTCAGGCCTCTCCACCATCTATCTCATCCTCACCAGCTGGTCAGCAGGTAAGCCTGCTGGAGAATGACCATTAACTCCCCGCACATCAGACACTGTAATCTACAAGTCCCACTCTGCCATGGAACCAACCCATTCCCCCTTGACTGCAGTGGCTTCCCAAGACACAGTTACTACACAGAACTGACAAAGAGCAACAACATGAGACACAGACAGAAATTTAACCAATTAGT
This sequence comes from Cricetiscus sungorus, assembly GCA_030556225.1. Lineage (NCBI taxonomy): Eukaryota > Metazoa > Chordata > Mammalia > Rodentia > Cricetidae > Cricetiscus > Cricetiscus sungorus. The sequence continues at coordinate 47,334,364 of JANBXA010000726.1, read as the reverse complement.
CCAACAGAAGACCCCTGAGATATAGTCAACAACAGCAACTATCAGAATAAGAGTCAAATACACTGCCTTCACTTAAAGGAAACAAAGAAAAACACTCAAAGGGGTAAAGGAAACAGTTCAAGACTTGAAAATGGAAATAGAAGCAATAAAGAAAACCCAAACTGAGTGAATGCTGGAAATGGAAAATCTGGGTAAATGAATAGGAACTACATACATTAACATAATCAACAGGATGCAAAAGATGGAAGAGAGAATCTGTGATGTTGAAGATATGGATTCATCAGTCAAAGAAAAGTCAGCAAGTCATAACACAAAACATGCAGGAAATCTGGGATACCACGAAAAGACCTAACCTAAGAATAATAGGGATAAAAGAAGGAGAAGAATACCAAATCAGAGGAACAGAATATATATTCAACAAAATCATAGAAGAAAAATTCCCAACCTAAAGAAGGAAATACCTATGAAGTTACAAGAATCCTACAGAATGTCAACTAGATTGGACTCCCCAAAATGTTTCCTGGCCATAAAATAATCAAAACACAAAATATACAGAACAAAGAAAGAATGTTAATTTCTGTAAATCAAAAGGCAAGTAACATATAAATGAAGACCCATCAGAATAACACTAAACTACAGAATGGAGACCCTAAAAGCAAGATGGTTCTGGACAGATGTTATACAGACACTAAGAGATCACAACCCAGTGTATTATACCAGTAAAACTTTCAGTCACTTTACATAGAGAGAAAAAGATATTCCATGTCAAACCTAGCCTAAACAATACCTATACACAAATTCAGACCCACAGAAAGCACTTAGAAGGAAATCTCCAACTGAAGGAAATTAGCTGTACCTATGAAAGCACAAGAAAAAAGATAAGACCATGACAGCAAATCCTAAAGAAAGGAAATACACACATACTACCAACAAAAATAACAGTAATCAATAACTACTGGACATTAATATCTCTCAATATCAGTGAACACAATTCACCTACAAAAAGATACAGGCTAACAGAATGGATATAAAAACAAGGTCCATTCTCCTGTTGCATACAAGAAATATACCTTAACCTGAAAGACAGACATTTTCTCAGAATGAAAGGTATGGAAAAGACTCTCCAATCAAAGGGATCTAAGAAGCAAGCTGGTGTAGCTATCCTACTATCTAAAAAATTGATTTCAAACTAAAGGTAATTAGAAGAGAAAAAGAAAGATATTTCATATTCATCACCGAAAATATCCATCAAGATTAAGTCTCAATCCTGAACATTTATGCTTGAAATATAAGTATACCCACATTTATAAAAGAAACATTACTAAAACTTAAATTGCACATCAAACACCACACGCTATTTGTGGGAGCGTCCAACACTCCACTCTAACCAATGGATAGGTCTGCCAGACAAAATTTTAACAGAGAAATAATGGGACAAACAGATGTTATGAATCAAATAAGCTCAACAGACATCAATAGTACATTTCAGCCAAATACAAAGGAATATATCTTCCCAGCACCTCATGGAACCATCTCTAAAATTAATGAAATTGTCACAAAGTAAACCTTAACAGATGCAAAAAGGAAAAAAGATGGACAACCCCTTGTATTTTATTGAATCCTCATGGCTTAAAGTTAGAATTGAACAACACAAATTCCAAAAAGTCTACAAACACATGGAACTGAATCATGCTCAATTGAATCACCCCTGGGTCAAGAAAGAAATAATGAAAGAAATTAAAGACTTCTTAGAATTCAATGAAGTTGAATGTTCAACCTACTCAAAATTATGGGAGGCTATGAAAATATTGCTAAGGGGAAACTTCATATTGCCAAACGCCTAAATAAAGAATCTGAAGATATTTCACACTAGTGAATTAACAGAACCCCTAAAATGTCTAGAACATTAAGAATTAAAATCACTGAGAAAGAGTAGATACGAGGAAATAATCAACTTAAGGACCGAAATCAACAGAATAGAAACAAAGAGAACAATAAAAAGTATCAATGAAACAAAGAGGTGATTCTTCAAGAAAACAAACAAGATAGACAAACACATGTTCATAATAGCTAAAAAGGCAGGGAGAGAATATACAAATTAACAAAATCACAAACTAAAATGGGAATATAACAACAGACACTGAGTAAATCTAGAGAATCATCTGTCATAATTCAAAAACCCATGCTACACAAAATTTAAGAGAAATTGATAATTTTCTGGATTGGTTCCACATGACAAAATTTAATCAAGACTATATAAACAATTTCAATAGACCTGTAAACGCTAAGATATAAGCAGTCTTTCAAAGTCCACCCCCAAAACAAAAACAAAAAACACAAAAAACCCACCAAAACAAAAATAAATAAACAAAAACAAAACAAACAAACAAAAACATAGCCCAGAATCAGATAGCTTCAACATAGAATTCTACCAAAGTTTCAAAGTAGAGTTAATTCCAATACTCATCAAATTGTTCCACACAATAGAAACAGAAAGAACATTGCCAAACTCCTTTTACAAAGCTACAGTTTCCTTGATACACAAAAGATGCAACAAAGAAAGAGAACTATAGACCAATCTCCATCATGAACTTTCATTCAAAAATACTCAATAAAATACTGGCAAGCAGATTCCAAAAACATATAAAAAATTATCCACCATGACCAATTAAGCTTAGTCTTAAAGAGGCAGGGTTTGTGCAACACATAGAAATCTGTCAATGTAATCCACCATATAAACAAACTGAAAGAAAAATACCCATATTATCATCTCATTAGATACTGAAAAAGCATTCAACAAAATTCAACAGCCTTTCATGATAAAAGTCTTGGAGATATTAGAAATTCAAAGAACATATTTAAACATAATAAAAGCTCGTGTTATTCTAGAAATGATTATACAATTTGAAACCACAAACAAAATCTGTATCAGTAAGGAACTTTTTGTATAAACATTAAAACTCTTACCATCAATTACATGATACAGGCAAATTAAAATAGTTACATATTTACCTCACTAGCATTTAAAACATTATCCACTGAGAAATGAATTTATCTGTGCATATTATTTTTTTTTCTTGAAATATGACCTCATTGCTTAGATTTGGCTAGACTTGAATGCTGACACCTCCTGTCTTATCCTTCCAAGTAGTTCTGGTGTCATGAGCATTATATACCATTACTCAAAAATAATTTATTTAAATGTTTTTAAGGAAAACCTAACAAGTATTTTTTGAAATTGGTTCAGCTTGTGATGCTTATGGTTCTTACTTTTTTCTTTTTTCATTATTTTTTATTAAATTTATTCTTAATTCATTTTACATTATAACCGAAGTTCTCCCTCTCACACCTTCTCTAGACTTCCACCCAGCCCAGAACCTGTCCACTCCTTCATAGGTAAGATCTACCACAAGGATTCAACAAATTGTGGTATTTTAAGATGGGGCAGGACCAAGCCCTTCCCCCATGCTTTAAGGTTAGGCATGGCATCTCCTCACAGGGAATGTGCTCCAACAATCTTGCTCATGTAATAGGGCTAGACCATAATCCTACTTCTAGGGGCCCCTCAGATAGGCCAATCTTCACAACTGTCTCCCATATATAGAGGGTCTAGATCAGAACCATGGAAGCTCCACAACTGTGGGTCCAGTGTTCATGAGTTTCCACTAGATGGGTTCAATTGTCTCTGTAGATTTCTCCATCATGATCTTGACCTCCCTTGCTCATTTATTCCCTCTTCCCTATCTTTGAATGGGTTCCCAGAGCTCAGCCTTGTGCTTGGTCGTGGATCTCTGCATCAGGTTCCATCAAATACTGTGTGAAAGCTCTATGATGATAGTTTGGTACAGCCCAATTAGAAGGGAAGGTCAATTCAGGCACCGTTTCCAGTATTGCTGGGAGTCTTAGCTGGGAATTCAACCTTGTGAATTCTTGGGTATTTCCCTACTACCAGGTTTCTACCTAACCGCATAGTGTTTTTATCAAGTTAGCTCCCTCTCTGAACCTCACCACCTTGACCATCCTGTTTCCTCATATTCTCATCCCATATCCCCTTCACTTTACTGACCTCTTCACATCCAGTTTACTTAGAAGATTTCATCTAATTCTTCTTTCCAGGATGATCCATGTATCCCTCTTAAGTTTTGATTGCTACCTAGCTTCTCTGGAGCTGTGGACTATGGTTTGGTTAACCTTTGCTTTCCATATAATATCAACTTATGAGTGAATACATACTATGTATGTGTTTCTGAGTCTGGGTTACCTCAAGATGGTTTTGTCTAAGGCCTTCCATGTGTCTAGAAATTTTATGAAGTCATAATGTTTTATTTTTTCCAGAGGAGTAATATTTTATTGTATAAATATACATTTTCTTTATCCATTTTTCAGTTGAGGGACATCTAGATTGTTTCCAGGTTCCAGCTATTATGAATAATGTGCTATGAATATGATTGAGCAAGTGTCCTTTTGGTATGATTGAGAATCCTTTGGGTATATGCCCAAGAGTGCTATCACTGGGTCTTGAGGTAGATTGATTAACAATTTTCTTAGAAATACACATACTAATTTCAAAAATGGCTGTAAACGTTTGCACTCCCACCAGCAGTAGAGGACTGTTCCCTTTACTCCACATCCTTTCCAACAGAAGCTGTTCCCAGCATTTTTTGATGTTAGCCATTTTGATGGTATAAAATGGTTTCTCAGAGTTATTTTGATTTGCATTTTCCTGATGATCAAGGATATTGAGCAATTCCATAAATGTCTTTCAGCCTTTTGAGATTTGTCTGATGAGAATTCTCTGTTTAGCTCTGTACACCATTCTTAATTGGATTGTTTTATATTTTGAAATCTAGTTTCTTCAGTTCTTTGTATATTTTGGAGATCAGCCCTCTGTCAGATATGGGTTTGGTGATGATCTTTTCCCATTCTGTAGGATGTTGTTTTGTTTTATTTACCATGTCTTTTGCCTTACAGAAACCTTTCCATTTTCAGGAGGTCCAATTATTTCATTGTTGCTCTCAGAGTCTGTGCTGCTGGTGCTACATTAGAAAGTAGTTTCTTGTGCAAATGCATTTACATTTTATCCTGTGAGGTTCAATGTAATTGGATTTATGTTGAGGTCCTTTTCCATTTGGGCATGACTTTTGTGCATGTCAATAGATATGGATCTATTCGCAATCTTCTACGTATTGACATCCAGTTATGCTAGCATAATTTGTTAAAGATGCTTTCTTTCCCATTGTACATTTTTGGCTCTTTTGTAAAAACTCAGGTGCTCATAGGTGTGTGGATTTGATTCTATCCAATTGGTCCACCCACCTGTTTTTATTCTGATACCAAACTGTTTTTAATTACTATAACTCTATAATAGAGTTTGAAGTCAGGGACAGTGATGCCTCTGAAAGTTCCTTTATTGTGTGGGATTACTTAGCTTTTCTGGGATTTTTGCTTTTACATATGAAGGTGAGTATTGTTCTTTCAAGGGCTATGAAGAATTGTGCTGGGACTTTGATGGGAATTGTATTCAACTGTAGATTGTTTTTGGTAAAATTGTGTTTTTTATTATGTGGTTCCTACCTATCCAAGAGCATGGGAGATCTTTCCACTTTCTGATATCTTATTTAATTTCTTTATTTAAAGTCCTTAATTTCTTGCCATATGGCTATTTCACTTGTTTGGACAGTGAAACTTGGACAATTTATACTTGGACAATATAGTTCATACTACTGTGAAGGGTGATGTTTCTCTGATTTCTTTGTTAGCCTGATTATCACTTGTGTATATGAGGGTCACTTACATTTTTGAGTAAATCTTGTACCCCCCACTTCTCTGAAGGAATTTATCAGCTATAAGAGTTCCCTGGTATAGTTTTTGGGGACACACACACACACACACACACACACACACACACACACCATCATCATCATCATCATCATCATCATCATCTGCAAATAGTGAAAGTTTGATTTCTTCCTTTTTCATTTGTTTTCCCTTCATCTCCTTTTGTTGTTTTATTGCTTCTAATTAGAACTCTGAGTATGACACTGAATAGATATATGAGAGAGTGGACAACATTATCATGTTTTATATAAATTTTATTTAAATTAGAAACATTCTTATTTGACATATCAATACTAATTCCTTTCCCTTCCATCCTGCCATAAATCCACCATCCCCCATCCCCCATCCATACCCCAGGGAGGGTGAGGTCTTCCATGAGGGATCATCAAAATCTGTCAAGTCATTTGGGGAAGGACCTAGGCCCTCCCCGGTGTATCTAGGCTAAGTTAGTATCCCTCCATGGGAAATGGGTTCCCAAAATCCATTCATGCACTAGGAAAAAATACTGGTTCCACTGCCAGAGGTCGTATAGACTTCCCAGGCCTCCCAGCTGATACCCATTTTCAGAGGGTCTGGTTCAGTCCTATGTTGGTTCTCCAGCTGTTAGATTAGTCTGTGAACTCCCACTTGCTCAGGTCAGCTGATTTTGTGAATTTGTCAGCATAGCCTTGACCCCTTTGTTCATTGCTTCTTCCTCTCTACAACTGGATCCCAGGAGTTTGGTTCAGTGCTTAGCTGTCAGCTTCCTTCAGCTACTGGGTTAAGGCTCTAGGATGGCATTTAAGGTAATCATCATTCTCATTATAGAGAAATGTCATTTAAGGTAGCCTCTCCACTATTGCTTTGATTCTTAGTTGGACAGCCTTATCTTATTCCTCATTTCAGTAGAATTTCTTTGTGTTTTTTTTTCTGCTTAATTTGGCATTGTCATTTGGCTTGCTGAATATTGCCTTTATTATGTTTAGTTAGCTTTCTGATTTTGCTACATGTAGGATATTAATTAGGTTACTTACCTAAAAATTAACTTAATTGTATTCATTCTTTTTATATATGTTTCAACCATTCTAGTCTAAAAGTTATTGGGACCAATCCAGATGTTGTCACGCTTGAAATTCATAATAGAATTATTTTTCAACTGCCAGATGCAGGCTTTATAGTTATGAGACAAGAATTTTCAGGAAGAAAAGGAAACTCTAGAAGATATTGTCAAGACCTGCCTATCTCTAAGCTCAGAGACAGTTGGACCCTCATTCCTGCCAGGGCTGTGTCTAATGAGCATTGAAACAGTTATACTGACTGAAGCATGATATGAAAATTCTTTCAACATATTAAAAGTATTGTAGGTATTTTATGGATAAATTGACAATTTTAATATTCTTATGTACCACTCTCCTTTAGAAAGTATAATTTAATGAAGTAAGGATACATTGTGTAACACCTTGATGTGTAGTGGGAAAATAAAATGAAATTAGCAAATTTGCAAAATAATTGTTCAAGAAGCTTTAGTGGAGTAGCCAATGGATTTGAGAGTGGCATTAATACTCAATCCATAATAAAACCCAACCAAGTTTCCTTCTAGTCTTCAACAAACTCTAACTTTTATTCCAAACACTGCAATTCAACATGCCATATTAAACTTAGATTCATAAAATAAAGACTATACAATCTTAAAATAGTAGTGATAAATATTAGAGACAGCAACTATTTTAAGTAAAATTATTACTTCACTTATGCTTACTTTTATTAAAGCAATATTTTCTAAAAGTAATAATACTTATCTTAACATTTTAGTAATTTAAATAGTCATTTTTCTCAAATTATTAATGTCATTTCAGAATACATTAAAAAATCATTTGAATTTTGAATAGTTTCTAATATTAGAAAATAGTCATATGTTTAAATTAGTATATTAATGTTTTGGCAGTTGGAATAAAAATATATTGATAAAGAGAAGGTCTCTTATAAGAGACATATATACCTACCTATTATATGTATATATACACATATATAAACAAATCTATATCTATGCTATAATATAACTCTAAAATGATAAATGTATTCTTAAATGAGAGATTTATTCATTATGCTTTCATAAGAAAAATAGTTTTATCTTCTGTATTTTCTATAAACAACAGGACTCAAGCACATATGAACTCATAGAGACTTTGGCAGAACACACAAACTTGCACAAATTCAAGCCAGATGAGGTCCCAGTACTGAGAAAGGGAACTGGACATGGAAGCTATATTCAAGGGAGACCCATTGTCAAAGGGAAAAAAAGAAGTTTTGTCCAATGAGGTATCACTGGGTATGTCAACCACATTCTAGGACAGTCTTTAAGTCCTTAAGGCCAACATAAAATGGACTCAATGTTATAATGTTATTTTTGTGGGTTTTTGTTTGGTTTTGTTTTGCTGTTTTGGGTTATTTTTTCTTGTTGTTTGTCTTTAGTCTGTGTGTTTTGTTTGTTTGTTTTTGGAATTTATGAGGCTTTGTGGTTTCATGCTTTTTTGTTTTTGTTTCTTCTTATTTTAGTGATGGAGAGAGTCATATAAAATTGGTTGCCATGGATGTTGGAAAGATCTGGAAATAGTTGGGGGAGGGGAAATATCAAAATATATTGTATGAAATATTGCTTGATAATAATAATAAAAATAAAATTATTTCATATTAATAGCAATGAAAAATAGATAGGGTTTTTCAAATGGCCAACAAACCATCATTACAAAGAACTCTCAAATTCTTAGAACAGCAACAAAGGCCATTTTATCCCTATTTTGCATGTATATTTTTGACACAAAGGGTTATGCTATTACAAAGGGTTATTACACAGAAGTAATGAGCTTAAAAGCTATTACTCAAATGCGTTGGTAAAATTAACCAAGCTTTATTTTCTATCAGGCAGAACTATCTCTCTAATAAAAAATAACATCAAACACAGGAGAGTATAGAGTTATGTAGAAAAAAACTTTAAGACTAGGACATTTTAACAGCAGCTGTCCTTCTGGGTGCTAAAAACAGTTTTCTTGTTGTCATCTCTATTCCCCAGCTTTTACAATCATTTCACACCCTATTCCACAACAATCCTTCAATTTTGAGAGATGGGAATGCTGTACAGATAACCCATTAACAGTTGAGCAGTCTGAAATCTCTTATACTCTGCACATTAATCAGCTATGTGTCTCTGTATTATTTACTATCTACTGCAAAAGAAGCTTCTTTGATGAAGTTTGAGAGATACTATGATGAAATGGCATAATAAGAATTTATTAGGAATCATTATAATACACTCTACTATTAGTACTGTTAGCATAGTAATAGTAGTAAGCTATGCTTTATGGCCTATGACCAGAAATGGTATCTTGACATCTTTAACTTTGCCAAGTAAAGGCCCTGTGTTATGGATCATGCCTTAAATCCAATATTAAAGTGATAGTTTACTGAGATGATATTCATGACACTGTTGCCCTAGTGGGTTTATCTTTCTAGGCAGGTCATCAATTTAGCTTTCAAGGTTCCCAAATGGGTAACTGTGATGAGAACTTTTTACCTCCAGTGCTGTGCATTAGTACCTTCTAATTCTTCAAAACTAGCCAGTGGGTATTAAACTTCCAAGTCAATATCAGTTTTATTTCTTCATATTCTATGACTGAAGTATGTGATGTCTCAAGCATAAGGGAAGACCATTACGTTCTGGAGAGATAAATACTTATTCACTTCTGTGACTGTAAACTAGTGTCAACACCATTGTAGTAAATAGAGAAGTTCCTCAGAAAGCTAGAAATGCATCTGCATGTGAACCAACTATACCACTTCTATGCATATAGCCAAAAGACTGCAAGCTCCTACAGAGATACTTGCTCATGCATATTCACTGCTGCTCTACTCACAATAGCTAGGAAATGGAAAGTATGTAGATGTTTATCACTTGATGAATGTGGTACATTTACACACGGGAATATGGTTCAGCTACTAAGAAAATCACAACTGAAATTATTATGTAAGCGGGTCAAACTACAAACAATCATTTTGAGTTATGTGATTCAGATTCAGAGAGATGCCATATTTTCTCTCGTTTGAGGTTTTAAACTTCGAATTTTTAGATATGTGACTTTATTTGGAATTTCCAAATGGTATTAGTAAAAGGCCTTGGAGAGTGGAAGCTATCAAGGGGAGAAAGACAGAGCAAAACAATGTTTTATATGAAAGATCTCAGATGTTTTAAAGATATATATGTAACACTGGCATTATTAAGGCCTAAATTGATAAAACTTTGGGAGATTGCTTTCAAATTACTTGACTTTCACATTTAAATTTGACTGTGTGTATATATATATATATCTTTGAGAAAATAGTGTTTGCCATCAATCTCCATCATTTAAGGGAGAATAAAATCGGGTATGGTGATGGGAGATGTTATTTTGTAAATATGTTTTTCATACTGGTTAATGAATGAAGCACTGTTGGCCAATAGGAAAGAAAAATAGGAGGGACGAGGAAGCTAGGAGGAAAGAGGAAGTAGGAAGGAGGAGTCAATATGGAGAGCCTGGAGAGGTAGCACACCCGCCGCTGTCTGATAAGATGACCAGGTAGAAATACTTAGATACGTAGAAATGGGTTAATCATTAAGACAGAGCTATCCAATAAACAATCATAGTAGCTGGCCAACAATATTGTATCAAATACAGAGTCTCTGAATGTTATTGTGGGCTGGCATGGCAGAGGGACTAGTCCAGCACTGGGGAAAAAACTGCTTGCAACATAATGGTGTTAGAATTGGGATTGAGAACTTTCACTTAAAACATAACAAAAGCTTAAAAAACATTTTAAGAGAGAAAAGCAATGCTTCTTTATAGCAGCATTTTTTTCTGGGTTGGATTCTGTTTTGTGAGAAACAAGTAAATATTTGCTCAGCTCCTTTAACGGAGGTATCCAAAATTTGCATAAGCGGCAAAAAACCCCATTGCTTTTAAAGAGCTCTGCTAACAATTCATTGGTGTATACGAGGGCTTGCAATGAAGGTTTACAGTATGTTTTAAAATATACGGTGGCTTGGGAGAAATAAAATAAAAACTATAAAATGGTTTTAAAAAGAATGTGGCTGGGAGTGTTGGCACACGCTTTTAATCCCAGCATTCGGGGGGCAGAGGCAAACAGATCTCTGTGATTTCAAAGTGAACCTGGTATACAAAGTGAATTCCAGGACATATAAAAGTTACACAGAGAAACTCTGTCTCAAAATATGTAAAAATGAAGTAGAAGAATTATAAAAATGAAAAATCCACGTAAAGATGGAAAGCACAGAGAAACTTTGAATATTATACGCTGTTCTGTTATCTTTAAATTATTTGACTGCTAATGAAATAACAACTACTGATAAAAGAAATGCTGCTGGATTAATCCAATTTATATATTTCAAATATGCTTTGACTCCAAAATTTAAGATCAAGGACAAGTTAGTGGGAAAAAAAGGATTTCTATTTTTGTTTCCACAGAAAATTAAAAACTGTGGATTCCTTCCAGACTAATGTGCTTTGATCAAGCAAGACCCCCTGAAACAGCACCCCAGGTGATCCAACATTCAAAGCAGTTGGGACAAAGCATCCTTGCATACTACTGCCAAGATTTCTGTGTCTTCTTAGGATGCCCATGACAGCACCCCCTACCAGCAGGATGTAGTTTGAAGAGAACGATGCCTAAATTCCCAAATATTGTTCATAAATGTTTGTTTTCATTTAAATGTGGTTGGTTTTAAGTGATTAATGATCACAACCAATCACTTCTTAAAGGTAAAAAAGGAATTATGGTATAGATCTGAATACTTTGTTTTGGAATGGAATTTCATTTATTGATACAATTTAAGGTCAATTTTGTGACATGTATATTTCTCCTCTTGTTTAGATATTGTGTTTATATAGCTCATTTAGAATGTAATGTATAATTTAACACAGATTGTTATGCACAGGTTTCTCCCTTGCCACTGGTCTGGTCCCACTGCCATGCCAACAGCTAATAACACGCAAAGACTCTGTATTTGATACAATGCTATTGGCCAGTTACTATTATTGTTTATAGGCTAGCTCTGTCTTAATAATTAATCCATTTCTACTAATCTAAGTATTTACACGTGGCTCATCTTACCAGAGAGCGGCGGGCCGGCATTTTGCTTTCTCCACACTCTACATGCTGACTCCCCCTTACTACTTCCTCTTTCCTCCTTGTCTCCTAGCCCTGCCTATCTTGCTTTCCCATTGGCCACAGTGCTTTATTCATTAACCAGTATGAGAAACATATTTACAGAATAACATGTCCCATCAACAGATTATAGATTATTACCTATGATACTGAAAACTTAGAGTTAAGTTAGTTAGGATTTCTAGATATGCAGAGATGTATTTGAGATGGATAGGCATTCTTCAAACCTTTCAAATACCTACAGAATATGGCATTTAAAATGGTTTAGGAATTTTCTTGACAGTCATACATAACTGCTCCTGGCAACACCACCTGTGTCAGAAATTAAGATGGACATTGAAAAACTCATTATGAAGTTTGCTTTCAATATGGCAAGACTAGCCATTTGAGCAAGGTACTGCTCTTGTCTAGACAGGTTAACTTCATGCTGTATAAACTGGACATGTAGGACCCACAGGAGAGTGACTGCTGAAACAAGATGGACAGTGCTAGCACTACAGAGTTCCTGCTTCATGAAAGAGTCTGCCAAACACACTATGGCTATGGGCTGAAGATGCAACATTACAGAAGAACTTTGGGTGACTGGCCAGACAGTGAGTTGTGTCTGTCATTCTACAGTTTATATATTATCCTTCTGTGGTCTTTGATGGAGTTGAAGACAGATAATTAAGGTTATGGTTTTCCTTAGTTAGGATTAAAGATAAGTTACATATAAGACTTTGGACTCATAAAGATAGGATAGATAATAGAATATTTTCTTTAAGTCTTACTAAATGTTAATGAACTAAATATTATTAACTGTGATTCTTATTTGATAACTGTTGTGTGATATATTTTGCTATGTTAAGGTTAAAAACCCTTCTTTTTATTTTAGACAGAAAGAGGAGATGATGGGAGATGCTATTCTGTAAATATGTTTCTCATACTGGTTAATGAATAAAGCACTGTTGGCCAAAGGGAAAGTAAAATAGGATGGACTAGGAAACTAGGAGGAAGGAGGAAGTAGGGAGGAGGAGTCAGCACTGAGAGCATGGAGAAGGCAAGATGTCAGCCTGCCACTCTCCAATATGATGACCACATGGAAATACTTAGATGAGTAGAAATGGGTTAATCATTAAGACAGACCTAGCCGGTAACAAACTAGTACCTGGCCAACAACATTGTATCAAATACAGAGTCTCTGCATGTTATTGGGGGCTGGGCCTTCTCATATCAATCATCAAATAATAAAATTCAACATAGCCTTGTCCAAGAAAATGTTTGGTGGGGCAATTACTCAATTGAGATTCCTTCTTCTCAAAAGTCTCTGGCTTGTGTGCAGCTAATGATAAAATAGACTGTGGCTATAATAGATACTCACAAATCTGTGAAGAATACCCTACATTGTTTTTTATCCTTAAGAACAAGGATTGGAGGTGAGGATGTAACTCAGATGGTAGAGTATTTGTCCGCATGTGTGGAACTTTAGGTTTGATCTTCAGCAGGGCATAAAATAGTATTATGTCTTTAATCCCAGAAATGCTAGGAGGTACAAGCAGGAGGATCAGATATTCAAGGTCATCCTCAGCTATGGAAGGAATTAGAGGCCAGCCCAAGATACATTCAGTAATGTCTGAAAAACAAGCAAGGTATGGGTTGCTTTGTAAGAAGGGCATATCTCACAAGAGACTATGTATCGGTCTGTTTTAGTTGAGCCTCAAATATGCTACTAAATATCTCTACCATTGATCTCCATCCACAGTTGCTTCTAGGGACTTCATGGTAGCCCATGTCTAGGGCCCAACTTAGATGACTAGTGAAACTGAATAACCTGATTGGTGGAACACTAGTTCATTTCATACTTTGATTATGTGGTACTTCTTCTAAATACTAGAAACCTCTTAAAAATGGATAGATAAACCAAAGCCATTTTCCTATGTATATTTTAAATGTGTGTGTGTGTGTGTGTGTGTGTGTGTGTGTGTGTGTGTGTGTGTGTACACATAAATTCATATATCCTTAGATGTCAGAGGCATCAGATACCATTGCAGATGAAGTTTCAGGTAGCTGTGAGACACTCAACATGGATCCTTTGCAAGGGCAGTACTTACTCTTAATTACTAAGCCACTGCTTCCATACCAATCCTCTTACATTTCCTGACAGCATAACCAAGCCCCTGAGCATGACCACTTTGATAAATTTTATATAGATAAATGGTTTATACTATGTATCCCTGACTGGCCTTGAACGTGTGATGTTGCTCTTGACTCAGCCTCCAAAGTGCTGGATTAACAAGCATTGTTCACTAGTTCCAGTTATTTTGCTGCTTTGCAAGTTTTCCCTTATTAAATGATTTAAGACAAGTTCTTGTATAGCCTAGCCTGACCCCAACTCAGTATGTAACCAAAGATGAACTTGAGCTTCTGGTCCTCCTTCCAACACTAACTTGTTCAATGCTAACAATCCTGTTTTCTAAAAGCACTAGTAGTATAAATATTAGTCAATTTTATGTCAGTTTTCTCTTTAAAAATTGCAAGTCAACCAAAGACTATTTCATGCATACTGTGTCTCCCTTATAGCCATGTAAAGCATACTCAGCAGCTTATATTAATTTGTGACTGAACCAGGTGTGACCTCTCATCTTGCCATTCCTATGACAGAGGTTTTCTTACAAATGATGGGGGCTCATGAAAGAAACCTAATTTGCATCTGAAGTTTCTTTCACTAATGTAGCATTCACCGTCTTTTCAGAGTCACTTTTCATCTGTTTTCTTTTTTACTGAGCGTATTTAAAGGCTCAATGTCATATGTTGATATGTTTATATATTATGTAGTAATCAATTTAGGATATTTTTATAGTTAACATTGCTGACATATGTCATTCTTATAGATTAGAATAGGTCCCGTATACTATTTTAAAATATGCCCCAAATTCACGTACAAATATTTCAGGGTGCCATATCCTGAAGTCAAACAAATTTATAACAGGACCGAGAAATTTTATTCCTGATTATTTACTCAAGGGAAAGCATGTTTACATATAACTTTATACCAATATCTATGATAGCTTTCTTTGTAATTTTCATGAGTTAAAAGAAAGCAAGTGTTTGATCTGGAAAATGGCTAAAACACTGGTATACCTATTGCATAGATCACTATTACTAATAAAAAGCTCTTTGGGGGCCTACCACCCAGCTCCCAAATAACTACACTTAACCTTATTTTTACTTACGAATGTCCAGCCTAGCTTGGCTTATTTCTAGCTATGTTTTCTCAACTTAAGCTTTGGCTTCTGAGATTTTTACCTGTCTTTATTCTATATAACTTGATTTCCTTCTTCGTCCATGGTTGGCTGTGAGGTTGGCTCCTGGCATCCTCCTATCCTCCTTTTTCTCTTTTTTCTCCCTCTTCTTCCTCTTGTATTTATTCTATCTGCATGCCACCACTGCCTAATCTTCCTACTGCCTAACTTGTGTCTATTCAGCTCTTCCTTATCCCAATCAGGTGTTTTAGACAGGCAATGTAACACAGCTTTACAGAGTTAAGCAAATGCAATGTAAGAGAATGCAACACATATTTCCATCATTAAACATTTCCCAGCTTAAGCAATAAATATAACATACCTTAAACTACATTACAGAACACACCATCTCTAACATATGAACAAATCTGAGAAACCTAGTGGCAAACTAAGACCACAGCCTATCTGGTGGTGATTTCTATAGCCATATGTCTTGATTCTGAGTTGTCTATCTACTCCAATTGCTTCTCTGTCACCTTATCCCAAAGGGAACATATTTTATGTTGACTTTGAAAATTTTTATGTGAGTTCTGATCCAGTCTTCAGAATATTGAGGTGCCTTGCTTGGGAGAGACAAGGGGTATTTAGAGCAAGATTAGGAATTGCTAGACAAATAGAATAGGCCCACCCTAAATAGAGGCACACAATAGAAAAGAAACCTTAAATATAGGGCATTAAGTGGGTTTGAATGTGTATGCTGACAAACATAAATAAATGAAAGGTCATTATAACACAAAGCAAATGTCTATATGAATAGATCAAATCCATCTCTTTTATATTTTCTAGACATGGCACTTCAACTACTTGGGAAAAGACATTCGTTGAAACCTAATATATGTTCCTTGATGCATATGTTCAGATAGAACCTAAATTTAGCATGTATCAATGACCCATCTCTTAAATGTGGTGGTAGCAAAGTTAAAAAGCCTAGTTAAACTCTTAGTTACCACAAATTAACTAGATTTATCTTAAACCACACATAGTGTAAACTCAAATAGCCCATAAATCCTACTGTCTCCCATGAGGTTAAAGTCTTTAAAACTATTTGGAGTGCTTTTAATTTCTAGATAGGAGTGAAACCCTCCTTTAACTAATAGCAAATTATTCACGGCTAAAAGAAATTGTGTACCAGGGAGGGCAATCTATATCTTCTGAAGACATAACTATATGACAAAATTATGTCAAGGATTTTTGTTCATTTATGTCTGTTACAAGCAGTTTTCTGCAAGCTTGGTCCCACAGCTATGTCAGGCAAAAAATAACAGAGTCTCTCCTCGTTATAAAGTTGTTAGCCAATGGCTAGACATTCTTATTGGCTAGCTCTGTCTCAGATATTAACTAATTTCTATCAATAAAAGTGTTTCCAAGTGTTCTCACTGGAGAGAGTCCAGATCTTTTATTCCTCTCATGGCCTATATCACCCAGAATCCTCCTGGTTTCCTAGTCCCACCTATCTTGCCTTCCTTTTTGCCAACAGTGCTTTATTCATTAACTAATCAGAGAAACATTTACAGAAAGGCATCTCCTCTTTTCTGTCTAAAAATAAAAAGAAGGGTGTTACATTTAATATAGTAAAATTATATATGACAAAATGGTTATCAAATAACTATAGTTAATAACATTTAGTTAATTAACATTTAGCAAGTTTTAAAGAAAAAATATTTTATCATCTATCCTATCTTTCTGAATCTAAAGTCTTATATGTATCTTTAATCCTAACTAAGGAAGACTATTACCATAATTATCTGTCTTAAACTCCATCAAAGAGCACAGAAGGATAATATGTAAACTTAGAAATGACGGAGACATTTGCTACCTGGAGAGTTCTGTAATGTTGTGGCATCCATCTTCAGCCCATAGACCATAGGGTGTCTGGCTGACTTCTCAGCAGTGCAGAAAATTTTAAACTGTCCACCTGTGTTGGCAATTAGTCTGTCATTTTTCTGTGTCCTCTAGAATGTCTGGCAGACTCTTAAATGAATCAGGAACCCTTCACAACTGTCTATCTTTCTTTTGCAAGTTTAGCAATCACTATCCTGTGGGTCCTACATGTCCATTTTATAAAGCATAAAGTCAAATACTACAACAAGAGCAATACCTTGCCAAAATAGCTAGTCTTGCAATATTGGAAGCAAACTCCATTATTAGTTTCTTTGATGTCTATTTACCTTTCTGATACAGTTGGTATTGCCAGGAACAGTTGTTCATCATTGTCAAGAAAAACCATAAAACATTTTAAATGTCATATTTTGTAGGTCTTTGAAAAGTTTGAGTATCTATCAACCTCAAATATACCTCTGTATATCTAGAAAACCCAAGTCACCTAACTATAAGTTTTGACTATCATATGTAACTCTTTATAATCTGTATTTAATTATAGATTACATTTTAATGAGCTTACAAACACAATAACTAAAAAAGAGGAGAAATATACATAAAACAAAATTGACCTTAAATTTGTTATTAAAACTGAAAATCCATTCCAATACAAAGTATTTATTTCTATACCATAATCCCCTTTTACCTTTAAAAGGAGTTTGGTTGTGATCTTTAACCATTAAAAATCAAACCCATTTAAATGAAAACAAACATTTATAGACAATATTTGGGACATTGGGTGTCATTTTTTCCAAACTGCTTTCTGCTGCTTAGGGAGATCTTAAAACATTGGGATCCTAAGATGACACAGAAATCGTGGCTGTAGTTTGCAAGGCTGGCTTGTCCCAGCTGTTTTGAATGTTGGATCACTAGGGACACTGTTTAAGAGAGTCTTGCTTGTTCAAACCATGTTAGCCTGGAAATAATCCATAGCTTTTTACTTCTGTGGAAATGAAAGATTTTAGTTTGCAGAGCAAGGATGTAAGAAGGAAAATAGTCCAAGCAAGCAGAATGTAGAAAATCATAAAGAGTGGACATTTACATGGGAGAAAAGAAAAACAAGATAGTTACTGTGGTGATGGGGCTAATGGTTATGCAAGTCTGATTCTGTTAAATATGGCCAGTAACTGAATCATCAGTCTTTTGTGAAATAACTGAAGTGAAGTCTCTCCCAGGTCTTGGCCCACAACAAGGAAATAGGCCCCCAACACTGGAACAAGTGGTCGCAGATGAACAGCATTGTTTGGGTCACTCCTGGCCAATGGATAGTCTGGGGACTTTCCAAGTCATTCTATGGCTTATCCTTGGAATAATAACAAGTCATACCTGGGTGGTCTCTCAAACATGAGATTATACTTTGCAATCAATCACCTTGTGCCCCATGCATGTATGCTGATTGGCAGTTTGCCTCTATAAAAAGGAGCCTAAACCCTTTGGGGGTGTGTGTGCAGCTTTCCTCGAGATTGCTGTCACCCGAGTGTACTCGTTAAATAAAAACCTCTTGTTTATTGCATCTCTTGGTTTTGGTGTTTGTGTCACGGGGCTCTCCCACTGGCCCATCAGGCCCCTGGAATTAGGGTCCAACAGAAAAAAAAATAGAAATTCTTTTTCCCAGTAACCAGTCCTTAGACTTAAATTTTGAAGTAAAAGCTTGTTTATAATATATAAGTTGAATTAATTCAGCAGCACTTATAATCACGTGTGTTTTATCAATTGTTGTTTTTTTCCTTAGCAATTGATCAATTTAAAGAAAACACAATAGCAAACAGTATCCAGACTCTTGGTATGCTTTACATCTTCATGTGGCATTTTTATTACTCTATTTCTTCTACTTCTAATTTTTTTTTTCATTTTTTGAGATAAGGTTACTCTGAGTACTTTTTGCCTGTCCTGGAATTCACTCTGTATACCAGGTTCACTTTTAAATCACAGAGATTTGCTTGCCTCTGTCTCCTGAGTGCTGGGATTAAAGGTGTGCCACAGCAGTGCCCAGTCACTTTTTTTTAAACCAAATATCCTTTTGATTTTCCCTCTCTACCCTATGTATTTTTAGAGAAACTGTATGATACTTTTTAGGTTTTACTTCATCTAAATCTGTGTTCAATGTATATCTCTACCTGTTTTTCTAGCCACAAGTCTTTTATCTGCTAAACAACATTGCTAAAATTAAAGCTGCAGCTGTTTTAGCCACTGTCTACCCAAGATGAAGAGTGTAGGTTTTCCACCAGCACTGAGATTTGTGCTCACTGTCTTGGTCTGTACTGCCATCCAGCAGCATGGTGCGGGATGGAGATGTGGTCACTGCCACTGGCAGCTGGTGTACACACCATTCTTGTTTGGTATCAGGTCATCTTAAAAGAGCCCTGCAAGGGTTCTCTGCTTCTACCAGGTCGAGAAGACCTCCTTAAAGGAGCTGTATGAGTCTCTGCTTCTCTCTAGAAAAACAGAGCCTACCAAAGAAAAATGATGTTACTAGGAAGCATTGCTTGTCTCTTTTCCTTTGTTTCTAAAATCTCTTTTTTTTAAGCTTTTGTCAAGCTTTAAGTGGAAGTTTGTACGCGCCTACCCCTGCCAGCAAGGAAGACACCACTCGGGGAAGATCTTCTTCATGCAGTTTTAATCAGGATCCTTGAACATGTTCTTCTGACCTGCAGGAGCCTGGGGGACCCCTGCACAGGCTTAAATACCCTTGCGCTAACCAACCTCAGTGAGGTACGTGGACCCTGCAGATAGGCTACTCTAATGTAGAAGCAGACAGGCTGAACACACTTAACCAAATAAGGGCTTGTTTTCTCCAGAGAGTGCTCACCCTTGGGGAGGTGGAAGGCGGAAGCCAGCACCATCTTTAAGGCATGGCACTTTGCAGGTCTCTACAGTTCCTCCTTTTTGTTTTAATAACGCAACAGTCAAGGGTAGTGGTCTGGTCTCCAGTAAAGCAGTGGATATTGTAATGACCCTGAACCCTGGTAGTCAGCCAAGTCAGTGCCACACCCATCTGGTATCTTTTTCCTGGAGGTGGGGCCTTGGACACCAACCCACATGCAACCAGACTTGGCCTTATCAGAGTTGCTCACTTCCAGAGCTAACTCGGAGTGCAGTGCTAAGCCATACAACCTAAGCATGAAGGATCAATACTTGTTCATGACTGTGAGCCATGCTTGGGGAGACTCTCCTGCCTCAATGGCTGTAAATACCGCTTCTGAGCAGACTTCACATTGCAAAGGCACCACAGGACCATGAAGGAGATAAGCAACAAGAGGACAGCCATGGCTCTCATTCCTGCCCACTCTTTCAGATGATCCATGGCAGCGGGAACCAAGATGACAATCCAGTAGCCAATCCTGCATCCACACGTATCGAATTCACTGCAATGATGGCCACTCACAGTTGTACCATCAGATCATCAAAGTCACGAGACCAATTTCCTAAAAGATAGCTAGACAACTGTTGTGACAAATTAGCAGCAAGTGTAAAGTTCTCATAATGAATGCTGGTAACACATAATACTTCATTTCATATCCCAATTGGGCCAGCTGCCACATGGTATCTATTTGCTCCTGCACCAGATCAATTCTTTGGTTTACAATCATTAAACCTACTTTTAGTTGAGCACCAATTGTGGATTGAGCATCCAAGGCGGTAGCCACTTTCTTGGACAACTCATTTAGCTTAGAGGCTGTCTGCACTGATGTGCTCATAGCCATGGCAGCCATGACTGAACCCACAACTGCAAAAGAGATAGCTGCAACTATTGCTGCTGTAATGCCAGAATCTCTCTCTGCAGCCTCTACCTCACTAGGAGTCATGCAATGCCTATTTAGGGCTTTAACTTGAGCTACAGTAAAAGAAGCTGAAATTCCATATGTTCTAATGGACTCAGCCAAAGCCTTGATGACCTTAAAGTCTAAAGGTTCCTCACATCTATTGCCTTGGGCATCCTGGAAAACTGGATAGGCCAGACTTAAGTCATTTTGTATGACACTCCAGACCTCAGGGCAAAAGGAAAGCCCTGTACCTGGGCCCTGCCCTTCCTCACTCTGATCAGGAGAAGGCGCCAAAAGCATTGTTCTAGGAGGGTCCCTCCCCTCCCTTAATGGATTGTTTCTGAACCTTTTCTAAGAGGGCTTGCAATTCTTCTTCAGAATCTGTTTTGTCTGTTCTTGACTCTCCTGTGTTCTCAACCTCTTCAGATCTTTCTTCTTGGAACATTTCTAGCGCAGCTTTCCCTTTTTCCATCACCTCTTTACAGCTATGCACTAACTTCCAAACAGGTCAGACTCTGGACTTTAGCATTCCTTGTTCCCAAGCAAAATCAAGATCCCTGCCTAACTTATCCCAGCATGCTAGCGTGAGGTCTCCCAAAACTGCAAACCAAGGTGCAATGGCATCACATTCGCTCAGGAATCTTTCCAGTGTGCTTTTCTTTAGCTTAAGTTTCTTTGACAAAAGTAGCTCTCGATGAGCCAGAAAAATGGGATGACAGTGAGAAGTCCCCATTTTAAAAATTTTACTTGTGGTTCATTAGAACCTCTTGTTCAATGCCTGAGACTTTATTGCTGCTTATTTCCGCGGTCTTTAACTTACTCCCAACATACCTGGGACTTTATTGCTCCTTACCAGAGACCTAATTGCCTCTTTACCGAGGGCCTTAGCTTAGTCCAAACCCGGAACTTTATTGCTCCTTACTGGAGACCATATAGCCTCTTTACAGAGGGCCTTAATTTGGTCCCAACTTACCTTGGGAACCTCCCAGCACTGCCTTGACTGCAAGAAGTTCTGATCTGAAAAATTCCCAGTACGGGCCGCCATTTCTACGTGCCTGCCCTTGCCAGCAAGGAAGACATGATTCTGAGAAGATCTTCTTCATGCAGTTTCAATCAGGATCCTTGAACATGTTCTTCTGACCAGCGGGAGCCCGGGGGACCCCTGCACAGGCTTAAATCCCCTTGTGCTAACCAACCCCAGTGAGCTACGTGGACCCTGCAGATAGGCTATTCTAATGCGGAAGCAGACAGGCTGAACACACTTAACCAAATAAGGGCTTGTTTATGCCAGAGAACACTCACCCTTGGGGAGGTGGAAGGCGGAAGCCAGTGCCATTTTTAAGGAGCGGCACTTCGCAGGTCTCTTCAGAAGTTCTTTGTTCCCACATTGTAGGCAACAATTTTTTATGAGCACATTCCAGCCAGCCTGGTCCCACAGCAGTGTCAGCCCCATCCATATAACACCCAGAGACACTGTATTAGATATAAAGCTGTTGACCTGTTACTCGTGTTTCTTATTGGATAGCTTTGTCTTAAATATTAATATATTATTACTAATATATGTATTTCCACATGGTCCTACCTTGTCGAGAATGCCAGACTTGCGTCCTCTCCTCCTGAGATCACATGGCAACTCTACTATGTTTCCAAGAATTCTCTACCTCTCCTAGTCCCACTTATCTTGCTTTCCTAAAAGCCAGCAGTGCTTTGTCCATTAACCAATAAGAGAAACATATTATAGAGTGACATCTCCCATCATATATCTCTACTTTGTGTACCAAAGTTCTGACTGTGCAATGCAGTCAGGTAGATTTTTCTTGACTCTGTACTGATTTTCTTAAAATAACCTATTGCAACTCTCAGGGCTATTAGCAACAACGAAAAATTTATTACCAAAAGTTGTTTGCATACCCCCTGTCTTCTAGTGTTCTGATGTCAAAGCCAATCTCCAAAGAATAGACTTCTACAGAAACACTTGGACATTCACGCTCACCTGACAATATTCAATCCAAAGATAAGGTACTGTCTCTGAACTCTTACACTCCTACAGTGAAACCATAACTATTACTTCCCCCTATGACATGAACTCACATTAAGAAGTCAGAATGGTCATTATTTCATTCCTCATCATCAGAAGGATTGTCCTCTGAGAAGAAGGGAGGATGAAGGGAGACATTCTCTGATTGTTAATTCATAAATAGGTAGATAGCTAGGGAAAGATATTATAGATCAGTTATAGATCATTATAGATCAGGCTGAATCCTATTGTTACACTTTAATCTGAGATAGCCTGCTTCTAAGTCCCTTCCTTCCCACCCCCAAAATAAATCCTCATTGGGAAGACAAAGTGCCTATTTTATCTCCATTGGGAATTTAAAAAATTCTCACCCTTTTCTTATCCAATCATGTCTCTGATGCAATGTAAAGTGACTCAATCTGCATAAATTTATCCTGTCACATACAATTCAAGAAGTAGAAAAGGAATATAACCCATATATATATATATATATATATATATATATATATATATATATATACTCAAATCTCCAGATGCCCTCCCTTATGCTTAGCTGCTGCTTTGAGTACTATGTATGTATGCATAACTTTCACTTCACTAAATCCTGCACTAAATGAATTGAAGACTGCATCCTTCTTAGGTTGTAATTATTTTTTACCTGATAAAGAACCTGGAATAAGAAAAGATTGCTAGCAGGCAACAAGAAGAAATGGACAAATTAGTTAGACATTCAAATTCTTTAAGCTTATGGATAAAATAGGGAAAGTATGTACTTGTGGTAATTGTGTCATGGCTATCCATTGTTATTTCTTATATGAACATGAAGAGAATTCCAATCTTAAGTGTGTTGAGTCAACAAGACAGGGTTTTTGTCACCATTTTCCAGTCAAGTGTTTAATTACCTCAAAAGGACTGAGAACATGGTTAGTGTTATGAATCTTCATGCCTCTGCTTTTTGTACTTCATAGGTCTGTGAAAGACAAGCCCAGGGCCTCTAAGTCCTCATTTGTAAAGTATAAGATTTCGACTATGTGCATTTGCAATTGCCTAAGAAGGCTAAGAATTCTAGGAATATCTCTGCTTACCCACAGGGCAAAGTTTTCCGACTGCACACCCAATTACAATAACCAGGGGCTAAAGCAAACTCACCTCAGCATGTAGAATCAAATGTATTGTTATATCTTATAAGTGGAATAAGGACAAAAGGGACAAAAACATTCTTACCATGTGGAGATGAATCATTTTACAAAACACAGCATTCTTTCATGCTACAAACTAACAGAATGTTAAATGGTGTCTATGAAAAACCCAGCACTAACTTCTCATTCAGTGCTGAAAAATTGCATGCAAACTCCTTAAATGCTCAACACAAATAATAGAGCATATAAAGATGAAGAAAATAAAGATAATTGAGTCTAAAGACAAAAACAAAACTGAGAACTTTGTGTTTCAAAGGGTGATATTAATAAAGATAGCCACCTTTAATCCTAGCACTCATGAGGCAGTGTCAGCTGTTCTCTGTGAGATTGAGGCCAGTGTTATCTACAGAGTGAGTTTTAGGTCAGCCAGGGCTACACCATGAAATACTGTAGCAAAAAAAAAAGAAAGAAAGAAAGAAAGAAAGAAAGAAAGAAAGAAAGAAAAAAGAAAAGAAGGAAAGAAAAATAGAAAAGAAAAAGAAAAGAAAGGAGGGAGAGAAAGTGAAGAAAATCACAGATTGAGAAAAAATGTTGCAAATCACATACCTGATGGAGAAACTTTATAAAAAATATTTACAAAGAATGCTTAACAGTTCTGTTCAAAAATTCACTTAAAACAAGGTAGACAATTTGAACATAAATTTCAGACACTATATATAAATGTCAAATAAACACATCAAATATTTTAATATCCTATATATTTACTGCTATAACCCCAAGACCTGACAGAGGTAACTGGAATAAAAATTCTTATTTGGAATTATTCTGTCAGAGGGTTTCAGTCCATTAGAGTTGGAAGGTATGGTAAAACAGCTCTGTTTGTGGAAACTGTCGGGAGGATTTTCACATTTCTGCTGTAATTAAACTTTCTAATAGGATCAAATGTAACCCTTAAAAAAACCACCACTGGTGACCTAATTTCACCAGCTGCTTTTCAACCATTGTCTGCCAAAATGGTGCCACTAGTTGAGGAATGAGTATTTGAAACATAATCTACAGAGATCATTTCAGATTAAAGAATAACCTCATTAGATATTAGTGTTGTTTCATACTCTGAAAAAGCTAAAAATTATTAAATGAATATACTTTAAAATGGTGAACTGTGAAAACTATAAAAAATTCTTCTTAAACTGTAATACATTATTGAAAGAAATCAGTGTAGAAATCTTAGGGCTTATCTGAAGCATAGGGAGACTCAAAATAGCTGTGAGGCAAGAAAGAACCTACATAGTTTAAATATTTAAAGAAAGGCAATAGATCTACTCCTGAGAAAACTGTGTAATAACAAATTGATCCATATTCTTTGCACATCACTAATTATGCTAAGTAGCTAGACAGATATTAGCAACCTTGGAAGCCATTAACCTTACTTCCCATTTCCCTAGCTTTGATATGATTTATATATGAAGAGTTAGAGTTTGGTGTTAAGACAAAGGTATATATTCTAGGTTTTATCTAAGACACTAGATGCAGATGTGAAATTCAAAACTACCTAAAGAATACTGTTGTTTCTTCCTTATAAGAATTAATCCAACTGGGGTAGTCAACCATCTGTGGAGGAGTATACCCTTCCTTCCCATTCTCAGAAATGCAATTCATCTCAAAATATGCTGAATCAAGTAAAAGAATAATTATCTCCTTAAAAAAATAATTGTTTTCCTTTCCAAAAGTCCCTTCCATCATTGCTTATGCTAACAGACATTTGTGGGGCTTCCATCCTACCTCTGCCATTAGCTTGACTGCTTTTCCTAAAGCAAAAGTGTTACTTTTATTTTCCTTCTGTCCTTTCTTCTGGATATGAACTAAAACATGGCCATGAGTACCAGACATCTGTAGCTTCTCTGGCATTAACCAGTTGCCTTCTGCCATGCAGCTGATGGCTAAATCTATCACTGAACCTGCCTATTATTTTTTTTTTGTTTTGTTTTGTTTCTTTTTTAGATCCTAACTTAAAAATGTGTAATTTTGACTTTTCTTCTTGGGTATCTTCTTCTGCTGGATAGCTCAAAGATTTAAGGCTTGCTTACACTGTTGACTTTTTTTCTAACTTTAAGAAAATTGTTCTCAAGCTTCCTAGAGTATCTGCTTTTAAATTATTTTATTAATGAGACTGAAAATTCCAAAGGGAATTCCAGTTACCCAGTAACATGTGGGGTTTCCTATATTTCACCGATAACAATAACACAACTGGAATTCTGACAATGCTGGAAGCTCAATTATGATTATTTCCCAATAAGAACTGTCAGTCACAATGCTGCTTTTACCACTATTCTAAACACAAGGTAAAGTTATTTCCTCTACCTTTGTCAAGGGAAATCTTTATTTTAAAAGATGAAAGGCTATGAGAAACCAAAGTTGTTTATTCTAGTTGTGATAAAAAACTTTTAGAAAAGATACTCACTGGACTAAACTATGATAAGCTATTCTTCTGAGGAAAACCTTCTTTTCATCACTGTCCTCATAATGAAATTTATGTCATCCTTTTCTACCCAAAATGGCCTTCTCTGGGGAGTTTCTGTGGGGAAAGTAGCTCCAATTGTGAACATCTCCTTTTCAAGTCACCTGGCTATGAAAATATGGAATAAAGCAGCATTCCACAAATAGGTAGCATTAAGTGTCTGGTCCTCCTCTGTGTCAGATCTAATATAGTGTGCCTAATAGATAAAAACTCTTGGGATGTATTAACAAAACTATAGTGTCAACCAAGTAAATGACATTAAATAGCACCTGAGGCCTATAGTTGAGTTTACAACTTTGCTGTAACTACCAAGGTAATGTTTACACAAATGTAATTGAATACCACCTTGATTTGTTTTTTTTTCTATTACAATCAAAACTTTATGAAACTTCTTCCACATTGGTATGTGGAGTCAGAAGTAGGGCAGTCTAAATCTGTGTTCCTACATCATGGCCACTCACACATGTCTCTAGAGATACCTGTTTCTAACTCTTTTGAGATGAGAACTGAGTAAATGGCAGTTATGCTGGTTAGCTTTTGTCAACCTGGTACAAACTGGGAAGACTTTTGTGCATCTTCCTAAGCATTGATTGGTGTGGGAGGTCCATTATACTGTGAACATGACCATCCATGGGCACAAGTCATTCTGGTTTGTATAATCCAGCAGTCTGATAAAGCCATGAGGACAATCCATTAGGCAGAATTTGTCCATCTTCTCTGCTGTTTTTGATGCTTGGCTCCTACTTTAAGTTCCTACATTGGCTTCATAGGGTATAGTATAATATACTTATAGGGTATATTATACTATACCCTATAAGCCAAATAAAGTTGTTTCTACCAAAATTTCTTTTGGGCAAGGTACTTTCTGATAACAATAGAAAATAACAGTTATTGTACAACAATGCGGATGTTCCAAGAGTGATCCACTTGTTGCAGAAACACTCATCTGGATGGAAGCAAGATACCTGCAGGGAACAAGTAAGTCTAAGCCATCTGGTATTTTTCCTCAGGTGAATTGTAATGAATTCATTCCAGGACTTTCATGGATCTCCTTTGATTTAGTCAACAGATTATTTACTTATTCTAAGCTGGTTATTTAAGGATTCTGTCATGTAAATTCCTTTGTGCTTTGTGTTCGCTTAAAAAGGATTTGGTTTAAGTTTTTTTTTTTTGTTTTTGTTTTGTTTTGCTTTGAAATGATTTTATTTTTAATACGTGGTTTTTGTTTGTTTGTTTGAAGGCATTTGTGATTCTGTTTGCTGGTTAAACTTGTTAGCAGTTTCCCCTTTCATTACTTCTTCACTATATACCTTTCCCATATTGAATCCATGGAACAGAGTAATAGGTGGAGAGAAACACAAATTTCATACTCCTGTTACTTTTGTGTTTGATTAGTGTGTTGCTTCAACTTGCAAGTGTGAAAAATTACAAAAATCTAGCAAAAGGTAAGAGTATCCTTGGGAGTTTTGACTACCTTTAAATTATTTTTTGTGTGCTTATGGTCCTTAGAAATGATCTATAAAAGAATTGATAAGTTCCAGAAATTAACAAAACTTCAAAAATTACTTGAGGTAAAAGAAGATACTAAGTGTAAATAAGAAATTGAAGATATTAGAGATTATATCAGAAGTAAAGATAAATTTTGAGACCAATTCCATACTTCCATCTCTTTCTCTACTGACCTTATCGCTTCATTCTTTATTTCCTAATAGCAAAATTGTATATCTAAGGAAAGGAGTGTAGCCTGTTTTAAGATAAAAGCTGAGAGATACTGGGGGGGGAGAGAAATAATTGATTCTATACTGTATTAAAATTTCCCATTTGTAAAAGCCACTTTCTCTTGGGAAGAAATACTCATGGTTGGAAGGGAGGCTATACAATAGTTTCAGATTCTTGAAACATGCAGGCTATAACTATTGCTCTTGGTTGCACCTCATAGGTGTAAGTTAACTGCTTAAATTCCCTTTGAATATTTTTTCTCAGACAGATCATTTGCTCAAATGCATGCTTAAAATTTCTTTCATGGTGAAGGCATAAATTTCCATTTAGCCTGAGTCAAGGTCCCTAAAGGTTAGGAAAACCTTTATGATCACGGGTATGATCACAGGAATGATCACAAGGAACTGGTATCTCTGTCTCATTACTAATAATATTGCTGCTGGTTCATAGTTAGGTCAATCTGGTGAATTTTTCAGTTTGCTGTTTTGTTGTTCTATCCTGTTAAACAGGGCTTGGATGTTAGTATATAAATTCCTTCACTTCTGTGTTTCTGGCCAGAGACCCACTTAGTGTTATGAAGTGCCACTGTCACCCAGAGTACAAATATCCTAATACATACACTGTTCCTGTGTCCTATACTATAGTGCAGTACATGACTTTTCAGGAGAATATCCTTATAATATCTGATCTCCTACCTGTGCTTAGGCAGACTCTTATCTCCAGGAGAACATACCAAGACACAGCAGAAAATTACTACACAAACCAGCATAGTTATAACTACTTCTCTGTTTTTCTTAACTGAAAACCTTAAAAGTACTATGCATCTAAAATTCTATTTTAAAGTTCAAGTGTCTTGCATTGACCAATCTCATGAAGTTATTAATGGGCTCATATATTAAACTAATGAAAATATCAAAACAGATGTAAGTCAATGAAAAATTTTGTGTATATATCAGTGCATCTGTTAATGTTATTTTTAATAATGATTTTGTTTTGTTTTTGATATACAGTTAATCTTATAAAGGACAAGCTGTAAGTCTCACACAAATAAGTTTATCCGTATTGAAATCCAGAATTTATTTGTCCAATAATAAAGTGAGAAGCATGGACATAAAACATATATAAAGAAAAGAGAATGTAAACAATAACAATTTTAATCCTAGAATTTCAAAATGTATTAGTTCCTTATACATTGGTGTAGCACTGTACTTGAAAAATGGCTATGTTCTATTTTATGATCAGAATATTTTGGATATGGCAATAGGTTGCATAATACTACTAGAGTTTTCAGTACACTGTGAAAAATGTTTTTCTCTATTAATTAAAAGGGAAGTTGGTAAAATATGACTTCATACCTCAGTATGTAAGATGTATAGGCACAAATGTTTTCAGAATATGAGTGACATTATTTGTTATGGCATTAAAAGTAGTGATTACAGTTGTTCAACTTACACAACTATAGCATATACTATAGCATGTAATGGAATTGTGCTGGCTTAAATTAAATTCACCTCCATAGCCTTATAGGGATCGGCACTATTAGTATGTGTGGCCATGTTGGAGAAATTTTCTCTGTGGAGGTGGGCTTAGAGGTCTTACAAGTTTAAGCTATACCTAGTGTGGCAGACTCAATCTGCTGCCAGAGCATCAAGATGTAGAACTCTCAGCTCCTTCTCCAGTACCATGTCTGCATGCGTGTTGCCATACTTCCCACCTTAACAACAATGAACCAAAGCTCTGAAACCTGGGCAAGCCCTGATTAAATGTTTTCCTTTATAAGATTTGCCATGGTCATGGTGTATCTTTACAGAAATAAAACCCCAAGTAAGATAGGGATCCAGTGATGGTTCTTCTTACTCTATTTATTAGTTTGGAATGTTGATTGTCTGGCACATTCTGTCAGAATCATAACTTAAAATCATTCATTTCCAAATATTTTAATTATAGTTTGATAATTTAAGAATTCTCTTAATTAGGAGAAACAGATGAAGAGTTATGAAGTTCAAGAACATACTTTGTGGCTTTATAAAAATAAATAATCTAATATGAGAGGAAAAAGGAAAAAAAAGTGTTCTCTGCTTCTTCACCTGTCCCCTCTGGTTTCTACTAAGCTAATAGCTCAGGCAGAGGAACTCTGCCATCTTCCTTCCGCATGTAGTATTTTGAAGAATAGACAAAATTTATAACTTTTGGTGTCAAAATAGATAAATTTAAACTCCATATGTTCCCACTTGCTGGAAAAATGACTATATGAGGCAGGCCTGTGTTCCCTAAACTAAGAGAAGATATAGCACAGCATCATTTTCAGGTATAGGAAAGGAACTATATTCCAGATTGATACTGGGCCTGATCCAAATACTGTATTTAATACTTTTCCTTCCCTTTTTCTTTTAGGTACAAAAGCAACACTTGGAAATTAAATTAAGATTTACAATATAAGAGTGAAAAACTACTGAAAACTTTGATCTAAAGTAACACCAAGGAAAACATTTTCATCAGTAAAGAAATCTCCTCTTCAACTATTTAGTTCAAAAAGAAGAACACATACTATTAGCACTGAGCATATAAGCACAAGTAATGTTATACAGACTCAACAAGTTGTAATTAGGTATTTAGGATCATATATGATATATACATATATGTATGTAACAAGTAATGAAAACCTATGAATTTACCAAAGAGAAAACAGGCTTAAGTAGGATTTGGAAGTAGTAAAGGGATGATAAATTCTGTAATTACATTATAATCTCAGAAAATAAAGAAGAAAATATATTAGCTTATGTTTAAATGATAAACTTCACTCTTTGATATATTAGGCTACTAAGGTTTTCTGCTATCATAGACAGTGATCTAAATATTTTACCATTTTATTAAAACTAGCTGCATATAGATTGTATGTAATTAAATTATGCCTTGTATGCCTATGATCATTGCTTTTTGTATTGTTTCTGCCAAAATATGTAACAGACTTGGCCAATTTAGGCTATCTTTATTCATTTATATATGTGTTAAAATTACTGATATTTAGGCATACCCAGTTAAATTACATATTTGCAAGATTTGCACGTTTGGATGAGGGTGATAAATTAAAATGACTGATAAATGTGAACTGCATGTAAATACAGGCACTCTAAAAAATATAAAACTTATTAAAATTTCTTTCAGTTTTATGAAACTTTAAAATGCTAATTGTTCATTGAGACACAGGATAAACAATTTCATTATGATTTGAATTTAAAGTCACATAAAATATATTGCTAAGGATTTTCTTGTCCACTTTTGTGTATGATCAAGCTTACTATGATTAACATTACAAAGTTCTTGGAATGCATTAAAAAATCCATTGTTATACCAACAAAAGGCTGAGTCATCAGACAGTATCTGAGGTCTACAGCTGAAATTCATAATTCCGCTGCAACTGCCTACTTAATGTTCTCATGAATGCGATGAAAATTTCTTTGATTTATGAACTTTTTGATTTATTAATATGAAAACTTCATGAAACTGCCTCAACATTGGGACATGGAAATCGTGATACCATCAATTACTATTCGTTGGACTGCTCACTAATATTTGGCACTAAAATAACCTATCTTAGTACCTTGAGATAAGAGTCGTGTTTTGTGTTGACAATTTTTTTCTTTATTGATTTAATTTCAAGCAAAGTTGTTTTATGCCCCAACTGGTGAGGTAGTGACTCCTTTTCCCACTTCCTCTTTCCTTCTCCTATTCTCCTAACCCTGCCTATCTTGTTTCCTATTGGCCACAAGGCTTTATTAATTAACAAGTATGAGAAACATATATACAGAATAACATCTCCCATCATCTCCTCTTTTCTGTCTAAAGTAAAAGAAGGGTTTAAACCTTAACATAGTAAAATATATCATACAACAGTTATAAATTAAGAATCACAGTTAACAATAGTTAGTCCATTAACATTTTGTAAGACTTAAAGGAATATCATCTATCCTATCTTTGTCAGTCTAAAGTCCTATATGTATCTTATCTTTAATCCTAACTAAAGAAAACTATAACCATAACTACCTGTCTTCAACTCCATCAAAGACCACAGAAGGATAATATATAAACTCTAGAAATGACAGAGACAACTCATTGCCTAGTCAGTCACCTGAAGTTCTGTAATGTTCCATCTTCAGCCCGTAGGCCATAGTGTGTCTCCAGACTCCTCAGCAAAGCAGGAAACTTTAAATTGTCAACCTGCATTGACAGTTTGTCAGTCACTTTTCTCTGTGTCCTGCAGAATGTCTGGCTGCCTTTTCCATTAAGCAGGAATCCTGTAGCAATGTCCATCTTGCATCAGCAGTCACTTTTTTGTGAGTCCTGCATGTCCAGTTTCTACAACATAAAGTCAAACAATCCAGAAGATCAGTACCTTGCCCACATGGCTAGTCTTGCCATATTAGAAGCAAACTCCCTAACATGTTTCTTCGATATCCATCTTCCTTTCTGACGCAGGTGGTGTTCCCAGGAGCTGTTGTGCCTCACTGTCAAGAAAAACCCTAAACCATTTTAAATGCCATATTCTGTAGATCTTTGAAAGGTTTGAAGCATGCCTATTCATCTCAAATCCATCTCTGCATATCTAGAAATCCTAACTAACTCCAAGCTTGACTATCATAGGTAACTCTCTAATCTGTACTAAATTATACATTACATTTCTAAATGAGCTATATAAACACAATACCTAAACAAGAGGAGAAATATACATATCAGAAAATCGACCTTAAATTGTATCAATAAAAGAAAACCCATTCCAAAGCAAAGTATTCATACCTATACCATAATTCCCTTTTTACCTTTAAAAAGATTGTTTGTGGTCACTAGCCATTTACAACCAAGCCAATCCAAAAGAAAACAAACATTTACAAACAATATTTGGGAATTTGGGCGTTGTTCTTTCCAAACTACTTCTTGCTGGTAGAGGGCGCTGTCATGGGGGTCCAAAGAAGATGCAGAAATCTTGGCTGTAGTGGTCTGTAAGGTCGCAATGTCCCATTGACGTTGCTTCAGGGGGTCTTGCTTGATCAAACCATGTTAATCTGGAAGAAATCCATAGTTTTTCATTTTCTGTGGAAACAAAAATAGAAATCCTTTCCCCCAGTAACATGTCCTTAGGCTTAAACTTTGGAGTCAAAGCATTTTTAAAATATATAAATTGAATTAATCCAGTAGCATTTCTTTTATCAGTAGTTATTTTCTCAGCAATCAAATAATTTAAACACAACAGAAACACGTATATTATCCAAAATTTCTCTGTGTTTTCCATCTTTACATGGCTTTATTACTCTATTTATTCTATTTCTATTTCTATATATTTTGAGACAGGGTTCCTCTGTGTAACTTTTATCTGTCCTGGAATTCACTGCATACCAGGTTTGCTTTGAAATCAGAGAGATCTGCTTGCCTCTGTCTGCCGAGTGTTGGGATTTATGGCATGCACCACCATACCCATCCATTCTACTTCCTTTTTCTTTTTTAAACCTTTGTATCCCGTTTCTTTTTCTCTCCCAAGACAGTGTATTTTTTAAAACACAGTGTAAACCTTCATTGCAGCTGTCGTACACACCAATGAATTGTTAGCAGAGTTCTTTAAAAGCAAGGTGGTTTTTTGCCACTTATGCTAATTTTGGAAACCTCCCTTAAAGGAGCTGCGCAACTCTCTGTCTACAGCAAAACAAATCCAACCGAGAAAATGCTGCTATTAAGAAGTCTTGCTAGTCTCTGTTCCTTTGTTTCTAAAAACTATTTTTTAAGCTTTTGTTAAGTTTTAAATGAAAGTTCTCAATCCCAGTTCTGACACCATTATGTTAAGGCAGGTTTTTCCTTCCAGCAGGCGCCATCCTGCTTGCCCACAAGTCTGGGCCCACAGCCGCACCAACCCCAAGGAACACTCTGAGACTCTGTATTTGATACAATTCTGTTGGCCAATGACTATCATTGTTAATTGGCTAGCTCTGCTTTAATTATTAACCCATTTCTACTTATCTAAGTATTTCCACGAGGTCGTCTTATCAGGGAGCCGCAGCAGCCGTCTTCCTTCCTCCATGTTCTACATCTTGACTCCTTTTCCCACTTCCTCTTTCCTTCTCCTAGTCTCCTAGCCCCGCCTATCTTGTTTCCTATTGGCCACAGGGCTTTATTAATTAACAAGTATGAGAAACATATATACAGAATAACATCTCCCATCAAGGTAGTCAATGGCAAACCAGGAAACACCTAGTGAAATCAAAGAACAAGGGATAAGAAGAACAAGAGCAAGTCGATATTCTGATCAAGCTGCCAATTTTTATTTTCTCAGGATAGGCTTCTATAGGACCATAAGCATGATGTAAGCAGGGTTTGCAATTGGACAGGATGAAAGCATCAATAGAAGGAATGAGCTGAACTAATCTTTAACTGGCTGTAAAACTGTAGCAAGAAGGATATCCTGAGATATTCTTTAACTGGTTGTAAAACCACAAGCCTATATCTAGGAATGCTCTGCTGAACATTCTGCTTATTTCTTAAGAGGCAGTAATTTTCTTTCTCAGAGGTCTGAGGTAGTGAGGATGGTGATGTTCCCCAACAGTTTTACATGTCAATCCCCATTCCCTCACCCTCCCATCCTCCCTTATCACTCCCACCCAAACCCAGCCCATCACCTTTCTGCTCCTTAGGGAGGGAGGGTGAAGCCTTCCATAGGGAGTCTTCAAAGTCTGACATATCATTTGGGGCAAGCCTAGGCCCTCCCCAATGTTTCTAGGATAAGAATGTGTCCCTCTATGTGGGATGGGCTCCCAAAACCATTAGTATACTTGGCATATATTAGGGATAAATATTGATCCATTACTAGAGGCCACATAAACTGCCCAGTCCTCCCAACTAACACCTACATTGGGAGAATCTGGGTCAGTCCTATGCTGGTTTCCCAACTATGAGACTAGGGTACATAAGCTCCCCCTTGTTCAAGTCAGCTGATCCTGTGGGTTTCTCCAGCCTGGTTTTGACCCCGTTGCTTATCACTCCTCCCTCTTTGTAAATGGATTCCAGGATTTAGGCTAGTGTTTAGCTGTGGTTGTCTGCTTCTTCTTCTATCAGCTACTAGATGAAGGCACTAGGATGGCTTATAAGGTAGTCATCAATCTCATTATTGTGGAAAGGCATTAAAGGTATCCTCTCAACTATTACTTAGCTTGTTGGATGGGTTCATCCTTGTAGATCTCTGGGCAATTTCCTAGTTCTGGATTTCTTCTTAAATATGAAATGGCTCCCTCTATTATGGTATCTCTTTTCTTGTTGGCTTTGATTCTTTCTCTGTCTCAAACTTCCTGTTCCCTCATGACCACCTCACCCCTCCTCTTCTCCCCTCCTCTTTCTCCTAACTCCCTCTCCCCTTCCTCCATGCTCCCAATTTGCTCAGGAGATCTTGTCCATTTCCCTTTTCCAGAGGAACATGTATGTCCCTCTTAGGGTATTCCTTGTTTCCTAGCTTTTCTGGCAGTGTGAGTTGTAGGCTGGTAATCATTTGCTCTATGTCTAAAATCCATATATGAGTGAGTATACAGCATATTTGTCTTTTTGTGAGTGGGTTACCTCACTCAGGTTGGTTTCTTCTAGTTGCATTCATTTTCCTGTGAATTTCAGAATTTCTTTGTGTTTTTCCACTGAGTAGTAACCCACTATGTAAATGTACCACATTTTTCCATCCATTATTCATTTGAGGGGCATCTATGTGGCTTCCAGGTTTTGGCTATTAGAAGTTATGCTGCTATTAACATCGCTGAATAGATGTCATTGTTATATGAATGTGTATTTTTGGGTATATACCTAGAAGTGGAATTACTAGGTCTTGAGGAAGCCTATTTACCATTTTCCTGAGGAACTGCCGTACTAATTGACAAAGTGGCTGTATGTTTTTCCACTCCAACCAGTGGGAGGAATGTTCCCATATCTCCATATCTTGTACATCATATACTGTCTTTAGTGTTTTTGATTTTATCCATTCTGATAAGAGAAAGATAGTGTTTCAGAGTTGTTTTGATTTGCATTATCCTGATGGCTAAGGAGGTTGAGCACTTTCTTAAGTGTCTATCAGACATTTTGGATCAGTTCTGTACTCCATTTTTAATAGGCTTATTTGGTGTTTTGGTGACTAGTTTCTTGATTTCGTTGTATATTTTGGAGATCAGCTCTCTGTCAGATATGGGGTTTGTGAATATCTTTTCCCATTGTCAGTTGCTGTTTTGTCTTGTTGACTGTGTCCTTTGACTTACACAAGCTTCTCAGTTTCAGGAGGTTCAATTCATTATTGTCAATCTCAGTGTCTCTGCTACTGTTGTTATGTTCAGGAAGAGGTCTCTTGTACCAATTCATTCAAGGATACCTCCCACTTACCATTCTAAGAGGTTCAGTGTGGCTTGATTTATGTTGATGTCTTTGATCCGTTTGGTCTCAAGTTTTGTTCATGGTGATAGATAAGGATCTATCTGAAGTCTTCTACATGTCAGCATCCAGTTACACCAGCACCATTTGTTGAAGATGCTTTCTTTTTTCTATTCTATAATTTTAGCTTCTATGTCAAATATCAGATATTTGTAGGTTTATTGGTTAATATCAGTGTTTTCAATTTGATTCCATTGTTCTACCTGTCTATTTGTGTGCCACTACCAAGCTCTTTTCATGACTATAGCTGTATAAGAGAGCTTGAAGTCAGGGATAGTGATGCCTCTGAAATTTCATTTATCATACAAAGTTGTTTTGGCTATCCTGGGTCTTTTGTTTTTCCATATAAAGTTGAGTATTATTCTTTCAAGTTCTGTGAAGAATTGGGCGAGGATTTTGATGGAGATTGCATTGAATCTGTAGGTTGCTTTTGAGAAGACTGCTATTTTTACTATGTTGATCCTGCCTATTCAAGAGCATGGGAGATCTTTCCATTTTCTGGTATCTTCTTTGAATTCTTTCTTTAAAGACTCAAAGTCTTTATTATATAGTTGTGTCACTTTTTTGGTTAGCATTACCTCAAGATATTTTATGTTGTTTGTGGCTATTGTAAAAGTTTATGTTTCTCTGATTTCTTTCTCAGCTCATTTATCATCTGTATATAATTAGCTTACTGATTTTTTTGAGATAATCTTGTATCTTGCCGCTTTGCTGAAGTTGTTTATCAGATTTAGGAGTTCCCTCATAGAGTTTTTCAAATCACTTATGTAAACTATCATATCATATGTAAATAGTGAATGTTTGACTATTTCATTTTCAATTTGAATGCCCTTGATCTCCTTTTGTTTTCTTATTGCTCCAGCTACTATTTCAAGTACAATATTGAAGAGATATGGAGAGAGTGGGCAGCCTTGTCTTGTTCCTGATTTCAGAGTTGTTGCACTGAGTTTCTTTCCATATGGTTTGATGTTGGCTATTGGTTTGCTGTATGTTGCTTTTATTATATTTAAGTATGTTCTTGTTATCCTTGGTCTCTCCAAGACTCATGTATAGATTTTAGACATAGAGCAAAAGATTATCAGCCTATAATCCACACTGCCAGAATTACTAGGGAACAAAGAGATCCTCAAGAGAAACATATATTTCCCCCTGAGAAGGGGAAAGAGACAATATTTCCTGAGCAAACGGAAGCATGGGAGGAAGGGAGCAGACTTATTAGAAAGAGAAGGGGAGACATGGAGGGGAACAGGTGGGCATGAGGGAGCAGGAAGACAGAGTCAGGGGAAAAATATAGGAGAGAAATAAAGAAGATACCATAATAGTGGGAGACATGATAGGTTTAAACAGAAATCTGGAATTAGGGAAATATTCAGAGATCTACAAGGATGACCCCAACTAACAATCTAGGCAATAGTGGAGAGGCTCCCTTAAATGTCCTTCCCCGATAATGAGATTAATGACTACCTTACATGCCATTCTGAAGTCTTCATCTAGTAATTGATGGAAGCATAAGTATATACCTACTGCTAGACAGTATGACAAATTCATGGAATCCATTTGCAGAGAAAGAGGAGTGATTAGCAAAGGCATGAAGACCAGGCTGGAGTAACCCATAGAAACGGCTGACCTGCACAAAGGTGGAGATA
Organism: Cricetiscus sungorus; assembly: GCA_030556225.1. NCBI lineage: Eukaryota > Metazoa > Chordata > Mammalia > Rodentia > Cricetidae > Cricetiscus > Cricetiscus sungorus. Next base: position 47,295,927 of record JANBXA010000726.1, on the reverse strand, counting down.
ATGGACCCCAGTCTGATAATTTGGAAACCAGCAGATGACCGACCCAGATCCCCTGAATGTGGGTATTAGCTTGGAGGAGTAGTCAGTATATGGGGTCTCTGGTAGTGGATCAGTATTTATCCCTAGCATACCAATGGGTTCTTGTATACCATCCACATAAAGGGATACTCCCTCAGCCTAGACACATGTGGAAGGGCCTAGGTCCTATTTGAAATGATAGGGAAGACTTTGAAGACTCCCCATGGAAGGTCACACCTCTCCTGGGGAGCAGAAAAGGGATGGGATGGGGAGTTGGTTAGGGGACATGGGAGGAGGGGGAAGTGAAGGAACTGGTATTAACATGTAAATCAAGCTTGTTTCAAATTTAAATAAAAACTTATCCAAATGAAAGGAAAGAAAATGAAATGTATTAGGCTTTATCTTTTTAAGTCTTTAAATTTTATAGGAATCATATTTTAGAAAACAGTGAGGATGACTATGGCTATCACAATAATGCTTTCAGATAGTTTCTAAGACTTTGTAATTTGAATGATAGGAAGGAGAGTGAATTACCCTGTTAAAACCATATGACTATCTTTCAGGTGAACATTATTCTCAATGATATTTTTTGGGGGGTTCCCAACAGACAAAAAACAGCCAATAGGGTAAGTATATTTTATTACCAACATAGAGGCATGATTAACAGATACCCTTACCACTGGGATATTATATATCCATAGACAGATATATACTTGCTTCCTCGAAAAAAACCCATGCAAAGAAAAGATTCAGAAGGGGAACAACTTATCAAAGACATGAAAATCCAAGGCACCAAAACAAACTTTAAATCTTTTCTTGTTCCCTCCACAAAGTCAGAAATTATAAAATAGATGATGTCTTACCATCTCAAATAAGGATTGGCTTTCAGGTTCAATTTATATGATCAATAGATGAAACATAATACTCTGCAACCGTTCCCTAATAGTACTAGCTAGGCTATATCTCTAAGATGGCTAAGTAGAACATAGTGCTCACTTGTTGTTAGATGATACATTCTTGAAGTCCAGACAGTAATTAGGCTAGGATTATGTATAACCTTATGGTAATAGCATCACTCTGTCCTGGACCCAATAATGTTCCTCATGAGTCTACCTCCAGGTATCCTTTAATGGAAAACATTTTCTTAAATTTTAACTTTGTTAGATAGTAAACTCTTAATGTTATATGATTCAATATTTTACCTGCATATATGTATATGCTCTATGTTCATGGCTGATGACTGTGCAAGTAGGAAGAGGTAATCATATCCTCTGGAACTGAACCTGCAGATGGTCATAAGCTGTCATGTAGGTACTAGGAATCAAATTCTGGTCCTCTATGAGAATAAGTGTTCTTAACTGCTGAAACTACATCTCTAGCCTCAGAGATGGACAGTTTGTTTTAACTTTTAGATATGTACCTTGAGAGCTATAAAAGTCCCATATATTCTGTGGTGGTTTGAAAAAGAATGGCCCCCACAGTCTCATAAATTTAAATTCATAGTCATCAGTGAGGGACACCTCTTGAGAAGGTGTGCCCTTGTTTGAGTATGTGTGGCCTTGTTGGAAGAAGTATGTCACTGAGGATAGGCTTTGAAGTTTCAAATGCCAAAGACAAAAGCTTTCTTTTCTGATGCTTGTGGGTACAGATGTAGAACTCTCAGCTATTTCTCTAAAACCATATATGCCTGTGTGCTGCCATTCTCTCCACCATGATAATTATGAACTAAACCTCTGAAACTGAAAGAAGGCCTCAATTAAATGCTTTCTCAGCATTGCCTTGGTGATAGTGTTTCTTCACAGCAATAGAATGGTTACTAAGACAGAATTTAGTAGCAGGGAGTGAGGTATTACTGTGATAGGACTGAAAATGCTCTAGTTGGAAAAATGAGGACTTTCAGAATTTGTATTAGGAATATATTTGAATGCTTTAAGTGGGGCTTAATGGGCCATACTAGTACAATTGTGGGAGCCAGTAGTGCTGACAACAATACAGATTATGATGGTAAGGCCCAAGAGGTTTCAGAGGAGAAGAATATTAGTAAGTGGCCTAGAGATTGTCCTTGTGATATTTTGGCAAACAATGAGGCTGCTTTCTGGTTTTTCCAAAATATACCCCTGAGACTAAATTTAAGAGTTTCAGATAAATGGCTTTGGCAGAGAAAATTTCAAGACACTCTCACATAGGTTGTTGTGTGATTATTAGCAGTCACTCTTATGCCAATCTATAATGAAAAGTTGCAAACTAACTAAGGAAAATTTAACAAAATGTAGAGTTTAAAAAGAAAAAGAGAGCCTGGAAGTGTATTCTTTCTAAGTCTAGTGCTTATGGAAATGAAAAGTTCAAGGAAAAGCCTGATGCTAAATGGAAAAATGGGAGTTGTGGCCGCAAAACAAGACCACACACAGTTAAGCTTCCATCTTTTTAAAAGAAACTGAAGAAAAGCTTGAGAAGTAAAGAAAATATAAGAAACATAAAGCTCATGAAAATTTATTTGAATAAAGGGTACTTATTCCAACCACAGGATGAAGAAGAACTTAGAAGCTTTGGCTATGAGGTTCTGTATTTAGAGGCAAGAACAAGAGAAAGGAAATATACATACTAGAATCTCCATATGAGGCTAAAGGAGGCTGCTGAGACTATATATGTGTCAGGGGTGTCCCTGCATGGAGGCCCCGAGATAGCATTGCATGGAGCTGTTAAGAGGAAGTCTGGGTTGTGTTGGAAAGCCCAAGATGTATGAGATAACAGAGCTGTGGAATACCTGTCAAGGTGAGAGTAATTCTCAAAATTTTAAAGAGATAGTAAAGTCAGGCAAGGAAATGCCCATTTTTAAATTGAGGGTGAAAGGGTGTGATACCTGGAATTTAAATTATTTAGGAAAAAAGAAAAATGGAATAAAAGGGCTGAAAGTAGATGGGGCAAATTTACAGAGTAAAAGCACCAAAATAGTTGAGTCTTATAATGTATTTGTAAATTCTTTATAGCAGTCTTTCAACTAAATGTATTTTAGAAAAGTTCACATGGTAGAGAAAAACTAGTATCATGACATGGAAAAAAGGTCTGCTTTTGTGTTTCATATTGAATTTAAAAGATATTGTGAGAGGTAATCTGATACTCATTTCCACATATATTCTTTTGATGGCTATTCTTAGCTGTCAACTTGGCTACATCTGGAACTAAAGCCCCAAAATGAAGGGCACACCCATGAAGAACTTTTGCTTAATCTGAAGTAGGAAGATCCACTTCTAATCCAAATTTTTGAGGTCAAAAGACATAACTTTTATCCATATTTGTTGATCTGGAAAACGCATGGCTTAAATAGAGATCTTGAGATGGGAGGACACACATTTAATCCAAATTTAATCTGGGCCACCCCTTATGTTAGAAGCCTATATAAACATATGGAAGAGGGAAGCTTTTTTCTCTGCCTGATTGCTCTCCTCTTGCTAGCAAGCTCATTCCTTTACTAACATTAGAACCTACTTTCTCTGTGTACTAACATATATTGAAGACCAGTTAAGATATCCACCCTGTCTGTGGATTGAGTAACTACTGGATATTTGGACTCTATGTTCATACACAGCCACTCTTTGATTAGCTTGACTTCTGCCTGTAAGTCATTTTAATGCATACATACATACATACATACATACATACATACATACATATGAGAGAGATTCATTCTGTAAGTTCTGCTACTCTAATGAACTGACTAATACAATTATGTTTATTGATTATTTATATTGATCAACTATAATTAAAACTTAGATTCTATAACACAAAGTTACAAATTATGAACCAAATAAGAAAGAATGATAGAAGGTGCCATTATGACATTTTCTGTCATAGGCTACCATGAGTAGAGTTTGTTGTCCTTGTGAAATCTAGCCCAAGAGCACAAAATCTTATTACCCAACCCCTCCCCACCCTACACTACGCACACTCTGTTCTTGCTCCTGCTGCTGTGAACCAAGAAATTTGAACTTTTAAGGTTATGCACACTGTAAATTTATTTTCAAACACTGGGAAGCATTTCTTTTTCTGAAGTAGGACTGTAAGAAATAAAAATTATAGCACTTAATAAAAACAGTATGGCTGCTATGATTGCCACTCCCATGGCACTTCCTGCTCTTTGGGCATATGGGAATAGTGGCAATTGGAAAGAAGGCAAAAAAGCTATTCCCTCTTTGCTGGAGACAGAGAAGTAATTACACATAACAGCAAGAAAAATAAAGCTGCTAGCAATAGCATTGAGAACAGCTGAAATGACAAATGGATTGTAATTGTCATTCTTCTGTGGCTTCTCTGTGTAGACCTGCTGGAGAGCAAAGACAGCACAAGATGTTCCAACCAGACCAATTATGCTGGCAACTAGGAGCAGATGTTGAGCTACCCGGATATCCAAAGGAACAAGGGTGTCACGGTAGGTATAGTGATGGCAGACTCTCAGGTGGCTGGAATTGTCAGTGTGATGGCAGATACAGGCCCTCCACATACCTACAAAAGCCATGCTTGGGTAGGAAAGCATGGGTTCTTCCAAGTACCAAATTCGCCATTGAGGAAGGCCCATGGACGTGCTGCACATTATCCATGCGATGGTGGCCAAGGCAAAACCTCTTATTTGATGATTGGCAGCCTTGGTAAAAAAGAGCATGCTGACATCAAATATATGGTAACTGAAAACAAATGAAGGACAGTTTAAGGAAGGGTGGTCTTTTGGGGCCTTAGACAGTGCCTCTTAGTGGAGCAGTACATAAATCAAATTTTTTTGTTTGGAAAAAAGAAGACAAAACAGGTCTTTCTCATAAAGATCTGCTGCTGGGAGTGTGGTCTGGAAAACCCATAGGAGGGCCTTGTGACAATATTTAATGAGAACTTCACAATATCAAATATTAACTGATTATGATGCAGTATAATATTTGGTATACATTACTGTGAAGGAAACCCATTCACTGGAATACTTAGCACACATCTAACTAGATGTCAACTGACATTTTAGGAACTAGGGGAATCTTTACCAGGAGATAAACCTTCAATGAAGAGAAAATATTAAGCACAGGCTGTAACATAGTTTTATTTTTGCTTGTTATGAAATATGTTGAAAAGATACAAAGTAAGATACATTTGCATTCTTAGATGCCTAGTGGTTTTTCTTTTCATTTTTGTTTTAGGTTAAAAGTCTAGCACTCTAGCATTTGTATGTGTGTGTGTGTGTGTGTGTGTGTGTGTGTGTGTGTATGTGTGTGTGTGTGTGTGTGTGTGTTGTAAACAGATTCACTAGGCAGGGGATGCAACTTGTATTTGAGACTTACACTGTATTGCAATTTCAAAATACTCACAGTAGTCTAATTACCCAGAGGATGGCAATTGTAGGTTCAGTTAAATGAAGGATAATAGAGGAAAAGAAATCAAATTCAACCTGTGTAGAAATGTGAGGATGCCTAAAGATTCTAGAAGGAGTATCATGGATGGAGATACAGGGTGAGGAATTTTGAAGGCTGATTTCTACAATCTCTTCCAGTGGCTAGAGCAATCCCGGAAGAGAGCATATCAATAACCATCATTCTCTTTAGTTGAATAACCTTGATCAATTCTTTCCTGGTACTTTTGATGCTAAAGTATTGTATATGTTAAACAAGCTGTCTACCATGAACCAAACCTACCTTTAATAAAGAATGAGTTGTTATGTGATAAATTCTTGCTAAGATACTCAAATTGACCTTGAAATACATTTTTATTGTTGCTAGAAACTGTTTTACATGAAATAGTGCCTTATTATATACATCATGCTGGCCTCAAATTCTCTGTGTATTTCATACTAGACTTAATATTTTTTTCTATTTACCCCATCAGAAAACTAACATTATAAGGACCTTGCAGACACATTCCCCCATGGAGGGATACCCCCTTAACTTGAGACAGGAGAGAAGTCCTAGTCCCTACTTCAAGTGACTTGCCAGATTTACATGACCCAAGCTGGATAGCATAGGCCTGCAAGTGGAATGGGGGTCGGGGAGATGGGAGGGGAGGGTGGACAGGGTGCATATCACAGGGGAAAGAAGGTAAGAGGGAGGGAGAGGTAACTGGGATAAACATGTAAATATTTTTAATTATATTATTAATTAAAAAAGAAAACTAACATTACTCTAGTCAACTATCAACAAATTCTACAAACCAGTTTGTTCAACCCAGACCCAGTATTCCTGACAAAATGTCCAAGGAATAAAGTTCTGTGAGCCCAGCCTAATGGGTAAGATGCATAAAACAGTTAACAAAGATGACAAGGACTAGTGTGATTAACTGTCTTGTATGTAAGGTAGGTCAGAAGATGTAAGAGAAATGCTCTCAAAACAGGATACTGCTTCAAGTATTATGTCACAGGCAGAAATCGAATTTGGGGTGATTTTAATATATTTAAGAATACCTATTTTGGAGCACATTCCCCATGGAAGGATCCTCCCTTAGCCTAGAGGCAGGAGGGAGGGCCTAGTCCCTACTACAAGTGACATGACAGATTTTATTGACCCCTCCTGGAAGGTACCACCATCCTTGTGGAGTGGAGGGGGTGATGGGATTGGAAGATGGCCGGGGGGCATGGGAGGGAGGGAGACAGGGCAGGAGGGGGAACTGGGATTGGTATGTAAAATAAGTAAATAAATAAATAAATAAATAAATAAATACTGCAAAAAACAAAATACAAATTTTGGAAAGTGGTCTATACTACAAGATGAGGGTGCTCAAGTTGCACAGGTATCCTAGGTGGAGAATAGAATTGCCTCTAAATGCAAGAATGTGACAGGTTCATCAGCCATAAGGCTGACCCAAACCAATTATCAAAATGGAATCTTGGAACACACATGCGCACAAACACACGCATACCCCTATACATAAAAACATAAAGGTGTTCTGTGCACATTGGTTGACAATGAGGATGCAAGATACAAAACTGTCAATATTACAAAGCAATGATTATGTCCACATGAAAGCACATCTAAACTTGGAACCCATCATCAAGTCAGGGTTTGTAAACAGAAGTAGATCTGGAATGAGGCAGTGGGACTGTGTGTAATTTACCATTTGTGTAACAGAAACAGAGAGTACTGCCACTACCAAGCACAATAAGAAAGAGTCAGTAGATCACACTGTATTTTGTAAGCCCAGAGAAAAGGTCCAAATTTAAAGTTCAAAGTTCCAAGTTCAGATTCTATTGAGAATCATCTTTCTTTCATATGAAATTGAAACACCATAACTCAAATAAACTATGCATTTCAGTTGGGGAGCTGAACAATGTTGAATTTATTTATTGCCATGGAACTATAATTGTAATAGGCATTAATATATATGTATATATAGGTAAATATAGTGTGTGTATGCATATATGCACATACATACATATATTTAAGCACATTAAACGGAATACACAACAAAGAAGGCTAGAACATATACTGACCAGCAATGCTGTCTTCAAGTTAACCAGTGAGCAGTATTGGGATTAGAATGTCTGCTATCTGGACCAAGAGAGCCAAGAAGGACACAGAATTACTCAAGTGTCCTTCTTAACTGTGTGCTCTTGGCTGCACTAGAGAACATCAAAGTTCTGAGCCCTACTTTATGTCATCATATTCCTGTCCTCTGTGATCTCACTATCACTCCCTTCCTCCCTCCTCCCTGTCTCCCTTCCTCCCTGCCTCTATCACATTCCCTCCCTTTTTCCATCTCTATCTTTTTTCTGATTTTTGTCACTCTCTCTTTCTCTTTCCCTTATTCTCCCCCTCTTCTTTCTTTCCCTACCCCCTTTTTCACTCTCTCTTCTCTAACCCCTTCTCTTCTGTCTTTATACCCTCTCTTGTCTCTTATCCTCTTCCATCTTTCTTTCTCCTACCTCTCTCTCCATTTTCTCTCTCCTTTCTCTTTCACCCTCCTTCACTCCCCCTCTCCTTCTGTTTCTGTCTTCCTCTCTCTCCCTCTCATTTACCCCCTTACCTCATCTGTCTTTCACTCCCATTGTCTTTCACTTTCTCTATCCTTTGCACACTATCTCTCTTTCCCTCATTCTTTCCCTCTCTACCCTCTCCATCTTTCTCTTACTCTTTAGCTCTCTTTTCTTCTTTCTCCCCCACTTTCTCTCATAGTCTCATTTTTCTTCTCTCCTCCTCTCCATTTCTTATTTTATTTCCCTGCCCTTGTGAGATAGAAAGGGGTATGGATAAGAAGAAGAAAAGAAGAAGAAGAAGAAGAAGAAGAAGAAGAAGAAGAAGAAGAAGAAGAAGAAGAAGGAGGAGGAGGAGGAGGAGGAGGAGGAGGAGGAGGAGGAGGAGGATGAGGAGGAGGAGGAGGAGAAGAAGGAGAAGAAGAAGAAGAAGAAGAAGAAGAAGAAGAAGAAGAAGAAGAAGAAGAAGAAAGAGAGAGAGAGAGGTGGAGAGACAAAGAAAAGCATGAAAATTGGGAAGAGAGGGAGAAAGGAAGACAGACACAGAAAGAGAAATTTGGAGAGAGAGAGAGAGAGAGAGAGAGAGAGAGAGAGAGAGAGAGAGAGAGAGAGAGAGAGAGGATTAGTCCTATATGTAACTTATCTTTAAACCTAACTAAGGAAATCTATAACCATAACTGTCTTCAACTCCTTCAAAGAACACAGAAGGATACTATATAAACTCTAGAAATGACAGAGACTACTCATTGCCTGGTCGGTTACCTGAAGTTCTTCTGTAATGTGCCATCTTCAGCCCATAGGCCATAGTGTGTCTCCAGACTCCTCAACCAAGCAGGAAACTTTAAACTGTCCACCTGTATTGCCAGTTTGTCAGTCACTTTTCTCTGTGTCCTGTAGACTGTCTGGCTGTCTGGCAGCCTCTTCCATGAAGCAGGAATCCTGTAGCAATGTTCATCTTGCATCAGCAGTCATCTTTTTGTGGGTCCTGCATGTCCAGTTTCTACAACATAAAGTCAAACAATCCAGAAGAGCAATACCTTGCCCACATGGCTAGTTTTTCCATATTAAAAGCAAACTCCATAATGTGTTTCTTCGATGTCCATCTTCCTTTCTTCTGTAGGTGGTGTTACCAGGAGCAGTTGTGCCTCATTGTCAAGAAAAACCCTAAACCATTTTAAATGCCATATTCTGTAGGTCTTTGAAAGGTTTGAAGAATGCCTATTCATCTTAAATACATCTCTGCATATCTAGAAATCCTAACTAACTTAACTATAAGTTCTCATTATCATAGGTAATTATCTATAATTTGTGTTAAAGTATACATTACATTCTAAATGAGCTATATAAACACAATACCTAAACAAGAGGAGAAATATACATATTACAAAATTGACCTTAAATTAGATCAATAAAAGGAAATCCATTCCAAAGCAAAGTATTATATCTATACCATAATTCCCTTTTTACTTTTAAAAAGATTGTGGTTATAGCCATTTATAACCAAGTCCATTTAAATTAAAACAAACATTTATAAACAATATTTGGGAATTTGGGCATCGTTCTTTCCAAATTACTTCCTGCTGATAGGGGGCGCTGTCATGGGGGTCCAAAGAAGATGCACAAATCTTGGCTGTAAGCATTGCTTCAGGGGGTCTTGCTTGATCAAACCATATAAGTCTGGAAAGAATCCATAGCTTTTCATTTTCTGTGGAAACAAAAATAGAAATCCTTTTCCCCAGTAACTTGTCCTTAGGCTTAAATTTTGGAGTCAAAGCATTTTTAAAATATATAAAGGGAGGGGTCGAGATGTAGCCCTGGGAAGAAGCAAGACGCCCACTGTGTCTCCACGATAAGACGACCACATGGAAATACTTAAATAAGTAGAAATGGGTTAATAATTAAGGCAGAGCTAGCCCATAAACAATAATGGTAACTAGCCAACAGGATTGTATCAAATACGGAGTCTCAGAGTGTTACTTGGGGCTGGCGTGGCTGTGGGCCCAGAGTGGTGGGCTGGCAGGCTGGTGGAAACATACATGCTACACTCCCTCTTCTATGCCTCTGTACAAATACCTCTATTTCCCTCTTTACATTTTACTCTCATCCTCTCACTTCCTCTGTTATAGTCCCTTTTCAGGCTTTCTCTTTGATCCCCCTCTTCCTCTCATCCCCCTCGTCTCATTCTCTAGCACTTCCTAAATCTCTATCACTCATTCTCTCTGTCTAATTTTCTATCTACTATACTCCTTTTCCTCCACATCTCTCCTCATTCTTAACCTTCCCCTTGATCTCCTCCTCACTCTCACTATGCCCCTTGCATCCTTACCCCTTTCCTTTTCTCTCTTCCTCTTCCCCTGACCCTCACTATCTTCTTCTCTCCCTCTCTCTTTCTCTATATAAAACCCTCTCCCTCTTTGGATCAATTCTTTATCTCATGCATAATGATGCATTTCTTCCTGTCTTGCTTTCTGTCTCTCACTCTCTCCCATCCCCCTCTCTCTTCACTTATATGCTACATCCTTTCCCTCTCTATCTATCTATAACTCCATCCATACCTTTGTGTATCTCTCAGACCATTGCTGCCTCATCTTTCTTCCTAACCATTTCCCTGTTTTCTCCATTTTCTTAATCTCGCTCATTCTCTCTCCCTCTTTCTAGAATACATTTTCTGTCCCTCTCTTTCTCTTTCTTTCTGACTTCCTCATACTAGCCTTTATTTCTCCCCTCTTCCTCCCTATACTTATATCCTCTCCCTCTATCTTCCCTATTTTGTCTCACCATCCTTATCTCTCCATCTATCTCTAACTCTGTTAGCCTCTTGCTCCCTTCTCTATTCCTCTGTCTATCTAATGCTCTTTCTCCCTCAGTAACTTTTTCTCCCCAAATCTGTCAAATGCTTTCTTCCCCTCTGTGTGTTTCTTATTCCTTCTTAAGTTGAGTGACAGGAATAGGGATAGAATAAAACAGTATTGGGAGTTAATGTGAGAAAAGGGGTAATAAAGAGAGAGATGGATAGAAAAGTGAGAGATATTTGAGGAGAGGGGTTATAGAGAGAAAGAGAAGAGAGAAAGAGACAGAGCATGGAAGACAGACAAAGATTTAGAAAGAATTGTGATATAAGAAGGAGAGATGTATAGAGTGGGTAAAGAAATGGGGTGATAAAAAGGAGGAAGAAAGAGAGGATGGAGAAAGAGGGAGAGGTATGACAGAGCAACACAAAGACCAAAGAGAGAGGTGGATGAGAAGGATAGTTATAAAAAGTAATAGAGAGAGAGAGACACATGTAGAAAGAGAAGTAGGGAGACAGTACAAATGGGAGGAAGAGTCTGAGACAATGTGGAGAAAGCAAAACAGAAAGAGAGATGGTAGGAGGCATAGAGTATGAGAGAGCAGGTAAAGTGAAGGAGAGATATTGAGACAGAAATAGGAGGAGAGAGTGTAAGGGGATAAGAAAGTGAGAAAGAGATGTGAAACTCACAAAGAGTAGAATAAAAGGAAATCATAAGAGAGAAAGGTATGTGATTAGAAGAGAGAATAACATAGGGATCATTCAAGGTGAAGCTATGCTTGATTAAGGCCCATGCATTATTGGATGAATTCAGATGGATCAGCAGAGAAAGAACTGAGGTACTTTTCTACCTAGGAGAGAACAACTTTTTTTTTTTTTCTAAAAGTGGCGCACATATCTTTGGAGTATGCAGTTAGCGTCCACCACTTAGACCATCTTTATGGGAGTTGACATGAGCTTCTCAAAGCAATGAAGAGAATGAGGCTGAAGTTGAGTCACGATAAGTTGTAGGGAGCATGGAGGTCTTGAGAGGGGTAAGGAAATGAGTGTCATGCTGAGGGGGTGCTGGTGGGTTAGGATGAGGAGACATCTATGGAGGGGCCTGGTTCATTATACTAAAGCTAAAAGGAGACAGAACTGAGAACTGTGGATTCTGGTCATATCTGGCTGGTAGTTTAGCCTTTTTCAGGATAATACGGTGAGTATGGCACAAGGTAAAGTGGGAGAGGTGAAAAATGAAGGGCAAACCACTTGCTTGTTTGTTGGCAAAATCTGCCAAGATCAGTCAGAATTTAGAAATTGAATGTGACTTTCTTAGACCATTAAGATTGACTATTTTGTTTCTATTGAAGCCAAGCCATATTCCAGTAAATATTTTAAAAGGCTGTGAGGCTTAATGGTATTTCTAAATACAAAGAACGAAAGAGACTTAAGGAGACAACCAAGAGAATTTGAAGAACATAGGTTTGTGTGGGAAGATTAATTTCAAGGAAGAAGGTAGACCATAAGGCTGGCCATAAAGCTTTAACACAGGAATGGAGACCCAGGGAGTAAAAGGGTACGTTAAAACAGAGTCTAACCTGAGGGCATTCCTGAGAAATCCAAATTTGTTACAGAAATACTCAGAATCACAATGAAGAGGTATCTCTTTCCACAAAATGGAGCAACAAGGATGGTATAGGGTAGCTTTCTGAGACACCATCTAGCCAGCAACAGATGAAGCAGGAAGCTTGGAGAGGACATTAATCCAAGTGGGCAAGGAGAAATAAATAGAACAAGTGGAAGAGAGAAAAGGCTACAGAGGTAGACTGTAAAATTTGGAGTTGAGTATGGTGGGTGTCAGGATCTGTTTTATGCAAAGGATCTGCATCTAGAAGAATCAAACCTAAATTTTGGTTGAGTTAGAAGGGCGAGTGTTTATTTCCTGGTTTACAATACCAAATGTGAGGACACAGTGAATCAACTCAACTAGACAATTCTATGCAGAGAAAGAAAGGTTTATTGGGGGATCAAACTGCCAATGCTATCTGGGGAAAGGAACATTAAATGACAGAAATGCAACTGAGGTAAACTTGAAGCTAATGTTTGGATTGACTAAGAAGTAGATATCCTTGCCCATGTTAATTGACTTTTGGACTCAGATAAAGGCATGTTCCTGATAAATAGAAACCTACTTTATAGACATTCCTGAGGGAGAAATGCTGAACTTATGATTCCGTTTACCCAGTAAACAGTTATTTCTGTTTACCTGATCAGAATCCTGTTTAGGACATTTTCATCTCCATTACCATTTTGGGGGTCCACTTTCAAGCTAACAAACATGTCTTCTTCAATCACTTCTCCACATTATTCTTTGAGTTAGTGTTTCTGGCTAAACTTAAATCTTATAAATCATTTTTTTTTGTCTATACTGTGTAGCTAGAAAGTCCCCTATATCTGTCTGTGTTCATCCCACAAAGCTGGAGTTACAGTTACATGCCCAGCTTTTCTTGTGAGTGCTGCATATCCAAACTCAGGCTCCCACACTTTCACAGCAACTACTTTACTCCATATCCATGTAACTAGCCTTCCATTAAAATGTTATTCAAAGTAATTTATTACATTATTGCTGCAATTAAATTTAGCATATTATTTACTGTTAAATGTTAAATTCATCAACCAACTTATTTGTTTGAATAAATCTGTAGCTTAATGTGAAAGATCTTAGGTATATTTAATATAATAAATTTATAAATTTATACCTTTAAAACATTTAAAATAGGGTAAAGATAAATCATATGACCTTAGTAAAATTTCAGTGAAAATAGGAAACAAGGATTAAAATACATAAAATATTCAATTTTCATTTTTACAGAATATTCATTTACCATATGGTGAATTTATTCTTTCAGAAAGTTAAATATGGCAAAACTGTCATTTTAAATTCTAAAAATAATAAGTATTTTGATAAATTTTAAAATTTAACGGTTAAGTGTATGTATCTTTTACAGATGACTAAAGTTCAAATCCCAGCACTCACGTTATGTAGCTTACAAAAGAAAAACCCAGCTCCAGGAAATCTGAAGCCTCTGGCTTCTTGTATTCATGTGCACATGCCGCATGCCTCAACTTCAATGAGATCCATTTGGTTTCTAGTCTACAAAATAGTGAGACTGTATGGTACTTTTCCCTCTCTGATTAGCTTAATCTAGTATAATGTTTTTAAGTTTTACCTATGTTGTTAATAACTTCCAACACAAATATAACACAAATATAATTAAAAATGAATCTTTCAAATTTTTTGTTAAATCATTTGTGATTTCGATTTAATATTTTAAATAATTTGTATTTTCAATGTGCTACTAAATTGTTTTCATTTATTTCTAATAATGGATTTATTTTGTATATATGATTAAATTAAATAAATAACAAGTGATAATTCTTGCATGACTGTTTACATTAACATATTCATCATGGTTTTAGTGTTTTAGAGAACAGTTTTATATGTGTAAAGAAACACATATAATTGAAAGTCACATATAAATTGTGGTTAATGGAGCATTTAGTTTTAAAGTAAAGTACTGTCACTATACCATAAAGGCAAGCATTTTAAGAAGACAAGCAGCTAAAATTTGATAAAAACATAATGCATGCTTACAAGAATAGAAATGAGAGAAGGGCAAGATATCCTTAGTTTTATTTACCAAGTTTCATGCTATCTATACCATTATAACCCTGTTGGAGTAGGCTTTTCTATTAACCATGTCTTCTCTTCAATTGTTATAACCTGCTAGGTGAGAAAAAATTACAGACACGATAGATGTGAAATGAAAAGAGCAAAAATAAGAAGTACACAGAAAAGATAGCAACAATTTGTCAAAACAATTTACTGTTACAAATTACTATTTTCTGGAATCCCTTTCTCAAATCATAGTATATAAATGTACCTGTGTGAGTAGGATAATTTATATGGGATTATATATATATATATATATATATATATATATATATATATATCATATATATATGTGTATGTGTGTGTGTGTGTGTGTGTGATAAAGAGAAGAAATAAAAGCAATCATTGAGACAAAGGATACAATTACCAATTAGGTAGAAGGAATAGGTTTAGGAGGTGTCTCCTACAGCATGTTGCCTACAGCTAGTAATAATATATTTTAAAATTGCACACAATAAGAGATGTTACATGTTCTTATTCTCAAATGTGATAATTAATCTATATCTTATATGGGTTGAACTAGTCATTCTGTAGTATATTATACTACTTAAAGCATTTCACAGCATAAATATATGTGTTCTACTAGTAAATTAAATTATTACAAAAAAGTTAAGTTATATACAAAAACAATAAAATTGTATCAATTCTTGGGGTATCATGTGATGTTTTAATTTATTCATCATTTATGTTTAAGTGAATATAAATTATTTCCCTTTTCTTGAAGATATATCATCATTTTATGGTAAAAAATATTTAAAACACTTTGACTTAAAATGTGTGCTCAGTACCTTTCTGTTATCTACAGTCACCCTGCTACATAACAGCATGTCAGAGATTCTTATTCTTATCTGATTTTACTTATGCTCTCATTCTGTATTCTCTCTTTAACCCTATATTGTTCCAGCTTCTTGTAACACTAATTCAATTCTCAACTTCAATGAGATCCATTTGGTTTCTATTCTACAAAATAGTGAGACTGTATGGTACTTTTCCTTCTCTGATTAGCTTAATCTACTATAAAGTTTTTAAGTTTTACCTATGTTGATAATAACTTCCAATTCTTAATTATAGTGAAATATTGTACTTCTGTTCTTGTTTATTTTTTTTTGTGAAACTTTTATGTTGGTTTACATAATGCTTGTGCTAATTTATATTCCTTCTGATAGTATGCAAGGACTCCCTTTTGTATACATTCTTAAAAATTCTGTCTTTTTCTTTTCACTATTAAGTAGGGAATCTATAGTCTTACACAAGTGCTCTACTTGAGCTTAGATACACCTTAGCCCTCCTTTGCCTTAAAAAATATTTTAAACAAATCGTATGTTTTATGTGCATTTATCCTTTGCATGCATGTATGTTTGCTATACCATTGGAATCCTGGTACCCAGAAAGGACAGAAAAGGGATTGGATTGCCTAAAAGTGGAGTTACAGAGAGATGGGAGCTGCATATCGTTGCTGTGAATCAAACTTGCATCTTCTATAAGGGCAACTAATGTTCTTAACTGCTAAGCTTGATGTGATAATTCATTATGCCACAGAGAATGGAAAGATAACATCTTTACAGATTAGGATTGGGGAAGCTCAAGGCAAGAAATAATTAAAAGCCTGTTAAACAGACTCTGGATTAGATATTTTATAGGGATCCCAGGTCCTTCCCTTCTCAATATTGGCCTTTCTTAGATACCTAGCACCATGTTTTCCCACAGTTTCTCTGTGAAGTATATTTTGTCAACAAGAAGCAGTTATTTCAAGAGGCTGTCCTTAATTTTTCTCACCTACCTATGTCCCTCTAACCCTGAATCATAACCCCTGTCTCAAGAGCTCATACATACTGCTATCCAGGTATATGATAGTGGATATATTAGTTGATTCATTTTGAGAGGTGGCAGAGTGTAGGAACTATTGGTCCAAGAGAGAGAGAATTTGGCTTCCTGGGGCCAGACAGAGATATTGTGGCAAAATATGCTTGGACAGTTTATCTGTGGCTCTGTCTTCATGTTCATCTATAGAAGAATACATAAGGAGTGGAAAAGAGAATTCTAGAGGCAATCTCAGTATATTCCAGAGTAGGGTAACTATTCACAAGAAAGTCACACATAGTAGCAACCAGTACAAGGATAATCTAAATGGTGATGAAAGGAGTATCTGCTTTAGCTGTCAAAATGCTTAGAGACACAGTGCAAGGTTCTTTTGAGATGGCTTCCAGAGCAGAGGGGGAAGAATTTTAATTATTTAATTTTTAGGTTCACGTAATAGTGGGTCTGTCTGTCTTGGCTGTAGGTAAGCACTGTAATATTCAGTTGAGACAAAGCCATAATGTTCTGTCATATATCAAGCATTTTTCTTATCAATAAGAAAATCATTAATCAACATTAGTTATACAAATAATATTTTATATGGCTTTGTCTAATATTCATTTATAAAGTAGTATAAAGATATTTAAATTTATTAGTTCTCCATCACATCCCTGAGAAGATGGTGGAAAGGGTATTATCAATATTCAGATTATAAGCATCAAAGATTATGACTATAAAAAATCCCAGCATCTTTCAGGCACAACAGAAATGATAAATATGTACTTACAGAGACAATGACAGTATAAATAAGAGACATACTTTATGCCATTTCAAGCCAGACAAAATCTAATCACTGAAAAGGGGAAGAGAACAGAAAGTCCTGCTCCTAACCAACAAGCTATTAGAGATTGATACCTGTTATTAAAGGAAAATTCATTTTCATCCCAATTAAGTATCACTGATTATATAAATAAATCACATTGAAGGCAACTTCCATGCTGAAGAGTATTTAGCCAATAAAAAAATGAAATTCTTTGTTTTTGCATGCTTTTTATTTTGATTTGAATGTATTTATTATATTTATAATTATTTTTAAGTTTCATTTTACATTCTAACCTCAGTTCTCATTCACTCCCACACCTACTTAGGGCCCTAGGGGCTATTCGCTAGGACACGCCCCATCCACTCCTTCTCACAGGTAAGGGCTCCCATGAGGAGTCAACAAACAAAGTCTGCACATTAAGTTGTAGCAGGACGAAGCCCCTCTCCAATGCCTTGAGGATGAGCATGCATCCCACCACAGGGAATGGAATCCCATAACCTAGCTCATATAACAGGGATAGATACTGGTCCAACTGCCAAGAGACACTCACATAGTGCTTGACAACTGTCTTCCATAAACAGATGGTCTAATTTGTTCCCAGGATGCCACAGAGTGCTCAGTGTGTAGCAGGTCTGTGTGGAGACCAAGACTTGTATGACCAGGTCAGGAGTGGCTTCGGCTTGACAGACAGACACAAACACACTTGAGGAGGTTTGCGAACTGCTGCAAAGTTTACTTCAAAGTATCAGGTTTTTATGCAGAAAGAACTAATCATGGCTACAATTTAAAGATAAACAAACATACTATAAAAATGTCAGCGATTCCTTTTGAAGTATGAGATAGTAAATACATCTAAGCAAGTGCATAATTGAGAGCCTCTGTCTATTTTGGCCTGCTTGTGGTCAGCATATCAGAGATTTGATTTAAAGAGTAGAATCATTGTCTTTGAACACTAAACTTTTAATAACAATGATTCAAGGGCCCTAAGATACCAAGTTAGAATTTTGTAGTAACTCCCATAGTAGCCTAGCTGCAGGTAGGCTGATTACAGGCAAGGTCACATTGTGGGCTGCTTCCTTACAGCTTTAGCCCTAATTGTTTATTAGGCCTTGGGCTGACATCTGGCATTGTGGGTTTTATGATCAGGGGCACAGAGGTCAACATCCATCCGCTGAATGTTGGTCTGTATCTCTTTCATTTCCTGAAACTATATCTAAGTGTTTTCTAGGCTTCTCTGAATTAACAGTGGAGCTACAGGCTAAAATGTCCATAATTAAAAGGCATTATTGTGTAGCACAAAACACATCTAGCACCCATTCCAAGCAGCCAGCCAAGTAAGCATCTGCAGGGACCTGAACCACTTTTCCCCAGGAGGCGTAACCACATGTGGTGCGAACCTCTGGACAGGTAGCCATTGAGATTTCTCTCAGCATTGCTACACTGTCTCCACTGTGGCTGGTGTGACACCAGGAAGTCTCCACAATTGTCAGTCTAGAGCTTCATTTATTTCCACAAGCTTGTTTCTGCTGTCTCTAGATATTTCCTTCATGATCTTGACCTCCTTTGTTTTTATATTTCCTTTTCCTTTTTGGATTAGATTTCTAGGGATTGGCCTGGTGCTCAGTTTTGGATCTCTGCATATGGTTCCATCAATTACTGGATGAAGTCTCTGTGATGATAGTTGAGGTACTCACCAATACAGGGGTAGGCCAGTTCAGGCATCATCCCCACTATTGCTTGAAGTCTTAGCTGGAGTCATCCTTATGAATACTAAGAAATTTCCCTAGAACCAGGTTTCTACTTACCCACATAATGGATCTTTATATTATGGTATCTCTTTCACTGCTCTTCTACTCCACCCCTCCAACCCTCAAGCATACATTTTCCTCATGTTCACATGCCACATCCTCTCCCTTTAGTGCCCTCCTTTATTTAACCTAGTTTACCCAGAAGATCTCAACTAATTTCCCTTCCCAGAATGATCTATGCATCCCTACTTGAGTCCTCTGTTTTACCTCACTACTCTGGGTCTGTGGATTACATTCTTGTTTTACCTTGCTTTACATGTAGTATCCACTTACAGGTGAATACATATACTGTTCGTCTTTTTGAGTCTGGTTACTTCACTCAGGATGGTTTCTTTCTAGTTCCATCCATTTGCTTGCAAATTTCATGAGATCTTTGTTTCTTACAGGTGAATAATACCCATTATGTAATTGTACCATAGTTTCTTTATCAACTTTTATGGTCAGGGGTATCTAGATTGTTTACAGGTCTGGCTATTACAAATAATGCTGCTATGAATATTGTTGAGCAAATATCCTTGTGGTATGATTAAGTAACCTTTGGGTATACACTCAAGAGTGGAATGGCTGTGTCTTGAGGTAGATTGACTATTTTCTGTATAATTTGTTTCATGTAAACTTTGCTATATACAATTGTATACATGTGAAAATAATTATTTATAGATTATTTGTCAACAAGGTCATTTAAAAAAATAATACTTTTCCTAATGTTCTTTGTAGCCATTTTTGGTAAAATGTTAAGGAAGTTTCCCACTGTATTCTTCATACAAGCAAACTGTGGATAAATAATTTATATTGTTCTACATATACCCATAATTATTTTTACATACTCCCCTAGATTTGTAGTTATCTACTTTTACATGCAATTTTGCTAGTAAAATATAAAAGTGTCCATGAGTTGGCTCAGCAACTGGCATAGCTTGCTGTCAAGACCGATGCCATGAGTTTGTTAGCTTGAACACTTAGAGGAAGAAGAGAAGTAACTCTTGCAAGTTGCCTTCTGACATCCATATTCACACAGAGGCCTATACACTAGAGTGTTCATATGCACACAGACACACATATATATATATGCACATACAATAAAAAATTTAAAATATAACTGTTAGCATGTTTTCTTGCCAAGGAAAAGCCTTTCCTCTTGTACTTTTCCTCTGTCTTATTCCTGACTGTTTTTTCTATAATCTTGCTGTAGTCATCATGTGGAAATTCTTTTAATTACATTACTTACATACATTTCTTATTTCTTATATCCTTGTATTCTCTATAATTCATACAATTTTTTATTTTCAAAAATAAGTTTTCTTAGAAATAATATATGAAGAAAAAATCTTGGTGAAATAGTTTTACACATTTCTTATTTTGTTTGGTATAATATTCTATATGGAAAGTTATTTGCATCTGATACTTGAATGTATTATTTATACATATACTACTCATACCTCTTTTTTTGTATTTTTGAGGCAGGGTTTCTCTGTACTGTTTTGGAGCTTGTCCTGGAATTTGCTCGGTAGACTAGGCTGACCTACTGGCCTCATACCTCATTTTCTATAATGCATTATTTTTAAAATGTCTAGTGATTTTCTACTGGGATTTTATATGTCTAACTGTGATTTTCTCTCCAATAATTTTAGTATTTGTCCTTTTGTCCCACCTAAGGTACTCTGTGTGTGTGTGTGTGTGTGTGTGTGTGTGTGTGTGTGTGTGTGTGTGTGGTGATGTTAAGGCTAGAACTCAGGACACTGTGAATTTAGGAAACTACTCTCCCACTGAACTATACCTCAACACCATTGTGTTGCATTAGTTTTAATTCTCTGTGTCAGAATTAGAGCATTTTCTTTCTTCACTCCTTCCTTCCTTCCTCTTTCTTTCCTTTCTTCCTTCCCTCTTTTCTTTATCCCCTCTTTTCTTCTGTTGTGGCTTGAATGAGAAACTTCTCTCATAGGCTCATTTATTTGAACACATGGTCTGCAGTTGCTGGTGTTATATGGAAAGATTATGGATTTAAATCACATAGAACCTTGCTGGAGCAAGTTTGTAACTTTCATTGTTTCTAGCTTCATCTCATTTTCTGCTCACTCTTTCTGCTTCATGTGTGTAGTTGAGATATAATCAGGCAAATGTATGATTCTGCTGCCCATAATTATAGAAGGGATGTAAATGGTAAAGAAAATATATATGAGGAAGTAATCCTCAAAATTAACAAAAAGTACAATTAACAATTTTCCCATATACAAATGTACCCTAAGCCCTTTAAAAAATATTACAATAGATGACAATATTCAGTTCTAAACTATTTTAATAATTTTATTAAAGTAGTTCTGTCAAAAATATTGAGTACATTATAAATAGTTTCTTGAATTTAATGGTATCAAGACACATTCTTCAAAATGTGTTCTCTATGTATAGCTGAGTAAAAATTTCTGTCATTGTCCTTGTCACTTGGCATTAAGGACAGTCTTGCCAATTGGAAATAAAGTCCATATAATCCCAAAAATTCATCCCAGACTATAACTTTGCTAATTAGAGTAGTGTAATAAAACCATAACAATCTTTTGAATCTTTTTCCTCTTCATTTCATTTATAGCTCCTGATGGATTTTCTTCCCTATGTATCATCTTTAAAATTTCCATAATACATGTTTCAAGATATTTAAAAAATGTATAGAAATTATATTTTCTTTAAGCCACATTCTGACCATAAAAGCAATATCTCAAGAAAGCAATACGATGCTTATAGTATTCCACAATTTCAGGTCCAAATTGAGACTTTAATATAAGATATGAAAATAAATGACAAAAAATCCTATTCTATTTCATTTCCTATTCTGACTAAGCAGCTTTATTCATTCAAGGGCAGAAGAAGAAAAAAAAAGATGAAAAAGAAATGAGTACTTCAGTTCTTCGTAAATGTAAATTACTGACACGATTGCAGATACTTATGCCAACATAAAGTAGAATTTAACAGGGCCCTCTGGAGTTTTAAACTCTCTGAACAGTGAATCTAATGCTTGGTATGCATTTTCTTCGAGGAAAGTTGTCATTATTAAAATGAGAGACATAGGTAAGGATATAGTCACTTTAGTGATCTATTTGCATAATAAAATTAATAGTCAGTTTCATGTTTGTGTCCAGTTCATTGATTGCCTATGTAAAATACTGCACTATGAATTCATTAACCACACTTGATAAAATTACCTTTCTATACTATTACATAGTGTTTGTAATGTGATAAAAGCTGACAAGGCTTTTGGGTACACAGTAATAAGTGGACTGAAGTTTAGAATATTTCTTTGGTACTTATATTTTAATAGTCATCTTCAAAAAGAGGCAGTTTTGATTGGCATGTGGTCAAGCCATAATAATACTGACATAATTTTATTAAGATCTTGTGTTTAATCCTGTAATCCATTTATCTGAATCAACCTTAAAAGCTGTCATAATGCACTGGACAGTAGTATAATTTAACTTCCAATATAATTGACACACATACTGATTTTCTAATACAAAAGAGGAAAAATAAAAATTCCTAAGTAAATAAAGAAAAATAGTTTAAATTTATAGACTATTGAACGAAAAGCTACATACATATTAATTCAGAAACATTCTAGTATTTTGATGTTAAATATTCATTAATTACAACTGTCTCAAGGAATAGGGAAATGTTCAAAGTGAAAATCCATTCATCCTTAAATGAGCTTTAAAGTAGCTGCATTAATCATTTTATTTCTACCCACACTAATGATGGAATTAGAACAAATACACCAAAGCAAACTAACACAAAGAAATTGTAAGAAAACTGTAGGCAAGCTATCCACACTCAAAAAATGGATATTGGTTCATTACAGTGTTCATTATAGTAAGGGGAACAGTTAATAATCATCTACTGCTACCTGCATGGTGCTCAAACAATAAACAAAAGAGATAGTCAAACTTACATAGAGACTATGCTCAGCCAGACTTTGATTTCTTTATCCTAAAATTTGTATTATTTTTTCCTTACCAAATATGTACTGTGCAAATTAGAATATTATTTATTAAAAATACAGCATAAGATCACTGGTGAATTTTTAAAACATTCCTGCTTTATATTAGGATATTAGGATATATGTGAAAAGAACTGAGAATATTCTAGAAAATATTGTTTTTATTCTTATTTTTATTTTTATAGAATAATTTTCTGTATTGAACTTCATTTCTGCCTCAGCTCTCTGTGGAAAAAAATACCTAATCTTAAACTTCTAAATATATTATATGACATTTTATAGCTATCAGATATGAGTATCAATTTTTTAAATGTTAGTGGAAATTGGATAAGAAATGACATCTCAAAAGAGAATCACCAGAGTATGGAAGAAAGCTATTAATTTACTTCCCATTAGCACCTGGAATATCCATTCACTGTTCACATCTATCTATCATCTTCTCTGCTTCAACTATGCCCATGAAAATAATTTCCTGAGGAAGAGACTAAAAAATATCATCTTTTGATTTATACATGATCACTGATGTATGATTCAGACTTTAACTATTAAATAGTACTTAATTTTGATATAACAGGGTGGCTACCAATGAAGATCATGTTAAATGACAATTAAAAGTTAAAACTCATTTCCATATATTTGAAAGCACTTCTGTGTTTATATTTTATTCTTTGGTATATAAGATATTAACTAACAAATCATAGATCCTTGAGGACAAAAATGACCTTGAGCCACTACCAGTTCCTCTGCTTACCCTTAGGCATTGTCTCACTTTAGCTGCCTTGATGTTTTCCTTGGGAAAAAAACAAATTAATTTCTTACATTTTAAAAGTAGTGCATATTTGGAAAAGAGTAAACAAATATGTAAATTATACATTTAATTGTGTTCTATTTATATTACATCACTATTTATAACATGCATCATAATATGAGCACTTTTGTGTGTATTACAAAATAATTTTTATATTCAGATGTATATGCCTACTGCAAAGCAACATTATAAACACAGTTAAAGTTTCTTATTTCTGATTTAGAATGATATTTATGAAAATATTTTAGTTAAATAAACAAAACCATTCTATCTTTGTTATATCTTCCAGAATATGTAGCTGTGTGGATGAACTATAATTTATGTATTTTGGACATAGTAACTTTTAAATTTTCATTATTTTCTAGGTTACAGAATTTTTAAATGAGAACCTTTGTGCTTATGTTATAATAATACTTTGAAATTATAATTAATCACCAATAAAGGGGATTCTTTATTACCTATCATTATCTATCATCAGACAAAATTTTTGATAATGGTAATTTTGACTTTGATGGATTAATAGGGCATGCCCTTAAGGGCATGGAATGTAGCACAGATTATATAGTACTTGCCTTGTATGTATAAGGCTCTAGGTTCAATCCCAGGTAATCTATAAAATGGGTGGTACATATCTGTGATTCTTGCACTCAGGCAGCAGAGGCTGGGAGTTTAGAAATTCTTCGCCATCCTTGATTGCATAGCCTGTGTCACATACAAAAATTATACCAATAAATGTATATCATTATTTCCTTGAGATAATTTTGAATTTTTTGTTTTTTGGTTTTTTTTTTTTTTTGTTTTTTGAGACAGGGTTTCTCTGTGGTTTTGGAGGTTGTCTTGGAACTAACTCTTATAGACCAGGCTGGTCTCAAACTCACAGAGATCTTCCTGCCGAGACCTGAGATTATAGGCATGTGCCACCACCACCTGGCCTTGAATAATTTTAATATATTTTTAACATAATAATTAACTGTTTCATATTCTTTTACCTTGACCATACATATTCTTATGATAATCGACCTTCATATGCTTTATTACTTTTTGTGATGTTTTCAACCATTGGCGCTTTTAGACAAAATTCTATGCTGTTATACTGTATTTCCTAATATGACAAAAGCTTTCTTCATTTATATATTCTGAAGAATGATGTTATTCAGTTATTGGAAAAAAAAACTTTTGTTTATCTAGGAACCTTTTATTAATTTTCTTAACATCATAAGAATTTAAGTCAAATCTCCAGTTAACAAAGACATAGTTAAGTCAAAATTTATTGAATGATTAGTAGAAAATAAGCCTCATAAAAATCAAAATAGATGGTATTTAAAAACTAATCATTTCCAAAATGTTGAACAAAGCTCCTGATATATTTAATATAATTTTCATATGGTGAAAAGTGAATCATAGTACAAATAAGTGTTCAGAAATTGAAAATTATTTTTTTCTTATAGCTAATATTATACTATTTTCAAAAGTTATTTACCTGCCAGTATAGACTGAAAATAAACCTATCTTATTTTGCCTCATGTGAAATTGCTTACTTTTCAAATAGTCCTCATTTTTGTCATGAATATTTTTGGAAAAAGGCAGAAAACTTTGTGAATTTACTATACTTACTTTTACTTTTATAACATGTATAATTTAACAATGATATTTGTTCATTATTTTCTCCAATATACTTTAAATAACATTGTACCTATAAAAATTGTTAAAATTTTGTCAAGTATAGTGAACACTCAACAAATGCTTGTTTTAGCCTTTCTAGTAATTAGTATATGGGAACAATTGAAATTAAAAAACATGATTTCACATGCATAATTTGGCTGGAAAATATCTACTAATAGAGTAGAAAGTTGTAAACTAAGAAACCGTAAGAGGTGGAGAAAAAGAAATTATATATCACATTCCTTAATCTCCATATCCTTGGTTATTTATCGTCATTGTTCTTTGGTATCTTGGGTAAACCATTTGTCTGTTCATCTGTGTCCTTATAAAAGAAATGGGAAATAATCTATGTGTTTATTACTGTTACAGGCTGGTTCCCTCAGAGAATCTTGATTCTTTTGGACATTATTGATATTCATAGAGTATGTTTACATTTATGCCTGGCATAAAATTTGTTAGAATTTATGTTATGTGGGATACAAAAGAAATCTAAATCATTCTCCTTCTTTAACTGATTTTTAAGTGATTTTTATTTTTTTATTTTATGTGAATGCTCACAAATTGTTAGTGTCTCCATACTCTCTACTGATTTGTTGTATCAGTTAGATATTGCTTTACAAAATAAGTGGTGCAGTGTAAACTTATCTATAAAATCCATGCTTACACAGGTGGGTTGTTGATTAGCTTGCTTGAGCAGGCTTAATTGCTTATTTCTTCACTATGTGGCTTCTTTGGAAGGTTTATTTCCTATTCACTGTTCTTGATCAGCAGCATTATTTTATGTATTTTTTCAGCCCTTTGGCACAGTGTGTTACCTGGTAAAAAGTCTCATGTTGGAAGAAGGAAGAATGATAGGGGAAACATAAACTATGGAAGGTATTGCAAACCCACTGTCCTTTATTTGAATATGGCCAACACTAGAGTCTAAAGACAGATAAATTCACTCTGTTCACAATGAGCATATTGAAAATCCATGGATGCATGGATGCATGAAGAACTGGAATAATTCGTTTTACCTACCACAATTATTTTCATTTGTTATCATGAACTACTTTCTGTATGAAAAATGTGGTTGATGAGAAATTATGACACAAGCCTATCTTATTTCTGAATGTCTCAGCATCAGACAAGGTACAAATTTAATTTCTTTCCAATTATCATGAATTATCTTAACATGAGACTTAAAGATCAGCCATGTGAACACTGCTTCTTTAATTGAAGGAAACTAAAATAATTTAGAAAATCTCCTTTCAAAAATTACTTTGTTGTAAATACAGTGTGTTGTTGAAACTTTGTTGTTTTTATATATTATTACTTTAACCATGTGAATCTTGTAACTATTATAGATCTACTCCACTCCGTTCTTATGAAAAATTAATCAGTCACTATATCTTTAATTTTTCATTTCAGTAATATTGAATAAATGAAATAATCACACATTATATCCATGTTGGCTTTTGAATTCTGAAGATTCCCATCCAAAATCTGTGTATCAATAGTTTAGTTCTGTTTTGCCTTAATTGAGACATTTCATAATAAAACTGAAACATGTAGTTTAATTATTACCCTTTTGAAAATATTATCATTTATTTATGTATTTATTTATCATGTCAATCCCAGGTTCCTCTTCCTGCCTCCCTCCCTCCCTCCCTTTTAGCCTCTCTTTACTCTCACATGCACCCTGACCACCCTCGATTCCCATTCCCCCCAACTCAGCATGCAGGTTGATGCCATCCAGGTGGGGTCATGCAAATCTGATGAGTCATTTGAAGTAGGGACTAGGTCTTCTTTCCTGTCTCTAGGTTGAGGGAGTATCCCTCCATGGGGGATGTGTCCACCAGGACCTTTTGTGCACCAGGAATTCATCCTGGTTCCACTGTCTGAGTTCCCTTAGACTGCTCAGGCCTTCTAGCTGATACCCATGTTCAAGGGGTTTGAGTCAGTCCCATGCTGGATTCCCAGCTATCAGTCTTGGGGCCTGTTATCTCCTCCTTGTTCAGGTCAGCTGACATTATGTGTATTTGCAACCTGGTCTTGTCTTCTCTCTCTCTGCATCTGGATTGTAGTTTGACTCAGTGTTTAGTTATGGGTGTTTGCTACTGTTTCCAACAGGTAATAGATGAGGACTCCATGATGGTGGATAATTTAGTTGATGATCTCACTATCAGGGAAGGGTATTTATGGTAATCTTTCCACTGTTGCTCAAATTGTTAGTTGGAGACAGTCTTAAAGATCTCTAGAAATTTCTTTAGGTTCAGTTTTCTCTTCAAACCAATAATGGCTCCCTGTTTTGTGTTCTCTCTCTCTCTCTCTCTCTCTCTCTCTCTCTCTCTCTCTCTCTCTCTCTTCTGTCAATCTTCCTAGTCACACATGCTTTCCTTTCCTCCCTTTCAGTTTCTGCTAGTTCCCTCTCCATTCACTGCCCCCCCACTTTCCATGTGATCTGGGGGATTTGTTGCTTCCCCTATCTGTGAGGGACCATACATGAATCTCTTATTATAAACCTTGTGACCTAGTTCCTCGTGCGGTGTGAATTATAGGCTGGTGTTCCTTTGTTCTATGTCTAAAATCCATATATGAGCGAGTACATATCATGTTCCTCTTTTTGTGACTGGTTTACCTCATTCAGGATGGTTTCTTCAAGTTCCATTCACTTGCCTGCGAATTTCACGATTCCATTATTTTTTTTTTCTGCAGTGTAGTATTCCATAGTGTAGATGTTCCACATCTTCTTTATCCATTCTTCTGTTGAGGGGCATCTAGGTTGCTTCCAGGTTCTTTCTATTACAAATAATGCTGCTATGAACGTAGTTGAGCACATGTCTTTATTACATGGATGTGGATCATTTGGGTATATGTCTAAGAAGGGGATTGCCGGGTCGTGTGGTAAACTAATTACCATTTTCCTGAGGAACTGCCTACTAATCTCCAAAATGGCTATATGAGATTGCACTCCCACCAGCAGTGGAGGAATGTTCCCTTTTCTCTGCATTCTCTACAGCACAAGTAGTCATTGGTGTTTCTAATTTTAGCCATTCTGGCAGGAGTAAGATGGTATGTCAAGGTTGTTTTGATTTGCATTTCCCTGATAGCTGAGGCTGTTGAGCACTTTCTTAAGTGTCTTTCAGCCTTTTTTATTTCTTCTATTGAGAATTCTCTCTTCAGTTTGGTACCTCATTTTTAATGGGGCTATTTGGTATTTTGTTGACTAGTTTCAACAAGACAAGTCTGCCCTCTCCATATCTCTTCAATATTGTACTTGAAGTTCTAGCTAAAGCCATAAGACAACAAAAGGAGACCAAGGGGATCCAAATTGGAAAGGAAGTAGTCTAACTATCTCTATTTGCAGATGATATGATAGTTTATATAAGTGAGCCAATAAACTCTACCAGGGAACTCCTACCATTGATAAACACCTTCAGCAAACTAGCAGGATACAAGATAAACTCAAAAAAATCAGTAGCCCTACTTTATCCAGATGACAAAGGGGCTGAGAAAAAAATCAGAGAAATATCATCTTTTATTAACCACAATCAACATAAAGTATCTTGGGGTAAAGCTTACCAAAGAAGTGAAATAACTTCACAATAAGCTGGCTTTAAAGAAAGAAATTAAAGAAGATACCAGAAAATGGAAAGATTTCCTATGCTCTTGGATAGGTAAGATAAATGTAGTAAAAATGACAATCTTGCCAATAGCAATCTAAAAATTCAATGCAATCCTCATTTAAATCCCCCCTTAATTCTTCACTGACCTTGAAAGGATAACAATCAACTTTATATGGAAAAACAAAAGACCCAGGGTAGCCAAAACAATCCTGTATAATAAAAGAACTTCAGGAGCCATCACCATCCCTGACTTTAAGCTTTACTACCAAGCTATAGTCCTGAAAACAGCCTGGTATTGGCACAAAAATAGAGAGGTAGACCAATGGAATCTAATCTAATATCCTTAAATTAACCCACCTACCTACTAACACCTGTTTTTTGACAAAACAGCCAAAAGTAAACAATAGGGGGCGGAAAGCATCTTCAAAAAATGGTGCTGGCACAATTGTAGAAAACTACAGATAGATCCATGTCTATCTCCATGCACAAAACTCAAGTCCAAATGGATCAAAGACCTCAACATAAGTCCAGCCACACTGAACCTCTTAGAAGAGAAAGTGGGAGGTACCCTTGAACAAATTGGGAGAGGAGACTGCTTCTTGAACATAACTCTAGTAGCACTGAGATCAAAAATTAATAAATGGTACCTCCTCAAACTTAGAAGCTTCTGTAAGGCAAAGGACACACTGGACAAGACCAAACAGCAGCCCACAGATTGGGAAAAGATTTTCACCAATCCTACATCTGACAAAGGGCTGATCACCATTTGAAAATATTTGCATTTATTCTTTATTTTGGGTTATTGCATATATAGTATGAATACATCCATACATGTTTTGTGTGAATATAACTTTATTTCTTGGGAGTTGTTCAAATGTACTGCTGGATCTTAAGAATATGGATTTTTCAACTTTATTTCATATGATTAACTAACACTTTAAATATTTAAAGTTTATAAAATCATATTTATTATTTGTATAATGCTGGTCATGATTCTCACATTCATATGTCTAATACATTGTAGGCTATTGTCAACATGCTAGAAGATATATCTCCATAACTTATTATACTCACAATTATATCTTTTTAATTAATTTTTTCATCTATTTTCATGTATATAGATGCTTTGCCTGAATGTGTTTTTTTTTTGCATCATATATATACATGATGCTTTGCCTGAATGTGTTTTTTTTGCATCATATACATACATGATGCCTGTACAACTTCGAAGAATGCACTGGGTCCCTGGATCTGGACTTACAGACAGCAGTTATCCACCCACTCTGGAAATTGAATCATGGTCCTTTGGAAGACCAGCAAATGATTTTAACTGTTGAGCCATCTTTCCAGCCGAATAAGATCTTATCCTTTGTACAACATCTGTCAATTTATTCCACTCAAAACCAACCCCTGGTTATCATAATTCTACTCTGCTTTTGTTTCTGATTTTGACCTTTTTTATATTGAATATATATGTCAAGTCATACAGAATAGGCTGAATGTTATTCACAAAAATGCTTTTGATCAAAAGTGTCTGGAATTTGTGACTCTAGACTGTGAACTATTTGAAAACACGTGATACCGTAAAGATTAAAATTAAGTGTAAATACGTTCATTAAGCATCACATATAATAGCTAACATCATAGTTCAAAGTTAATTTTACATAATATTTTATATACCTGAATTTTGATTATTAATTGTCACAGATGTCAGAAATAAAATTTTGCTCTTTAGTTATCATATCAGTTCTCATGGTCTATATTTCAATTTTGATGCAATTTAGATATTGTAACTTTTAGAACAGGAATGTTCAGTCATTCTCATTCTTTTTTTTTTCTTGGCTTATTTCATTTAGCACTATGTCTTAAACTCATCCATGTTACAAATGGAAAGGCTTTTTTGTTTGTTGAAACGGAATTGTATCTCTAGAATTTCCATCTATTGATACATTTTATCCCTTTGGTAACTACACTATATTTATTGTTTAAAAAACTTTGCAATTAGCATGATAATGTAGATATCACTTCAACACACTCATTTTGATTATTTTATGCCAATAAGAAAATAATATATTTTTAATATTTGAGAAATCTTTTTAAGGTTTTTCACAGTTACTGTATGATTGCACATTCCTACCAATTGTGTAGAAGATCTCATTTCTCCACATTCTCAGCAATATTGTGTGTGTGCGTTTTATATAACATTTCTGGTTTGTGATGTTGAGATTCATGTGTATTTAAATTATAGAAGAAATAAAATTATCTGAGCTTGCAGGCAAAATGAATTTTTATAGAGTAGAACTTAAATATGCCAAAACCCCAAATCTACAAATCACCACTGAAAAAACTCATTGAAGTTACATGCACTAATAATGAATCTATAAATATAAGGTAAATAATACCATTGATAACAGCATTAAGAATAGCAAAGTATTTAGTGGCAGAATTATCAAAAGAAATTAAACATTTTATACTTATCTACAAAGCATGGATGAATGGAAGAAAGTAAAGATAAAATAAAATGAATGATTCCCATAATCCTGGACCAGAAAATTATATATTGTTTAAATGGCAGAACAGATCTAGATTGCCAATGGTACTCTTTCAAAATTAAAACATCATTATTTAATACAGCTACAGAAAACAATGAAAGTTTATGTGCAGTTGGGTACTTTTTTAATTTTTTATTAATAATATAATTTAAAAATTTCTTTAGGCTATGTGTAGTTAGAATCTCAGGGGGAACTATGAACTCCCATGTTTATCCCACCATTATTCAAAATAAAGAAATAAGAAACAACTTTAATGTTTAATAACTGAATGATAAGGAAATAATGGTATCTATAATCAATGGAATAATAGCCACATTTATAAATTGAGGAACTACAGTCATATACATTGTGTACCTTTGAGCCATCCTGTGCAGATCTTGTATTCCAGGCCTTGGACCTGAGGACATGAAATAATGTGATGGACTAAAGTTTAATGGTGTAGACAAACTTACTTCTGTTACAGTGTACTTTATGCATGGATAAAATAATCAGTGATTTAAAGAAAGTTGTTTGAGTTCAGAAAATCATGATTAGAAAAACATGTAAATAAAGGGCAGTAAGCACATACTAAATATTAACAGAGCAAAACTTTCCTAGAACTTTCTCAAGACAGAGAAAATGAAACACAAATGTCTTGTGTGTACTGTAGATTTTATTTGTGAAATCATGAAAACTCAGAAAATTGGGAATCAATCTAACTCAAAGACCCAGTGATACCACTGTTGGGCAAATACCCAAAGGATGATCAAACATACCACAAGAATACTTCTCCAACGATATTCCTACCAGCATTATTTATAATAGCCAGAACCTGTAAACAAACTAGATGCCCCTGACAAAAAAGAGTGAACAAAGGAAATGTGATACATTATACAATGGAGTATCATTACTCAGCTGTGAAAAACAATGACACCATGAAATTTGCAGGCAAATGTATGAAACTAGAAAAAAAAAATCCTGATTGAGGTAACTGGGACCCAGAATGCAGAATGACAAACATGGTATGTACTAACTCATAAGTGGATAGCAGATCTAAACAAAGGATAACCAGACTACAATCCAGAGCTCCAGAGAAGCTAGGAAACAAGGAGGACCTTAAGAGGGACACATGGATCACCCTGGAAAGAAGAATTAGATGAGATCTCCTGGGAGATTGGAGGCCAGGGAGGGAGGTAAAGGAGAGAGGAGGTGGAAATGAGAACATGAGGGTATAGAATAGTTGAGTTGAGTGACATAGTGGGGGAGCAATGAAACAGATATTTTGATAAAGAGAGCCATTCTGGGATTAGGGGAAAAACTGGTGCTAAGGAAATTCCGAGGAATCCACAAGGATGAACCCAGGTAAGACTCCTAGCATTCGTGGAGAGGATGACTTAACTGGCCTTTCTCTTTTATCAGATTTGTGAATAACCTAACTGTCATCATGGAGCCTTCATCCAGTAATTGATGAAAATAGATGCAGAGATTCACATCCAAGCACCAGGCTGAGCCCCCTGAATCCAGTCAAGAGACAGAGGAAGAAATATATGAGCAAGGAAGGTCAAGATCCTGAAGGGGAAATCTAAAGAGACAGCTGAACCAAGCTCATGGAAACTCGTGAACTCTGGACCGACAGCTTTGGAGCCTCCATGGGACAGAGCTAGGCTCTCTACATGTGGGAGACAGTGGTGTAGTTTGGTCTTTCTGAGGGGCTCCTGGTAGTAGGACCAGGATCTATTCGTGGTGCATGTGCTAGCTGGTGGGAGTCAATTCCCTATAGTGGGATGATTTGCTGGAAGTTCATGCAGGGGAGAGGGACTTGGTCCTGCCTCAACTTAGTGGCATAGGCATTGTTGAATCCCCATGGAAGCCCTTATCCTTTGGAAGGAGTAGATGGGGATTGGATGGGGGGAAGCGAGGGTAAAGGAGGAAGTTTGGAAGAGAGAAATGTCACTGGAATGTAAAATAAAAATAAAATGAATAATACATGAGAAAATATTTAACTAAAAGTGCATAGCATTAAAACAGAGGATCAAAGTTAGGTTCACAGTTAGGATCCCATGACAGATGGCTTACAAAAAAATGTAATTTCAGCTCCAAGAGTGTAAGACACCTCTGGTTTCCAGAGGTACCTGTACTCACTTTTACACTTGATGGTTGGATTTGTGTGAACCTGACACATGCTGGAGTAATTGGATAGGACAGGTCCTCAGTTGAGAAAATACCTCCATAAGATTCAGTTGTATGCAGGTCTGTGGGCATTTTCTTAATTACTGACTGATATAGAAAGGCCAAGTTTATTATGGGTGGTGCCTAGGTCTAACTAGAAAGCAGATTGGGCATGGAATGTGGAGCAAGCCAATAAGCAGCACTCCTCCATGACCTCTGCACAAGCTCCTGCCACTAGATTCCTGCCTGTTTCAGAACATGTGGAAACTTATTCCTGTGATGAACAGTGATGTGGAAGTGACAAGTAAGCCAAGTAAACCTTACCTTCCTCAATTTGTTTTTGGTCATGGTATTTCATAACAACATTAATGACTCCACGACATAAACATACACATATTTACACACATGCACATGCATAATTAGAAATAAAATTAGACTGGTTTTGAAAGGAAAGAGTCTAAATAAATACAATGCAAATGAAAAACAAGAGGGTGCTTACCACATATATTTAAAACTATATGACTGATAGCTAAACATACTGAGTGTTTAGCTAAGGCTGTGATGTGTATGCAGTGTGTTGATTCATTTGGATACTAAAATGTGGTGTGAACATGTTTCCAGATTACATTGTCTTCAACTCCAAGTGATGAATTATGATTTCTGTTGGATTCAAGCTAAGCACCACTGTATCAGCTGGAGAACTTTAGGAGCAGTGTGTGCTGTTTTTACAAGCTGTGCTTTAAAAGCAATTTAAGCAGTGAATTTTTACTATTAGTTTCACTACCCCCAGATCAACAGATAGATAAATAACCAAGCTAAGATTACGGATATATATTTTAAAAATAAATGCAGATTACTTGCTAGTATTTAATAACATTTCATTCCTTTGCTGATCTTTCACTATCTTTCCCATTAAGCAGTTATTACACATAGCAACATTCTAAATACTAATGTTAATATGTGATCTAATAAAGAATAACTATGTTAATTTGCATTTCTATAGCATTTTAAGGACAAACACTTAAGTAACATATCACTGGCTTAGCATTAAAAGTCAAGACAGAATAATATTCAATATGTAGTACCAATTTCTGCTCTACAAACTTTTATGGCATGTGTGAATTTACTGGCTTTTAAAACTGTTTTACTATATCTGACATATCTGATGGGCACTAAGAACTGAAATGAAGTCTTTCATTGTTCTGTTTTTATTTTCTCAAACATAAAGAAAACTTTGTGTGAAATTTTTCATAAAATGAACTTCAAAATGTACACCCTGCCCCAATAATGACTTGTGAAATGAACACTACATAAAGTTAAACATTATGACAAGCAGTTTTTTTAGAAGCTGCCTTCTGAAGAAAAAGTATACAAAGCCTCATCTCATCTCAAATACCTTTATTAATCTAATTACCTTTAGATCAAATTTGTTTTAATACTTGAGTTAAATGTATTAACAGGAGGGCATAAATAAGGTCATAAGTAAGAAAATGAAAGATTTAGTATGTTGAAAAATGTTTCATTCATATTATTAAAGTATTATCATAATACAAAGTAATTTTTATTATAAAATGTTCCCAAGGTGGTCATGTGAAATATATCCAGAAAATAATAAGGCTGCTATTTCAAAATATCCAATTAGTTCTATCATCTCACATATTTATATTTTTGTAACAAAAGCAACTAAAATATACTTTTAAAAAACTCCTAAAATAATGAAAATATTTAATTTTAGTTTCCATGGTGTCCTTTAGATCTAGATTGCGTTACACATATTTCCTATTTTTTGTCCCATGACCAACATATCCCTATTTTACACACTCTCCTACATGGAGTATTTACAGTTTCATTGTTTATTTGTTCTTATTTTAGAAATTATTCTACATATAAGCCAAATCATACATTTTTTTTCAGTGATTAACTTATTCTGTGTTTCATCATGGTCCACATCAATATGTTTGTACCTATGAAGGTATTTCACACTACAGTACTTAATCTTCTTTGTTTTTTATATGAACACTATATAATTCTCAGTGATAATTTATTTCTCAGAATGTGCTATATGGCTAAATGGTGCAAAACTGTATCGCATTTTTCATCTATTTCTCTGCAACTAGGCAGTTTAGTTGCTTTTGTAGTTTGCTATTATTAACAAAGATGAGATGAATTTTGGAATGTGCTAGCAAACCAAGGTAGTGATTTAATCATCAAGAAATTACTATTTTGACTATTTTCCAACCTCCCCCCAACCTGAGTATCCAATTGCTCCCTACAAACTGTCAACTCTGAACATGACCTGCGGAGGGGATAGAGTACAAGAAATATTCAGGAATAAGAAAACTGTTTTTCATGATTGTACTAGTATTCTCATTTGCCACACCCTCATTTGTCTCTAATTTTGGCTATATCCTGTGTGTGGCATCATAATGGATTTACTTTACAGTCACTAATGTTTAGTGATATTATGTACAGTTACATATGTTCATTCACAATTTTCCTTTAGAAATGTCTGTGCCCTTTTGTTCAATTTTCAATTTTCATAAGAATTAGATTTTGAATTACTCTATATTAGCTTTGGACACTAAACCCTCATCAGATATTGGCCTTGAAATTACGTTTCTCATGCTTTTAAGTTACATTTACTTTTGTTGATTTATGATTTTACAGATGCTTTTTAGTTTCATGTAATCATATCTACCTATTTTGAGTTTTGTAGCCTGAAATGTAGGTGTGATGGTCAGAATATAATTAAAAAACACAAGGCAGTGGATATTTCCTTTATGATCTCTTTTCTATGATTTTGTTTTAGGTTTTACATTAAGGTCATTATCCTTTGAGTACATTTTTTTGTGTCTAGTGTAAGAAAAAGGTCCAATTATATAAATTCACATTTAGTAATCAGTTTCCAGAACCATTTATTGAAGAAATTATTTCCCAATTTATACTCTGTATGTCTTCCTTTATTCAAAATTACTTGACCATATATGTTTGGGTTTATTTATGCAAAATAAACTGCTGTATTGTTCTGATTTCTATAGATTTGCAATATAATCCCCTTTTAAAGCAGGGAGGTTTAAGGGTGCCTTACTTCTTTCTCGGTGTTTCTTTGGCTAACTGAGACCTGAGACTTTTTAAATTTTTGTTATTTTCTTGTTCTTTGTAAAATTTTAAATTATTTTGTTTTCCTTTTTACATTAATTGCATTTTTAATTAAATTATAATTACATCATTTTCCTCCCTTCTTCCAACCTCTCCAATATCCTCTTATTCCCTTTCAAATGCAATATATATATATATATATATATATATATATATATATATATTGCCCAGGCAAGACTAGAACAGTGTCTCTACTTATATGACTACGGGGAAACCCTCACCCCTGCTTAGTAAGACTTTGCAGATATTTCCAGTTTAGGGAGGAGTATGACACCCCTCCCCTATGCTCTGTAAAGAAGCTCAATAAACATGTTGGTTCACCATAGTGAACTTTTGAGGAATGTGCCCACAATTTGTCATTGGGACCTTTTATAAAGGGTTAGGCTTTTCTTACTTCTCCAGGTGGGAAGAAATTTTGCCAACACTTGGCCTCAGTCATGAGGATGAGTTTGGGAAGAGCAATGATAATACCTGATATGGGGAAAGAAACAAACAGATCGAAGGATTTGGTGTGTTTGTACAGTGTAGGAATATATGCAGAGGAAATTTTGACATCATGATTTGTCCCTATGGCGCTTGTGGGGATAGTGGCCAAGGCATGGACAATGTAAAGAGTAGTGAGATATGTAACTAAGGCACCACCCCACGGGAAGAAGCAGCCACCAGGACAACCCAGCACAGCACTCTTCCTGTAGGTCTCATGTGCTGTGGGATATTTGTACACTGAGTGAAAATGTATTACTATGAGTTTTGCAATAAAAGGCTTAATGTAATAAAAGGCTTTTGTAATAAAAAGGTTATCAGTTAGGCAGGAGGGTATAGGTAATAATTCTGGACACAGGGAGAATTTTGGGGAGAAGGCAGAGTCACTAGATAGCCAGAGAGGAAACAGGGGGTATAAGATGTAATACAGGTAATGCCACATAATAGAACGTAGATTAGTTTAAATGGAATAATTTAAGCTATAAGAGCTAGTGTGGATAAGGCTAAGCTAAAGGCCAAACTTTCATACTTAATAAGAAGTCTTCATGTCATTATTTGGGAGCTGGCTGGTGGGACAGAAAAGGACTTGCCATAGTTATGGACTGTCATGCTAACTTGATGTGTGGGGTAACCCTGTTTTGAGAACTGCCAAAGGTATATAGTAGACATAAGCCTTAGGAGCTTATATCATGGGTAGTGGTACCCTTGAGAAGCTTTTCCTACCTTCCTTCATTCCTTTAATCATTCCTTTGTTCCTTCATTTCTTCATTTCTGCATTCCTTCATTCGTTCATTCCTTCCTTCCTTCAATTCTTTTGTAGCTAGAGGTCATATGGTTAAGAGGGTCCAGATTAGAACAGTTAGAAAGATCATATTGGGACATCACAACCTGGAACCTCTGGCAGTAATCAGGTAGTGATAAAGGGAATAACCTACAAATGACTGCAAATGACTTGGTCAGACTTTTCGTGTATAGAAAGTAAAACTATGATCCAGCCACTGATGGAGGACTTAACAGTGGGCCAGTGCAGGAGACTACTACAATTAGAGAATATTTAGCATCATACCTGTTGGAATTAGACAAAACTCTCAAATAAGCAATGAGGTAGATAGCCTCTTACCACTAGGCTTGTGAGGCTCTGGAACATACTCACTGATGTGATCAGCCTCAATGCTACA
Organism: Cricetiscus sungorus; assembly: GCA_030556225.1. Classification (NCBI taxonomy): domain Eukaryota; kingdom Metazoa; phylum Chordata; class Mammalia; order Rodentia; family Cricetidae; genus Cricetiscus; species Cricetiscus sungorus. The sequence goes on along the minus strand of JANBXA010000726.1, from coordinate 47,257,465 downwards.
GAAACTGATAAGCTGAACTATATAATCACCATCCCTCCTAGAGACAAAGCATACATAATCTAGGACAATCTGAGAGCAATTAGTCCCAGATGGATTAGCTCATGGGAACTTAAATTTGAGGTCCCTGATTACTCTCAGCTGAGGTTCCCATTAGTATTAGGGACTGGGAAGTATTAGAAGATGGATAGTTCCTGCTGAGGGAATAGGGAAAGAAGTGTTGGGTTCCCAGCTCACAATCATAGATTAGACTGTACTTAAAGTAAAAATAAAAAAGAAATTGATCCAGAAAGGGTCCCAAGACATTCATGGAATATTGGTGGTAGTGCTGATCCTTATATAATAGAACATGATATCTATGAAGCAGGTTGATCTAGATAATTTAATTTACCATGTCAACTGAGTTAGAAAGGTGCTAAGATGAAAAGGATCTAGTGAGAGGAGAAGGAGGTAAGGTAAGTGGGTCTCTTCAGGCCTCTCAGGAACAGATGTGACTGGACTTGCACTACTTAGAAGTTTCTTAGGACACAATTGATGGATAACTCAATGCTGTGTTGTTGCTGGAGGGCCTTAAACCAGACCAGCAATACAACATTAAATTAACAGTAAAAGAAAATAAGAGGTAAAAGTGATTCCTACTGTTTTCACTGCTGAAGTGGTAAGGGCTCTCATAGTATGAGTTTCTTGAGCACTTCCTCAGATACAGATTGGTAGAGCAGTGATGGTGAGAGCCATACAGGGCAAAATGCAGGCTTCAAGTTGAATTGATTTATTGATATCTTACCAATGTTCAGAGTACTTGGGCCCAGGCTGATAGAAGAATATAATGCACGTTGAATCATGGTAACCCTAGAAGCATCAGAGATAGGTAGGTGCAGTTGGGTAAAGAGAGAAAATCTATATAGGCAACGTAGAAAAAATAATCTCATTCTGGATGTGAATAATTACTCACAGCCTGGAAGTATAATGTGCCCTGATGAGAATACATTTGTTTGGATGTTGTGGTGGTTTGAATAGGAATGGCTCAGATAAACAAACCCATGTATTTTGGCTATTAGGGAAGGTGGACTTGTTGGAGTATGTGTGGCCTTGTTGGAGGAAGTATGTCACTAGGGGTGGGCTTTGAGTTTCAGAAGCTCAAACCAGGCCCAGTGAGTGTCTTCTTCTTTATGCCTGCTAATCCTTATGTAGAATTCTCAGCTACCTCTCTAGCAACATATCTGCGGGCATATATACCACCATTGCAATAATGGACTAAACCTCCAAACTGTAACCCAGTACCAATTAATATTTTCCTTTATCAGAATTACCATGGACATGCTGTCTTTTCACACATAGAACACAATCCAAGACAAATACCCTAAAAGAACCTACTGTTGGTGAATTCTTTCTGAGAGTATAAATAGTAAAAGTAATTATGAATGGAGAGAATAAAGTGGAATCCCATAAAATGTTCACATAAAAAGGCTATGAACATCAAACCATGTAAGGCCCCTGGTTGTCAAGATAATATTACAGAAGCCATCCAAAAGCGAGAAAGAATAGAGACCAGTTGTCACTTGTAGTAAGGAGAATTATAGGGAGTTAAGTAATGCAGTGATTCCCACCCATGCAGCTGTCCCCAATAGCTTCTCTTCTAATGAGCACAGCTGGTACAAAATTGGGGCTGTTTCATGCACCTGTGAATCTTACTAAATGTGCTTTTAATATCTGATTGTTGAATCAAAAGTTCATTCCCCATTCACATGGAAAGAATGGCAGTGAGCCCTCAGAGAATTTCTCCAAGATTATCTTCACAGGCCTACCATTTTTCTTGGAATGATGAGCAGGAATCTGGTCCTGTTACCCTGTCTACCCTTTATGAAAACATTACACTATATAGATGATATAAGGCTAAGGTCTGAGTGCTTTGCAGATGTGGAAGCCCATTTGGGAGATTTACAATTGCATCTGAAGGAACAGGGATAGCAATTAAGTTCCTGTAATGTATAAGGGCCTAGTTTTACAATAAAAGTTTTAGGAGTACTGTGGTAAGTTCAGGCATGATACCAGACGCATTGATTGAAAAACATATTGCAGTAGGCACAGCCTGTGAATGAAATAAATGCATGTATCCCTGGGTCTCCTGGGCTACTGGCAAAATTTTATGCCCCACCTTTGCCCAGATCACTTGTTCTCTGTCAAATCTAATAAAAAACAAAAACAAAAACAATAAACCAGTGCTGTGTGGGTTTGGAAAGGAAAAGCCCAAGAAGCCATTGAGCAAGCTGGAATACTTGTAGAACAGTGTTAGGATCCAAAAACACAATGTCTCTACTAGAATCCACTCAAAGCCTTCAAACTATGGTTGGGGATTCTGACAACAATAAGGATTGATTGTCTCAAAAGGGTTTTTTTCCCAGTCAATGAAAGGTAGAGAATCTGAGTAAACAAGCTTACAAAATCAAGTGCTGATATAGGTAAGGTCTTGCAACAAGTTGACTCCATTTTTGGCTTCACCTCCATTACCACAAATATTACATATCCAATAAAGGTGTGGACTGAAGGCCTTTTGCCAAAGCCTTTATATGGAACCATAATCCCCACAATGCTACAATAGTGACAGGCATATTTACAGTAGAAAGGGGATTTGTTCATAAGCCCAATCACCAACTTCTAAGTGTATTTCAAGCTACTGTGCTTCCTGCATCAACTTCTGTAATTGACTGCCATATCCAGCCTGACCAATTGTTAGAAGGGACACTTTCAATTACTTCATTTTCTATTACATTTAGGATAGAATCAGGGGCTTCAATCAGGAATGGGTAGTAGTAGTGTTAGAAAGAAAAATGAGCAGGGGCACCCTTGGCCTATAAAGAGGAGAAGAAGAAAGTAGCAAGTAGGGTGAGTTGATTTCTATTGACCATTTCTACTTACTATTAGGTAATATTTAAAGACCTGAACTTAAGGGTGGCTCAATGAGAGAGATAAAACTGTTAAGTAATGCAATTGCCATTATATGGGTAACAGATATAGACAGAAAAGTGTAATAGAAGGTTAAGATCCTAGTGGTTTATAATATAACAGCCCATAATCTTTTAATTCCCCTGTGTCATCAGGATGTTGATACCATCACCAAGATGATGAATATCTGCTTCTAGGTACCTAAAGGAGAATCGGTGGTTTCATTCGAGAAGCCAGACAATTGGAAAATAGTGACAACTGCTGGCATTTCATTAAAATACACTGGCATGTATTATGCTGTTCAGTCCTGTGAACCGTGTTCCATTTACAGCCTTTGTGGATATATACTATGGAGGAATTATGCATGATTTAACTTGTCCCATGACAGATTAGGAAATAGACTTCATAGAGCCCCTGCCAGTCAGTAAACTGTGCAAGTATATTCACACTTGTATAGCCACTTCCAAAAATTTTATATAGGTCTTTCCCTGTAAGAAAGTAACTGGAGAGTCTACCATCAAGGATGTTGCTCAACTCATTGTTGTATACAGTTGTATACAAATAATTGATAGGGACAGTGGTATTCTTTTAGTAAATACGGCTGTACAAACCTGAGTTGAGGACTATCAGCAGTAATATTTCTATACGGCTGTACAAACCTGAGTTGAGGACTATCAGCAGTAATATTTCTACCTCCTCTACTCCTATTAGAGTATAGATAATTGAAGAAAAGAATGGCAAAAATTAATGGCCTTTAGTGCAGAAGGGGCCTATGAGGATGGAAGATGGCCCTCCAAGAAACTGTATGATTACTATTTTAGAAGATCAGTGCCAAGGGTAGGTTAACCTACTATGAAATGTAGGTCAGAAAGTCCCCAAAGGACTCCACAACTAGAAAGTTTATTTCTGCTGATACAGGTTTGTAGCGTGTATGGTTTCTGCCAGGCTGCCCACCACCTGTCTGGGCCCACAGCCACGCCAGCCCCAAATAACACACCGAGACTCTGTAATTATTACAATCCTGTTGGCCAGTTATCATTATTGTTTATGGGCAAGCTCTGTCTAAATTATTAACCCATTTCTACTTATCTAAGTATTTCCACGTGATCATCTTATAGGAGAGCTGCCTCCAGCATCTTCTTTCTCCATGCTCTACATCCTGACTCCTCCCAACTACTTCCTCTTTCCTCCTTGAATCCTAGCCCCACCTATCTTGCTGTCTCATTGGCCAGAGTGCTTTATTAATTAACAAGTATGAGAAACATATTTACAGAATAACATCTCTCATCATTGGTTGCATGCCATTACTGGATGGTAAAACCCCATTGCCTGAGATAACTGCATGCTGTGAGCATGGGTGAGGAAGAAATCCAGCTGAGACTGACATGGAGGCACACACACACACAAGCAATGGATGGCTTTCATGGTACCTGAAGGCACTCTGCAGGGAAACTGTTGCCAACAAACCTGATTAATGACGTGTGAATTGATGGACATGTTAATCAAGGTATTACAACTTGTGAATTAGTGCCTTGAGTTGCATATCTACAACCAACAGCTTGCCAATTGGATTGAAATTCTGCTCCAAGGTGTGAAACCTGTATCTCATGTGGCCATAATTATCTGCAGTAATGGGAGAAGTTACAGACCCCAGTGGAGAAGCTACTGTGATTGTATTGTTGTATGGGTGTGATTGCTGTGAGAACTGCTTTCCATTTTTTTTCTGTTTATGTCCATAGCTTATTATTCCTGTTAAGATCCATATTTACAGTTTTTGTTTTCCCTCCTTTTGTTGTTTTACAAACAAAGTGGCACCACTGGAGCTCCCAAACTTTCATGATTTGGAGATGGAGGAATGAACAGAAAGGTATGAGGATGTGTCCCTTCATTGGGACTAGAGAAATATAGCTACACATTCCTATAAACCCCTCCAAAGCCCAGGAAGCATTGTGGAAAAGTCATGGACAAATAATATAAGAGTCAGGGTGGAAAATGTCCTGAGTGGCTTCTCTATACCAAGCGACAGCAACCTTCCTTCATTCAGCTGTGCTCCCTGCAAAAAATTATTCCAGTTAGACTTGTTGATTGTTTATAACCCTGCTATCCTGTCTGAGAATCCAGCTACCTATGAATTGTCAGCTCTAAACATGGCCTGGGGAAAGGGCTATAGTATGTATATATACAGTATGAATATAGGCACGACTACATAGCAGGGTTTCCTTCTATGTGGCTATAGGGAAGACTTTGTCCCTGCTGAGTAGGAATTAGTAGTTGTGGCCAGTATATGGAGGAGTTCCTCACTACTGTAAGGCCTCATTTCTTTAAAGAATCCCAATAAACATTGGTTCTCCAGAGTGTGCTTTGGTAGAATGCAGAATCAATCCTTGGTTATTCATTAGGATCTTATTCTTCCTTCCTTCTTTCTTTCCTTTTTTTCTTCCTCCCTCCCTCCCTCCCTCCCTCCCTCCCTCCCTTCCTTCCTTGCTTTCTTCCTTCTCTCTTTCCTTCCTTCCTTCTTCCCACCCCCTCTATCACTTCATTTGCCTGTACTCAAATTTCTTCATCACAACTCTGGAAATATGATTCAAGAATCCAAGGTCATACTTGGTTACACTTGAATTTGAAGCTGCCCTGTGATAAGCTCTTATATCAGAAAACTTAAAAAAGATAAGAACAATGAAAAAAGAGAGAAAAAGAAAACACTAATGGATTTGAAGATAACTGAGAATGAAGCTCTCTTCACCCTCAAAATATCACCTCATGAATAGTTTTAAGAATTTGTCAAATGATGGAAAGAGTGGCACTCCTACACAGCATTTCAAGAAGGCTTATCTTCTGCTCATGGTGTGATCTCTATTATTAGGAAAAGGTAAGCCACACTTTCTGAATCCAGAATTCAAACATGTGGGTAACTCACAAGCAAGATACTGAATTGCTCTTTAAGAGGATATTCATTTGCCCTATCTATTTAATCTTCAGATATACCATATTTTTTTGAAGTTACAGCTTCAAGAGGGGAGTTTTCCTATCCAGATGTTGGTAGGCTCATTTAGATTAACACTCAAGAGATAAGATAATCATATTTCTTTATAATTTTATAATCTTTTGGGTAGCTTGGAATATCATGTCTTTACTCTGGGCCAGAGATAAAACTTTTTAGAAAAAAATTTCATACAAAGGTACATTTAGAACTGTGAAGAAAAATAAAAGGAATAAATCTATAAACTAGCCTGTTACCAGGAGGAGATCACTTTCTCTTAATGGATTCCAACAAATCCTGCTGTCTATTCTCATTCATTGGCAAAACTAAATCCTAAGAAGAGATCCCTGTGATGCTTCCTTACACACAGAATTTTAAATTTTTTGAGATGGGAACTGTGATAATTTCCCTTTTTAAAAAACAATTAGTATAACATTCAGGAAAACAGGAAGTGAAGTCCAAAACTGAGGAAGCTGTTTATCCAACATAGTCTCCACATCTGATATTCCCTGAATAGCTACCTACCTAACATAATCACAACTGATTTTTTTCCAATTATTCATATACATATAAGCTTTTGTTGCTTGCCCTTGGTCTTTCAATGGATATAAAAAGTCTTTTGATTCTCAATAATTTTTCAGTAATCTTAAGTACTTTTGCAGCTTCATTCTGAGTTGACCAAATATTACATTTAGGCAGCACTATGGTTTTAAATGCAAGTAAATCCTCTCTAGTGATACCTTAATCTCAAATATTTTATCTAGTGATGCCTTAATCTCAAATATTTTATCTCCCTTTAGACTTTAAAACACAAATCTGTCAATTATCAATTGAGAACACTTAGGAAAGGAACACTAGTTCCCAAACTGATATATTATATTTCCAACCTACCTTAAAGTATTATCATGAGAATTAAATATTATGATAGCATATAGAAAAAGTTTTATTGTTTCAACATTATTACTATTTACACACACACACACACACACACACACACACACACACACACACACATATATATATATATATATATATATATATATATATATATATCCTTGGAATGGTTTATTGACTTAATTTGTGATAATCCACAGAAAAAGTTTTATACTCAGGGAGTTCATTGCCTTATTCCTAGTTTCAATGATCATTAGAAATGTGGCCTTGAACTAATAGTTAATCTTCTTTAACTTTAGTGTTACCTATTGTAAAATGAGAATAAAGATGTGGTCTCCTTATATAAATACTCTGAAGATTTTACTAACTATCCTGAATATTAGTAGATATATCTGTGAAAAAATTTAGTCTTTCATATGTTAATGTATATTGTGAGTCTTCAAGAAAAGACTATGTAATGAAGCATTTACCAAACCTTTTAGACTAAAATATACTTTTAGCAAAAGAACATTTCTTTGGAAATCACTTCTAGCAAGGATATATGCTTATATTTTAAAAGGCTAAAAAAATCTTTTATGAGATTTCTTCAGGTTAAAGAAAAGGAACCTTCAGCCCAAAAGAAGATGAGAGGGAGCTAAAGACATAATTTAAATCTACAGAACCAATAAGTACTCTTAATTCCTATGAGTTTCTAAAATAAAGGGAAATTTTTATTAGACATTATGTGGGAATAAAATCTCCAAATATTCTTTATTTCTTTCACAAAAGGAATCTCATAATCTAAAATCATTAGCAATAAACTTTGCTTTGGGAAGATATAGAAAATGTAATAACCCGAAAGTTTGCACATTAATCGTTTACAGCAGAAAAAATATATTTGCCCTTTCTTTTTGACTCTGGAAGCACAGGAACAAGCAGAATCAATAGAATAAACATATCTCTAAAATAGGACTTAAAATTTGACAAAGTTGCTTTCTCAAGTGTTAGAATCTGTACTTCCATGTTTGTGAGTAGGCTATGTTATCTGGAACACTTACTCCTTGCCTGTGAAATGAGATAATTACTTCAGATTACTGTGAGGTTCAATGGTTCAACGGTAGCACAGTGGCTTGCCATGAAATAGTTTATTATTGCAATGTAGTAGTTTTATATTATTTTGTGGTTTTGCACATAAACAATAAAGACTTTACCCTGTACCCCTACTTTTGTCCAAATTATCACATTAACAGAATTTGTATCTCCAAAAGAGAGTTATTACTTGAAAACTGTAATTTGGTGCTGGAATCAGGGATAAGAATGTGGACAATTATACACAGTGGATAAATGGCAAATTAAAAGAAGTAGCCAGTCCTTTTCTCTGTACAGGTAAGTCAATGAGTTATTTTGTCTCTACCATTTTATTGATTTTGTTCGTTTGCTTGTATGCAAGTGGAAAGTCCTACTTCCTTAATTCTGTCTTAGTATAATAATATCATTTGATCAGCTACCTTACCAAAGCTTGAAAATCATAGTTATCTATTTGATGGCTAAGAATATTTGTATTCTCAGGTTTATATATGCAATCCAACAGATTGCTTTGATTTTTGTTGCCCGGAAGTTAATATTCATTAATGCCCTTCCTATATTTTCTTTTATGTTTTCTATTATTATATATAATTACATCTCATAATGGTTTTATTATGATATTTCATTCTCATATAAAGTGTTTCTATCATATTTATTCATTACTTATTCATGTTACCCCACTATTCCATCTGATCCTTTTTTTTTCCAAACTAACTTCTCTTTCTACTCACACATTTTTGGTGCTGTTATTTTGTAATGCATTGAGTTTCATTAGGTTGCTTATAAGAATATAGGTGAGAAATATGATTTAATTCTTGATATAAAGTAAACAAGCATATGCATCCTATTAAGATGCAAATTTACTTTAATCAATTGTACAATTTTATTTAGGAGACAGAATTATTTTAAAATAAATTTGCTTGTGATGTATTATTGGTAAATTAAATTGCATACATATTTTGTATTTTATTAGTTATAGCTCTCTAGAGAAATATAATCAATAGAATAAGCAAATACTAGAAAGGCAGTTTATTTGATTAGTTTATATGATATGGCTTTGTAGTCCATATGTGGCTGTCAATACATTGAAGAGACTAAGATTCAGAAATCTACCCATTGTAGGGGCCAGAGACCTCAAACACCCCAATGTGTTCTGAAGCTCTAGTAAATTTTTAGAGAGTTACTGGCATTTTAGTCTACATAAAAAGACTAAAGGAAGCTGGGTTCTGATATAATTGATAGGAAAAGCATGGCTTTTCCACTGAATCTCTTCATATTGGGTCTGTTGTGGAAGATGCCACCCACTCTGAAGGCATTGTTCTTTTTTCAGTTAATTCTGTGACATGTCTTCACAGTCCACTAGGGGCCATGATGCTTGGTTGATTCCAGATACAATCAAGTTGACATACTTATAAAGCCAATGGTATGTACCAACGTTTTTACTAAAATTAACTCACTAGTGGAGAAAAGTTTAACAAGCCCTAATATGTAACACAGAATGATGATTGCAATAAGCAGTCCAAAGAGGCTAATGTTCAAAGAACCAGAATATAAAAATTATTTGTATTGCTGATTTCCATATGAAGAATTGAATGAATAGTGACAGGGATTGTAGGAATTGCCTAGCAGTTAACAACACTGGCTCATCTTCCAGAGGACCCAGCACCCACATGATGTTTCACAACCAGTAGTAACTCCCATTTTAGAGGACCCACACACTCCTATAGTCTTCTCTGATACTCAGGCATGCACATAGTACAGTGCAAGCAAAACACCTATAAACATAAAATGAGAGAGTCAGTCCCATACTGGATTCCCAGCTATCAGTCTGAGGCACCATTAGCTCCTCCTTGTTCAGGTCAGCTTTCTTTGTGTGTTTCTGCAACCAGGTCTTGTCCCCTATCTCTGAATATGGATCTCAGCTAGAAGGACTGAGCAGTCTGGCGGGGGGACCTCAGACAGCATAAAGGGATCTATTCTTGCTGCACAAAAGGACCTTGCAGACACATTCCCCCAATGGAGGGATACTCCCTTAACCTAGAGAAAGGAGAGAAGTCCTAGTCCCTACTTCAAATGACTTGACAGATTTACATGACCGAACCTGGATAGCATAGTCCTACATGTGGAATGGGGTTGGGGGGATGGGAAGGAAGGTCTTTTACTGAAGATCTTTTTCAGCTGTAGGTGTTCCCTGGTAGAGTTTATTGGGTTGCTTATGTAAACTATCATATCATCTGCAAATAGAGACAGTTTGCCTTCTTCATTCCAATTTGGATCTCCTTGATCACCTTTTGTTGTCTTATTGTGTTAGCTAGAACTTCAAGTACAATATTGAAGAGACATGGAGAGAGAGGACAGCCTTGTCTAGTTCCTGATTTTAGAGGAATCGTCTTAAGCTTCTCAACATTCAGTTTGATGTTGGCTGTTGGTTTACTCTATATTGCTCTTATTATGTTTAGGTATGCTCCTTTTATTTCTTATCTCTCCAAGAACTTTATTATGAAAGGGTGTTGAATTTTGTCGAAGGCTTTTTCACCATCTAGGAAGATGATCATATGGTTTTTCTCTTTTCAGTTTGTTTATATGGTGGATCACATAGATAGATTTTCATCTGTTAAACCATCCCTGCAGTCCAGGGATGAAGCCTACTTTGTCATGATGGATGATTTCTCTGATGTATGCTTGGATTCGGTTTGCCAGTATTTTATTGAGTATTTTTGCATTAATGTTCATCATGCATATCGGTCTGTAGTTTTCTTTCTTAGTTATATCTTTGTGAGGCTTGGGTATCAAGGTGATTTTTGCCTCATAGAAAGTGTTTGGTTATCAGCCAAACACTCTTTCTATTGTGTGGAACAATTTGAGGAGTATTAGTATTAGCTCTTACTTGAATTTCTGGTAGAATTCTGCACTGAAGCCATCTGGCCCTGGGATTTTTATGGTTGAAAGGCTTTCAGTGACTGCTTCTAATTCATTGGGCATTATAGGTCTATTTAAGTTGTTTGTCTGTTCTTGATTTAATTTTGGTACGTGATAATTATCCAGAAATTTGCCCATTTCCATAGAATTTTCAAATTTTGTGGAGTACAAGTTTTCAAAGTATGATCTGAAAGTTGTCTGGATTTCCTCAGTGTCTGTTGTTATGCTCCCCATTTGTTTCTGATTTTGTTAATTTGCATGTTCTCCCTCTGCTTTTTTGTTAGTTTAGATAAACGTTTGTCTATCTTGTTGATTTTATCAAAAAACTAACTCTTTGGTGCATCGATTTTTTTGTATTGTTTTCCTGGTTTCTAATTTATAGATTTTAGCCCTCAAATTGATTATTTCCTGTTGTCTACTCCTCCAGGGTGAGTTTGCTTCTTTTTGTTCTAAGGCTTTCAGTTGCGCTGTTAATTCTCTAATGAGACTATCCTCTGTTTTCTTCATATGGGCACTTATTGCGATGAACTTCCCTTGTAACACTGCTTTCAAGGTGTCCCATAAGATCGGGTATGTCGTGACCTCATTCTCGTTGAATTTTAGGAAGTCCTTAATTTCATTCTTTATTTTTTCTTTGACCCAGGTGTGATGCAATTGCACATTGTTCAGTTGCCATGACTTTGTAGGGTTTCTGCGATTGTGTTATTGTTGAATTTAAATTTTAAAGCATGGTGTTCTGATAAGATACAGGGAATAATTCTAATATTTTTGTATCTGTTGAGGTTTGTTATGCCACCTAGTGTGTGGTTGATTTTAGGGAAGGTTCCATGTGGAGCAGAGAAGAAGGTATATTCTTTTGTGTTTGGATGGAATGTTCTATAGATGTCTTTAAACCAGTTGAGACATAACTTCTGTTAGTTCTTTTGTTTCTTTGTTGAGTTTCTGAGTGGTGCTCCTGCCTAGTGATGAGAGTGTTGTGTTGAAGTCTCCCACTGTAAGTGTGTGAAGTTTTATGAGAGGTTTGAGTTTTATTAGCATTTCTTTTACAAATGTGGGTGCCTTTGTATTTGGGGCATAGATGTTCAGAACCGAGACTTTGTGTTGATGGATTTCTTCTGTGATAAATACAAAATGACCACCTTCATCTCTTTTGATTATTTTCCATTTGAAGTCTAACTTGTTAGATATTAGGATAGCCATACCTGCTTGCTTCTTGGGTCCATTTGATTGGAAGATCATTTCCCAGCCCTTTACCCTGAGGTAATATCTATCTTTGAAGTTTAGATAAGTTTCTTGTATGCAGCAAAAGAATAGATTCTGTCTTCATATCCATTATTATCCTGTGTCTTTTTACAGGCAAGTTAAGATCATTAATGTTGAGGGAGAGTAAAGACTATTGATTTTAATGTTTGTTTGCTTTAGATTTGTTGTTGGTAGTGGTATTGTAGTATATTTGTCATGCTTTACCCTTGGTTTCTGGTGAAGTGCAATTATCTATTGCCTACGTCTTTGTGAGCATATTTAACTTCCTTGGTTGGAGCTTTCTTTCCAAATCTTTCTGTAGGGCTGGATTTGTAGAAAGGTATTGTGTAGACCTGGCTTTGTCATTAAATATCTTGTTTTCTCCATCTATAGTGATTGAGAGTTTTGCTGGTTATAGTAGCCTCAGCTGGAATCTGTGGACACTTAGTACTTGTAGAACATCTATCTAGGACCTTCTGGCTTTGAGGGTTTCAATGGAGAAGTCAGGTGTAATTTTTGTAGATCTGCCTTTATATGCTATCTGTTCTTTTTCATTTGCTGCTCTTAATATTCTTTCTTTATTCTGTATGTTTGGTGTTTTGATTATTATATGCTGAGGGGTCTTTTTTCTTTGGTCCAGTCTATTTGGTGTTCAGTATGCTTCTTGTACTTTAATGGGCATGTCCTTCTTCAGATTGGGAAAGTTTTACTCAATGATTTTGTTGAATGTTTCTGGCATCTTTGAGCTGGGCTTCCTCACCTTCCTCTGTGCCTATTATTCTTAGGTTTGGCCTTTTCACAGTTTTCCATAATTCCTGAATGTTTTTTGTTAAGGATTTTTTGGATTTATGATTTTCTTTGGTCGATAAAACTATTTCTTCTTGTTTATCTTCTGCGTCTGAGATTATCTCTTCCATATCTTGAATTCTTTAAGAAATTGGTTCATTTCTTCCTATTTTTTGTTTGTTTTTTCTTACATTTCTTTAAGGGATTTTCTCGCATCTTCTTTGTGGGCCTTTGTCATTTTTATGGTAATTTTCAAGTCATTCTCTTCTGCTTCATCTGCTTTGTTGTGTTCTGTTCTAGTTGGTATAGATTCCCTAGGTTCTGGTGGTGTTATGCTTGTGTTTTTGTTGTTAGGTGTTTTCTTGTATTTCTGTCTTCTTATATCTTCTTCCAGTAGGTGGGTGGGGTCTCTTCCTTTTCTTTATGGTAATTTCCTGGTGGGCTTAGGTGGGTCAGGTGTTCAATGTCTGTCTGTATCTCTTGGTGGTGCAAGCTCTCTATGAGGTCTCTCCACAGGCAGGGGCCCAGCATTTGGAGTCAAAGATTAGGCTCCTTCAGAAGACTGGTGAAGGGAGTCAAATATCTCAAACCCTGTGACTCAGGATGTTCTGTAAGCTGATAGTCAGATCTAGATTGGGCCTGGCCCTCTCCAGCTGAGACCTCTTTGGCAGAGGCCAGCCGGAAAGAACTCAGAGTGGTCTTGCAGAGATAGGTGGATCTCTGGGAGGGGCACGGAACTCCAGTAGAGGACCAGCAGTTGGGTGCAGAGACCAGGAAGGTGAAAATTATTGGTGGTCCCACGTGGATAGGCAGGTCTAGTTTGCTCAAATACGCTCCAGGAAGTTCCCAGAAGGTGGGTGGGTTATTGGCTCCACCCTTTGTCCCAGTTCTCAACCAGGGTGGTGGGACAGTGGACAGGGTAGGGGGAGGGTAGGCTCTTGGTGTGGGTGGGTGGGGGTGTATCAGAGCCCTAAGAGTGCTCTCGATGGTGACATAACACAGGGGCAGCAAGATCTGGGACCAACCCAGGGACTTCCTGGGGAAGGGTGTAGGGAAGAATTCACCCCAATTGGTCTCAGACTCACCTTTAGCCAAGGCCTGGAGATGGGGGAAAAAGACTGGGCTGATACTCAGGATGTTTCTGCACCAATGGGCAGATCTAACTGGGGCCTGGCACTCTCTAGCTGAGGCCTCTTTAGCAGAGGCCCTGATGAGGGTCAAGGATCAGGCCTGCAGGAACTTAGAGTAGTCCCACAGAGATAGCTCATCCATAACTTCTTCAGACTTTTAAAATCCACCCCACATACAAGAGAAAGATTCTTTTTTTTTCTCTTTCTCTCTTTGTCTGCTTGTCTATCTGTCCTGTTATCATGCCTTTTTTCCTTACTTATTTAGGTTCTGGGATTGAACCTTGGATCTGATTCACACAAAGTAAGCAATATGCCCTTGAACTATATGAAAATATCTGCAGATGCATAGTCATTACTGTACTATTAACAATAGATTAGGTGCCCATCACCAGAGTAATAGAAGAAAAAAGAAAGAGATATTGCTCATCCCAAAGAAGAGTGAAATTATGTCATTTCATAGGAAAATGGATGGAGTTACTCACATATGATATTTATGTATTAAATGAACTAACCCAGACTGACATATACAGGAATCACAAATAAGCTTAAATTTTCTGATGTGAGAATACAGGAGAAAATACAGACTATAGTGGATCTAAAAAGAGAAATTGGAAGAATTGGGAATTAGAATGAATAATGGATAAGATAAGTATGACTAAAGTACTTTTTAATGCATTTATTTTGTCCAATGAACAGGGAAATACAGTTGGAACAAAGCAGTAATCTTCATTCCTTATTTTACCTTTTGAACAGTTTTACATATTTGTATAATGAGTTATCATAATTTTAACTCCCCAATTCTCCTCTTTTATTCCCTCCCTCATCCCCTGGAACCTATAAGTCTCAGCCCTCTTACTTTTTTATTTTCTTTTGTGTGTGACATACACAGTTTAATTAGAATTTCTTATCCAGGCATGGGTAGCATCATACCTACTTTGAGCAAGGGAAACTTGCCATTTGTTATACCAATTAAAAAATGGAACCCTATCCCCCAACAACTGTTAAAACTTGTTGGTCCCTCCTACAAGCATGAGGAAATGTTCACAGATACAGTCTTGTTTACATCTTATGTAAATAACCACTAATGTATTGATCTCATAAGGATCAGCAAAGGAAACCTGTTAGGGCCTTGTGGCTGAGGACATTATTGGTACTTGAGAATACCCTATTGCTATTGATTCTCTGAATGGGCATATTATCTAACGGCCTTCTAAATATTCATGTTTATACCATATATTAATACTGTGCTTGGCCTTTATCTCAGTAATGTTTCTTCTTGACATTTCTGTTCAATATTGTACAAGAGTATGAGAAATTAATTAACAAAGTGACAAAAGCTATCTATGTTAGAATGTTATAAGTAACATTACTCTCATGTTCAGATGTCATGTTTCTTCAACTATGAAACCACAGCATTTCTATCATTAAAATTTGAGCTAAGAAAATGAATTTGGTAAAATTATAGTATATAAAAGTCAACAAAAAACTAGTTTCATTTATATTAACAAGTAATAATCTACCTGAAAAGGAAATCAAGAATACTTATCTATTTATGACAAAATAAAATAGAAAATTATTTAAGAATATTGTGATATATATTCTGTATCCTGAAAATATGCAAAATAAAAAATATTGATAGAAGAAATTACATAAGGCACAGGTATGGAAAGATATCCTCTGTCCACTAGTAAAAGCAAATATTGTTACAATATCCATGCTACCCAAAACATTGTAGACATTTAATACAATACTTCTTTAATTTTGCTCTGCTTAGAATAAACATATATATATATATATATATATATATATATATATATATATATATATATATATATGGTCACACAACAGAATTCCTGGTTCCCTGGCTCTTACAATCTTTCTACCTCTTCATCCTCATTGTTCGCTGATTTCATAGGTCCAGCTTTTATATTATAAGTGTATGAACTGGTGTTGGGTACCTGATAATCAATTTTCTGTAGGTTGAGAATTTGTAGATTTCCAAATGGTCTCTCTCTTTGTTGCAAAGAGAAATTACCCTCATAAGTGGGAAGGACTACAACTAGCTTTGGGTGTAAAAGTAATTGTTTAGAATGTAGTTAGGAATTATATCAATTTAGGAAAGTGCCAATAGTAGGTTCTCATCGAAGATCAGTTACATTACTTGCCACAGGTAATTTGCTGTGTTTCCAGTACCAGCCATGATTTCCTTCCTGTTGAGAAGGCCTTGAGACTAGTAAGACAACTAGCTACTTGGTTACTGCCAAGATATAAGTGCCAACTTTGCACCATTAGAAATATCTTGTTTTGCCAGTCATTTTGTTATTCATAGGCATAACAATTGGGTAAGACTGTTGAATATTTTCCATTGTTAACATGCATAACTTCTTAAAGTATGATGAAAGCTAATGCTTAGGGAGAAGTCTTCCAGGTTAGACCCAGCTGGATTCCTCATAATGCTATGTCCACAGTTCACGGTGCTTTCAGCAATAGTGACTTACCTTTAACTTCTAGAAGTCATCTAAGACCAACAACAATAGCCACGTTATTTTGAAATTATCTTTGATGGGAGATGGTATTCTGTAAATATATTTCTCATACTGGTTGATGAATAAAGCACTGCCGGCCAATGAGAAAGCAAGATAGGCAGGGCTAGGAGACAGGGAGGAATTGTAGTAATGTGTTAATCATTAAGACAGAGCTAGCCCGTAAACAATGATAGTAACTGGACAACAAGATTGTACCAAATACAGAGTCTCAGCATGTTATTGAGGGTTGACGTGGCAGCAGAGAGGTGGGACCAGTCTGGCGGGTGGGGGGAAAAACCTGCTTGTAACATAATGGTGACAGAAGGGGAACTGAGAACTTCCATGTAAAACTTACCCAAAGCTTAACAAATAGTTTTTAGAAACAAAAGAACAGAGACTAGCAAGATTTCTTGGTAGTGCCATTTTTCTTGGTTAAATTTGTTTTGATAGAGACAGAGATTTGTGCAGCTCCTTTAAGGGAGGTTTCCAAAATTAGCATAAACGGCAAAAAACCACCTTGCTTTTAAAGAGCTCTGCTAACAATTCATTGATTTGTATTAGAGCTGGCAATGAAGCTTTACAATATGTCTTAAAATATATGAAGGCTTGGGAGAGAAAGACAAAAGAAATAAAATAGTTTTAAAAAGACAGACTATGGCTTGGTATGGTGGCACATGCCTTTAATCCCAGCACTGGGGAGACAGAGGCAAGCAGATCTCTTTGATTTCAAAGTAAACCTGGTATACAGTGGGAATTCCAGGACAGATAAAAATTACACAGAGAAACCCTGTCTCAACATATGTAAAAATAGAATTAGAAGAAATAGAATAAAATAATAATAATAAAGCCATGTAAAGATGAAAAGCACAGAGAAACTTTGGATATTGTATGCTGTTCTGTTATCTTTAAATTGTTTAACTGCTGAGGAAATAACAACTGATAATAGAGATGCTGCTGGATTAATTCAATTTATATATTTTAAAAATGCTTTGACTTAAAAATTTAAGTTCAAAAACAAGTTACTGGGTAAAAGGATTTCTATTTTTGTTTGCACAGAAAATGAAAAGCTATGGATTCCTGCAGGACTAATGTGGTTTGATCAAGCAAGACCCCCTGAAGCAACATCAATGGAACAATGCAGCCTTGCAAACCACTACAGCAAGGATTTCTGCATCTTCTTAGGATCCCCCATGACAGCGCCCCCTACCATCAGGAAGAAGTTTGGAAAGAACAACGCCCAAATTCCCAAATATTGTTTATAAATGTTTGTTTTCATTTAAATGGGATTGGTTATAAATGGTTAATGACCACAAGCAATCTTTGAAAGGTAAAAAAGGGAATTATGGTATAGATATGAATGTTTTGTTTTGGAATAGATTTTAATTTATTGATACAAACTTAAGGTCAGTTTTGTGATGTGTATATTTCTCCTCTTGTTTAGGTATTTTGTTTATATAGCTCATTGAAAAATGTAATGTATAATTTAGTACAGATTATAGAGTTACCCATGATAGTTAAAACTTAGAGTTAAGTTAGGATTTCTAGATATACAGAGATGTATTTGAGATGAATAGGCATTCTTCAAACCTTTCAAAGACTTACAGAATATGGCATTTAAAATGGCTTAGGGTTTTTCTTGACAGTGACATACAACTGCTCCTAGTAAATCACCTGCATCAGATAGGAAGATGGACATCAAAGAAACACATTATGGAGTTTGCTTCTAATATGGCAAGACTAGCCTTTTGGGCAAGGTACTGCTCTTCTGGACTGTTTGACTTTATATTGTAGAAACTGGACATGCAGGACCCACAGAAAAGTGACTGCTAAAACAAGGGGGACATAGCTACAGGATTCCTGCTTCATGGAAGAGGCTGCCAGACAGCCAGACAGTCGAAGGACACAGAAAACAATGACTTGACAAACTGCCAATACAATTGGATAGTTTAATGTTTCCTGCTTTGCTGAAGAGTCTGCCATACACACTATGGCCTATGGGCTCAAGATGGAACTTTACAGAAGAACTTCAGGTGACTGACAAGGCAAGTTTTCTCTGTCATTTCTAGAGTTTATGTATTATCCTTCTGTGGTCTTTGAAGAAGTTGAAGACAGATAGTAATGGTCATAGTTTTCCTTAGTTGGGATTAAAGATAAGTCACATATAAGACATTGGACTCATAAAGATAGGATAGATGTTAAAATATTTTCTTTAAGTCTTACTAAATGTTAATGGAGTAAATATTGTTAACTTGTATTCTTATTTGATAACTGTTGTATGGTATATTTTGTGATGTTAAGATTAAAACCCTTCTTTTATTTTAGACAGAAATGAGGAGATGATGGGAGATGTTATTCTTTAAATATATTTCTCATACTGGTTTAATGAATAAGGCACTGTCGGCCAATGAGAAAGCAAGATATGCGGGGCTAGGAAACAAGGAGGAAAGAGGAAGTAGGGAGAGGAGTCAGCATGTAGAGCCTGGAGAGAACAGATGCAGACCTGCCACCCTCTGATAAGATGAGCCACAAGGAAATACTTAGAATAGTAGTAATGTGTTAATCATTAAGATAGAGCTAGCCCATAAACAATGATAGTAACTGGTCAACAAGATTGTATCAAATACAGAGTCTCAGCGTGTTCTTGAGGGCTGGAATGGCAGCGGGGCAGCCAGAGCAGTCCAGCAGGTGGGGAAAAACCTGCTTGTAACACATCTTGTATTTCCCTGACCAATAACTTGAAAGATGCTGTCACATTTTTGGTATTGGGATTTTGTTACATACTGTATAGCTTTTGGGGGTAGCATTACCACCCTAAGGTGTGTAATTCTTAACTTTGTTTAATCTCTCAATCTCTTTCTCTGTCTCTCCTCTCTCTCTCTCTCTCTCTCTCTCTCTCTCTCTCTCTCTCTCTCTCTCTCTCTCTCTCTCTCCCTCTGTGAGTGTGTGTGTGTGTGTGTGTGTGTGTAACATAAACTTATATTTTCTCTGTAATTTTAGGTAATCTTTAACTTTAAATAGATAATGTTCCCTAAAGCTGTTTCAAACATTCTTACTGTTATTTATGTCTCTTTCCAATCTCTATTTCTGTACAGCCTTCTATTTCCACTCCACAGATTAAAGACCCCCCCATTTTCCCGTTTGCTCCTTCACATCTACTGTTATGTGAACATTTGGAGCTAGAAAGCACAGACCGAACATTAAATATTTCTCATTCAGACTCTTGGTCATCTCACACCATACAGTATTTTTAAATTTTATTTTCTTTATAGCAGAATAATAGCCCATTGTGTTTTGTACACATTTTCATTATCCATTCATCTCTTGAAGGACATATAGTTGTATTCATGTCCTAGTTATTATGAATACAATCGCAGTGAAGATAGCTGAGCAAGTATCTTTGGAACACTGTTTTATGTGTATGAATGTTTTCTCTGCATGTATGTATCTATGACACATACATACTTGGGGCCCATAGAATGTGAGAAAAATGTATGAAATCCCCATGGAACTGGAGTTTCAGATGATTGTGAGCTACCATATAGGTTCTGAAAATCAAAACTAGATCCTTAAAGGGAGCACTAACTGCTCTTAATCTCTGAGCATTCTATGCATCTTCTCCCTTCACCTTTTTATATTACCTTAAGATAATGACCAAAATCCTAATTATGTGTGTTTGAACACTCTAATCTTTCTCACTTATTTCTCTGACTATCTCCTCTCCCCATCTTCTAAGATGCAAGAAGATGCCCATTTCTTTATCCTACTTCAGAAGGGGTGACTTTTTCTTTTCTTCCTCTTCCCCTTCATGGCTGCTGAAGGGTTTATATTTTTTTGTGATATTTTTCACTCTAATTCTAGTACAAATGTTCTCAAATTCCTAGTGAGTCTATATTTCAACTCTTTTGTAAGTAATACTAAAATCTTGCAAAAAGGAATTCTGATTTCCCAGGAACATTTATCTTGATCAATCCTTTGTTTGCATCGCAAAGACCCTGGATATTGTGTCATGGGATACCACTGAAACCTCAGCCAGCAATACTATCAACTGAGCTACATTCTGAACCCCATACCTACTCTTTCATAACCAGCTGATTGACAATCTTGTAGAAAAAACTATTATGATTTTCATAAGCTTTGAATTGAATCTGTAACTTGACTTGGGAAACTGGGACATTTTTGTGACATTTAATATTCTAATCCATGAACTCAAGACTTCCCCTTTTGCTTGTGTTTTCTATTCTTACATTAAAATCTTATATTTTTGGTGTCCAAAGATAGTCTACTTCCTCAATTCAGCTCATATTTAAGTATTGTACTTGGTGTTATTTATAATAAATTCCTTTGTAGATATTTCATTTCATATTCCCAAATTTTCCATACTCCTATGTTGTTAAATTCAGCTATTATGATTCTTTTTAACCAACAACAGTTACTTCTCACTGAAAAAGAAGAAATTTGTCACTCTCAGTATTAGTTCCTCTTAATATATTTGTTCAACTATTATTCCAATACATTTTACTTTATGGCTCATTGCATTTCTGTATTCATTGATGCTTTGGAAGAAATCATCCTATCTGTTAAAGAAACCATCCCAAATCTCAATGTACTAAAACAAATATTTATCTTTCATACTTTATTCATCTATTGGCCAGTTGTTACTCTACTTTGTATTTCCTTCATCTAGTCAAAAGGAGTAGCCTCTGTCTACAGCATGTTCAGAAAAATATTTCTGTGATAAAAGTGCAAGAATCTAGCAGTTGACACTTAGAGTTTCTACTCAGAAGTCAAATCAATTGCATAAAGTAAATCATATTCCCCGCTCCAGCATCACTGAGATAAGAAAAGTGATACAAGAGACATTGTGAATCAAATATAAACAAGGAAGTATGTGCAAATGGTCAAGCATGGTATATACTCACTCATAGAGCAAAGGATCACCAACCTACATTCCATACCACTAGAGAACTTAGGAAACAAGAAGGACCCTAAGAGAGACATATGTGGTCCCTCACAGAAGGGGAAAAGGACAAACTCTCCTCAGAAAATTGGAAGCAGGCAGGGGGCAGGAAGGAGTTAGGAGAAAGAAAAGGGGACAAGAAGAAGAGAGAGGAGAACATGAGGTAGCAGGAACATAAAGTTGGGGGAAGAAAAGAGAAGAAAAATAGAGATACTGTAATAGTGGGAAGCATTATAGGTTTAAAGAGAAATTTCACACTAGGAAAATGTTCAGAGACCTACAGGGATGATGCCAACTAATAATCTATGCAATATTGGAGAGGCTACCTTAAATGCCTTCCCTTGATAATGTTATTGATGATTGCCTTATATGTCATCCTAGAACCTTTATCCATTAGCTGATGGAAGCAGAAGCAGACACCCACAGCTAAACACTGAGGCTAACTCATGGAATCCAGTTGCAGAAAGGGAGAAGTGATGAACAAAGGTGTAAAGACCATGCTGGAGAAACCCACAGAAACAGCTGACCTGACAAGGGGAGCACATGGACCCCAAACTGGTAGCTGAGAAACCAGCATCAGACCAACCCAGAATCCCTGAATGTGTGTTTCATTAGGAGACCTGGGAAGTCTATGGAACCTCTGTTAATGGAAGCAGGTTGTATCCCAAGTGCAGGAACAGACTTCAGAAGCCTCTTCTCCATGGAGGGTTACTCCCTTGGCCTATAGACATGGGCAGGCCCTATGCACTACCACAAATGATTTGATAGACTTTGATGATCCCTCATGGAAGGCCTCATCCTCTCTGGAGGAATGGATAGAGATGAGATCGAGGTTGAAAGTGGGACAGGAGAGGACAGAAGGGAGAGGGAATTGGAATTGACATGTAAAACAAGCTTGTTGCAAATTTAAATAAAATATATAAAAAAGAAAATGCATAGTGAATCATATTTGACCTTGCTTTTTAAGGAATCACTACATCATGTATCAAACTCGAAGTTATATATCATGGAGTATGCTCTCAATCAAGTCCATATGGAATTATTTATCATTACAAGAAACTTAACTGAAGGCAAACATTCCACTTCCTAAACATTGATTGAACACTGATACAACAAAGATCAATTCTGAAAGTAAGAAATCATAAATTTTAAATATTCATTGATCAGTAAGAATTCTATCATCTTATGGATTAAGAGACAACTCAACAGTTCAGACCCTTAGCTTGCATCCAGAGGACTTTGTTTCAATTTCCATCACCAAATGACAACTGCATCTATAACTCCAATTTTAGAAGATGCAACACTCTCTTCCTGCCTCCATAGGCACCAGTCATGCATTAAAAATGTAGATATGTATACAGAAAAAAATATGTAAAACAAATACCACATACAAAAATTACAATTTTATTGAACAAAAAATTTGGACAGTATTTTTCTCTTTTTGTGTTTCATTTATGTTTATTGCTGGCAGGAGCGATTTACAGGGAATCTTTTGCTCTTAGTTCTGCCCTGTAGAAATTTTTATATTTGCTAACAAAGTCCTCAGCCACATTTGAGAAGGGCATGGAATCACTTTTGTTTTATTCTTGTGAGTTAATGTACCAATAGTTTCCCTTAAAATTGTTTTCAAATTATGTCCCTTTACTACACTACTACACTTAGAGGTAATTTGAACTTATCAGGCTTCTGTGATACCATTGCATCAGTCTCTTCCCCCAAAGTAATTTTATTTAGCTTAAAGGTTGTTCTTAGAATCACTTAAATCTGTTAAATGTTTTTAATGACTTGTGTGATCTTTGTGATCATGTCTGTCCTAGATTTGGTCTTTCATGTAGGCTAAGTAATAACTATCTTAATTGAATTTTGTTTCTCAAAGCATTTTATTAAGTTCATCTTTCCTATCTTTGATATTAAGGATATGATACCTTTATCTAGTTTTGTCCTTATCATTTCTTATAAATTATTCAAATGTACTTTTAATTTAAACATTTTTTAAAATTCACGAGTTCTACATTTATATAATTTCCATGAGTACTCTCTAACTCTTCCCATATATTCTTTCCACATCCTCTCAAGTTCATGACTTCTTTACTTATTGATGTTAAACAACACACATATACACACACACCGACACAGAAACACATCTTACTGACCCCACTTAGTGCTGTTCATGTATATTTGTGTCTAGTGTAGTAGAGATTTGATAACATATGTTGGGACATGTCCCTGCAGAGAACAGATTCTCTGTCTTTCAATGGCCATTGATTGTCCATAACACGTTTTCTAGGGGTGGAGACTTGTGAAATTTCCTTTATCCACTTTGATATGCTGACTGGTGTCATTATGCAGGTCTTATTTAAACAGCCATATTGTTGAGATTTCATGAGTGAAACTTCCTCTCCTTTCAAGTGTTGAAGACATTATATCTACCATTAAACATCCTGATCCTCTGGTACTTACAATTTTTTTCAGTTTCTTTTGTTATGATCACTGTACCTTACATGCAGAAGTATATGAGTTGTGGGTTTTCTGCATTTTGAGCAGCTGTGAATTTCTGTAATAGTCTTTTCCTGTTGCAAAGATAAGCTTCTTTGATTAGGGGTAAGAACTACTGTAGTTATTGGTCAGTCAGGCATCAAGACTCTCCCAACCATCATAGCTTTGTTCACTTCCTCCCTCACCTACTCCTTGCATCCCCAGTTAGGACCTGCCAGGGATGGTTCTTGGCAGGCATAATTTTCTCAGGCAAAAGGTTATTGTCAATTTTATCTTAATAAATAGGAAATAATTATTTACAGGTGTCTCACAAAACTGAGTTTCACATTTATTCACATTTATTTCCCCTTTCCAAGTCTTTTGGTATATATTTCAAGTATATTTGCATTGTCATATCAATGGTGCTTTCATGGATGCAGATAAAATTTTAAGCTACATTTTGTGATCTTGTATCAAACCAGCCTTAACATTCCATGAATAAAGGGCATGCGGATTTTCTCAATGATTGAAATATTTCTGAGCTAGAGGCCCTTTTAAGCTTCTAAGTAATATTGACTATTATGGCTGACAAAGGAAATCTACCTTCTAGTTCAATTTAAATCTCTGTGTTAACTATTTTCTGTGATGTTTCTAATGATAAAAATTAATAAGATGTAGCCTTTGATTTCAAATCATTTACACAGCTAAATATAGAGAGAAAATTTTAGCATGTGTCTAAATTTGTATAATGTTTTAAAATTAAATCAAAATACAATGAATGACAATTTTTCCAAGGTAGTTACACAATGAACTCACAGTAGTTTTGACAGCATGCACATGACCCATGCAAGCTCTAGACAAACAAAAGCCCAAAATAGTGGTGGGAGGTGAGCCATAGCTGAGGAATTATTAGTAATTTATAGCTGCCTGTATTGAAACAGTCAGTTTCCTCTAAGAGAGTATCCTCTGGCAAGTCAACCATGCTCAAGTAGATG
The DNA here is from genome assembly GCA_030556225.1 of Cricetiscus sungorus. NCBI lineage: Eukaryota > Metazoa > Chordata > Mammalia > Rodentia > Cricetidae > Cricetiscus > Cricetiscus sungorus. Next base: position 47,232,557 of record JANBXA010000726.1, on the reverse strand, counting down.
ATCACAAATCCAAAAGTGTATATATATATATATATATATATATATATATATATATATAACAGAACCAATTTAACTTCAAGGGTTTAAGCTGGGAAAAAAGAACACAAAGATGGATGGGAATGGAATAGGAGGTAGATATGAGAGAAGTTGTGTGGAATATGAATAACATCAAAATACAATGTATGCCATCTGTGAGTCCTCATCCAATAGCTGATTGAAGCAGGAGCAGACACCCACAGCTAAACACTGAGCCAAACTCCTGGAATCCAGTTGTAAAGAGGAAGGAGTGATGAGCAAAAAGGTCATGGCTAGTCTGGAGAAACCCACAGAAAGTGCTGAATGAACAAGGAGGAGCTCATGTACTCCAGTCGGATATCTGGGAAACCATCATAGGACCAACCAGACTCCCTGAATGTGTGTGTTAATTAGGAGGACTCGGAAGTCTATGGGGCCTCTGGCAATGGATCAGTGTTTATCCCTTCTATTTGTGTTGTTTCAAGACAGAGTTTCTCTGTATAGCATTGGAGTCTATCCTGGCACTTGCTCTTCAGATCAGTCTGTCCTTGAACTCTTACAGATACACCTGCCTCTGCCTTTCGAGTGCTGGGATTAAAGTTGTGCACCACCACTGCCTGGGTTCAACATTGCTTCTTATATGCTCATCTATAAGCTCCATTATTTATGGTAAATAGAAGACAGAACTATTCAAAATTGTCTATGTTGTCATTTTTATAACTTTAAAGAAATAACTTTTTTAGTGGGTCTTAGACACAACGATTGGGAAAGAAAGTAATTATTCTAATACTTCTTAAATAAATGGCATTTTAACCACACATTGTTGAGACAGAGGTCAAGATTATCACAATGAAGCAGCACAGGCTGTAGTAAAGTCTGAATATACACTTAAGTTGCCCAAAAATTTGTAAGAGAAAAGTAAGTGTAAAGAGACTTGTCGATGAAATTTTACTGACAGCCCATTTCAATTACAAATGCATTCTTCCTGATAAACCAACTTAAAAATACTCTTGCTAAAGAAAAATCAAGGACTTAATTGTCAAATAACTGATGAAAATTTACCATATATTAGATAGGGAGATATTTGCCAATCTAGCTTAGTAAGGTACTGTGCTGAAAACTAGACTTAACAGCCTAAGTTTAAGTCCTAGTTTGAAAAAAAAAAATGTTAAGAAGAATTTAAAGTTTGGTCAATAAATAAATCTGTGTTAGTTTCCACGGTAAGTTCCTTTTTTATTTTTTCTTCATGTTTAACAGGAATGTAGAACCTACCTATGTATATCCCAACTGAATATGGTTTACTAAAATACCAAGTAGAACATTCACAGAGACACCAGCTACAGTAAAAACATAAACTCCATTTATAAAATTAATCCTTAGTTCCATGGTCTCCAGAATCTAGCCAATGAATATATAGCAGTAAAGGACAATAAACTGGCTGTCCTCTTAGCCCCTGTGTATTCATATACTTTGGTCTGGATGTCTGGTTGTAGAACATTCACAGAGACACCAGCTACAGTAAAAACATAAACTCCATTTATAAAATTAGTCCTTACTTCCATGGTCTCCAGAATCTAGCCAATGAAAATATAGCAGTAAAGGACAATAAACTGGCTTTCCTCTTAGCCCCTGTGTATTCATATACTTTGGTCTAGATGTCTGGTTATTTACCTACAAATGGTCAGTTACATTAGTATTGAATGATGCATGTGTCTTGATATTTAGCTACTGTATAACACCTAGAAGAAGTTTATGAAAGATAGAATTTTTCAGTAAATGAAACTTTCAACTTTTATAAATCTTTATAATAAAACTACAGAATTTAAACTACCGTGCTTCCTAATATCCTTTTGTTTTTTACTGTTGTTTCAATGGCTCCCATTGGCTCAGATATTTGAACGTTTGGTTCCCAAGTGGTAGACTGTTCAGGATACATTAGGAGGTGTGGCCTTGTTAGAGGAGATGTTACACTAGGAATGGGCTTGAGGTTTCAAAATCCCATGTCAGGCCCAGTCTCATTCTCTCTCTGCCTGCAACTCGCAGATCACATGTAAACTCTCAGGTACTGCTTAGTGTTATGCTTTCCTGCCTGCCTGCCGCTAGGCTCTCCTGTCATAATTATTATGAACTAACAGTCTGAAATTATAAGCAAGTGTTCAATTAATTTTGTCTTTTCTTTCATAAATTGCGTTGGTAATGGTGTTTCTTCCCAGAAATAGAACAATAACAAAACATTTCTGTTTTGGAATAAACATTTACTTCATGATAAAATAGGCATATAAAATCATCTCTCATATAAAATTATTCATTTTTTTCTATTAAACCTTCTTACTAAAATTATATTTTATACCATATACTGTCTAGCTATTTTTAATTTCATGATTCCTTTTTTAGCTTTGTATTTAGAAAATTTAGAGAACATGCTATTAAAATTAATTTTAAAAATACTGTGCATGAAAATGTGCATTGCTCAAATCTATCCTCCAATTCCTCCCTCATTCTCCCCATCACTGTCCCCTTCCAACTACATGAGCTCTTTTTTCATTTATTTATGTATTTTTCTTCAAATCAATTAACAAACTTTGACACTGAAATTTTTATCATTGACGACACTTAGGAACTACCTTTATTTAAAACAATTATTTTCTCATTTTGACCATGCATTAGTGAGTGAACTGGAGAGGAATATAAGTGAGAATGAATATATGTTACAAAGATTTATTAGATTTCATTCACATAATTCTAGCTAGGTAGTCCAGCAATAGCAATTTATATGGTGGAGAAGATGAGAACCTGGGTATCTCAGCTATCTGTATGTCTGGTCTTAAAGGCCTGAAAGATTCCTGTATGCTGCTGGTCTTCAATTCACACAGTAAAGCTGAAGAAGTTAGGATCCAATGTGAGCAAAGGATGGAAGCAATAAGGAAGATAGATGAAGCACAAAGAACCAAGGTGGTTAAGCAAGCACTCATGAAATTTCTTTCAATGTCCTTATCTCTTAGGACCACTAGCAGGTCCTTGTTACTCTGGGATAGACTCTTTTCTCCTTAGTAAACTCTTCTTGAGCAGTATGACATGACACATCTACCAAAGCTTTACCTCAAAACTCAAAGTTGATTTTCTTTCTTTCTTCCTTTCTTCCTTTATTTTTGATAATTTTTAATTCAAATTTAAAACAAGCTAGTTTTACATGTCAATCCCAGTTCCTGAACCCTGCCTTTCTCCCCTGTCCCTCCATTCCCTCCCACTTTCTACCCCCAGGGAGGACAAGGCCTTCCATGGGGAGTTTTCAGAGTCTGTCATATCATCTGGAGCAGGACCTAGGCCCTCCCCCATGTGTTTAGACTGAGAGGGTATCCCTATATTTGGAATGGGCTTCCAAAGTCCATTCTTATACTAGGGATAAATACTGACCCATTTGTTGAGACTCGGCAGTCTGCGGGCCCTGCCTCTGATGGGCAGGACACGTAATCACTACATCAGGCTTTACCTGGCTGGGCGGAGACTGGATTACGCCTGCACAAGCTCCCCTTTTAAAGCAAGTGCGCCAAGCGCACCTCTCTCTCTTGTCCCTCTCATCTTTCTCTCTCTTGCTTCCCTCTCTTGCTCTCTCTGGGCCCCCCCCTTTCTCTCTCTCTCTCTCTCCCCGCTTTCGGTTGGCCACCAGCTACCGCCCTCTTTCATCTCCCCTCTCTCAATAAACTCCACGTGGGGCACTCAATCTCGTGTTTGTGTTTCTTAGGCCATAGCAGCTGCATCACAGCAGCTGTATCAAAAGAACAACACCATTACCAGATGCCCCATAGATTGCCTAGTCCTCTGAACTAACACCACATTTATGGAATCTGCATTGGTCCTATGCTTGTTTCTCAGCTATCATATTGGAATCAATGAGCTCCACTTTGTTCAGGTCAGCAGTTCTGTGGATATCCCTAGCCTGGTCTTGACTCCTTTATTCATCACTCCTCCCTCTCTACAACTTGATTCCAGGAATTTGGCTCAGTGTTCAGCAGTGTGTGTCTGCTTCCAACAGCTACAAGATGACAGCTCTATAGTGGCAAATGTGGTAGTCTTCGATCTCATTATCAGAGAAGGGCATTTAAGGTAGCATCTCAACTATTGCTTAGATTGTTAGTTGTGGTTATGCTTTTAATTCCAGACCCAGTCAACCTAACAATAAAGATGATTCATCACAATCTTGGAAGGCAAAGCGAACATGTGATAAAATTTCAGCATTTGTTTTCCTTTAAATTTCTAGTACTTTTGGTTCAAAAGGAAATGGACAAATTTAACAATGATAATTTACCTAACCACCCATTAATTAGCCAATATTACTATGCAAAGAATAGTTTTAAAAAGTTCATGAGAAAAATGTATACATGTACATAAATGTTAATTGTGATGGGTTGATTTTTCAAAAAGGCAAATACAGTATAGATTTTATTTATGTTTATCATTTGTGAGATTTTGCTAGACTGCTGATTATTTCTTCCAGATCATTAAGCAATCTTCCAACAGAAATCTGTGTTTTCAAAGCTTTGTATTTTAGGAAAAAAGTGGAACACTTAAAAAGATTCAAATTAAGCCTAACCCAGTCACTGATAGGGTCATAATTAAGTATATATTTTGGAAGAAAATGTTTATCAAAGTCTAAGTAGAACTTTTTGGCTTTAACTGCTTAATTAAACTTTTATCTTGAGACTTTAGCAAATGATGTTTTGTCTATTTTTGGTATGTGTATATGTGTGTTTATGTTTGTACACATGTGCTTGTGGTGACAAGTGTTTGATACTGGGTGTCTTCCTCCATTTATGTTCACCTTACATTTTGAGAGAGGGTCTCTCACTAACTAGACCGTATTGATTGGCTAATCTGGCTGGCCAGCCAGCTCCAGAAATCCTCCAGTTTGTGCTGCCTCAGAACTGAGGTTAAAGACATATGTCACCATATGTCCTCTTGTTTCTATGACAAGCATTTACCAATTAAACTATCTCACTAGGTCCATGAAAAATGTTTTATATAAATAAACTGTGCTTTTATTAATAAGGTCTATTAGATAATATCTGTTTCCCTTAAAATACTTGCTTTAAAGTATAACAATTACCATTTTATAAGACACATTTTATAGACCCAAAAGTACTACTCTGATATGTTTCAAAAAGATAAGAATAGGTTTATAAGGCAGTATGTATTTATCAGGCCTTTCAGTATATATTCCAAATGTTTGTATTTATATACATACTTAAATTAATCAAATTCCACAAATAGTATGTTACAGATTTTTTTCTAAAACATATAGATAAGGAGGCCACAGATTTTTGCTGCTCAGTTCTTATTACCTAAAATGATACAGAGACAATTACATAAAAACAATTACCATAAAGAGGCATTTTCTAAATTAAAGGAAAAATTAAAAAACTCATATTAATATCTCTTTGAATAGTAAGAAAGGCTCAATGACAGAAACAAAGAGTGAATCTTGGATAGCTTTCATTTTAAAGCCCATGCTGCTTGTTCAGCATCCCTGGTACCTCCTAAACATACCACCCAAGGTCCCATATGCCTGGAAATCCTGCCAAGCTGTTGGACATTCAGCTTTTCATTATATAAATCAGAATGACACCTCTTCACAGTGAACAGAAATATTATTCCACAATATTTCCCCCTTTTGAATAAATAAAAAGGAAAGTGTTTAACTGTAACACAGTAAAACTATATAGTAAGAACAATTACCAGTGCAGCTGCTCATGTGCCCAGCTATACAGAGCCTCCTAAAGAACAATGCCTCTGTATATCAAGCATACCAACTACCACTTTCTTAGGCCCTATGTGGATATTTGATACTCCTCATCGGATGCCATATGTAATGTGCCTTTCTCTGTCCTGCCACCCAGCTCCCAAATTACCACACAGATATTTCTTAAAAATTAAAAAAGTTTGACCAATAGCTTAGGCTTGTTTCTAACTGTGTCTAGAACTAAAATAAACCAGTTTCGTTTAATGTACTTCTTTTACATGTCTTGATTACCTTTATTTGTAAAGCCCAGGCTACTTGTCTCTGTCCTTGGTGTCTCCTTGTGACTCCTAACAGTATCCTGTGTGCCTGAAAAGCCTGCCTAGCTATTGGCATTCAACCTTCTATTCAATCAATCAGAATATCACGCCTTAATATTGTAAAAAAAAAGATTATTGTACTACTCAATATTGAGTCTTCTTCTGAGATCTGTGTTATCTACCTACACAGCATAAACTTGTGATGATATCTCCCTTCTTGAATCACATATCCTCAGAAAATTCCATTTCAATTGTTAACTTGGCATGGGGCATTCCATAGGTAGCTATATTACTCCCAGTCTCTAGAAACATTACCTAACCTACATGTGACATCATAAGACCTTTCAGTGTAATGTTAAACACATACATACATAGCTTGGCTTTTAAACTTTCATAAAATAAGGACATATTATATAAAAATTGTAATCTATTTTGGCTTTAAAATGTATGGAATCTCTGCCTCAGAGCATTATTTAGTTAGAATTCAAAATGGGATATAGAAGATTATAATTTCACAGAGAATAATGAAAAATGTTACAGGATGCAATACACCATTGATAAGGAAGAAGAGGCTACCAGGTTTTTGTTTGTTAGTTTTTTCCCGGGCCATTAGCTTACAGAAAGTGGTGAAATTGGAGTAGCAATAAGTGCCTTCAGTAAGAAAGTGTGAAAAGCAGAGTGACTTTGGAATTTTAGAATGAAAGAGCATATGCTGCTTTGGAGAGTAATTTCCTCAGCTCTCTCAGTGAGGGAGGTTATTTCTCCCAGATAAGTAAGTTATTGTTCCATATGATCTGGGATTTGGATAGAAATTTCTTTAGGCGATTGTTTTCTTTAGTGCCAGAGGGTCCCTGTTCAGACAAATAGAAGTAGGAAAAGCAAGCCAATATACAAGTCAAGGGTATAGCATGATACCTAAAGAGTAGTGGAGGAAACTCACCAGGAATGTTTCAGAGGGATCCCAGATGAACACACAGATGGTAGTAGTTAGATAAGCAGAATCAGGGGCAGAGCTCCACTCTGTCACTAAGCAGTTTGCAAAGTTGTATGCTTTTGGGGATTCTGACTCAAGCCAAATTCAGATTTGTGGCTTTGTTACAGAATAAAAATAAGATTAGCCAGTCCAGCATAAAGTTGAAGTAATTTTAATATAGTGGTTAAGCACAGGATCCCAGAGGGAAAAAGAAAAGGCCCTTAAGAAAAACATACCTTTGAAGTATGAATATGGACTTCTTAAAGGGTTCTTGTCAGCACTCACTAATAACATTTTTGTTTACAAAATCAGACTTTATTCTATTACTAATCAATGTCAAATGGAATGAATTCATGCTTTAAGAAAATGAGTTAGAATTTTATTTTTATTGTTGTATTTTTATTTGGTTTTGGTACCTGAATAAAAATGGCTTCATAGAATGAATTAGATAGTGTTACTTCACTCTCTGTTTCATAGAATGAGTTAAAAATTGGTATAAGAACTTCCATAAAAGTTCAGTAGAATTTAAAGATAAATTTGTATAGTCCTGGGCTTTTATTTGATGTGGGCATTTTATTTTGCCCCCGTCTCTTTGCTTATATTGAATCTGTTTAAATTATTTTTATATCATGAATTTAATTTTGTTGACAATATACATTGAGAATAATTTGTTTTTAATTGAGGTATGTAGTTGTCAGAGTATAAATTTTCATGAAATCGATAATGAAACTGTATTTTTTTTTTGCTAGAGCCTTTTTTCTTGTATGTCTGAGGCAACAATTTCCTTCTAAGCATAGCAAAAATATTATAAAAAGGAAATTTACAATATATTAAGATAGACAGAGAAAGAAGGCTAGAAACTAATATTAATCATGTGTGTGGGTCAAGTTGTAATTGTGCTTCATTGATGTTTTATTTTTATTAACATAAATTAAATGTATATAATAACAGATTTCTTTATGATACTTTTATATATGTATACAATGCATTTTCATCATGTCCAGCCTCTATTATCTTCCTTGAGGCCATTTCCACTTCTGCTGATTTCCATCCCTTTCTCAATCAATAATGTGATTTGAGGACATGGATAGTGAATTTAACTAGGATTACTGAAGGGAATATGGATGAGTTTCTATTTATTGGAGTATAGATGACTTACCAGTGGTAGTTTGAATTAGATTGGCCCCATAGACTTCTTCTGCTTGAATACTCGATCCAAAGTTAATGGAACTGCTTGGGAAACATTGGAAGGTGTGGCCTTATCAGAAAGGGTGTGCCACCCAGGGTTTTAAAGCCCATGCAATCCTCAGTTATCGCTTTCTCTCTCTCTTTCTCTCTCTCTCTCTCTCTCTCTCTCTCTCTCTCTCTCTCTCTCTCTCTCTCTCTCTGTGTCCCTTCCATATTACTTATGGATGAGATATATATTCTTAGCTACTACCTTCATACCATGCCTGCCTGCCTGCCTTCTGCCATGTTGCCCTCCATGATGGTCTTGAACTCACACTATAAAGTTGTAAGCCCAAACAAACTACTTCTTGTATAAGTTTTCTTGGTCATAGTATTTCTACACATCAATAGAAAAGTAAGACACTTTCTATCAACTGTTAACATCCTATAAAGACTAGGGAATATTAGGGCTTCCTTCCACCATATGTTAATGGGCCTTTCTTTTGCAGGTCATTAACAACTAATGAAAGTTCAAGAGTGTGATGACATATCTTAATACTCTGGTCATACGTTTTCAGATTTCTCTTCTACAATGATCCCTGAGACTTGGAAAGGGTGATATACATGTTTGTTTTAGAATGTGGCATTCATTCTAAAACATTGATTACTTATTTACTTTAAGCACTTTTACAAGTCTTTGGAATAAATGATGCTGCACATTCCAAACATAAACACTTAAATGACAGTTAAATAACATGTCCATCTAGCAAAAGAACATTAATGGGCTCCCTGATAGACTTTATGACTTTCCAAGACATGTTCATTTTTTGGATCAGATTTACAGAACATAATATAAATTTCTCCTTTGGGCAGAGCTTTAATCCAATTAGAACGCATAAAATTACTCAGATAACTCATACCACTATTGTACCAGTGGGGATGTCTTTCCTGGCAGCTGGTATTATTGTTGTTCACAGGGTTCAAATCTTTGTTGCTGAGCATTTTACCCCAGAAGCCTTTGTAGTACATTCTGGAACTGTGAAATTTAGCAAGAAGGAAGCTTCCACCTTAATTATAGTATGATTTCTCTATATCCCGAAAGTCTTTAGCAACAGGTTATGTGATGGCTGATCTTTATTGTCAACTTAATTGTATTTAAATTTACAATAGAAATAAATCTCTAGGTAAATCGCTGAGAGATTATCTAGATTAGTATGAGGTGATAAGACCCAACTCTTAATGTGAATGATACTATTCCAAGAGTTCAGGTCCTGGACTGAATATAAAAGTAGATAGTAAGCTGGACACCATCATTAAACAATGGTTGGTTTCTGACTGTCTTATGTTGCTATGATGAACACAATAAACAAAATTAATTTGAGAAATAAAAGTTTATATATCTTAAATGATAGCATCCATCCATTATCATGAGTAGCCAAGGCAGGAACACACAGCAGTTATCTGCAGGCAGCAACCAAAGCAGAGACTAGAGAAAGGATGTTACTTACTTTCTTGCTCTTCATTTCTTGCTCAACTTACAATATTGTACCACCCAAGACAAACTTCTTTGTGGTGTTACAACATATAGTGGTGTGGGCCATCTCACATAAATCATTAATCAGGAAAACACTCCACAAATTTTCTTATAGTACTATTTCAGTTAAGTTTCCTCTTTCCATATAACTCATGTTTGTGTCAAATGACAAAAATCAATAGCCATCAAATTGCCTTTGGATGCAATGTGGTTCAATGCATCATGGTCTTGATGCCATACTTTCTGTGCTGTGATAGATTGTGTCTCTTAGAAAATAAATTAACTCTTCCTTTTTTTACTCCCCAGATTTTACAATGGTTTTGTTATTAAAGCAATTGATCAATATTGCAACATTTTCATACTTATTTCTAACATTTTATTTTTATTTTTTCTTTGAAGAAAATTTCATATACATGAAATTAAATATAAATTTTTTTTATCATTTTTTCCTTCTAACTCCTCTACATCTTTTACCTCCAAGTCTCTTAAGTACTATCTTCTGGAAATGATATGATCAATGCAGTCATGAACTCATAGGAGATTAAGTTCCTGAACAAGATAAAGCCAGTCAAAATTTCAGCATAAATGTTATCAAAGCTAATGAGGACCCACCCTAAACTAAGAAACTTTTGAAATTTGGTGGCTCTTGGGAAAGGTGAAATGTTTTATGTTTTGTTTTTTTTTCTTTTAAGAATGTGTCCAATGTGAAATAGCCTATGCTCCAGTGACTGATGTCAAACTAATGCACATGTGAATGATACTGGTAGGAATGATTGATATTTTTTTCAAAAAGAAACTCTGTTCTTAAATATGCTATGGTATTTTGTCAAAGCAATATTACAAGTATCTAATAATTGGTCTCCCCATCTACACTTTGTGGGCATTGAAAACAGTGGCAATAGCTTTTATTGTATTAGGAGACTCAGATATATCCCTGATAGTACAGCCTTATTTTATCTCACCATTGGACTTAGCCTGCCCCTGTCTTTGATACTGGCACTGTCACTGTCACTTTCATTTAATAAACTAATTACTTCTGGGAAAGGATTTAATCTATGTATGCAGTTACCTCTGTTCAAATTCTTTAAATTTAAAAATAATCTTTCATATATATGCATCTATGTTGAAAATAGTCAATCTTATACCTCACGGTCCCCCTTCTTATTATTCCCCTTTGTCCCTTCAGTTTTGTTTCAACATTTTTCACATCATATCTCCAGATATTACTGTCAGTTATGGAAATCTTATAATACACACACACACACACACACACACACACACACCTATACCAATGACCCATTTCTTTATCAAAATTTTGCTATACAGAAAAAGAAGTCATCATAATGAGTATGTGAGACATAAGAGATGCACCAACTTAATTGAAACAAATATGTAAAAAAATAAATTTACCCAAGAATTATAGCCTTTCAAAGGGAACATTTCTAGTACATTGACTATATATCTATAGTAATTATTTTTTAAAGATAAAATTTCAAGAGTGTGGACCATCATTAATTCTGTTATGTGCTCCAATGATCCTGCCCTTATGTTAAAATACATTTATCAATTAAAGATGCATTCTATTTTTTTCATACTGCGTTGTACTAGAGTGTCACAAATAGAGCTATAAACATGACCACTCTAGCTGAATCACTGAGGGGGAGTACCCTTTGCTACCTACAAAGCCTCTCATTAAGAACAAACCAGAGATCACTAATCTTTTGAATGGAAATTTCTTCCAAGTGGCTGCCTTGACCTTGCTCTCTTTGTGAAATTTTTAACAAAAGTCTGAAAATCTCTACTCTCTTTGTGATATAATGTTTAAAAACTCTGTAAATCCATACATAGTGATGTTTGCCTACACAACAGTTTTATTGTAAACTACTTTAGTATCTTCCATGTTTTTTCCTGAGCTGAGATTTTCCAAATAATAAAAAATTTAGCAGAATTTTTGTTTGTTCATTTAACAGCTTTTTACTCAATTTATCCTTAATTCTAAATACATTTTACCATGAGTCGCACAAAAACATCAAAATACCCTTTTAACAAGCTGTTTTCAAATGTCAGCAAAATATTCACATTCACTGATTACAAATTCTGTTTTACACATAACAGCAGGTGTTTTGCTTCACTTTGTGGGGTTCTTTTCTCTTCAGTTTCCAACAAAATGTACCTTATTTTAATCTGAGCCATAGGTGAGAGGTTTCTACTAATGTGTTTCTTCATGATGAATTAGGCTTCCTCTAAAGCAAAACCTTTCTCTGTTTTATGCTTCAAAAATTTCCACTCTTTTACATTGCCCAATTCTAAGGCATCTCTCACATATTACCCAACTGTTATAACAAAAACTGCTCTCTATTACCAAATTTGTATTAATCTCTCATTATTATGTAATGAATGGTGACAAACCTAGCTTAAAAGAAATAAATAAATTCCCATTTATTAATTGGGAATTCTATAAATTTAGGAGTTTTGTTTATCTGAGACAGAGTTCTGCTTTACAGATTTTCCACAAAATTTCAATTGTCTTGCTCAGCCTCCTAAGTCCTGAGATTCTAGGCATAATAGCACTGTATGTGACCAACTGGAGCTTTTAACTTATAATCTTATTCATTAAAAATAAAGATATCATACATGTTCTGTGAAGACAACAACCATTAGAAGGACCCAAGCTCACTGAAAACAATACCTAGTAGATAATATTGGTCTTTCAACTTGTTTTAATTGACTAGATCTTTGACTATAAGTGCAAAATTTTTTTTCATATCATTGTAGTGGTTTGAATAAGAATGCCCCTCATAGGCCAATAGAGGATGTTAATATTGGATATTGCTTTGTTGGAGTTGGTTGGTCTTGTTGGAAAATGTATGGCACTGGGTATGCTTTGAGGTTTCAGGAAGTCAAGTCAGGCTTTGTAGTTTACTGTCTCTTCTTGCTGCCTTTGGATCTAGATAGATAACTCTCTGCTACTTCTCCAGCACTACGGCTGTTGAAAGTCAGGGTCAGCTCTCCTTATTCATGAAACTGGAGCCAGTTATCCCTGAAGGGGAGGAAAATTTCCCTCTGAGGCAATGGTAAGGGATGGAGTGAGCTCTACATTTGCTGGATCACTGTGGCCAGCTCTTGCATGCCCTTGGTAGTAACACAGGCCATGGACATCAGCACAGATCATGGCTACAATAGTTCTACAATACTGAGCAAAATGTAGCCCTCAGCTGCAGCAAGACACTTAGATACCAATGTGGCTTCAGGTAGCAACAAAGATGTCAGGCATCCACAGGGCTTTAGGTGGTAACACTGGCCAAAGACATCATCACAGGAACTAATTGCAGTTGGATTCATGACAAAGTTGGATAATAGTTCTGTTTCTAACAGCTAGCACCAGCAGGAAGCTTAAAAGCTGGCAGGTATATTTCAATGCTGGAGACAACATGACTCCAAAGGTTTTCTCTTGTACACTTTAATCAAGATGATCTAAAATATTCCTCTATTGAGAATTCTCTATTTAGTTCTGTACCCCACTTTTTTAATTTGATTATTTGGTGTTTTGGAGACAAGCTTCTTGAGTTCTTTGTATATTTGGAAATCAGCCCTCTGTCAGATGTGATGTTAGTGAATATCTTTTCCCATTCTGTGGGCTGCCATTTTGTCTTGCTGACTGTGTCCCTTGCCTTACAGAAGCTTCTCAGTTTCTGGAGGTCCCATTTATTAATTGTTGCTCTCATTGTCTGTGCTATTGGTGTTTTGTTCAGGAAGCTGTCTCCTGTACCAATTTATTCAAGGGTACCTCCCACTTTCTCTTCTAAGAGGTTCAGTGTGGCTGGATTTATATTGGTGACTTTGGTCCATTTGAACTTCATTTTTGTGCATGGCAATAGATAAAGACCTATCTGCAATCTTCTCCAAGTCAGCATCTAGATATGCCATTACCATTTGCTCAAGATTCTATTTTCTATCATATAATTTTAGTCAAAAAGCAGGTCTCATTAGAGGAATCTAAAATGGCTGAAAGAAACTTAAAGTGCTCAACATCAGGGAAATGCAAATCAAAACAACTCTGAGATACCATCTTACTCCTTTCAGAATGGCTAAAATAAAAAAAAAAAATAACCAAAGGCAGTTTAGGCTGGAAATGATGTGGAGAAGGGGAATACTCCTCCACAGCTTGCGAGAGTGCAAATTCATACAGCCACTTTGGAAATCAATATGGCAGTTCCTCAGGAAAATGAGAATCAGTTTACCACAATATCCAGCAATTCCACTCTTAGGCATATACCCAAATATGGACATTCATACAACAAGGATATCTGTTCAACTGTGTTCATAGCAGCATTATTTGTAATAGCCTGAACCTGGAAGCAACATAAATGCCCCTTAATTGAAGAAAGGATGGAGAAAGTGTTACATTTACACAATAGAGTACTATTCAGTGGAAAAACACAAAACAAAATCAAAAAACAATAGTAACTTGAAATTCAGAAGCAAATGGATGGAACTGGAAGAAACCATCCTGAGTGAGACAACCTAGTCACAAAAAGACAAGAGGGTATGTACTCACACATATATGGATATTAGACATAGAGCAAAGGATTACCACCCTCCAATCCACGTCACCAGAAAAGCCAGGAAACCAGGCAGACCCTAAGATGGAAATATGTGATCCCCTGGAGAAAGGGAAAAAAACAAGATCTCCTGAGCAAATTGGAAGCATGGTTGAGGGGAGAGGGAGTGAGGAAAAACAGAAGGGGAGACAAGGAGGGGAGAGGAGGGCAAGAGTGAGCAGGAAAATTGAGTCGAGTCAGAGCAAGAATAGAGGAGAACAAGAAAAGAGATAATAGAGGGACCCATTATAGGTATAAAGAGAAAGCTGGCACAAGGGAAATGTCCAGAGATTTACAAGGATAACCCCAACTAAGAATTTAAGTAATAGTGGAGAGGCTACCTTAAATGTCCTTCCCCAATAGTGAGACTGATAACTACCTCATATGCCATCCTAGCGCCTTCATCCAGTAGGTGATAGAAGCAGAAGCAGTCACTCAGAGCTAAACACTAAGCCAACCTCCTGGAATCCATTTGCAGAGAAGGATAAATGATGAGCAAAGGTGTCAAGACAAGGCTGGAGAAACCCACAGAAACCGCTGACCTGAACAAGGGGTAGCTCATGGACTACCATCTGATAGCAGGGAAAATAGCATAGGACCAACCGAGTCCCCCTGAATGTGGGTGTTAGTTAGGAGGGCTGGGCAGTCTATAAGGCCTCTGGTAGTGAATCAGTATTCATCCCTAGTATACAAATGAATTTTGGGAGCCCCTTTCACATGGAGGGATATTCTCAGTCTAGACACATGTAGGAGGGTCTAGGTCCTGCTTTAAGTGATATGAGAGACTTTGAAGATCCCTCATAGAAGGCCTTACCCTCCCTGGGGAGCAGAAAGGGGATGGGATGAGGGTTTGGGGAGGGGACAAGGGAGGAGAGGAGGGTGAGGGAACTGAGATTGACAAGCAAAACAAGCTTGTTTCAAATTTAAATAAAAATATTATTTTAAAAAATGATGATCTAAAAGTCAGCCAATTTTGAGTGGAACTCTTCCCAGGTACAGGTAACAGGAATTGTTCAATATGCTATGCCCAATATGAGGCCTTCTAGCCCAATGGAATTACAAGAACCACAACTTTTAAATATACTCACTGACAAAGATCTATGGAAACAGGAAATTGCATAATGTCTAGTGAGCACATAAGCTATCAAAAGTTGCCAGCCAATAGCAGGCCCTCAAGTATCAAAGGCGTTGACTGTTGTTAAAAGAAGTCTTAGAGACATAGTTATCATTCTCAAGCATACTTTGCTTACATGAATTCAAAAGTCACTCAGAAATTACATTAGAAGAGCAGTGTCAGCCACAGGCTCACCTGGAGTTCTGTGTGCCCAATTTGATGAGTTTCACTACAATGAACAGGTATGTGGTAGAAAAACTGTAGAGAAGGAGATGTGGAGTCATTAATGCACTGTGGAGAAATAGAACTGAAGAAACAGTGGTGAAGAATAGGATTAATATGGGTGGGTTGTTCTGCCACCAAGGGCCATGTCTGGGTTTGTGACCCTAGCAATGCTAGGATTTCTGTTGATGTACACGACTTACTACTGAATATCATATAGTTGTCTGTGGTCTGGGCTTCCATGTGAAGCCATATTGGTGTCCAAGTGTCATGCTGCTGCTATGGGCCATACTAATGTGTGGTAATAGTAAAATTAACAAAGGAATATGTCCCATCTCCTTTCTCTAGTCATGAGTTCTTCTTTGTAGTATTAATTTTTAATGTTGGCATTCTTTCATATACATATACTTATTCTGTTCCTATTGTCAGTGTAGGAAAGAAAAAACTAATTGAAATTTGCTAAATAAAGAAGAAAATTTATCATATTTCTCAGGTTACTCCCAAATATTCCACTGTTGGCATCATTTATCCACAAGGTGGCAATGCAAGCTTTAAAAATTAAGCAGGTATTCACTAAAGCGTAAAGAGGTGAAATTTTGATCTTGTTTTAAATAAAAAGGGACAGATAGATATAAACAAAGACCTACTTTCCTGTTCAAACAAAATTTCTAGTGGAAGTGGTTAATTATTAAAAAGAATTAGGAAGTTGTATGTTTTTTAAAGCATCCAAAGGACAAAAAGAACTGTTGAACAGATGAATCAAAGTCACTTAGGTTGTTTTATTTCTTTTCTGTATAGAGACCTTCTTTGTGATGGCATTTCATAAGTTCTGTGTTCTGACTGTTAATTAATAAATAGTGATAAATAATTCAGAATGCCATGATGAAGTAAAGACAGGCAAACTGGGATTTTCAGTTACTTGGAAGATAATAAATAATCTTGCCTATATAGACTATTTTTAAGACTTATTTGGAAGCTGTGGTGGTTAATCTTCACTGTCAACTTGATAGGCTTCAATACCACAATTTAAACAACCTCTCAGTGTATCTATGAGGGTTTCTAGAAAGATTTAGCAGAACAAGAAGAAATATCCACCCTCAATGTGTGTAGCACCATCTCATGGGTGGGAATCCTGGACTAAGTAAGAATGGAATTAATAAAAGGGCTAGGAGATAGCTCAGATAGCAAATGATGAGGACCAAACTTTAGATCCTCAGTGTCAACATATGTATGGCAACTTCCAGCCTTCATACTCATATATGGCAACTTCCAGCATTCATACTCATATAAGCCACAGACAAACACATGTGCAAGCTGAGCACAAGCATTCATTTCCCTCTACTGTTGACTGTGAACAGAATATAACCTGGTAACTGGAGCTCTCTTAACTGAAACTATCCCCTGATCCCCACACTGTTCCCATTCCTCTACCTCCAATTCCTCCTACTCTCATGTACTATCTCTATTATTTTCTTTAAAAATGATTATTGTTACATGTATTGATACATATAAATAAAACCTAAGTTCATTTAATTTTGCTCATAAGCATATGCACTTATAGCTGACTGTATTGGAGAACTAGTTTTGTAGCTCATCTCTGGGGATGACTGATTCTCCTTCTCTCAGTAGTCTCTAGTTGCTTATAGCTTTTCATATTTGCCTTTGTTAAAAACCAAAATGGCACATGTCATCTTACTAGAGAGTATCAAATTATTACCTCAATCTACTTTGTGAATAAGAAGAGTCAAAATTTGAACCATAAAATTTTCATATATGTTAACATTTGTTTTTTTCTTGATTATGGACTGTTATATAAAATCACTTATCTTGAATTTTTTCTTATTTTTAAATGTAATTTTAATTTTTGACATTAAAATATTACTGTATTGTTCCCATCCTCCCTTTTTCTCTTGCTAGTCCTTCCTATTCACTTCTACACCTATTTTTTCTCAAATTTATGGCCTTTGTAATCTTATTAAACCTCAGAAAATTTGAAAAATAATCTTGCTTCCTCTATTTTTTGCTATATTTCAGGGACTGTGAACAAAAAGAGATTTATCCCCAAATAACGTTAAAACAATGCTTTTATTTAACACATTTAGTTGTAGACTAAGAACCCATGAAGGTTAATGGTAGTCTTAACTAGAAAGGCTGGAATGTCATCAAAGATAACTAATGCTTTTATAACAATAACTTCTCAAATCTAGTATCTTAAAAGAATAAATGTGTATTGCTCATTAATTGCCAAGAATATACTGAGATGCTATTCAAGAAAATGTTTCAGATGCTCAAGCTGATTGAAGAGCCTTTACTGAATTTTCTTATAGTTATGCATCAGAGAAAATTACTTGTAAAAAAAGTTTCATTCTGGTAAATGAATGTATGGGCCTATGTATAGTTACAGAAATTCTTACAGAAGTTTTAATTATCAAGAGCTATTCTCAGAGTTTCAGTTAACAAGGAAGTGGCAGAAAACTGCAGATAATAGAGCCTAGGGAACACTTGGGCAATAACCAGGGCAGAGAGTTCACATAGTACAGAACTGACAGATGTCATAATAGAAATTGACCTAGCAAAGTTTTCTTAAAATATTTTATGTCATAGATGACCATGAAATCCAAGAAAAGAAGTGATGTAGTAACTATCATGTAGTTATCAACCAATCAAAACCAAAAATTCTAAGTATCTATACTAGGGCTATGTTCCTTCTAGGAATTTAGATTCAAAATGGTATTATAAACTGTCAACCAGCTTCAAAGATGTATCTATTCTGCTAGCAAAAAGTCCACTGTAAGCAAGTTGATTTACTTTGTCAGACTTGTAGAACCACATATTTTACTTCTATTTAGGCATACTTTATATATGCCACCACAAAATCTTTTAAGTCCTTCAAGTTTTTTCTATATGAGCACAAAAATCTCCTTAATCTTACTACTTTATTTTAATATCTACTAAGCTATTAGCAAATTTTAATGTCAGAAAAATGATCCCTAACTCTCCCTCCTACTGAAGTAAAATATTAGAAGGTACCTAATGTAAAGGTAGGTTCTCCACATGGAACAAATGTTCCTATGGTGTTGTATTGGGCAACTTTATTTTCCCTTATGGAACAGCAGGAACTACAAAGGCAAAGGGTCACATTGTACATATTAAGATGCTGAGCCAACAGCAAGAAAAGCCAGCTAGGGGGTCAGAAGTAATAATAGGGGAACTGTTGGTAATACAGTAGTTTATTTGAATGTGAGTATCTTCTCTGTACATCTCAGGGGTTAGCATTTGGTAGTAAAATACATTCAAAGGAGCATTTTGTTTAAATTTGTCACTCAAATGAAGAGAAATAAAAGGTAGATTCTCCTGAGACACAAAGAATACTGATCTGTACTACATCAAGCATTCCCATTTTCAGGCTCCCAGGGTAGAACTTATTAAATGATTATGTCAGCAGTGCCTAGAGGCTGGAAAATGTGAATGCTTAATGTACCACCCACCTAGAGGTGGCTTAGGACTTAGCAGAAGCTAGCTCAGCATGCTGTAGTGCTGGGCTCAGGAGTTCATTGTCCTTATTGTATACCGTCATTCTATAAGGTGGCTCTATTAAAACAGAAGCAAAAAAATATGAAAGAAAGAAGAGGAGAGAAAGAAAAAGGGGAAAAGAAAGAGAAAGAGAATGAGAAAGACAAAGAAAGAGAAAGAGACAGAAAAGCATGAGAGGAAAAGAACAAAGTAGATTCAGTAGCTCAATAGATAACTTACATTCCAGGCAAGTTTACTTTCTTAGAAATCAGGCTTTGTTTTTCTTCATTTTTGGTTGTTTTCCAGAAACAGAAATAATATAGATAATCAAGTTTCCAGAATAGTGTCCACTATAACTTTGTTGATATTGGATGCAAGGTGTGCCCAGTTGTTTTAGGTTTCATTCCACTCTTGGCCCCCATTATGAAAGCATTCTTTGGATCTAAGTTGACTCATTCTTCTCCCTGCATCTCTATAAAGATTGGATGTTGCCTTGCAGTTCATAGGAGGATTATACATAAACCAGTACACTCCAAATAGGTGAATGCATAGCCTCTGCTGCAATTTTTAGCTGTTAATCACCATAGTAACCTCATATCTTGGCATCAATGTCAACAGGATAGGTAGACTGAGTTGGCCTTGCCTATTCTGTGGTAATCAACCTTTCCACAGCAAGCTTCAGGAGATGTCCTTGTGTTGGATATTGTTTCTGTGTGACTGCGCTGCAAAAATGCAGGCAAATTGCCTCCCTACCTCAGGCTTTCCTGATGAACTCTAGCAAACTGGCATGGTTGGCAGTGAATTTCAATCATAATCATAACTAAGCCTACTTTGTGATTTGTTTTATTTTCATTTTCTTTGACAGTTCTGAAGCAGTGTTTTCTTACAGCTGAGTGGCCTGTGGCATTTGGCTGATGAGAGAAGTTCTCACGCACATTGGGAATATATACATGCCAAGCAGAAAGTGGCAGACAGACAGAAAGACAGACAGACAGACACAAAGACAGAAACAAAGAGATACAGAGAGAGACAGAGAGGAGAGAGAGAGAGAGATGGCAGGGAATATCACACAAAGAAACTGTGAAAAAATAAAATGACAAACACTGTTATTATGTAGTCAAATCATGACATACAAACTGAAATGGCTTCTGGCTATATGAGCATTTGCCAGATAACAAGATAGAAGACATGACCATCACAGTTAATTCTTACCACTGGAATATTACAAAATCAGGCTTTTTTAAAGAAACTATTGACTCTATATCTTTTGTGTGTGTGTGTGTGTGTGTGTGTGTGTGTGTGTTTTGTTTTGTTTTTCATTATAGTTTATTTTAAACTTGTTTATCCATTTTACATAACAACAACAGTTATCTATCCCTCCCTTCCTCCTGCTCCCATCTCCATATTACTCCTTCCACACCTCAGGGAGAGTAAGGACTACCATGCAGAGTCAACTAGGCCAGGCATATAGAGTTAAGACAGAACCAATTTCCTGTATCATGCATCAAGGTATTTCACTCCAGGGAATGTCTCCAGAAACCCAGTTGATGCACAAGGGATAACTCCAGGCTCCACTGATGGGGGTCCAACAAACAGACCAAGCCACACAGTTTTCATCCATATTCAGAGTGCCTAATTTGGTCCCATGCCGGCTCCCCAGCTCTCAGTCCAGACTCAGTGAGTTCTCATTAGCTGGGGTCAGCTCTCTCTGTGGATTTCCTCATCAAGATCTTGACCCCTTTTGTTCACATGACTCTAAATCTTTAAGGCTCAAGAAATTACAATAAGTATACTGTTTTCTGAAAAAGCACATACCACTGCCCAATAAACTAAATTTTTTTTAAATATTAAGAAGTGATTTTATGTTACTCTTTGGACACCAATGGCTAGTACTTCATAGAACTAGAAAACATCCAGCATAACAAATGAAAGAGTACCTCATTAAAAATTGAATAAAATTAAATGAAATATTCTTTTGTCTGTTTATTTGTTGGGTGAATTCTGAATCTAAGTGAGTTTAACTAAAGTATATGAAACAAAGAATAATGTAAAGATGAGCACATTGAAAGAGTGAATTAGATCCAGATCACAATTGAAAAAGGGGGCTAGTGAACTGTCATTTTCACAAAGCAAAATGAAAACTCCACTCTAACAAAGCCCTGCAGATGTATGTTTTTACACACTTTATGGACTCATTTGCATGAAATTTACAGAGAGGTTTCTGGGAAAGAACTCCAGATGACCCATTTTCATCTCAGTGGTGGCTGAAATAATGATGCAGGAAATATAGGAAAGAAACACAGCTGAGGTTTCAGTCATAAGATTAGCAGGGATACCAGATATATTTTGTTGCAAAGAAACATTAACAACTTCTACCTCATTTTATTAGGTATAGAGAGAAAACTCAGAGATATGATTAATACAGACATTTTATCACAGTTTCATGCCTACACTGATAATAACAGCTGACTTAAGGAAGACATAAAAAGGAATTGATCATGACTGGTCCCAGGTTTCTGTAGAGTTCAAAGTCAACATGACTCTGAGCCAGGCCATTTGAGGGGAGGAGGAAGAAATTGGGGAGAGCCAGACAAAGAGGTCAGGATACTAAAGGGTAGACCAAAAAGACCAAAAAGGACTGGCATAGTAAAATGGTTGAATTTTTATAGGGAAAGGCTGCTGGAAGAAGGGCAGCCCAGTCCCTGGACTGGATAAGTTTAGGTTATTTGGCAGGGTATGCGAGACACACCCTATAGCAGGTAGAGACTTGGGGATGTTGGAAGAACCTGGTAGCTATATATACTTTGATATGTTATTGTACAGCTCAAGTTAGATATTTGTCCTGGATTTGAGACCTAACAATAACAACATTAACAATATCAATTAGTAACAAAATAAACTATCTCTGCCACTTACTAAATTTTTGTTTTGCCATGTTCTTATTTTTTTTTTGTTATAGGTATTCTTTTTTATTTTTCTTGCTGAAGTTAAGTTTATCAAAGGCTAATTTTGACAGAGTCAAATAATAATTTTTACCTGAACAGTGTGAAAACCTGTGAAATGTATACCCTCCCATATTTATCACCATAATCATTATATGGACCATTTCTTTAATGTTGCTTCATGTCCCTTTATAGTCATTTCTTGCTCCAGTTCAGCATCTGGAGAGCATTGATGATTTTTTCCCCTAAGAATTGTTTTCTAAAATGAAGTCTTAGCGATATATTTTTGTATCATGCATTTCTCCTTGACTATAAGACACTGGACTTTTCTCCTGTTATGAATATTCTAGAATGAAAACATATGTTTATTCATTTACTAGATGAAAGGCATTCATAGCTTTTATGAAAAAAAAGGTGCTATGTACCAAATAAATCATTATGTGAATTTTCTTCATTTCTTTTTTCTTATTTTTAATGATAATTATTTAATCATTTTCAGGGATAGTTTTGAACCTGTTTTGAACATGAAGAAAGTAAAGCTCAAAGAGATTAAACACTTTTCTAAAAGTCTCCCATAATTAACAAGAAAAGAATATAAAATAAAGTAAACCAACCAAACAAAAAAACTAAGGACATTTTCTAATTGTCCAACTCTTCTCAAACTTCTATTTCATGAGATACTTTCTGGGAAATAATCATATGTATATGGAATAAATGGTACTAATAAGAAGTGGTATGAAAAAATTATACTGTGCCATGACATTTTATGAAGTTTAATATGTATTTGAAATATAAACATGAACTAATAATATCACAATAATTAATCGACTTGAATTGTGTCAACCTTATATGATCACAGAATTTATTTCATGAGAATGTTTATTAGGATACTTGAAACTATTCCAGAAATCAACCTGTCTACTGAAATAAATCCCAAAACACAGACTGAACAAACCATGACTTTGTACTGGGATGATTTTTCAAAGTACATTTTTTTGCATTTTTATTCATTTATTTTTACATTACAATCCCAATTCCCCTTCCCCCCTCTCCTCCCACATCGCCCACTACCCACCATTCTTTCATCTGCTCCACGGAGAGGGTAAGGTCTTCCCTAGGAAGTCCACTAAGTCTGCCACATCATCTAGTTTAGGCAGGACCAGGGTACCTCTCCACCCCCACAACCCTGTGTCTAGGTTGGACAAGGTATCGCTCCATATAGAATGGGCTCCACTAAGTGAGTTTGTGCATTAATGCTAGATATTGGACCCACTGCTAGTGGCTTCATATAATGTCCCATAATTATCTTATTTATTCCTTATAACAACCTAAGACAGATCTTATAGCTCACAGTGATTAAAATAATAAAATAACACCAATATCAATGAGAAAAATTTACACTGGCACATATATTGCCAGATTTGGGACAGGTTGTGTGATGTTCAAACAGTCATCCACCATTCTTTATGATATATTATACTACAACCTTACTATATTATTTACTCTAATTTCCCACATTAAGATTGATTCATACCTTTTAATATACATCGATTCAAAGATTTGTAGTATGTTTGAAATGCAGTAAACAACCAAAACATTCTTTATATAGCCTACAGGTAAGGTAAAACATCCTAAGAACCAAACTACAAAACAGAGTTAGATGAATTGAGATTTTCAAGGTAAATAATTTTTGTTTAGTTGATTATGTAACATAGAAGATATTTGTAATGCCTACGTTTGTTAAAGGGCTAATATTTAGAATAAACAACAACAAAACACCACCATACAAATCAAGAAATGAAATCTTCAAAATGGACAAAAAATAAGAATACAAAAAACAGAGAAAAAATCTAATGTATAATAAATACAAAAAGTTCAAAAGTAATAATTAAGTAATTATGAATTAAACCATGCTTGGTAATTTGCATTAATATTTGTAAGATTAGTAATTTTTATAATGGTATACATGTTCAAAATCAATAAACAAGAAAGTATGCATCAAGTCTTGTTTTGTCAAATATATTAATATTTGGAATTTTTAATAATTTTTAAAACATACACTGTTAGAATGGGGGACTATTTCTTTCATATATCTTTAGTAGGATTGTAGACATGTGAAGTAGTTATGGAGAGCAGTGGAACAGTAATTAATAAAATCAAGTAACATCATTCCCACACTTAATGTTAAGAAAATATTGGAGATATCTTAATGACTAAACAATCTGAGGAAACTGTGACTCACCAAAAAAGATCATATTGAATGTCATACTGCATAACAAGAAGATTCAGTTAAGGTTTGTGTTTTTTGTTTGTTTGTTTTAAAGCCTGTAGACTGATTATAAGCTAGGGTAAGAGTGTGAAAGCTTTAAGGGTACATGTAGTGGGGTTAGCATTATCTTGATAGCTTCTCTTACAGATAGCTTATTCAGGTACTGACAAAG
Organism: Cricetiscus sungorus; assembly: GCA_030556225.1. NCBI lineage: Eukaryota > Metazoa > Chordata > Mammalia > Rodentia > Cricetidae > Cricetiscus > Cricetiscus sungorus. The sequence continues at coordinate 47,207,981 of JANBXA010000726.1, read as the reverse complement.
AAGGAGGGAAAAACATTAAGAAACATATCTTTATTTCTTATGAGAAAAGAAAAGCAGCAACATATAGAATGTTATAACATACTCTTTGTAAGCCCTCAGGGAACCAAAATGGCATGGCTCTAGAATTTACAAAATGATAATGATAAATCAAAGAACATCGTTGCAAAATTTAAACAAGCTATGAAATAAATCAGCAATAATGGGAGAAATAAACACAGCACATAACAGATACTAATTAACAAAATATTTCCCCACTTAAAAGACAGAGAACTGTTGAATGATTTTTTTAAATATTTGTACATTTGGCATACACTTGTCTGTAATTCTAATATTTGAGAAGTAGAGGCAGGAGGGTCAAAAATTCAGCTTCATCTTCTATTACATAGCCAGTTTGATACCAGCATTCCTTGTTGCAGGATTAATAAAAGTCCTGAACCAGATGTAGGGATTCAAGCTGAAGATCATAAAAGCAAGGTAGCCAAGCAACTAAAGAGTTTTTAACCTTTACAAAGTTTAGAAGACCAAAGCAGTTAATTCCATACTTGGTGTGACTGCAGACTGGAATGCTCTCCACCAAAAAAAATTCAAACTTCTCTGTGCTCCTGCCTTATATACCTCTGTGGTGATGAGATTAAATGTGTGATCTCTGTTTTTCCTTTAGAATGAATCACTCTCATGTATCCTGGGGTAGCCATGAACTCACAGAAATACATCTCCCTCTCTCTCCCTAGTGCTGGTATTGAAGTTGTGGCCACCATTGCCTGTCCTCTATGTCTAACTAGTGGTTTAGGTGTGTGAATAACTAATGATTTAGTGTGTGTGTGGCTAACTAGTAGCTTAGCTCTGCATTCTCATTTTCAGGTTAGCTGAATTAATTAGATTAAAAACAATATATCACTACAAATTCCTACAAGATATCATGCCTCAAAACAACAACAATAATAATAATAATAATAATAATAATAATAATAATTATTATTATTATTATTATTATTATTATTATTATTATTAAACACGAGAATACCCACAAGAGACTAACTTTATACATAAGTACAAAAAAACTCTGAAGAAAAGATATTCCAAAAAAATGGAAAACAATTCAGAATAGGTGTGGTGCTCCTCTCTCTTTTTTTCTATCCTTCCCTGTCTCTCTCTCCTCTTCTCCCCATAGCTCTGCCTTTTCTCCTTTCTCCCCCTCTCCTCCCCTCAGTTCCTACTCCACCACCCTATTCTCTGTCTTCTACGGTTCCTATCCCCTGTCCCTAGAGGCTGGTATATCGCCTCCCTGTCCCCCTTTTATAATCCCATTCCCTAATTTAAAAAAATCTAAAATAAGAGAATGGGTGTGGCTGTTCTCTTATCAGATAATAGAGCATTTCAATTAAAAATCTGTCACAAGAGACAATGATCTTATATAATGATAAAGGGGGCAAAGCATCAAAATGACATAACAATTATAAATGCATATGAACTCAACATTATAGCATAAAAATATATAAAGCAAATGCAAACAGAGGATTAGGGACAGAGAATCTACAGTACAATAGTAGTAAGAGAATTCAGTATCCCACTATAAACAATGAATACATCATCCAAACAGAAAGTCATTATAGAAACACCTTACTTGAAAAACATTATAGACCTAACAATCTTGTGAAACAGTGTGAAGCAGCAGCAGCATACACATTCTTAAGTACATAAAGTCATTCTGAATCTCAAGTTTTATTAAACTTAAGATAATATAAATTAGTACAGATCTCTTCATGTTGTAATAGTATAAAACAAGTAATCAATAGCATAAAAAATTATGTAAAAATTTAAGTGTGCTCCTCAACATCAATAAGTCAAAAAAGAAATCAAAATTGAAATGAAACTCACAATTCAAACAAACAAAAAAGGAAAGCAACACTTTGTAGTTTTAAATGCCTATATTGTTAAGAAGAAATATCAGAAATAAATCATATTTTACTTCATGGAACTAAATAAAGAAACACAAGCTAGGATGAAGGAAAACAATGTTTAAAGTTTGAGTTGAAGCAAAAAAATTCAGATTTAAAAGACAAAGAAAGTCAATTAAATTACAATGTTATTTTCTGTTAGCTTTTTCTGTACTTGCCGTGAGAAAGGATTTCATTATGTAGATCAGGTTGACTTCAAATGCTCAATTCTCTTGCCCCCATTTCTGAGAACTGGAATATAAGTTTGAACCACCATGTCTAAGATGTTATTACTGTTTTTAAAGTTGAAAATGGGATAGACTTTATTTACGCTAAATAGATAACTCAAATAAATTAAATCATTAATAAAGGAAGACATAAGCAATGCCAGAGATATACAAAGGATGATAAGAGAATCTATGAACAAACAAACTGTGAAAAAATTTTAGAAAATTAACCTATCAAGGCCAAATCATAGATGAAACATAAAATATTAGAACAACAAGTGGGTAAATTAATAAATCATAAAGTCTTTCCAATAAAAATACCTATAATGCACAATATCATAGGTGAATTTTATCAAATATTTAAAGAAAAAAATCTTGTTCAAATGGTCTCCCAAAATTAAAAGAACACATCCAAACTAATCTCTGGATAGTATTATTTTAAGTCCTGATGGGAGATGTTATTTTGTAAATATGTTTTTTATACTGGTTAATAAATAAAGCCCTGTTGGCCAATAGAAAAGGAATATAGGAGGGACTAAGAAACTAGGAGGAAGGAGGAAGTGGTTAGGAGGAGTCAGGATGTAGCATGAAGAAAGAAGATGCTGGCTGCGGCTCCCGGATAAGATAACCACAGGAAATACTTAGATAAGTAGAAATGGCTTAAAAATTAAGACAGAGCTATCCCATAAAAAATAATGGTAACTGACCAACAGGATTGTATCAAATACAGAGTCTCTGAGTGTTATTTGGGGCCAGCACGCCAGACTGGCAGCGGGCAGGCTGGTAGAAAACAGACATGCTACAGATAGCACCCAACGTGGCTATAAGAACTTTCACTTAAAACTAATAAAAGCTTAAAAAATGTTTTAAAAAACAAACAAACAAAAAAAAAAACCAGAGACTAGCAAGACTTCTTGGTAGCAGCATTTTCTCAGTTGGATTTGTTTTGCTGTAGACAGAGATTTGCACAGCTCCTTTAAGGGAGGTTTCCAAAATTAGCATAAGCTGCAAGAAACCACCTTGCTTTTAAAGACATCTGCTAACAATTCATTGGTGTGTACGAGAGCTGCAATGAAGGTTTACACTTTTTTTAAAAAAATACGCTGGCTTGGGAGAGAAAAAGAAACAGGATACAATGGTTTAAAAAAGAAAAAATAAGAAGAATGAATGGATGTGGTGGTGTATGGTAGCACTCGGTAGGCAGAGGCAAACAGATCTCTGGGATTTCAAAGTAAACCTGGTATATAGAGGGAATTCCAAGACAGATAAAAGTTACACATAGAAACCATGTCTCAAAATATGTAAAAGTAGAAGTAGAAGAAATAGAGTAATAAAAAAACCACGTTAAGATGGAAAGCACAGAGAAATATAGGATACTATACGTGATTCTGTTGTCTTTAAATTATTTGATTGCTAAGAAAATAACTACTGATAAAAGAAATGCTGCTGGATTAATTCATTTTATATATTTTAAAAATGCTTTGACTCCAAAATTTAAGCCTATGGACAAGTTACTGGGGAAAAGGATTTCTATTTTTGTTTCCACAGAAAATGAAAAGCTATGGATTCCTTCCAGAAAATGTAGTTTGATCAAGCCAGACCCCCTGAAACAGCACTCCAGGTGATCCAACATTCTAAACAGTTTGGACAAGACAGGCTTGCAGACTGCAGCCAAGATTTCTGCATCTTCATTGGAGCCCATGACAGCACCCTCTACCAGCAGGAAGTAGTTTGAAAAGAACGACACCCAAATTCCCAAATATTGTTCATAAATGTTTGTTTTCATTTACTTGGGCTTGGTTATAAATGGTTAATGACCACAAGCAGTCTTTTTAAAGGTAAAAATGGAATTATGGTATAGATATAAATACTTTGCTTTGAAATGGATTTTCTTTTATTGATACAATTTAAGGTCAATTTTGTGATATGTATATTACTCCTTTTGTTTAGGTATTATGTTTATATAGCTCATTGGAAAATGTAATGTATAATTTAGTACAGATTATAGAGAGTTACCTATGATAATGAGAACTTATAGTTAAGTCAGTTAGGATTTCTAGATATACAGAGATGTATTTGAGATGAATAGGCATTCTTCAAACCTTTCAAAGACCTACAGAATATGGCATTTAAAATGGTTTAGGGTTTTTCTTGACAATGAGGCACAACTGCTCCTGGTGACACCACCTGTATCATGAAGGAAGATGGACATCGAAGAAACACATTATGGAGTTTGCTTCAAATATGGCAAGATTAGCCATTTGGACAAGATATTGTTCTTGTCTGCACTGTTTGACTTTATGCTGTATAAACTGGACATGCGGGACCCACAGAAAAGTGACTGCTGATGCAAGGTGGACATTGCTACAGGATTCCTGCTTCATGGAAGAGGATGCCTGCCAGACAGTCTACAGGACAAAAAGAAAAATGACTAACAAACTGCCAATAAAGGTGGACAGTTTGAAGTTTCCTGCTTTGTTGAGGACTCTGGAGACACACTATAGCCTATGGGCTGAAGATGGAACATTACAGAAGAACTTTGGGTGACTGACCAGACAATCAGTTGTCTTTGTCATTTCTAGAGTTTATATATTATCCTTCTGTGGTCTTTGAAGGAGTTGAAGACAGATAGTTATGGTTATACTTTTCCTTCTTTAGGATTAAAGATAAGTTACATATAAGACTTTAGACTCACAAAGATAGGACAGATGATATTTTCTTTAAGTCTTACAAAATGTTAATGGACTAAATATTGTTAACTGTGATTCTTATTTGATAACTGTTGTATGATATATTTTGCTATATCAAGGTTAAAACCCTTCTTTTATTTTAGACTGAATAGAGGAGATGATGGGGCATGTTATTCTGTAAATATGTTTTTATACTGGTTAATAAATAAAGCCCTGTTGGCCAATAGATAAGGAAGATAGGAGGAAATAAGAATCTAGGAGAAAGAAGGAAGTAGTTGGGAGGAGTCAGGATGTAGGGCATATAGAATGAAGATGCTGGCGGTGGCTCCCCGATAAGATGACCACATGGAAATACTTAGATAAGTAGAAATGGGTTAATAATTAAGGCTGAGCTAGCCCATAACCAATAATGGTAACTGGCAAACAGGATTGTATCAAATACAGAGTCTCTGAATGTTATTTGGGGCCGGCGCGCCAGACTGGCAGCGGGCGGGCTGGTGGAAAACATACATGCTACAAAGTCCCATACCAGGTAAAGAATGTAAGATGAATACACATTCAAGAATCCTTAACAGTTTTCTCGCAGACTAAGTTATGAGCATTGCCTTCCCCATACCCTCTATAGCTCTTTTCATTATTATAATAAATGGAGTGGCTATAGAGGTTTTGTTTAAAAAATGTTCCACTCTTTTTAATATTTTGAAAAACCCGTATTTTTTTTTATTTACAACTGATTAAGTAACATCTGGAGCAGGGATGATTCCTTAAAATAAACATCATACACTGTGTCCAAATATATGGTACCACTGATATCTAACAATAATTGAACATACATAAATGAATGAACATGACATATAACTTCAATGAAATGAAATACACATTAAAATTTAACTCAATCATTTCAATACATTCAGCAAAACAGCCAAACTTCAACATTTTAGTCTTAAGAAAACTCAACACTTAGAGTAGTAATTTACCTTACTTAAAGGGGTAACTATGACAAGTTTACACATAAAATCATTCTGATGGTGAAAAGATGGAGTCTCCTATTAGATTGGGCAAAAGACAGGGATGCCTACTCTTACCCTTGACCTTCAACATAACAATGGAAAGCCCAGCAACAGCAATTTGCAAGAAAAATAGAGTAAATAAATTGACTTTATAAAGAAGTAAAATAAAATTTTAATGTAACATGATTTTACATAAGGAGAACCATACAACTGTAATTTAAAGATAACTACTAGAAGTGATAAATAAATTTATAATTTGTTCAGTGTTTGAGAGTATTGGTTGCTCTTCTAAAAGATGTGGGTTCAGTTTCCAGACCCACACGACAGCTCACAACTATCAATAATGTCAGGTCCAGGGAAACTTGCACACATACATACTGTCAGACACCTTCAACTCTGGAATCATTGCAGTAGAGGGCTGTAAATATTTTTAAGAGCCATGGTAGCAGGTTGGAATTATACACATACACACACAAACACACCACATACACACACACCCACACACCCCCACACACACACACACAAGGAAAGTATATATTTGGAAAGTTAAAAAGGTTGGAAATTAGCTAGATTTTTGGAAAAGGAAGGCATGTTGGGGATAATATGAATGCTGAAGAGATAATTTATTGATTTGATATTATATATGTACTATGATTTATACAGAAGTACAGTAATTGAAGGCAACCACTGAAATGTGAAAATCTTATTGTTCTTAAAATTTTATAGTACTTTTATACTATTATATTAAATTAACTCTTCTTTATTTTTTTACCACACTGAAAACTGACTCTATGGCCTCACACCTACTATGCAATACTGTAGTTCTGATTCAAATCATTAGCCCTTCAATTTTTTCATTAAAGTAAAATTTTATAAAAGTTAAAATTGGGATATTCTAAATTGTGGGTTGACCTCGAAATTGCAATCTTCCTGCCTCAAAGTTATGAGTAGCTGGGACACAAGCCTGACTAAATTATCCCTTGAGTGCCTAAAGAAAATTCTTGTGATTCTTGAAATACAGAATGGAAAAGGAACGTCCCTCATCTAGATAGTTCTTACCCTATAATTTTGAGATATTTGGATAGTTAAATAGAAAACTACTTTATTTTTCTTGAGGTATTGTACAGAATGTAAAATTAATTACTTATAATTAGGTCACCAAAATTGTTTTATTTGAGGATTGTCCATCATATCAGACAAACTATTTCTTCTTAGTAATTGTCAGGATAAAGTAACAAGTTATAAGTAATAGGAGTACATCTCTGTAAAATTAGGAAAACATGGTAGTCTATATGATGTGTGAAGCACTTAAGAGTCTATTATTGTAAGAGTTGACTTTTTCATGAATATATATATATATGTCAGATATATATGTAAATATATATATAAGTATATGTTAGAAATATAACACCATGTGTGATATAACTTACAAGACACCATCTTTACAGTTATTAAATTGAAATCATTATGTTATTTTACCATTCAAGTACACAAGACTACCAAGAAGTGGATCTAAGTAAATAGCCTGATCTCATAATCCTCTAATGGAAAGTTTATCCTTAGTTATGAATAAACAACATTTTTTCTATTTCATCTATTTTTGATATTTTTTACTTAATTTTGAAACAAGCTTGTTGAGTTCCTCATCATTTAGTTTGATTTTGTGTGTTGATTTTCTATATCTAGCTTTTATTATGTTGTTATGTTTAGGTATGTTCCTGTTATCCCTGATCTCTTCAAGAACTTATTATGAAGGACTGTGAGACTTTGTCAAAGGCTTTTTTTCAGCATCTAGTGAAATGATCATGTGGTTTTTCTTTTTCAGTTTGCTTATATGGTAGATTACATTGATGGATTTTTGTATGTTGAAATATCCTTGCAGCACCTGGATGTAGCCTACTTGCTCATGGTGGATGATGTCTCTGATGTGTTCTTGGATTTTATTTGCCAATATTTGATTGAGAATTGTTGAATAATTTTTCATGAGGAATATTGGTCTGTTCTCTTTCTTAGTTGTGTCTTTGTGTGGCTTGGGTGCTAAGGAAATTGTAGCCTCATGAAAACAATTTGTCCTGAACTGTCTATGGGGTCTCTAGATGTGGAACCAGCATTTATCCCATGTGTACGAATATGTATTCCCTATGGAGAGAAACTCTCTGCCTAGATACACGGAGGATGGCCTGAAATCTGCCACAAATGATGTGAGAGTCTTGAATGATCCCCATGGGAGGCATGATCCTACCTGGGGAGTGGAATTGGTGTTTGTTGTGGAAATGGAAATTTGAAAGGGGGATGGAACTGCTTTTGATATGTAAAATCGGATTGTTTATAGTTTAAATAAAAATTAATAAGAGCTCAAAAATTGGCAATGGCCTTTCTGTTTCTATTGTGTGGAACACTTTTGAGGAGTATTGGTATTAGCTGTTCTTTTGATTTCTGATAGAACTCTGCACTGCAACCATCAGGCCCTAGGCTTTTTTGGTTGGGGACTTTTGATGGCTGCTTCTATTTCATTAGGGGTTATAGGTCTACTTAAACTGCTTATCTGTTCTTGATTTAGTTTTGGTAACTGATATCTATCCAGAAAATTGTCCATTTCCATTCAATTTTAGAAATTTGTATAGTACATGTTTTCTAAATGTATGGCCTGAGGGTTCTCTGGATTTCCACAGTGTCTGTTGTTATGCCCTCCATTTCATTTATGAATTTGTTAATTTGCATGTTCTCTCTCTGCCTTTTTGTTAGTTTGGATTATGGTTTATCCATCCTGTTGATTTTCTCAAAGAACTAACGCTTGTTACATTGATTCTTTCTATCGTTTTCCTTGTTTCTGCTTTATTGATTTCAGCCCTTAATATGATTATTTCGCGGTGTCTACTCCTCCAGAGTAATTTTGCTTCATTTTGTTCTAGAGTTTTCAATTGTGCTGTTAATTCTCTAATATGACTATTCTCTAGTTTCTTCATGTGAGCACTTAGTGCTCTGAACTTTCCTCTTATTATTGCTTTCAGAATGTCCCATAAGTTTGCGTATGTTGTGTCTTCATTCTCACTGAATTCTAGGAAGTCTTTAATTTGTTTCTTTATTTATTCCTTTACCCAGGAATGGTAAAAGTGTGTAATTTTCAATTTCCCTGAGTTTGCAGGGTTTATGCAATCTGTCCTGTTGTTGAATTCTAACTTTAAAGCATGGTGGTCTGATGAGATACAGGGGTTTATTCCAAATTTTTTTTGTACCTATTGAGGTTTCTTATATTGCCAAGTATGTGGTCAAATTTAAAGAAGGTATAATGTTTTGTGTTTGGATGGAATGTTCAATAAATAGCTGTTAAACCCAATTGGGTCATAACTTCTGTTAGTTCCTTTGTTTCATTGTTAAGTTTCTGTTTGGTGGACCTTTCTAGTGTTGAGAGTGTGGTGTTGAAATCTACCACTGTAAGTGTGTGAGGTTTATGTGTGGTTTGGGTTTTAGTAATGTTTCTTTTATGAATGTGGGTGCCTTTGTATTTGGGGCATAGATGTTCGGAAATGAAACTTCATTTTGATGGATTTCTCCTGTGATTAATAAGAAATGACCTTCTTCATCTCTTTTAATTTATTTTAGTTTAAAGTCTAATTTGTCAAATATTGGGTTTGCTACCCCTTGTTTCTTAGGTCCATTTGATTGGAAAATCTTTTCTCAACACTTAACTCTGAGGTAATGCCAGTCTTTAAAGTTAGGGTGTGTTTCTTGTATGCAGAAGAAGTATGGATTCTGTCTTTGTATCTGTTATGTTAGCCTGTGACGTTCATAGGTGAGTTAAGTCCATTAATATTGAAAGGTATTAATGACCATTGATAGTTAATTCTTGTTTGTTTTGGATTTGTTGTTTGTGATTGTATTATGTGTGGATTTTCCCTTATTTTCCTTTTGGATGTTGGTAAAGTTCGATGATCTATTTTTTATGATTTTGTGGGTATAGTTAACTTCCTTGGGTTGGAGTTTTCCTTCCAGAACTTTCTGTATGGCTGGACTAATTGACAAGTATTGTTTAAATCTGGCCATGGGGTATATTGGTTTATCTATCTGTAGTGTTTGAAAGCCTTGCTGGGCATTGGAGTCTGGGGTGGCATCTGTGGTCTTTTAGTGTTGGTAGAATATTTATCCATGGCCTTCAGAGATTCCATAGAGAAGTCGGGTATAATTCTAATAGTATTACATTTATATGTTACTGGGCCTTTTTCTTTTGCTCCTTTTAATATTCTTTCTTTATTCTGTATGTTTGATGCTTTGATTATTATGTGGTGAGGGCACTTTTTTTTTTTGGTCCACTCTATTTGGTGTTCTGTAAGCTTCTTGTACTTTTATTGACAAGTCTTTCTTTCAGTTTGGAAGGTTTTCTTCTATGATTTTGCTGAATATGTTATAGTGAGATATATGTCCTGCCTACTCCTGTTGAACTGACCACACCTATTGGTGGCACCTGGAACGTTGCTTGCATGACCAGGGGACTGAGTAGATGCTGCAATCCATATGTATTATAGGAGAAAATAAATAAAAATTAAAATGAAAGATAGATATTATGCTATGCATACTATGCAAGGAACAAAAACTTAGGGTTAAGAGTAAACTACGGGTGATACTAGATACTTTATATCTTACATAAAGAAGTTCATGGCCAAAGGTGGACTATAGTAATAGTGAATATACATATTCTCTGGGGCCAAAATGGAAAATGTAATATATTTGAGAGCCCAGATTGAGGATTAAGTAATATTTTGTCATGCAGAGAAGAAATGATCACTAATACTCAGTAAATTGCAGAATGAAACACATTGAAGGGTGAAGCTAATATTAGGAACAATTAGAAAAGATCAGGTACAGAAAGAGAAGAATCTTTTATAAATATTACAAATTAAAGCAAACTATTGAATTTAGTTTGAAGCCAATACATAAAATTCCATATAGTATTTTGCTAGCATGTCATGTTTACTGAATGTATGCAATGTGCAATATTTTAATAAAATTAACATGTATCTTTTCAAATAATTTTGATTTAAGTAAAAAACCATCTTAATTTACATACCAATTCCAGTTTTCTCTTGCTCTTATCCTCCAACGCCAACCACCAACCCCCAACCCATGCCCCATCGACACTCCAGGGAGAGTGAAGCCTCCCATTATGGATCAACAAAGTCTGACAAGTAATTTGAGACAGGACCAAGGCCATCCCTCCTGTATCTAGGCTGAGAAAGTATCCCTCCATAGGGAATGGGTCCTCAAAGCCCATTACTGCACTAGGGATAAATACTAATTCTACTGTCAGAGGCCCCATAGACTTCCCTGGCTTCCCAACTGACAACCACACTCAGGGGTCCTGGTTCAGTCCTATGCTGTTTCCCCAGCTGTTAGACTGGGGTTCATGAATTTCTAGTTGCTCTGGTCAGCCTTTTCTGTGGTTTACCCCAGCATGATCTTGATCCCTTTGCTCATCATTCCTTCCTCTCCACAACTGGATTCTAGGAATTCAGCTCAGTGTTTAGCGGTGGCTGTTTGCTTCTGCTTCTATCAGCTACTAAATGAAGGTTCTAGGATGGCATATAAAGTAGTAATCAATTGCATTATAGGGGAAGGGCATTTAAGGTACCCTTTCCATTATTGTTTAGATTCTTAGTTGGGGTCATCTTTGTGGAACTCTGGATGTTTCCCTAGTGCCAGCTTTCTCTTTAAACCTATAAAGGCTCCCTCCATTAAGGTATCTGTTTTCTTGCTCTTCTCTATTTCCACCACCTCAATCTTCTTGATCCCTCATGTGATCCTCCTCCCTTCTCCCCTCATCTTTCTGTTCCCTCACTCTCCCTCCCATATGTTTCCAATTTGCTTAGGAGATCTTGTCCCTTTCCCCTTCTGTGGGGGACCATGTAGGTCTCTGTTAGGGTCCTTCTTGTTTCCCAGCTTCTCTGGGGTTTTGGATTGTAGGCTGGTTATCCTTTATTTTTTATGTGATATCTACTTATGAGTGAGTTCCTACGGCACTTTTGCAGGAAAATGGGAATCAGTCTACCTCAAGATCCAGCAATTCCACTCCTTGGCATATACCCAAATGATGCACATTCATACCACATGGACATCAATTCAACTAGGTTTGTAGCAGCATTATTTGTAATAACAAGAATCTGGAAGTAATCTAGATGTCCCTCAACCAAATAATGGATAAGGAAATGTGGGACATTTACACAATAAAGTCCTACTCAGTGGAAAACAAAATGAAATCTTGAAAATCACAGGCAAGTGGATGGGACTAGAAGAAACTATCCTGAATGATGTAATCCAGGCACATTATATGCTGAATATTTTCAAAATTCTTTCTTCCAGCTTTTATAAATATGTGAATAGCCATGTGTATTCTTGGGAAACTATTTATTTTATTTCATGTTCATGAGTGTTTGGCATGTATGTATGTGTACCATGTGTGGTCCTTGTGTTTGCAGAGACCAGTAGAAGCTGTCATTTCATTTGCAATTTGTAGAGTTTCTTCAGTTCACATGATCTTGAATTATAAATGTTTGTGAGCTGCAATGTGGATGCTGGGAATTGAACCCAAGTATTCTGTAAGAACAGCAATGTTCTTCACCATTGAGGCCCAATTTCTAGTGCCAAAGAATTCCCATCATATTTTTCTTTATGTTTGCTCTTGATTTAACCAAGGAATCTGTTTTCCTATATTAGTTAATATTATTTCAAATAAAGAAAAAATCCTATTAGAAACAGTTAAACATTAAGCTTCCTAGTTCAATGCATTTCTACTAGTCTATGTAATAATCTTCAATGTCCACAATATTGTGAAAAATGCTCTACAGATAGTATAGACTGATTAAGTCATAAAAAAAGTGAAATTAATTTCAAACACTCTTCATAATCTTTAAATCATTAGTTTAACAGATTTCCAAAGTATAACAGGGCACTGGCTTATAATTCATTGTCCTTGTTTATTAATTAATCTTCAGGCTTTTGTGGTTTGCAGTGACCACATATTGTTTTCAAGAATCAATATGATTACTTGACATTAATATTAATTACCTTGTGAAATAAGCTTCAAAAACCCTTATATTGAATAATTTTCATGACATTTTAAAAATAAAAGGACTACTATGATTGAAATAAACTATTTAAAATATTCTTTTTAATGTTTTTTATAAATCTCTCTATCTCTGTCTGTCTCTTCCTCTCTGTCTCTCTGTCTCTCCATATCTCTCCCTCTGTGTGTGTGTGTGTGTGTGTGTGTGTGTGTGTGTGTGTGTATGTGTACTGATGGTCATGGGGTACAGAGTAACAGATTCCCTTAAAGTTGAGTTACATGTAGGTCTTAACCATCAGACAATGGCCTCAGAACCAAACTTTCTCTGCAAATGTAGAAAGTATTCTTAACTGTTAAGCCATTTCTGCAGCACCTAATATATTTTCTTACTGCATGCCTCCTTATGGATTAGGTAACCCTTTGAGCCAAATTTAAGCTAATAACACTAAAATGACTGTTGATAAACTTTCCTATAAAGGTTTTAATTGAAAGCTCTCAAGAATAAGCTTTGACCTTAAGCTTTTCCCATGTCTACATTCTGTAAGTTTATCTGTAAACCATTACAAAGTATTTCAACAGAATCATAGTTTTTATTGAATGCACAAAGAATTATAATTGAGAAAAATCATAGAACTAGAGCTAAAACTTGATGAAAATTGTAAGTTTGCTGTGACTTTGAAAATATTGTGTGGTATTTCTGAGCCTTATTTTTCCTTTGGAAAATGTATATAATGGTGCACAAATCACAGAGTTGTTGACGGATTCATGTAGTATATATAATAGAATCTGGAATAGTGTTGGACAAATTGTCAGTGTTGTTTGAATTCGAAACTGTACACCTCTACTTTCCATACTCAGTAAAAATCATGTTGAGAAAGTATTCATGGAACAAACCTACCAAATGAGGTGAAAGATTTCTACAAGGAAAACCTTAAACTTCTCAAGAAAGTGACTGAGGAGGACACTGGGAAATGGAAAGACCTTACATTCTTCTGTAATGGTGTAATTAATATTGTGAAAATAACCATATTACCAAAAGCAATTTAAATATTCAATATAATCTCAATAAAAAAACTCCATGCTCTATTGACAGAAATAGAAAAAAGCACTGTATAATACTTAAGAAACCATAAAACAGATTAGGAATGTAGTCTTGAGAAAAAAGAACAGTACAGGAAGGCTTGTCACACATTGCAGACATTATTTGGAGGAATGGAGCTGTAACTGATTTTTAAGCTTCCTTTTGAGGACTGACTCTCATAATATTATATAGTACTGTGTAAATGGACAAGGGAGGAAATTAGTAGTTCTAAACAGCTGGAAATCTATGAACCACATTAATAAAGGGCTTGGCAAAAATGTCCTTTATGGTAAAACAGTGTCAATTTTATTTTGTGAGTGAACAACTGCTATATAATTTGTCTTAAGGCCTTCTTAATGGAAGAGAATTCATTCCTGGTACTGTAAACCTAATCAACTACCCATGGCTTGAGAGGACACAGACTCTAGAGAAGAATCTCCTACTACCCTTTTCCTACATGAGTATAGCTGGTAACTGTATTCTAAACACACTTAATTGAATCATTGCCATGATAATCATATAATCAAATGTATTTAAAAATAGCCAAAATATTGTCTATTGTCACATAAAACAATAATTTTATCATTAGTAGTACCCTTCATGACTAATTCATTTAATCAACATTTGATACAGAATACTGTCGTACTTTCCTATGCTGAACAAATATCATCAGCATTAAAAAGAAAGAAAACACTGCCATATGTGAACATTGATGAATTCTGTGAAAATATATTAAGAAAATCCACTTACAGAAGAAAAAAAATGCTACATGATTTCATTGTTATTTTAGAAGTACAGAACTCATTCTTCAAATAGAGATGAGCATGGTAGTTTGCAGTTATTGGAGAAAGGGAAAATGGGCAGGAGTGGTAAAGGTCTAATGTTTCAGGTACATAGCATATATTCCAGGAATACAATATTCAACATATTTCTAGCTTTTGTAGACTGTGCACTAAACTTCTTAGTAAGAGGATACAATCCAATTAAAGTCTTCTTATTATAATAAAAACGTAAACCAAAGGAATTGTAATGAGTATGTTTTCCCTGCTGGTCGGTTCCACCACCATGGCAGCCCTCAATAATAATACACAGAGACACTGTATTTGATTGGCTATTGGCCTGTTACTTGTTTCTTATCGGCTTATGTCGTAATGATTAACCCATTTCTATTTATCTAAGTACTTCCACATGGTCTCAGTTTACATGACAGCGGGTCCAGACCACTGTTCTCTCCAGTCTCTCCATGCTGACTCCTCCTTCCTACTTCCTCTTTCCTCATAGTCTCCTAGCCCTGCCTATCTTGCTTTCCTATTGGCCAACAGTGCTTTATTCATTAACCAGTATTAGAAACATATTTACAGAAAAACATCTCTCATCAAGGAATATGGATTAAAGAATAAAATGGAAACCAACTATCATGTCTAATATATATCTAATGATGTACTAAGAAGCAAAAGTTAAATTTACTCCATTAATATTTTAAAATAAAGATTTTTAGACACCTCTAGAGCATCCATGAGAAATGATACACAGAGAAGTATTCCATGCTGGATAGATACTGCAATTTTCATTTAATAACAATATTTTCTGGGAATAATATTGACTTCACATACGAAGTAATTCTGTTCTAATTCTTTTTAAATTTTGTATTTTTGAACTGGAGTACTAACTAGTGATAGGCTGATTTAAAAAAATAATTCTTTTTTGTTTTTGCTTTTATTTTATTATTCTCTTATTTACTTTAGAAACAATCTTATTTTACATATCAATCCCTCTAACCCCATCCTCCCATGCTCCCACTGATCCCCCCATCCCACTCAGTGTAACACGCCTGCCCTCGACCAGCAAGGAAGACACAACTCAGGGAAGATCTTCTTCATGCAGTTTTAATCAGGATGAATGGAATATTGAGCTAAATCTTTCACAGTTTTCAGCCAGTCATTATATTATAAGATCATTCAACACTGATGTCTCACTAATGAAAAATTGGAACACTTGTTTTGGTATGAGCATAATCATAATTTATATGTATTTCTGAAGCATTAAATATAAATATATATTCTGACAAGTGGCAAAATGGCGTTTAACCAATTATCAACCAAACATTCATTCTAAGTAGCAGTTTTAAACATTGGATTTTGTGTTTCATTCTATTATACTTTAAAATTACATTCAAGGCTTTCAATGAGGCTATTTAATAACTTCGCAGAAATGAATCTAGTTAAATTTGAGGGGTAACAGTAGTATAGTAAGACTAAGGTGAATACTAAGATTACAAGTTCTTCAAGTTGTATATTACTACAAAGTAAAAATCTCCAGAGGATACACCACTTCATGAATCAGTTTCATTTAAAATGTACTGAGAATTTGACATTTCCCAACAAACACTTATAGTACATTAATCTAATTCATCTCCTTATACATGTTAATTTTTTGCTGCATTTCCTTCACTGATAAAAATAAACATAGTGAATGCTTCTATAAATTTACCAAATCAAAGAAAGCCCTTTTTAAAATAGCATATAAATTTTAAATTCATAAATGCTTTTCATGACACGTACAATTGTTCTAGAAATTGTAAGCAATAAAACTATACATGCAGTATCTGACCATCAAATTTTATAGAACATGTCTAAACAATTTATTTTGTAACATATTCTACTTGTAATAATCAGAATTATTTATCTAGTCTACTAATAATGGTTTAATACTATTAAATATTTGTCTTAATTGGGATTATAAGTAACTTGAGGGAAGAATGAAGTCCTAAATTATTTGAAACTTCTCAATTATTTTGAGAGATATGCTCATAAGGCATAAAAATACTGTTATACACTATTTTCAAATTAAGATTCAATTTATGTGTCACATTTCATGATTTTACTAAATTTTCATCTTTGATAACTTGAAAGAGCACTATTTTTAATTGTAGGATATTCCATAATAGCAATTTCAAACTTATAAATTCCATGTGTTCAGGAAATCCTTATGGTTAATTTCTGTCTGTTTTAGTTTACTAAGATTTAAAACACATATAGTAATTCACTCTTTGTTTTCCCTGACATATAGAACATAGCTACATCTTTCATTTATGTATCAATTTTGCATATGGAATTTCATCAAACAAGTACTTCCATTTGTTACTATAGACATTTGTGAAAATATTTTACAGTTTCTAGAGCCAACACATGATGAACAGTACCAGAAGATTTTGTTCAAAAATATAAAGCATACTTCTTTTATCATACAAACTTATCTATGACTTTAATAAGACTTTGTGCTCTTGTTATTGCACTTTACTTTCAAAATATAATACGACAAAGAAGGAACAAGGCAGATATTAGTATCAAAGAAGAAAAACACATGGACATGAGATAAGAACACACATATTTTAGGTATGGTTTTCATGAAAATATTTAATAAGTGTTTCTTTTTCTATAAAAGTTCTTTATGTGTGCTTTCTAATTGGATTATTTGATTTTTTGGTGACTAGCTTCTTGAGTTGTATAACACGGAGATCAACCCTCTGTCACATGTGGTGTTGGTGAAGATCTTTTCCCATTCTGTGGGCTGCCATTTTGTCTTCTTGACTGTGTCTTTCGCCCTACAGAAGCTTCCCATTTTCAGGAGGTCCCATTTATTAATTGTTATTCTTGGTGCCTGTACAACTGGTGTTTCTTCAGGAAGCAGTCTCCTGTACCAATTCATTCAAGGGTACCTGGCACTTTCTTTTCTAAGAGGTTCAGTGATGCTGGGTTTATGTTGAGGTCTTTGATCCATTTGGACTTAAGCTTTGTTCATGGCAATAGATATAGATCTATCTGAAGTCTTCTACATACCACCATCCAGTTATGCCAGCCCCATTTTTTGAGGATTCTTTTTTGTCCATTGTATAATTTTAGATTCTCTGTAAAAAACCAGGTTTTCATAGGTGTGTGGGTTAATATCAGGATTTTCAATTTGATGCCATTGGTTTAGCTGTCTATATTTGTGCCAATTATATACCATCCTAAAGCCTTCATCTAGTAGCTGATAAAAGCAGATTCAGACACCCACAACTAAACAATGAGCTGAACTCCAGCAATCCAGTTGTAAAAAGGGAGGAGGGATGAGTAAAGGGGTCAAGACCAGGCTGGTAAACCCATAGAAACTACTAACCTGAACGAGGGGGAGCTCATGGACTCCACAGTGTGATAGCTTGGAAGCCAGCACAGGATTGACTCAGAATCCTTGAATGAGGGTGTTATTAGGACTAGGCAGTCCATGGGGCCTCTGGTAGTGGATCAGTTGTTATCCCTAGAATAGGAATGAACTTTGGGAGCCCATGTCACATATAGTTATACTCCCTCAGTCTAGACACATGGAGGAGGGCCTAGGCTCTGATCCAAATGATATGACAGACTTTGAAGTCTGTTCCCTGGGGAGCAGAAAGGTAATGGGATGGGGATTAGTGGGGGGTACAGGAGAGGAAGGGAGAGTGTGGGAACTGGGGTTGACCTGCAAAGCAAGCTTGTTTACAAATTTAAATTTAAAAAATATCAAAAAAGCATAAAGAAGTAAATATTATATTTTGCTTGTAACTGGTATACAGTTGGATTCAAATGTTCTATATCTATTTGTGAAATGTCTGCATTTATTCCAGATGTCAGTGGGTAATACATTGATAATAGGAGCAGATTACTTTTAGTTAGCTTTAATTACCTGTTTGCAATACCCTTCAAGTGTTTTATTTTTTGGATTTACTTTCTCTTATATGAATCTCTACATAGAAATCTCTGTGTCAGTCTTCTGCAATTCTTACTTAGAATTGTGGTAGTATTTTACATTTAAATGTAAAAAGATAGCTTTAGAAAGACTGGTTACATTATTTTTAGAATTTTTACATAAACAGAACCTTAGTGAAAAATCATATAGTCTTAAAAATTGTCTGAAAAAGAATCAAGGTGAATAAACTGACAGGATATATTTCCTTTATGTAAGATTCAGAAATTCAGAATGAGCTTACCTGTAAAATAATTCAAATAGCAGCATGTTTTCTAGTGCATTGGATATTTTGATCAAATTTTTCTTAAGTTGTCTCAATAAAAACCCTAAATATGAAGGCCATCACACTCTTTTAAAGAATGGTATCATTAAGGAAGAGTAAATAGACATTTGTAGTTTCAGAAGGTGAAATCAATTTTCTACCTAGAATACGCATAATATCATCTTCAAAGAATATAAAAATTTCAAGTGAGAATTTACCGATTTTATGACTCAGTGAGTTCAGCCTATAGAAACACAGTATCTAAGTACATAAAACTAAACATAAAATGAGATATTTACTAAAATGTTATAATTTAAAATAGAAAAACAGATTTAAATATAATAAATTAAGTTCTCTAATACCCATAAACTAATTTTTGTTAAATTATTTCTATTTGCTTTTATTCTAAGAGGCATTCCAGAAATTTTACATTAAGTTTTTGAAACATTCCTAACTCACCAAAAATTATATAATTAAATGGTTTCATAAATATTTATAACACATTACTCTTTGTAAGCTTTTAAATATATAATATTGTTTGATGATTTTATTTTTGCTTTGATCATGTCATACCAAAGTTCATGTAAAAATTGGTTTCATGAAGTTTACTATTCCAAAGAAAAATTTCAAAGATAAGTAGTCAAAGTTCTGGTTTAAAAAAAAGCTGTCAATATATGATTCTAGAAAAATATGTTAAGTAACTCTCAAATATGAAAATAAATTCAAATTTACTGATGGTTCAAGAATGCAAATTAAGACAACATTGAAATACCATCTCATACATAGCAGATTGGTGAAATATTTAAACTATGGAAACATTCTGCTAGTATGTCTATGAGGAAGCAAGTATTTTTCACTTACTTTTGGCAGGAAAGGAAATAAGAACAGCACTAACCAATACATATGAAGATTCCATTATATTTTAACTTTCATACAAAAATTTCAATTATAGAAATTTCCATTCACACATTTATTTAACAGCATGAAAACACATACTTATTCAGTATAATACCAAATTATAATTTAAATGTATGAGACTAATCCTTTAGGAAAGTTGTTGAATATATTTTAGTATATCCTCAAAATGGAGTACTATACAATTGTGAAATAAGAAGAAGGAATATCTCTGTGAACATACATTATGGAATTTTCAAAACACACTATTACTTTAAAAAGTCAATGTCCTAAAATTAGTATTTACTACATTTCTCAAAACAGATACACAATGTTTCATATGAAGAAATACAGGAAGAATAAGCCAGAAATGAAATAGATCATCTAATTATCTAATATGGGAATGTGGTAAGAATATAGAAAAATATAAAAAAAACATTAGAAAGATAAAGGTAGCAAGATGATGGTTATTAATTTCTTTAAAAATACTTGTGAAAGTTTTATATATTCACATAATATTTTGATTAGTAAATGCATTCCTTGTGTCATGCTCTCCAATTTCTCCCTTATCTGCCTTACCCACTTTTCTTCTGAATGTCATGGTTCTAGAAGATATTATACACCAAAGTTGAGATGAAAATTAATCATCAGTCTTATATCACTGTTGACATGCACATTAGTGCAATGATGACACAAACATCATGGGAGTAATAAATATGTTCTCATCAGGTGTGTCTTGTTTTACAAGATGAAACCTATATATAGCAGCATTAAAACAGTCAACAATCTATGGCTAAACAGAACATAGTTTCTAGAGAAAATACTAATATTATGCTAAACAGACATTATTAATTCAACTCACAGTGACTTGTCATTATACCATAGAAACTTCATTAGAGAAGTATCATTTTGAAGTAAGTAGAAATAAACACAAAAATCCACAAGTGGTCATGTACAGACAGTAACAGACTACTAAATTTCCAGCCCCAAATGAAATATCTACATCACACACCCTACTCTGAATGTTTAAGGGGGATCAATGTGAAAGGGAGAGCAGAAAAAATGGTAAGAACCATATGTTGTAGAGTTTTAATAACAGAGTTATGGATACAACAGTGCAGCTGCACATGTGAACTTAAATGATTGTTCTTTTAAGCATAAGACTGGAACAAGCTTACACAGGTAAAGGTGTATCATGAAGAGGGGTGGTGGACATGAAGTTCCACCACTATCTGAGGAGCCATTGTCAATTGATAGATTCTTGGAGAGAGTATATCTTTAAGTGTGTAATTCCCAGTACTTGACAATACTCCAGTGGAAACCTATATATTCCATAATTTCTGAGTGGACAAAATTGAACTTCGTGGGTTTAAAGAAAAGAGGAGTCAAAGTTGGTTGGTCAACTAAGGAAGTTTGGATATGGTAGAAAAAGGGAAGTAGAAGAATATGATCAAAATACAGAATATTAAATTCTCAAAGAGTTCATTTTAGAAGTTGAGAAAAAATAAATAAAAACACACTAATGGCTACATGTTGACATAAATAACACTATTAAACTGTAAAATGACTATATATATATATATATTACACACTTTTTTCTCACTAGTTTTTGTTTGTTTTAAAATATTAATAGTACATTGCAATATTTTCCTGAGAAAAATTCAAGCCTCAAAATCTTCATACATTGAAAAGATGCAATTCAAAGATAATAGTAAACAGGAATGCTTAGGGAATAATACAAGGATCATTGCTTTCTGGTTGTGGTGGTTTGTGAAACAATGGCCACATAGGCTTATATATTTGAATGCTTAGTCATCAGGGAGAGGAACTCATTGAGAAGGATTAGACAGCATGGCATTGTTTGAGTTACACGTGGATTTTCAGAGTAAGTGTATCACTGGGAGTGGGCTTTGAGGTTCCAGGAGCCCAGTCCAGGCCCCAGGAGTTCTCTCTCTTCCTTCTGCCTAATAATCCAGATGTAAAATTGTTATTTACTATTCCAGAGCCATGTCTGCATTTGTGAATTTACGCTCTCCATAATGATAATGGACTAACCATCTGAAACTTTAAGCAAGCCCTAATTAAATGATTTGTTTTTTAGAGTTGCTATGGTCACAGTATCTCTTCACAGCAATAGAGCATTGACTAAGACACAGACAAAAATCACCTACAATGCCGACAAATGTGACACTATGAAAAATCAGAGTATTACCTACCTTTTCATCTGGCCCTAGACCACCCTATATTTACCTTATGCCATCTCTACAACTGTGTACATTTCATGCAAATTTAATCAGCTAGTTTTTGGCTTCTATCATGAGATATGCTATTTTTGAGGTTCATTGTGTAGTAGAAAAAAATCAGTACCTCATTCTTTATTGTGGATTTTTCATGTTTTATAGTATATTTGAATGTGCATACACATATACATACAAATATGTTAACCATTTATCACTTCAAATGATTTTTTTCTACAATGAATAAATAATGCATATAACTTTTTGTGGGGACATGCTTTTAAAATTCTGTATCATTAAGAATGTAAATTTTGGGTTTCTATACTCAGACTGGGAAAGTCCTGATATTTTCCACATCTCATATTGATTTTTTTCACTTGACAAAACATATAGTGTACATATTTGATTATTATTCTAAATCACATGATTTAAATTACCATATTACCCTAGGCAACAAAATAACAACTATTGATCTATACATCTGTTTTAATGCCAATATTACACTGGCATGCTAATTTTAATTCATAATATATTCAAAACTGTTAAGTATGAGACTTGTATATTTGTTTGTCATTAAAACAATTTGCACTTCTCAATTACTTATATATCCGTGTAAATTTTAAAATTATCAGCCAGGAGATGGTGGCACATGCCTTTAATTCCAGCACTTGGGAGGCAGATGTAGGTATATCTTTGTGAATATGAGTTCAGCCTGACCTAAATAGTAAGTTTCAGGATATCCAGGGCTACACAAAGAAACTCTGTCTTGAAAAATAACAATGAAATAAAAAAAGTAGCACATCAAATTCTGAACAAACTATTTAACATTTGAAAATTTACTAGAGATTGCAATAAAAGTAATACAAAAATTTGAGATGTGCTGACATTGTTTCAGCAAATAAATGTAAGATATATTATAATTTATTTAAATGATAACCTACAAATTCTTTTGTTGATGACATTTTTTAATGTGATTTTTTTGGTTAATTTTAAATTGTTTATTAATATTTCCAGTAACTATATATTCAATACTGCTACCAAAAATAATACGATGTCTTCAACCTCTTTGGCCTAAGGGTATAATTCAGAAAATATAGGTATCTATTACAACCATTAATGTATGAAAGTTAATACCATATCTTGTAACATGAGGATAGCAATGTTGCCATTTTTCTAAACACATCCATTCCCTATAACTATTATCTTAAATTTTGTAGTCTACTGTTCTGTTTCAGGTTAATATACTATTAGAATTTCAAGATTATTATATAAATATAATTACATATTTTTTAGTCTTCAAGTTATTTTTCATGTTTGATAAAATACTCTGTAGAGTCAGATAAGTTATTATCATATATAAAATTAATTTGAGAACAAGAAAATATTTTTCATATATTTACATATGCAAATATGTTTATAACAAAAGAGAGATCATTCATAAAAGCTATAGTGCTCTTTTTTGCATTTCATCATTTTTATAATACATTTTTATTTAAATTTGAAACTATCTTGTTTTACATGTCCCACTTGTACAGTTGCCACACCCTCCCTTACATTCCGGTCCCACTTCCATCCCCCTTCCCATCCCCTTTCTGCTTCCCCGGGAGTGTGAAGCCTTCCATGGAGGATCTTCAAAGACTGTCATATCACTTGGAGCAGGGCCTAGGCCCTCATCCATGTTTCTAGGCTGAGAGAGTATCCCTCTATGTGGAATGTGCTTCCAAAATTCATTCCTACACTTTGGATAAATACTGATCCACTACCAGAGGCCCCATAGTCTTCTCAGTCCTCCTAAATAACACCCACATTCAGGGGATCTGTGTCTGTCCTATGCTCGTTTCCTAGCTATCACTCTGCGGTCCATGAGCTCCCGCTTGTTCAGGTCAGCTGTCTCTGTGGGCTAGTTTAGCCTGGTCTTGACTACTTTGTTCATTTATCCCTCTCTGCAACTGGATTCCAGGAGTTTGGCACTCATTGTTTAGTTGTGAGTGTCTGTTTCTGCTTCCATCAGCTACTAGATGAAGGCCCTAGGATGGCATATAAGGTAGTCATAGCTTCTCCACGATTGCATAGATTGTTAGTTGGAGTCATCCTTGTAGATCTCTGGTCATATCTCTAGTGCTATATTTCTCTTTATAGCTATAATTGCTCTTCTACAATAGTATCTCTTTTCTTGTTCTCCTCTATTCTTTCCCCGAATTAATTTCCTGCTCCCTCATGCCCTCCTCTACCCTCTTCTTCTCTCCTTCTCTTCTCCTAACTCCCTCTAACCCCCTCAGCCTCAAAATAAATGCCTCTCAACTATCGTCCACTTTTCTGTGCTCAAGTATTCAGTATAGTTATCTAGTCCATATTTCCATGGCCCCAAAATACTTCAGTAAGTTATGGTTATTTATAGAGTAGAATGAACCCAACCTTCATCAATGAAGGCTTTTATTAAATTGCCCAGTGTTTTCTTTAGCTTTCCATTGACATATATTACAAAGCATTAAAAAACCTAACTGACAGTTAAGGAAACATGCTGTGGAATAAATATTTTTGTCATGGAATATTAGCTTAAGATGTGTTAAATTTGTTTTTTTTGTGGAATATTTGTTTGCAGGGAATGTGTTTTGTGATTGTGTAATTTGTTGCATTCTTTAATATTGTATTTATCTAATCTGTAAAGCAGTGTTAATTTGCCACTGTAAAACAGTGATTGCTCTAATAAAGAGCTGAGTGGCCAATAGCTGGCCATGAGAGAGACATAGGTTTGTCTAGCAGGCAGGGAGAATAGATAGAAGAGATCTAGGCTAAATAAGAGGAAGAATAAGAGGGAGGAGTGAGAAAAGGAGAAGAGAAAGACCCTGCCACATAGAAAGCCACAAAATAAGAAGGGAAGATATATGGATTAAAGGAAGGTAAAAATGCAGAGGTGGAACATATAATATAATAAACATGATCATTTAAGTTAGAAAAGCTGGGTATAAATAACCCAAGCTAAGGCCTAGCATTCATAAGTAAGAGTAAATCTCCATGTATTTATTTTGGAGATGTGAGATGAGCCCCAAAAAGAGATGGAAACACCAACTACATATTTTTGTTATAACTAGAACATATAGATCACCAAATATTTGACGTCATGGGAACAAGAGTAAAATTTTGCTAGTGGATTATCATAGCTAATTATGATTAGTGTCAATATCATTGGCAAATCTTGATATCTGTCTTTCTCTGATTGTGCTCTTAGATCTGGGGAGCAATGGTGAGGATAACTCTCTCTTTCTCTCTTTAAAATGTACCCTTGTTTTTTTTGCTAAAGTAGGCACTATGGTATCTCATCAGATGTTCTTGTCTCCTTTATTTATATTTTGATGAATGACTAGCTGTACAATTTATGTGTGAGTAGAGGACACTTGAGTATCTTAGCCATCCACTGTACTATCTCATTTAAACCTTATAGTAGGGATAATATTGATTGTCACCATTAAAATATCTTAAAATATAAGATAATTTCAAATATGAAGTTTTTATTAAAAATGTTTTTCATACAATATATTTAAATTGCAGTTTTTCTCACCCTACTTCTACAAGATTCTTTACATATCCCCAGCCAACCAAATCCCCACCCTTTCTTTCTCTATCTAAATAAAATTCAAACAGGCATCTAAATAATATTAATCAGATAAAATAAAAATAAACATAAGGAAAAGAGCCAAAATAAAAGGAAAAGAACACATACAGACACAGAGACACACATAATTGTACAAACAGAAATCCCATAAAAGCATAAAACTAAACACAATGATATATATATATATATATATATATATATATATATATATATATACATATACTCAAAGAATAAGTAAGGAAAAAACTGACAAAGCATTAGGAGGCAGTAAACCTCCCAAATCATCACTGAGATTGTTTTGTGTTTGATACTGACTACTAGGCTAGGGGCTTGCCCTAAATAGTGGTTTGTATAGCCCTAAATAGTAGCTTATATAGGCTAGGGGCTTGCCCTAAATAGTGGTTCTGTATAATTTCAGAAAACTAATTTTTAATTTGCAAGAAGTTTTTAATTTGAGATGGCTTCTAGATTAGGGATCAAGACCTTAGGTCCACTTGCTTTCTCGGGTGTGGGGACCCACCTGTTCTAGACCCATGTACATCCTAAGCATAGTTTTACAGTCTTTGAGTTCAAGTATATATTGGTCCTACTCTGATTAAGAAGCTTTGTCTCCTTAGTTTCTTCTATCCACTCTACCTTTTGCAATCACTGTGTGTCCTCATGGTTTCCTGAGTACTGAGAAGAGAGGTTTGGTGGAAATATCCTATTCAGGACTGAATGCTTAAAGGTCTCTCCCTATCTGCAGATTGTTAAGCTGTTGGTTTATATTTTTTTCTCATTTACTACAGGACATAGCTTCTCTGATGATGGCTGAGGCCAGATCTTGATCTATGAACATAGTAGGATGCCTTTGGGAGTCATTTCATCATTGTGTTTCTTTAGCATAACAGTAGTCTTTATTAGGACAGTCATTTTCTCTTAGGTCCCTGAACTATGTAGTTTTAGGTCCTTAGGTACTAATGCAGTGTCAGGGATGGGTTACATCTCATAGATTGGGCTGTAAATCCAATCAGGTATTGTTTGGTTATACCCATAAAGTTGTACCACCATTGCACTAGCAGGAAAGTCATTGTTGTTGTCCATTTCTCTTAAGTTTTGTAATTTGAAGAGTATAGATTTTTGTAGTATGACCTAATGATTCTCTGGATTTTCCCAGTGTCTGTTGATATGTTACCCTTATCATTACTGATTTTGTTAATTAGGATATTTTCTTCCTGCCCTTTGGTTAGTGTAAATAAAGGTTTGTCTATCTTGTTGATGTTTCTCAAAATGCCAGCTACTTGTCTCATTTACTCTTTGTTTTGTTTCTTTGTTTCTATTTTATTGATTTCAGCCCTTAATTCAATTATTTCCTTTCTACTCTCCATGGATGAGATTTCTTCTTTTTTCTCTAGAAATTTCAGGTGTGATGTTACACCACTAGTGGGAGATTTCTCCAAGGTTTTTATGAGGGCACTTAGTGCTGTGAACTTTCCTCTTAGCATTGCTTTCATAGTGTTCCATAAGTTTGGGTATGTTGTGCATTTATTTTCAATGAATTCTCAGAAATCCTTAATTTCTTTCTTTTTTTATTCCTTGACCCAGTGGTAATAAAGATGAATTGTTCTATTTCAATGAGTTTGTAGTCTTTCTGCAGTCAGTGTTGTTATTAAATTCTAACTCTAAGCTGTGTTGATCCAATAAAATACAGTGGGTAATTCCAGTTTTTTATCTGTTGAGGTTAGCTTTGTTACTGTATACGTGATCAATTTTAAAGAAAATCTCATGAAGTGCTAAGAAGCTCTATATTCTTTTGTGTTTGGGTGGATTGTTCTTTAAATGTCTGGTAAGCCCATTTGAGAACTAACATCATTTAGTTCCTTCATTTCTCTGTTAATTTTCTGTCTCACAGTTCTGTCCAGTGGTGATAGTGGAATATGGAAGTCTCCCACTATTGGAGTGTGATTTAAGCTTTAGCAATGTTTCCTTTACAAATGTAGATGCCCTTGTTTTGGGGCATATATGCTCAAAATGCAGATTTCATCTGGATGATTTTTTTCCTGTGAAGAATATTAAATCTCTTAATCTGTTTTGATTGATTTTAGTTTGAAGTCTATTTTGTTAGAATTTAGGATAGCTGCACCAGCTGGTTTCTTAGGTCTATTACATTGGGAAAATCTTTTCCCAACATTTTTCTTTGAGATAACGTCTGTGTTTAAAGTTGGTGTGTGTTTCTTATTATATTCCTTTTATATAATTCAAATATTTAATATTTTATGCACAGTTCATATTAATTTCTATTTAAATATATGGTACGTTTCTTCAAACTAGAAACACATTCTTGTTTATTTTTAATTCAAGACCTTTATTAGCTATAATTGTATTCCTATTTTCAATTTCGTGTGAGTTTTAAACATATTCTTCCATAAACCTCTTATTTTGTAAGATCACCACTGTTGGTATCTTTGTTTCATTACTGGTTTAATTTTTTTCTTTCATATTGTTTTGTTATTTAAGGTAATAACATGTTAATGTATTAACAACACATTCAAATGATTGTCCTCTATTTTAAATTCTCTAATTTACTTTCAGTTTTATCCCTTTTATATTCATTGTTTTGACATTGGCTTTTACTTTGATTGTAAATGACCAATGAGGAATATATGGTCATTGATTTGACAGTTGATTTCTTTAATAATTTGTGCTTATAGCTACTAAGTCTCTTATAAACATTGAGTTTGCTATATTTGTTGATTTTGATTTACATTGTTCTGTGTTTCCTGAGGTTTTGCATTATGTAATTTCATTTCCATTCATCATAACATATTTAGAAATTTCCTTCCAATTTTAGAAATTGTAAGTATATCCATTATTTATTTATACAGATTTACTCGAGAATATTTGGTTTTTTAAAATATTTGTGTTATTTCTACCTTAATTTCATAACTTTACTTAGATATTTTAAATATGTTGACTATCTCTCCTCTCTCAAGTATATAGTATTTCCTCTCCTCCATGCTCATTGAAAAGTACACTTTCTGGTTAATGGTACTTTTGTACATACTTATTATATTTAGTTGACAAGTTTTAAGGGTTCTATTCTTCATGATTTGACCCTCCTGTGTCCTTTGCATTACTGGAATTAGAACACTGTTGTGATATGTATAAGTAGTATTTCCCTGCAAAGCTTTAATTCCAAAGATGAGTACCATAGCTGTTAGCACTTTTGAGAATGGCTTTTACCAAGAGATACTAGCCCAATGAATGAGCTATTAGAAGGTAAGACTTTGTTACATGATGTTGGTCATAATAAGCTTGTCTCTGGACATTGTGCCACACCCTGGCCCTTTCTTACCTTTCTCGTTCTTTTCTGACAACTATGATGTCAACAATTTTATTGTAACATACTTTGTCATGATGTTATTATTCATCAGGCTCTATCAACAAAAGACTTGAACCTGTTAAATCATAAACCAAAATAAATATTAAATTATTTAAATGTTATTTGCAGGTATTTGTTACAACAAGAAAACTTGCTAATGCCAACATTGAATTATCTATTTCTTCCTCTTAGAGTTCAGTTTTGCTCTGCATTTGATGATAAAAATTATTTATTTTTGATACATAGACCCATTTATCATTACAATATTCCATGTTTTGTCTGTAGTGACAGCTTTATCTTCATGTTTACTTTATATAACATAAGGAGAGGTATTCCACTACAGTTTTTCTTTTACTGTTTGTTATCAACTCAACTTTAATGTATCATGGAACTAAAACATGTACCTTACAGATAACACGATATTCAGTGATGCTCCTTGTCTATTTACTTTGACAATTTAAACTTTTGAATACAGACCATGCAGCTGAATACCTGTATTCCTTTCACTTTGTTTGCTTATATTTTGTGCTTTACCTTTTCTATTTTCATCCATTATCTTGGTCTTAAAATACTTTTAACAACCTATCTTCTTGTTGATGAAGTGTCAGCTGTCAATTGATACTTCTTTGTATACAATGGATTATTTTTATTCTCTTGTTATTAAGAGCTTCTTTTCTTTTCACAGTTTGATTTTAATGTGTTTTAATTTGCATATCTTTGAATTTACTGTATTGAGTTTATTGATTTATTTGGATTTATAAACTAAACCTTTGCCTTAAATTTTGAGAATTTTCAGCCAGTATCACTTTTGTCTCTTGGTGTCTTAGTCACTATTCTTTTGCTGTGAAGAGGCACCATGTGCAAGACAACTGTTAAAGAAGTCTTTTAATTGAATAGAGAATTCTAAATAGAAGGATTGAAAGTGGCTGAAATACCCTTAGAAATGTGCTCAACATCTTTAGCCATCAGGGAAATGCAAATCAATTCAATTCTGAGATACGATGTTATTCCTATCAGAATGTTACAATCACATATACCATAGACAGTTTATAATGAAGAGTATGTGGAGAGAAGGGAATACTCCTCCACTGCTGGTGGGAGTGCAAACTTGTACAGCCACTTTGGAGATCATTTTTCCTCAGAAAAATGGAAATCAGTGTACCACAGGATCCAACAAATTCACTCTTTGGCATATATCCAAATGATCCATATGCATGCAACAAAGACATTGCTCAACTTTGTCATAGCAGCATTATTCGTCATAGCTAGAACCTGAAAACAACCTACATGCTCCACAACTAATGAATGGATAAAGAAAGATGTGGTACATTACACTACTCCATGGGGGAGGGAAGCAATGAAATCTTGAAATTCACAAGCAAATGGATGCAACTAGAAGAAACCATCCTGAGTGAGGTAACCCAGTCACAAACACACAAACATGATATGTAATCACTCAGCTATGGATTTTAAATAAAGAGCAAAGTATCACCAGCCTACAATTCACACCAACAGAGAAGCTAGGAAACAAAGAGGAACCTAAGAGAGACATACATGGTCCCCCAGTGAAGGGGAAAGGACAAGATATGCTGAGCACATTTTTAGCAGTTGGAGACAATGAGTGGAGAGGAAATTAGGAAAAAGATAAGGAGAAAAGAGGAGGGGAGAGGAGAACATGAGGGAGTAGGAAGATTGAATGGGGGAAGGAATAGAGGAGAGCAAGAATAGAGATACCTCTCTCTTTTTTTCTTGTCTATTCCTACCCAGACTCAATCTTCCTAGTCCCACTTGCTTTCCTCTCCTTCCCTTTTTTTTTCTCCTAGCTCCATCTCCACTTGCTGTCCCTCCACTCCCAAAATGCTCAGGCGATCTTGTTCCTTTCCCCTTCTGTGAGGGACCTTGTATTAAACTCTCAGATTCCTCACTGTATCCTAGTTTCTCTGGTTGTGTGAATTATTGGCTGGGTATACTTTGCCCTATGGCTGAAATCAATAAATAAGTACATGAGTAGGTACATACCATGTTGCTCTTTTTGAGACTGGGTTCCCTTATTCAGGATAGTTTCTGCAAGTTCCTTCCATTTGCCTGAAAAGTTCAAGATTCAATTGTTTTTATTTGTTTGTTTGTTGTTTATTTTTATCTTCAGAGTAGTATGCCATTGTGTAAATGTGCCCCTTCTTTATCCATTCTTCAGTTGAGGGCCATCTAGGTTATTTCCAGGTTACTATTACAGATAATGCTGCTATGAACATAGTTGAACAGAGAAAGAGAGAGATACCATAAAAGAGGGAGCCATTATATATTTGAAGACAAAACTGAATCTAGTGAAATGTCCAGAGACCTACAAGACTAACCGCAACTAACAATTTGAGCAACAGTGGAAAGGCTACCATAAATGTCCTTCCCTGATAATGAGATTGATGACTAACTTATACACCATCATAGAGCCCTCATCTAGTAGCTGATGGAAAAAGAAGCAGATACCCACAGCTAAACACTGAGCCAAACTGGAATCTAGATGCAGAGATGGAGGACAAGACCAGGCTACAGAAACCGTCAGAGACAACTAATTTGAACAAGGAGGAGCTAATGGGCCCACAGAGTGATAGCTGGGAAAACAGCATAGGACTGACTCAGACCTCCTGAACATGGGTCACAGTTAGAAGGCCTGGGCTTGCTAAGGGACCTCTGACAGTGGAACCAGGATGTAGTCCTGGTACAAAAAAGGACTTTGGGAGCACATTAACATGGAGGAATACTCCCTTAACCTAGAGGCAGGAGAGAGGGCCTAGTCCCTACTCCAAATGACTTGACAGATTTTGTTGACCCATCCTGAAAGGCAGCACCCGCCCTATGGAGTTTAGGGGGGGCAGTGGGGTGGGAGGGTGGTCAGTGGGCGTAAAAGTGAGAAAAGAATGGAGGGAGGGAGAGGGAACTGGGATCGATATGTAAAATAAATAAATAAATAAAAATAATTATAAAAAGAAAAGAAAACAGATAATATAATAGTAGAGCCATTATAGATTTTAAGGGAAAACCTGCACTAGGGAAATGTTCAGAGACCTACGAGGATGACCCCAACTAACAATCTGAGCAACAGTGAAGAGGCTACCTTCAATGCCATTCCCTGATCATGAGAATGACTAACTTATATGCCATCCTAGAGCCTTCTTTCAGTAGCTGATGGAAGCAGAAGCAGCCACCCCCATCTAAACACAGAGGTGAACTCCTGGAATCCTGTTGCAGAGAGGGAGGTGTAATGAGCAAAGGGGTCAAGACCAGGCTGAGGAAACGCACAGAACAAGGGGGAGTTCATGGACTGCAGACTGATAGCTGGGAAACCAACATAGGATAAACCTAGAGCCCCTGAACATGAGTCTCAGTAAGAAGGTCTGGGCAGTCTATGGGACCTCTGACAATGAAATCAGGATGTATATCCAGTGCATGAAAGGACTTTTGGAGTACAATCCCCATGGAGGGACACTCAATTAGCTTAAAGACAGGAGGGAGGGCCTAGTCCCTACCCCAAATGACTTGACAGATTTTTTGATGATCCCTCATGGAATTCCTCACCTTTCCTGGAGATTGGATGTTGAATGGGACAAGAGGTGGTCAGGAGGGGGGCATGAGAGTTTATGAAGGAGAGGGAACTGGTATCAATATGTAAAATAGGAAAAAAATAAACTAAAAAAAGAAAGGGATTTATTGGTAACTTAGAGTTTCAGAGATTTAGTCTTTTCTCATATTATAGAGTATGATGGCACACATGGGACTTGAGTAGGATCAGGAAAGCTATGTACTCATCTGTAGAAATAAAGCAGGGTGTTGTTCTGTTATATGCTTTTGAAGTAGATGATAATTACTACAGAAACCTACAATTTGGAAAATGCAAAGATAGTAATAAACTTTGGAGTACTCAGAACTAAACCTTTTGGGTTATCAATGCACTGCCTTCAAGCCCTTCAAGCTCATGGATCTACATGGAAAAGGAGCTAGAAGCATGATAAGAGCCAGAGGTGATGGACGATTCTGATGGAATGCAGTGTCATTTGGATGCTTTGAACTAACAACAACATTAGTTGCTTGCATGTGATACACATAAGATCAAGCTAGTTTATTTTCTAGCATAGAATAGTTTCATGATTCTTAGCGTTTCATGATTCTTAACTGAGGGACTATGATCAAGGGATTCTAGGGAAGAAGGAATCAGTTTTCTTATTAAGGATGAGGCATATGATAGGTAAACCATGTTCCTATGGATAGCTCCATACCCAGAAAGAGATAGACAACACACATTAGAGTTAATGGGTTATTAAATAAAGGTTAAAATAGACACCATGCTAAAAGGTTAGAGATATAGAAGTAGAATTGACAGTGTTTAAGGGGAGTAACTGGGGATAGATCAAAATATACTGTGTGAAGTTCTAATAGAATTAATAAATATGTTTTTAAAATATTTTATTATTAAATTAATATAACATAATTTATATATATTTGAATTATGTAAATGAAAATATTTTAAAAGAATAATTGTTACGGCAGGTTTCCCTGCCTGCTGCCGCTGGTTCTGCCACCATGGTCCCACAACCACGTGTGCCCCAAATAACACTCAGAGACTCTGTATTTGATACAATCCTGTTGGCCAGTTACCATTATTGTTAATGGGCTAGCTCTGCCTTAATCATTAACCCATTTCCACTTATCTAAGTATTTCCACGTGGTCGTCTTATCGGGGAGCCGCGCGGCAGGCGTCCTCCTTCTTCCCCGGCCTACATCTCGACCCCTACTACTTCCTCTCTCCTCCTCCTGGTCTCCTAGCCCCGCCTATCTTGTTATCTCATTGGCCACAGTGCTTCATTAACCAGTATGAGAAACATATATACAGAATCACATCTCCCATCATCTCCTCTTTTCTGTCTAAAGTAAAAGAAGGGGTTTAACCTTAACATAGTAAAATGTACCATACAACAGTTATCAAATAAAAATCACAGTAAACAATATTTAGTCCATTAACATTTTGTAAGACTTAAAGAAAATATCATCTATCCTATTTTTGTGAGTCTAAAGTCCTATATGTAACTTATCTTTAATCCTTACTAAGGAAAATTATAACCAAAACTATCTGTCTTCAACTCCTTCAAAGACCACAAAAGGATAATACATAACTCTAGAAATGACAGAGACAACTCATAACCAGGTCAGTCACCCGAAGTTCTTCTGTAATGTTCCATCTTCAGCCCATAGGCCATAGTGTGTGTCCAGACTCCTCAACAAGGCAGGAAACTTTAAACTGTCCACCTGTATTGACAGCGTCAGTCATTTTTCTCTGTGTCCTGTAGTCTGGCAGTCAGCCTCTTCCATGAAGCAGGAATCCTGTAGCAATGTCCATCTTGCATCAGCAGTCACCTTTTTGTGGGTCCTGCATGTCCAGTTTCTATAGCATAAAGTCAAACAG
Organism: Cricetiscus sungorus; assembly: GCA_030556225.1. Classification (NCBI taxonomy): domain Eukaryota; kingdom Metazoa; phylum Chordata; class Mammalia; order Rodentia; family Cricetidae; genus Cricetiscus; species Cricetiscus sungorus. The sequence goes on along the minus strand of JANBXA010000726.1, from coordinate 47,173,393 downwards.
TCCAGACAAGAACAGTATCTTGTCCAAATGGCTAGTCTTACCATATTAGAAGCAAACTCCATAATGTGTTTCTTCGATGTCCATCTTCCTTTCTGATGCAGGTGGTGTTACTAGGAACAGTTGTGCCTCCCTGTCAAGAAAAACCCTAAACCATTTAAAATGCCATATTCTGTAGGTCTTTGAAAGGTTTGAAGAATGCCTATTCATCTCAAATACATCTATGCATATCTAGAAATCCTAACTAACTTAACTCCAAGTTTTAACTATCATAGGTAACTCTCTATAATCTGTATTAAATTATACCTTACATTTTCCAATGAGCTATATAAACACAATACCTAAACAAGAGGAGAAATATACATATCAAAAAATTGACCTTAAATTGTATCAAGAAAAGAAAATCCATTCCGAAGCAAAGTATTCATATCTATACCATAATTCCCTTTTTACCTTTAAAATGATTGCTTGTGGTTAAAACCATTTATAACAAAGCCCATTTAAATGAAAACAAACATTTATAAACAATATTTGGGAATTTGGGCGTCGTTCTTTCCAAACTACTTCCTGCTGGTAGAGGGCGCTGTCATGGTGTTCCAAAGAAGACACAGAAATCTTGGCTGTAGTCTGCAAGGCTTTGTCTCAACTTCTTTGAATGTTGGATCATCTGGGGAATTGTTTCAGGGGGTCTGGCTTGATCAAACCATATAAGTCTGGAAAGAATCCATAGCTTTTCATTTCTGTGGAAACAAAAATTGAAATCCTTTTCCCCAGTAACTTGTCCTTAGGCTTAAATTTTGGAGTCAAAGCATTTTTAAAATATATAAATTGAATTAATCCAGCAGCATTTCTTTGATCAGTAGTTATTTTCTCCGCAATCAAATAATTTAAAGACAACAGAAGCACGTATAGTATCCAAAATTTCTCTGTGTTTTCCATCTTTACATGGCTTTTTTATTACTCTATTTATTCTACTTCTATTTTTACATATTTTGAGACAGGGTTTCTCTGTGTAACTTTTATCTGTCCTGGAATTCAATGCATACCAGGTTTACTTTGAAATCACAGAGATTTGTTTGCCTGTGCTTCCCGAGTGCTGGGATCAATGGCGTGTGCCACCACAACCATCCATGTTAGTTTCTTTTTGCTTTTTAAACCATTGTATCCTGTTTCCTTTTCTCTCCCAAACCAGCGTGTTTTTTAAAACACAGTGTAAACCTTCATTGCAGCTCTTATACACACCAATGAATTGTTAGCAGAGCTCTTTAAAAGCAAGGCGGCTTTTTTTGCCGCTTACGCTAATTTTGGAAACCTCCCTTAAAGGAGCCGTGCAAATCTCTGTCTACAGCAAAACAAATCCAACTGAGAAAATGCTGCTACCAAGAAATCTTGCTAGTCTCTGTTCCCTTGTTTCTAAAAACTATTTTTAAAGTTTTTATTAGTTTTAAGTAAAAGTTCTTATAGCCACGTTGGGCGCCATCTGTAGCATGTATGTTTTCGGCCAGCCCACCCGCAGCTGGTCTGGTGTGCTGTACCAACATTGCTGTGAGACCTTGGGTGACTGTCCAGGTAGCTTGCTGTTTCTGTCCTCACTGCACCTTTTGGAAGTTGCCCATCTGCACTTCCCATCTACCCTAGTATTGTAATTTTCCTTCTCAGGTCTTGGTGAGGTTGTAGATTAAACTATCTTAGTATTATTCTCTCTTCCTAGTTAGATATTAAGTACTAGACTTAAGCTTTTCAGCTTAGGACAACTCTATTGTAACTCCCTTATGCCTTCACCCTAGGACTAGGTATGTTTGTGGTTTTGGTCTCGATTTTCCTTTTCTTAGAGCACACTTGTTATTCACTGTTTTGTATATAGTTTTGTATCAAGCTTAAATCTTTTCTTTAGACTAAAAGGGGAATTGTAGTGGGATATTCACTGTGTCTGCTTCTGTGGCACTGACCACACCCATTGAGGGGTGGAGCTAGGGGCGGAAGTGACCTGTGGAGCTTAGTCTCGGGAGGAGGCGGAGAAAGGCCTTTTCTGGCAGGACACGGAGAGAGGAGCATCCAGTTTTAACTGCTGTGTTCATCTGTCTGTATTGTGAGTTGTTTCTCCCTTAATAAACATCTATTCGACCTATTTGTTTATCCTGACCCTTATTGAACCGCAATAAATAATTATTAATAGTAAAACCTTAAAAGTGCAGATTTTCTATATGGTTTTGCTTTTATCTTAAACATAACTATCTAAGTGACTTATCATGAAGTATTTATATTTAATCCATAAGTTTCCAGTTGATTGAATTTCTTAAGGCATCCAATGGTAAAAAAAACTTTCAACTATACTCTAACTGTAAACTTTTCTAAATTCATTTTTAAAGTGAAGAACTTGACAAGCTACTACAAAGCTTGATTTATATAAAATCTAATTTCTGCTTATGCCGTACAATCAAAACAGAGTCTAATTTCATAATCTGTTTTGAGAGTGATAATGCTTCATGTTCAGAGCTCTTGGAACATCATTAGTGTACCATGAAATAGACAAAAATAAAGTATATATAATGACAGTAAGTACAATACATTAAAATGTGTATGATATTTGAAAGAAACTAGAAGATACAGAAAATTAGACCATTAAAATTATCAATAATGCATCATGTTAATGTTTTATGCTGCATAACATCTTGTTACATAAAATATGTACATAGGATCTAAGCCTATTAAACTGGATATGTAGATGAAATTTGCACATAGAAAACTATTCTTTAATTTTGAACTATAGTGAGCATATATTAACATTACTCCACAATGTTGAAAATAGTATTCCTGTGTCATAGATATTTTCTAAATAAACTTTAAGAAAGCTAAAAAAAAATTACCATAGTTGTGTGAAAATACTGGACATTTTCTTCAGATGGTGTTGTTTATTTTAAAAGGTCAGTGTGATAGACAAATAGAAAAAAACCCTGAAATTTTGGAGACCCACTCTTAGTTTTACTTATTATTAATAAGGAAAAATGAGAAAAGTAGATGGCTCATAGAAAGCTATACTTACTCTGCCCAGGTACAGAAAGGAAAACAGGAGAAAGCTAAGAATGAAGATGTTGTTTTGCAAAATAACCTACTGATTCTAATTGAAAGATGCTAAATTCACTTTCAGGTTTATGTTGACATTGGGATTAGGATTAAGGTTAGAGTTATTTCATGCTGTAATTTTCTTCCCTGATATTCATATTAAAATAAATTTCTAAATTTCTAGACATGTATAATTACTATTAGAACAAATTACTGGTAAATACTAAAAAAATAATTTGACTGAGTTTTATTTTGCATTTGTCACTCAAGTATAATCAAACAGAATAAAAACCTGGATTATATTTGTTCTAGCTACAATTCGTCCCATATTATTCCCCTTGAAAAGTTCTTTGAATTCCTTAGCATTAAATATCTTCGTTACTAAATGAAATGCTCAAGTTAGATTAAGTTACATTCATTTAATTGACATTTTGATGATCTAAAACTCTATAAACTACTATATTATATTATATAAGATGTAGGTATGAATAGCCAGAGTATATTGTGTATTTGACAAAGTCTCCTTAAAAAGCATAATTTTCTTTGGTACATTACCATATTTTATGACAATTTACTTAAAACTTTAAGTAGATATATATAGATTATGTCCAAAAAAGATAAATATGATTCACCCCCACTCCTCTTTTTTTTCATACCCCCATATAAGGTGGCCATGAATGAAATAAAAATTGTTTGAAATACTCAGAATATTAAAAGTTGACTTCAAATAAAAAGTCCCTTTTTTAATGCTCCAAAATCTTATTTGTTCAATGTTATTTATCATGTCTCCTAACTTATAACAGAATATTTTATTCAGGGAGATGTTTTTTTTTTCTATTTAACAACCTGTGATGATTAATGTTAGGTATGAAGTTGCCTGCAAAATAGTATCTACAGATTGGTAAAATGTTATTTTAGGATAAGTGGCTAAGGATTTTGTAAGAGGAAGCTGGAATGTATAGAAAATCAATTCTTGATGTGGGAGAATGAGGCAGTCCCAATAAAATTTTACAAAGTGATTTTTTTTTATCTTTCACAGCAATGGGATGCATACATTTCTTCCGTGCCATTATGTATTACAAGTATAGGCTGTTTAACCTTTTAACTCTAGCATGTATAGCATATTCTGTGGTCCTACGTCTTCAGGAGTTTTTAATTTGACTGAGCCATACCAGTGTCATCCTGATCTACAGCTTGCAGTTGGAATGCTGTACAGTATATCTTCCTTAATAATCTTTCTAGGCATTTTACCAAATGAATCACATTTCATGGATTTTTGTAAATAAATTTTCTATTGATTTTGTCATGCTTGAGTTTCTTGAATTATCAATATCTGATTGATTATAGTATACACTCACAATTTTGCTACCAAAACAAGGTGATTCTGAGAAGCATAAAATGTTGGTGATTTCTAAAGTCTTGATTTTATTAATATGGAAGTAACACTACTGTAAATGTTTCTTGTTTTCCTCCAAAACTTGGCAATAAGACATATTTCAGTCAAAGAACATGAAGAAATTATGCTGGTATATTTCTAAAAGTTTCATTTCTCCTGGACAGCTTTTATAGTGCTGGAAGGCGCCATATACATGACTAGAACATAAAAGAAGAATCATTGATATTACCTACCTGTGAGCCCTGTGAGCAACTAAGGACCTTCCAGGTGATGCATACCAATTAGTTCAATAGTTTCATGAATCTTGTGGGAGTAATTAACAAATTTCTTATAGTATTCAATGCTTACACAAGTTCAAACTCATACATAGTACTATTATTGGGTCAAGAATCTATGGATAGACAGTTTATAGAGTTTAGATAAGTACCTACTACTATTGCTCTGCTTTCTGAACACAATGTTAAACTGACTCAAAGTGTGTTGTTGTTATACTTGTAGATCAGTGCATTTCTCATCCCTTATCAGATAAGCATATTTTTGATAAACATGCCAATTAAGCAATACAAAAAAAATGGTTAACATGCACAGAATAAAAAGAAGAGCAGGTGAACTGTTAAGCCCTAAATAAAACATATGCATCACATCCTTTTCTCCCAAAACTCAGAGATCACAGAGGAGGCGTTAGAATGATTGTGATAGTCAGAAATGGTGATTACAAGGGATCAGTATTTTCTGGATAAAACCGGCAGTTGAACACATGAACTCATATCAGTTTTGACAAGATGGATAAGATATGTGTAAACTCTCAGCAATGGGAGTGGTGAGTGGGGAAAAAGTCTCACCCTTAGTTAAGGTGCAATTAGTAATGGATAGTTGCCAGGAGAGGAAGAGTGAATTTTCTTTAAGGATGTGGGCCACATTAGGTCAATCTACTTCTGTGGGTGACCACATTCCTAAGAAAAATAGATGACAAATTTCACCCAATGGCTTATAAATCATGAGAACACAATGTATGACATATATGGAATGGAAGGGTAGATTTGAAAGGAACTTGAGGAGGGAAGTATAATGATCAAAATTAGTGTAACAAAATATTAAAAAAATTAAGAATCCAATATTAAAAACAAAAGTTGTAAAAAGCCCAGATGATAGTTTGCAGTCATTCACCATCCCGTTAGTAACCTATTTTGTCTTTACCCTTTCCTTAGGCTAATTGTGGCCAGTTGTTAGTGTCAAATCAGACAACTGAATCACTGAGTGCAGATTACATTTACTTGAAAATAATGGCCTTCTAATTAAAATAGTAATCATCATTGTAAAACTCAAAATATCAATACAATTGTAGTTGCCATGTGAAATTTTAATAATTTAAAAATTTTACTTCAAATTAAATCTTTCACTTTTGTTATTAAATCATTGGTGTCTTATTGATCCACATGTACTAAAACCACCTATATTTCATCAACCAGAAATACTTTTAGCATTAATTTTCTGTATTCTAGGCTTATATTAAACTAAATATCTTAAGATATATAATTAACTTATTTTTTTATCTCATGGGAGATCATCAATGAAAGTATAAAATGATTACACTGAAAAGAAAACCATGTTTCATGTACATCCAAATATCTCCCTTGATGAATAAGGAGGAAAAAGAAATTTGACATTTTTATGTTGCTAAACATTTAAAATCCGTTCAGAAATGTAAATTATTTGAAAAAGTATTCCAAATAAATTAATATAAAATCATTTGTGTCTCTGACTAAATTTAAAAGACAAATATCAATACAAACACAAAACTCAAGTTGCTTGCCTCCTTAATGGTTTTCAAAAATGTTATTAAATGCAAACAGTTATAGTCTGTGGAAATATTGTTTTGCTAAAAAGTCACCCTTGTAGATAATGAATAATTACAAATAAAGAAAAGAAAGGGATATATATATTCATATGAATATATAGATATCAAATGTATATATATATATATGTGAATATATATATGATATATATATATATATGTATATATATCAATTCTTACAGTAACTTTGGTTAAAATTTTCAGCCTCTGGATTTGTGTGTGTGTGTGTGTGTGTGTGTGTGTGTATTTTTTAAAATGACACTTCTAAATAAAACCAGCATATTTGTATGCTAATACGTTTCTTTTTATAATCATTTGAAATGCAGTCAGAACCACTATAACCAGTAACTTATAAAATGAATTACAAAAAGGGAAAGAGAAGAACGAACTTGTTATATGTTTCCTATGACTTTTAAGAGGAATAAAGTTATTTTTTGGGGTATATTCTCCTAGATCTACGTGTATTTAGCTGATACTGTAGACACCAATGAGTACTTTTCCAAAGGACTGCCTATTACTGAGAATTGGAGAAGGCTAAAATTTTACCCATCATGTTAGTGATATTTATGTAAATATGTAACATATTGTAATTTTTTACCAAATAGTTAATGTTCATATGAAGCATCTCCAACACTTCAAACTTAATTTTTGATAGTTTCCTGAAATATGTAAAGGAAAGTTACATGCCAATAAATATAACCAAACATAGGTTGAACAGAAGCCCAGAGCACATTTTTTGAGGATCAATAGAAAGGATCCTTATCCAGTAGAACTTTTGTGTAAACATAATATTTATATCATGTGACAAAGACTTTTAGACTGTAACAAAATTTTAAAATTTAACACAATACTACAAACTTAAACATGTATCTTTAGCATGAAGTAAATCTTACAAAAGTTGAAGTAATATTCATGCCTCACAGGCACTTACTTTGAGTATGAATCCTCTATTGTCTTGAGAAATTCTTTCTACTTTCTTTTCTTTTTCATGAAATCGCATCTGTAGACATTTAGAAAGTAATAAAAATAAATTTTTATATGTTTTACATTTATCAGACATTTGGGTCTTATTTAAGTGTTGGACAAAAAGTAACTTCCTTCTGATATCTTATCTTCTTGGTGGCATTCTTTTAATATAATTTCCACACCGATTTTCTAGTCAGAACTTATCATGTGGTTCTACACAAATTGCAACTGACTTATACATGACTTTGGAGGGAATACTAGCTGGATGCCTATAGATCTTCTACCATAATTTCAAAGTAAACACACTGATCACCACTCATATATACACTTGTCTAAGATAAATACATAGTATGAGGAGAAGGAAGAATCTCCCTTTTCTTTATAAATTGAGACAAAAAAACATTTTAGTCTATGTTAGTGATTTCAAATCATTACAAAGTTCTGATCCAGAATCATATTTGGGAATGCAAACAAATACAAATAATTTTCTGAAACGAAGTGTCCAATAATCTCACCAAATGTGTGGTTTCACAATATTTAAATCTAATATTAAATCACTTGCAAAAATGTCTTATTGGTTCTTAATAAATAATTTGTTAAAACTCAGTGTAAGTCTCATGTCTTTATCTCTGAAAAATATCATCTGTATATATAATACAGTCTTTGGCAATGATTTCTACAGAAGGAATACTGAGCCAAATTAGCCTTTATGTGCTCTTGATTTTCCATGTTAGGAATTGTAGTTATTACTTTTTCTCTTTATTTAAGATTCCTGGTAATGTGTTCTAAAATTCTCAGTGACCTCTTGCTATCTACCAAGAAGTCAATTCATACAGTTGTTTGGTGTTTTTATTAATTCATTCTTGACTCCTCTCTTCATCATACTCTTAGATAAAAAATACATTGAATATAACACTTAGTGATTCTCCAAGTTTTCTCTATGAAGCAACAGGTTTCATTCTTATAATGAGGTGAATTGTATAATATGAGTCTAATTTGGACTTTGAGATTTGGGAGATGGAATTCAGTATCAATAAAAAAAGAGACACATAGACAAGGAACATTTTTAAAATTAGATTTGAAGTTACAATCCAGTTTGAGATGCTTTCTCATGTATAAACCTCTGCCTTCAATTCAAGTGAGTTACAAAATATCAACTTAGCAATTGGCCCTGGAGTATGATTAAGATCTTCTACACAGGTATGATGTGTTTTATCCCAAAGGAGAGCAAATATATATATATATATATATATATATATATATATATATATATATATATATAGAGAGAGAGAGAGAGAGAGAGATGTGTGTGTGTGTGTGTGTGTGTGTGTGTGTGTGTGTGTGTGTTATTTAGTTCTGGTGAGCTAAAAGGGTAAGCTGTATAATTCATATTTCAGAAGTGTAGAGTGTCATGAAATTCTATGAAACAAGTGCTCTGAATTAAAAGTGCCCACTTCCAGAAGTAGTTAAATGCAAATCAAATCTAAGGCAATGATCCTCCTTAGGAGGCAATAAAGAATTTGGTTGTGTAAGTGCCATCTTTTGTAATGGAGCCTGAAAATCAAGGTTCTTAAAGATATAAAAGGCAAGCATCCCAACCAGGAAAACATAGCAATCTATAAAGAGAATTACTGTGCTAAAAGGGCCATAAGGATTCAGGTAAAATGTCGAGGTAATGTGAGGGCATAGAAAATGCATGTCCTTCATTTTTGTGGTTTGGTATAACAGCAGTACAACAAATTCTGTTTTCCTGGGCTTTTTTCTAAGTACCGTATATAGAGAGCTTGAGTGTCCAGTGTGTATTAGAAACATTCATAATAAGCAAAAATCTGTAAACTCTAATCTATGAAAGCAGAAAATATGACAACAAATCTTAAAAGTTAGAAGGTACTGAATTATAGTATGTGCTTAATATCATTATTTAATTGAGGGCAATAGGTCACCCAAAATGTGTTCATGGAATTTGTTTGAGCATATTTCCTTCAACTTGTAACACTGACATGTGATTATCTGTATAGTGTGATACTATTATTTAATTAAGAGTAAATGGATGTGTGTGTGTCTTAGAAAAATTATACAGACCATAAATGTGAAATTTTATTTTATTTTAAAACATTGATAGAGCCTGTATAACACATAATTGAATTGCATCTCCTGACACCTTCTGCTCTATCAATGAATCATATCCTCTCTTCAACAATATTCTCAATATCCCAATCCATTTACTGACTTTTAGCTGACTTATTATTAGTGATTAATGCATCAGTGTTAAATATATCACTAATACTTTTCTATGTCTTTCTTTTGAGCTGTAAATATCCTCAATTTTACTCAGCATCATCTTATTTTCTCTGTGTTCCAATTACTAACTTACTATATCAAACAGTTTTCTTACTTCTTTAATTGGGATAGCAGATGCAGAAGTGGCCATCACAATGATATCCAATTTTTTTTCTCATGAAAAAGTATGTTCTACCAATTGACTTTTGAAACGAACCACACCCCTATTATTTCTGTGTATTAAAAAAAATCTTGAAATTCATCAATCAGCTTCTTCACATGTGTGCAAGAACTGTAGTGCTTTTTGTAATTAACAAGGCATTTGAAAGTTTAAATTTCTGGAGGTACTAGAAGGACAGGTGAAAACCAAAAATAGTCTTCATATACTGTTAGCCAAATCACAGTGAGGATTAATATTCCTGGCGCAAACAATAGTCATTTTTATACCATGACATTTTCTGCTCTATAGGAAAAACTTCATATTTCAAAGTGTTGGCTCTGGAATCTGAAACTTCTCAAAACATGTTATCACCTTTCAAAGCCTAATAAGATTACTGAAAATTTTGAAAAAGAAAATATGGTCTTTTGTGCAAAATTATTTTTTAAACTTCTTTTCAACTGAATCACTTAGCAGATGGTTTTGAGAGGGAATTTGTATTAGCAGAGAAAGGAATAGAAATGAGCACAGAAAAAAAAGACACATAATTATCAAGTATTCATACAATATTTTAGTTTTCTAAATACAAATCTAAACCTTAAACTTGATGATGGTTTTGTGTAGATAAAAAGCATCATGCCTATTCTCTATAAATAATATAAATTTTCATATGATGAAGCCTCATGACTTCAAGCTAAATAAAACCAGAAAACAACACCAAGACCCCACTGTGATAAATCCTTCACCTAAATTCCCTCATGATAACTTCATACTAGAAAAGAAACAAGAACAGTTATAGCCCACAAGGATACCTATAGTAACATCTTCGTAACAATCAAAAGTGTCTGGAAAGGCATGATATCCAGAAACTTTGTAATCCCACTACTCAGGGAATTTAAAGATTTATATTTCATCATGAATGCACATTTCTGCATAGTATTATCTACCATTGACATAATTATAGAAATTAACTGATGCTGAATATGCATAAGTCTCATGTTGGTTCGTAGTAAATTGTCATTATGTGAATATCAATGTCTATTTAATTTTAACTGTTCTTTTTAAAGCTTTAATAAAGTAAACCAAGCACATAGTTTAGGGATTTAATAGTTCTGTTTTAGTTTGTTTTTTTTTAAACTTCTTATTGATAAATTTCTTATGCAATTTATTCTGTTCAGAATTTCCCCTTCCCTGATTTCTCCTAAGTACTCCCTGCTTCCCCACCCACCTGACACTATACTTTTTTCTTGCTCTCTCTCTTTAAAAATCAAACAACCAGCAACAAAAAAAATGATAAAATTCACAAAAACAGAATTACAAAATGAAGAAACATGTAAGTACACGATGTGCTAACTGACTCTATCCTTCATACTTTTTTGCCTTGTCTAGCCTTAATGAAAAGAGAGGTGCCTAATTTTACTCTAATTTGATATGCCATGTTTGGTTGATATTCATGGGAGGCTTTCCCTTTTCTCAATAGAAATGGAGGCATAGTTAGTTGGGTAGGTGAGGAAAGGACTGGAAGGAGATGAAGGAGCGGAAACTCTTCAGAATGCAAATAATAATAATAATAAAAATAATAATAATAATATCATCATCATTTAAAATTGAAAGCTTTCTGGGACCCTGCTTGGAGCCTCCCGAGTCCTAGGGACTGAGCACACACAGGGGGAACCTATTGTAGCACCAGACCAGCCTATCCAAAGTCTGCCAGAATCCTAGTTCTACCTCCACCCACAGGAGTCTGTATTCTAGTGCACTTATCAGGGTCTCTTGAGGCCTGGGGCCTTCACAAGATCAGGGATCACACTCAGGCAGACAGGTCTGTCCAGATTCTGCCAGCTTCCTGGTTCTGCCTCCACTCATGGAGGGAGCCTGCCTTCTGGTGCCCTGCTGGGTGCCTCCTGAAGACTGGGTACTGCACAGGGCACAGGGTAGTCCATTCCAGCAGACTAGCCTATCCAGAGTCTGCTAGCATCCTACCCCACCTCCACCCACTGGAAAAGGAAAGCCATCAGAATATTGGTTCTACTTGCACCTACTGAAAGAGATCCTTGGTCCAGTACCCAACAGAAGAAGGAAAGAGACCCCACCGGTATGAACTGGAAGAATGGATGGGTAGATGACAGTATTAGAACACAGAAATAACAATATGACACCCCCAAAATTTAGGGACTCCACACCAGGAAGATATGAACATCCCAACAAAGATGAAGCAGAAGAGAACAACCGTAAGAACAACTTTCTGATGATGACAAAAGCCCTGAAAGAGGTAATGAGAAAATTCCTTAAAGAAATGAAAGAAAGATCAAACAAAAATTCAAGAAATGGAGGAAAGACAAACCAAAATTTATAAGAAACGGTTCAAACAGTGTAAGGCTTAAAAGCCAAAATAGAGACAGATAAAAAAAATCAATCAAATAAACAAACAAAAACAAAAAAAAGAAAAACACAATCACCACCAAAAAAAAAAAAAAAAAAAAACTATACTCTGAGGGAATGCTAGTCAAATGATCCTGAAATACAGATGATGCAAATGTAACAAACAGAATACAAAAGATGGAGAAGAGAATCTCAGGTGTTGAAGTTACACTAGGAAAAATAGATTCATTCAGCAAAGAAAATTTTAAGTTCAACAAATCCCTAACACAAAATACGCAGTGAATATGGTAAAACAAAGACCAAACCTAAGACTAATAGCTATAGAAGAAGGTGAAGAAACCCACATCAAAGGTGTAGAAAACATATTCAACAAAACCATAGAAGAAAACTATCACAACCCAAAGAATGGCATACCAATGAAAGTACAGGAAGCATACAGGACACAAAATAGAATGGACCACAAACAAAGTCCCTTCACCACATAATAGTCAAAACATCAAACATACATAATAAAGAAAGAATACTAAGAGCAGCAAAGAAAAATGTCAAGTAACATAAAAAGGCAAACCTATCAGAATTACACCTAACTTCTCCATGCAAACTCTGAAGGCCAGAAGGTCCAGATAATAGTCTACCAATACTAAGGGACCATGAATCCCAGCCCAGACTACAATAATCAGCAAAGCTTTCAATCACTATAGATGGAGAAAACAAGATACTTTTTGATAAAAGCAGATTTAAACAATACATATTAACTAATCCATCCATACAGAAAGTCCTGGAAAAAACTCCAACTCAAGGAAGTTAACTACACCCATAAAATCATAAGCAACAGATAATCTCAATTTTCTAACACCCAAAGGAATAAAGAAGGGAAATCCATAAACATTACCACCACCACCATTAAACCCAAAACAAAGAAACATTAACATACAATGGTCATTAATATCCTGCAATATTAGTGTTCTTAATTTGCCTATAAAAAGACACATGCTAACAGAATGGATATGAAGACAGAATCCATTTTCCTGCTGCATACAAGAGACACACCTCAAATTCAAAGGCAGAATTTCCCTCAGAGTAAAGGGTTGGGAAAAGGTTTTCCAATCAAATGGACCCAAGAAACAAGTGAGTATAACAATCCTAATATCTAACAAATTATAATTTAAACTAAAATCAGTTAAAAGAGATAAAGAATGTCATTTCTTATTCATCACAGGAGAAATCCATTAAGATGAAGTTCAATTTTGAACACCTATGCCACAAATAAACAGGCACCCACCTTCATAAAAGAAACAGTACTAAAACTCAAATCACACATAAAACTTCAGACACTTGTAGTGGAAGATTTCAAAGCTCTCAACACTAGACAGGACCTACAGACAGAAACTTAACAAGGAAACAAAGGAACTAACAGAAGTTTTGATGCAATTGAGTTTAACAGATGTTTATAGAACATTCTATCCAAACTCAAAAGAATATACCTTCTTCTCAGCACCACATAGAACCTTCTCCAAAATTGATCACATACTCAGCAATATAGAAAACCTCAATAGGTAAAAAAAAAAATGGAATAACCCTCTCTATCTTATCAGACAACTGTGCTATAAAATTAGAATTCAACAACACAAACTGCAGCCACCATACAAACTCATGGAAAGTGAATAAACACACTTTGGATTATGTCTGTTCAAGGAAGTAATAAAGAAAGAAACTAAATACTTCCTAGAATTCAATGAGAATGAAGACACAACATACCCAAACTTATGAGACACTTTGAAAGCAGTGCTAAGAAAAAAGTTCATAGTACTTGAGTGCCCACATGAAGAAACTACAAAACAGTCATATTAGAGAATTAATAGCACAACTTAAACCTCTAGAACAAAAAAGAAGCAAAATCATCCCAGAAGAGTAGATTCCAGAAAATAATCAAATTGAGGCCTGAAATCAATAAAGTAGAAACAAACAAAGAATCAATGTAACAAAGTGTTGGTTCTTCAACCAACATAAACAAGATAGGCACACCTTTTTCCAAACTAACCAAAAGGCAGAAAGAGAACATGCTGAATAACAAAATCAGACATGAAAACAGGGACATAACAATTGACACAGAGGAAATCCAGACAATCTTTAGGTCATACTTTGAAATCCTGTACTCCACACTTTTCTAAAACGTAAAGGAAATTGACAATTTTCTAGATAGATATACCTTACCAAAAATTAAATCAAGAACAGATAAGCAATTTAAATAGACCTATAACAAATAAAGAAATAGAAGCATTCATCAAAAGTATTACCCCCAAAAAAGTTAATGGCTGGATGGCTTAAGTGCAGAATTCTACTAGAGATTCAAAAAAAGTGCTAATACCAATACTTCTCAAAGTATTCCACAAAATAGAAGCAGAAGGGTTATTACCAAAATGTTCTTGAAAGCTAAAAAGACAAGACACAACTAAGAAAAAGAACTACAGACCAATATCCCTCATGAACATTGATGCAAAAATACTCAATAAAATACTGATAAATAGAATCCAAGAACACAGCACAAAAATCAATCACCATGATCAAATAAGCTTCATCCCGAGGATGCAGGGACGGTTCACTATATGAAAATCCATTAATGTAATCCACAATATAAACAAACTGAAAAAGAAAAACCACCTGATCAGTATACTAGATGCTCAAAATTCTTTGACAAAATCCCACAACACACCATGATAAAGTTTTTGTAGAGATCAGGGATAATAGGAACACACCTAACCATAATGAAAGCAATATACAGCAAAATAACAACCAACATCAAACTAATGGGAGAGAAACTCAATGTGATTCCTCTAAAATTAAGAACAGAACAAGGCTGTCCACTCTCCACATATCTCTTCAATATTGTACTTGAAGTTATAGCTAAAGCAATAAGGAAACAAATAGATATCAAAGGGATAAAAATTGGAAAGGAAGAAGTCAAAGTTTCACTATTTGCAGATAAGATGATAGTTTATATAACGGGCCCTAAAAACTATCAGGGAACTTCTACAGCTGATAGAGACCTTCAGCAAAGGGGTAGGATACAAGATTAACTTAAAAGTAAAATCAGTAACCCTAGTATACACAGGCGATAAAGGCCATGAGAAAGAAGAAAGAGAAACATCACCCTTTACCATAGCCACAAACAACATAAAACATCTTTGGGTAATGCTAACCAAACAAGTGAAAGACCTACAAAATAAGAATATATATACATATATATATATATATATATATATATATATATATATATATATATTCCCTTATTTTACATATTGATACCAGCTCCCATTCCTACCCTGCCATGCTCCCCCGACCCCATTCCATCTGATTCCCCCCCCCCCACTCCACACTGAGGGTAATGCTTTACAGGAGAGATCATCAAAATTTGCCAAGTCATTTGGAGTTGGGACTAGGCTTTCCCTCCTGCTGATAGGCTACTGAAATATCCCTCCATGTGGAATGTTTTCCCAAAGTCCTTTTGTGCACTAGGGATACATCCTGGTTCCACTGTCAGAGATCGCTTAGACTGTGCAGGCCTTCTAACTGACCCATGTTCTGGGAGTCTGAGTCGGTCCAATGCTGGTTTCCCAGCAGTCAGTCTGGGGGTCCATGAGCACTCAAGTGTACAGCTCAGCTGTCTCTGTGGGTTTCTATAGACTGGCCGTGACCCCTTTGCTCATCACTACTCCCTCTCTGCAACTAGGTTTCAGGAGTTTGGCTCAGTGTTTAGCTGTGTGTGTCTGCTTCTGTTTCCATCAGCTACCAGCTGAGGGCTCCATAATGGCATAAAAGTTAGTTATCAATTTCATTACCAGGAAAGGATATTTAAGGCAGCAAGTCCATTATTGCTGAGATTGCTAGTTGGGGTCATTCTTGTAATTCTCTGGAAATTTCTCTAGTGTCGGTTTTCTGTTCAAACCTATAATGGCTCCCCCTTATCCTCCCCCTTTTTTTAACGATCATCTATTCATCCCCTGACTCAATCTTCCTGGTCCCACATGTTCCCATCTCCTCCCCTTCCCTTTGGCATAACTCCCTGTCCACTCACTGACCCGCCCTCTCCCAATATGCTCAAGAGACGTTGCTTTTTTCCCCTTTTTGTTAGTACACTTGTATGAATCTTTTAGGTTCCTCCTTGTATCCTAGTTTCTCTGGTAGTGTGAATTATAAGCTGGTGACCCTTTGCTCTAAACTCCATATAGGAGTGAGTACATACCATATTCCTCTTTTTGTCACTGGGTAACCTCACTCAGGATGGTTTCTTCAAGTTTAATACATTTGCCTGAGAATTTCAAGATTCCATTTTTTTCCTACTGAGTATTATCCCAATGTGTAAATGTACCACATCTTCTTTGTACATTTTTCAGTTGAGGAGCATCTAGGTTGCTTCCAGGTTCTTGCTATTACAACATAAAGAATGTTGCTATGAACATAGTTGAGCACATGTCTTTTTTGCATCGATATGGATCATTTGGGTATGTATATGCCTAAGTGTGGAATTGCCGAGTCCTGTGCGAGACTGATTCCCATTTTCTTGAGGAATTGCCATTTTGATCTCCAAAATGGCTGTATAAGTTTTCATCCCCAGTGGCAGTAGAGAAGTGTTCTCCTTTCTCTACATCCTCTCTAGCATAAGCTGTAATTGATGCTTCTGATTTTAGCCATTCTGAAAGTAATAAGATTGTATCTCAGTGATTTTTGATTTGCATTTCCCTTATGGATAATAATGTTGAGCACTTTCTTAAGTGTTTTTCAGCCATTTTGGATTCCTCTATTGAGGTTTCTCTATTCAGTTCTGTACTCCACTTTATAATGTGATTATTTAGTGTTTTGGTGAACAGTTTCTTGAGTTCTTTGTATATTTTGGAAATCAGCTCACTGTCAGATGTGTGAATATCTTTTCCCTTTCTATGAGCTGCCATTCTGTCTTGCAGACTGTGTCCTTTGTCTTACAGAAGGTCCTTAGTTTCAGGAAGTCACATTTATTGTCAATCACAGTGTCTGTGCTACTGTTGTTATGTTCAGGAAGCAGTCTCATGTAACAATTTGTTCAAAGGAACATTCCACATTCTCTTTTAAGATTTTCAGTGTGGCTGGATATATGTTGATGTCTTTGATCCATTTGGACTTAAGTATTAATGCATGACAATAGATAGGCATCTGTCTGCAGTCTTATACATGCCAGCATCCAGTTATGCCAGCATGATTTGTTGAGGATGCTTTCTTTTTTACATTCTATTTTATTAGTGATTATAGGTATATTTACATTGCTTATCTGTTCTTACTTAAAATTTTGTAAATGATATCTATCGAAAAGAATTGTTCATTTCAATTATTTTTTTTTTAATTTTGTGGAGTACAGGTTTTCAAAGTATGACCTGAAGAGTCTCTGGATTTCCTCAGTGATCCTTGTAATGTCTCTCGTTTCATTCCTGATTTTTCTAATTTGTGTGTTATTTCTCTCTGTTTTTTGGTTATTTTGGATAAAGGCTTGTCCATCCTGTGAACTCCTAGAAGAAACAACTCTTTGTTACACTGAATCTTTGTATAGTTTTCTTTGGGTACACACATATACAGATTTCGGACACAGCAGAAGATCACCAGCCTACAATCTACACCACCAGAGAAGATAGAAAACAAGGAGGACCCTATGAGAGATATACATGGTCTCCCACAGAAGGGGAAAGGACAAGATCTCTTGAGCAAACTGGGATCAGGGGGGTGGAGAGAGTTATTTAGGAGAAAGAGTAGGGGCAAAGAGGAATGGAGAGCAGAACATGAGGGAGCAGAAAATTCAGTCAGAGGAGAACAAGAAAAGAGATACCATAATAGAGATAACCATTATAGATTTAAAGAGAAATCTGGCACTAGGAAAATATCCAGAGATCTACAAATATGACCACCACTAACAATCTAAGAAATAGTGGAGAGGCTACCTTAAATGCCATTCCCTGATAATGAGATTGATGACTACCTTATATGCCATCATAGAGCCTTCATCTATTAACTAATGGATTCTGAGATCAACACCCCCAGCTAAACACTGAGGTGAACTCCTGGAATCCAGTTGCTGAAAGGGAGGAGTGATTAGCAAAGGGGTCAAGACCAGGCTGGAAACCTCACAGAAACAGCTGACCTGAACAAGGGGTAGCTCATGGACTCCAGTCTGATAGCTGGGAAACCAGCATAGGACTGACCCAGACCTCATGAATGTGGGTGTTAGTTAGGATGACTGGAAAACCTATGGGGCCTCTGGTAGTGGATCAGTATTTATCCTTAGTATAGGAATGGACTTAGGGAGCCCATTCAACATAGAGGCATGCTTCCTTGGCCTAGGCATATGGGAGAGGTCCTAGGGCCTGCTGCAAATGATATGACAGACTTTGAAAATCCCCCATTGAAGGCCTCACCTTGCCTGGGAAGGAGAAAGAGAATAGAATGGGGGTTGGGGGAGATAGGGGAGGAGGGGAGAGTGAGAAAACTGAGATTGACATGGAAATCAAGCTTGTTTCAAATTTATATACAAAATATTATCATAAAACTTTTAGTTTCTTGTAAAAAAAGTGATTGCATTCATAAAAAAATGTACTTTGTTCTCAAGACCTAAAGCTCACAAGATAATATCAGGGCCTAAAAACTGAATATAAAAAGATTGAGATAAATGGGTTTGAAAGATTAGTTCCTTAAGAAAATCATTTGGCATATCAGACATTGATATTCATCTTTCATTCATTTTTTATTCTACTTTTGTTTGTTTTTACTTAATCCCTTTCATGTCCTTCCAAAGCTTTGGTGAACAATGGCTAACAGAAAACTAATGCAGCATAGCATACATTAATCATGGTGTTTGAACAAGTATTTTGCAGTTTTATCCTGAACGGTGAACTAGTGAGTTGGATGGATATTTGTGAAATTCTAAATCAGGATGACTTTTTATAACCACTTCAAAGTTTCTGTCTTTTCATGTATATGAACATAACTGAGACTTTAATAGAAAGCTAACATTTATATACTTTATACATTGCTGCATGATATAATTGAGAATATCATTTTGGCTCTCAAATACTTTTTACAATGTTATTCTAAAGAGCCCATGCTTAAACCATTGTACAGTTCTAAGGCTAATGTGTAAATAGGATAATATTTCTCAAAATCCCTACTATTAAATCCTTATTCATCAAAATAAACATCATTTTATATTCTTATAAAATACACTGGGCTCCCCTACATACAGGATAATAGCATACAGCTGAGAAAAGTAGTGTCTGGATCCTATTGTTTCCACAAGACAAGCAACACATTTTCACAAAGAAAGTAATTACTACTCCATTATCATAGTAGTTATGCTTATACTATTAAATATGTTATAAAGTAATTAAGAATTATTATAAGGAAAATAATTTGTGATTCTTTGAATAAAATTTATAAAAAACATGTAAATAGAAAATTATTTGAATCTTTATAAGAAATCCAATAATTACAATTTCCTTATACCATCATTGCAATAATTTTTATTTTTGCAATTTGACTTTTTAGAGGTTATAACACAATTGCATCATTTATTATTTCCTTTTTCTCTCCAAACCATCTCATACAATTTCCTTGGTCTCATCCAAATCAACACACTCATTTCTTTAATTGTTGTCACACACACTCTTCCTAATTACATACCTTCAACCTATTAGCTCATAATGCTACCTGTATTTCAGGGATTACTATTTAAGAATACCATCAAGAAATATGATAACTTAGAAGAAGAAATGATCCTGGGTATCTCAACCATATGCCAAGAAATACAGGAAACAAAGAAGTGCTCAATGTGATGCAGATTATACAGGTCTGGCTTGTGAAATTTCACAAGGAAGCAAAAACTATATCAGAGATGCTGTTTGACATTTTGAAGCAAGAATGTTTCTTTCTAGTTGGCTGGGACTAATGAATTAGCTGCTATAGAAAGGGACCAGGACCACAGAAATGAAACCTTTGTTTTAATGGAACCACTGATACTAGTTGCTGGGGAAGAAAAGTCAGCTGTGATTAAGAAGGAAGATTATCACTGATAGAAGTCTTCTGGGTGTATTTCTGCAGGGTGAGCACATAAAAGCTGTGGAGCAGAGAGGGCCAAGAGGGATTCTGAAATTGGAAGCCAAACTTGGAAATTAGGAAGAGTCTCCTTTAATCCACAAATTTTGAAGGTACAATGTGACCATAGAGAATGGCCCAGGCTTGTCAATATCTGGCTAGGATGGAGTTTCTGAAGAGAGGCCAAGGGAGGCCATTGGTTAAGGTTCATACTTAATTTCAATGGAGAGACCCCAGCGTACCAGAGATACCAGTACCATGGAAGGACTGCCAAGTATAGTAACAGCTATGGACTTGAGCCTTCCTAAATATATGAGTTGAACTATGTGTGATGTAAAAGTATGAGCCACAGAGAAGCAAAGCTATCTAAGCCCTTTGTATCCCAGAAGGCTGTGAGTCCCAAATGTCAGACAGACATTGTGCTATTTATATTATTTTATTTTGATTTGATAATGATTGGGCCTTGGTTCTTCTCACTTGTAGTAAAAAAATTAACTCTTTTTTTATGTTGCATGGACCAATGGTTAAGAGCCTGAACTTATTATTGGAAAAATAATAAATTGTTATAATATATTGATATATAAATAAAGTATTACTGAAAAAAATTAAACACTAAAGAATTATATAAATATTAGGCTGCATATTATATAATGATATTAATATTAATTTCACATCTTGGTTTTGGGTTACAGGTGAGGTCTTGGAATTGGGGAGACTGTAGTCTTGGTAGTATCATGCACTCAGTAACTAAGCTCAGTTTATGTGGATTTGCTTGGACCTGGAGAATGGATCTGAGCCAATCAACTGTGAAGCAAATAGAGTTAGGAGCATCTGTGTCTGAGAGCACAGGTAGGTAAATTTTGATTCTGTGCCATGGAAGCTGACTAGAATGCCCACTGTGATGAGGACTTTTGGGATCTGTTGAGCCCCCAAAAAAGGAAGAGGATGTCAGAAAAAATCATAATCCCCAACAAGCAGCTGTGGGAAGAATGGGGTAAGGCAGAGGAATTCAGGTGTATTTTTGTGTCTCTGTGCCAGGGATGACCAGTATCTTGTGAGTTCCTTTGAAAAATATTTATTTTTATATAATGTGTGTAATATTTTTGTCTTTATATATATGTCCTTACACACAAACATGTGTTAATAGAGGGCTGAAATAGGAGTCAGAATCCATGATACTTGAGTTACAAAGTGTTGTAAGTTCTTGTATGGTATCTGGAAAATAAAATTTGGCCCACTGGAAGAGGAAGCAAGTCTTCTTCCATGCTGAGCCATAGCTTCAGCATCTAGACTCTGTTTAAATTTATAGGTAGTGTGCATGTGTGTGCGTGTGTGTGTGTGTGTGTGTGTGTGTGTGTGTGTGTGTGTGTGTGTGTGTATGCATGCATGTGAGCAGGACAAGTATCCATAGAGCCATGGAAGCTAGGATCCACCATCAAACCCTGCACCGGATCTGGAGTTAAAGATGATTATGAGCAATCCAGTCTGTATGGCAGAAACCAAACTGGAGTCTGAGGTAAGAATATTTAATGCTCTTAATCGTAGAGCTATTGCTCCAGTCTGGAAATTGTTTTTTATGCCTTAATTATAATCATCCAAATGTTTTTGTACTCATGAAACTTGAACCTTGTCAGCTATTTCTTCTCTAGACCCTTAACACAATTACTGTCAGTAAATCTGAATTTCTAAATAGCTGTATGTTTTCAGTAGATAGAATGTATATATTTCTAATGGTTTTACAGCAATATGACAGTGGGGCTTATAATGTTTACTTTACAAGCAAATATATTTCAATCTTTTGTTTTTAAATAATGATTTCATAACTTTTGTTTTCTTAGCATTACCATGTATATGTTTGTAAGAGAAAATACATGTTAAAAAATTCTGGTACTTGGGCAGGGAAGATGCCTCAGTAGTTAACAGTACTGCAGAAGACGAGAGTTAGGTTCTCAGATGGATCATGCATCTGACTCACAAATACCTCCAACTCCAGATCCATAAATTCTGACATCATCTTTTGGCCTGGACATGTACTGCACTCATGTGCTCAAATCCACACAGATGAACACACACATAACAATAAATGAGCTAGAGAGATTGTTTAGTAGATTTAGGAGTAACAGCTACTTGTCCAGTTCTAGTCTAGCACTCACATGATGGGTAACAACTGCCTGGAACTGGAATTCCAGGAATTGCAAAAGCCCTCTTCTGGATCTGTGGATACTGCATATTGTGAAGATGTTACGGCAGGTTTCCCTTTTGGCTGCTGCTGGTTCTGCCGCCATGGTCCCACAACCACGTGTGCCCCAAATAACACTCAGAGACTCTGTATTTGATACAATCCTGTTGGCCAGTTACCATTATTGTTAATGGGCTAGCTCTGCCTTAATCATTAACCCATTTCTACTTATCTAAGTATTTCCACGTGGTCATCTTATGGGGAGCCACGCAGCAGGCTTCCTGCTTCCTCCACGGGCTACATCTCGACTCCACCTACTACTTCCTCTTCCTCCTCCTAATCTCCTAGCCCCGCCTATCTAGTTTTCTATTGGCCACAGTGCTTTATTAACCAGTATGAGAAACATATATACAGAATAACATCTCCCATCATGAAGACATACATAAAAGCAAAACAATTGTAGACATAAAATAAAAGTGGACCAATCTTTAATAAATTTAAAAAAGTAAGTTTAAAACAACAATGGTAATACTAAATCAATTGAATTTTCCCCTTTTTACAACATGCTTGTTTACCATTATTTCATTACAAATTTCACTAAGCAGAATTCCCCTTGTTTTTCCCTTATAATGGTGATTGTAGTGATAGTTTATGAATAGATGAATATGTGCTAATAGATAATGGTTATAAATAAATTTATATTTAAAATGTGGACATATTGATTTTTACTCACATATATAATACCACTTTAAATTAAAAGATGGCATATAACTCATATTATTCTGCCTTACATATTGCCTTCTCTGTTTTGAAATCATCTGATTAAAATGAATAATCTTTGTGAGAATAATCATTCTATTATTAGCTTTCAGGTTGGCCTAACTAAATAAAAAAGGCATAGTATTTCTATTAAATATTTTTCTTTTACACTATTTTAATTTATGGAGAATCACATAATATGTGGCTAGTGTGCAGATAAGCTCCTCATTATTGCTACATAAGCACATGATAAAGAAAGAAACTTCATGTTCAGAAAATATTCAAAGCATAAAAAGTGGCTCTATTTTATAACAACTCTCACAAGAAGAAACTCACTCTCTGAGATAAGATTCAATCCAAGGGTCATGCCAGAATAATTCCATTAATTCTCACTTCAGTCTAACTTCAAGATTCTTCCACTTCTAAACTACCTTATTGGGGACCAAACTTACAGAACAGAAACCATAACTAAATCATAGCAGGTATATAACGGAATCACTTTTAACTTCAAAACATGCTTAAAAACATGACATTTCAAAGCTACATGATTTATACTTGCCATTTTAATTTCTTAATTTGAATATCATACAGAATAAGTTCTGTTCAGTGAAGATATTATAAAGCTGTCCTGAGGTGAAATAAGCAATGTATTTTGACAGGTAATACCATTGGACCACTTTCCAGGGAAGACAGATCAGTATTGTTGACAAACAATACTTTCAGTGTGACAGTATAAACATTCTTAGTGATAGAAGCAACATACTTATTTCAACATTTCTTCATGTGTATATTTTCTATATTAGTTTCCTGGTTTTTGTTTATTGTCTTATTTGGAACTTAGTTGATCAGTAACAAAATAAAAATTGGATAACCTGGTCATCATTAAAGTTGATTTTTTTCCTAGTAATAATAGAAATATATTATAGCTCAATCTAATTTATCCTCAAGCATTTTCCTTCAAGGGGGGGAATCACAGGCAGAATGAAAGACAAAAGTTTTATAGAAATATTTACTCACCTAAATTCTAAATGAGTAACCTTTTTAAAATATACAGTCTTGAACACAACACAAAAACAACTTCCTTCAGTCATAATCTTCAGTGATGTAACCATTGGTGTGTTTTAGTGCTCCAGTGTACAAATACACTCTTATGCCCATGGGGGCATTTATGGTTAAAACAAGTGAATCACAGAGTCCAATGAATGTGGGATAAGGATTTGGTGGCAGTAAGGTGATGGAGGTAAGACTAGGTGGAGGTTGGTCATCATCATAATTATAACACACTATGTAAAAGACAAAACCCCTCTTCTTTCATAAAACTTTCAAGAAAAATGGAGAATACATTCATTCCCTAAACATTGAACAAAAAAATCACATAAATTGGAGAATTAAAACAGAATAGTAGAATTGTGACTTTAATAGATATATAACCAAAAAGATACTTGAATAAGAATTACTGGATATCAGCCAATATAGTGTTTTCTATGTATACTATCTTATAATAATATTGTCTAATATGGTATTGATATTATACAAACTACAACAATAAAACTATAGAACTCAATAAACACGATGCTTTAATAACACTCAGTTTTGTTGATATCAGTTCCACCAAAAATAGCACAGCTAACTGAATTAGAAAACAGGATCTATCTTTCTCTTGTATTCAAGAAATGCCTCACTATCATTATGAAAGAATAGAAAATAATGAATTCTAAACAAACAGAACCAAGAAGCAAGCATATTTAGCTACTTTAATATCTGACAAAATATAATTATACATATTTATGCACCACAAAAACTGTAAAAAAATACTACCATAGTATATTGACTTTAAAACACTGATAGTGGGTGACTTCAATATACTGTTCTTCCCAATATATATGCCATCTAGACAAAAATGAAACAAAGAAATTCATGAGTTAAATAACATCATAATCTAAGTGGACCTAACAGATATCTATAGAACATTCCACCCAAACAAAAAAAAAGATTGTACATTCTTCCTAATAACCCATGGAACTTTTTCTATATTCTATATAAAAATACAGAAAAATATATTCTATATATTAGAATAGAAAGCAAGGGTCAGTATATATATATATATATATATATATATATATATATATATATATATATATAATGAAATTATAAGAGCACCCTGAATACTGTCTAATTAAAGCTGTTTAGCAACAATAGAAAATGAAGACAGTATATAAACTCATGGAAGCTGAACAATTCACTACTGAATGAAAATTTAGTCAAGAAACAAATTAAAAACATTTAAAAATTGAATATAAACAAAGCATACACAAACTTATGGTACACAATGAAGGCAGATCTAAGAAGATTGTTTATAGCACTACATTCCTACATCAAAAAATAATCCTGAAGCTATATAACATTATTAGCTCGACGTGGGGGTTATCTATATGTCTAATTTGTGTAAATTTTTGTCTTCTTGGCTTTTGTTTATTCTTATATCATTTTTTGTTTTGATGTATGGAGGGATAATGGGAACATAAAGATTAATGGGTGAGATCTGATAGGATTTGGGGAAAGAAAAGGAATATGATCAAAATATAATATATTAAAATATTTTTTAAGAAAAGCAGCTAAGAGTGTATCTCAGTATTATACCAGTTGTTCACCATGCACAATGTGCAGAGTCTGATTACAAACACTGCAAAATAAACAGGTAGTGAGCATTTTGAGAGACCTCAATTTTTTTAGGAATAATCTCTGTAAAGATGGACAGAAGTTATTTGTTGCCCTCTTCCAAGCAGAGGTCTCCTCCCAATTCATCTTATTCTGATACGTAAATAACACTTCATGTTTCATAGATTATGTGATATTAAATGGATTAATGTACATTAACCATAACAATGCTGACACACAATTAGTATAAGTTAAAAATTTGTATTGATTCTTATGAAAAACCTAAAATCCTTTGAAACTGTGCATTTTATCTATGTCAAAGTTGTATTTTAATAAATTAACACTAATTATTTTGTTCTGTATTAAATTTAAAGTTGGAGATCACATTTTTAAGACTTTAGAAGAGTTAGATTTTCTTAGAGAGACAAGTTATTACATTGTAGTACAATTAAAATTATAATTATATCACTAACTTATGCTGGGCAAAAGGTCAACCTTGCTGTGACTTGAACTTATGTTTATAGGTAGACTATTGAACAGAAGGTATTGCTCCTATTAATCAAACCTCACCAGCTCAATGGCTTACACAAAAATGTGATATCTGCTATGATCATTGATTCAAAAAGTTTGCATCATTATATTTAGTGTAAAATCAACAGTTATCAAAGTCTTACATTAAATATAGAACAACAATGAATAGAACCGTTAAAATATTCATGATCAGTTCTAAATTTCATTTCAACGTTATAGACTCTAGAACCATGCAGAAAGGAATTTTGTAATAAGTCATAGAAATACAATATGATCACTAGAAAATGATATCTATGATATCTAGTTACTATATTTTATAGATGAATAATCAACATATAAGTGTATTAATAACAGTTTTATTTAAAAAAAAACTGTAGAAAAGTTGCTCACAGTATTTTCCAGAGGTATTTTTCTTTATGTATTCTGTGTGTGTTTTGAGTTCTTGAGTGTGTGTGTGTGTGTGTGTGTGTGTGTGTGTGTGTGTGTACACCACACAATATGGATATTGAGATCCAATACTTATTTGATTTTTCTCTCTCCTGCTAATGTGGATCACAGAAATAAAATTCAATTTGGCACCAGCTGTTTTACCAACTGAGCCAGCTTGCAGGTCCCAGAGCCACAAATGAGGAAGGAAAGATAAGAAATATTGGTAAACAGATACAATTCTCTGATAATGAACATTGTCACTATCAACTCTCAGGATTTTAAATATAGCAACTTGGATTGATAACAATTGGAATCCTAACATTTTACCCATTCTAAAGAATTTTTTTAAAATTAGATACCAAGAGACTTTTTGACCTAGTCAAAGAATAGAGCTGCCTTAATTTATCCACTCTGGTTAATAATGATATAAAACTTTACACAATTAACCCATGTAGAATTTACTGCCACTTCATTCTATATTTAGAAGAGGATGTTCATGGAGTTTGTAGGGTTGAAAATATTTTCTGATCCTATGTCTTTAAATATTTTAATTTTGTTAACTTACTATTTTACCACAATGATGAAGGACTAAATATCTGTAACTATAGATAAAATGTATCCCTTAAAAAAAGCACAAGATTTAAACTAAAACATCATAGAATCTATGAAGTTTCACACTGATAAAATCATTTAAATTGGTCCCAGTATTTCTTGCCCCAAGAGTTATTAGAGTGACTATGCATGATCAAAGAAATATACCTAGATAGTAATAATTTAATTAAGTTTTCCTTTAAGTCAGAAATAATAAAATATACCATTCTGCATGATAATGATGTCTCTGAGATAATGTATATGAAAATATTTTTAAAATTTAAAATGCTGCATAGCTTTCTTTCTGCTTTTAAGATTAGTATGGCAAACAGAATTAGATCCAAAATACATTTTCACAGAAATAATTAATTTCTTAATCACAAAGAGCAATATTTCCAACAGTTAAATTTCATTTATAGAATTTTTTCTGAGTAACAAAAATCTTTTCCTAAGTATTAGTTTATGTTGCTTAGAAGTATGAAAATTGTTTGTTTTTTAAGAGAATAGTTCCAAAGGGAAACTTTATTAAGTTATATAATATCATTGCCTCTCCAGGGACCTCATGAAATGTTTTTATGATGAGGACTTGAATTATCAGTGCATATACCATCATGTAAAGAAGCAATATATCTAAAAAGTTTTGTTGTATTTCTACAATAATTCTCTATGCTTGATACAAATACCTGTTCTATATTAAAAATAATGTCATATTATTAGTTTACTTTTACATGTTACTAAAAATGCTGTGTCATTGAGGAAATATTTGGGGAAACTATGTAGATAAAATTACCTTTAATAGATCTTAAAATCTATTAATTTCATAGGTCACTCCAATAATACATTCCTATTTTACCTCTTGCTATGTAAAGAACACCTCTGACTACGGCCACCTAATTTGTTAAAAACCATAATGATTATTTTTTATCACATCTCTTCCAAAGCAAAGATACTGTTTCCTAGTCTGACAAGGGAAAGAAGTCATTTCTCATCATCTCCTCTTTTCTAGAGAAAAGAAATGTTTTATATCATAACAGTTAACTGCAGAATTTAGTGTCTCTTGAAAAATGGACTAAAAAGTGTATGTCAGGAAGCATTCTAATTAGTAACTTTTCTTTATTGTTCAATACAAGTGAGTTAGAAAAACAGATCATATGGAAGATTAAAAACTACCCTGATTTCTATCTTATATATCACCACATAATTCCTTATACTAGTTTAGAACATACAACCCCAAAACAAGAAAAGCTTCCATCTTTGTTGCTTGGTAGTGTTCAAAATGTATCTTTTTAGAATTTTTCATGAAATATAATTTGATCATAGTCTAAAATCTCTCAAATTCTTTCAAGATCACCTATATACTCAACTTCATATTCATCTTCTCTTTTTAAGTTCAATTTCCTTAATAGTTTCAACATTTCCTTTATTTACTAGCTTTTTTAGAGTAGCAAGTAATGACCCTTTTGCATTAACACCCATCCTAGTCTTTCTAAAATTACTGGTTTTATACTCAGGTCCTGGCTATCAATCCAAATCCAAAGCAAATTCCATACAGTTTTATAATAAATTGAAGATAAAATTACCCAACACTTAGCTTTACAATCCTAACTGCCATGTGGTTTTCTGATATACCCACTTAAATTTTGAAATATACTCTAATTTTGATGCAGGTAAGAACAATTTTAGATTGTATCATTTGCATCATCTGATTACCTGTGAATATTTTTTTCTAATTCAATCTATTCTATTACTAGCTGCTAAGGGTTAAGTGTTTGAAATTTTTTTTGCCATCTTTAAATGATACTGTATTTATCAGCATTCTTTCTGTGGAAAATATCTGACCACTATTAAAAATAAACAGGACAACTTAAACCAAGTCCACAGAGACAAAGCATGGCATTTGGAAATCGCTTAACTGAAATTTATAAAAAAACTAGCATAAAATATATTCTCATTAAAAGTATGTAGCTATATGATGACTTCAACTAATTCTACCTAAATATTAATTCCATGTTATGCCAAAATTAACAAATTTTAAACATTCCCTTCTGTGAATTTATTTGTTCTTTTAAATATTTAAAAATTTAGTTGTCAGAAAGTTTTTTTTAAAAATATATACGTCAAGCCCAAATCTACCTTTCTGAAACACTGTTGGCTTAGTCTTCTAAATTTTAAACTGTATAAATAACTCTAATGCTTTTCTGGGATAAGAGTCTTTGAGATACTTGAGTGCCATTTCCTGGCCTTTTGATCTTTGCCAGGTAAAAACCACACTTACTTTGTGTTTTCAATTATTTCCCCCATGAATAGGAGACATAAGTGTACTCTTGTTTCTTTTGTTCTGACCACCAAATGTTCTATTAATATAGTTCCTGTGCCCAGGCTTGATGTCGTAAGCTGATGTCAAATATATAACCTCTTTAAATAAAATGGCATTTCTATTGAATGACTATCTGTATGGTTTCTTGTACCCAGTACTTGTAGAACTAAATGTTAAGTGCAGTACTTTAGACATACTCTCATCCATCTCCTAAAACCTGTGGTTCTTTTTAAGGTCTTACTATTCTACAGACATGTTGTTCTTTCATTTGATCTTTTCAATTACAATAGCATCTCTATATTTAAAAGGTTTGGCCTTTGGATTTGCAATCAGACTTTTTAAAATGGCTGGTAGGCTGCAATCACTCCAATTTAAAGTGTATCTATTGATGATCATCATGAGGTTGTGCTTGTAAGATTTGGCATCATGTTAGACTCAACTAAGAACTTGCTTTCTCCCACCCCGTCTCTCTTTCTCACCATATTCTAACTGTGTATGTCTTGTTGGCCTGGAACTTTCTAAGGAGAACAGGCTGAGCTTGAACACACAGAAATCTGCCTCTGACTCCTCAATGTTGTTTATTTATTGTAAAATAAATAAACCCATGCAACTGACTTACTCCAGACCAACTAACTCAGCCTCTCTGAGCATCTGCAGTATGAATTTTTTTCAAAGATTGTCAAATGCTTTTTTATTTTTATTTTACGTATCTAACACATTTCCCTCTCCCTCCCTCCATCCTTCTTTTCCTCTCTCCCATTCTCCCATGCCCACCAACCACTCTCCCCTCACATCTCCCACACTCCGCATATGGGGTGATGCCTTCCAGGAACAGTCATTTAAATATTTCAAGTCATTTGGAGTTAGAACTAGGCCTTCTCTCCTGCCTCTAGGTTAAGTGAGTATCCTTCAATGGGAAATGTGCTCCCAAATTCCTTTTGTGCACCAGGAATACATCCTGGTTCCACTGTCCAAGGTCCCTTAGCCCAGGCTTTCTAACTGACACCCATGTTCAGGTGATCTGAGCTTGTCCAATGCTGGATTCCCAGCTATCAGTCTGGGAGCCCATTCGCTCCTCCTTGTTCAAGTAAGCTGTGTCTGTGTTTCTGTAGCCTAGTCTTGTCCTCCCTGTCTGCATCTGGATTCTAATTCGGCTCAGTGTTTAGCTGTGGGTGTCTGCTTCTGCTTCCATCAGCTACTAGATGAGGGCTCTATGATGGTGGATAAGTTAGTCATCAATCTCATTATCAGGGAAGGACATTTGTGGTCGCTTTTTCAATGTTGCTCAAATTGTTAGTTGGGATCAGTCTTGTAGGTCTCTGGACATTTCTGTAGATTCAGTTTTCCCTTCAAACCTATAATGGCTTCCTCTTTATGGTCTCTCTCTCTCTCTCTCTCTCTCTCTCTCTCTCTCTCTCTCTCTCTCTCTCTCTCTCTCTGTGTGTGTGTGTGTGTGTGTGTGTGAGTCTCGTCTATTCCTCCCCTGACTCAATCTCCCTAGTCCCACATGCTTTTCTCTCCTCCCCTTCTCTTTCTCCTAGCTCCCTCTCCACTCACTGCACCTTCGCACTCCCAATATGCTCAGGAGATCTTGGCCCGGTCCCCTTCTGTGAAGGATATTATATGAATCTCTTAGAATCCTCCTTGTAGCCCAGTTTTTCAAGTGCATCTTATAGGCAGTTGGAGTTAAGATGAAATGATCAGTAAATTTTATTTGGTATTTTTATTTCCTTCATTAAAATTTATATAACACTCAACTCTTTCTTTTCCTTTTCATGAACTTTTTTAAAGAAATTGACATTTCAAAAAAAGGAAGGAATGTAATTTAAAATATCAAGTATTTATTTATTTACAATTTAAATATTTACTGTTTTGTACTGTTAGGTGAGCTTTCATTTATATATTAAATATGCTGTATATGCACATGCGTGTGTGACTATTATCCTCCCTATATATCATGCTCTAAAGACAGTAAATAAAATAATACACATATGTAAAACTGTATAAGCAGGTACAATACATTATACACTGAATTTGTCTTAATTAATGATGATAGAAGACTATAATATAGTTCTACTTTCATTTCTGTTACTAAGAAAATATGCCATTATAAAAAGCAGCTTATGAGAGAAGGGTGGTTGTCTCAGTTTATAATTCCAAGTTATGTCATATCATCTTGCAGGAGTCATCAGGAGCTTGAAGTAGCTAGTCACATTATATCCAATGTTAGGAGTAGAGAGAAAAAAATTCATGTATACTCACTTGCTTGCTTATGATCACCTCATTTTTTCACCCTTTTACAACTCAGAATCCATTGTTCAGTTAATGGTGAATCTAAGAGTGAATTTCATCTTCTCACTTCAATTAACTTAATTAAGAAAATCTTGCACAGATGGGAACCAAGGTCTTCCCAATTTAGTGAACCGCCCATTGATACTCTATTCCTACATGAGTCTAGGTTTTGTCAAAGTGACAATTACAGATAACTATCCCAGAAACCTGTTTTTAAGTATATACCACAAAGAAGGTAAAAATTGGAAACCCGAACATATTATTTAATAATAAATCATTGACTAGTGTGTAAAGCATGTCTAAAAACTAGTATTGATGGTGCAGGGTTACCACTTACTGGATTCTTAGTATTGTATTTCTGTTTCTCCACTACAGCATATATGTATTTGTATGCTTTTATTTTAGTGAAGAAAACCTTAAGATATTAGAAGCTTTCCTAATATAAACAAGATATGAGGCTTTAAATAGGCTGTGAATAGGTAGAGTTCATAGTTTCTCATAGTTCAGACAATTAAAAATACCTCTTCCTAAAATATTCAACAGTATATGCACATAAACATTGACAGATTTTGAGCTATAAACGATACTTAATTCTTAAAAAGTGAGATAATTATAATGCTAAAAGAGATGGTTACTTCTAGTTGTCAACCTGATACAATCTAGGATTACCTGGGGATGGAGTCTTGATGGGAGCTTGTCAAGATCTGATTGATCTTTGGACTTGCCTATGAGGGATTTTCCTAAGTGGGTAGACTCATTGTAAAAGTGGAAAGCACCATTTCATGTGCTGTAACCTGAAGTGAATATAAATGAAAAAGCCAGCTCAGAACATGAACACATGTATTAACTCTTTCATCATTCTTGACTATGGTTGTTACTTTATATATCTGCTTTAAATTCCTGTTACCTTGAATTTCTCTCTGTGTTAGATGATAACAGTGTGTGTGTGTGTATGTGTGTGTGTGTGTGTATGTATGTGTGTGTTAAATATAGATTTACAAGACAGGAAATTATGTTCAAATGATTGTACATCTGCAAGTTTTGTAGATTTTTCTTGCCAACTCTATTAAGCTAAAGTCAGAAAATCCCAGGTCACTGGTTCTCTAGTTATTTCTACACATGTCAATTAATGCTTGAAATGTAGTCAGATACATTGACTTAGACTTTACCAAAACCTGAATATCACCTTAATGAGATTACGTAAGAAGTGATAATTAGTACAAAATTTAACATATATAAAATCACAAGACCTTAGTTTCTTCTTCTAAATTATGCTGAAGACCATCTCAGTAAACAATGTACTACTGCACCTCTGATGATGAAATTTCAATTATCTATTGCTTTTCCCTTCTTTTTCACCTCCAAATTCATATTTTCTTTGAAACACAAATATACATTGTATACAGATCTCTACTATTTCAAGGGAACAATACATATCATTCATATTCTGTATCTGAAGCCTACAGAATTAGCTATTTTTCAACAGACTTGTAGGAAGAAAATGCATCTAGAAGTCAACAGTATGTCAAAATATGATCACCAAAGCAAAATTTGTTTGGCAAGGCCATCTATAATATTATTTTTAGTATTATTTTCACATATTGTTGTAATACAAAATGTACAAAATAATTTGTATGGTCTTATTAAACCTTAATATGATTTAAAATAGTACTCTCTTGATGATGAGCATAATACTTAAAACTTTCTTTTGGATTATATTATAACGTTATATCTCCCCAGAGATTTTTTAATAAACAAATTTGTATTAAAAAACAATCCTCCATACTTCCTTCTTCTAAGCTTACATTAATAATATTACCCTTCCTCCTTCCTTTTGAACTGAAGATTAAACATTCAGCATCAAAAGAATGTAATAAAATCAGTGTATTATCAGAAACAAAACAAAAGAAAACCAAAAACTCTTCATGGTCCAAATCTAAATAATCACTAAGAAATCCACAGTAAAATATACTGTTGTGGCAAATGTTATAAGGCCAAGGCAAAAGACATATGCCCAAGAATATTTTAATACACAGCAATATTTTTGCTATATGCAGATAGCCAGTACATTATCTAACTGTTCCTGATGATTATTGTGAAAGAAAAGCTGAACTTATGCCATTACAAAGCCCAGAGTAACACAACATAGATGGACAAAAGAAACATTTTTCTCCTATTGTATCCTTTCTGGTATTACATACCACAGACATTTGGTAGCTATTATCTGTGAAAACTATGAAATTTCAAAGGAATGTCTTGCACTAAGTTTCTTGCATTGGACTTCCTAACATATGCAGTGTTTTAACTTTTTCAGTAAGTTATAGAAAAGTAAATAGAGTTAAAAGAACTATTGCTTCTTATGTCTTTTACACATTTTCTAAGTCCCAAACTCTGAACTCTGTACCTAAGGTTGTAAGACTCGGAATCCAATTTTAAATAATTCACTTTTCTTGCTTATATTTTATTTTTATACTTTTATTAGAAATAGTTTTTCATACAATATATTCTGATAGAATTCCCCCTTCTTCAACTCATCTCAGATCCTCTCACCGACCCATTTCTCAACTCCACATGCTTTCTTTTACTCTCTTTATAAAACAAACAGCCAAACAGAAACTCAAACCAAAGCAGGAATTAAAAAAGGAAATGCACACACACACACACACACACACACAAACACACACACACACACACACACACACACACACACACACACACAGACATACACACACCATAAAAACACAAAATCAGAAGCCATATTATACAAGCAAATGTAAGTAAGACAACATAAAATTTCCCAAACAAAGTAGTATGAGACAAGACTACAAAATGACCACTGAGATCATTTTGTGTTGGCCATTTACTGCTGGGCATTTTTAGCCAACTCCACAGGATAAACCTCATGCCTGACAATTCCCCAGTGACAAATACCTGTGACTAGATAGTCCAAGGGCCTTGTTGAAAACCACATATTATTTTTTTGTTAAATGAACATAGCAACAAAAATGACTCCTTAAATCTTTCTGCTATGTCCACAGATTAGTGCTTCACTCAGTCAAATTGAGAAAATGTGGACATACTCGATCCTATAGAGAATAACTGCACAAAACCCTTCCTATTATGGCTGAGGGAGCTATGGGGAAGAGGAAGCAGAAGTATAGTAAATACCAATGGGGATAGATGACAACAAGAAACTATATTCTAGACAGAACTGTACTGATGCACATATGAACTCACAGAAATTGTGACAGCATGCACAGTGACTACACAGGCTCAAGTCAGATGGGGTCCCAATCCTAAGAGGGGGAAGGAGATATAAACTGTCATCCCAAACAATTGCTGAATACTGGTAAAGGAAAAAAATGAGTGTTTTCTTTATTTATTGATTGAGCTAAATCTGTGTCAAGAATTTCTACTTCACTTCTCTGAATAAGGAAATAAATCAGAGCAATTTTTATTAGCAATTTCAGATATACAAATGTTCAAAACTTGGTTTACGTGTTTTATTTCACCTTATCCTGAAAACCACACTGCCAGAAATAGACATTTTTCATTTTTTGTGGGACTGGTCAGCTGACGATCTTTTTAAAATATAAATTGTTTATTTTTATTTTCATTTTACATATCGAACCCAGTTCCCTCTCCCTTCCTCCTCCCTACCTCTTTCCCTGTCTCCCAACCTTTCATGCCTCCTGACTACCCTCTCCTCCCATCCCCCCCACTCCACTTATAGGGTGATGTCCTCCTGGAGTGGTTATCTAAATCTGACAAGTCATTTGGAGTAGGGACTAGGTCTTCTCTCTTGTCTTTACGTTAAAGGAGTATCACTCCATGGGGGATGTGCCAACAAAGTCCTTTTGTACACCAGGATCACATCCTGGTTCCACTGTCCCAGGTACCTGAGAATTCTCTGGCCTTCTAGCTGAGACCCATATTCACAGGGTCTGAGTCAGTTTCATGCTGGATTCTCAGCTATCAGTCTGTGGGTCCATTAGCTCCTTCTTGTTCAGGTCAGCTGTCTCTGTGGGTTTCTATAGCTTGGTCTTGTCCTCCTTCTGTGCATCTGGATTCCAGTTCAGCTCAGTGTTTAGTTGTGGGTATTTGCTTCTGTTTCCATCAGCTACTAGATGAGGGCTCTACGATAGTGGATAAATTAGTCATAGATCTCATTATCAGGGGGAAGAATTTATGGTAGCCTTTCCACTGTTGCTCAGATTCTTAGATGGGTTCAGTCTTGTAGGTCTCTGGGCATTTTTCTAGGTTCAGTTTACTCATCAAACCTATAATGGCTCTCTATTTTATAGTCTCTACTCTGTCTCTGTCTCTCCATCTCTCTGTCTCTCCCTCCCTCTGTCTCTCTATCTCTGTCTCTGTCTCTGTCTCTGTCTCTGTCTCTCTCCCTCCTGTCATCTATTCCTCATTGACTCAAGCTTCCTAGTCCCATGTGCTTTCCTCTCCTCCCCATCTCTTTCTCCTAGTTCCCTCTTCACTCACTGCCCTCCCCACTCCACATATACTCTGGAGTTCTTGTTCATTCCCCTTTTTGTGAGGGACCCTATATGAATCTCTTAGAATACTCTTCGTATCCTAGTTTTTCTGGAAGTGTGAATTATAGGCTGGTGATCCTTTGCTCCATGTCTAAAATCCATATATAAGTGAGTACATACCAAGTTCCTCTTATTGTGACTGGTTTACCTCATTCAGGATGGTTTCTTCAAGTCCCATCCACTTGCCCGCAAATTTCAAGATTCCATTATTTAATTTCCACAGAGTAGTAATCCATTGTATAAATGTAAATGTGGCACATCTATATCCATTCTTAAGTTGAAGGGCATCTAGATTGCTCACAGGTTCTTGATATTACAAATAATGCTGCTATATGAAGCTCAGGTGTTTGTAGGTGTGTGGGTTAATATCAGGATATTTGATTTGATTCCATTGGTCTACATCTCTATTTTTGTGCCAGTACCTGGCTGTTTTCAGGACTATAGCTCTGTAGTAGAGGTTAAAATAGGGGTTGGTGATGAATCCTGAAGTTCCTTTATAGTACAGGGCTATTTTGACTATCCTAGATCTTTTCTTTTTCCATATAAAGTTGATTACTATCCTTTCAAGGTCAGTAAAGAATTGTACTGGGATTTTAATGTGGATTGCATTAAATCTGTAGATTGCTTTTGGCAAGATTGCCATTTTTACTATGTTTATCCTACCTATCCAATAGCATGGGAGAGCTTTCCATTTTCTGGTATCTTCTTTAATTTCTTTTTTTGAAGACACAAAGTTCTTATTATATAGGTCTTTCACTTGTTTGGTAAGCATTACACCAAGATACTTTAGGTTGTTTGTTTGTGTCTATTGTAAAGGGTGAAGATTCCCTGATTTCTTTCTTGTCATCTGAATAATGTAGGGCTATTTTTTTTGTTTGTTTTTTTGTTTATCTTGTATCCTGTTAGTTTACGGAAGGTGTTTATCTGCTATAAAAGTTCCTAGTTAGAGGTTTTTGGATCGCTTATGTAAATTATCCTATCATCTGCAAATAGTGAAAGTTTGAATTCTTCCTCTCCAATTTGGATCCCCTTGATCCCCCTTTTTTGTCTTATTGCTTTAGCTAGAACTTCAAGAACAATATTGAAGAGATAGGGAAAGTGAGTGCAGCCTTGTTCCTGATTTTAGAGGAACCGCCTTAAGCTTCTCTCCTTTTAGTTTGATGTTGGCTGTTGGTTTAGTGTATATTGTTTTTATTATGTTTAGGTATCTTCCTTTTATCCCTGATCTCTCCAAGACCTTTATGATGAAAGGCTGTTGAATTTTGTCGAATTTTATTTCAGCATCTAGGGAGATGATCATGTGGTTTTTACTTTTCAGTTAGTTAATATGCGAGATCACATTGATAGATTTTCGTATGTTGAACCATCCATGTGACCCAGGGATGAAGCCTGCTTGGTCATTGTGGATGATTTATCTGATGTATTCTTGGATTCAGTTTGACAGTATTTTATTGAGTAATCCTGTATCAATGTTTATGAGGGATATTGGTCTGTAGTTTCTTTCATAGTTTTGTCTTTGTGTGACTTGGGTACCAAGGTCATTGTGGCCTTATAAAAAGAGTTTGGCAATGAACCTTCTGTTTCTATTGTGTGGAACAATTTGAGGAATATTGTTAATAGTTCTTCCTTGAATTTCTGGTAGAATTCTGCACTGAAGCCATCTGGCCCTTGGCTTTTTTTTGTTTAGAAGACATTTGATGACTGCTTCTATTTCATTAGGGTTTATAAGTCTAGTTAAGTTGTTTGTCTGTTCTTTATTTAATTTTAGTACATGATAGTTTTCCAGAAATTTGATTATTTCCTTTGAATTTTCAAATTTTGTGGAGTACAGGTTTTCAAAGCATGACCTAAAAATTGTCTGGATTTCCTCAGTGTCTGTTGTTATACTCCCCTTTTGTTTCTGATTTTGTTAATTTTCATGTTCTCTCTCTGCTTTTTGGTTAGTTTGGATAAAGGTTTGCCTATCCTTTTGATTTTCTCGAAAAACCAACTCTTTTTTGCATTTATTTTTTTGTATCATATTCTGATTTCTACTTTATTGATTTCAGCCCTCAAATTGATTATTTCCTGGCTTCTACTCTTCTGGGGTGTGTTATGAGCAGGTTTTTCTCTTCCGGTCTTGTCCCACCATCATGCCAGCTTCCAATAAATACACACAGACTCTGTATTTGATATTATGCTGTTGGCCAGTTACTATCATTTCTTATCAGCTAAATCTGTCTTAAATATTAACCCATTTCTATTAATCTAGGTATTTCCATGTGGTCTCATCTTACCGACAAGAGGAGCTGGCCTTCTACCTCACCAGTCTCTCCACGTTAACTCCCTACTTACTACCTCTCTCCTCCAAGTCTCCTAGTCTTGCCTATCTTGCTTTGCTATTGGCCATTCTAGATGTATTTGAAATGAATAGGCATTTTCAAACCTTTCAAAGACCTATAGAATATGGCATTTAAAATGGTTTATTGTTTTTCTTGACAGTGAGACATAACTGCTCCTGGCAACACCACCTTCGTCAGAAAGGAAGATGGACCTTGAAGGAATATGTTATGGAGTTTGCCTCCAATATGGCAAGACTAGCCATTTGGGCAAGAAACTACTCTTGCCTGGACTGTTTAAATTTATGCTGTATAAACTGGACATGTAGAACCCAAAGGAAATTACTGCTGATTCAAGATGGACATTGCTACAGAGTCCTGCTTCATGAAAGAGTCTGCCAGACATTCTGTAGGACACAGAGAAAAGTGATTGAGAAACTGTCCATACAGGTAGACAAGAATCTGCCAGACACACTATGGCCTATAGGCTGAAGATGGAACATTATAGGACAACTTCAAATGACTGACCAGGCAGTGAGTTGTCTCTGTAATTTCTAGAGTTTATATATTATCCTTCTGTGGTCTTTGATGGAGTTGAAGACAGATAGTAATGGTTATAGTTTTCCTTAGTTAGGATTAAAGATATATTACATATAAGACTTTAGACTCACAAAGAAAGGATAGATAGTGGAATATTTTCTTTAAATAATGCTAAATGTTAATGGACTAAATACTGTTAAATGTGATTCTTATTTGATAACTCCTAAGTTATATATTTTGCTATGCTAAGTTTAAAAGCCTTGTTCTTATTTTAGACAGAAAAGAGGAGATGATGGGAGATGTTATTCTGTAAGTATGTTTCTTTCATTGGTTCATGAATAAATCACTGTTGGCCAATAGGAAAGCAAGATAGATGGGACTAGTAGACAAGGTGGAGAGAGGAAGTATTGAGGGGTTCTAAGATAAAGGAAGGAGAGAGAAGAACGCCAAACCCTCTCCAGTAAGATGAGACCACATGGAAGTACTTAAATTAATAGAAATGGGTTAATAACTAAGACAGAGATAGCTGATAAGAAACTAGTAACAGGCCAACAGAATTATATCAAATACAGAGTCTCTTTGTGTTATTTTGAGCTGGCATGGTAGTGGGACCAGACCGGCAGGGAAAAAGCTACTCATAACAGGGGTGAGTTGGCTTCTCTTTGTTCTAAGGCTTTCAGTTGTGCTGTTAGTTATCAGATGTAACTATCCTCTGCTTTCTTCATATGGGCACTTATTGTAAACAGCTTCCCTGGTATCACTGCTTTAAAGTGCACTATAAGTTTGGGTATGTTGTGTCCTCATTATCATTGAATTTTAGGAAGTCTTTAATTTCTTTATTTCTTCTTTGACCCAGGTATGATGCAATTGCACATTATTCAGTTTCCATAAGTTTGTAGGGTTTCTGCACTTTGTGTTGTTGTTGAATTCCAACTTCAAAACATGATGGTCTGATAAGATACAGGGGACTATTCCACTTTTTTGTATCTAGTGAAGTTTGTTATGTTGATTAGTATGTGATCAATTTTATAGAAAGTTCCATGTAGAGCAAAGAAGAAGGTATATTCTTTGTGATTAGATGTAATGTTCTATAGTTGTTTGTGAAACGCAAATGAGACATAAATTTTGTTAGTTCTTTTATTTCTTTGTTAAGTTTCTGACTGGTGGTCCTGTCTAGTTGTGAGAGTGGGGCATTGAAGTCTCCCACTATAAGTGTGTGACATTTCATGTGAGCTTTGTGTTTTAGTATTGTTTCTTTTACTAATGTGGGTGCCTTTGTGTTTTGGACATAGATGTTCAGAATTTAGACTTTATGCTGATGTATTTTTCCTGTGATGAATATGAAATGACGCTCGTCATCTCTTTTGATTGATTTTAGTTTGAAGTGTAACTTATTAGATATTAGGATAGCCACATGTGCTTGTTGCTTGGGTCCCAACCCTTTGCCCTTAGGTAATGTCTATCTTTGAAGCTTAGATGTGTTTCTTATATGCAACAGAAGGATGGATTCTGTCTTAGTACCCATTCTGTTAGCCTGTGTCTTTTTATGGGCGAGTTAAGACCATTAATGTTGAGGGAAAGTAAGGACTATTGAGTGTTAATGATTCTTTGTTTTAGATTTGTTGGTGGTGGTGGTATTGCCCTGCTTTACCCTTGGGTTCTGGTGAAGTGTGATTATCTATTGCCAATCTCTTTGTGAGCATAGTTAACTTCCTTGGGTTGGAGTTTTTCTTCCCCAGAACTTTCTGTAGGGCTGGATTTGTAGGTACGTATTGTGAAAATATGGCTTTGTCATTAAATATTTTTTCTCCATCTATAGTGATTGAAAGTTTTGCTGAGTAGAGTAGCCTGGGCTGGCATCCGTGGACTCTTATCACTTGTACAACATCTATCCAGGACCTTCTGGCCATGAGAGTTTCCATGGAGAAGTCAGGTATAATTTTGATGGGGCTGCCTTTATATGTTACATGGCCTTTTTACTTGGCTGCTATTAATATTCCTTCTTTATGCAGTAGGTTGTGTGTTTTGATTATAATGTGTCAAATGGTCTTTTTTCTTTTGTCCAGTCTATTTGGTGTTTGCTATGCTTCTTGTACTTTCATGGTCATATCCTTCTTCAGGTTGGGAATGTTTTCTTCAAAGATTTTGTTGAATATGTTTTCTGAACCTTTGAGCAGGGCTTCTTCGACTCCTTATATGCATATTATTCTTAGGTTTGGCCTTTTCACAGTGATTCTCATTTCCTGGATGCTTTGTGTTAAGTATTTGTTGAATTTTCTTTGGTCAATGAATCTATTTCCTCTAGTTTATCTTCAGCACCAGAGATTCTTTCTTCCATCTCTTGTATTGTTTGTTATGTTTGTGTTTGTAGTTCCCGATCATTTGCCCAGCTTTTCTATTTCCAGCATTCCTTCAGTTTGTATTTTCTTTATTGTCTCTATTTCCATTTTCAAGTCTTGAACTGTTTCCTTCAGCTGTTTGTTTTTTCTTGGCATTCCTTACTTTCTTTAAGAAATTTGTTCATTTCTTCCAATTTTTTTTTTTGCCATTTTTCTTTAAGTGATTTTCTCACATTGTCTTTGA
The DNA here is from genome assembly GCA_030556225.1 of Cricetiscus sungorus. Taxonomy (NCBI): domain Eukaryota; kingdom Metazoa; phylum Chordata; class Mammalia; order Rodentia; family Cricetidae; genus Cricetiscus; species Cricetiscus sungorus. Next base: position 47,131,444 of record JANBXA010000726.1, on the reverse strand, counting down.
GGGCCTCTATCATTTTTATGAAGATATTTTTAAGTCCTTCCCTTCTGCTTCAGCTGCTTTGTTGTGTTCAGGTCTAATTGTCATAGAGTTCCTAGATTCTGGTGGTGTCATGCTTGCCTTTCTATTGTTAGGTGTTTTCTTGTATTGCTGTCTTCGCATCACTTCTTCAGTTGGTGCAGGCGGGGTCTCTCTCTCTCTCTCTATGGTACTCCCCTGGTGTGCTTAGATGGGTCAGAAGTTCTATATTTGTATCTCTGTGTGGTTCAAGCTCTCGAGAAGGTCTCTGCTTAGGCAGGGGCCCAGCGATCATGATCAAAGATCAAGCTCCAGCAGAGGCCTGGCAAAGAGGGTCAGAGATTCAGCTTGCAGGGACTCAGTATGGTGCTGAGGAGATAGGTGGATCTCTGGGAGGAGCCCAGAACTTCAGCAGAGGACAGGTGGTTGGAGTCAGTGATCATGCAGGTGAGATTCAGTGTTGTCCCATGTGTATAACCATGTCTAATATGTTCAGAGCAGCTACAGGGATTTCCCTGAAGGTGGCAGGATCGATGGATCTGCCCTCTGTCCCAGGACTCAACCAGAACAGTGGAACAGTGGGCAGAGTATAGCACAGTGTGTGAGGAGGGCAGGTTCTTCTTGGGGGGTGAGTGTGATGATTTTTTTCTGGCAGTGTCTTGTGCATACTCTCCCAATGACTGTAAGATCATGTGTGTAACAGTCCCAGAATCTTGTCCAGCAAATGCTGTTTTGTAGTAGTTATCATCTGCATCTAGCACTTGAGTGATGATCTCTGAGTCTTCAGTTAAAGGATGGGATACAGATTCCCTCATTAGAATTGAGTACTCCTAAGTCTCTTAAAAGTTGTGAGTCTTTGTATTACTCAACATGTGCAAAAAATGCTTCTGTGTTCGGGGTTGAGAGGTACATTAATATATGGATATAAAGATTAGTCATCAGGAGTCAGTTTCCTATTATTTGCATTTAGCAGATCAATAGTAGGTTGTTTTCTAGGCCCTATGACCTACACTGCCAGTCTCCTAGTTTTCTGTTCAGATTATAAGGAAGACACATATCTTCTAAAACAACTATGCACATTTTTATTCATATTGTACTCTAAGGTTTAAAGTACAATAAGAACCCTGCTTCTTAACAAATTGCTTCTAAAAATGTAACCAGTTTTCTTTTGTTTATCTTAGGCACAGTTTCTGTACCTTAATCTACTGCTATTTTTGTCAGCTATTGAGATTCTTCAGTTACCCACCTGCTTCTCAGTGTCCTGTTAAACTGTAGTCTGGTGGGAATTCTGTTTTTGTAGGCAGGTCTCAGCCACTTCTGCTAATGGTAGCTTTAACTAAGTCTTCTATTTATAAATAAGACTGGATATTCAAAGTTGAAAACCTGCTAGCTCAGATTTAAGAGCAACTAGCTAACCTGTCCTTGCTGGCATCTCCTTAAGAGTATCCTTCTACTCTGCCAAACAAACAAAAAACATGCTACTTCAAATCCCTCCATAATACATCCAGTGCTTCTCTCTATCTCTTCCAGATGTCCTGTGAAGCTTTATGATTACTTTCTGTCAACTAGTTGCTAACTCAGCCTCCTGAATCAATATTATTTTTATTTAATTAAAACTAATGCATATTCAGGTTTTACAGTATGATCAAATATCACCCAGCAAACTTTCCTCATTATGACTAGCCAAAACAAAGAAGAAAATTACCATCAAATACATATTTCAGCCACTTCAATTATGCACTCAAAGATCAGAGTACTACTAAGGAGTTCTCACAAACATATTGTATAAAAGGCATAACATTACATACACACACAAGGAGAGTAGGGAAGGGAGAGAGGAAAGGGCTGTCTTCTAATTGCACTAAGTATATCAATCAGGGGAAATATTACCCTAATTCTGTTCATCAGACCATATGTTATCTATGTACAAGGCAGTGATTTCATTATTTCAGAGAGACCTACACTGCCTTGATTATTTTCAGTCTTATTTTTATTTTCTTTTTTTAATTCAATGTATAACTTTATACTTTAATATCACTGAGAAGGCATTAGCTCAAATATCACAGTTGCTTTCTTATTTATTACACTATTCTTCTGTGAGACATACAAAAATACAGAAAGTCCATTCTGTTAAGGTTATATTACCAAGACGAGGATTGCTCATTGCAACTCAATACATTAATTAAGATTTCAATATATACACATGAGAGTAGACATAAATAATCAAGAGAAGAAAAATCATTGTACCAGCAAGACTTAAAACATGGCATTAATAAATGGCACAGTGATTTATGGATATAAATCAAAGTAAAGAGATCAATTATTTTAAGGGCTATGGCTGTCATAATAGATGAGAATGTGTGTTGAATGTACCTCGCTTTTTGTAATAGTTATGTCAAATAAATATCCATGAATTAATCTGAACACTTATAAATAATTATGATTTTGTTATGGCTAGTATTTGTCATCTTTTGACATGTCTGTTCTCTTCTTTTGATGCTTTTTGTAAATGATTCTTCTTAGATCACAAAAGTTACAATAACATGGTGTTCTGAATACACAGATTTCATTTTTTATTAATAGTTTATTTTTTATAGGATAAAAAGTACAAAAATTGGAAACCAAACATTAATAGGAGTCCAGTTATTATGGCTTCAAACTGTCACAAAAAGGTTCATGTACCTTAAACTTCACTTAATCCTGAGATTTGTGTTGAGGGAACTTAGCTTTGGGGCCTTTGGAAGATAATGAGAATTAAATGATCTCAAAAGAGATAGAGTCCTGTGAGGTGTTTTCTTTATGAGAAGGGAAAAGCAGAAATGAATGAGCATGTCTTATTTTCTTAGCACATAACGCATTCCACCATGTTCAATGCAACAAGAAACACCTTCAACAAATATGAAATAGGGTCAATGTCAAACTCAAAGATGTTCATGTTCTAGAATCATAAAATAATCAGATCTCAAATGTGCAAAACAACAACAGCAACAAAAAAGTTATTATTTTCACAGTGTAAATAATTTGGAGCTTATTGTCTACTTGGAAACTGGCAGGATTTAGAATGTTGACAAAAAGTTATCAAGTTTAACACTTGATTATTCCACAGAGGCAGAAAATGTATCTTAACATTATTTCACTTCTTGAGATGCAGTGGAACCTGGGAAATACCATAACATGAACCCGAAGAGATCTTCTTTCCTTTGTTGTATCACAAAAAAGGTAAGGCTGGGCAAAGATAATATTCCATGTTTAATATTTTAGAAAATCCAGGTAAAGTTCCCAGCAAATGCATACTAGCTTGCAAGCATATTTGTCTCCAATCCTCAAGGACCTAGTGCCTTCCTCTGGCTTTCATGGACATCAGGTATATAGTAGGATGTAAGCATACATGCAGGAACAACATTCACACTCATAGAAACAAAATATTTATAATTTAGTGAATTATTGTGCAAGTGAATACACCTCAGTTTATTTAAATATCTTCCTTCAACTTGCTAATATCTTTTCTTTTTTAAGGTTTACTATTATAAAATCACAATCAATCTTTCTGTACATTAATATAAACTGATATCCATCATCAATCATTTCCCATTCTTAAACTTTTATGTCTCAAAAGATAGAAACAACTTTTTTACATTATATATACTTAAAAAAATACACCATATAATTTGTCTCATCTCAAACATTAGTGAGTTCAAAAGAAGACATCCCATCTTATTATATCCTCTCCAAAACAAGATGATTATTTATATCTTCCTAACTGATAAACTAAACATCATCACAGAAACATCAGATCTAAACTACATTACAGATTACCTGTATCAAATAGCGATATACAGAATAAATCCCACCATAGGAGAACATGAAACTTTCTCCAAAATCGATCCCACACATTACAAACTAAACAAACATTAGTAGATACAAAAGAAACTATTGGATCTACACACACCCAAGTGAAATGAAAATAGAGTTCAACAATAAGAGAGAAATACTAAACAAATGATTGGAACTAAAAAATGTGCTTTTGAGTAAACTGTGAATCATTGAGGAAATCACGGGTATGAAATGCAATGAATTTGTTGAAACAAGGGAAAATCTGAACAAGCCTACCATGGCCTTTGGAACACACCTGATGCCGTCTTAAGAGGTAGGTTTACAGCTGTAAGTGCTCACATTAAAAAAAAAAAACCTGGGAGATCATAGATAAAAATAAAAACTAAAATCACAATTTAAGTATCAGATACAACTTCAGCAGATGGAAAGAAATATAAAGATTAAGGCAAAAATGAACGAGACCAAAAGAATAACTTATAGAATTAATGAAACAAGATTTTCCTTTCTTTTCTTTTCTTTTCTTTTCTTTCCTTTTCTTTTCTTTATTTTTTGGCAAAGAAGAATAACAAGCCTCTACACAAAATTAACAAAAGAAAATATGAGAAGACTCAAATCAACTAAATCAGAAACATCACGAGAAATGTTACATTAGACCACAAAGAATTCAATATCAGATTGAATCAGGGAATGAATAGATGAGAACAAAAAAAGAGAGATACCATAATTGAGAGAGCCAATATAGGTTTGAAGAGAAAACTGACTATAGAGAAATGTCCAGAGAACTAAAAGGATGACCCCATCTAACAATCTGAGCAACAGTGAAGAGGCTACCTTAAGTGCCCTTCACTGGTAATGAGATTGATAACTAACTTATGTGCCATCATAGAGCCCTCATCTATCTAGTAGCTGTTGGAAACAGAAGCAGACTCCCACAGCTAAACATTGAGCCAAACTCCTGGAATCCATTTGCAGAGAGGGAGGAGTGATAAGAAAAGGGATCACAACCAGGCTACAGAAACCCACAGAGACAGCTGAACTGAACAAGGGGGAGCTCATAAAACCACAGACTGATAACTGGGACACCAGCATTGGAGCAACTCTGATCCCCTGAAAGTAGGTCTCAGTTAGAAGGCCTGGCCAGTCTAAGGGACCTATGACAGTGGAACCAGGATGTATCCCAGGTGCAAGAAAGGACTTTGGGAGTACATTCCCCATGGCAGGATACTCCCTTAGTCTAGAGGCAGGAGGGAGGGCCTAGACACTACTGCAAATGACTTGACAGCATTTGATGATCCTTCCTGGAAGGCATCCCCCTCTCTGTGGAGTCGGGGGTGGGTGGGATGGAGGGGCATCTGGGGGCATGGGAGTGAGGGAGAGGGACCTGGGATTGATATGTAAGATAAAAAATAATAACAAAAGAAAAAAAAGAATTCAAGATCATTAAGGGATGCAGTTATATTTTTATTTCCAAAACCTGAGCAACACAGAAAAACTTGATAAAAGTTTTAAAAGCCCATTTAATATATATAATATATTAATGTGTAATTAATGTATTAACATACTAATTTATTATATCCATAATATATATTTGTATATAATTAATACATATATTAATATTGTATATATTCATATATACACAAACATATTAATATATATAATAAGGAGACTGCTTTGATCTCCCTGAGTTGCCATGAGCCTATATTTATAATTTGTCTCAACATCTTCTCTCAGGACTTGAGATATACTGCCAGTCATGCAAAGCATGACTTCTGTGTACCCCTATTTCTACCACAATCACTGTCCATGGAACTAAACCCAGAACTCTATTTCAGAGATCTCCAACTTCAGTCTTCTTCCTTATATTACTATCCACAGTAACCTATTATGTTGGTCAAGTCCAGCTTGAATCTGAACCCAAAATTTCAACCAAAGTCAGTAAGCAGAAGAGTAAATTTCAGATCTGGAATCAGAGTAGTCCCAAGACTGAAACCCAAGTATAATTCAATTGGTCTAAAACATGAAAAATTGAAGTAACCACAACTAAAGAACCATGCACAAAATCAACAAAGGTTAACCAGATCAGATGTTGACACTAAGAAATAACACAAATTTATAACTCCTGATGCCTAGATACAATCACAGAAATGAAAGCATGAACCATCAAGAAAGTACACTTTTACCAGAAACCATCATGCCTATACCTATTGTTATATTTTCTGAGAAAAGCCACACATCAAGGATTTCAAAAGAGCAAATGTGTGTTGTGTTGTGTGTGTGTGTGTCTGTGTGTGTGTGTGTATGTGTGTATTCTTTCATCAAATTAAGGCACTTACCTTAAAGAAGGTAGACATATTCACCTTGAAGGAATAGACACAAGGAAATAATAAATTTGAGAGCTGAAATCAGTAAAGTAGAAACCAGGGAGGCAATACAAAAAATCAATGCAACAAAGAGTTAGTTAGTTGGATAGGTAGGATAAACATAGTAAACATGGCAATCTTGTCAAAAGCAGTCTACAGATTCAATGCAATCCCTGTCAAAATCCCAGCACAATTCTTCACTGACCTTGAAAGGATAATAACCAACTTTATTTGGAAAACTGAAAGTAGACATAAAGTGCTATGCACTTTCCTCTTTGACCCTTTGTCCCATAGGATTTTTTATATTGTGGGGGTTTTTTGTTTTGTTTTGCTTTTCATTTGCATTGGTTCTTTTAAAAAAAACTCAATTCTTTCTTTATTTCTGCCTTGACCCATTTCCATTTTCATCCACAATTTAGCTTCGAAAAAAGTTGTGTACTTTCTTTGGTGTTTATTGTTTTGCACCTTATGCATGATGGTCAGATAGAATTTAAGATGTTATTTAGATTTTCCTATAGTTTTGTGGTTTCCTTTGTGCCCTAGTATTATTGAGGAAAAGTCTACTGGCTTAAGCAAAAATAACTTATATTCTTTAATGTATGGGTGCAATGTTTGAAGAACATTTTATTTATGTTGTTATTTAATTCTGAAGTTTCTCTATATAGCTATTTTTTAAAATTTTATTTCCTGTCAGCAGTTGCCCCTCCCTCTCCTACTTTCAGTCCCTCCTCTCACCTCCCCTCTGACTCCCCCAAACCCACTCCTCCTCTATTTGTATTCAGATAAAGGCAAGTGTCCTATGAATATTAACAAAGATTGTTATGTTATAATGCACTAAGATTAATCACCTCCCCTTATATTAAGGCTGAGCAAGGTGATCCAGTATGAAGAGTATGGTTCCAAAAGCTAGTTAAAGATGGGAGACAACCCTTGTTCCTGCTCTTAGAAGTCCCACAAGAAGACCAAGATGCACAACTGTAACATGTAAGTCAGTCCCATGCAGGCTCTCTGTTATCATTTCAGTGTCTATGAGCTCCTGTGAACCGAGGTTAGTTTTTGCTTGATGAGCTGTCTATTGTTGAGAGTAAGGTACTGGAGTCACTCATTATTATTATTTGATTTTAGATGTAGAAGTTTTTCTTTTATAAAAGCAGGTGTCTTTGTATTTGGTGCATAAATGTTTAGAACTACAGTATCTTCTTAATGTATTTTTACTGAATATGTAATGTCATACTTCTCCTGATTAATTTTTGTTTGAAATATCTTTTGTCAGATATTAAAACAACTATGCCTACTTATTTCTTAGTCCAATTTGTTTTTCCATCCTTTTTTGACAAGGTGGTATCTGCTCTTTATATTTTGGTGTTTTCCTGGAGGCAGCAGAAAGACTTTTTTTTCTAATCCAATCTGTTAGTCTGTTTCCTTTTTTTAGGAAAGTGAGATCATTCATACATTGAGATTTACTATTGAGCGATGTTCATTAATTCCTGTCCTTTAAATGTCTTATGGCCAAATTTTCACAGGTTCTTCATTGTGTTATCTTGGGTATAACATTTTCTTCAGAGTGATTTTTTCTGATGTATTCTGTGTGGCTGTATTGAGGATTAAAATCCTTCAATTTGCTTTTATTATGAAATGTTTTTCTTTCCCCTTTGATTATAATTGATACTTCTTTTCTGGGTACAGTAATGTTGACACCTGTCATTTTTCAGATCTTATAAGGCATATATTCATGCCCTTTCTATTTTCAAAGTCACCACTGAATATTCAAATGATTTCTAATGGATGATCCCCACTTGTTTTTTTCTTGCAGCTTTTAGTATACCTAATTTCTTTGTTCAATTCATTTAGTTTTTGATCATTATGTGTCATGGAAGTTGTTTCGTTTTATGGTACTTTCTATTTGGTGTTCTTTCTGCCACTTACAACTTGGCATGCATCTATCTTTAGATTTGGGGAAAACTATGATATTCTTTTAAATGTTACTGTATCTTTGATCTTGGTTTCTTCTTCCTCTCTTCTTATAAGCTATAGGTTTTTTTATTATCATTGGCTACAGTGTTTGTAGATGCTCTGTGCTAGAAATTTTGTATTGAACAATGTCTTTGACTGAGTTGCCTATTTTTTCTACCTTAATTTTAAGACCTGAAATTCTTGACAGATTATGATGATCCCTCATGGAAGGCCTAACCCTCCCTGGGGAGTGGATGCAGGATGGGATGCGGAGGTTGGTGGGAGCAATGGGAGGCAGAGGGAACTAGGATTGACATGTAAAATAAGTTATATAATAAAAAATTATCTATTTAATTTTCACATTGTCAGGCTTTCCTCTGTACTTTTTGTTTCACTTCATGTGTTTGTTATTTGTATAAATATATAAAATATGTTATACAATTATAGGCTAATGGTATTAGATTGTGAAGGAGGTTAAATACATATTTAATGACAATAGCATTCTTCTCTCATGTCATTTACATTCAACTTTTCTTCTCTTCCTGTCTTCTTGTCCAAATTAAATCAGATCATCATGTATTACTCTTCCTATTATCTTCACAAAGATAATAGGATAATATCTTCACAAATTTGAAGCGAACATATTTGAAAAGGCTACAATTCCTATAATTAATGAGAGAAACAGTCTTCATATTTGCCTAAGCCATCATTTCTTCACCTAAGACTAAACACTACATTTTCTATATCTACCCAGACAGGTGCCTAAAGTTTACTAGGTATTATACTGATGTTATTGTGGAGTTTGAACATAAGTGAACACCATAAGCTCATAGGGAGAGGCACTGTTGGTGGTATGTTCTTCTTGAAGTAGGTGTGGCCTTTTTGGAGGAAGAGTGTTCAAGTAGGAGTAGGCTTTTAATTTCCCTATGCTCAAGTTACACTTACATGTAGTGTGGCACAAGGTCTCCTACTGCTACCTGTGGATTAAGATGTAGAACTCTCTTCTTCTCTAGCACATTTCTGTCTGCATCCTGCCATCTGTTTTTCCATGATGATAAGATAACGGACTAAACCTCTGAAACTATAAGCCACCACAATTAAATGTTTTCTTTTACAATAGATGCCATACTCATAATACCTCTCAAAGTAATAAATCCTAAGGCAATCACTTTATTTAGTCATTGTCATAGTTCTTTGAAGTTGATAATATTTCCTCATACTGTGTATATACAATAATTAAGTCACTTACATTCTTATCATAGAGAAGACACCATCTTTTTAGTTCTTCACTCACCTATCAAATGTCTTCTTCTAACTAAATATAATTTCACCATTATTTTATATTTCTCAATACTCATAGATTCTCTCTTTGAGTTAAAATTACACAGTTGAAATGATGCACAGAACTCCCAATTATTTATCTCATGAACTGTTCATTTTACATGTTGCATTTTACAGTTAACATATTTGTGAAAATTTTACTGATGCTCTCTACCTAAACTAATGAGCATAATTAAAAATAAAAAAGCAACAACAACAACAAAAACCCTAATTAGTTACATAGCTCTGTGGATAGTGTATGAGGCCTTTAAAACTTGCAGATGGCTTTTAAGGTAGGACACACAGCTCTCCAACTGCTTCCAAATATTGATAGTCAAGCCTTTCAAGTGAGTTCAGAACTCCTTTTATGAAGCATGCCATATCTAATGGATGAAAAATACAAGTAGGTAAAGACCATGGTCCATATTTCAAAGATACCTGTCATTTCCCACCAGCTCACTTTCTTTTGCCCAATCTTACAGCCTTCTGTCTTTCATGGGGGTTAATCATTCTAAACATTTTAATTTTGTTTAAGTGTAAAAATGTTACTTAAAAATATGAATGTATACTATGTGCATGCCTTTTTCCTGCTATAGTTACAAAAGTGCATATTGGAGTTATGGATTGTTGTGAGCCTCAATGTAGGTGCAGGAAAATGAACTCAGACTTCTTGTAAGAGTTACAAGTGAGTTTCACCTCTGAGCCATTTTTCCAGCCTCAATACATGTGTTAATCTTCAAACTGTAGTACTTTTCACTAGAAAAATAGTGTGGCCTCCAGATTTACACCTTAGAGTTTGTTCTTGAACAAAACATCCTGAACATTTAAAATTTCAATAACACATAAGTTTGTTTCACTAACACATAAATCCAAAAGTGGCAAATGATAACGTTCTTCTTCTACGTCACTATCTCCAGAGCATATTGAATAATGGCAGGCTTAAAAAGTCTATTAAAAGAATGAGTAAATGAATGAAGGAAAGAGAATTCAAATGTGCACATGCTGTTATCAAAAGTCTGAGTTAGAGTCCAAGACAAAATGGCAAGGAAAAGATACACTGTGACATTTCAGTCTAGAGGAAGAAATTAATGACATGAAGTGAACTTTTTTATAACAGAAAATATTTTTTTAGAGACTATAGGGGATGTTTAATTGTTTAAGCAAAGACAGTCTGTAACTGAAACATATAATTTCCTACCTAATTAAGCCAACTAGTAAATCATGTTGCATAAAAAAATCTATTGTTCATTAATTGCTACTTTAAAACAAAGAACTTAAGTCTGCCTTCAGGTATATTAGGCTATGCAAATTTCTTTCATGGTAGCTCAATTGTGCTACACTCCAAGAACAACTAAAATGCTTGCCTAAGTGAATCTATGAAAAAAATAACAAAGCATAGTAAATATAATTTCACACATATAACACATTTCTTTAATAATCCCCAATTAGGCTCCAAAAATATTTCTAACTGGTTAGGATAATATAGGACTACATTTTTCAATGAATCATTACAAAGCTACAGCTAAATATCAGGGGTGATTTAATGTACACAGTTTTGCAATATTATGATGCCAAAATAAAGATGCCATAATGAAAAATTCATGAACTTAGCAGTTTTCAAATTTATTTTTATACAAATAAAAATTGAAATTCAAAACTTACATCCAGGTGAAATTTATTCCTGAAGTACAATTTTCATCAAGTTTCTGAAGTTCTGTGTGCCATCTGTATTGCTCATGCTATCTACATACATGTTGTTATTTATATACATATGAACTAATAGAGAGGACCACTCTTTGCATTCAATAATAAAACAAAATAATTAACATATAGAAATAAAACACCAGCAAAAACTGAAAAGAATATTCTTAAGGTGTCATAATATGATTAGTGTTTTTACCAGAGAAATGAAGGAAAATGTACAGCAACTATTGGTAACTTCACAATCTGACTGTAATTTAATGATAGAATATTAACTAGAGTTACCATGAATAATTGAAATGAAGTAGTAATTATTAAAAGAGAAATTGCAATATTTCATAATTTCATAATGAACACAGTTTGTAGAGCATGTTCTTGATATACTTAAAAACAAATGAAACTCATATTAATATCTGTCTGAATTCAGCATAGAAAAAAGTCTCAGTTTTGTTTTTGGTTTTTACCAACACATAAGACCTATATTTAGACATATTGAGCTGCATGAGCAGATAGTTCAAAATGAGCAAAGAAATATATTTAATCACTCAGTCTCCCTGTTATACGCTAATAATTTTAATTAAAGTATTTAATAAGGAAACAGAAGCAATATCAGAAATAAGACAACTTAAAAATTTTATTTTACCAACCATTTTCAGACTTATCAATCACATTTGATTAATAAGATAATTCTACTTGTAAATTTGTCCTACCACAATAATATAACTACCATAAAATATTTATGGCTTTAGAAGTTTCAGGGGAGTTGTATATACTAGTAATTATATTAAGGTTATAGAAGCTTATATATTTTAATCTAATAGCCATATACTGAGTATATTTACCACAACATATATTAAAATGAGTCAACTAGAAACACACAACATTTCAAGTTTACAGAAAAGGATGAATGCTGTATTAGTTTATTTCTATTTCTCTAATAAAACACTATGCCAAGGCAATGTATCAAAGAAAGTGTTATTTGGCTTCCATTTCCAAGTCACACTTCATCAATGAGAGAAGTCCGGGCAGGAATACCAACAAAAAACAAAGGTAGACAAATGAAGCAGTGGACATTGATGAACACTTCTTACTGGCTTCGTCTCCATGGCTTTCTCAGTTTGGCTTCTACAAATCACAATCACTTGCACAGAAATGCAATATCTCCGGGGTCTGGACCCTTCCCCATAAATGATCAATCAGGAAAATGCCCACATATACTTTCCAACAGTCCAAACTGATAAATACTTTTTTTTGAATTAAGATTCATTCTTCTTAGATGACTCTAGCATATGTCAAGTTGACAAAAAAAATATAGTTAAACCTTGTCAACATGACACATAAACACATCATATTATTATTAATGTCAAACAATGTTAATCATAGTATAAATTTTATTTTAGTCTTTAAAATTTTTATGCACTGCAATTGGGTCATAATGTTTTTCTTCCCCAAACTCACCCCACATGACACCTCTGTTTTTACCCCACTTAATATTCTTTAAATTTATTATGAAAAAAGAAAATAGACAAAACCAAACCAAAGAAAGTACATCACACTCCCACCAACACACATACACATAATAAAGCCTCCAAAGTATGCAGACACATAAAAGAAAAGAAAGCTCCCAAAACATGAAGTCAGTTGTGTGTGCAACTATTGATCAGTCTTAGACCTACTCTGGGGTGTGTTTGATCTACTCTGTATCATTCCATTGAAGAAAGTATATTTTCCTTCTTCCAACAGCTATCACTTGCAAATAGCTACTTGTCTAGTGATAGGACTTTATGATCATGTCCCCCTCTCAGTGATAGAATATTTTCTGGTCTGTACTTATGCAAGTTTTGAGTATTTTGCCATAGTCTCTGTGAATTGATTTTACACAAATCCAATAGCATCTGGAAAATCCTGTTTCCTTGTTGTCATTTACCATCTCTGGCTCTTATAATCTTTCTGTTTCGTCTTCTACATAGATCCCTGAGCTGGGAGGGGAAGGCTGTGATACAGACATCTCATTTAGGAATGATTGCTACAAAGTCTATCACCTTTTACATGGTAAAGCAATTGAGGTAACCCAGACCCCAAAGATAAATATTATATGTTTTCTAATATATATATATATATATATATATATATATATATATATATATATTTGTTCACGTTCAAGTTTTATTTGTGTATGTTTCATTCAGAATATACAATATATATACATATATATATATATATATATATATAGTTGTTAACTTTTAAGTTTTAGTTGTGCATATTTCATTCAGAATATACAGAGTTTATGTCACTAGTAAGGAAAAAATGAAAAAGGATCTTTCCATGAAGTGGAAATAGAATATCATGTTATAAATGAATAAAAATAAATCTAGAATAAGAGTATTAAATGGGGAGGGATCTGGGAGGACAAAGTAGATGTGAGAATATGAGGCAGAATAAGTAACATTAAATGATTGTAGAATATCCATACATAAAACTATGATAGTAAAAGCTTTTCCAGTCCAAGGTTTGAAATCTTATCACAGTCCTCTTCAAATCAATCTGCACAGTTCGGTCAAATACTTTATAAGCATGGTGCCAAAAATCATACAAATATTATTAAAAGAAATTAAATTACAAATGATAATTTCTCTACATTTTTATTTTTAAAATCTATTACTTGAGAGTATCATATGATATATTTTTCATATTATTTATTATCTCCTCAATCCTCCAAGATCCCCTGCTTTCCTACCCACAAAACATTATGTCCTTTCTTTCTTTTCAATATTTAAATGTATTTTAATTGAAAGTAAAACATATTATTTCACCTATAATACTTCTTAGTTATTCACCCTCAAGTTCCTCCCATTCTCTCCAACTTTCAAGTTGATAGTGTCTCTTTGTTCATTAATCACACAAATACATACATACATGATGTATGTGTTTATGCATATATATATATATATTATATAACCTGCTAAATCTGTTTTTTTTTTTTGGTGGTGTATATATGGTTTCAAGTCTAACCACACTTCATTGGACACCAAATTAAGGAGTTCATCCCTTGGGGAGACTAATTATCTTTCTCTCTGCAGTTTTTAGCTAGATGTTGGATCCCTAGAAATTGTCCCCCTTCAACATCCACATGTCCACTGATATTGCCATTGTTTCAGTCTTGTTTATGCAACTATTTCTAGGAGAGACTTTAACAAGAGATTTTCCTCTTCCATGAAGTTCCCTGATCCATAGCTGCATAGATGTGACATAGATGACTCCACTGGGACTATACTCTGTCTTAGTTACTTTTCTATTGCTATGATTAAGTCAACTTATAAAAAAAAAAGTTCATGGCTTCTGAGAGTTAGAGTTTGTGATGGTAGAGGAAAGAAGAGCTGAGAACTCACATCTTGATCCACATCTATAAGACTGAGACAGAATACCCAGAATAGAGGTTCCAGGAGTTTTTTGAAACCTCAAATCCTGCCCTCAATGCTATACCTCTTCCAATAAGATAATGTTCCCTCATCTTTCCAAAACAGTTATACCAACTTGGAACAAAGTATTTAAGTGTGTGAGCTTATGGGTACCATTATTATTTAAACTATAGCTCTCCATGATCACTTGATCTTTGCACTGTGTCTATTGGTGGTTTGTTGTGATAGTATGTATTTGTTCCAAATCCTTAGACTTGAATATACAGCACACAATCACAATAGAAATGAAGAAGAAATAGAGGATGAAGGGGCTTGGGATGTTAATAGCAAGGTATAAGTAATAAGAAGTAAGAAAAAGGAATAACAGGGAAGTCATTACACCTGGTGAGGAAAATGGGAGTTCAACACTGAAGGAGAAAGAAGAAAGACGAGGGACAAATAATGCTGAGGGCATTTGGTATTTGATAAAGCCTTGATTGAGTAACCATACTTTGTATTTACCTAAAATTTTACATAAACACACACACACACACACACACACACTTTGACTAACATTGTACCACACAAGAATCAAAGACTAACAAAAATCCAGTACTAGGCATGAGAACTGTCCTTTCAAATGATTAACCACTGTAGGAAGGCCTTACTGGCTTGTAGAGGTTGTAGTCTATCATGGTTCTGTCCCATGGAGAATCTATCCTTCTCCAGTGAAGTTTCATGCCTCCATCTGCCCTTATCTGGAGAATGTTTCTGGGCCTGGAGGACTGACCTTTTCTGAAAGCTGACTTTAATCCAGATGCCTGATTTACTTTAACATGAACTTGGCACAGACTCCTGTTAGAAGCCATTTCTGCTGCCCATACCAAGAGCTTTATGATAGAATTGGGCCCCTTAATCTCCATACCAAGAGCTTTATGATAGAATTGGGCCCCTTAATCTCTTATTGCAAACTATGTGATGCCCTAGCCACTTTCCCCAGTCTTAATGCTGCCTTTTCTTCCTGGAATGAAGTGGACTTGTAACATATAACTGTGTCCTTGGAGATCTGTTTCCATCAATTCACAAGCTGCCCAACCCTGCCTACTTGCTATGGCTCCCGTGAACCTCATGGAAAGTAACCACATATCAGGATAGTCCAAATAACTTCCAAAACAATATAGATAATTAATGTAGCCCTTGAATTTTCTCAGGGGTTGAGGGTGGGCCATTATTGCTAAAGACATTGTATATTAAGGTCTCAGGACTTGGATAATTTGAACTGGATCTGACCTAAAAACCTTTATCTTGTGGTCTGGATTGAATGTTTCCAGAAAATGCCAAGGGAGGGAAACAAAGTCCTAACCAATTGTGACATCTATAAACCTCAATCATTACCAATGCAATTATCATCATAGCAGGATATGCATAAAGGTGTAATAAGGAGCCCTTGGAAATCAGTGGGTTTTGGGTCACAAAGGTCCTTGTACTCACAGAGAAGCACTAAAAGAACCAGTGATATTAATCACGCAGGGCTGTCTCCTCACTGGAAGAGTACAAGTCAAATGTCTATCTGTATTCAACCCATAAAGCTGATAGTTGAGGTTGTTAACAACCTTGTGACCTTCTTGCTATATCAAGGGATAGACCTCATCCAAATTTCCCAAAATGATTATCTCTGACTCTTCCCACCCTAGACCATTACCTACCCTTGGGAAAGATGTCCTATGTAGTTTATGACCTGCTGACCTCTGTGCTATCAGTCAGCAATTGTACCACATTCTAGGCTCTATTATCTATAGAACCTAACCTCATGGTCACATATATGATGTAAAGGATTCTATCTAGTCACAGCACCTGTAATTTGACTGACTGGACTGATTATTACCTCAAAACCTTTCCCAAAATTGCACTGTGTTTTAAATATGCTAACAATAAACCACCTGCTTTAAACTTCCCAAACTCTGATACAGGTTGATGAAGTCAATCTATACCAGGTTTTCAATCTTATCTCTTAGTGGGGTTTAATTCCCTGTACAACATTTGCAGAAACCCTTTCAAATGATAACTGACAACTATCTAAGTTAACATAAGGCCCAGGCCCATTCAATAAGACAGAAATTGTCTGATGATGGAAACTTAGCCAATTTCTCAGGGCTAGTGAGGCTGCATTCTAAATCTTTCTATTACATCCACAGCTGACAACCTTCAAGGAAGTTTCTTTTTTCAGCCAATGTAGAACTTCTTTCTTTGTTGGTATATATACAGACACAAAAGAAAAAATAATATTAAAACACATGGAGTCTGATGTTCTTGGGGTTTTTCAAATCCTGCTAACCTACCTGACTGAGATAATAGTACAATGCAGACATGTAAATGTTTACCAGTCACAAATCCCTGTTTTGAAATTCAAAGCACTAAAATATTAGGGGAATAAAAGAAGGAAGGAAGGGAAGAAGGGTAGAGGAAAGAAACAGAAAAAAAAGAGACATGAAGTGGCAAAATACAAAAAACAACAAACCATTTCAAAACCGACATTCCTTATAAGAATCTCATTGCTATCTCCTTCTTGTGTCATGCTGAGTATGCTAAAATTATGATTTTGGAACATATGTATTAAATAATGAGCCTAAAAATGCAAGAAATTAAGTTAATCAAGTTTGTCATATCTTCTAATCTCTAAGAACAAATATTGTTTTGAACAGAATTACAATATATCAAAAATTAATTAAAGTAAAAATTCCAAAGTGAAGCAATTCAAGTAGAAACCACTCATTATTCATGAACTCACTGATTATATTTTCATTTATATACATTAGGCAAAACCTCGGAGTGCCACTATATTCAAATTTCATAAGTTCCTCCACTCCAAAATAAAATTTAAAAGAAAAATTAAAATTTCTTTTATAGTACCTTATCAAAATTTAAAAGTTCTTTGTGGTATCATTTAGCATATGGAAGTGGTTATTTTAATATTTGTTAATTGACTCCCCATTTAAATTATAAGTCAGATTGAAATCTTACAACTCAAGTTAAGGTCTATTCAAATATTTCTCAAACTTTTTAGTCTTGTTATCCCCATTACAATTTTTCAATCATTGAGAAACTTGGGGTAATTTGTTGCTCAATAGTTAAGACCTTTGGCTACTTTTCATGAGGGCCTGTCACTGGGGGCCCTTGCAACAATCTTTAACTAAAATTCCAAGTTGTGCAGTCTATGTCTTCTGGCCTCTGTAAGCATTAGGTATACAGATGGTGCACAGATGCACATATCAGCAAAACACTAATATACATAAAATGTTTACATATATTTAGAAGCTAAATATTTTTTTGAATTTACACCTATTAAACAGTATTGAAAATTAAAGCTGTAAAAATCTTAAATATTCACATTAATTGAATTTAAAACAGTAAATGAGCTACGCTCCATAAATAACACAGTTTAATAAAATCTCCACATATAAAATAGAAGAAAAGGTAACATTGTATTGTACTTATTGTTCATACGTGATTGTTCCTGTTTAATACATTGTATTCTTGCTTCTACAGGCAGCCTGTTGGGCTGTGTTGTTTGGTTGAAGTGTTGGGACAAAATATGACCTCAAATGTTTTTATTTTTGAATGGCTAGAACATATATAATGAACATTTTCAGATAATTGTAACTATTCATAATTTATATTAGATTAAATCTCCCTAAGTGGTAGTTCTATAAAAGCTGCTTACAATGTAGAATTAGAAATGACACAGATAACTTCACTAAAATCCATTAATCTATTTTTCAAATTTAAATCGTTCTTTTATGCACACATTAGCTCACATATCATTCATTACTCATTTGAAAACTATTGGTTTAATGAGTTTTATGGAACAGCCAAATATTGATATATCGTGGTACAATATATAAGAAAGATATTCAGAATCTCTATTGCTAGCTCATTAGTGAAGTCCTTGGATGTTGAGATGCTGTCAAGATCCCAGTGATAGAAACAAGTTTTCCCAATGTACGATTTTCACTCAAAAGCTCCAATTTTATTATTGCTAACCAATAAATTATTTTCCTTCAAACTGAAAGTTGACTTTGCGCAGTTTCAAAAAATACCAGCTAATATCCATTAATCAATGACCATAATTTTTCTGTCATAATTTTACTTTTAAAACAATAACAACAACAAAAATTGTATTCTTTAGTAAGCATTAGTTGAGTTTGCAACTCTACCTTTAGAAATTCCAAAATAGTCTGGCTTCAGAAGTATAAAATAGAGAAGTAGTTCAAACTTAAATTTTTATCATATAGAATATGAAGGATGCATGTATTTTATAGTGAATGTTTAACAAAATGAATAATTTTACTAGTTGATCAAGGAAATTCAAAGTTAGTGTTTATGCACATTCTTTTTCTCATAAGTATGTGTGAATGCCTATGTCTAAAGTTCCACTATATATATATTCAGTGCTGATTTCACTCTATAGGTACTAACATCAACTCAGTAAAAAAAGTAAAAATAATTTTATGAAAATGGTATTGACCTTTAGGGTTCCTTAAAATTTCTATGACAACCCAGTTTTCTCAGAACACATTTTCAGAAGTATTTATTTTCTACAATTCTATAAAAAGTAACAAAAGCATCGCAACATAAAACAAATATATCACTTGAAACTTTCTATACCCAAGATGTCCTTAGTCAGACTTGATTAAGTTTCACAGTGCTGAAGTTAGTGTTTGTTTTAGCTGTACTCATTTATGAAGAACATAAGGAAGAATGAACGTCCAAGATTATTAAGATGGTTGTCTAGAGTTAAGCACCTTGTGTATACAGAACTTAGATGTTAGTTTTTGCTTAGAGAACCTATTCACATTCATTTTCAGTTTTTCCATTTGGCATCCTGTAGCAATACAATGAGTTCCTTCTTAAACATGAAGATTTTATGGTTTTATCTTCTATAATATCTCTTGGACTCTAGCCAAAATAGAAGCAGTCATTGAGAGTTTCCCAACCAAAAAAAGCCCAAGGCAAGATGGCTTCAGCCAGACTTATACAAGAATTTCAAGGAAGATCAAATACTAATACTTCTTAAATTGTTCCACACAACAGAAACAAGAGGAAAATTGCCAAATTCTTTTTTATGATGTTATAGTTACCCTGATACCCAAATCACACTAAGATGAAACAAAGAAAGAGTATTACAGACTAACCTCACTCATGAATGTTGATGCAAAAATGTTGACTAAATTACTGGTAAAAAGAATCCAAGACGACATCAAAAAATTCATTCACCATGATCAACTAAGTTTTATCCCAAAGATTCAGGGATGATTCAACATATGAAAATCTGTCAATGTAATCTACAGTATAAACAAATTGAAAGAAAAAAAAAACAAGCATGATTATCTCATTAGATGTTGAAAATGCCTGTGACAAACTCCAACACCTCTTCATGGTAAAGGTCTTAGACAGTTCGGGGAAACAAGGAACACACCCAAACATAATAAAAGCAAAATGTAGCAAGGTGACAATAAACATGAAATTAAATGGAGAAAATTCAAAGTGATTCCCTATAGTCAGGAACAAGACAAGGCTGTCTACTCTCTCCATGCCTATTCAATAATTTACTCCAAGTTCTATCTACAGCAATAAGACAACAAAAGGAGATTAAGAGGATAAAAATTGCAAAAGAAGAATTCAAAAATTTTTATTTACAAATTGCATAATAGTATATATAAGTGACCCCCAAATTGTTATCAGGGAACTCCTACATCTGATAAACACCTTACGTAATGTGGCTAAATTAACTAAAACAAATCAGTATTACTCCTATACACAAATGATAAACAGGCTGAGAAGTAATCAGAGAAACATCACCCTTTATAATAGCCACAATAATATAAATATCATTGTGTAACTCTAACCAAACAAGTGAAAGAAAGACCTATATGACAAGAAAATTAAGTATTTGAAGAAAGAAATTACAGAAGATATCAGGAAATGGAAAACTCTCCCATGCTTGTGATCAATAGAATTAACATAATAAAAATGGCAATTTTACTAAAAGCAATGTACAGATTCAGTGCAATCCCCAGCGAATATGCCAACACAATTCTTCACATACCCACAAAGACAATACTCAACTTTACATGAACAAAAGCCAAATCAAACTACTAATGGAAGCTAAACAATCATGTATAATAAAGGAATTCCAAAGTATCACGACCCCTGACTTTGAGCTGTACTATAGAGCTTTAGTCATGATAATCCATGGTTATAGCATAGAAATAGACAGGTAGATCAATAGAATTGAATCGATGACTGACATAAATCCACACACCTATGAACACCTGATTTTTTGACAAAGAAACCAAAATAATATAACAGAAAAATAAAAGCATCTTCAACAAATGGTGCTGGCATAACTGGATGCCAACTTGTAGAAGATTGCAAAGAGATACAAATCTATTGCCATGAATAAAACTCAAGTCCAAGTGAATCAAAGACCTCAACATAAATCCAGTTACACTGAATCTGAAGGAAGAGAAAGTGAGAAGCAACCATGAATGCATTGGCAGCCTAGAGAATGGAGAAATATCTTCAATAACCCCTCAAATGACAGTAGGCTGATCTCCAAAATATATAAAGAATGTAAGAATATAAATATCAAAATATCAAATAATCGCATTAAAACTTGGGTACAGATTTTAACATAATTCTCAGCAGAAGAAACTCAATTGGACAAGATAAAGTTAAAGAATTGTTTAACATCCTTATCCTTTGTGGAATTGCAAATCAAAATGACTCAGATATTATCTCATACCTGTTAAGATGCCTAACATCAAAAACAGTCAAATATTAGAGAAGATGTAGAGTAATGGGACATTTTTAATCAATATTTTGGGATATTGGTGTTATTCTCTAGACTACTTCTGGTTGTCTATGTATGCTGGTATCATTGGAAGACCTTTGACAAAATCAGTCCTCCTAGCTGAGGCTCATGTTCAGGTGGTCTCAGTCAGTCCCTTGCTGGATTCCCAGCTATCAGTCTGGGGGTCCCTTAGCTCCTCCTTGTTCAGGTCCTCCCATTAATGCTTTTAGCTGCTTTGTCAAAAATCAGGTGTTCATAGGTGTGTGGATGAGTTTGCTTTGTTTTGTTCTAAGGCTTTCAGTTGTGCAGTTAATTCTCTACTGTGACTATCCTCGGTTTTCTTCATATGGGCACTTAGTGAAATGAACTTCCCTCATAGTGCTGCTTTCAAGGTGTCCCCTAAGTTTGGGTATGTTGTGTCCTCATTCTCATTGTATTTAGGAAGTCCTTAATTTCTTCCATTATTTCTTTTTTGACCCAAGTATGGTGCAATTGCACATTGTTCAGTTTCCAAGAGTTTGTAGTGTTTCTGCGAATTGTGTTGTTGTTGAATTCCAATTTTAAAACATGGTAGCCTGATAAGGTACAGGGGACTCTTCCAATATTATTTTTGTATCTGGTGAGGTTTGTTATGTTGCCTAGTATGTGGTCGATTTTAGAGAAGGTTCCATGTGGAGCAAAGAAGAAGGTATATTCTTTTGTGTTTGGAAGGAATGTCCCATAGATTTCTGTTAAACCCAATTGATATATAAATACTTTTAGTTCTTTTGTTTCTTTCTTAAGTTTCTGGCTGGTGGTCCTGTCTAGCAGTGAGAGTGGGGCATTGAAATTTCTCACTGTTAGTGTGTGAGGTTTCATGTGAGCTTTGTATTTTAGTATTGTTTCTTTTACTAATGTGGGTGCCATTGTATTTTGGGCATAGATGTTCAAAATTAAGATGTCGTGATGAATTTCTCCTGTGATGAATATGGAATGACCCTTTTCATCTCTTTTGATTGATTTTGGTTTGAAGTGTATCTTGTTAGATATTAATATAGCCAAACCTGCTTTCTTCTTGGGTTCATTTGATTGGAAGATCTTTTCCCAACACTTTACCCTAAGGTAATGTCTGTCTTTGAAGCGTAGATATGTTTCTTTTATGCAGCAGAAGGAAGAATTCTGTCTTAGTATCCATTCTGTTAGCCTGTCATTTTATAGGTGAGTTAAGACCATTAATGTTGAAGGTAAGTAAGGACCATTGATTGTTATTGATTCTTTGTTTTAGGTTTGTTGTTGGCAGTGGTATTGGGAATCCATCTGTCCTGCTTTACCCTTGTGTTCTGGTGAAGTGTGCTTATCTGCCTATGTCTTTTTGAACATAGTTAACTTCCTTGGATTAAAGTTTTTCTTTCAGAACTTTCTGTATGGATGGATATGCAGATAGGTATTGTGAAAATCTAGCTTTGGCATTAAATATCTTGTTTTATCCATCTATAGTAACTGAAAATTTTGCTGAGTACAGTAGGCAGGGCTGGCATCTGTGTACTCTTACTACTTGTACAACATCTATCCAGGACCTTTTGGCCTTGAGAGTTTCCACAGAGAAGTCACGTGTAATTTTGATAGCTCTGCCTTTATATTTTAGCTGGTACTTTTTCTTCGCTGCTCGTAATATTCCTTATTTATTCAGTATGTTAGGTGTTTTGATTATTATGGGTCAAGTGGTCTTTTTCTTGGTCTAGTCTATTTGGTGTTCGGTATGCTCTTGTACTTTCATGGCATGTTTCTTCAGATTGGGAATGTCTTCTTCAGTGATTTTGTTGAATATGTTTTCTGCACCTTTTATCTGGGTTTCTTTGCCTTTTTCTATGCATCTTATCCTTATGTTTGAACTTTTCATGGTGTACTATATTTCCTGGATGTATTCTCTTAAGGATTTGTTGGATTTACGATTTTCTTTGGTCAATGAATTTATTTCCTCTAGTTTATGTTCAGTGCCTGAGATTCTCTCTTCCATCTCTTGTATTCTGTTTGTTATGCTTTTGTCTGTAGTTCCCAATCATTTGCCCAGTTTTTCTATTTCCAGAATCCTTCTGTTTGTGTTTTCATTATTGTCTCTATTTCACTTTTCAAGTCTTGGACTGTTTCATTCACCTGTTCAATTATTTTTTTCTTGGCTTTCCTGACTTTATTTAAGAGATTTGTTCATTTCTTCCAATTTTTTGTTTGTTTTTTCTTCTATTTATTTCAGTGATTTTCTCACATCGTTTATGAGGGCTTTTATCATTTTTGAAGATATTTTTTAAGTTGTTCTCTTCTGCTTTATCTGCTTTTGTGTGTTCAGTTCTAGTTGGTGTAGAGTCCCTAAATTCTAGGGGTGTCATCGTTGTCTTTCTATTGTTAGGTGTTTTTTGTATTGTCATCTTAACATTGCTTCTTCCGCTAGATGCAGGTGGGGTCTCTCTTGCTCTTTCTCTATAGTACTCCCATGGTGGGCTTAGGTGCATCAGAAGTTTGATGCTTGTAGCTGTGGGTGGCCCAAGCTCTCTAGGAGGTCTGTCCTTAGGCAGGGGCCTGACAATGAGAGTCAAAGATCAGGCTCCAAAAGAGGCCTAGAAATGGGTGTCAAGGATCCAGAAGCAAAGCTCAGGTTGGTTCTGGGTCATAAGTTGATCTCTGGGAGGGCCAGGAACTCCAGCAGAGGGCCAGGGGTGGGGGTCAAAGATCAAGCAGACAGGGATTCAGGGTGGCCCTGTGTGGATAGGCAGGTCTAGTGTGGACAGAGCAGCTCCAGGAAGTTCCCCAAAGGTGGCAGGATTGTTGGACCTGCCCTCTGTTCCAGTGCTAAAACAGAACAGTGGGATAGTGGGCAGCGTATGGTACAGGGTTGGAGGAGGGAAGGCTCTTCATGGGGAGTTGTGTATCAGAACACCAAGAACACTCTAGCTCTAGCAGAGGCCTGGAAATTGGGGTCAAAGTTCAGGCAGGCAGGGCCTCTGGATGGCCCTGCACAGATAGGAGGATCTGGCCCAGAGGCAGACACTCTCCAACGGAGGCCTTTAGCAGATGCCTAGCTATGGGTGTCAATGGTCTGGAACATGATTGTAGAGAACCACGAAGTGCCATGCCTTAAAGTGGCGCTGGCTTCCACCTTACACCTTCCCGTTAGTGAGTGCTCTCTGGCATAAACAAGCCCTTAATTGGTTAAGTCTGTTCAGCCTGTCTGCTTCCGTGTTAGAGTAGCCTATCTGCAGGGTCCACGTAGCTCACTGGGGTTGGTTAGCTCAAGGGTATTTAAGCCTGTGCAGGAGTTCCTCAGGTCTCTCCCACAGGTCAGAGGAAACATGTATCAAGGATCCTGATTAACACTGCATGAAGACGATCTTCCTGGAGTCACGTCCATTCTTGCTGGTGAGGGTCAGGCTCAGTACAGATGGCGGCCTGTACCAGGAATTTTTCAGATCAGAACTTCTTGCAGTCAGGGCAGCACTGGTAAGTTCCCAAGGTAAGTTGGGACCAAATTTAAGGCTCTCGGTAAAGAGGCAATAAGGTCTCCGGTAAGGAGCAATGAAGTCCCAGGTAAGTTGGGACCAAATTAAAGACCACAGGGGGGGAAAAAAGTGGCAATAAAGTCTCAGGCATTGAGCAAGCGGTTGTAACAAACCGAAAGTAAAATTTTTAAAATGGGGACTTCCCAGTCTCATTAAATTTTTCTGGTTCTTCAGGAGTTACTTTTGTCAAAGAAATTTAAAATAAAGAAAAGCACACTAGAAAGATTCCAGAGGGAATGCACCTTGGTTCGCAGTTTTGGGAGACATCAAGGTAGCACGCTGGGCTGAGGAAGAATTGCAAGCCCTCGTAAAAGGAGTTCAGAAACAATCTCCTAAGAGGCAGAGGGGGAAGGGAGAGGAGAAATGGCGATGTGGGGAGGGGAGGGACCCTTCTGGAACAATGCCTTCAGTGCCTTCTCCTGATCAGAGTATGTTAGGGCAGGGCCGAGGTACAAGGCGTTCCTTTTGCCCTGAGGTCTGGAAAGCCTTAGTTAAATGACTTAAGTCTTGAACAAGTAAATCAGATTGCAAGGCCCAATAAAATCATTTTCAGATTTTGTGGCCTGTTTGGTAGAGGCTACAGGGAGAGATTTTGCCATTATAGCAGCCATAGTTACAGCTATCTCTTTTGCAGTTGTGGATTCAGTCATGGCTGTCATGGCTATGAGCACATCAGTGCAAACCGTCTATAAGCTAAATGAGTTGTCCAAGAATGTGGCTACTGCCTTGGATGCTCAATCCACAATTGATGCTCAACTAAAAGGAGGTTTAATGATTGAAAACCAAAGAATTGATCTGGTGCAGGAGCAAATAGATACCTTATGGCAGCTGGCCCAATTGGGATGTGAAATGAAATATCCAGGTTTGTGTGTTACCAGCATTCAGTATGAGAACTTTACACATGCTGCTAATTTGTCACAACAGTTGTCTAGCTATCTTTTAGGAAATTGGTCTGCTGACTTTGATGACATGATGGCACAGCTACGAGTGGCCATCTTTGCAGTGAATTCAACATGTGTGGATGCGGGACTGCTGCCGGATTGTCATCGTGGTTCCTGTTGCCATGGATCATCTGAAAGAGTGGGCGGGAATGGGAGCCATGGCTGTCCTCTTGTTGCTTATCTCCTTTGTAGGCCTGTGGTGCTTTTGCAAGATGAGGTTTTCTCAGAAGCTGTATGCAGCTATGGTTGTCCAGGCATTTACAGCCATTGAGGCAGGACAGTCTCCCCAAGCATGGCTGGCAGTCATGAACAAGTATTGATCCTTAATGCTCAGGTTGTATGGCTTAGCACTGCACTCCGAGTTAGCTCTGGAAGTGAGCAACACCGAGAAGGGCAAGTCTGGTTGCATGTGGGTTGGTGTCCAAGGCCCCACCTCCAGGAAAAAGATACCAGATGGGTGTGGCACTGACTTGGCTGACTACCAGGATTTATGGTCATTACAATGTCCACTGCTTTACTGGAGACCAGACCACTACCCTTGCCTGTTGCGTTATTAAAACAAAAAGGGTGAACTGTAGAGAGCTGTGAAGTGCCATACCTTAAAGTGGCGCTGGCTCCCGCCTAACACCTTCCCTTTGGTGAGTGCTCTCTGGCATAAACAAGCCCTTAATTGGTTAAGTCTGTTAAGCCTGTCTGC
This sequence comes from Cricetiscus sungorus, assembly GCA_030556225.1. Classification (NCBI taxonomy): domain Eukaryota; kingdom Metazoa; phylum Chordata; class Mammalia; order Rodentia; family Cricetidae; genus Cricetiscus; species Cricetiscus sungorus. Next base: position 47,104,842 of record JANBXA010000726.1, on the reverse strand, counting down.
TTCTGTGTTAGAGTAGCCTATCTGCAGGGTCCATGTAGCTCACTGGGGTTGGTTAGCTCAAAGGTATTTAAGCCCGTGCAGGAGTTCCCCTGGTCTCTCCCGTGGGTCAGAGGAAACATGTTTCAAGGATCCTGATTAAAATTGCATGAAGAAGATATTCCCAGAGTCACGTCTTCCTTGCTGGCAGTGGTAGGCATGTACACATGATGATGTTTTTTCTACCACAGCTCTACAAGATCAGAGAGATTCACAAACTTTCAGCCTTTACAATTGGAAAGGAGGTAACATATCATTGAATGCTTGATGGGAGATGTCATTCTGTAAATATGTTTCTGGTATTGGTTAATGTATAAATCACTGTTGGCCAATAGGAAAGCATGATAGGCAGAACTAGGAGACCAGGAGGAAAAGGGAAGTAGCAGGAGGGAGATCCAAGATAAAGTATGGAGAGAGAAGAGTGACAGCCCCTCTCCAGTAAGATAAGACCATGTGGAAGTACTTATATTAATAAAAATGGGTTAATACCTAAGACAAAGCTAGCTGATAAGAAAGTACTAATTTTGGCCAACAGCTCTATATCTAATACAGTGTCTCTGTGTGTTATTTGGGGCTGGCACAGTAGAGGGACAAGATCGGCAAGCAGAAAAACCTACTCATAACAAACTGGCACCCATGTAGCTAATGAGAACTTCTACTTTAAACTTAACAAAAGCTCAAAACATGTGTTTTAGAAACAAAAGAACAGGCAAGGCTTCTTGGTAGCAGCATTTTCTCTGGAAAATCTGGAATCTGTTTCGCTAGAAACAAGTAGATATTTGCGCGGCTCCTTTAAGGGAGGTTTCCTGATTCAGCATGAACACCAAAAAAACCTCAAGGTTTTAATGAGCTCTGCTAACAACTGAATGCTGTGTACAAGAGCTGGCAATGACAGTGACCGCATCTCCAAACCAGTAGCATGCTGATGGATGGCAGCATAGACCAAGGCAGTGAGCACACTCTCAGGTCTGGCAGAAAAGGTACCAGCTGCCATCTTTGATAGACTGCATCTAATACACCCATGGCTTTCACTTTAGCAGTGTTCTTCTTTACCAGATAAAGACACGTGGCCAGTAAAAGATAAAGATTCAGAGTAAAGACAGATTCAGGTTAAGAAAAACCGCTATGGTTTACAGTGTGTTTTAAAATATATGTGGGCTTGGGAGAGAAAGAGAAATAAGATAAAATGGTTTAAAAAAAAAGAAGTAGAATAACTGGGTGTGGTGGCCCACTCCTTTAATTCCAGTCAGTACTCAGGAGACAGAAGCAAGCAGGTCTCTGTGATTTCAAAGTAAACCTAGTGTACAGAGTTAATTCCAGGACATATAAAAGTTACACAGAGAAACCCTGTCTCAAAAAATTGAAAAAAAAAATGTAGAAGAAATAGAGTAATAAAACACCATAAAACATGGAAATCACAGAGAGAATATGGATACTGTCCAGTATTATATTGTCTTTGTATTGTTTTACTGCTCAGAAAATAACAACAACTATTAAAAGAAATGCCGCTGGATTAATGCAATTTATATATGTTCAAAATACTTTGACTGCAAAATTTAATTTCAAGGACAAGTTACTGAGGAAAAGGAATTCTATTTTTGTTTCCACAGAAAATGAAAAGCCGTGGATTCCTTCCAGACTAACATGGTTTGATCAAGCAAGACCCTCCTGAAGCAACATCAATGGGACAATGCAACTATGCAGACCACTACAGCCAAGATTCTGCATCTTCTTCGGATCCCCATGACAATGCCCCCTACAAGCAGTAAGCAGTTTGGAATTAATTATGCCAAAATTCCCAAATACTATTTATAAATGTTCGTTTTCATTTATATGGGGTTGGTTATAAATGGTTAATGACCACTTATTAACCTTTTTAATGTAAAAAGAGGATTATGGTATAGATATGAATAATTTGTTTTGGAATAGATTTTTCTTTATTGAAACGAATTTCAGGTCAATTTTGTGATAATTATATTTCTCCTCTTGTTTATGTATTGTGTTTGTATAGCTTATTTTAAAATGCAATATATAATTTAGTACAGATTTTAGATAGTTACCTATAATAGTCAAAACTTATAGCTAGGTTAGTTAGGTTTTCTAGATATGTAGGGATGTATTTGAGATGAATAGGCATTTTTCAAGCCTTTCAATGACCTACAGAATATGGCATTTAAAATAGTTTAGGGTTTTTCTTAACAGTGAGGCACAACTGCTCCTGGCAACATCACCTGCGTCAGAAAGGAAGATGGACATTAAAGAATCACATTATGGAGTTTTCTTTCAATATGGCAAGACTAGCCATTTGGACAAGACACTGCTCTTGTCTGGACTATTTTACTTTATAAGGTATAAACTTAACATACAGGACCCACAGAAAAGTAACTGCTGAAACAAGATGGACATTGATAAAGGGTTCCTGCTTCATGGAAGTGTCTGCTAGACAGTCTGCCGGACACAGAGTACAGTGACTGACAAACTGCCAATACAGGTAGACAGTTTAAAGTTCCCAGCTTTGCTGAGGAGTCTGCCAGACACACTATGGCCTATAGACTGGAGATGCAATTTTACAGAATAATTTGGGTGACTGACCATGTGAGTTGTTCTGTCATTCTAGAGTTTATGTATTATTCTTCTGTAGCCTTTGATGGAGTTTAAGACATGGAGCCATCCTGAGTGAGGTAACCCAGTCACCAAAAGGTGGACATGGTATATACTCACTCATATATAGATTTTAGACATATAGCAAAGGATCACCATCCTACAATTCATACCTGCAGAGAAACTAAGATACAAGAAAGATTCTTAGAGGTTCCTACAAAGTCCACAATGTCCCTCACAGAAGGAGAAAAGGAAAAAGTCTCCTCAGCATGTTGGGAGGGTGGGGCAGAGAGTGGGTAGGGAGTTAGAAAAAAGAGAAGGGGGTAGTCAGAGTACCAATAGACAAGAACAAGAGAGAGAGAGAGAGAGAGAGAGAGAGAGAGAGAGAGAGAGAGAGAGAGAGAGAGAGAGGGAGGAGCATAATAGAGGGATCCATTATAGGATTAAGGAGAAAACTGACTCTAGATAAATGTTCAGAAATCTACAAGGATGTAGGTTTCCATCTGAGCAACAGTGGAAAAGCCCTTCATTGATAATGAGATAATTAAATTATATGCCATCATAGAGACCACACCTAGAAGCTGATGGAAACAAAAGCAGACACCCACAGCTGGATTCCAGTTGCAGAGTGGAAGGAATGATAAGAAAAGGCATCAAGAGCAAACTGACATGACAGCTGATGTGAACAAGGGGGAGCTCATGGACCCCCCCACTCTGATAGCTGGAAAACCAGCATTGGACTGACTCAAAACCCTGAACGTGGGTCTCAGTTAGAAGGCCTGGGCAGTCTAAGGAAACTCTGACAGTGGAACCAGGATGTATCCTTGGTGCAAGATAGGACTTTGGGAGCACATTCTCCATGGAGTGATGCTCCTTTAACTTAGAGGCAGGAGGGAGGGCCTAGTCACTACTCCAAATGACACATTTTGATGATCTCTCCTAGAATACATCATCCTCCCTGTGGAGTAGGGGGAAATGGGATGGAAGGGTGGTCAGGGAACATGAGGCAGAGGGAGAGAGAGGCGGCTGTGATCAATATGTAAAATAAGAAAAAGAAATTACATATATATGTGTATATATTATTATTATTATTATTAAATGAAAAGCAATATTTCTTCAAATTTGTGTAAGAGCAGAAATGTCTTCTCTAGTCAATGCTATACCACTGCCATACCTGCTGAAGATTCTAGTCCCTCTAAGACACTGGACAGGACAGTTTGAAAATTCAGGTCATGACCCCAATGACCTACAATTATCTCCTTTGGATAGAGGGAAAACTACTCATTCTATGCTATGTTGTTTCTAAAATTATATCTTTATTTTTTTTTTGAGATTACAATGTAACTCGCCCATTTCCTCCTTCCCTTTCCTCCCTCCAAACCCTCCTTGTTCTCTTTCAAATTGGTGGCTTCTTTTGTCATTAGTTTGTGTTACGAGTGTATATTTATATATAGGTCCACAAATGATTCATTTTCTTTCTGTGAAATTTTATTTCTCCTTATACTTTCAGGGCTGAGCAACTGATATGGTCTTCAGAGGAGAAAACTCTTTTCCAATTCTTAGTATTCCTTAGTCTTTGTGTAGGGTTGAGAATTCATGGTCTTTCCCATGTCCAGTTTAATGTGTCTATTAGTGTAGCGAGATATTCACCTTGTCTGCACCTGTGGCTTAGGCCATGCCACAGGGGCATGCCACAGGGGCGGAGACAGGGCTGGATGGGAGCGGGGAGAAAAGGTTGGGAGAGGGTCTGGCCGCCCCTTTTGGTGGCAGACGCTGGAAGGCTCAGGATCTACGGGAACCCGCCGCGTACATCTGCCTATGTTGTGAGTTATTTCTCCCTTAATAAACTTCTGTTCGGCCTAATTGTTTATTTGATCCTTATTAAATCGCAATATATTAGTATTGCTCTGCTGTAGATTTTACACTTCTAAATCTATGGTCCTATACAGTACATGCAAACATGAATAACAGATTTGAATAAGCATGTATTCAAAGAAGTTGCACACATGGCAAAATTCTTATGAGAAGATGTTGATCATCAAGTAGAAATAAAAAACACAAGGTGATATCACCTTGCACCTACTATAATGCTTAGAAAAGCAAAAATATAAAAGCATATGTAGAACTTGTAGCATTTATACTCTCTTGGTGAGATGTAGAGATTATATTTTCACTTTATTGAATAGGACATACCATTCATTACAAAGTAAAATTAAAGCTACTAAAATAAAATTTTAACTACTAAATTACATAGCATTATTACTTCTGGAGTTTGTATAGGTGACTCTCTGTTGTAGCAACTTCACCACCACAAAGATTAACGATACATATATTCACAAAACATGAATACATTTTAAAAATGACTGTAGCTGAATGTTATTTGGATTTTATAACAGAAGGAAATTGGATTTATGTAAGCATATGGATAGACATGTAGGACATTTTGTTAAATAAAATGAGCTAGTCACAGAAGGACCAAGGACTATCCAGTCACATTCTTTTATTTCAAAAATCTAAAATGGTTATAGTCTTGCTGCTGGGAATGGAAATTCACTTTTCTTTTTGCACATATTTATTGTAACATTTATTATTTAATTTAATCCAGTGAATTTCACAATATAATACACAGTATTTTATTTCAAAAATTTCATAACTGTGTTCCCATGAGAGCAAACACACACACACACACACACACACACACACACACACACACACACACACAAAATCCCCACACACACCCCCACACACAGTGCACATTCAGGTCACTTAGCAGTTCTCAATTTTTGTGTTCTGTGGGAATTTCAAAAATTGTGTCTTTCTGTTATTTTGAAACAATACTGTAATTAATTCTTTATCAATTTTTTAAGTTTTTTATTTCATTTTACATCCAACTACAGTTCTCTTTCCCACCTCTCCTCCCACAACACCTCACCTCCTCTTACCCTTGTCATGTCACCCCTAACACACCCTAGTCCACTCTTCCTCTTGGCTAAGGTCTCCCATGTGGAGTCAACACAGTCTGGTACAATAGGTTGTGGCAGGGCCAGGGCCCTCTCTCATGCATCAAGACTGAACATGGCATCCCACCATAGGGAATGTGGTCCAATAAACTAGCTCATGTACTGGGATTACAGTGTGGTCCTACTGCTGCTGAGAATTGTATCCCACACTAAGGAATGGGTTTGGACAAGCTAGCTCATGTTCCAAGTTTGTATCATGGTCATACTGTCAGAGGCCCAACTGACAGTCAAAGCTGTACAGCTGTTTCACTCATATGGAGGGTCTAGTTCACTCTCCAGGAGTTGACACAGTTGTAGGTTTAGAGTTCGTAAATTTCAACGAGCTTGGTTCAGCTGTCTCTATAGATTTCTTCATCATGATATTGACCTACCTTGCTCATATGTTCTGTTCTCCCTCTTTGACTGACTACATTCCCTGACCTCGGCCTGGTTCTTGGTTGTGGATCTCTACATCTGGATCTATCAATTAGTATATTGGGGGCTCTCTTTCTCCAATGGGTGTAGTTGGGGGCTGTGGCTAAGTGACTTCTACTTCAGGCACAAGTAGAGCAGACCTTTCTGTGAATGCTCATCCTGGTGGAAGTGGGCCCAATGCCCAGGTGGTCACTCCTAGGGGTGCATGTGGGGCTACAGTTATGCTTGAATGCTCCTCCCATTGGAGGTGTAGGTGGGATTGAGGACCCAGTGGTTGATACAGTAGCAGGGTATCTCCAACCGAGAAATGGCAGTGGATGCTGGCTGGGACACGGGTACTCTTTCCCAGAGGAAAGTTTTGAGATAGTTTCTGGAAGCCACTGCAGGAAACAGCTTGTGTCAGTTCACCTGGTTATTACTCCTTGCCTTGTTTCTGGGCCTGAAGCTGGGGCCTCCCTCTGACATTGCTCCCAGGTCTGGGGATCATGGCTCACTTGAAGCTGCTCAGGGCCTGATGCTCTAACCAAGAGTAAATTATTATAATTCATGTTTGAAGAAAATGTGCTCAATAATATAAAATGGAATGCAAATTAATTTATACTGCAAAAAAGCATCTCCATTTATGTAGTTATTTTATAGTTACATGATTTATTTTGTAGGTGTTCATAATTACATTTTTGAGCATTTGCAGGCAAGTCTTTATGCAGCACTTTCACTAATCCCACATGTATATGTATATACATTTGCATATGAAGGAAAATAACTTCATCTCTTTCCATTCATATTGTTTGGCATTTACATGAAAAGTGTAATAAGAAAAAAGCTTTCTAGAAAACAATTTTGACAGTATATTTCTGAGGATTTAAAACATATTAGTTACTAAATAAATAAAAATCTTCAAACAAAAGAAACACACCAGGTAAGGAAGAGAAAGAGATGTCTAAAACTATAGAATAGATAAATATTTGTGGGTTTTTTTTTGTAAACCATTACCAAGATACTTTACAGTTTAATAAATTGAGAAGGAATATAGAACAAATAATTAATAATGGTATTATATAAAATCTTTCCCTGAAAAGACCATACACTTTTCATACAAGACACAGATAAATCAAGCTGTAAAAGCTGTAACCTTCTTCTCTACTGCCTAGCATTAACAATTTCAGAAGGTTCTATGCATGTTGCTAGGGAATGAAACCCATTAATGGTGTGGTGATTTGAGTTCGCCTTGGGTTCATATATTTAAATGCTTAGGGATTTGCACTATTTAATAGAATAGATGTGGCTTTGTTGGAGGAAGTGTGTCAATGGGTGTGGTCTTTGAGGTTTTCAAAGCACAAGCTGGACCCAGTGTGTAGAGAGCTGCTAAGTGCCACACCTTAAAGATGGCGCTGGTTTCCACCTTCCACCTCCCCAAGAGTGAGTGCTCTCGGGTGTAAACAAGCCTTTATTGGTTAAGTCTGTTCAGCCTGTCTGCTTCCGTGTTCTAGTAGCCTATCTGCAGGGTCCATATAGCTCACTGTGGTTAGTTAGCACAAGGGTATTTAAGCCTCTGCAGGCATTTACCCGTGGTCCCACGGGTCAGAACAACATGTTTCAAGGATCCTGATTAAAACAGCATGAAGAAGATCTTCCCAGAGTCGCGTCCTTCTTGCTGGCAGGGGTAGGCGCGTACACCAGTGGCTTTCTTTCTTACAACTACCTGTGGATCCTGATTGACAATTCTCATTTATATCTGTTTATATCACACAATGCTCCTTTCCATGGCAATAATGGATTAAATGTCTGAAACTGTAGGCAAGCTCCAATTGAATGTTTTCTTTTACAAGAGTTGCCTTGGTTATGGTATCTATTCATACCAATAGAACACTGACCTAGACAAAATGCTCTTTACCTAATTGTGGACCTGCATGGTATAACAGTAATCTGCCTTGCAAAACTGTGTTCATTGAAGCAATTGTGGCACTATTATTTGTGGAGTAGTCGGTTGCTTTCTGATTGGATTTGAAACATGTTAAAATGCTCATACTTTATAAGCAAGGTAAAAATTCTATGGCTGGAGAGTTCACATGTTCTACATAGAAGTTTTCTACTAATTTTATGTATATGTAGTCTAAGTACCTTCTACTATTGTGTTTATATCTTTAGCCTAGTGTTAACTTTCATCCTGGGCCACAGGAATTTCCTTTTGTAGTAGGTAACCATTAATGCACAGACACATAACTGACTAAAGGGCTGTGCTTATTCACCTAGGAATCATCATACACAAGAGGACAGAAAGCATGTAAGAGGTAAATAATGAGGAGGAGCTCTAACAAACAGTGTCTGTTGAATATGACAAGTTCGTTAGAAGCATGAAAAACAGCAGCTATGGTTTCCATAAATAAAAGACATGAAGGCAGGAGAGAGCTAATTAGGAAGTATAGTAAACCTATTCTACAAAGTGAGTTCCAGGACATACAGAGCTGTTACATGAAGAATTCCTATCAAAAGAGAAAGGAAAGGAAAGGAAAGAAAAAAAAAGAAAGAAACAAAATCATTCTGAGCTAATGTGGTTAGATGACTTCCTTTTCCACAGATTTTAATCTCCATTATCTCCCTGAATTGGCTAATTAATAGAAAAGCTAAAATATAGCTCTTTACATATGACAGGCAAAAGAATCAGTCTTTATGCTAATCTTTTACTGAAAAAGATAATCTAACTTTGCTAGTAAATGGCAAGGATAATTTGGCCCCGATAATTTGCAGACAATTTATTTACAGACTAAACATCACATACCAGTCCTTAGAGAAAAGCTTCAATGGGAGGAAATTGCCATATGTACCCTGCCAAAAATCCAGGGTGTCATTCAAAAGTAGTGAATAGTCCTCAAACCCAGACCTCTATCAGTGGCTCAATAATTTTGCCCCGAGTGTCTTGGTTAGATTTTTTTGTATCGTTTCTTGTTTTTATTTTTTTCTTATTTTACATACCAATCTCAGTTTCTTCTCCCTCCCTTCTTCTCTCCCTTCCTCCCTCCATCCCATGTCCCCCAATCACTCTCCAATCCCATTACCCCCTCAGTCCACAGGGAGGGTGATGCCTTCCAAGAGGGGTCAACAAAATCAGTCAAGTTATTTGGAGTAGTGACTAGGCCCTCCCTCCTGCCTCTAGGATAAGGGAGTATGCCTCCATGGGTAATGTGCTCCTTAGGCCCTTTTGTGCACCAGAAATACATCCTGGTTCCACTGTCAGAGGTTCCTTAGACTGCCCAGGCCTTCTAACTGAGACCCATGTTCAGGGGGTCTGAGTCATTCCAATGCTGGTTTCTCAGGTATCAGTCTGGGGGTTCATTAGCTCCCTCTTGTTCTTGTCAGCCATCTCTGTGGGTTTCTGTAGCCTGGTCTTGACCCCTTTTCTTATCATTCCTCCCTCTCTGCAACTGGATTCCAGGAGTTGGGCTCAGTGTTTAGCTGTGGTGTCTCCCTCTGTTTCCATCCACTACTAGGCAAGGGCTCTATGATAGCATATAAGTTAATTATCAATCTCATAATCAGTGAAGGGCATTTAAGGTAGCCTTTCCACTGTTGCTCAGATGGTGAGTTGATGTCATCCTTGTAGGTCTCTGAAAATTTCTCTAGAGTCAGTTTTCTCTTTAAACCTATAATACTTCTCTCTATTATGCTCTCTCTCTCTTCCTCTCTCTCTCTCTCTCTCTTGCTCTTGTCTATTGGTACTCTGACTACCCCCTTCTCTTTTTTTCTAACTCCCTCTCCCCTCACTGTCTCCCTCCTTACATGCTCAGGAGATTTTTTTCCCTTTCCTCTTCTGTGGGGGACCTTGTGGACCTTGTATGAATCTCTTAGAATCTTCCTTGTATCCTAGCTTCTCTGGAGGTGTGAATTATAAGTTGGTGATCCTTTGCTCTGTGTCTAAAATCCATATATGAGTGAGTACATACCATTTTCCTCTTTTTTGTGACTGGGTTACCTCATTCAGTATTGTTTCTTCAAGTTCCATCCATTTGCCTGTGAATTTCAAGATTCCATTTATTTTTGTTTTGTTTGGTTTTGTCCTGCTGAATAGTACTCCATTGTGTAAATGTGCCACATCTTCTTTATCCATTCTTCAGTTGAGGAGCATCTGGGAAATGCAAATAAAACAACTCTGACATACCATCTTACTCCTGCCAGAATGGCTAAAATTAGAAACATCAATGACAACTTATGCCAGAGAGGATGTGGAGCAAGGACAACACTCCTTCACTGCTGGTGGGAGTGCAAACTTGTACAGCCATTTTGGCGATCAGTATGGCAGTTCCCCAGGAAAATGAGAATCAGTCTGCCACAGGAGCCAGCAATCCAGCTCTTAGCCATATACCCAAACGATCCACATCTATGCAGTGAAGAAATGTGTTCAACTATGTTCATAGCAGCAGTATTTGTAATAGTAAGAGCCTGGAAGCAACCTTGATTAGATTTTTATTGCTATAAGGAACACCATTACCAAAAGCCGCTTGAGGAGGAAAAGGTTTATTCTACCTTGTAGCTTACAATGCTTCATGACAGGAAGTTATGGCATGAAGAATGAATTTAATTAAAACCATGAAAACCACAGATAACACCACCCACAAGATTTGCTGGGCCTTTCTCCAAAAATCATCAATCAACAAAATGCCCAAAAGACTTGCCTATATGCCAATATGACACAGGTGTTATCTCAATAGATGACGCTAGCTCAATGTAGATAAAACTAACAAACAGGCAGAGAGAGAGAGAGAGAGAGAGAGAGAGAGAGAGAGAGAGAGAGATTATAAGAATAGAGGATACAAGTACTGTCCTTCAAAAATTTTATTTAGAACAGTGTTGGAGAAAGTGAAGACTCTAAGCTCTGTAAACACATCATGATATTTTTGTTGTAAGCAATTAAGTTGGAAGTGGAAGCTCAAAGAAAGGAAGAAAGAAAAGGTAGAATGAAAGAAGAAATAAACAAACAAACAACAACAACAAAAAAAAAAACGAATGTTATCTGTCTTAGCAGATAGTTTGAGAAAATGTAGCTAAGAGCCTGAATAGAGCCAGGTTTTCACACCTGAAAAAGAGAGATAATTTTATTGGATCATAATGCATAATAATGTCCTGAACAATATCAAACTCATCAAACAGTGGCAATTGTTGTAAACTAATAACTGGATATGAGCCTAACAGAAGTAGTCCATTTAGTGGGGAAAGCATGAAAAGTTAAAATTCCCAAAACAGAGTTTGCTAAAACAACTCACATAAAAGGAATGATTAGCTATTGTATGTGAACAAGGCTACATTTTTTCTAAGGATCAATTTTACTACAGGGTAAATGTACTTCAATTGCATAGTCCAACCAAGACATTAAGGAAATAAATAGCAAATAATAATGGTGATGTGACAGGTAGGTAAAAGCAGAGGTTCACTATACATTTATTCTATAGTACAATGACTAATTTCCAGGTTAAAGTACAAAATAAGGTACTGAAGTATGCAAAGATTGAGAGAACATGGATGTCAAACATCATGATGATTTAAGGTTAGCTCTTATATGTGTGGCCATAGAACTGAAGAAAATATTCCTAAAGATTCCATTGAAAAGAGACTTCTGGTATAGAGGTGGCAGCTACAGAAAAATAAATGCCTGATTGGAAATTCAGTTGTTAGAAAGTACAATCAAGGTACTAATATTTACCAAAAGGAATTGTCAGTAGATTTTCCAATAATAGAAGAAAATATTTGTGAAATTAGAAATAAAGACTATGTGCTCCTATTAACAGAAAAACTTAATACATGGTAATATGTGAAAAGAATCTTGACTTCCATTAAATGTATAAATGTGTGCATAATGGAGAATCATAAAGAATGACAGGGAATTGAAAAATATTTAAAAGAAAACATATACAAATATACAAGTATGAACAATGAGAAAAGAGATCATGAACTTAAAAAGTTGCAAAGATGAGTACATGAGTTTGTAGGGAATAAGGGAAGGGAGATATTATCTAATTAGAATTAATATTATAACAAAAATGAATGACCGAAGAAAATCGTAAATCCAACAAATCCTTAATACAAAACATCCAGGATATGTGGGACACTGTGAAAAGGCCAAACCTAAGAATAATAGGCATAGAGGAAGGTGAGGAAGCACAGTTCAAAGGAGCCGAAAACATATTCAACAAAAACATCAAGGAAAACTTTCCCAATCTGAAGAAGGGCATGCCCTTGAAAGTACAAGAAGTATACCAAACACCAAACAGATTGGACCAAAGAAAAAAGACCCCTCGACATATAATAATCAAAATACATAACATGCAGAATAAAGAAAAAATATTAAGATCAGAGAAGAAAAAAGACAAGTAACATATAAAGGCAGACCTATCAAACCAGAAGGCCTGAAAGTCCTGGATAGATGTTCTACAAGTATAACAGTTCATGGATGCCAGGCCAGGCTACTATACCCAGCAAAACTCTCAATCACTGTAGATGGAGAAAACAAGATATTTAATGACAAAGCCAGATTTTCACAATAAGTATCTACAAATCCAGCCCGACAGAAAGTTTTGGTAAGAAAACTCCAACCCAAGGAAGTTAACTACACTCAGAAAGAAGTAGGCAACAGATAATCCCACTTCACCAGAAACCAAGGGTAAAGAAGGACAAATATATTCAAAACACCACTGCCAAAAGCAAATCTAAAACAACCAAGCATTAACAATTCATGGTCCTTACTCTCCCTCAACATTAATGGTCTCAACATGCCAATAAAAAGACACAGGCTAACAGAATGGATATGAAGACAGAATTCATCCTTCTGCTGCATACAAGAAACACATCTAAGCTTCAAAGATAGACATTACCTAAGGGTAAAGGACCGGGCAAAGAACTTAAGCAGATGTGGCTATCCTAATATCTAACAATTTAGACTTCAAACCAAAATAAATCAAAAGAGATGAAGATGGTCATTTCATATTCATTGCAGGAAACATTCATCAACACAAAGTCTCAATTCTGAACATCTATGCCCTAAATACAAAAGCACCCACATACGTAAAAGAAACACTACTAAACCTCAAACCTCACATAAAACATCACACACTTATAGTGGGAGACTTCAACACACCACTCTCACCAATAGACAGGACCACCAATCAGAATCTCAACAAACAAACAAAAGAACTAACAGTAGTTATGTCTCAACTGGGTTTAACAGACATTCATAGAACATTCCATCCAAACGCAAAAGAATATAACTTCTTCTCTGCTCCACATGGAACCTTCTCTAAAATCAACCACATACTATATGGCATAACAAACCTGAAGATACAAAAGAATTGGAACAGTCCCCTTTATCTTATCAGACTACCATGATTTAAAATTGGAATTGAACAACAACACAAAATGCAGAAACCCTACAAACTCATGGAAACATAACAATGAGCAATTGCACCACACCTGGGTCAAAGAAGAAATAAAGAAAGAAATTAAGGACTTCCTAAAATTCAATGAAAATGAGGACAAGACATATCCAAACTTATGGGACACCTTGAAAGCAGCATTACGAGGGGATTTCTTTGCACTGAGTGCCCATATAAAGAAAATAGAGGATTGTCACATTAGAGAACTAAAAGCGCAACTGAAAGCCTTAGAACAAAAAGAAGCAAACTCACCCCAGAGGAATAGACACCAGAAAATAATCAATTTGAGGGCTGAAATCAATAAAATGGAAAAAAGGAAGACAATTCAAAAAATCAATGCAACAAAGAGTTAGTTTTTGAGAAAATCAACAAGATAGACAAACCTTTATCCAAACTAATGAAAAAGCAGAGAAAAATCATGCAAATTAAAATAAATCAAAAACAAAAAGAGGGACATAACAATGGACACAGAGGAACTCCAGACAACTTTCAGGTCATACTTTGAAAACTTGTACTCTACAAAATTTGAAAATTCAAAGGAAATGGACAAATTTCTGGATAATTATCACTTACCAAAATTAAACCAAGAACAGACAAAGAACTTAAATAGACCTATAACCCCCAATGAAATAGAAGCAGTCATCAAAAGCCTTCCAACCAAAATAAGCTTAGGGCCACATGGCTTCAGTGCAGAATTCTACCAGAAATTCAAGGAAGAGCTAATTCCAATACTCCTAAAATTGTTCCACACAATAGAAACAGAAGGCAAATTACCAAACTCTTTCTATGATGCCACAATCACCTTCATACCCAAGCCTCAGAAAGATAAAATTAAGAAAGAAAACTACAGACCAATATCCCTGATGAACATTGGTGCAAAAATACTGAATAAAATACTGGCAAACTGAATCCAAGAGTACATCAGAGAAATCATCCACCATGACCAAGTAGGCTTCATCCCTGGGTTGCAGAGATGGTTGAACATATGAAAATCTATCATCGTGATACACCATATAAACTAACTGAAAAATAAAAACTATATGATCATATCCCTAGATGCTTTAAAAGCTTTCGACAAAATTCAACACCCTTTCATGATAAAGGTCTTAGAATGATCAGGGATAATAGGAGCATACCTGAGCATAATAAGGGCAATATTCAGTAAACCAACAGCCAACTTCAACCTGAATGGAGAGAAGCTTAAGGCTATTCCACTAAAATCAGGAAAAAGACAAGGCTGTGCTCTCTCTCCATATCTCTTCAATATTGTACTTAAAGTTACAGCTAAAGCTATTAGAGAACAAAAGTAGATCAAGGGGATCCTAACTGGAAAGGAAGAAGTCATACTGTCTCTATTTGCAGATGATATGATAGTTTACATAAGCAACCCAATAAACTCGACCAGGGAACCCCTACAGCTGATAAACACCTTCAGCAAACTAGCAGGATACAAGATAAACTGAAAAAAACAATAGCCCTACTTTATTCAGACAACAAAGAGGCTGAGAAAAAAATCAGAGAAAGATCACTTTACAATAGCCACAAACAACATAAAGTATCTTGGGATAACTCTTACCAAACATGTGAAAGACATATACTATAAGAACTTTGTGGCTTTAAAGAAAGAAAATAAAGAAGATACCAGAAAATAGAAAGATCTCCCATGCTCTTGGATTAGAAGGATAAATACAGTAAAAATGGCAATCTTGCCAAAAGCAATCTACACATTCAATGCAATCCTCATTAAAATCCCAGCACAATTCTTCACTGACCTTGAAAGGAAAATAATCAACTTTGTATGGAAAAACAAAAGACCCAGGATAACCAAAACAACACTGTACAATAACAGAACTTCAGGAGGCACCACCATTCCTGACTTTAAGCTCTACTACAGAGTTGTAGTTCTGAAAACAGCCAGGTATTGGCAAAAAATAGACAGTTAGAAAAATGGAATCAACTCAAAAATCCTGATATTAACCCACACACCTAGGAACACCTGATGTTTGACAAAACAGCTAAAAAATACAATGGGTGGGGGAGGAAAGCATCTTCAACAAATGATGCACAATTGGATGATGGTGTGTAGAAGACTGCAGATAGACCCATGTCTATTGCCATGCACAAAACTCAAGTCCAAATGGATCAAAGACCTCAACATAAATCCAGCCACACTGAACATCTTAGAAGAGAAAGTAGGAGGTACCCTTGAAGAACTTGGTATAGGAGACCACTTCCTGAACATAACTCCAGTAGCACAGACACTGAGATCAACAATTAATAAGTGGGACCTCCTCAAACTTAGAAGCTTCTGTAAGGCAAAAGACACAGTGGACAAGACCAAATGGCAGCCTACAGACTGAAAAATATTTTTACCAATCCTACATCTGACAAAGTGCTGATCTCCAAATATACGAAGAACTCAAGAAACTAGTCAACAAAACACCAAATAGCCCTATTAAAAATGGCTACAGAATTGAAGAAAGAATTCTCAATAGAGGAAATCAGAGAGGCTGAAAGACACTTAAGAAAGTGTTTAACATTATTAGCTATCAGGGAAATGCAAATGAAAACAACTTTGAGATACCATCTTACTCCTGCCAGAATGGCTAAAATTAGAAACACCAATGACAACTTATGCTGGAGAGGATGTGGAGAAAGGGAAACACTCCTTCCCTGCTGGTGGGAGTTCAAACTCGTAAAACCGTTTTGGAGATCAGTATGGCGGTTCCACAGGAAAATGGGAATTAATATACCACAAGACCCAGCAATTGTGCTCTTGGGTATATATCCAAATGGCCCACATACTTTCAACAAACACATGTACTCAACTATGTTCATAGCAGCATTATTTGTAATATCAAGAACCTATAAGCAACCTAGATGCGCCTCAACTGAAGAACAAAGATGACGTGACACATCTACACAATGGAATACTATTCTGCAGAAAAAAATAATGGAATCTTGAAATTCACTGGCAAGTAGATGGAACTTGAAGAAACCATCCTGAATGAGGTTACCCAGTCACAAAAAGAGGAATAGGATATGTACTTGCTCATATATGGATTTTAGATCTAGAGCAAAGGATCACCAGCCTATGATACACACCACCAAATGAATTGGGATACAAGGTATATTCAAAGAGGTTCATATATGGTCCCTCACAAAATAGGGAAGGGTCAAGTTCCCCAGAGCACATGGGAAATCAGGGGTCAGTGAATGTAGAGAGAACTAGAGAACTAGGAGAAAGAGAAGGGGAGGAGAGGAAAGCATGTGCAACTAGATAGATTGAGTCAGGGAAGGAATAGAAGACAGAAAAGTGTGTGTGTGTGTGTGTGAGAGAGAGAGAGAGAGAGAGAGAGAGAGAGAGAGAGAGAGAGAGAGAGAGACAGAGAGAGAAAGAGAGAGAGAAGAAATAGAACATAAAATTGGGAGCCATTTTGGTGAGAAGAGAAAACTGAACCTAAAGAAAGGTCTAGAGACCTACAAGTCTGACTCCATCTAACAATTTGAGCAACCGTGGAAAGGCTACCGTAAATGCCCTTCCCTGATAGTGAGCTCATCAACTAAATTATCCACCATCATGGAGCCCTCATCTAGTACCTGTTGGAAACAGGAGCAAACACCCATAATTAAACACTGAGTCGAACTAGAATCCAGATGCAGATAGAGGGGACAAGACTAGGTTGCAGAAACACACAAAGACAGCTGACCTGAACAAGGAGGAGCTAATGAGCCCCCATAGACTTATAGCTGGGAATCCAGCATGGGACTGACTCAGACCCCCTGAATATGTGTCTCAGCTAGAAGGATTGAGCAGTCTGGGGGCTCTCAGACATTAGAGACTGGATTTATTCCTGGTGCACAAAAGGACCTTGTGGATACATCCCCCATGGAGGATACCCCCTTAACCTAGAGACAGGAGAGAAGTCCTATTCCCTATTTCAAATGACTTGACAGATTTACATGACCCAACCTGGATAGCATAGCCCTACATGTGGAATGGCAGTGGGGGGATGGGAGAGGAGGGTGGCCATAGTGCATGTCACAGGGGAAAGAGTGTAAGAAGGAAGGACGGAGGGTAGAAGGGAGGGGAGGAGGGAGCAAGGGAGGGAGGGGAAACTGGGATCGACATGTAAAATTTTTAAATTATATTATTAATTAAAAAAAAGAAAATTACAGAATAGCAAAACTACATTTAAATCGGTATCAATATATCAAAATCCCTGACAATGCAAAATATCTGGGATTAATAGTTATCTTTTATCCTATATTCTCCTGAATGAAAGCAAAATCCATAATCCTCTATATAACCAATGACTACCCACCTGGTCTTGTGGGAGTGTGGGCATAATGCTTTCTAGACTGCTTTCTGTTTCCTGTGTGCAAAATATCTTTAAGGATCCTTGTCAATATTTGATATAATGGTGAAGTCATGAGAAGTTCAACTATAACCATTGTTGATCTATATCACCTGTCAAGTTTCAGGAGGTTTCCCTTGATAAAACCTTACCATATTAACCTGCAACGAATCCACTGTTTCTTTTTTCCTATGGAAACAAAAGCAAAGTTTTGTTTCCAATGCACTTTGGACTTCCATTTGACAAACATGTTTTTTTTTGCTTCCATTTTAAAGTTAAGGCATTCTTAAAATATCTAGGCTGGTTTATTTCAGCTGTCCTTTCCATTCCATGTCCCTTATCAGCTATTATTTGTTTATCAACAATAAAAATTTTTGAAGTCAACACATTACTATATAGGATCCAGACTTCTGTTTATTTTTTATTATTACAGGACTTTTTCTTTTATATTATTTTCCTCTCTCTTTTAAGAACTTATGTAGCGTGCATGTTTTCTGCCTTCCTGCCTGCTGCTGGTCTGTTCCCAAGGCCGTGCCAACCCCCAGTAACACTCAGAGACTCTGTATTTGATAAAATCCTGTTGGCCAGTCCCTAATATTGTTTATGGGCTTGCTCTGTCTTAATCATTAACCCCTTTCTATTATTCTAGGTATTTCCACGTGGCTCATCTTACCGGAGAGCAGAGGCCCAGCATCTTGCTTCCTCTCGGCTCTACATCCTGACTCCTCCCAACTACTTCCTCCTTCCTCCTAGTTTCCTAGTCCCTCCTATCTTACTTTTCTATTGGCCAACAGGGCTTTATTTATTAACCAGTATGAAAAACATGTTTACAGAATAACATCTCCCATTAAACTTCATTATTTTTAAAGTATTTATTAATTTGAATGCCTGTCTATAACCATATTCGTTCTTTCTTAAACCTATGCACATTGAAAAACACACTGTAACCTGTTTAAAAGATTCTCTACCCGAGCCCCTTTTACTGTGTATCTTTTAGCCTTTTTGACTATATGAGCAAACTTTACACTGCCAAGCTACAGTTGGGTCTTCCACATGGCTCTATTAGCTGGCTACATCCACTTTTGTTTTCATGAGAACCAATCCCAATCCTAAAGCCCATGACCTGTTCAGTTTTGTGTTTGACTAGGTATTGCATTCAAACCCCAGCAATGGAATGACAGTGCCCTGCTCTGTAGCAGACATTTTTACTTAGTATTATTTTTTTTAAATTTCTATATTTCTATTTACTGTGAAAAAAGTGTGTACCAGAGAAACTTCTTAAAGGAGCCTTTTTATTGGGGGGGTTGTTTTTATGCTCTGGGTTGATATTTGTGTCTCACCTTGATATGCCAAAAGGTAGTTTTATTGTTTCAATTTTCTTAATTTGCTTTTGTTAAACTCTTCACTCTTTTGGCTCTTTTGGGGAACCCACCACCTAGCTCCCAAATAAATCTCGTGGAATCTTATTATTAGTTATGAGTGCTTGGCTTTAGCTTGGCTTATTTCTAGCCAGCATTTATTAGATTATACCATCTACCTTTTGCCTCTGGGTTTCTACCTTTCTCTATTTCTGTAAATCTGTTCTTTCCTTCTTATTCTATGTGTGGATGAGTAGCTAGCACATCCTTTTCTCACTTCTTCATCCTGCTCTCAAAAATTTCTCCTTTTATTTCTTCATTTTAAAGAGAGCTTCCAGGAAGTTCTGTCTTTCCTTTCTTCTGCCTCAGCTCTTTATTAGATCAGTCATGTGTTTTAGACAAGCACAGTAACACCACTTTACAGAGTTAAGCAAATGCAACACATCTTTGCATCATTAAACAAATTCTCCACAGGTTAAACAAATGCCATACAACTTTAACTAATATTCTATAATATCAATTCCTCAAAAAATCATATGTAATTGCTTACACATAGTACTACCATGTAGGATGACAGCCTAAGTATTGCCTGTGTTTATGCCAACAAAAACAAAAGTCATTATAAGAAAACTTTCATTTATTCCAGGAAGAGAAGCAGAGAACATTGAAAAGCTATGGTGAAACGTAATAGAAAGTAACAGGAAAAATAAAATAAAAGAATGGGACACCTGCCTGGAAGCAGATCAGTGTCTTGCTCAACCATTGCCAGTGAAGCTGCAGTAGATGGGAACAAAGAGACACACGATGTGCAATGTGAAGAGTGTGCGTGAACTTTGAATAGCCATTAATAAATGGAATATATCTTCCAAACTTCTCCTCTCAGGAATGAGGAAACTCTGGGGAAAAGGAGACAGAAAGATTGTAAACACCACTGGGGATAGAAGACACCAAGGAAACAAGGCATTCTAGACTCAACAAAAATCACACACACACACATAAAACCACTAAGGCAGTGGCAGGATAGCCAAGGAAGGTAAGCAGAAATTCAGATCTAAGCCAGATGGGGTCCCAACACTGCGTGGTGGAAGGGAACTTTATTTTCCATCCTTAACCCAGAATCTATCTCCATTTGATAACTGCTTATAAAGGAAAACTTAGTTTCTCCAGCAGACTTCCACTGAGGATAAAAAGCACACAGGCCCCATGCCCACCGGTAGATGACCAACTCAAAATGAACTCAGTGCTATGGGAGATATTTTAGCCTCATTATACTTTGTCTAACATTTTTAAGCTTGTTGGTCTTTTGCTAAAATATTATGGTTTCCAATTTTGTGTTTTTACAAACTCCCTCTTTCTCTCTTTCTCATGTGTTTGTGTGATTCTCTTTCTTTTTCTCTATTTTGCCTCAATTCTACATACTCTTTATTTTTTTTTATTTTACATAATGATCCCAGTTTCCTCTCCCTCCCATCCTCCAGTGGCCCTGCCAGATATCCCCCAGTCCCATTTCCTGTTACAGCAGGTTAGACATCCCCCAGTCCCATTTCCTGTTACAGCAGGTTTCCCCGCCGGCTGCAGCTGGTTCTGCCGCCATTGTCCTGCAACCACGTGTGCCACGAATAACACTCAGAGACTCTGTATTTGATACAATCCTGTTGGCCAATTACCATTACTGTTTATGGGCTAGCTCTGTCTTAATTATTAACCCATTTCTACTTATCTAAGTATTTCCACGTGGTCGTATTATCGGGGAGCCGCGCGCGGCAAGCGTCCTCTCTCCTTCCCGGGCTACATCTCGACCCCACCTTCCCACTTCCTATTTCCTTCTCCTAGACTCCAAGCCCCGCCTATCTTGTTTTCTATTGGCCACAGGGCTTTATTAACCAGTATGAGAAACATATATACAGAATAACATCTCCCATCAATTTCCCATCAAATCCCCATGGATGGTGAGGCCTTCCAGGAGGGATCATCAAAATCTGTCAAAGTCATTTGAAGTAGGTAGGGCTTAAGCCCTCCCTTGTGTCTCTAGGCTAAGGGAGTATCCCTCCACGGGGAAGTGTTCCCAAAGTCTTTTCCTGAACCAGGGATACATCCCGGTTTCACTATCAGAGGCCTTCTAACTGAGATCCATATTTCAGAGGTCTAGGTTTGTCCTATGTTGGTTTTGCAGCTATCTGTTTGATATCCATGAGCTCCCTCTTGCTCAGGTCAGCCATCTCTGTGGGTTACTGCAGCCTCTTTGGGTTTCTCTCTCTCTCTCTGTAACTGGATTCTAGGAGTTAGGCTCAGTTTTTAGCTGTGGGCCTGTGTTTCTGTTTCCATCAACTACCAGATGAGGGTTCTAGAATGGCACATAAGGTAGTCATCAATATCATTATTCGGAAGGACATTCAAGGGAAGCTTCTCCACTATTGCTCAGATTGTTTTTTGTGGTCATCCTTGTAGGTCTCTAGACATTTCCCTAGTGCCAGATTTCTCTTAAAACTTATAATATCTCCCTCAATTATGCTATCTCTTTTCTTAAATGCCTCTGTTCTTCCCTTGTCTCAATCTTCTTGCTCCCTCATATTCTTCTCTCTGCTCCTCTTCTATCTTTCCATTTCTCCTAACTTCCTCACCACTCACAGCCCCCAGGTTCCCAAAATGCTAAGTAGATCTTGTCCCTTTCCCATTCTCTGGGGGACCATATATGTCTCTCTTAGGGTCTTCCTCATATCCTAGAGTCTCTGGCGGTATGAATTGTAGGCAGGTGATCTTTGCTCTACGTTTAAAGCCCATATATGAGTAAGTACATGCCACATTCCTCTTTTGGTGACTGAGTTATCTCACTCAGGATAGTTTCTTCTAGTTCTATCCACTTGCGTGCAAATTGCAAAAATCCATTGTTTTTTTCTACTGAGTAGCACTCCATTGTGTAAATGTTCACATTTTCTTTGTCCATTCTTCAGTTTAGAGGCCTCTAAGTTGTTTCCAATTCCTATCTATTGCAAATAATGCTGCTATGAACATAGTTGAACAGATGTCTTTGTTGCATGGATGTGGATCATTTGAGTATATGCCTAAGAGCTGAATTGCTGGGTCCTGTGGTAGACTGATTCCCATTTTCCTGAGGAACTGCCATGCTGATATCCAAAATGGCTGTACATGTTTGCACTTCCAGCAGCAGTGGAGAAGTATTCCCCTCTCTCCATATCCTCTCCATCATAATCTCTTATTGGTGTTTCTGATTTCTGCTATTCTGACAGTAGTAAGATGATATCTCAGAGTTGCGTTGATTTGCATTTCCCTGATGGTTAATGATGTTGAGTAGGTTTTAGGTGTCATTCAGAAACTTTGGATTTCTCTATTGAGAATTCTCTGTTCAGTTCTCTATCCCACTTTTTAAATGGATTATTTGTTGTTTTGGCAACTAGCTTCTTAAGTACTTTGTATATTTTGGAGATCAGCCCTCTGTCAGATGTTAGGTTGGTGAAGATCTTTTCCCACTCTGTATGCTGCCGTTCTGATTTGTTGACACTGCCCTTTGCCTTACAGAGTCTTCTCAGTTTCAGGAGGTCCCATTAATTAATTGTATATCTCAGTGTCTGTGCTACTTGTACTATGTTCAGAAAGTGGCCTGCTGTAACAATTTGTTCAAGGGTACCTCCCACTTTCTTGTCTAAGAGGTTCAGTATGACAGGATTTATGTTGATGTCTTTGAGCCATTTGGATTTAAGTTTATCTGCAGTCTTCTACACACCAGCATTCAGTTATGCCCACACCATTTATTGTAGATGCTTTCCCTTTTCCAATGTATAATTTTATCTGATTTGAGAAAATCAGGTGTTCATAAGTGTGGGTGTTAATATCAGGATTTTCAATTACATTCCATTGGTCTACCTGTATTTTGTGCCAATCCAAGCTGTTCAAGGACTTCAGTTCTAAAGTAGAGCCTGAAGTCTGGGATGGTGATGTCCCCGGAAGTTCCTTTATTGTACATGTTTGTTTTGTCTATCCTGGTACTTTTGTCGTTCTGTAGAATGTTGAATATTGCCCTTTCAAGATCAGTGAAGAACTGTGCTGGAATTTTGTTGGGGATCACATTGAATCTGTAGATTGCTTTTGGCAAGTTTGCCATTTTTACTATGTAGATCCTACCTGTCTAAGAGTATGGGATACCTTTCCATTTTCTGGTATCTTTTTAAATTTGTTTTTTTAAAGGTGCAAATGTTTTGCTGTATAGATCTTTCACTTGTTTGGTTAGCATTACCCTAAGATATTTTATGTTATTTAGGCTATTTTAAATGTTGATGTTTCTCTGATTTTTTTCTCAACTCATTTCTCATCTGTATATAGCAGGGCTACTGATTTTTTTTTTGAGTTAATCTTGTATCCTGCCAAATTGTTGAAGGTGTCTGTCAGATGTAGAAGTTCACTGGTAGCGTTTTTTTTGTGGTCATGTGTGTAAACTATCATCATCTGCAAATAGTGAAGTTTGACTTCTCCCTTTCCAATTTGTATCCCTTTGATCTCCTTTGGTTGTCTTATAGCTTTAGCTACATCTTCAAATAAAATTTTGAAGAGATATGGAGAGAGTGGATAGCCTTGTCTTCTTCATGATTTTAGAGTAATTTTGTGAAGTTTCTTTTCATTTAGTTTGATATTTGCTGTTGGTTTACTGTGTATTGCTTTTATTATGTGTAGGTATGTTCCTGTTATCCCTGATCTCTCCAAGACCTTTATATGAAGGGATGTCGGATTTTGTCGAAGGGTTTTTCAGCATCTAGTGAGATGATAATATGGATTTTCTTTATCAGTTTGTTTTTATGGTGGATTATATTGATAGATTTTTTATATGATGTACCATCCCTGAATACCTGTGATGCAGACTACTTGGTCATGGTGGATGATTTTCTGCTGTTTTCTTGGATTCAAATTATCAGTATTTCATTGAGTATTTTTGTATTAATGTTCATGAGGGATATTAGTCTGTAGTTCTCTTTCGTAGTTTTGTCTTCATGTGGTTTGGGTACTAAGATAATTGTAGCCATGTAAAAAGAGTTTGGTAATGAACCTTCTGCTTCTATTTTGTGGAACAATTTGAGGAATATTGGTATTATCTCTTTAAATTTCTGGTAGAATTCTACACTGAAGCCATCTGGCAATGGGTTTTTTGTTTATTTATTGCTGTTTTGTTTTATCTATTTATTTATTTGTGTGTTTGTTTATTTATTTATTTGGTTGGGAGACTGTTGATGACTGCTTCTATTTCATTAGGGGTTATTGGTCTATTTAAATTTCTTATCTGTTTCTGATTTAATTTTGGTAAGTGATACCTATCCAGAAGTTTGTCCATTTCCTTTGAATTTTTAAATTTTCTTGAATACAGGTTTCTCAAAGTATGACCTGAAGATTTTCTGGATTTTCTCAGTGTCTTTTGTTATGCCCCCTTTTCATGTCTGATTTTAGTAATTTGTATGTTTTCTCTCTCCTTTTTGGTTAGTATGGATAAAGGTTTGTCTATTTTGTTGATTTTCTGGAAGAAGAAACTCTTTGTTACATTGATTCTTTGTATTGTTTTCCTGGTTTCTACTTTATTGATTTCTGCCCTCAATTTGATTATTTCCTGAAGTCTATTCCTCCAGTGGTAAGTTTCCTGCTTTTTTGTTCTAGGGCTTTCAGTTTGTGCTGTTAATTGTCTAATGAGACTATCCTGTATTTTCTTCATATGGACACTTAATGCAATGGACTTTCCTCATAGCACTGCTTTCAAAGTGTCCTATAAGTTTGGTTGTGTGGTGTCTACACTCCTATTGTATTCTAGGAAGACTTCAGCTTCTTTCTTTCTTTCTTTCTTTCTTTCTTTCTTTCTTTCTTTCTTCCTTCCTTCCTTCCTTTCTTCCTTCCTTTCTTTCTTTCTTTCTTTCTTTCTTTCTTTCTTTCTTTCTTTCTTTCTTTCTTTCTTTCTTTCTTCCTTGACCCAGGAACCATGCAATTGTGCATGGTTCAGTTTCCATGATTTTGTAGATTTTCTGTAATGGGTGCTGTTTTTGAATTCCAACTTTAAAACAAGATGGTCTGACACAGGGGGCTATTCCAATTTTTTTTTTTTTTTTGTATCTGGTATCTGCTGCTTAGTATGTGGTTGATTTTAGAGAAGAATGGGTTCTGTCTTCGTATACATTTTGTTAACCTGTGTCTTTTTATAGGTGAGTTAAGACCATTATTGTTGAGAGAAAGTAAGGACCATTGATTGTTAATTCTTGTTTGTTTTGGGTTTGTTCCTGGTGGTGGTATTTTTCTTTGTGGTCTGGTAGAGTGAAATTATCTATTGCTTGTATGTGTGTGTGTGTGTGTGTGTGTGTGTGTGTGTGTGTGTGTGTTAGTTAATTTCCTTGGGTTGAAGTTTTCCTTCCAGAACTTTCTGTATGGTTGGTATGTGGATATATAATATGTAAATCCCATTTAGTCATGGATTATCTTGTTTTGTCAATCTATAGTGATTGAGAGTTCTGCTTGGTATAATTTTGGCTGTGATCCATGGTCTCTTAGTATTTGTAATATATCTCTCTAGGATCTTCAGACTTTCAAAAATTTCCACTGGAGAAATCAGGTGTAATTTTGATAGGTCTGCCTTTATATGTTACCTTGCATTTTTCCTTCACTGCTCTTAGTATCTTTTCTTTATTATGTATGTTTGATGTTTTGATCGTTATGCAGTGAGGGGACTTATTTTCCTGTTTATTTCATGTTTGATAAGCTTTTTGTAATTTCATAGGCTTGTCCTTCAGATTGGGAAAGTTTTCTTCAGTGATTTCTAAAATATTTTTTTCTGCACCTTTGAGTTGGGCGTCTTCTATACCTGTTATTCTTAAGTTTGGTCTTTTCATTATGTCCCACATTTCCTGGATGGTTTTTGTTTAGGATTTGTTGGATTTAAATTTTCTTTGGTCAATAAATCTATTTCCACTGATTTATCTTCAGCACCTGAGATTCTCTCTTCGAGCATTTGCATTCTGTTGGTTACACTTGCATCTCTAGTTCCTGATCATTTACCCAGCTTTTCTATTTCCAGCATTCCCTCAGTTTGTGTTTTCTTTATTGTTTATGTTTCAGTTTTCATATCTTGAACTGTTTGAATTGTTTTGTCTGTTTGAATTTTTCATGTCTTTCCTTGATTTCTATAAGAGATTAGTTGATTTCTTGCATCTTTTGGTTCATCTTTTCTTCCAATTTTTTATTTATTTTTCTTCCTTTCCTTTTCGGGATTATCTCATCTTTGAGGGACTCTATCATTTTCATAAAGTTACTTTTTAGGTAACTTCTCTTCTGCTTCATCTACTTTGGTGTGTTCAGTTCTCCTTGGTGTAGAGTCCCTAGATTTTGGTGGTAGTGGAGTTACATTGGTCTTTCTATTGTTAAATGGGTTCTTTTACTGCCATCTTCACATCCCTTCTTGCAGTGGGTGCAAGTGGTGTCACACTCTCTCTAGTCTCCTATCCTGGTGGGTGTAGGTGAGGCAGTACTTGAAAGTCAATAGCTTTGGATGATCCGAGCTCTCTTGGAGGCCTCAACCAGGGGGTAAGGGGGCTCCAGGGTCAGATGAAGGCAGACTATGCATGGTCCTGAGTGGTGAAGTGAGTCCACTATGTGCAGTACTGACCCAGGAATTTCAAGGAGTGAATAGGGTGTTGGAACAAGCTGGCCAAATATTCACCCCAGGCAGAAGTCAGGGAAGTGTCAAGGATGAGTGGAGGATAGGTTACAGATGGTCAGTCTTGCCAGAGCAGGACTACTCAAGCAGACAGACAGACATTATGTGGTGTTCACTACATGTATACATTGTAAAATAATCAGATCATGCAATTAATAATCTTGAATATTTATTTGTCTTTTTCATGTTCTTCTGTGGATCAAATCTAATGCCTCATACATGCTATTGAAAAATTCTATTCCTGATGTATACTCACAACCCAAATTTCTTTATAAAGAAACATTCAAAGTGCTTTCTTCATTTTTTAATAGTTCTTTATTGTTGTCTATAATCATACCATTGTGCAAGAACACACTATAACTTGCTCATCTCAAACCGTAACATGATACCCATTGATGCAATATTTTCACAGGCATTTATTCTTTTTGAGGGCTTGACACTATTCAATTGTGTATCTGAACTACATTTCTTTGGCTAATCATCAGTTGATAAGTACTTAAGCACGTTTACAGTTATGAGAAAGGCTGAAGTAAAATACTGCTTTATTAGTGACTGTAGCTTTTCAATATTGATTATGAAATCAGTACAATGCCCTCTGCTTAAGATAGCTTTGCATTTTGAAGGTATGTGTAAATTTTAAGTTCTTTTTTTCTTTTTTCATTAGATGTCATTATTTTGATTGACACTGTGTTACTTCACATAGTATGGACATTTTTATAGTACAGATTCTCCCAATCTACAAACTAAGATTTATTTCCATTTTTGTGTTACCTCTAATTTATTAATGTTTTCCTTTTATCCTTTCTTCTTTCTCTTTTTGCTGTTTTTGGAAGTCTTGTGTAATCTTCTTGAAAGAATTCCTTATTTCATAATAAGTTCTATTTAAAAACTAAGTAAAAATATTATTAATTCTTTAACTATTTGACCAAAGTCAACAGTAAACACTTGTAATACTGTGATTTTCTTGGTAGGGGAGTCTTCAATATAATTCAGTCTCAGTAGTTGGTTTTTGGTGTGTTATGTTTTCTGTTCTTTCATGATTTAATCTTGGTGAGGTATACATCCTCAGACATTTGTTGATCTCATATATACCATAAATTCATTGGTGTATAACTGTTTATACTGTTCTTTACTGATCAATTGTATTTAATATGTTGTCAGTTTTATTGTCTTCTTTCTCATCTCTAATTTAAAATTTACTTGAGTTTTCTTTCTTTATCTTAGCATAGCTATGGATTTGTCTTTAGTACATTTTTTCTTCATACTATTGGATTTATATATTTTATTTATTTCCAGCCTAAATTCATTTTTTCCATCTACTATTTTTGAGTTTGTTTTGTGGCTTTCTAGATTTTATGTATTTTTAAATAAATAAGTCACTTATTTTTTTAAATATTTTTTTATTTTCACGTGTGTGTGTATGTGTGTGTGTGTGTGTGTGTTGTGTTAGGTGTTGTACATGCTTGTTTGCATATTTTCAAGGAGGTGAGAAGGCACTACATTCTCTGAAACTAGACTTACACACCAGCAGCTCTGCTAGGAACAAAATTGAGTTCTCTACTAGAGCAGTGAGCACTGCTGACCACTAATCAATCTCACTTATCTGCTCTGCTAGTTTTGTGGTGCTTTTGTGTTGTTTTGTTTTTGTTGGTTTGGTTGGTTAGCTGGTTGGTTTGGTTGTTGATGTTTAACTTGTTTATTTGTTTTATTTTGGGGGATGTTTCTAATTTTGGTATTTTATTTTCTAAAAAAGTCTCTATTGCCTTTGTTATGTCACATAGGTTTTGATGTGCTCTTTCCATTTTTGTTAGTTTCAAATATTTGTAATTGGTATTTTGACATTTTCCTCTTTCTACTATTTGTTTCAGAGTTGTTTAATTTTCATTGTTTTTTTTAATACTTGCCTAATCTTTTCTTGTTATTTTTCCTACTTTTATGGCATAGTTTTTGAAAAGATACTTGGTATGATTTCATTGTTTTCTAGTTCAGAGTTGTTTTGTGAACTATAAATGATATGCTTTGGACTATATTCCAGGTGCTAATGAGAGAAATGTTTGCTCTTCTGTTGTGAAATAAAATGTTCTGTTGATGTATTTTCAGGTCTATTCAGTTTAGCTTGAAATTTAACTCCACTATTTATTTTCAGGTTTCTGTCTAGATGACTTGCCATTTTGCTGAAAGAGGAATGGTAGAGACTCTAGCCTGTTTTAAGTTCATAATTTGAGCATATTAATATTAGCTGTATTTTTTGACATGTCCATTGCTTGGCGATTTGACTTCTTTTCATAACAAAAAACTTTTCTTGAATATTTTAACTACTTTCTAATTAAGTGTTTTTGTGCTGACACTAATATTGCTTAAACTATCTTTTTATTATCCAATTCATGTGGAATATTTTATTGAAGGCTTTCACATTCATTTGGTGTAATTTTTAAGAGTTGTAGTGACAATTTTAAAACAACATATAGTTGGCTTCATTAGATTTTAATCATTTTAGCTACTCTATATATTTTAAATGTAGAATTTATATTTAATTAAATATTGGTAAGTCAGGTATTTCTAGTTTTAGCTAAGACCTTTTCTTATCACTTTTGCATGCCATATTTTATGAATAAACTGAAAGAAAATGGTTTCATTTTTCTTTCTTATTTTATTTCATAAATGTGTGGCTATCATGGGGTTACTCATATCTTTGCATTATAACAAGAGATTCTGAAATTATATAAGCTTTACATGATGCTAGATATAAATAGAACCAAAATTGAGAAATATATTAATAAAACATCCTATTAAATTTTAAATCCTTTTTTAATCCTAATGATAATGCTTATTGGGGAGCTTATTTTTAAGATTGTGCTTTAATTACAACATGTCTCCATTCCCTTCCTGCCTCTAAACTCTTCAATTTATCTCTCCCTACTCCCCCACAAATTCATAGCCTCTTTTCTCATTTATGATTAGTATGTGTATGTGGTATGGGTGGAACACCTGAGATATGCCATGAGCATACAAGTTTGAGGACATGTTGCAAGGGTGAATTCTCTTCTTCCACTCTGGATTCTGGGATCTGAACTCATGTTGACAGCTATCCTGGCAAGCACGCTTAGCTGATAAACCAATTTTGTTGGCCTATTATGAATTTAGAATATGCCTTGTATTATCTTTTTATTGCCCATCTTTTAAAACACTATTGTAGTGATTATTTTTGTGCCTTATTCTCAGTCTTCATAGTAAGAATATGAATGATTTATGTGCAGTATTTGAAGGAGTGAAACATTCTGAATTTTCCTACATTTGTCTTGTACAATATACAATATACTGGTTAATGATTTATTGTTATCCTTAACACATCTTTTGTTTCACAAAACTCCCTCTAGCATTTCTTCTCAGACAACATTGGTAGACTATCTATTCTCTCTGCCATTATTTCTCTAGATGTATGTAAAGCTTTCCTTTCATTTCCATGTTGAGTATTATTAGTAAACAATTTTCTTCCCTTGCTACTGTGAAAATCTCATGCTGAGAAGTGCCAGTAGTTATTAGAAGAACCTATGTGTAACATTTGTTGTCTTTGTAGATTAAACTAATACTCCCTTGATCTTTTACCTTTTGGAATTTCATCCTAAATTGACTTGGAGTAGACTTGACTAAGTTTGAGTGGTGACCTTTTACCTTCATGCAACAGCATTTCTACCCTTCTCTAAAAGCTGTTATTGTTCCCTTGAATATGCTTTCTACCTTTGAAAATCTCAACAATTTTTGAACTACAGTAATTCAAATATGTGGTCTCCTAAAACTCTCCCAAATTCTTAGGAAATTTCATTATTTGTCTTCTTTTTTGCCATTCATTTTCCTTTTTTATTTCTTGGCTTAGTTTTTAATTTTTTTGAGACAAATCATTCTGCTTCCAAATCCCAAGTGCTAAAATTACTGACATATACCACTATAACATCTTCTTCAATCTTTATACATTTTTTTTTCGTTTTAGTTGTTTTTTTCCAGTACTAGCTATCTAATACTTTCTATTGCTTGTTTAATCCTGATATTGAAGGGACTGGTTATGTTTTTAATTTTTTCTAGTATATTTTAAGCTCATAATTATAAATTGTCTGAATTGCTCCCACCTTTTTTTAAGTTCTGTGTTTTTGTTTTTCCCAAAATCTAAAAGTTCCTACTAAGAAGCTGTTTTAAGTTCCAGAGATATATAGAGAGAAACAACAATTTATAGAGCTGTTTAAATTTTCTCTGAGAGGTTTTTTCTTATCAATATTATCTGATTATTTTCTCATACCATTCTCTGAATTTTAGGTTATATTCTCCATTCCTTAAAACCTTTGATTCTAGTTTTTATTTGCTATAATCTGGGCATTGAAAGATTATATATTTTTTTATTGTTGCTAATCTGCTTTTGTTTGTGTTTTTCCTCCCAGAAATACTAACTTGATTACTTTTTTTGTTTTTTTCTGATTCAGTTTTCACTGTCACTTTCAACCAGACCAGGGGATGAAGAAACATTAGAATCTGTTTAGACTCAGGTATAACAAACATGTTATGAAGTTCCATGTCAAAAAGCACTGAATGTAGTATCTTGTAAGACCTATTCCTAAGGGAACAGCATCATGCTTAATAATATGCTGGTAATGTTAGAACATATTGATGAAAGTGACTGCTTTGGTCATATTGTCTGTTACTTGCCTAGTGATAGTTTTGCTGCCTAAATTTGGCTTATGGTGCTTGTAATAGCAGGCATTTATTTACCAAGATTGACAAGGTTGATAATAAGATGGAGCCTACATAAATCTAATGGAATTGGGGACTAGTGCAGTCTCAGAGGTGGCATGTGTTTTCCATAGGCCTACTCCATGGCAGAGAATTGACACAGACTGAAACTTGAGTCTGTCACACCCTAATGTGGGTCTCTGCTTGAAGACAGAGCAGCTATAGACAATCTGTGGATCTGCCTTTGTGTTTGCTGTGACAACCATTGTGATCAAAAGCTGTTTGGGAAGGGAAAGGTTTATTTAGCTTACACTTCCATGTAACAGTATGTCTCTGAAGGACGCAGGGCAAGAGCTCAAGCAAGGCAGGAACCTGGAGAAGCTGTTACAGAGGCCACAGAGGAGTTCTACTTAATGGTTTGATCCCATGGCTTTCCCAGCCTGCTTTCTTAAAACCCAACTGCTAACATTTAGATGGGCACTTCCAAATCAAAATCAATCAAGAAAATGCACTGTAGACTTTCCCACTTGCCCATATTGGAAGATCTCTCTCTCCTTCTTTCTTGACCCCTCTCTTACTTTTTTCTATCACATTTCTTCCTAAAGCCTATCACAAGTAACCTCTCTCATACCTATCTCACTCTACCCAACTGTCGAGTTGATGGCCTCTGTTTCTTAGGTTATTACTGACACATGCAATCTGCTAAATCAGTTTTTGTTGTAGGGTTTACATGGATTTAGGGTTGACCACTCGTGCTTGACAATCAAAGGGGGCCAACGACTGGGAGAGGAAAACTTTCCTTCTCTCAGAAGTAATTTTGGAGGCCTTTTCTCAATGAGGTTACCTCTTTCAAAATGACTCTAGCTTGTGTCAATAAAACAAAAATGAAAAATACAAAGTCTGTGGTTTTAATGAGTGCTGAATCTCACTTCAGTGTGATTGGAACTGAGCTCCAACAATTTAAATAAAGATTTTGAAGAAACACATATTATGGAGGCATTTTTTCATTTGCAATTACTACTTCCAATTAACTACAAGTTGTATTAAGTTGACAAAAAATAACAAGGACAACACATTTCTTGAAAAACAAAATTACCAGTACTCAGAAAAAGCATGATTATTTTTAGATCAGGAGAATATAATAACTTGAAATAATAAGATGGGCAAAACATTGAAACAGACTACTTGAATAATGCTGTCACATACTACAAATTATTTACCTCAATTTTTATAATCATGGAAAATATCCTTTTAACAATGAACATGAAATAATAACTTGTTCAGATACACATAAGCAAAAGCAAAAGAATTCCTCCCTGGTCATCCTACAGTAATATAGCAATAAAGAAAGTCACCAGAAACAGTGAGATAATACAGATTGAGTGGATGATACCAGAAATAATTCATATATGAGCCAATATGTACAATTTTACTTACTAATTTCTGAATGACTATGATGTTTCAACAACTATGAGAACATCTATATTAGTTCTTTTGTCAGTGACTTTAGTTTTAATTCTTTCTTTGAAATAGTAGTATATTTTCCCTTGAAAAATAAAATAAGAGGTGCGGTTAATGAAACAAAATCAAGCATCATAAGCAAAAATTATAGGGTTTTGTGATTCACTACTTTGGAATTTATCTATAATGTCATTTATCACTAAGAATGTACATTTGACATCATTTTTCTATGCTGTCCAGAGAATGAATGGCTTAATAAATAATTATAGAGGATTTGCATGTACAGTCATGCCTTTATTAATATATTAATGCTGATGTTTTGCATAATAGAACTGCTTAGTTCTTGTGTCTGTTTCCAAAATTCGCTTAGGTTTACCACCAAATTGGTAATGAATTGTCATAGTGATGCTTGAACCTATCTGTGTACCTGATCTCAGAGTCATATATAAAACATAAAGAATAAAATGATATTGAGTCACAGCTGCAACGGCAGAATGGAATTTTAGTGAATGTTTCTATACTACAGAGAAAGAGGGAGTGACAGCAGTGATGGTAAAAGTTTTGCATGTAAATAAGACCTCTACCTTTTCATTATGTACGAGAGCTTTCTTCCATAATACAGAGACCCAAATCCATGTGCTAAATAAATGAGGTTGCTGACATAGATAGATAGATGATAGATAGATAGATAGATAGATAGATAGATAGATAGATAGATAGATAACATGCTGGTCCTCCATTAAACAAATGAGCCAACAATAAACAATAACTGGAAAAAGCCTACATTTTAAGATTTTTGAATGCATGCCTGCGAGACTAAAGTATATTGCCAGCCTTCAGTGAAAGTAGAAACATCAATACTTCACATTTGTAAAGAAAAGTAATAATTTTTTTTTTTTTTGCTTTTTGCTGGACCCGATTATTTGTCAAGAGCTTCTGAATACTTCTTCACTTTGTCTTCACCCAAAGTTTATAACAGAGCCCAAAGACACTCTGTGGCTCATATAGTATCACACAGCTATTGAATCAGTACAATAGTTAGGCTAGTTCATTTTAATACTCACAGTTATGCATATGATTTCACACCATGAAATTCATAAGCCTAAGCACTTCACAAATAACTATAAGCCCACTGAGAGCAAGTGTTAAGATGAAAATTCTGTTTTATTAGCCAGATAAACAACATCATCATATGTGCATTTGAACAATATTTTTTTGTAATTCTTTAGATGACTGGGCTTTACAAGAAATGCCTATGGCTTTGTATCTACATTTAAATGAAAAAAAAAAACAGAGAAGCAATGTTCACAACCTAATGATCTGCAATAAAAGGGGCATAAAACATTTAAAACAGTAGGCATCAAAATAAAATAGCCCAAAGCTTACAAAAAGAAAATAGCAGGCCAATTGCTGTTCTTAGTATCACCTATGTACATTATATTACTAAAGGCTGTTACTGTTTTCCTCATTCAGAGACAGACTTTGTAGAGAGTAGTAATGTGTTATTTTGCTGCATATATTGTCATCTTTCTATCTGCCAATTCTTAATAAGGATAATTAACACAGAAGCACTTTTAAACAGTTTTTTTTGTTTGTATTCTTTTTCTAGCAGTGTTTTCCATATGACCCAGGGTCATCTTTAACTCAAGATATGCCTTTGCCTCTGGAGTGGTTTACAGTCATGGGCATTACAGGCAGAACAAGCAGTTTTCTAATCATGTGCTCCCAGAATGATAAGAAAATTCAGCATTTCCAATACAGATTAGGTCCTGAGAAAGCATGACTCAAGATGACAGTTCTGAATATTTTCTGTCTACTTCATTTTTTTTGCTTAAAATAGATGTTCTCCAAGAAGAGTTGCATTTGACATCAACAACAGTGACAGAGTGAATGTCTGCTTTTTGGAAATAACTATAATAGTTATAAACAGAAGCAGTGTTATTCTAGTCTAGCTTTTAAAGCAGTGGTTTTCAACCTTCCTAATGCTGTAACCCTTTAATACTGTTCCTCATGTTGTGGTGATCTCCCCAACCACAAAACTATTTTATTGATACTTCATAATTGTAATTTCTTACTGTTATGAATTGTCATGTAAATATCTGATCAAATGACCTGTGATACACAATCCCTGTTTTACAATCCACAGGTTGAGAATGACTGATTTAAAGATGTCAATTATTACCAGCAGATTTCCCCCCCCCACCACTGGTCTGGTCCTGCCTCCATGCCAGCCACCAATAACACACAGAGACTCTGTATTTGGTACGATGCTGTTGGCCAGTTACTATCACTGTTTATCAGCTATCTCTGTCTTAATGATTAACCCATTTCTACTGTTCTAAGTAGTTCCACATGGCTCATCTTACTGGCCAGAGCAGCTGGCATTCTATGTCTCCGGGCTCTCCATCTTGACTTCTCGCAACTACTTTCTCCTTCCTCCTAGTTTCCTAGTCCCTTCTATCTTCCTTTCCTATTGGCCAACAGTGCTTTATTCATTAAACCATATAAGAAATATATATACAGAGTGACATCTCCCATCAGTTAATGCTTTCTAGGGGTGGAGGGCATGCCAATGCTCACAGTATTGTTCCAATTTTATCATATGTGCTGCCAAAGGAAGCACCAATGATTTCTTAAATACATGTATCCTTTATCTCTGTGCGCTTGGTTTATTAGTGTTGCAGAGTGGAGTCTCAGGTTAGTTGTATTTCCTTAAAAAAAAAAAAAAAACTCAATGGAAACATTATCATGAAAACTTTGGAACTGATAAAAATACTGACAAATTTTTGTGCCACAGTTTAGAAGCAAACATGGAAGTTGGGAAAATAAATCAAGTTGTTTCTGTATTCAAATGGAAGCGACACCTAAGAGTGCTCTAGTCTTTCCACATTAATCACATTGTAGAAAAGGAGTAAATGTCTTTCTGAGCCATCCACATCTCTTAAGGAATGACTTAACTTATTTCCACTCTTGGATTAATAGGTACTTTCCTGTACCCTTTATCACTTTTGCTTAAGATGGTCAGAAATGCTAGCTTGTTTCTCCCTCGCTGCAAGCCTACTATACTTGGCTAATTATTACAGATACTTTTCTACTTCTAGCCATCCATGGATTTTTATCTCCTTGTTCAGTTGATACTTTCAGAAGTTATCTTCTCTAGTGACAATGTAGAAATAGTCTCAATTCAAAATGTAGCTTTATTCTTCAGAGTACTGAGACAGAATAAAATATAAAATCTGAGTCCAAAACAATTCATTCCTTTATCTTCCTTTCTTTTTAAAATCTGCTACAAGAATACCTTATATTTAATATAATGACCTTAAAGACATCCTATGATGTGAAAAAAATAATTTTAGCAAAATAAAATTAAGGTCATACTTTGTAAACTGCTTTTAGTTCTCCTCAATGTTTTGTGCATAAATAAATGTAGATATCTAGTAATAATACATTGGGTTTTTATTAAATCTATGATACAAACAGAAGGAAGAAAGAATCTTCCTCTATACAGTTATATTGATAACTGATATAATTCATGATATAGATATTGTAAAATCACTTTCACATTTGGAATGTGCAGGTATAAATTCAAATAAATTTACTCTTTTTAAATGCAGTTTTAATTTTTCATCCATTTATTCAGCATATTTTTGCACAAGCACATCAGTGAAAATAAAAGTAACATTGTATTTAGTAATTAAAATGTTGCAGCAACTCATTGATAAATACAGTAAAACAAGTGAACAACTCCCTATATTGTCCCATAAAAGTTGGTTTTAGAAAATACTAAACACTAGATGGCAAACTTTAGTCATAAATACAGAGCCAATCCTGAAATAATGTAAGGGTTTCTTTTTGTTATTTGACACAAAAATGGTTAACAAGATGTTAACATTAATTTTTATCATAATCATCATTTTATCATGCTTAAGATAAAGGGATTAACAAGATATTTGAAGGAATAGTTCTAAAATGCTAAATTGAGAAAGCAAATGAGTATAATCTCCAAAGTATGGTATAAAATACAAGACGTGGCAACACCAAGAAAGATTTCAAATCCTTGGTAAATCCTGCAATCCCAGACCCCTCTTCAGGGAAAAGGCTGATCGTAGACAGGAAACAGAAAGAAAACAAGAAAGGGAATTGTTTGTGTGGCTTGGATTTAATTTCTATAATGCTGGTCACATATTTCATGTTAGTGATGTTAGGTAAGAGAAACACAGGAAGCTGAAAAGAGGTTTAAGAAAGAGGAAGTAAACATATTAAATGATAGGCCAAAAATAACAGGACCTAGATGCGCCAAAATTTTTAAGAAAAACTTTTATAATTTTTTAAGGAATTTTCATTGAGGAACACTTTGCAATATATTTCAAAATGAAATTATTATTAAATTACATACATTAGCATGGAAAAAATCATTTGTCATTAAGAGCCAGGCATCTGTCTAATACTTGCTTTGAGATTCTATCACACTGTTTTGATAGGATTAAATCTGAAACATTAGTACAATGTAAAGATTAATCAAGTATGAAAACACGTTTAAAATCATATACTGATTTTCAACATGATTTCCTATTGAAAACTAATGATCATTCCCTCCAAGATTCATTTTTGCTACATGAAAGTTGAAATTCTGGGTTTAAATTTTTTTTATTCATTTGCATTCTGTACATGAAGTCAAACAAGTCAAACAAACAAAAAAGTACTTAGTTTGTCACTCAGAAACATTCACAAACAAAGTCATTGGTCCATAATTATTTACCATGGTTTTGTTTCATCTGGTCCCACAGAAGGTTAAGCTTCAAATAAACACATTAAGGTTTACATTGATTAGAAACTGTTTGGCCAATGTTTCAAGCTTCTTGCTGTTGAGATATCTCTTAATTATTAACCTATTTCATTTAAACTATGTATTGCCACGAGCCAGCTGTGGCTTACCTGTAATCTAGCATGCTACTCTTTCAACAGCATAGCTTCTCTCTGATGCTCCTCTCTGCCTCTTCTTCCCATAATGCTCCTGGTGTCATAGCTCTGCCTGGATACTGAGCAATCAGTGTTTTATTCATCAATCAATAAGAGAAACATATATGTATATATACAGGTATACATCCCCCATATTCTCCTCTTTTCTGTCTAAATAAAAAGAAAGGTTTTAACATTAACATAGTAAAGTTACATATAGCAAAAAAAATTAAGCAAGAACTATAATTATAATATTTAGTCTATTATCATTATCAAGAATAAAGAACATATTCTATCATCTATTCTATCTTTGTTTTATGTGTAACTTGTCTTTATCATAACTAATGCCATAACCATAACTATCTGTCTTCAACTCCATTTAAGAACCAGAAGGATACTACATAAACTCAAGAATTGACAGAGACATCTCACTGCCTGGAGAGTCACCCAAAATTCTGTCTTGGTAGGATATCCATCTTCAACCCATAGTATATCAGAATTCTCAGTGAAGCAGTTTGTCAGTCATTTTTCTCTGTGTCCTACAGAATGTCTGGCAGACTTCCATGAAGCAGGAACCCTTTAAGACTGCTGAATCTTACATTGCAAGTTAAATAGTTATCTTTCCATGGGTCTTCATGTGCAGTTTATATAGCATTCAGTAAAACAGTCCAGGCAAGAGCAGTTTCTTGCCCAAATGGCTATTTCTGACATGTTGAAGGCAAAGTCCATAACAAGTTTCTTTGATGCCCATCTTCCTCTCTGACGTAATTGTTGTTGCCAGGAACAGCTGTGTCTCATTGTTATGAAAAACCCTGGAGATCTTTGAAAGACGTGAAGAATATCTATCCATTTGAAATATGCGTCTATATATGTAGAATTCCTAACTAGCATGATTGCAAGTTTTGACTATCATAGGTTCATAGGTGACTATAACCTGTATTTAATTATACATTGCATTTTTAAATGAGCTGTGTAAACATACCTAAAGAAGAGAAATACACATATAACAAAATTCACCTTAAATCAGTATCAATAAAGCAAAGTACATACCAATGCCAAGTATTTATTTCTATATCATACTCCTTTTTTTCTTTAGAAAGGCAATGACTATGACCATTAACTGTTTATAACCAACCTCTTTTAAATAAAAACAAACATTTATAAGTAATATTTAGTAATTTGGGCGTTGTTCTCTCCAATGCTTCCTGCCGTTTGGGGGTGCTGTCAATGCCATGAGGACCTGAGAAAATCCATAAACTTGACCAAATGTTGGTTGTAGTAGTCTGAGGGTGCATTGTTTCACCAGCTTTGGGTGTTGAATCACCTGGTCCACTGCTACAGGGGTTTTTGCTTCATCAAACCATATTAGTCTGGAAGGAATCCACAGCTGCTCATCTTCTATAGAAACAAAACCAGAACTTCTTTTTCAAAATAACCTATTCTTAGACTTACATTTTGAAGTCAAGGTATTTTCAAAATATATAGGAAAGATTAATCCAGCAGCATTTATAATCAAACATCTGTTAGTAGCTGTTGTTCTTTTCTCAGTAGTCAAACAATTTAAAGACAATAAAACATACAGTATCCAGACGCTTTGTATATTTTCCATCTTGGCTTTTTTATTATTACTCTATTTCTTTTACTTTTATATTTTGGTTTTGAAAGACAGGGTTTCTCTGTGTAACTCTGGCTGTTCTGGAATTCATTCTGTAAACCAGACAAGCCTTGAAATCACAGAGATCTGTCTGCTTCTGCCTCCAGTTTGTTGGGTTTAAAGGTGTGTACCATCACACCTAGCTACTCTATTTATATTTTAGCACATTCCTTATCCTTTCTCTTTTCTCTCTCAAGCCTACATATATATTTTTAAAGACACTGAAAACTATTTAGGTATCTTTATTATTCCATCTGAATCTGTCTTTACTGAATATCTCCATCTTTTTCTGACCACAAGTCTTTTATCTGCTAAACAGCATGGCTGTTACGAAGAGATATGAGTGATGATAATACGTACGCAACATGTGAGAAGAAAAAATTCCATCTAAAATACTGTGAGAAAAATTTATTTTGTTCTGAAGAGGCACACTAATTAGAATATTAACTAAGAATTTATTGTTATTGGGATGTTATATTTTTATGTAGACAGAACCATAAATACATCGGATATAAGTGGGTACTCGTGTCCCTAAGGATTCAGTCTCTTATTCCCCAGTGTAGCCATTATGCGATGGCCTTCTTGTCTGTTTTGTCTGTTTCTTCTTGTTGGCATTCATGAGGCAAAAGGATAATATCTTACTTCAAGTCACTCTCTGCCAGACCTACTGGTAACACTCTCATTTTGAGAAATGAGAAGGAAGCACCGCTCATCCTTTTGAAGGCTGAGCCAAAAGAGCTTTTAAAAACTAAAATTCATCAAAGTCCCTGAGATTTCTGTATTTTTCCTTTGTAATGCAGAAATTAAAAGGTCATTTACAAGAGGCAATTCTAAATTCATAAATTAAGCACATTATAGCAATAAATATGAGAAAGAAATGAAGAAAGCTTTTACTCATTGAAACAAAACTGATTTTACAAAATGCAGCCACATTTTCCTGTCAGTTTGCGACAGCGAGGAGTCTCCTGAAAGCAAATCTCTCCCAGTAATGTGGACTGTCTATGTTTACTGCCAATTAAAATTGGAGGAGCAAAAGCAGGGGAATTACACATCCTAATTACTATGCAGAAATAAAGACTTGGTGAAAGCTTCTAATTCACACACTATGGATTAAAAGAATGAATTCACAAATATATGCTGGAACAGGTGCAATCCTAACCTCTTAGGCTGTCCCACATGAACCTATAGAATAGCCTTCAAGGCTAAGGGCCATTGTGCTGCTGAGATTCTGTCTGACTGACAGAAGCATGCAGATTCCTGTGAAAGACAAAATACAAAGGTTGCTACCCAAATCTCAGCACAATTGGATGGCATCCATTGCATGGATGTCGGATGGCAGCTGTGTTGGAATTGTCTGAAATGGTGAATTTCCATGCCAAAGGGGATGCAGTGGGCACTTCAGGTGGGACAACACCAATATTGGCTGTCATGTAGTTCTTTTTGTTTTGCAGCATTTCAACAATGTCTATATATTAAGAACTGTATTACTGGAAAATTTGAAATAAAGAAAACTCCTCAAAGTGGTGTACTTATTGCCCAGTGCATTTTATTTTCTCAAATGTAATTAAAATGCAATATGATTTTTGATCCAAAGCAACATAAAAATTTTTGTTAGAATCATTTTTGGATCCCAAAGAAAGCTACATGTTACTTTAGGTTAGGGAAGGAAGTAAACCTCACCCTACCTAAATGATGAATGCTGTATTTAAAACTGATCACATGCACTTAGAGGTTTTTGTATCATTTTTTCATCCA
This sequence comes from Cricetiscus sungorus, assembly GCA_030556225.1. Taxonomy (NCBI): domain Eukaryota; kingdom Metazoa; phylum Chordata; class Mammalia; order Rodentia; family Cricetidae; genus Cricetiscus; species Cricetiscus sungorus. The sequence continues at coordinate 47,063,390 of JANBXA010000726.1, read as the reverse complement.
TAAGGTTGCATGGAAATATGATGACAATTATCAGATTTTTCCTAGAATATATAAGTTCATGTATTAACCAAATACAAAATGCAAAGGCAAATACTTCCTATATTCCTTTCAATCCATGTACCATAATAAGAACTGCTACTGTCAAATATTAAATGTGGAAATGAAGCATTCAGATTCTTGGAAAATAATTACAACTTGTTGGATCCTTTATTCAAATTATTCTGAAAGGGTGACTCTTTGACAATGGTACTATAGTTGAAGAAAAAACACAGTATAATCCCACAATTCAAACCATATAATTTGACAAAGTCTGTGAAGAGCCTGTCAATTGAATGATAATGTTACAGAAGTACATGAGGATTTCCACTTGCTTGAATCCAACAAAACTCCAGCAGATAAACAATTATACTGTGGTAGAAAGAATTAATATATTTTCCCAAATTGTGTTTAACATGCATAATTACATGCAGTGAGAAACTTACCGAAAAAGAATATTTTAATTATGAAAGCATACAATAAATGCATTAGTATTTATTGGTATTAGTAGTTTCCTTGGAAATTCAAGATTTAACTTAGCAAAATGATTCACTTCATCTTGGATTCCTCTGAAGACTCTGGTTTCAGGTTCCCTCAAGCACTTCAATCTGCACAGTGATGATAAAACTTTGAATTCTTCAGGTTTTAAAAATAATTAACTCTACTTACTTATTCTATTTGTAAAATAAAAACGTATGGCTCTAGAAAAGTCCTACCTTGAGTAGAATATTTTTTCTGTGAAGCACATTATTAGAGAAACATATTCAGTCTAAGTTCGATATTTGATTTAAATGTTCTCTTTAAAACTTCATTTAGTCCCAAATAAAATTATGCCAAGTGCCCTCAGGAGTATCTTATCTAGACACACAGATAGCCCCATAGGATTTGGGGACATATATTTACATTTTGATGGTGCCTTTCTAAACTAACTCTGTGGTCAAACATTCTTTGCCTCTCATTATCCTAAATTTACTGACTACTGATCCAGTTCTCAAAATCTCACTACTTATTAAAATTAATGCATTGTTTCATTTTGTGAGCCTTCCTTTTTTTGATATATAATATATGGAACTATGACCTATAGAAATTACACTTGTTTGGTTATATAAATAAATTGTTGATAACACAAAGGGTGACATTACTGATAGCTTCCCATGTAATGGTGTATATTCAAGATTTGGAGGACCCATGAGAAATGGATGTTGCTTCTAATTCTTTGATCATTAAAAAAATCAATTCTTTCAATGTATATAATAAATAAAATGAGATACAAAGCAAAATGTTTTATTTGCTCCTTTTTTCTTGATGTACTTTCTGGCTGTGTTTAGAAGTCAATGTGAAGTCATTGAAATAAGCTTTAATTCATTCTCAGTTTTAAAATAGCACAAGGCAAAACTTACTTGGCTTGAATAACTTAGGCTAGTGAAAATAAGCATAATGAAAATCCATGGTAAGTAAAACCTAACAAATATTTCTGCTTCATATCCTCTTCCTTGATATCAAACTGTTGAAAGACATGTAGGATTTTGGTAAGTTAGTTACATATATTCAGCAACTATCTAGTTCAATTCTGTTATTTATATTGATTTTTTGACATGTGCTCACTTGGTTTATGTTTGTTTTAGACTATAACGCTTTCCTGCGTGATTACTTTCCATAGATTTATTGGTTCTTTGAGCTTAGTTCTAGCCTCAGATGCTGTTCTTTGAGCTTAGGTGAATTCTGATTTGAAACAGAACATCACAATTTTCCAGTCATGTTTAAGAGTTGCTCCCATCTTAATTGATAACTTCCCAAATGGCCTGCCATTTCTTGCCCTCCAATTAAAACAAAGACAGAATAACTTGCCTTGATACCATAGATCTAGGGCCTGTCATGAACCATTCCATACTTTCCTTTAATTTCAAGATGGACTATTGGAATTAACCCTCACTTTAACCTGACTTATCATCTAATATTCTGTAGGCACTATACTCTAATGTACCATTTTTAATGTTGACTCAACTACAGCATACAGCATAGCCAGCACATGAAGGTCTACGAAACTGTTTGGCTTCCCTGTCCTGTCAAAAATGGGAATGTGCTATGAATATGCTCATTATCCACCACCCTCCCCTGATACCCTTGGTGGTTTTATTGAAAATGGCCACAAAAGACCCCTAGAAAGAGGCACTATTATGAGGTTTGGCCTAGTTGGAATAGGTGTGGCCTTGTTAGAAACAGTGTGTCACTGGAAATCAGCTTGAGTTTCAAATGCTCAATCCAGGCCCAGTGTCATTTCCTCTTTTTATTTTCTTCAGATCTGTTAATAGCACTCTCAGCAACCTCTCCAATACCATGTTTGAATGCAATCTGCCATGCTCCCCACCATGATGATAATGTATTGAACTTCTGGACTTAAGTGCATCCTATTTAATGTTTTCCTTTATAAGAGATACCATGGTCACAGCATCTATTCAGAACAATTGAAACCCTAACTATGACACTCAATACCAATACTACATTTGTCTCATTGTATTCAATTGTCTCATCATGCCTGTGTTCACCAAACTCTGGTTTGAAAAGCACTATGGAATCTCATTTTACCTTTCTCTAGCAATATTTTGCTTCCTTCATGGAGGCCTGCGTTTCACAAAGCAGCCCACCATAAGAATAACACAGGTGTATTTCCTTCCATATTCTAACTCTCCTTTTGTAATTTTGGAAGAGTAGTCTTCAAATTTAATAATACATTACTCTCAAGATCAACAAAATAGGAAAGTACTCTTTCATTTGTGGTTAACATTGTCTCATGAAGAATCAACCTAGATATCTAGAGGATCATGACACAATTAAAACTCTACAGAATTTCTTCAGTTCTTGACCAAAGTGTCTCACTAAAATTACTTCCATTTGCCAAAACTCACAAATACATTCTGGAGCATTTGAACTAGTATGTTGGTAAATGTAGGCTAAAAAGTAACCTCAAAAGTATGTATCCAAATAAATGATGATGATATCTAGATTACAAATCTATGTTTATATGTTCAGAGATATATCAAAAAGAAAAAATCCTTTAATGACTCATAATATTCACACTCTACAACATTCTATAATGATAAATCACAAACTTTGTGAAAGTATTAAAATGCAAAAAGACTAAAAACATTTTATTAATTTCCATTATGTTTGCTAGATGTTATGTAAAGTGGCAAACAGAGTTTAACAAATTCAGATCTGTGTAAGAAACTGAACTTTTGGTCTCTGTATCAAAACCACATGATCAGGGTCTAAAAACACATAGCATGTTTCTGAATAACTCATAAATCTACCATGAATCACCTGATCTTCAAGGATGTTCCAGGTTTATATAAAACACATACAGTTAAAATGTATTTGTAGTCTTCTTGGCACAAATGGTTGCATGCTGTTCCATACAGCTTGACTGTAAAGCAATGAAATGCAATGGTGATTTTGAAAAACTGCCTGGATGTGCTCTTTGTGATTTTGTATTCACCACGTTGTGACTTTTATTGCCTTTCCTTTTCTTTTGTTATCATTTTCATGGTATTCTCCTTTTACATATAACAGATAATATAGATGTATAAATAATATATCTTGAATCTTTGTTCAAAAACTTTATTCTCTATTCAGTGTAAAGGGAAGAGGAACACATTACATACAATCTATGTTCCATCTTATCACAAACAACTATTCATTCACTAGTTATTTCATTAAGCCAATACCATGCATATTTTTCAATAATATGTTTCAAGATATTTATCTTGCTTTATTTAAAATACAAACAATCTTATTTTATATATTAATCCCAGTTCTGTCACCCTCCCATCTCCCCATACCCCTCACCAATCCCTGTCCCATCCCTCATCTGCTCTGTAGAAAGGGTGAGGCCTTTCATGGGGGAAGCATTAAAGTTTGTCACATCATTTGGGGTAGGGCCTAGCTAGGCCTTCCACCATGTGTCTAGGCTAAAAGAGTATCTATCTATGGTGATGAGCTCCCAATGTCCATTTTCACACTAGGGATAAATGTTGTTTATTCCACTACCAGAAGCCCCATAGACTGCCCAGTCCTCCTAATTGACACCCATGTGTAGGGTGCCTGGTACATCCTATGCTGGTTTCCAAGCTGTCAGTCTAGGGTCCATGAGCTCCCCCTTGTTCAGGTCAGCTGTTTCTGTGGGTTTCTCCAGCCTGTTCTTGACCTTTTTGCTCATCACTCTTTTCTCTCTATGACTGGATTCAGGAATTCAGCTCACTGCTTAGATGTGGGTCTCTACTTATGCTTCCATCAGCTACTGGATGAAGACCATCAAGATATTTTTGTAGTTGTAAACACATATAGGAAATTTAATGAAATCTTAATTAGCACATTCAAAGAAAAGTAAAAGAAAAATAGCAGAAAACAGCTTGTGTAACCTGGAAATGTTTTTCAAACACTTCATGCATCCAAATCTTGATATTACCTACCTTTTAGGGTCATGGTGAAAGTATTAAGAATTCTCAGATAAATTCATAAAACAAAACAAACCCCAAAAATATTGGCTACATAATGGTGGTGATTGTAATTGATGTTTCATGTAAGCTAGGCTTTATTAATAGAGAAAAATAATTCTCCAGATGTTCTGGATTAAAGGTGCTCAGAAACAGAGCTTTTACGTTTCAACTAAAAAGTCTTTGTAAACTGGCAAAGAACAGCAGTTCAAAGGGGAGCACACGAAAAAATCATATGAGAAAGGAAGGAACAACTTATCTGATTCACAACAATCTAGGAGGAGAAGTAGACATTGAAATAAGATTTTCTTTTATATTTAGACATGATATACCTTCAGCCAAGTATATTAATCATTCCACACTAGGATGTAATGTAGATCCATCTGTGCCTGCTGAGTCCTAGGAAAAATTGGTTTCAGAATTCCTTACTTCTCCATTTCATTAATTTTTCTCCACATATTACAATATCTCCTTTCAAACAAGTATTAAAGAATCTCACAAGGTTTATTACTACTTTTAAAGCTCTGAGCTGGAAAATTATCTTAATATATTGAACATTGAGTGCTATTCATTCATTGAATATTAAATGTTAAAATGTATGTTCAATGAATAAAATATTTAATATGATAAAAGGGTTTGTCAAAGATGGCATTCCATTTCACATGAGGTTGTATTTGGATAGGTTGTGTTGTTAATGTTTTACAGCCTATAAATTTCCTTCAATAAATCATTTAAGATCAGGTCTTTCTAGGTGTGGTGGTACAAGCCTAAAATTACAGAACTATCAAACTCAAGACAAGATGATAATAATTTAAAGGACAGCTTAGGGTATCAAATAATACTGTTCAAAAAATTACAAATTCCAAAGCCCAAGGCTTCAAATAAGCACCACAAGTTTTCTTTCTAGTATATTGTTGTTTAGTCTAGGAAATAATTTCTAGAATTGAATTTTAGACAAAAAGTATATTTTGCCTTCAGTGAAATCTGGATGATTTGTAGATTTTGTTGTTCACTTTTTACATTAACAAAATAGATATGTGGATTTCAGAAAAGGATAAAGTGATTTACTTTATTAAAGAAAACCAATACCTATAGATATAGGTATATATCCAAAAGAATAAAGGATTTACCGAGAAGTTTGCTTTTCAACATTTCAATCTCTTTATTAAAATAGGTAGAATAAATATTCTAATACTAAATTTGCAATTCTGTCTTGTGCAAGGCACAGGAAAATGTGACTAATTAAATATAACCGTTAAAATTAACAGGGACAGTTTGATTTTTATATATGAGTAAAATGAAGTGTTTCTGGCATTTTTGAATCAGAAATTGTCAAACCTCCTAGGAATACGTGGAGTTGATAAGTATGCTTTATGGAAACAGAGTCTATGAATTGCATTCCATTCAAATCCTCTGTGGGATTGACTCGGTGCTGGCTGTGTCAGTTGTCTATTTACACTGTATAATAAAACATATTTCTTTTAACAGTCACAACATAACTTCTTTCTAGTCTGTCCTTCCAAACTAATAAACTTCACTATTCCCAAATACTAATTTTAAACTTTCAAGTATGCATATATAAAATTGGGACATTCTAGCCTACCAGATGTTTGAATTTTTATCTGGTGATCACTAATGGTCATTTCAGATGATTGTTTATACAACAGCTGTCAGAAGTCATGATTCATATTTACTTTTCATTTCAACAAAAGAACTGCTTAGCATATAAGAATAACATTTGCTAGCCCTTTATGCTCTATGTTAACATTCTTGGTATGAAACATTGTAAGCTGTAATGCCCTCTTTCAGAAGCCAAAATTAAATAATCAGTTAAGCAGTCATTTTATTTTTTCTGCTAGTTAGGTGGACATGTTCTTAGAGGGTGAAAGGCCAAGGGACAAACATAACTTCTATATTTCCTGTTTGTGAGGTAATTATCCTCAAAACTAAAAACCTGTGAGTGTTACATTTCAGAATTACAAACAATACAGGAGCAGTTTCCTCACTGATTACCTTTGCAAGTGGTTCATTTTCACTGACCATTTAGTCAATACGCATTGAACAAATGGAATAATATAGCCAGTTAATGCTGAAAAATTGCTCAAATGAAAGTATCAGCTTTGGAGAAGATAAACACTGAAGATAAATAGAAGCTTGATTACAAGCCCATGGAATGCTTAACATTAGGCACCACCATGTTTAAGGCTCGAACTTTCTTCAATTACTTTTTCTGTCTGAGATTCCTCTCCAGTAAAAGGAAAGGATTGATATTGAGTTTATAACAGCAAGATTTGGACTACTTACTTTTTTTTCCTGTTTTGATAATTATTTATTTAAATTTGAAACAAGCTTGTTTTACATGTAAATCCCACTTCCTGCACCCTCCTGTCCTCCCCTGTTTCCCCCACACACACACTCAAACTCCCATCCCATCCCCTTACTTCTCAGGGATGGAGAGATCTTCGATGGGGAGACTTCAAAATCTATAATGCCATTTGGAACAGGGTCCAGCCCCTGCCTCATGTGTCTAGGCTGAGGGATTACCCCTTTATGTGGAATGGGCTCCCCAAATCCATTCGTATACTAGGGATAAATATTGAACCAAAGGCCCCATAGACTGCCTAGTCCTCCTAAATAACAACTACATTCAGGAAGTCTGGGTTGGTACTATGCTGGTTTCCCAGTTAAAAAACTGGAGTCCATAAGATACCCCTTGTTCAGGTCAGCAGTTTCTGTGGGATTCTAGAGACTGGTCTTGACCTGTTTGCTCATCACTCCTCCCTATCTACAATTGGATATTAGGACTTCAGTTCAGTCTTTAGCTGTATCTGTTTCTGCTTCTATCAGCAACTACATGATGCTCTGGGATGGCATATAAGATAGACATTAACCACATTATTAGGAAAGGACATTTAATGAAGTTTCTCCACTATTTCTTAGATTGATAGTTGAGGTCCTCCTTGTAGATCTATGGATATTTCCCTAGTTACTGATTTTATGTAAAACCTATTATAATGGCTCTCCCTATATTATGGTATCTCTTTTGTTGCTCTTCTATACTCTTTAAGAGTCTCAATCTTCCTGTTCCCTCATGCCCACCTCTCCCCTCCTGTTCCTCCTAACTCCCTCTCCCCTCTCCCTCATGCTCCCAATTTGCTTGTGAGATCTTGTTCCTTTCCCCTTTTTCAGGGGACCATATATCTCTCTTGGGATCCTCCTTGCTTCCTAGTTTTTCTAGTGGTGTTAATTGTAGGCTTGTAATCCTTTGCTCTACGTCTAAAAACCATATATGAGTGAGGACATACCATGTTTGTCTGTTTTGTGACTGAGTTACCTCACACAGGATGGTTTCTTCCAGTTCTATCCATTTGCCTGCGAATTTCAAGATTCCATTGTGTTTTTCCTCTTAGTAGTACTCCACTTGGTAAATGTACCACATTTTTTCCATTCATTCTTCAGTTGAGGCACATCTAGGTTGCTTCCAGGTTCTGGCTATTACAAATAATGTTGCTATGAACATAGTTGAAGAGCTGTCCTTGTTGAATGAATGTGCTACTTTTGGGTATATATCTAAGAGTGGAATTACTGGATCTTGAGGAAAACTGATTCCCATTTTCCCGAGGAACCAACATACTGATCTCCAAAATGGCTGTCAAAGTTTGCACTCCCACCAGCAGTGCAGGAGTGTGCCCTTTCTTCATATCCTCTACAACATAGACTGTTTTTGATGTTTTTTATTTTAACCATTCAGACGGGAGTAAGAAGATATCTCAGAACTGTTTTGATTTGCATTTCCCTGATGGCTAAGGATGTTGAGCACTTAAGTGTCTTTCATCATTTTTAGACTTCTGTATTGAGAATTCTCTATTTAATTCTGTACCCCTCTCTTTAAGTAGATTATTTGGTCTTATGGTAACTAGCTTCCTGTGTTCTTTGTATATTTTGGAGTTCAGCCCTCTGTCAGATGTGGGGTTGGTGAATAACTTTTCCCATTCTGCGGGCTGGTGCTTTGTCTTATTGACTGTGTCCTTTGTCTTACAGAAGCCTTTACATTTCTGGAGGTCCCATTTATAACTTGTTGACCTCAGTGCCTATACTGGCACTAAGGTAATTGTAACCTCATAAAAGGAGTTTGTCAATGAATATGCTGCTTCTATTGCATGGAACACTTTGAGGAGTATTGATATTATCTGTCCTTTGTATTTCTGCTAGAATTCTGCACTGAAGCCATCTGTCCCTTGGCCATCTCTGGTTGGGAGACATTTGATGACTACTTCTATTTCATTAGGTTTTATAGGTCTATTTAAATTGTTTTTCTGTTCTTGATTTAATTTTGGTAAGTGATATCTATCTGGAAAATTGTCTATTTCCTTTAAACTTTTGAAGTTTTTGAAGTACAGGTTTTCAAAGTATGACCTGAAGATTCTCTGGATTGCCTCTGTGTCTGATGTTATGTCCATCTTCTTATGTCTGATTTTGTTAATTTTCGTGTTCTCTCTCTGCCTTTTTGTTAGATTGGATAAAGGTTTATCTATCTTGTTGATTGTCTTGAAGAACAAATTCTTTGTTACATTGATACTTTGTATTGTTTTCCTACTTTCTACTTTATTGATTTCAGCTCTCAATTTGATTATTTCCTGGTGACTACTCCTCCAGGGTAAGTTAGCTTCTTTTTGTTCTAGAGCTTTCTGTTGTGCTGTTAGTTGTGTAATATGACTATTCTCCAGTTGATTCTTGGGGCAATTAGTGCTATGAACTTTTCTCTTAGTACTACTTTCAAAATGTCTCATAAGTTTGGGTATGTTGTGTCTACATTCTAATTGAATTCTAGGAAGCCTTTAATTTCTTTATTTCTTCCTTGAGCCAGGAATGATGCTATTTGGCATTGCTCAACTCCCATGGGTTTATAGGGTTTTTGCAATTTGTGTTGTTAAAATCTAACTTTAAAGCATGGTAGACTGATAAGATACATGGGTTATTCCAATGTTCTTTTACCTATTGAGGTTTGTTATATTGCTGAGTATGTGGTCAATTTTAAAGAAAGTTCCATGTGTCACTGAGAAGGTATATGCTTTTGTATTTGGATGGATGGAATGTTCGATAAATGTCTTTTAAGCCCAATTGGGTCAAAACTTCTGTTAGTTACTTTGTTTCTTTAAGTTTCTGTCTGGTGGTCCTGTCTAGTATTGAAAGTGGAGTGATGAAATCTCCCAATATAAATATGTGAAGTTTTATTTGAGATTTGAGTTTTAATAATGTTTCTTTTACGAATGTGAGTGCCTTTGTATTTGGGGCATAAATGTTCAGAATTGAAACTTCATCTTAATGGATTTCACCTGTGATAAATAAGAAATTACTTTCTGTTTCTCTTTTGATTGATTTTAGTTTAAAGTCTAATGTGTTAGTTATTGTGATTGCTACACTGGATTGTTTCTTGGGTCAATTAGATTGAAAACTCTTTTTCCAACCCTTAATTCTGAGGTAATGTTTGGATTTGAAGTTGAGGTGTGTTTCTTATATGCAAAAGAAGGATAGGCTCTGTCTTCATATCCATTCTGTTAGCTTGTGTCTTTTCATGGGCAAGTTAAGACCATTAATATTGAAGGATATTAATGACCATTGATTGTTAACTCTTGTTTTAGATTTGGTGGTGGTAGTGGTATTTTGTGTGGATTTACCTCCATTTTTTTGGCTTTTGGTAAAGTGAGATTATCTATTGCCTATGTTGTGTGGGTATAAGTGACTTCCTTGAGTTGATGTTTTCCTTCCAGAACTTTCTGTAGGGCTGTTTAAGATGGTAGGTATTATTTAAATCTGGTTTTGTCATGGAATATCATTGTTTTTCCACCTATAGTGATTGAAACTTTGCTGAGTATAGTAGTCTGGGCTGCCATCTGTGCTTTCTTAGTGTTGGTAGAATATTCAGGACTTCCTGGCCTTCAGAGTTTCCATAGAGAAGTCAGGAGTAATTCTGATAGATTTGTGTTGATATGTTACTTGGCCATTTTCCTTTGTTGCTCTTAATATTCTTTTTTTTTCTTTTTCATGTTTAGTGTTTTGAGTATTATGAGGTAAGGGGACTTATTTGTGGCCTATTCTATTTGGTTTTCTGTAAGCTTCTTGTACTCTCATTGACATGTCTTTCTTTAGGTTGGAAATGTTTTCTTCTATGATTTTGTTGAATATATTTCCTTCACCTTTGAGATGGATTTCTTTACCTTCTTTTATAGCTATTATTCTAAGGTTTAGCCTTTTTACAGTGTTCCATTTTTCCTGATTGTGTACCCAGCTTTTCTATTTCCAGCATTCCTTCAGACTTTGTGTGTGTGTGTGTGTGTGTGTGTGTGTGTGTGTGTGTGTGTGTGTGTATGTGTGTGTTTTGCTGTTGTTGTTTTAATCTATATTTCAGTTTTCAAACCTTGCACTGCTTGAATTATTTTTGCAATTTTGGGTTGGTATTTTCATCCATTTCCTTAAAGGATTTTTCTCATTTCCTCTTTTACAGTCATTCTCTTCTGCTTCTTCTGTGTTCAGATGTTCATGTCTTGCTGGTTTGGATTCCCTAGACTCTGGGAGCATCATCTTGATCTTTCTGTTGTTGACTGTGTTCTTATACTGTTGTCTACCCATCCCTTTCTGTAGTGCCTACCAGTGGGGTCTCTCCCTCTCCTGTTATGTATGTGTTCTTTCTTGGTGGGTGAAAGCAGGTCCAATACTTTGATGGCTCTGCTCTTCCAGTGGATAGAGGTGGAGCTATGGTTCTGGCAGCCTCTGGATTGGCTACTCCTCTGGCAAGGGTTATCCTATGTGCAATCTCCAGTTATCAGGAGACTCAGGGAAGGGCACTGGAAGGCAGGCTCCTTCCATATGTGGAGGGAAACCAGGATGTTGACATACTCTGGACAGACCGCACCACCTGGGTGGGCTCCCCCATCGTATGCTGGCCCCAGGCCTCAGGAGGTTCTGAGCAGGGCCCTGGGATTGATTTGGACTGCTTTCTAAATACAAAAGAGGTGAAAAGATAAAGAGGATAAATGACTGAAGACTCATCACTCCATAGCCATCACCTTCATGAGGTTCAGAGCAGCTAAAATGATTTCCTCTTTTTAATCTACATTTTTTTAGATTTATTTATTTATTATGCAGTGTTCTGTCTGCTTGTTTGTCTGCATGTAAGAAAAGGGCACTAGATCACATTATAGATGGTTTGTGAGCCACCATGTGGTTGCTGGGAATTGAACTCAGGCCCTTTGGAAGAACAGGAAGTACCATTACAACTGAGCCATCTCTCCAGCCCTTCAAGTGTTTCTTGAGAAATCTATCATGTGATCTCAATGTTCTTATAGGCAAAATAGACTAAAACTTAAATCCCTTGCTAGGTAAAGTTATATTGCTTCTCCTTTGCTCAATGAATTGACCAATTATGTCCTCTCCACTGAATCACAACAAAAAGTATGCATTTTCTGTTATATGCAAAACAGTACCACAAATTTATTGTCTTAAATGTCATAAATATTGCATTCAATGCCTAGGTTCACTATGTACTATAACCCAATATAGATTCTATGTATCAGCAAGCTGATTTTTACCATATCATCTGGAGGATGAGGAGGGAAATTCATTTCAATGTAATTCTTCGAATGTTGCTGAGGGAAATAGAACACCAACACTAGGCAGATAATATTATATTCAAGACCAGTTTAATAAAGAAATGAATTTCATATAGATATTTAAATGGGTATGTGTTACTCACACAAATATAGGTGACTCAAAATCAGTTTCTTAACTAACAAGTCGCAACCTTGGCATAGGTGATATTTGAGGAAGACTGTATTATTCATGTCTTACTTCAATTGATCTTCCAGTTCCTATATTGTTTTAATATGCCACAAGACACTAAAGATGGGAGACAGAAAGGAGTGTTCACTTAATTTTTTTATATATTTTTTACTTAGTATTTTAATAAGGATGTTGCACTTGCCTTAAGTGACAACTTATCAGCAATATATGAAAAAATGTAAAACACAATTTATGCTGTCAAAACTTTTTTCTTTCTTTTTTTTCTTTTTATTTTACATAGCTATCCTAGTTATCTCTCCTTCCCTCTTTCACTCTCTCCCACCCTCTCATGGCCCCCCAATCACTGTCCCCTCCCATACTCCCCCCACTCCACATGTAGGGTGATGTATTCCAGGAGGAGTCATCTATATCTGTCAAGTCATTTGGAGTAGGGGTTAGGCCTTCTCTCCTGTCTCTAGGTTAAGGGAGTATTCCTCCATGGGGGATGTGCTCACTAAGTGCTTTTGTGCACCTGGGATACTTTTGGAGATCAGTGTGAAGGTTCCTCAGGAAAGAGATAATCAGTCTACCACAGGACCAGGCAATCCCCCTCTTAGGCATATACCCAAATGATCCACATCCATGCAACAAAGACATGTGTTCAACTATGTTCATAGCAGCATTATTTGTAAAAACAAGAACCTGGAAGCAACCAAGATGCCCCTCAACTGAAGAATGGATAAAGACGATGTGTCACATTCACACAATAGAACACTGCTCTGTGGGAAAAAGCAAAACAAACAAACAAACAAAAAAAAAACAATGGAATCTTGAAATTTGCTGCCAAGTGGATGGAATTGAAGAAACCAAAAAAGGAACACGGGATGTATTCATTCATATATAGATTTTAGACATAGAACAAATGATCACGAGCCTATAATTTACACTGCCAGATAAACTAGGATACAGGGAGGAATCTAAGATATTCCTATAAGATCCATCACAGAATGAGAAAGGGACAAGATCTCCTGAGCATATGGTAAGTGGGGGGGGCAGTGAGTTGAGAGGGAACTTGAAGGAAGAGAAGGGGAGGAGAGGAAAACACATGGGACTAGGATGATTAAGTCAGGGAAGGAATAGACAAGAGAAGAAAAGAGAAAGCGAGACACACAGAGAGAGAGACACACAGAGAGACCATAAAAGAGGAAGCCATTATAGGTATGAAGAGAAAGCTGAAAGTTTGAAAGAGAAATGTGCAGAGACCTACTTACTAGACTGACACAAGCTAACAATTTGAGCAACAGTGGAAAGGCTACCATAAATGCCCTTCCCTGATAGTGAGATCAACACCTAACTTATTCACCATCATAGAGCCCTCATCTAGTACTTGTTGAAAACAGAAGCAAACACCCATAACTAAACCCTGAGTTGAACTAGAATCCAGATGCAGAGAGAGAGGTCAAGACCAGGTTGCAAAAACACATAGAGACAGCTGACCTGAACAAGGAGGAGCTAATGGGCGCTCCAGATTGATAGATGGTAATTCAGGATGCGACTGACTCCGACCCCCTGAACATGGGTCTCAGCTAGAAGGACTGAGCAGTCTAAGGGACCTCTGACAGTGGAACCAGGATGTATTCCTGGTGCACAAAAGAACCTTGTGGACATATACCCCATGGGAGGATACTCCCTTAACCTAGAGACAGGGGATAAGTCCTAGTCTCTACTCCAGGTGACTTGACAGATTTAGATGACCCCACCTGGATAGTATAGCCTTACATGTGGAATGTGGGTGGGAGTATGGAGGGGAGGGTGGTCAGGGTGCATGTGAGGGTGTAGAGAGGGTACGAGGGAGGGAGGGAGAGAGAGGGAACTGGTATCAACATGTAAAATTAAAAAATAATAAGAAGAAAAAAATGAAAATAATGAAGAAAGAAAAATTGCACTCAGAAGGGTGAAAGTAGCTTACTGATGTGGGAAGGCAGATGATCAAAAACACACCGTGTGTGTGTGTTCTCATGTTTTATAGATATTCGCATTCACCAAGAGATCTTATTGGCTCTTTTCTCACATGCTGTCTTTTGTTATATGCAGCCTTTGTGGAGGGGAGTTTCCAGTATTCTTGCCCCCTACTTATTTCATATCTTCAGCATGATGTCTTTTTCTAGATACCCCTATTCTTTGGTCACATTAAACAGAAGATCTAGTCTTTATCCAGTGATTGTTTCCAAATTCACTTTTTTTATCTTTATGTATATACTTGTCCATTTATGAAGATGAACATTGGAATTATTTTTCTTTTGTCAAAAATGGCTATAAAGAGGGTTTGGATCGATACCTATTTATTAATTCATTTTAGAGATTGTAAGTTTCAGACACTTATGTCTCAAGAGGATATTACATTTAATTTAAATATTTTCTAATCCTGAAAGGCACCAATATATACACTGAAAATGATGTACACCCTTGGGAATATAGTCTTTGAAAGTATGGGTTTCCAGTTGCAAAATTAGAACATAAAGACGTAGTACAAACATTTTATCACATCCAACTAAAAGCATGTTATATGTTGGATAGAGTAACAGAAAAAATGCTAATAGATAATAAGGATAAAAATTAAAACTGTTTACAAAAATGATACAGGAAAGGCAGAAATGGGAAACTGAAAGAACTCAAATGACTATTAGTTACTATGGGACAGAAGTTCTAGGGCCAGGATGTTTAATACTCCTGCATATACAGAAGGTACAGTGTTGTCCTTTCAAAAGAAAAAAGATTGATATAATCTGAGAAACTGCCTCATCATTAAAAATCTTAATTAAAATAATTATTGCCAGTGATCTAAGAAATCTTTCAATAAACTTGTTGAGCACATGTAAAAGACATATCTGTGTACATACATACATACATACATACATAAATACAATAATTCATTTCCCATATGTAGTATGGGTCCCAAATTCCCACTTCTACTCCACACAAGATATAAGCATCCCAAAATGTAGAAAAATAATATTAAAAGAAACCTGAAAGTAGCATAAAAATCTATTTTTAGAGACCAAAAATTCACAAGAACTCACATAATTCCTACAGAGAAAAAATATCGTCAAAACAGAACTAAAAAAACAAATTTACAAACCATATAGTTGCATGAAATCTACTATCAAAGACAGTGCATAAACACAAAAATAGATAATTTATAACTATAAAGACATAAGATAACTAAGTAACTACAAATAGTAAGTTAAATATTGAAACTGTGATTGGACAAGACAATGAAATGTATTATGAACTGACTGAAGCCAGTTCAGGATTAGCTAGAATTTAATCACCTTCATGGAAAATTACTTAACTCTATTCCTGGAACCCAAGATCAGAGTATTCTATAACTTAGCTTATTTGTGCAGAACTCTCTATAGCTAAAACCTTTTAGCTTCTGTTAAAATACTTGCTTCATTGAAATACCCTGAGGCTATCAAGCAAGATGCTAGGATGTGGTTTCGCCTTCAAAATCCTGTGCTCTGGACCCAGGTCCCTGAATACCTGGGTGTGGTACCTGCCAACAGGAATAAAGACTTTCAATTAGCCATAAACTGTGTCTGAGTGGCCATCATTGGTGAGATACAAGTAACAAAATCTTCATAGGAAATAAAAATATTAATGAATGTAAGAATATTATTGAAAATACTAAGCACACTTGCAAAAGAGCACTACTTGGAAACAATCTGAGTTTGCAAATAAAAAGAAGAATGAATGCTAAATTGTAGCAGGGTCATCTAATAAAATATTTTTTCCACAGTTTCAATAAAATCAAATCTATATTTTTAAAAATTATAAAAATATTCAAACTGTTAACAGAAATCAAGTGGTCCAAAAATAGTAACTTGAAACAATTTATAGAAAATGACTAAACATATGATTAACATGATTAAAACTAGAGGCAACAATTACAATATATATTTGCAATAAAAATATAACAGCACTTATTAGCAAGACACACGCAATTCAAGAAATTGATTTTTGTCTTTGGGTGGTGGGACTGGGGAAGATTTGGAAGGTTTATACTGCTTTAGTTTACAAATGATAAAACAACCAAAGGAAGTACCAAGGTATATTTACATGGACTAAATAGGTATAGATATTTTGTAGATGTACATATTTTCTGTAATTTTATGGGTAATACCAATTTCATATACGTAATATCAAAAAATTTTAAAAGGTACTGAAATGTATGAAAAATTAATAATGAGTTCAAATTTTTATTTAAAAATATAATAGTTTAACCAATATTCATTGCAAAGAAAATATAAGTCCTTAAATAAGTCACTCTACCCCTTAATGTAGGGATGTTGTTTTCTTGATAATAAATACACATAAGAAGCTATACACAGACTTTGATGTAAAAATCTTTATCCAGAATTTCTGAGGCTTAAATGAGGTAGCATGATTACTTAATGCAATTTCATTTTTCCAGGTTAATTCAACTGCAAGATTAACCAAATTAATACATTCAAGTACTTATATTTTCAAATAAGCAAATAGTGAAACAAATGGTTAACTCATTTGTAAAGAAAAGCATTTCTTCTTCATGTTATACATCTCAAAATCAGACAAAGCTACGACTTGTCCATTTGCATTAGATACTTCTTTTATAATTAAGGATGT
The DNA here is from genome assembly GCA_030556225.1 of Cricetiscus sungorus. NCBI lineage: Eukaryota > Metazoa > Chordata > Mammalia > Rodentia > Cricetidae > Cricetiscus > Cricetiscus sungorus. Next base: position 47,046,417 of record JANBXA010000726.1, on the reverse strand, counting down.
CTTACAAAACAGGTTTGTTATTTGATAGATTCTGTTGATTGGTATCTAATAGGTCACTGTGTTTGGTATCTACTCTAATGAATAACCCAGCCCACCTGACATTTTATAGTTGCCAATTCATTCATAATACTGTCATTTCAGTGCAGTAGGCTTTACCATCATTACTAAGGCCCTTTGCTCCTAAGTGGGAATCACACTTTGCTGGGCTACAATGAGCCATGCTATTTATCAACTCTCCTTCATCACAGCCTCCATGGAGGACTCATTAGGTGATATAGCACAAATCTTTTCTTCCGGCTAAGAATTAGGTAGGGCATTCAACTAATGATATTTTTATGCCATATCATTTTTCTTTTGATCATTGTATGGTTTTAAAAAACTTTTGTATGCTATTAAAATGAAATATTTTATTTATTTATTTATTTATTTTATTTTACATATTGATCCCTGCTCCCTCTCCATTCCTCCCTTCCTTCCATCCTCCCATACCCCCTGACCACCCTTCCATCCCATTCCCCCTCCCCACTCCACATGTAGGGTGATGCCTTCCTGGAAGGGTCATCTAAATCTGTCTAGTCATTTGGAGTAGGGACTAGGTCTCTCATGCATATTTTATTGGTTGCTGCATAGTTAATGGCACAAATATGATCCGTGCCTGGATATGATCATAAGATCAGTAGTTAAAATGAAATATAAATTAGGAGCTGGAGTATTTACTTGTTAGAAGCTCAGATAATAACTGTGTGGCACTGCTTCGAGGGTCAACATAAAACATTAAAATGGGCTGCAGTAGCATGTGTGAGGAATACTCGGAGGCAGACGAAGACACTGTATGTTTCCAGTGGCTGTTTTCCACACTCCTTCAGGGAGACCCCATGATGACCTTGCTTTGTCTCCTCCTGACTCTTCTTCATTACTCTGTATGTCTTCATTCTGCAGCCAGCTGCACTCCTTTCTACTTTTCTCCATGTCTACTATTTCATGATGGTGACAGTATGCCACTCTCTTGCACTGAAATGACTAGCAGAAATGGCAGAATGGCCTCCTGTTTCCCTAAGGCGGGATATTTTTTGGGGGAGGGCTTTAATTGGTGCTAAATATGTTAAGCTTTGTGAACAATACAATCATTGAAACTATCCCACTTTGAACTATCAGGCACAGAAAGCACCCATTAGACAATAGTAAGGGACTGGTCATGGCTGAGAAAAAAATGAAATATTTCAAGCTCTTCTCACATAGAGGGACATTTTCTCAGCCTAGACACATGGGGGAGGGCCTGGGCCCTGCTCCAAATGATATGGCAGACTTTGAAGACTCCCAATGGAAGGTCTCACCCTCCCTGGGGAACAGAAAGGGGATGAGCTGGGGTTTATTGGGGTTGATAGGGAAGAATTTGAAGCAAAGGAACTAGAATTGACATGTAAAACAACTTTGTTTCAAATTTAAATTAAAAAAGGAAATAAAAAATCCCAAAAAAGGTTTTTTTAAAAGTTATTGTTGACTGCTCACTTTATAAAGAAACTATGCTTAGTTTTCTCATGTCTTAAATGTCATACCTTTTTTATGTTGTCAGAGTAACTCACCAAAGTTTCTAATAGATGCTTTTTCCAAGGAAAATAGTTTAGAACAAATTAACTAGTATCTTTTAAGTGAAAAGTTTAGAGGTAATGGTCCAAGTTATTTGGCCTTTGAACATGAAGAACCCTGGCAGATCACAACTGATCATATTTTTTAAAAAATGACAGAAGAAATACACAGCAATACATGTTTTGAAAGAAGCTATAGTATATTGTGATTATTTTCAATGAGCCAGCTATGTTTTATAAAATTTTAACAATTTGAATTATAAAAATACCAAACAGGAATAAAGCATATTACTTTTAAGATGATCAAATTTGTCTTCTACCAAAAGATAAGGAATCAGTATCATCAAAGCTTTAGTTGCTGACAAATCTTTGTGATGGAGACAAAGAAAGAACTGAATTTTTTTGATGATACTTTGTATTTAAATTTTAAACAAGCTTATTTACATGTCAATCCCAGTTCGCTCACCCCGCCCCCATGGAAGGCCTCACACTCCCTGGGGATCAGAAAGGGGATGGGATGGACCAAATTTTGCAATGATTTTTTTTTTTATTAAAAAAAAAAATTAGCGAGATGGAGAGACAAAATATAAGTGGTTAAGTGCACTGACCGCAATTCTAGATGACCCAGGTTCAATTCCTAGCAGCCATGTGTCTGTAATTAGAGTTCCAATTGAGTGGAAACAGAGAAACTCTGTCTTGAAAAAAAAAGACAAAACAAAACAAAAAAAAGAAGAAGAAAAAGAAAGAAAAGTTTAGAATATAATGTTGCTATGAGGTACTGTGCTTAGTCTGAAGAGATAAAAACAAACCAAGACAAGAAAAGAAAAATACTAGATTTTAGCAATATATCATGAAAAAGTAGTGGAAGGAAGGAACAGAAAGAATGGGGATGAAGAGGAAGGGGGAGGCTGGGAAAGCAAGAGACCAGAAAAGAGATGGAGGACAGAGTAAGGAAAAAAGAAGAGGGGAGGATAGTAAAGGAAGAGAGAGAGAGGGGAGGAGAGACAGGGAAATTAGAAGAGTAGACCAGAGGAAAAATGAGGGAACATGAGGAGAAAGGATACTAGAGAAGAGAGGGAAAGGGATGGGAGGGGGAAATGAGAGGAGAGTAGCACAAAAAAAGGTGGGAGGAAATATTCTGAGTATATTTCAAAATACACTAGTAAATAAAATATCACATCACAAATTTTTCAAGGGAATAATCGAGTTTTACCACAAATGAAAAAAATGGATGATATATTTAAAGCAAACAAGGAGTATGTAGCCATATTGCAATTGTAACCAATTCTGCGTATAATAAAATGCAGACATGTGCATTCAAAACATAAATTTAAAAAACAGAGCCATGTAAAAATACTGTTTTAAAAATTAATTGCTGATGCTATTAAAACACTGATAACTATCTCAAACGTTTTAAAGGAGCCACATTTCGAAGTGAAAGTCTATCTTCCTCCATGAGTTTCATACTTTCCTGTAATTGATCAAGTTAATGAAATAATTGCAGGGCAAATGAAATGTCATTTTCTTAATTTAAGGAACATAACTTCTATTTATGTTTCTTAGGACTGACTTTTTGAGCCCTCAACCATCACATGAATCTTGAAAGTCAGCATTGAGGATTTTGACTTTCATTCATCACAGGATGTTTGCAACTAATTGATGTTAAACATTGAAGAAATTTTAATAGGACTTTGAAAATCAACAAGAGTGCTTTTGGTAGCTAGTCTCCCAGCCTGACATCTTGAAGAAATTTGGGAGTTTCAGAGTGGCTTATAACTAGACGTGGGATTTAAAGTGGATGTTCTGTCTCACCCATTGTGTAAAGGTGCTTACCAGTCTGAAATATGAAACATGCTAAATCTGTTCCTGAGAACAGAAAATTTATTTCTTGATCTTCTCTCAGAGAGGCTTTGAAACAATGCTGCATCTTTGTGTCAATACATCGTCTCTTATTTTAATAGGCCTATTTGGCCATTTAAGAGTTTGACTATGATATTGGAAAGATTTCAACACTACATGGAGACAAAAGTCCAATTACTCCTACAAATAAGTCAGGTCTGTGGTCAAAGTCATCATACATATTCTAGAGCAGAGTTCTGAACCTTCCTAATGCTGTGACCCTTTAATACAGTTACTCACATTGTAGTGATCCCCAACCATAAAATTATATCATGGCTACTTTGTAATTGTAATTTTGCTACTGTTATAACCAGTAATGTAAATATCTGATATGTGAGATATCTCATAGGAGACTCCTATGGCCATTGCAAACCTACAATTTGAGAACCATAGTTCTAGAATCATTTGAGGAATCTGTTGAAAATCACTTATTTACCTCAGTAACCCAATGAGAAATAAAATTATTGTGGAATATTAGTTAAAGATGTGTTACATTTGTTTAACTCTGTGATGATGTGTTACTATACCTGCCTGATATACCTGATTTGCCTAATAAAGAGCTGAAGAGCCAATAGCTAGGCAACAGAAACAACAAGCAGGGCTGACAAACAGAGAAGAATGAGGCACACAAAGATAAGGAGAAGAAGAAGATGTTATGTGCCAGCCACACAACCATATAGCTAGACATGGAATAGAAAAGAAAGAAAAGATGTACCGAAATATAGAAACTTAGGAGCCCAGAGGCTAAAGGTAGATATGATAATTTAAATTAAGAAAAGCTGGCTAGAAACAAACCAAGTTAAGGCCTGGCATTCATAGAAAAGAATGAGGCTCTGTGTGCATTTATTTAGAATATGGGTGGCATCCCTCCCCGAAGAGCAAAAGAGTTAAAAGAAAAGCAAGTACATAAAATGGTATTTAGTTAGCCACATTCAGTCAACTTTCTTGATATACAACAATATGAGAAATAAGCACATCCTGCCAAAATTGCTAATGTGAAATGATGAGAAGTTCTGTTGTTGTTTTATGCCACTAAATTTTGCTTCACTAATATCCACAGCAAATATCAGACAAATGTAAAAGAGTAAGAACTATTTTCTAAGATTTCATATGTTGGAATTTTGAAATTTTTGTAAAGTAAAGAATAATCCAAATTAACATTTTCTGTGAAGTTTTCTGGGTCTCAGTGATATATTAAGAAAATGTTTTATAAATAGCTCATACGTAGTTTGAGTAGTATGAAGTCATAAGCTTATGGTTAAAGTTAAAATGATTCATCTATTATGATTTGTTATTACAATGGTAGATTAATATCAGCCCTAGTATCTGAAATTTACTTTATTAGTCATATGTATCCACTTCTGTTTAAATTGGGATGCCCACTAGTATCCACTAAGTAGTCTATTCCTATCTCCTTGCATTTTGTAAGTGAAATAGAAACTTCTCAGGAAAGACAAAAATTAATAGATTTGATTATGGTGGCTTAAACCTTCAATCTCAGCATTCAGGAAACAATTGATATCTGTGAGTTCAAGGCCTTCCTGGTATTCATTAGCATGTTTCAGTCTAGCCTGGGAAACATAGTGAATAGTCTATTACAAAATATTAATTAATTAAAATAAAACATTAATCAAACTGTAATATGTTCTAAAAGAAAAGAGGTCTTGTTTTAGAAACAATGATGCCTTATGATTAGAAAGCCCACATTCCTTTAAAAAAAATGCAGACTTTAACAGCATAAAATTATGTAAGGTATCTGGTTTATTCATGCACAAATATTAATATATATATATATATATATATGTATATATATATATATATAAAATCACATGGCTTTTCACAGTAAGTCAAAACTCCACAGGATGCATCCCATTATCTAAAAATAAGAGGGCATGCATTCACGGAAGTATATGCTAAAATTAAAGCTACTTTGATTCTCCTTCTGAAATTATTTTTTAAATCATTTATACATTTCAGCTCGCATCAAGGGAACATGAGAATTACATTTAGTAAAGGATAATTACAGTTTTAAAATATTTCTTTCCATCATGGTTTCAGGATTTTTCTAGATTTAGACAGTAGAAATGACTGCAAAGTATGCTAAAAATTATTATAGTTACCAAGTTTATGGAGTTCGTGATTTTGGATACAAGGATTTGATCTTTACCAAAAAACTTTCTGCTTGCAATTTGGTGAGGTGAAAGAACTCTGAACTGAGAATTAGAAGAACAAACAACCAGTCTTTGATTTGCCACAATTACTTAGATCATAGGAAAGTGACTTTCTATCTCTGGCCATCATTTCCTCTTTTTTCAAGCAATGCACTTTTATAAGAGTATTTCTGAGATCAAATTCAGCTGTTATAGTCAGTCACTATTTTCCACATTACTCAATGCTAAGGTTCCCATATTCTAACTCCTTTGGGTTAAAACATTAAGTGGTTTATTAAAAGGCAAATATTATCTGAGAAGCATAACACATTAAACCCTTATTAGCCATTAAAGCCCCCGCTTGATTCAGATAATTAGATTAGTTACCAGAGACCTGAGGGAATAGAATTAAGAAGAGGAAAGTTTGACATGAAGAGAAAAGGGCAGAAAAAATGATGTCAAGTTGTCCCAAGAAACCAAATGTTTACACATTAGTGCATCCTGTGTGAATTCTTAGCAAAATGCCTATGGACATAATATGCATCCTAATTGAGACTCTATTGTAAATGAAAAAGGAAATATTTTTGGCAAATATGTTCTCAGATATTTTGGTTATTGTCTACTGATGACAAGTAACCTACCATTAATTTTAGAAAAATAAAATGTCTGTATTAAAGAAAAAAAGTATTAATACTATTCTCTATGAAGAAAAGAAATTGTAGTGAGAATTCATTTTATAAGTGTGTCACATTAAACAAGGCTCATCCAGGATGCTACCTATGTTGGTTTCTGTGCAATGACATAAAGGTTTCACCAGCCATTAATGACATCTGCAACAAAAGCATAAATTATATTTATAACAAGAATGAAAATGGAGCATATGAGTATATTCCTTTTTGATTATTATTTGTTTACTTTTTGAGATTATAATGTAAGTACTTAACTTTTCCCATCCATTTTGTCCCATCAACTCCTGCCATACACACCTCCATAGTCTTTTTATTAATTTTATTACATACATTTATGTATATGTAGATGCACACAATATGTACATCATATGTGTTCTTAAATGAATAAATATAATCTGCTCAGTCTGTATAATGTTGCTTTTATGTATCTTTTCATGATTGACCACTTGATATTGGATGACCAGTTGGTGTACTCTTCCCTGGGGAAGACTATTTCTCCTACTCTCAACATTATTTAGTTACATTCCTAACAGATCCATACATGTATAAGTCCTGCACCTCAGGCTCAGGGATCATCAAGGAATAGGTGGCCAAAAGACTATCGGAGCCAGAGGATCAGGAAGGTTAAGATTGTGTCTTCTAGTAATGTCAGAAGCTACATCCATATAATCTCAAAAGATTACTTGTTGAACATGACCTGAAAATGGACAACAAAGTATACATGCCAACATCAAAGGAGTAAAGCAGATGAGACCAAAATGGTACACAAATAACTACATTTACTCTGTTTTATGTAATAATAACTTCATATACTTTCAAGAATATTCCCTTAAGGTGAAGGATTGTATTTAAGTAGTCAAATGTTAGTCACTTAGACACATAGAACTGTAGAAATCTGTGGGCATGAAGTATCGATATAACCTGATAAAATTTAAGAGTCTCCTAGATAAATAAGTGATGTTATCAGGTCCTTTAACAGCACCTTGAAATATGTTCTCATCACATAACAATATTTTCATGGAATGAGAACCTTAATCTGCATTTATTTTGAAATAAAGATAAAATAATTGTTTCACAAGTATAATTCCAGTACATCAACTGGTTTGTTGGAGCCCATTCACTATGGTAGGATGTCATACTCAGTCTTACTGCTTAGGAGAAGGACCTGTCCCTGTCCCAAACTATTGTACCAGACTATGTTGACTCCTCATAGGAGACACTACCTTGAGGAGAAGTGGACTGGGGGTGTGTTGGGAAGAAATAATGGAGGGAATGGGAAGGCAAGGGGCTGTAAGGAGGCAAAGAGAGGATGGGTGGAAGGGTGGTAGGGAGAACAGTGATTGGAATATAAAATGAAGTCAAAAATTAAAAAGAAAAGAAAAAAGTAATAAATTGGCAAATCCCTAAAAAACAGAAAGTGAAGAAAAACTTCTTAAGAGAGACACCCACAGCTAAATACTGAGCCATAGTCCTGGAATCCAATTGTAGAGAGGGAGGAGGGATGAGCAAAGTAGTCAAGACTGTGCTGGGGAATCCTATAGAAACAGCTGACCTGACCAAGTGAGAGCACACAAACCCCAGTTGTAAAGCTGGGGAACCAGCATTGGACTGAACCAAGCCCTCTGAATGTGGGTGCCAGTTAAGAGGCCTGGGCAGTCTATGGGACCTCTGATAGTGGAACCAGCATTTGTTCCTAGTGCACAAATGGACTTTGAGAGGCCATTCCCCATGGAGGGATACTATTTCAGTTCAGATACATGGACCCTGCCCCAAATGATGTGACAGACTTTGATGATTCCCCCATGAAAGGCCTCATCCTCCCTGGGTAGTGGATGGGGGCGGGAGTGGGAGGGGGGTTGGTGGGGGTATGGGAGGATGGGAAGCAAAGGGATCTGGGATTGCTATATAAAATAAGATTGTTTCTAAATTAATTAATTAAATAAATAAAAGTGACACATATACACGCTATTCTTATTGCTCTCTTTGAAAAAATATTTATTCTGAAATAAGTTTTAGATATTGACCTAATTTATTGTTAGAATTTTCCATCTCTAATTATTCAAATAATCAGCAATAGCAGTTCAAGAGCCCACAAAAATATAAGCACTATTGTAAGATAAAGTTTTTCTTATTAATAGCTAACATATAAGAGGCATAGAAGCCATGATAAATAACAGGTAAATGTCAATTTTCTATTTTGAATTGCGTAGCTGTGAATGACCACAAAATTCAAAATAAAGTATGAATAATTCAACATATCTTTTATAGTATCCCCATATAAACAATTGTCTTAATTTCTACCAGATTTTCAGTAAAGAAATTGCTGTCAAAGAACTAGATGGTCACATATATAAACTCTTTCTATACTAGCCTAGAATCAATACTTTATCATGGATGCCTATAAACTTCAAAGAGCAAAGTAACATTGTATGAAGAAAATAACAAATGATTCATCTTGATTTTAACAAGATTTGAAGAAATCTTTTTTCTTTTGCTCCAAATATACATTTATAAATTTAATATCTTCTTCTTTAAAAATTTCTTTTTTGCCAGGTGTTAGCAGCACATGACTTTAATCCCAGCACTCAGGAGGCAGAGGCAGGAAGAAGTCTGTGAGTTTGAGGCCAGCCTGGAGTATAAAGCTATACAGAGAACTCCGTCATAAAAAACCAAAAATTTTGTTTTCATTTTACCTAGCAATCTCAATTCCCCTTCATCCTCTTCTACTTGCCCCCAACCTCCAACCCATCCCACATCTCATCCACTCCTCTGATGGGTAAACGTTTCCTTGGCTAAACTGGGAGGGAGTATAATGGAAGGGATGAGGAATGGGAACATGAGATATCAAGATGACCAAGTTGAGGGAGGCACAGAGAACAACAGTAATGAAAGAGATATCTTGATAGAGCAAACCATTATGGAGTTAGGGAGAAACCTGACGCTAGAGAAATTATCAGAAATCCACAAGGATCACCCCTTCTAAGACTGCTGGCAATAGGGACGAAGCTGTCAGGATGTACCTTCTTTAATTGGTTTAGAAATGTTCTTTTCTATTGAAGAAGTATTAAACAGCAACATCACCATCAATATGGGGACACCCCATAGTGTAGACAAAAATACCTAATATTAAGTTGATGTTTTGCTTATTAATTCTATTAGTTTACTATGGAATGTTCATATACATGATTTGAAAAAGAGGAGGGAGAGGTTACATTTTTCCAAAAGGGTAAAATAACATTCTAAAGCCAGAAGACTCATGGGCCAGTGGGAATCTACAAGCAAGAGACAAACTGCTGTGTTGCAATCAGAGGTGACTCATTTTGAAAAAGACTTTTCAAAAATCCATGAGGCAAACAGAGTCTGAGCCACAAGCAATGCCAGGTCTGAAAACAGTCGTTACTACTACAAAGCAGAAATCAAGCAACAAATTGTGTGAGAGTAGCAGAGTATGGCAAGCTATCCACATGGTGCCATTTCAGGGAAACTAGACAAACATATCCTCCCTACTGGTCCAGACATGCAGGCTGAATTGCCCAGATCAGTCAAATATATTTGAATTATCAAAAAAGGAAAAGAAATCATCTCTTATTAGGCAGTTTTGACAATTTTTTTCTTTATTTCTCATCTTAACACTCCTGATTTACCAGAAATCTGAGTGGAAACCTGCTGGATTGGTAAGTATTATGTTATAAAGATAGAAACTTTCCAAAGCATTGGTAAGTTCATTGCTGTGGAATCACCTAGAATGGCAGAGGCCTGAATGGAGTCAAATCACAGAATCTTTCTCTAAGTAATAGGAGTTAAAACTTTCAGTAAAGCATAAGGTGTATAAAGTAAGCTAATTAATTAATTAAACTTAAATCTCAAAATCATGATTGAATTATGTTTATATAAATACTGAATTGAAGCATATGAAATAAGGCAGATTATTTGTTGTTCAATTATAAAATTTCAAATGTCTATTAATATATAACATTGTTAATTTTTGCTGATTTCATAATAAAAAAGTAGTATCAATCTTTTTATCAATCAACATGGCCTTATTGAATTCCTACCATTTATTTAATAGGCACTGGTCATTTAAAACTAAAGATGATATAGTCTCTGGCTTTTTGAATTTCCTAAAGTTGATTAGTTTTAGACAGTTTTTGTAAACAATGAAATACTGTGAAGCTACAAAACAGCATTAATATCAAATTACTGAATCATCAATTTTTCTATTTAAAGGCTATTTTCAAATGAAAATTCCATTTTAGTTTAAAGAAGATCATCAAGTCACTGTAGAGTACCAAAAAAAATTAAATCATAAAAGCTATATAAATCACAGTGGCCCAGTTCATTTTGCAAAACCACTTGGCACAACATACTATGTTTGAAGCACCATGGAGAAATCTTTCATTGCTCAAAGCATGCTTCTTTTTACTCAGTGAGTTGCTTTTGTTCTATAGTAAGCCTTCAGTCAGCAAACATGTCTTTGCTTATAGCTTTGGGTATACTGCCAGGACTCTGCAAATAACGAAATTATAATAATTATACAGTTATTCATGAATGAACATACTTAACCCAAGAGTGTTCCAGTAGAAAGGGCAGGAAAAGCTAATGCATTAGCAACACACAGACCAGATGGAAGGGTGAGTTTTTAAAATGTTATTTGAAACAAAGTATAAAGGGACAGTGTGATGGACCTGCATTCTGAAATTCAGTTTTCTGGGGTAAGAGCCAATGGAGAAAAGCACAATTTTATGCATGCAAATATTTAATTAAGGTTCCAGTAATAATGTGGACCAAGTGCTATTTCATTTTCCTTTATCTCGGGAATCCAGAAAGCTAAGGAACCAGTGAAGTATGTGGTTTATAGTCCCTAACCTAAGAGCTTACCATAAGACAATTTCAAGTTCATATCCAACAAATACGTGTTTAGTGCTTAGTTATTTTTATTTCAATGTATTAAATGTTCATTTTAGAATTCTGTTAACCTAAAAAATCTGAGCAAGGACAACATAAAATGTTAGTAGATATTTATTTCCTAATATGTGAATTTAGATATAGAATTGGTCTGTGAACATATTTCAAGTCCCATTTTAACATTAAGAGTTATGTGGAAACATTATTTTTATAATTTCTTAGTACTGAAATATAATTTACATAGAATAAAATGCATATATTTTGAAAAGTACATTCACTTTGTCAAGGGCAAACAGCCAGATAATGAACATCTTATCCTGATATAAAATATTTCTGACACCTGAGATAGTTGTTGCGTTCAGCTTCCTAGTCATCCCCAGGAGACAACCACTATTTTACTTTCTGTTCACTATAGATTAGTTAAGGGCTTCATAAAGTTTACTTATTCCCTGTGTTAAACTTTTGTATCAAGGTTTTTCACTTAGCAGGATTATCTGTAGTTTCATCCATGTTTTCACATGTATAGTTAATTCCTTTCTAACATCCTATAACATGGATTTAACTATTTAAACCATCTCATAGTTGTATCTTTATACTATTTCAAATTTGTGTTATTTCTAACAAATTTGGTATTTACTATTTGACTAATATCCCAAATATAAAGGTATGACATGTAGTTAGCTTTATATTGCTCATGAATATTTATGCTAGTAACGTAAGGTATCATAAACAGTATTACACATAGCATATTTATAAATCTTTGTTAGATGACAGACTGATGTTCTGAAGGTCTTTTGGTCCTTCTAATAGAATTACCACGACAAGCTATACACATGCTTTAGGTGTTTTTGTTATAGGTTTCTAAATTGTTTACAGATGTTCTTCCCAATTAACATTGCTCACAGCAGGGAAAGTGTGCACATTACTCCCTTTACTTTCAAAAGCTCATCATTGTTTGCTTCCAAGAAATTTGGCACTGTGAATCAAACACTTTTATCAATGGTTATCATGGTCATCAATGGACCTATTTTTACATATTTATAGCAATTATGTGAAACATATGCTCACTTTAATAGCAGTAAAAAATAATAGCAACAAAAACAACCAATAATATATTACTTAAATCATACACACCTTGTTTTACAGATAACTGTTTTTGTTAGAAAATGAAGATATATAACATGGAAAATGTTTTTGCTATAAACTTGGTTTTAGAAAAAAACTATACACTGTAAAAATTGCTTAAGAGTTATGCAAAATGCTAATTTTTGTTAAGTAATAAGGCCTGTGTCTAGCTTTTTAAGAAAAGTCTAATTCATGTAGTTTTGAAATTTTCTACAATGAACATTTATTATTTTTAAGGTGAGTGTTATCTTCACTGAATTATAACTGCAAAAAGTAATTTCCAGGTATTCACATAAAATGGAAAAGGAATTATTTTTGGTTAAAGCCTAGCAGAGGAAACCCACACTTTAACACATGAAATATAAAGGTTTTATCTATAGTCTCTTCCAATGCCAGATTAGCCTCTATGATAGTTTGAATACCATGACCCTCACCCAAGGTCTCAGGAATTTAACTACTTACTTCCCAGTTGGTGGCTATTTGAGGGGGATTAGCAAGTGTGGCCTTGATGGAGGGAGTATGTCAATTGAGACAGGCTTTAATGTTTCAAAAGACTGGCTATTTGGTGTTGTTTATTTTATTTCCTGTTTGTAGTTTCAGATATGAGCTTTCAAGTGTTTCTGCTTCCATGCCTGGTAATTTCTTCCATACTCCCCTGTCATAATGATGATGGACTCTTATCCTTCTGGAACCAAAATAATCCCTTCATTCTATAAGTCTCCTTTAACATAGTGTCTAATCACAGCAATAGAGAAATAACTAAGTGATGCTCACATTCCCCCTAACTTACTCACAATATATATTTCATATAGAATAAGGCTGACCCACATTTTCATCTCCTTATCTCCTGCTTCTGCTATTGGGATGATAGTTTCACTGTACTCATTATATATAATAAATACTACCTACAATTCATTAAATATTTTAATCATTATTTCATTTTATAACCACAATAAACATTAAATGTATGGAATATCTCCAATTATATAAACAAAAGAAATTTGGGTCTGTGGAAATTAATAAATTAGATTATGATCTGAAAGATACCCAAGAGCAAAGCAGTTAATGAACTAAAGCTTGAAATTTTGCCAAAGCCCAATTTTATGTACTATGCCATGTAGATTTTAGCTTTTCATTTCAGTTCATGATTCATAATGACAGAGTACAATATCAATAAATAGTTGTTTTATTATAATTGATCATATGTCTATCCATTAATAAAGTAATTCATACCCAGGATTTTACCCTTAAGTAGTCCTTGCCTGACATACTGTCTGCTTGTATTTATCTCTATAGAGATGTATAGAGTATTATACTTTATATGGAAGCTGTAATCTTTTCAGTTATTAATCTATCTCCACTATTATCTATGAAAGACTTAAAACAATACCCTGTCCATAATGACATGGCTTGTTACTTAGAACAAAATTACTGTGGTTTATGTATTCCTTTAGCTGTTTGGAGAAAGCAAACAATATATGCTAAATAAAACTGAGATATACATAATATATTTTCATGACTATCAAAATCCACTTCATTTCCATAATAAACAGCATTATCATATATTGATCAGATGAAAACTAAGCAAATTTTTAATAGCTATTAATTTTCTTTGTAAGAAACTGTAAAGTAATTGTCATATGAATTCAGTCAGTCCTTCACACCTGCATATTACTAAAAAAAAAATTATAGTTTTTTTTTTTTTTTGCAAAGAATGTTCTACAAGAGAGACTAGAGAAATGGATCCATGATTAAAAGTACATACTGTTCTTGTAGAGAATGAGAATTCACTTCTTAGCATCCATGTCTGGTGGCTCCCAACTGTCTACAACTTCTATGCTAGAGTTCTGATGCTTCTGGCTTCTGGCTTCTATTTACACACACACACACACACACACACACACACACACACACACATGTGCATAAACCCACATATAGGCACACATACACATATACATGATTTAAAAATAATAAAAATAAATCTTTTTGAGATATAATATAATCATAGAACTTCTCCTTCTCTTTCCTCCCTCCAAGCCCCCCATATGACCCTCCCTTGCTTTCTTTCAAATTCATGACCTCTTTTTCTTTAATTGTATATATATATATATATATATATATATATAATTATATATATGCACATATATATCATAGCTTGCATAATGTTACTTGCATTTTTAGTGCTGACTATTTGGTACTAGATAACCACAAGCAGCATGGCATGACAACCCTAAGGGTGGAGTAGAGACATGTTTACCTTGAAAATAACCAAAATCTATCTAACTGGACTTAGGGCTAGCTCAACATGGAGGAAATCATGCTAGGTACTGGAAACCTAAACAATGACCCAGGGATAGTTATTCATGGATCTTGAAGGAGAACCTCTAAATGCTTCTTTAGTGAACTATCATAATCACGAACTACATTCTAAACACTAAATCTTGTAAGTATATGGTAGTGTAGTTCTCACTCTTCATGAAGCATACTTTTCCTTCAAAATAATCTTTTACAAAATGCCCTACAGTAAAAGGTTTGTATTTGATTGATACATACTAAAATTTATGTGTATTTATGTGTTTCAAAAACATTTTTATCATTCTTTTAGTAGATTTTTTTGTCACTGGGATGATATACACAACAAATATAAACTTTTTTTTACAAAGAATATGCTACAAGTGTGCATATAAAGATTCTATAAATTTATTAATACATTTTCACAAATAATTTCATAGAAGTATACCAGGACTGAGTTATTTTTCTGTAGGTGTGAAATCTTTATTCATACTGGATAAGAGCTCTACCAATAAGGTATATATTTAGATGAATAACTTATTTCTTGAAAATAAATCTAAGATGATCCCAAATGTTTTTATCATGAAATATAAGTGCCCCCCTTTTTGCCTGTGCCAAATTTTCCAGTTTTATCTTCCCATATTGAAACCTGACAATATACATGTATACAAAAAGCCTAGTCTGTGTTCTCATTATCATGTATTTTGTTATTTCTTCCTCTACCTGGAATGAATTCACCAAAACAATTTCCTTTTGGTTTACTCAAATTGATAATCAACTACTATCATGTATAATTTCTTCTACCATTCTTTATTTGATAGACCATCTCACTCTTAGTAACGTAACCTTCTTTTATGATCCCATAAATCTGCCTGAATATGCTTATCATTATAATTTATCACAGGAAAAATGACTTTTTACATATTTGCCTGTCTGTTTAGACCATGAATTACTTCAGGGTTTTTATTCATGTTTGCATCCCATGCTACATTTAGTACCTAGAATATAGAAGATAATCCAATATATTAGGACTGAGTAGTTAGATGTACATATTACAGATGATAGAAAGTTATAGAGAAGATAAGTAGATGATAAAAAGATTATACTTATTTAAAATATAGACTTAGACAAGTCATAAATCTTACATTGCTAAACTAAATTATGTTAATTCATGTAACCAGGAAGACATGTTCTCTGATTCTTATCAAATCAGAATTTCTCCATTTCTTTTGTGCTACAACACTGGATCTCTGTTGCATCACTTTTCAACTAGAATTTCTAAGTATTTGTAAAAGTTTATCTAAATGGTGTGGAAAAATGAGAAACCTTTGTTTTATAACTAAAACTGATGTGCTTGCATGCAAAGAAATATCAAGCTTTGAACCCCCTTTCTATACTCCATCTGTATTTACATACAAAACAGTAAAATTAATATCTTTTCATTTGGCTTCCTGTGTACCTTATATAAAAACATAATTATAAAAGCATGCATGGTTTGATTTGGGTACAATAAAACATCCACATGGATTAAAAATATGCTGAAATCCTAGTTGTTTGTTTGGTGTGTTCTGATTCCATTCATATCAGCCAGGTAATTTTGGGCTCCTTGGAAATTAAACAAGAATTAAATCTTGCCTTTCAGTCAGTAGCTGTGCATACTGTTTAGGATTTGTGCTTCACGATATCCTAAACATATTCTTAAGAGTTCAAACATATTAATTTATGTTTTGTGGTCCTGAAAAATAAACCATTTTAAGAAAATGATGTTTTGTAATACTGGCAGAAAAATTTATGAAGAGGTTGTTATTTTTCTAACACTATCCCTTCTATGTTATTTAAAGTTTATATAACAATATACTTTTAAGTAAATGCTACCTTTATAGTTCACCCAAAATGGAATACAACTATATTCTTCCTCCCTCATTAACTAGCCAAAGCTTTTTAAAATCACTGTGTTAATATTAAGCAACTGCTGAAGGTAGAAAAAATGGAATTTGTATTGTTTTAGGAAAAGTACAGTATGGTTATGTACATTGTACAAAAATAGCTTCAAGAAATGAAAAATCTAGACCAGAGCTAACATTTACCAAACAATGGATTTGTGTAATGAATAAAGTAAAAAGCTCTTCTTCCTAGGAAACTATTTGGATCTGTCTGAAAAAGTTAATATGGTGATTGCAAGATGGTGCTTTGATGTCATCTCTTATAAAACTTTAAAATGTGTTCAAACATTTAATTCATTCATTAGTTCTGCTCCACTCCTCCTTATATTGCAGTGTTCTTGTGAAATGGCCAATTTATATCACCATGTAAAACACTTAACTCTAACTACCAAAGGAAAACTCACCAAAAGATCTAAGCAGGATGTATGGCAGGAACAAATAAGAAGCATGGAAGAGAAGTGAAGAGACTGTCAATTTGCCCACAGCTTCTCTGTTGTCCAAGACACAGAATCACACTTACTCAAATACCTCAAAAGAAAAGAGTGTACTTTTTCAGTCCTGTTATACTCACTGATGTTTTATAAGAATTCAAACTGCTGCTTCTAGTCCATATCTAATAATTTATTTGTTTTCTCATACCACATTCACTTTCTATACCTGAAATAAAACCAAATTGACTTTTCAGAAAGATACTCAGCACATTATATAAATTAGATTGGTCCTTGCTACCCTACTACATTTCATAAGCTTGTTTTAGAGAATCACTGGCATTCTCATTCATCCATCATTTATTTTTTAAAAGAAAAATAAGAAGAAAACTCTTCCACATATATTGTGGTGGCTTGCATAAGAATAATCCCCATAGAATCCCACATTTCAATGTTAGGTTCCCAGTTGATGACTGTTAAGAAGGAATAGGAGGTGTTACCTTGATGGAAGAGGTATGTCACTGGGAATAGGTTGTCTTTCTCTATTCTTCTGCTTTTTGCCTAAGTATAACATCTAAGCTCTCAGCTACTGCCTCAACAACATGCCTGCCTGACAGGCTGACCATGGACTTACATTATAAAAGTCTAAGCAAGACCCCAACTAAATGCTTTCTTTATATGGGTTGCCTTGGTCATGGTATCTCTTCCCAGCCATAGAATAGGAACTAACAGAAAAGTGCATTGTAAAAGTCACCGTGAAGGGGAGAGGGAGAGAGAGAGAGAGGGAACTGCCTACTACTTTACAGCAATTCCTTCTAGCTTTTTTAATACTTGTAGAATTTCAGAAGTGATGGATCACCCAAGACTCGGGTACATTCACAAGAGACAATCTAATAACTGCGTTACAGTTGTATTTTTTCTTTTTTATGGAAACTTCTTGTTGCCATACAAATGTCTTTGCAGTCTAGCCACAAGGTTTTAAGATCCTGTGATATTTTCTTTGGCTGCTTGAAAAATCTTAAGCATTATACCTTCACAGGATAAAGGTATAAAAAAAAAAGTTGTATGAGTTTTCAGGTGAAAAGGGCAAAACCATATCTATAAATACTGTGCATTTCATCTTCAGGGATGACAATGATTTATGCTGAGATGGCCATATTGCCTCATCCCAGGACCATCCTGTAGAATATCCGCCTTACAAAATGGAATACTTTCTAGAGTCAATGTTCTAAATGCAGTAGGATAATGTGATTAGTATTATTAGTTATTATGTAATAATAGCAGTACTTACTGGACAACATTACTGTGACACTTTAATGAGATAATCCATATTAAATGTTTAGGACACAGTAGTTACTCAGTAAATGAAAGATATAACTACTACTGCTATATGTGAACCTCTTTAATTTAGTAAGCTACCTTGAAAATAATGTAGTAAATGTAGGAAAATGACAAAAATTGGGGAAATTAACAGAACTTAGTCAACTAGAGACCACATCCTACTTCTCTGTTGTTCATTAGCCTGTAGAATTAGTCTCCTTTCCCACTAATGCCTTTCAATGAAATTCAACATCTATTTTTTATAGGGTAATTACAGGTATGAGCAAAGGGCCATTTTGAATGAAGCTATCTATTGATAGAAAGCAGCCAGAGGTAATTTCTCAAAGATATAAAACAGAGATGAAATACTAGGTCATTGAACAGAATGACATGTGAAATTATTCCCCCCTTTTGAAGGAGCCATTTCACTTGACTTTTCTTCAGCATCTTGCATGGTATAAATGAATATGCTTTAAAAGGGTTAAGGTCAGCTTCCAGTTGCTCCAAATATTGTTTCCTTTATTCATTTAAAAGTTGAATTTTTTTCTAGAAGACTAGAATATTGAGAATATAGTTTCCTATCCCTAAGTGAACTAATTATTTTTCTATTAGTTCCATTAGGATTTTGAATATTTTATCAGTATTAATTTCAGAATCATCAAGAACAACCTATTACTAAACATAAGCCTTAAATAGATGACAGAAATGTCACCCTTCACAGCTTGCATGGAAACTTTAAGCAATATGAAAGCTAATTGACAGGGAGGAAGTTTCCAGTTCAATTCAAGCTTAAATTTACTGTGTTCTACATTTGAAGTACACAATATGGTATTATCAACAAAAGATCTTACTATCTCATTCTGACAAACAACCAAGAGCAATGCCACTAGCTTCTATTGTTTTTGAGAAATCTAGGTTCTCTTTCACCAACAACTTATAATGTTAAATCTTTAACTTATATTTTTGTTTAATAGCCTGTGACTTCTAGAAAAACTGTTATTCATTGAATCAGGATACATCCACTCAAATTATTTTACTTTCTTTTTAAAATTAAGTTTTCTAATTAATTGTAGAAATAGGTTTCCAAAAGAATAGTGCATAAATTCTTATTTTGGGTTGACACACACTTCTTATATCCTGCTGCCCTCATCTTCTCCTAAACATTTTCATACCCAGTATTCCTTATTTTTATTTTCATATCAAATGTTTTCTGTTATCCCTTGCTATTACCATACCACCATTGACATTTTCTTGGATCCTTACTTCTACAGACATTCAATTCAACTTAAGCACACAAATAAATAATTAAAATATAGGATCAATATTTAAGAAAGAACATTCATTTCCCCCTACTTTCCTTCAAATATCATAATTTCACTTTTCTTTACAGATAAACAAAATTGTTTTGTGTATATTACTGTAATTTATTTACTAATAAATCCACAGATGGACATTTGAATGACTGCACTCCCTAGCCCTTGTGAATAGATCAAAAAGGAGTGAGTATGTAAGTCGCTGTGATAACATACAGCCTTGTGGGTATATATGCAAAAGTAATATATATGAATTAAATTGAAGATTTATTTGTAGTATTTCCAAATGTCCTAAATCTTTTGCAGAGTAGCTGTACATGGTTACATTAACCCAAACAAATAAATAAAGTTATCCACTTTATCCATGTTCTATCCAGCCTTTGTTGCCATTTGTCTTCTTGAAGATATCTATGTAGATGGCAAGGAGAAGGACACCATATTAATTTCTAGAACCATTTTAGTGACACAGCACAAGTGCATAGATTTAAGTTACTCCAAATTTCATGTTCCCACATGGAAGCAGTTTCATGAAGTTTTATAGCTTTCCAGAGCAAAGAATGTTATAAATTAAGGCAATTTTAAAATACATTGGAGGACACATCAAAGAGGTAGATATGGTGAGTTTGGGAAAGGTTTTCTATAAAATCAACATTCTACTAAGCTTTTGGGTTGGAAGCTAGTGGTCTACAAAGTTAATAGATGCTAAACATATTTTATTTTGTTTTGTTTTCAAGATTCCATTATTTTTTTCCACTTAGTAGTACTTCATTGTGTAAATGTTCTACATTTTCTCTATCCATTCTTCAGCTGAAGGGCATTTAGGTTGTTTCCAGGTTCTGGCTATTACAAGTAATGCTGCTATGAACATAGTTGAACAGATGTCCTTGTTGTATGAATGTGCATCCTTTGGGTATATGCTTGAGTGGTATCACTGGGTCCTCAAATAGACTTATTCCCATTTTCCTGAGAAACGGCCATACTGAATTCCAAAGTGGCTATGCAAGTTTGTACTCCCAACAGTGGAGGAGTGTTCCCCTTTCTACATATCCTCTCCAGCATAAACCTTTATTGGTGTTTTGTTCTTGTTGTTGTTCCCTTTTTAATGTAAATTTGAAACAAGGTTGTTTGACATGTCAATCCCAGTTTCCTCACCCTCCCATCCTCCCTTATCACCCCAATCAAACCCTAGTCCATCCCTTTTGCTCCCCAGGAAGGGTGAGAGGCCTTCCATGGGGTTCTTCTATGTCTGGCATTGGTGTTTTTGACTTTAGCCATTCTGACAGGTGCAAGATAATATCTTAGAGTTGTTTTGGTTTCCATTTCCCTGATATCTAAAGATGTTGATCAATTTCTTAAGTGTCTTTTAGCCATTTTAGGTTCCTCTATTGAGAATTCTCTATTTAGTTATGTGTCCCACTTTTTTTATTAATAATATAATTTAAAAATTCTACATGTCGACCACAGTTTCCCCTCAATCCCTCCCTCCCTCCCTCTTACCTTCTTTCCCCTGTGACGTGCACCCTGGCCATCCTCCCCTCCCATCCCCCCAACACCCATTCCACTTGTCCGGCTATGCTATCCAGGTTGGGTCATGTAAATCTGTCAAGTCATTTGAAGTAGGGACTAGGACTTCTCTCCTGTCTCTAAGGTAAGGGGGCATCCCTCCATGGGGTTTGTGTCTGCAAGGTCATTTTGTGCACCAGTTGGCCTTATAGCTCAGGGCTTAGAGCACTGGTCTTGTGTCCCACTTTTTAATTGGATTATTTTGTGTTTTGGTGACTAGCTTTTTGAGTCTTTGTATATTTTGGAAATCAACCCTCTATCAGATGTGAGGTTGGTGCTGGAGCCTTCATCCAGTAGCTGGTGGAAACAGAAGCAGAAATCCACAACTAAATACTGAGCCAAATTCCTAGAATTCCATTGTAGACAAGGAGAAGTAATGAACAAAGAGGTCAAGACCAGGCTGCAGAAACCCACAGAAACAGTTGACCTGAGCAAGTGGGAGCTTATGGACCCCAGCCAGACAGTTAAGGCACCAACATAGGTCCAAATAAGGCTCCCTGAAAATGCGTGACAGTTAGGCCTGGGCAGTCCATGGGGCCTCTTTCTGTGGAACCAGTATTTATTTCTTGTGCATAAATGGACTTTGGGTGCCCATTCCTTTGGGTGCCCATTCCTCCATGGAGAGATACTTTCTCAGCTGAAATACACAGGGAAGTGCCTAGGCCATGCACTAAATGATGAGATAGACTTTAATGATTCCCCATAGAAGGCTTTACTCTCCCTGTGGATTGGATGGACAGTGGGACTGAGGAGATATCAGTGGGGGCCATGGGAGAATGGGAGGGAGAGGGAATTTGGATTGATTTGTAAAATAAGATTGTTTCTAAATTAAATACAAAATACATAAAAAGAAATTTGTACAAAGCTTTCTCAAATCTTCAAAAATTAGTCTATTTGTATTTGATAAAATTAGAGAAAATGTTTAATTACTATTATGTCTTTTGCATTTAAGCTTTTATATCTCATTTATATTTTATCATAACTAAAGACATTTGTAATTATAATTATCTAGTCTTCAACAACATCAAAGACCTGAGAAGAAAATAATATTACATGAGCAAGCAGGAAGTACAAATAAGCAAATACTAAAAAAAAACAAAAAAAAATGTGAGAAATGACAGAAACAACTGGTTACCTAGACAGTAATGGTGAGGCACCCATCTTCTGCCTATAGGCCTACCATATCTGAAAGAATTCCTGTGAAGCAGAGAATTTTAAAGGACTCTCCTGCTTTGTCTTGGCAAAGTTCAGCAGTCCCTTTTCTTGCATCCTGTTGGTCCAGGTTTGACAGCAAATTTCAGAAATTGAAGCAGTCAGTTTCTTTGCTCACCTCCCTGAATAGATTTTGCCATATAGAAAATAAACTCCATATACAATTTCTTTGATACTTATCATCTTTTATGGGGTGTTTCTACTTGATTAAATATACATTTTGTCATATATCATATTTGTTTCTTAAAATTTCAGTTATACTATGAGCCCAAACAGAGCTGAGCCATGTTACCTTCCTTGATTTACATGCATGCACTTGTATTAAAGTTTGGGACTAAGATTATGAAAACAAATAAGCCATAATCACATGTATAGAGAATATATATATGTATTCATATATAAGGTATACTTTATTAAACTGAAATATTAAACATCATTGTTTACTATTATTCTATTTTCTTTAATCCTTATTGTGAAAAGGAAAGAGCTTGTGGTTATTTAGTGAAAAAAAATGTTTATTAGTTTACCCATTTCAACCCTAACACAAATTTTAGATTTTACAATTTTAAATAACAATAAATGGAAGAAATCATGTAAATTTTATGTTACCTGTTATATAAACCAGATAAAATTGTATACAGGTACATACATTTAAAATAATTTGAAAAGAAATCTTTGTTAAAAATCTTAATTAAAATCTATATTTTAAAATATGTTTTAGTGGATTTTAAGATATGTAGAATACTCAAATTTATAAAATTACATGATTTATCTGGTACTAATATATGGTAACAATATTTAAATTTGAAATTGCACATATGTTTTATTAAAACATATTGTAATTCTTTTATTTGAGAGTTATATTGACCTTTAGTCCCAGAACTCTGGAAGCATAGACTGGTGAATCTCTATTGAATTCCAGGCCTGCCTATTCTACAGAGTGTGTTCCAGTACAGGTTTCACAGCTACAAAGAAAACATATCTTGAAAAAACAAAGAGAGAGATAAAGATACAGAGAAGGAGATAGATAGATAGATAGATAGATAGATAGATAGAGAGAGAGAGAGAGAGAGACTGAATTACACATAAACATTTAATTTTCATTCTTTAAAATGTATTTTATTTTAATGTGTATGAGTGTTTTGCCTTCATGTATATCTGTGTGTCATATGTGTTCTGGATGTCAACAGAGACTAGAAAATGCATCCACTCCTCTGGAATTGGAGTTCAAATGGTTGTGAGCCACCATGTATATTCAAGGAATCAAAGGTGGGTTCTCTGGAACAACAGAAAATGTACATCACCACCAAGTCATCGCTCCATCCTCTACAATGTATCTTAATAAAATTAATCTACCACTAACTCTCCCATAACTATTCCCATACTCTTTGCTTCACCGCATCTTTTTCATAACAATATGTACTCCTGTTATTTTCTGGATTTTAATACCTGAATATAGTATATTTTCATCATAGCTTTCCTTCCTTCCCTATCAATACCTCCAATGGCCTGCAATGTCCTTTTCAATTGTATACACAGACACATATATAAATTCTACTTAGCACAATTTAGCATTCAGTGTATGAGCGTGGGTAGTATATTGCTGATCACTTGCATATAGGCAACCTATCAGAGGGATCGCTCATGAAGAAAACTGACTGGGTCCTTCAAGATCTGTCAACTAACTGCTTATAACTTTTCTACCAACTGTGTGGCTATGTGAAACCTTCACCAGTTCAAGTGTTGAATATTGACTAGTGCCATCTTCTGCAGGCAATGTGATTACTGAGAATTCATTGGTCAACATCCCTGTTGTATCTAGAAGACACTGATTCACAGCAGTATTCCTAATCCTCTGAATTCACATACTCCTCAATTCCCCAGTGTACCCTTAACATTGGGTATAGTGATTGTGTTGTAGGCATCCCATTTGGAGATCAGAATTCCACAGTTATTCCCTTGTCATTTTGACAAGTTATTAATCTCTGTAATAACCTGTGATTTCGCAAAAAAGAAGCACCTTTGATGAATTACACTGAAAATGTACACTTAGAATGCTACTACATCCTTTTAGCAAAATAGTATTATTAGGTTCCCTTCTAGGGTTTACTACCTTTTTGAGTAGAGTTTTTAGTGAGGTTCATAATATCTAGCAAAAGTTCTCTCCTGTTTTAGAAGGCTATAAGTACAATTAGACAACTGTTGGTTACCCCTGAGATATCAGTATCTCTTTGGCACCATTCATAACTTAACAACTTGCTGTTCATATTTATACTCTATGATATTTACTAATGTGGGACTTGAGAGATGGCTCAGAAGTTAAGAGCATTTTCTCTTTTAACAGAGGACTGTTTTTTTTTTTCTTTCTTGTAATTACATTTTTGGTTCTTACTTCTTTGGCTGGCGTGCCATACAGCTCCCAAATAAATGCATCTACACAGGCATATTTTTACTTATGAATGCCTGGCCTTAGCTTGTTTGGTTTTTGCCAGATTTTCTTAAGTTAATCTACTTTTTACCTCTGGGCTTTTTTTTTTTTTTTTTTTCATTTTCTTTCTTCTGTATGTCTTACTTTCACTATTACTCCATGTCTGGCTGGATGGCTGGGTGGCTGATCCATGACATTTTCCTCCTATTTTTGCTTCACTCTTCCAAATTTATTCTTCTATTTATACTCTCTGTCTGCCAGCCCTGCCTATCATTTCTCTTGCCTTGCTTTTGAACATTCGGCTCTTTATTAGACCATCAGGTGTCTTTGAAAGGCCAAGAATCACAGCTTCACAGAGTTAAGCAAATGCAGCCTAAAGAAAAGCATCATTCTTTGTATCATTAAAACTAATATTTTACAAGATAAATAAGTATAACACACCTTAAAATAATTTCCACAACGGAGGAGCTTGGTTCTCTTCCTAGCAACTGCATTAATGCTTACACATTTCAGTAACTCCATTTCCAGGTAATTTGGCCTCTGTGGGCAGCAAAAATACAAATGATTCTCTTATATAATATGCAAACAAAACCCTCATATACATAAAATGAGAAGAAATAAATTCTTTTTAAAAATAAATTTGAAAATATAAGCTGAGATGTTATGTATTTCATTACTGGCTCATTATTTGAAGAGTTATGATCTTATGGAGGAGTTTCTTTTGCTTACTTTCTTATGTGACTTGCCTCTGCTGTGATATGCATAGATGATAGATTGTCTAGCTCTTTTATTTGAGAGCAGTATCTTATTAATGAACATCTTACTATTGATGGTTCTGTGCCTGATACCACTAAGCAGGGTGCAAGCTTATGCTTCCCTATCTAACTCCATGAAGCCAAGACTAACTTCTGTGTAAAAGCTCAATTTCCCTTTCTGTATTTAGAATAGTGTCTTTTTTTTCTTTTGTATTTTGACTCTATCCCTTCTTTGTTAACACAGAGTCCACCACCTTTATTCAGAACGCTGCAGTTGCTTCCTTATTTTTTATTCTTATGTTTGTACTTTACAAAACCACAAGGAAGATGTTCTTAAGGGAAAGGTGTTGAGGAGATTGTAAGAAGAAAAGGGGACAGCCAAGAAGAACCCTTCTAACCCAGAGCACCAGGCAGATGCTATGTCCAGGGCAACACAGGAAGGCCTTGCCTGATGGTTGCACCAAGCTCAGCTGAGTGGCCTGAGACTGATGTCATTTGATGGGCAGACCCTGCCAAGGCTTCAAAGGAAGTGGGCTTCTGATAGGCCAGAGAGGTGGCCAGCAGCAGATGAAGCTGCCCATCCAGGAGCCTCAGGATGCTCTCCAGCTCTTTCAGGGACTTTAAACCTGCTACTTTTCCTTCTTTGGAGGGATGTGCTTCTTCTGTCATGCAGCTATGATCTTACAACAGGTATCCATGACCTCACTGTATGCCATGCAGCCCCTCTGCCTCAGCTGCTGCTGGCTCACCTCCTCCTTTGCCTCACCAGGTCATCCTTCTTGGTGCAGTTGTGTGAACTGAGTGCCTTCAGCTCAGCCTGCCATTTGAGTAGCTCAGTGAGGACCTCATCCTCTGAGTCCTCAGCAGGCCTGTCCTCGGACTCCAGGAGGCCCTAGACAATCAGTCCCTCCTTGATGCAGCTCTCCAAGGACTTGGTACACTGAAGTGCTTGTTTTGATTTCAGGGACAGGTGCTTGCTCCATCAGTCCCAGATTCTTTCCCAGACATGTCAGGATTGGAGAGTCCTCCATAGGGGAAATAATATTTTCTTCCACTAGGACTTGCAACAAGCACTGTGTCAGAGCACCAAAGGGACACCCATCTTCTGGCTGTTTGTGCTGAACCTCAGACTTCAGCAGGGTGTCCATATCTTTTGTGTCCAGATTAGTCAGCTGTCCCAATAGGCTTTTCTTCTTTTGAGCCACAGCTGCAGCCTGAGCCTCATCGTTCTGCTCCTGTAGCAGCTCCTCCTGGGTACAGTGCTTGGAGTAGTGTTTTCCCAGTTGAGGAATCTTAAAATGTTTGTCTTTATCTTCAGGAGGCTTCAGGAGGTCCTGTAGTGTTGGTACCTCCTCACTGGCAATATGAGCACAGTAATGCTACAGTTGCTTCTAAAACGGAATTTTTTCAAGGGTACTAACCATATAGGCTTATTTTTACATGCAAAAATAAATAATAATAGTAGAATAATTATTGTTTGATATTCCTTTAATTTTTTCTTTTTTATATTTATTAAATATTTATTTTATGCCGGACATAATTAAACAAACATTTATAAACAATATTTGGGAATATGGGCGTTATTTTCTCCAAACTGCTTCCTGCTGGTAGGGGGCGCTGCCATGGGTGAATCCTAAGAAGATGCAGAAATCATGGCTGTAGTGGTCTGCAAGGCTGCATTGTCCAATTGACGTTGTTTTAGGGGTCTTGCTCGATCAAACCACATTAGTCTGGAAGGAATCCACAGCTTTTCATTTTCTGTGGAAAGAAAATTAGAAATCCTTTTCCCCAGTAACTTGTCCTTAGGCTTAAATTTTGAAGTCAAAGCATTTTTTTCTTCTTTTTTTTATTAGTAATATAATTTAAAAATTTTACATGTAGATCACAGTTTCCTCTCCCTTCCTCCCTCCAACCCTCCCTCCCTCTTTCCCTCCCTCTCTCTTACCCTCTTTCCCCTGTGACATGCACCCTGGCCACTCTCCCCTCCCATCCCTCCACCTTGAGTACCAAGTGCGGGGATACACATTGACCACACTGCAATTGAGAGAGTCAGAGCCCAAGTTTTAATTGTTTATTCTCTCCATCCACCACATGGGTCCCAGGAATCTGAAGTTGTCAGGGATGGTGGCAAATACTTTTACTTACTGAGCTATCTCAGCATTCCAGATTACAGTATATTTCTTGGCAGTTAAGTTATGACTCGATTTCCATTATTCCAATTTGTAATCCATCTTTTGCTATCATTACCTATTTTCTAACTCTCACTTAGAAAGGTTGCAATCCTGTCTTTACCTCATATGTTAGTTAGTGTCATATATTCATATCTATCTAAATATACATGGACACTCAATACAAACATGAATGGAGGGAGAGGACAAAAACAGAAAAAGTGAAAAATGAGATACATATTTTGAGGAACTGGCTCATGTGGTTTGTAAGGTAGTCATGTCAGTCTCAGAGAGTCGAGTCAGCATGGTTGTGACCTATCAAAGAGTTAATGTTGGTTCTCAAGTTCAAGAACTGCCCTTAGGACAAAATTTCCTCTAGTTTGGGCAGTATAAACCTGAAATATTTTACTTTGCATTAACATTTAAATGTCATCTACAAAAAGATCCTTTTATATCAACATAAGACCAGTGTTTGACCAAATATTTAAAATGGCCTAATAATTAAAGCAATAAAATTTTAAAAATCATAATTTCCTAAGCTATTAATTAGTAAAGCATAATGTAATTTGTTTAAAATTTTCATACATATCAAGCTCATTAGCCTTCAATAAATTTCCTGTCCTCTGATTTTTCTTAAAAGCTTTCATTATTGTTGACAATTATTGAAATGCCAATCTATAAATAATAGCTTCATAGGTACAAATGCTCATAAACAACTGTGCTCTCATCAAGATATTGAAACTATTCCATCTGTTCTTAATGTGTACTACTCTATTACTTTGAACATATTTCTAACATTTTATGTTGACTCTACAACAACCAATATTCAGTATGTAAGATTTCTGAAAATTTCCAAATTGTGTTTAATGAATTGTGTGATGTATATAAAAAATCTACCCAGGATGATCTGGTGATTATTACAATATTTCAATTATTTTTAATTTGTTTTAAAATGGCTATACTATAACAGTTAATGTTTTGTTAATTGGAAAATAAATATCAATTATTTTAAAAAATATTGTTATTTTTTAAGTTTGAGTAATTTTAAGTATGAGAATTTTCAGCCATCAAAATTACTCATATTTCATTTTCCACATGGAAGCATTCTCAAATCTGGGACTCAAATGACAGATATGGCAAAATTGAAGAGAAAATTGAATTTTCAGGTATTTATTCCACTATTTAAGGGTATTAATTTCTCATGCCAGAACAATTAACATGTGTTCAAGCTATGTCAGCTCTATTTGTTAGCTCAAATTTTAACAACTAACAAACTCCCTTTGTTTTAATGCACAATGTAAATATGAACACAAAGAAATAAACTGAACACAATTTTTCTGTTGGGGTGTGCAGCATCTTCAGAAATAGCATCTAACCAATGACATCATGTGGGCAATCTACAGCATGGGCTGTTGCCTGTACTGTCAGGGGGATGCTTTTGGCTCAACTGAAAAGGAAATATTAACCTGTGGAACTAGGATTTTCATTTTTAGTAACCTACGGCTTCTCAAATAAATTTTGGCCACCCAAGCATGGTATTTCATTTCAAACTATCTTTCTTAATTTTTTTTTGTATTACCTTACCAAGAATGTTTGCCTCATATTTTTTTTCAAACACAATAATTTTGGCTGATTGTTTCCCAGCCTCTCTTCTCCCCGCCAATGTGACTCTCATTTTTGCTTAAATATCTCAAATACTTCTTTTTTATTTCCCATAGAAAAATTGTATTTAAATTAAAAGCAATTTTATTGTACATATCAATTACATTTCTCTCTCCCTCTTGTCCTCCCTTCCCCCCCACCTCTTCATCCCACCCTCTCCATCCAGTATTCAATGATTGATAAGGATTGCCAGCCATCTCCAGAACCAAAACAAAAAGAATGGATGTTCTCTTACCATCAGAGGCCATGCAAACATCTTGACATCAGATTTCCAACTCCAAAGCCATAACAGAATGTATTTCTTAAAAAGCAAGAAAGTAATAAATATAACGTATTAATCCACCACATTTATGGTAATTTATTGTAGTGGCCATAGGAAAACAGTTACACATGTTTATCCTCTGTTACCTTTGTCTTATTTTCAGGTTAGGCCCAGTAAGGTATAATGCACCTCCAAAGCTTATAAAGGTGTGACCCTATTAATTCTTGATTGTGTCTTAACTTTGGAGAACCATACATGATCAAATTATCTCATAGTACATTTTAGGTAGGAAATGTACTAGATGATCGTACTATGACTATTACTAAGTAATTCAATCTTTGAGTTCATAATCCCTTGATGCAGCCTTTGTCATTAAGGAAGTGTCAACTGAGAATTGTATCTGCTCTCTCCAAGAGAATTGTCAAATATGTTTGTCTACAGTAAAAAGAAATTTGTAATATTAATCACTATTAGAATGTCTCAGAATTGTGATTAGAAAAGAAATAGATGGGACTTCCATAGGTGAAGATGAAAGACAAAGTACAAAACATGAATCTTTTGGATTAAGTAGAACCATGAGGTACAATTGTAGAAAACACTATTTTTTGAGAAAATATGATTACATGAACTTGGCTTTCGGAACATTGA
Source organism: Cricetiscus sungorus (assembly GCA_030556225.1). Taxonomy (NCBI): domain Eukaryota; kingdom Metazoa; phylum Chordata; class Mammalia; order Rodentia; family Cricetidae; genus Cricetiscus; species Cricetiscus sungorus. The sequence goes on along the minus strand of JANBXA010000726.1, from coordinate 47,016,069 downwards.
TATGCATATTATATGTGAGTATGTGTGACAAGAATAATGATTAAAAGATGTATACTATCAGGGAAAACTATCAGTATTGATACAGATTATAAATACTGGCAAACAAGTAAACTGAAAGGAAAAAATAAATTGATATTTGGCTTTATAAAATGTGTGTAATTATAGTCCTTTTTATGAATTGCTCATTATGTATGTCTAATTGTCATGCAGTTCACCTATATATTATGCATGTCATGGAATATATTATTTTGATTTACTTTTCAATACCTTGGGGTTTGTTGTGACTCGCAATTTCATAAAAATATTCTCTAATTTTGTGATTTACTTCTTTGGGTATTTAATTGTAACTTAGAAAACAAAGAAAATAAGACTGAGTGAAGAGATAATGTCATGAGCCTGATTGAGTTCTGATTGAGGTGACCTGAGAGATTCGTATTTTTTTTTTTCAGAAATGTTGAGATATCAGTTTCATCAAAGTTCAAAGACAAAGCTTTGCAAGTACTTCTTCAAATTCAATTTGTTATATTAATGAAATAAGTATCAAGAATGAAAGCACAATAATGGAGTCATGAGATGCTAAGGAAATACTTTAACTACTTGATTTTATTCACTGTTATTTTATTCCCATTGACCTGCCACTTTGAGTTGTATTTGTAGCTGCATTACTACCCAATGATTTGCTTATTGATCATTTTCAAGACTGATATGTATTAACTAGATTAATCTCTGAAAAAAAGTTTATTGACTCAAAGAAATATAAGGTTTTCAGAAAGAAAGAAATGAAGCTAAATTTCTCTGTGTCAGTGCCAACAGGTGATACATTGAGTTCTCAGAGATAGTATCATAAAATAACTTAACATTTGTTGTTCACAGTTACAATGTATTTCCCCAGATACGTGGCTGAGGCTTATTAATATGCCATCTTCTTTCATATTGGGATTTTGTATCATGGTAATACTTCAGACATGTGTGCTTATACAGTAATTCAAAAACAATAAATTTATGCAAATCATGTATTCAACTACAATTATGATGGGTAGGCACTTTGTTGTTTTCTGTTTGGAAGCCTTAAAACCTTCATATGTCATTTTGTTAAATAGCTAAACTTAGGCTACCAGCATATAGGATATTCTAGCTACTGTACTTTCCCTCCAGCAGTATCCATTTTGAATTAGATTGAGTTGAACAAGAATAATTTAAAATTTCTGAAAATACCATTTTCATTTTTCCATTTTCTAGACACCTACTCATGCTCCAATTAATTTTTGTAGCCTCTAGGTTCACTTGAAACATTACTTCCAAGGTGCTGAATACATACTGTTGGTATTCATTCTGCCTGTAGCAAAGAAAGATTAGTAGTGCCAGCTGGAATTTGTTAAAAATCTATTAAGGTAAGTGATTCTCTATATTACCCAAGTGATGGTATAAACCTACTTATATAAAAATCTTACAAAAGCAATAAGACTGATTAAATATTTTTGATTAAATAATAATTATGGAGAATTATTAAATAACAGCTTTGGATACCATTCTTTGGAAGTACACTCACAGGTTGATAGTAGCTGTCTTGGCATGATTTAATATAATCTTACTAAAGCACATAACAAGAAACTACTAGGTTTAATAGTGATAAAGTCAAATTTGCAATATTTCAAGTGAATATTTAATAATTTCTAATTTTAAATACTTATAATTTTTGTTTTAGGAAGCATTTCAAAGATCTCTGACTCCTGTGCAATGTTTACACCAAAGAAGAGAGACTAATAGAGACTAAAGACTTGACAAGATCATTGTGAACACTTTCACTGAACTGCAAAAGCAACAATCAACAGATCATTTGCAAACAGTGCTCTCTGATTTCTCAATATCACCGTACTCTTAAGGTCTATAATTTCTGAGAAACATACTTTAAAAATTTTTTCTGACACTTTCTATACCTGCATCATGCTGTTTTGCAAATGAAAATGTTCTATAACCACAGAGACTACTTATATGGCATCCTGCAGCTTCCAAAGGAATTGAAAAAGGTTCTAGGATGGATGGTGGAAGTTTTTAATTAGTTGTAATAGTCTGGGATGTGTATTTATTATTAAAATGAATTTATAATACAATGGAGATTGACTTCTTCCCAAAGGATGTGAAAGCCAAAGTGATCTGTTCAAATTATTTGGATATTTAATTTAATTATAAAGCTGTAACTCTAGTAATGTGATCGAGAAGGGAACAGTAACAAAAAACAAAACAAAACAACATGAGAACAAAATCTATAAAAAGTTGCATGACAGGTGGGAAACGGTAACTGATTCATATATTAACTGGCCTTCACTAGATTGTAAACATATTGAGGAACTTGGTGTCTTGTATTAGCAATATATTAGAGATAATTTAGTATACACTGAGAGAATCATAAATTTTGTAGACTTTCTTGATTAATTTTTTAATATTAAGAGAGATTTCCTAAGCATTTATAAGGAATGAAAATTTCTGACTGAATATTAATTAGGAAATGTTATTTTGTCCTATAACTACTGTTTTGTTATTTGATGATATTTGTCAGCAAAATTTTCCCCTCGAGTGCTTCTCTAAAATTTGAGAGAAAAAAAATTAATGTATTACACTTAAAATATATTCTGAATTCAGCTTAATTACCCCATCTATTTAAAAAGTCATATTATTAAAACTGAACTTGTGTAACTATATGACATGTAAATAACAAAGAATGCAATATTAAACCCCATAGTAAAATAAAATGACTGGTTTTGACTAATTTCTGCTTTAAACATATGTATCTGTGTGTCCGGGCAGTATATTCAACATGCTATGCAATCACTCTAACCCTTAGCTACATTACAGCATGAACTCAATCTCACTCCCAAATTTTTATTCTTAAGCCTCCCCCTCCTAAACATTGAAATTACTATGTTTGCTGTCAAAATGTATTGAAAGAAATTAAGTGGTAAATGACTTTGTTGCATGAAAAATATTGAGTGTATTTAACAACAAAAAATGGTCATGATTCCACTAAACATTATAACCTATAAATATATATATATGCATATACATATACATATATATGAATCTGTTGATCAAAATATAGCACATCTTCCTGAGAGAAGTCAGAAATATTCTAAGGGATAATGCAAAAGTCTTTATAGCCTCAAATTAAAAAACAAAAAACTTCTGCACAGCAAAAGAGAAAATAGAGTAAAATGATTGCATACAAAATGGAAGCAAATCTTGGCTATTTGTTCAATACACATGGTGTTATTAGGCAGAAGATACATAGAACTGAAAAAGTTAAACACCATATAAGCATATAACCCCATTAATACGTGAACACTTCTCGAATATAGAACAGATTGCAAATAAGTAGAAGAAAACATTTACTATCTTCACCCATGAGGGAAATGAAAATCAAACTATATTGAGATTTTATCTAATTCCAGTTAGAATAAATATTATTAAGAAAACAGACTAAAAATGCTGGTGAAAATATGTAGGGAAAGAAATCAATAAATAAATGATAGAAATGTGTATTATTTTGGCAAAAGTATATGACTAGTCCAGCTTCCTAAGAACAGATTCACAGATGAAGAAAATAAGGTACAACGTTATTCAGGTGCAAAGAAGAACAAAATATAGTTTCAGGAAAATGGATAGAAATGAACATTTGTATTTTCAATAAGTTACATCAGATTCACAAAGAAAATTATCACTTTTTGTCATATGTAAACTCTAGGTATGAGAAAGGACATAAAGTGAAACTATTAGAGATAATGAAAAAGAAGGGCGGTATAAGAAAGGGTCAATCAGGGGGTAAATATGATCAAAATACATTATAGGCAAGTATAAGAGTATAACTATGGAATGTGTTGCTTGGGGTAGAGAGTAAAGTTGTAAGAAAAGTTTAGCCAACTGTGCATACAATGTGGTATTAAGCAGAACTCACACCACATAAGCATATAGCCTTATCAATAAGTAAGTATTGGAACTAAAATGACACTTCTCAAGCAAAGTGCATATTTTTCTTATTTTACTTATTGATTCCTATTCCCTCTCCTTTCCTCCCTCCTGCCCTCCCTGTCTCCCTCCCTTCCATGCCCCCCCCCTGACCACCCTTCCATCCAAAACCCATCCCACTCCACAGGGAGAGTGATGCCTTCCAGGAGGGGTCAACAAAATCTGTCAAGCCATTTGGAGTAGGGATTAGGCCCCTTATAGGTTTGAAGAGAAAACTGACTCTACGAAATGTCCAGAGGTCTAAAGTTCATGTTTTTAATACACACATTAAAACACGTTCCCTATCTTTAGCCACAGGGGAAAGGTAACTTATAAGATAATGTTAATAAAAAGGTGGCAATACGGAAAATACATACCCCAAATATGACATTATGAAAAGGACAATACCTTTCTTGTATCCTTCCAAAAATGAATAATAGTATAAGTACTTTGTTCATAAATTGATGTTTACACTTAGTTCTAATAATCCTTTTCTCTCTTCTTCCTAGTAAGTTCAAACTTTTTAAACATTAACTCCTAGTTCACTGGCAGATAGTGGAAACAACATATATTGTGAGAGGTTAAGAAATATTGGGTCATATAGTACATTTACATTTTTGAAGACTTATTTATGGCTGGGAATTGGTGAAACATGCCTTTTATCCCAGCACATGGGACACAGAGACAGAGTGATTTCTTTGAGTTTAAAGCCATCCTGGTCTACAAAGTAAGCTCCAGGATGGGCAGAGTATGAAATACAGCCTCATCCAACATAAGGAGAGAAAAATAGAATATTTTAAATATGATGTAAAGAGTAGAGAGGCAGAGATACTGTGCCAGGAGAAAGTGGAGCAATGTGTAGGTTAACATCATCCAATCGGGATAAAAGACATCATGGTTTTTTGTGGTTTTTGTGGAGACAGAAGTTTGGAAGATTCTTCGCAACTTTTGGGAGGACACCTGGAAGGAATTTGGGCCCAGTTAATACATGAATTATCAGATATGACATTGATCACTATTGATCACTGTGCCTCTGCAAGGTGTATTCTTGTAATACTCTATGCTTTGAGATTTGTTATTTGGAAATTTGTTTCCAGGAGGGACCAACTCCCTATTTAGTTGATGTGACACATTTTATTTACCGTTTCATGTGTTGATGGATAACTGGGCTGGTTCAATTTCTTAAATATTTTGAGTAATGCCGAAACATACATGAATGAACAAATATCTTTGTGGTAGGATACCCAGTCCTTTGAGTATATATCTGTGAGTGCTATATATTAAATATACAGTAGGTATACTTTCAGATTTTTAAAGAAAACTTCCAAGTAATTTCCATAGTGGCTGTACCATTTTACATTCCAATCTACAGTAAATAGATTCTCTTTTATCTACAGCCTCACAAACATTTGTTGTCTCTTTTCTAGATGATAGCCATTCTGATTTGGTGACATAGTGTCACTATAATTTTATTTTGCTTTGATTTGATGGTATTGAAATTAAAAAAAAATACTGGTAGTTACTAATATTTCTTCTGAGAGTTGTCTGTGACAGTTTGAGCTTTGGTTTTTTGTTTTGTTTTTTTTTGTTTTTGTTTTTTTTTTTTTTTTTGCTATTCTCTACTATCATAGGCAAATATATCCTGCCTTAACTCTATCAAATATTTTGTTTCATTCCATACCATGTGTGTGTGTGCTCTTTATGTGCCATAACTTTAAAGAGGAATCTTAATTTCAGAAATAATAAAATATGAAAAATAATGAATTATAGAATATCCTGAAATATTTGGACTATTTGCTATTTAGCAACACTCATGTAAACATGTCCTTTACTCAATGTAGGTGTTGGTAACTAAAGTGCAAATGAATCATATTAAAGGCAGTGTCTCTTGTGAGCTTATATTTAAAGAAATGGTAAAATAATGCTTTACCATAAGCAACAAAAAAGAACTCACGAATATCTTTGCTTTATATGTTAAATATCTTGAGCTTACTTGTCATACAAACATTTGCATAGGTTGCTTGAATTTTGCTTTAATGAGGTTGAGTATTATCATTATGTCTTCTGCATAAAATATTAATCGTTGGTCATTATATACCCTACCACCATATAAGTATATGAAAGAGCTAGGGACATACAAGTTATGATAAGAACTAACTGAAAATACATGATTATTGTATAGATTTAAATTGATGTTGAAAGGAAACATCAAAAAAATAACCCTTTTTCCTCATTCCAATTCTAAGAACAGATAGATACCAAACCTATAATACTCATTATTGTAATAAAAAAACTCATATAGACATAGATCTTTGTGGGGGTGGAGAAATAGCTCAGAAGTTAAGGCAATTTTTGCTTTATCACAGGGCTGGAGTTTAATTCACAGAAGCACCAGCATCCTGTGACTCACAAAGGTCTATAACTTTGTTTCCAGGGGATCTGAAACCCACTTCTGATGCCCTCAGTTAGGTCCATACACTTGCACATGAATAGACACACACACACATACACACACAGAGATAGAGAGACAGAGAGACCGAGACAGAGAGAGACAGAGAGAGAGAGAGACAGAGAGAAAGTTAAATATTTGAAAACAACCACAAACAAAACTTTTCTGTTGCCCTTGGCTACTAGGCTCGAATTTGTAAAGTAATGGCCAGGTTTGTAAAGCTTAATTTCATAATTGACAAACTGTCCTTTAAATGTTAAAGATCACCATACCATTCATAGCTTTTCTAGAGCTACATATTAAATCCCTAAACCTCTAGAATTACACTAACTCAAAAAGACTGTTACTGGTAAAATATTTCAAAATACTCTTAGAAGGAAAATAATTCAATCTATTTTATGTTTATAGTGCAGGATAAATAGCCTGTTTGATATGAACCCTACTTGCTTATTGAATAATTTTGATATCATTTTCAGTCTTAATTTTAAAATTAATATGCTAACTGCTCGTGTTAATCAAAGTGAGGAAATTAAGAAATATAGCATATAGAGTGGAGTGTAAGTTGAAATTAAAACTATCATGGATCAGTAAATAATGAAAAATAATTAAGGAAAAAAACGAAGGAGCACAAAATGAAGGAAAGTAGCAAAATCTTTGATGATACCCTATGGTTCATTTACTGATGTTCTGTGGCAAGTATTGTTCTCTTGCTGAAAGGGTAAACAGGGATACTGTGAGGATAAAATAAATGTCCTTCTTTTGCTTCTTATTCTAGACTTTTGTCAGATGTATGGCTTCTACTTGTGCTTTCCCCAAAAGAAAACAAAGTATCTTGCATTGCTCAAAACAACTAAGCTGCTTGTGTTCATTTTCTGAAGTTGGAGTTCCATTGCTTTTGAGTTCTCTTGTTTTATTTTGTGTTTTCTTTTTTTAATAAAACATGTCAAAGTTAAAAACAGCATGGCTACAGGAGAAAGCTACACAGCTGAAAGTAAATTAAAAAATAAGCAAATTATGAGCACACTATGGGGCTAATGCCCCACTACCTGCTCCTGTAATCTGTGCCATGCCTGCGGGTCATGGCCGATTTCTTTTCAGCCTGGTAGTTTCCTATTCAAATGGGGAAACGAGTCTCCAGTGATGTTACCTAGATATGCCATTCCCCTTCGCATTTCAAAAGGAACCTTCTCTATAAAGTTCCATAGGCATTGTATCTTTTCTTACTAGGGTGCCATTGATTAGCACGCTATTCTATAACTTGCTTGATCAGAGAAGAAAAAGAATATATGTGTATGTGTGGAAGTAACTAGGGCAGAACATGGTCTATAACCATATCAAGTGGTTGTCCAGATGTTCATTCTTTACCCATATTTTCACACAGTTTCTGAGAAAAAATATTTTGCATAAATTTGTGCTCATAGCTAGATGGTGCAGGGTGAAACCTTCATTCAATTTGAGTTTCATGAAAGAAGATTTCCCTTTATTTCTCATATTATTTTTTCATTTCTTATGACATGGAATTACTTTGAAATTTTCACATCAGCTGTTTGAGGTTAATAATGAAAGCTTGTGACAAAATTCAAACTATATCTAACAGGGGAAGTATTTGATATTATTGGCAAATATTGTTTTGGGTTTTTTTGTTCATGAATCTATAAATGAGTTTTGCTTCTTAAAATGTGGCAGAAAAAAATAATATAAAATCTGACCGAATGTAGTTCTCTATCGATGGGGGTAAGGGAATTAAGCAAATTCCAGAACCTGCTTAGTAGTCAAAAGTTTGGTCTCTGGCATGAATTGGAAAATATTTTAAATGATGTTATAGAGGAAAACCTTTCTGATTTAACAATCTTGCTGAGGGCTTGTCTAAAATAAGTGCATAATAAAAACCAGTTTCCATCTTTCACTGGATGTTCTAATGACATCAGCCAGAAGAGCTGTGAAAGACCAAAATGAAAGACCAGAGGGAAAAATGTGTTCATTGCCAAAAAGAAAGACTTGAAAAGTAAGAACCAAAGATGGCAGGAAGTAAAATTTGGAATAGCTTTCCTAAGTAATTGTTAATCTACCATGCCAGGATACATTTGAGTTTATGGATCATATTTGAACTTTTCTGTATAAGACTTTTAGCAGATACAGTAAATTTGTCTTAGTTATAATTTAGATTATACTTATTGTTCTCTTTATATTTAAGTGTGTGTGTGTGTGTGTGTGTGTGTGTGTGTGTGTGTGTGTGTGTGTGTGTTCCATCATGTATGTGTGTGGTTTTGTGCCTATATGAATGCATGAAGATGCCAGAACGAGATCTTGAGGTTCTGACATTCTCTGCCTTACTGCCTTAAAAAAGAGTTGCACTGAACCAGCAGTGTACTGTTTCAGCTAGGCTGGGTAGGCAGAAATTTCCAACAGTATGGTGTAGGTTCATCCACCCATGCCTGCTTTACTTTGTTTTTATGGGTGCTGGGAATTTGACCTCAGATTCTCATGCTTTCAAGGCAAATATTTATACTCACTAAGTCAAATTTACTGTTCTCTTAATGAATTTCTAATTCTTGAGCCTACTTTTTGGAATAAATATATTTGAATATATATGTATATTCAGTCCTGTATTTTTAAGTGTTTGCTTTCTTACTGATTATTATCACCATCTATCTCTAAAACAGTTTCATCTCCTCTATACTGAAATCCTATAACTGTTAAACAAATTTTCCATTCCTATGGCCCCAGAAAGCTACCATTCTAGCTTTTGCTTTGTCTTTGTGAGGTATTTAGGTAACTGCAATCCTAAAATACGTACTTTTTTGCCTGGATATCTCCCACGGTCTAAAAACATCATAGTTTATCCAGGCATGTATCAGATTTTCATTCCGTTTTAAACCTATTATCCCGATGTTTTTATATACCACATTTTGTTTATTCATCAATTAAAGAAAGAGTTTAATTGCCTCCTTCATTTTGCTATAGTGAATACTGCTATTGAGAACATGGGTATAAAAATATCTGTTTGAGTACCTGCTTTCAAATCTTTAGAGTATATGTCCAGAAGTAGGATAGATGAATCATGTAATAAATCTCTATTTAAATGTTGAGGAAAACCATGTATTTAGCAGAGTGGCTGCATCATTTTATATTTTGACTAGCAATTCACAACAGGTCCAATTTCTTTACATTCTTGCCATGAATTCTTAAGACAAAGTAAAGCATAAATTCAGAAAGAATCCAAATAGGGCTAATCCATGTAGGACCTGAAGAAAACGGAGGCCATAGCAGACTGAATATGTAATTCCTGGACTTAGGCATAAATAAGTCTAAAAGAGATGAAAGAGTATATCAGATACATATCAAGAACTGATTGGGACAGACAGTATAGCAGGCTGTGTAATCAAGAAGGGTTCAAAGTAATCTGTTTCTTATTTTCAATCATCAGAGAAGAAGGGTGAGGAAAAGAAAAAGAAAATGAAATGAAATCTTTGGAAAAGAAAGAGTTGTATGTTAATCAACTTTGGTGGCTATGTTTAAGACTTTAGTTCAAACTGTTGCTGTTAGCATGGACACAACAGGGTATCGTAAATTTGGGTCTGGTGATGCTTCATTACACTTGGAAGTGGTACTCTTTGATAGGATTGGAAGTATTAGTAGATGTGGCCACAGGGGGTGGGCACTGAGGTTTCAAAAGGCTATTTCAGACTCAGTCTCTCTGCTTCCCTTTGTCTCTCTCCATGAATCACTAAACTACCTGTCCAGCACAATATTCCTGCTGCTGTGCTCCCTGACATGATAATGTACTAAACCTGTGAAACTGTAAGCACACTCCTGATTAAATGTTTTCTCCTCTAAGCCTTGCCCTGATTTTGGTATCTCTCCATATTAATAGAACAGTTACTTGAGCACTGAACATGCTGAACATTTTTGTCATGTATTTATTGGTTACATGTAGTTTTTTTTTTTTTAACAAATATACTTTATCTTAATTGACTCTTTAATAACAAGCCTCACACAGCTAGCTTTAGAAAGCCATTAAAACACCTGAATGTTTGGCTCATTTATTAATTGAATCCCTTGTTTGTTTTTAAATTCTACATTTATTCTATATTGTAATCACCTGACAAATAAATAGGCGCCAAAGACATCTCTTGTTCTGTAGTTTTCCTTTTGTTGTTTGCTTTGTTGACCAGAAAGTTTTTACTTCACGCAGTCTTATTCACCAATTCTTTCTATTTATTCCTGGGCTATTAGCATCATATTCAGAGAGTCCTTGCCTATGCCTACACCTCAAAGTGTTTCCTTTGTTATCTTACCTTAGTAGTTTAATTGTTCTTTGCTATTTATATGAGTAAAAAGATTGGGACCTACTTTGTGTTTTACAAGGAAAAAAATCCAGATTTCCCGGCAACATCTGTTGAAGGTTAGCTCATTATTTAGTCCTCTGATATTTGGTGTTGTTAATGAACGTAAAAACCCTCACAAAATTTTTATTTTGAAAAAATTTGGTGTGTTTGTATTTGTGTGTTTGTATGAGACAGAGAGAAGAGAGACAAAATGAGAGAGAATAGGCGATTTCTGGGTTATTGCTTTAATTTGGAAGCTAACAGAAGGTAAACACATGTTTATTAATCTTTCACTTTTTTTTTTTTTTTTAGTTTTACTTGTTTCATTGACACAGTGTTATGTAGCCTGGGTTGACCTCAGACTTCTTATGGATCTAAGAATGACCCTGAATTCTTTATTTTCTTGTTTCTGTCTCCTTGATGCTATGATTACAAACATGTGATACCTTGCCCAATTTTACATAGTACTGGGCTTCCCAGGTAGGTCTTCTTGATTACTAGGCAAACAGTCTATGAACTGAATTATATTCATAACCTGTAGTTGACTTTGTAATTTTGATAGAATTCAGAATCAACCTAGGAGAAACAACTCTAGGTGTTTCTCTGAGGCCATTCTATGGAGGATTTACTGAGGGGGGAAGATATGCCATCAACGTTTGTGGCACCTCTAAAAGGGCCTTATATAAAGATTACCCAAGGACAAACCACTATCCCTGGCCTGCCTTCACTACTTTGAGATAATATATGTTTATTGTTGCTGAAATATGTTCATCTTTTGCTGAAAACAGATTCCAGATTTTCTGGACTTCAGCTCTGCTAAATATCTACAGTTCTCCAGGAAACCTCCAGAGCTCCAGCAATGGATATGAACTACCAAGGTATCTCACTTTACAGACCAAACTACTGAGTTCTCTGGGTATTCAGTATGCAAGCAACTACTGCTGAACTATATACTCCTCATCATTTAAGCCAGCATTAAAAACATATTCTAGATGTTCAGTTCCCCTGGTGAACACTGCCTAATATACTTCGGATTTTTTTATTTTGAAATATAAATTCCCTATTAGATATATTATTTACAAACATTTTCTATAATATTAGGGTTGATTTTTAACTATGCTAATAATATCTATTTGGTTGTGGTGTTTTGTAATGAAAGGGTCTCATGTAGCTCAGGCTGGCCTCATGCTCACTATGAGAATGACCTTAAATTCCTGATCCTTCAGTCTCTACATCCCAAGTGCTAGGATTACACTTGGCTTGATAAATAGTTTTTGATGCGCCAGGATTCAAAACATTTTATTGAATTCAGTTTATTTTTTCTGTAGATATCTATAGTTTTGGTGTTATACCCAAGAAGATAATGTAAAATCATGAAATTTTTCCTCCATTAACTATTTTCTGATTTTAGAAATCTGTATAGATTTTATTCAATTTTCAATTGAAGATGAGTATGGCTCAAAATTCAGGTACTGTATTCTAGTAAATTACTTTTACATATTCTAATATTTACTTTTTATGTGATCACTCTTAAGTACCTTAAATCGGTAAAAAGTTATAATTAGTTAATCATTTGTCATCCACAATTGGAAAGCTAGAAAAAGAGATATAGGTAAAGGTAAATATTTATTTTATTTTAACTCCTAAGGTCATACAAATAAACTTTGTACTAAACCGTGCAAGTATTGTTTTTCACATACCTAAGTTTCATTTTCTGCTTTTCATTTGCTAGTGTTGTAGAACTCTTCTTTTATACATTATGATTGTTCTTGAGTTTTATTTGTGTGTTTGTTTACTTGTCAATCTCTTTAGTTCATTAAGGTGAACAATTTTACGATTTTTCAATGGTATACAGTGGGAAACAATTTAGTTATTTGACAAATCTTAAGCTTAACAAATACATAATTTTGATACTAAGGGTAAAGCATATCAGAGTAAAGTGGTACATAAATTCAAGGAGAGTAGGAAGACATTAAGAGACTATAATCAGGATAAAGTTTAAAATAGGTACTCACAGAAGAAATATTAGCTCTAGTGCCTTTATGAGATCATAGCAACTCAAATGGGCTGGATACATGGTTCATCCATGGAAGCTGGACCTTAGGAGTAGAACTTCTCCCAAATTGTGTACAACCGCATACTGCCAGACCTGTAGGAGACATAAAATAAGCACTAAGGGTAGCAATCAGTACAAGTAAGTTTTAGCCAACACTTTAAACCCCGAAATTGTGGGATTTCATGTATGCACATTTTCTTGTTTTTATTTATTTTTTGAGGGGTGGTTATTTGTTTTTTTGTTTTAAATTAAGAAAAAAACATAAAGTCAGAATATAGGGAAATGAGGAATATCTGGAGTAAATGGTGGAATCATGATCAAAATATATTGTTTGTATCATTTAAATAAAAATGACACTTAATACATCAAATGGATATATATATGTATATATATATATACATATATATATATATATATATTCATATAACTATACACACATATGTGGCATTCTATTTTAGGTCAGAAAATTCACTTAAACAATTGATATTTCATTTTACATATCATCCCCAGTTCCCCTCCCTCCTGTTCTCTAGACCCCTCCTGTTACTCTTCCCATCCTGCCATCCACTCTTCAGAGGGGGTAAGGCTTTCTTTGGGGAGTCAACCGAGATTGGCATACCAAGTTGATGCAGTACCAAATCCCCCTTCCCCTGTATCAAGGTTGAGCAATGTATACCATAGTGAGTGGGCATCAAGAAAGCCAGTTAATGCCCCTGGGAATAGGTTGGTACAACTTTCAGAGCCCCCTACTAATAGACCAAGTCACATAACTGTCACCCACATTTAGAACATTTAGAGGGTCTACTTCAGTCCCATGCATGTTCCCTAGCTGTCAGTATATAGTCTGTGAGCTCCCTCTAGCTTTGGTCAGCTGTCACTGTGGTTTTCTCCATCATTGTCTTGACTTCCCTTGTTAATAGAATACCCCCTCCCCCTCTTCAACTGAGCTCCAGGAACTCAACCCAATGCTTGTCTATGGGTCACTGCATCTACTTCCATAAGTTACTGGATGTAGGGCCTATGATGGCAATTAAGGAAGTCACTAATCTGATTAAAGAAGAAGGCCTATTCTGACAGCCTCTCCACTATTGCTAGGAATCTATAGTCAAAGATGCAACTAAGAAAGAGAATTACAGACCAATCTCCCTAATGAAAATTGAAGCAAAAATACTTACAAAAATACTGGCAAACTGGATCCAAGAACACATCAAAAGAATCATCCACTATGATCAAGTAGCTTCATCACAGAGATGCTAGGATGGTTCAGCATACAATAATCTTTCAATGTAATTCACCATGAAAAAAAAAAAACATGATCATCTCATTAGATCCTGAATAATCCTTCAACAAAATTCACCATCCCTTCATGATAAAGGTCTCGCAGAAATTAGGGATACAAAAAACATTTATAAACATAATAAAGACAATATACAAGCCAATAAATGACATCAACCTAAATGGAGAAAAAAATCAGGAATAAGACAAGGCTGTCTTCTCTTTCCATATCTATTAAATATAGTACTTGAAATAGCTAGAGAAACTAGAGCAACAAGACAACAAAAGAAGATTGAAAGGAAAGAATTCAAACTTTAATTAATTATAGATTATATAATAATATACATAAAAATTCTACCAGGGAACTCCTACAGGTGATAAACACCTTCAGCAAAGTGGCAGCATACAAGATTAACTCAAAAATTCAGTAGCCCTCTTATATACAAATCATAAATGGCCTGAGAAAGAAAACATACAAATACTACATTTACGAAAGCCATAAACATCAAGTGAAAGACCTGTATGCCAAGAACTTTTAGTATTTGAATAAATAAATTGAGAAGATATCAGAAAATGAAAAGATCACCCATGCTATTGGGTAGGCAGAATTTATATGGTAAAAATAGAAATCTACAGATTCAAAGCAATCCCCATCAAAATCCCAACACAATTCCTCACAGACCTCAAAATAAAATTACTCAACTTCATATGGAAAAACAAAACAACGAGGATAACCAAAACAATCATTTACAATAATGGAAATCCTGGAGATGTCACTATCCCTCACTTTAAGCTCTATTATCATGCTACAATAATAAAATTAGCTTGACATGTGGATAAAAGAAATCAAATAGAACATCCTTACATAAATCCACACACATATGAACACCTGAATTTTTATAAAGAAGCCAAAACTTCACAATGATAAAAGGAATGTATCTTCAACAAACAGTGCTGGCATAACTGGATGCTGACATGTAGAAGAATGCAAATAGATCCTTATCTGTCCCGCTGCATAAAACTTAAGTACAAGTGGATCAAAAATGTCAACATAAATCTAGATCTACTGAACCTGAGAGAAGAGAAAAAGGGAAGTAGATTTGAAAACATTAGCTCAGGAGACCATATCATGAATATAACAACAAGAACACAGACTTTGAGGGCAGCAATCAATAAATGGAACCTCCTGAAACTAAGAAGATTCAGTGAGGCAAAGGATATGGTCAATAAGACAAAACAGCAGCCTACAGAATGGAAAAAAAGTTCTCTACCAATCCCACATCAGACAGAGGGCTGATCTCCAATATATATAAAGAACTCAAGAAACTAGACAGCAAAATATGAAATAATCCAATCATAAAATGGGATACTAATACAAACAGAATTTTCAACAGAAGAAATTCAAATGGCTGAAAGACACTTTGGAAATCATTATGGAAGCTTCTCATAAAAT
The DNA here is from genome assembly GCA_030556225.1 of Cricetiscus sungorus. Taxonomy (NCBI): domain Eukaryota; kingdom Metazoa; phylum Chordata; class Mammalia; order Rodentia; family Cricetidae; genus Cricetiscus; species Cricetiscus sungorus. The sequence goes on along the minus strand of JANBXA010000726.1, from coordinate 47,000,509 downwards.
TGGAAAACAATCTATCTCAAGATCCAGTAATACCAATACTGGGCATATACCAAAAGAATGCTCAATCATACTACAAAGAGGTTTGTTCAACTATGTTCATAGCAACATTATTTGTAGTAGCCAGAACCTGGAAAAACCTAGATGTCCATCCTTTGGAGAATGGTTGAAAAGAATGTGGTAAATTTACCCAATGGATTATTACTCAGTGTTGAAAACAAACAAACAACAACAAGAACAAGAAAAAAAAAACCAATGCCATCTTGAAATTTGCATGACAATGGTTGGAACTATATGTGGCACTCTACACTCTATAAATCAGATTTCCAAGCTTTGGGAACTGTTTTAAAAATGTAAGTGATATCTATTTCATGAGAAATGGGTGCAGAAAAAAGACAAATGGAAAACATAAAATAATGACATTTACTGTTTGTCAAGCAGTGTTTACTCTCTGCCTTTTATATTTTATATATCATTAAATATTTTCAAAATTTAAGTCCTATTATTTTCTTGAAACATATAAAGAATGCTGTGCTATTTTTAGGAATTCTATGTCTATGAAGTTCTGTAATTCATTTCTTTTAGAATTAACAATAGAGAGAAATTTTGCTTCTAGTACAAACAGGTATCCTTTTATCAGAGAACACATGTGTATCTTTTAACATTTCTTGCTGCTTAACCTGTCAAAAATTTCACTGAAGTTCAGTACTTATTCCTATGATAATTATATTCACTTAGGGGATTATTTGAAACCTTTCAAATTTTTCCCCCAGAATTAATGGATCTATTTGCTCTCTTTTCATTTTCAAAACATAATGTACCAAGATAATATTATTGATACTATATACAAGCCATTTTTGGAAATAATTGAGAAAACAGTAGGTATATTTAGAATTTTTATGGTGTACCTGAATCAAGAGATTGTACCTAATGTTTCACACATGCTAAGTGAGCTCTCTACCACAAAAATTTATACCGATTTCAAAAGATAAGTATTAACAATAGAAACAACAGAAGTGATGGTATTTGAAATAAGATAGTTGAAATGGAAATTTGAAATCATTACATAATCAAAATTAATTATTGTTGTTAAAGATAACAAAGAGGAGGGAAACATTTATTCAAAATAGTAATGTATTTTATTTCTATTAATCAAATAATTGACTTCATTATATATCTAGTGTTACAATGTGGCTAAATTAGTATCAACTACTTCTGGGTCATTCATGTATGGAAGAGGATACACATTTGTATAATTATAATATACAAGTATAAATAAACTTACTTTCATTGGCTTGTTTAATTACTTCCACAAGTTAAAATTGCTTTGTAGATTATATAATCCAGCTACACCATTTTGTCATTGAGTGAGCTCAAGAAAATTGAATGTCTTGCCAGAGGTCATAGAGTTGATTAGTGATGAAAAAATACTAGAATACAGAATGCTACAGTGTTTGAAGAAACTTGTAAGGGCAACTTATCTCTTTCCCCATGAAACATAGGTCAATAAGATTTTCTAATACCTGTTCATTGTTACGACCATACTGGGGAAATCCAAAGAAACAGCTGACCTGAGCAAGTGGGGGTTCAGGGACTCCAGACTGGCAGCAGGGGAGCCTGCATAAGACCAAACCAGGCCCCCTGAATGTGGGTGTCAGTTGAGGGTCCTGGGCAGTCTATGGGGCCCCTGACAGTGGAACCAGTATTTATCCCTAGTGTACAATGGGCTTTGGGAGCTCATTTCCTATGGAGTGATACTCTCTCAGCCTAAATAGATGGGGAGGGCCTAGATCCTGCACCAAATGATGTGACAGACTTTGATGATCCCCCATGAAAGCATGAGAGGCCTTATGCTCCTTTAGGAGTAGATGGGGAGTGGAATGGGAAATGGTGGGGGGGGGAATAGGAAGTCTGAGGGAGAGGGAACTGGGATTGGTATGTAAAATAAGATTGTGTTTAATTTAAATAAAAATTAACTTAAAAAAGAAAGAAAACAATCAGCTAAACTATATATATATATTTGCTGAGAGCCTTGCTCCTAATAGATCTAATGACCTAGGATGGATGGATGAAGTAAGTGAATGGAAGAAAACAGTCCACCTGTTTTAACCAAGTGGCCCTGGAAAGCCTAAGGTATTTTTATTTGGGTCATTTAAATAGTTGGAATGAAAAGTTTTATAATCATATTTATTTCCTTTAGCTACTAATAATGGTTACAATAATTGATAGTTTCTTCTCTTGCATCATCCTATTTCTACCCTTCATTTTCCCACCAGTAATCATTACCTACTTGATTCACAGCTCTAATGTTAAGAGTATAAGCAATATTGCAAGCAACAAAGGAAGTTTCTAAGTAGATATACATACAGATAGAAGAGTGTGCTCTGCTGACAGCATTTGCAGTTATAACATCATGCAAAGTGAAAGGGAATTTTAGCTCTAGTCGTTAATATTTACTTCTAGTTACTTCTAGTCAATTTTAAACTATCACAACCAAGGCAAAATCAATTTATACTTCAACAAAGGGTGAATCATTTTATACTTCATTCCAAATTATTCTGTCTCCTTTGGGGGATATACCAGGTTTTTTTCCTATTATCCTGTAAACTACATGACTTAAAAGCTTACTCTTAGTAGTTACCATTGCTCTTCCCTTGTTCCCTTCCTCTCAGCTTCCTACAGTATTGGAACAATTATAGAAATAAGGGCACTGTGGCTTTCCATGATTCTGCTTCATTCCATGTTCTTAGACTGTTCCCATTAACTCTAGCTATCATCTATGCATTAGACTCTTGTGGTTGGAATCATTCTCTCCTGGACAATTATGCAGGTTTGTAATGTGTTGAAATACAGTGACTCTTTCATACTAGTCACAAGGTATGTTGAAAAGATGACATCCTATTCTTGAGAATCCAGAATTTAGGGTCACATTTGAAACTTCAAAGATTTTAGAATCTGAATCAGATCTACTGTATATTTTTGACAACATTCCCTTTGGCTTACCCAAAAAAGAATCATCAGGGGCAAGTTTTCCTAATAGTCATTTGAACTACGGCTTTAAGAAAGTGAAATGAGGCAGCCAGCAATATGATTTATTTAAGGACAGCAAGGACAGCAGGCAGCACATAAGCTTCTGAGGTCATGCCCAGAATTACACAGCAAAATATCCATTGGCCTAGTCGAAAATGGGTTAAATTCTCCCAGGCTTTGCCAAAAGAATTTGCTCATACTATTATCAGACCCTGTCTCCTGAAGAAGCCCCATGATTCAAGGCACATGTATCTTCTTGAATGTCTCACAATTCACATAGACTACCCACAAAATATAACATATTTTAACATCTAGAAAAAATTGCATAACATCTGTATAGTCCATAGTTCCACAATTCAAGAAATCATCACATTCTTCTAATCCACCCCTGATCTATCATAAAAATGCGTATTATAATTTTACCTTTAAATTAGCTAATTGTCCATCTACCTATCTACCAATATAGTCTTAGACACTGTCATCTAATTTATGAACTGCTACAATATCTAATTCTCTTGTTTATCTGAATACATTTTATATTTCCATTACATGGTTAAAATGGAATTTATATTTAAAACACATTAAGACACACACACATACACACACCACATTAATAGTGTCTTATTTCTATTAATTTAAAATGTTTAAAATTGTGATCAAAGGTCAATGTTATGTAATACAACTACATTTCCACTCAAATTTTCTCTCTTTATCTCCTAGTTCCTTCCTAGTCATCTTTATCATCTCTTATTCCCCTGCCCCACCAAGTGTTTGACCTTATTTTGTCTATGGTTCTTTATTCTTTCTCTCTAACTAATCTCCTTTCCTTCATCAATTCAATGTTAAGATTATTTGATTATGTTCCAGGTACTATAATATACCTGGAATAAAATGCTAAAGATATCCACAATAAATTCCTATCAACATCTAGTCTTAGGGCCTTAATTATGTCTAGAATAAAAATATGATAAAATAAATGAAAAATGTTTTAGAAAATATGTAGAAATGTCTAATGGTATGTAATCAAATAGCATAACAATATATGTTATTTTATAGTAATATAATCAAACAATAGGAATCTGTTGTGGTTTTCTTTAGCATTTTATTCTATGTATATTATAGTGTTTGGTACATAAAAAGAAGTTATAAGACATATTTAATCATCTGATAGGATTCACTCAGGAATATATTTTTTACAATTATGCTATATTAGTAATCAGCATTTATATAATTTCTATATTGTGAAATACAAAGCATATATTTACTATATATTTTACTACTTTTGATGACTAAGCTACTTACCCATTATAAGAAACATTTGGGCCTGGAGAGGATGCTTAGTGGTCAAGAGACTGTAATATTCCTGCAGAAGACACAAATTCAAATATAAGTACTCATGTTGCTCTGTTCACAAATAGCTATAACGATATTTCCAGGGGAATCCAATGTTTCTGGACTCTGTAGTCACTTGTATTCCCATACATAATTACACACAAACTCTACACATGATTAAAAAAGTAACCTTAAGGAATAAAACTTTAAACACAGGAATTGTTACTAATCATCCAAATTTCCACAGTACTTAATAGGAAAAGAAATACAAGCTAGATCATCTTACTTTTTGGCACTATAGTAAGTTGTCTCCAACAATGGACTATAAATGGGAATAGCATCCATTCCTTGTCAACAGGCTACAGATAAAATATTTCATAGCCCTTCATTGACTAGCACAAGATATGACAAGTTGGTAAATAAGAAAAAAACTTGTTGTATGTGGATATGTTAGCAGTTGCTAAAGGTTTGAAGTTTATAACAATGTTTTTCCAATGGTTCAATGAAAACCAAAGGAATAAATCTCAAATGTCAGAGTGTCAGACAGGAACAAAGGATAATATACTAGTTAGAACACTGGCAGCAAATATTTGATAAATCCAAATAATGAATGGAGAGTTTAATAAAGGTGCTATTTACAAATTAGTCAGCAATTCATAAAAAATAAACAGAAGTCATGGTATGGAATTTTGGTATCAGCAACAAAAGAGTCATGATGAGAGGGTAGGTTAACTTTAGAGCTCAAAGAGCATGAGAAAGAATGGTTCATGGGCACAGAATACCACAGACACCATAGAGAGATCATCCTGATAGGAGCTATAACTTTTCATTAAGGGATATATCTAGCTCATAAAGTCTGCAAAAAAGCCAAAAGATTAAATATGTCACTATTACTGTTCTCAATCTCTCTGGTCTTCTACCAATGCTCTTTATCTATTAGTGAAGCAAAAATACAGAGGAATAGTGGGTCTTTTTCATATGCTCTATACATGCTAGTCTCTGAAAAAATTCATAGTAAAGCACAAATGTGAATGAAAAAGAGAGCTATGCAGTAGAGACATAAAGGGAGAGGTTTCCTTTTTAATATTCATACCACCCATTTAATAATTACATTACCTTCTTCTCTGTGTAAAGTCAGCTCTGCCTCTTGGGGTCACCTTGTATGTCAGACTCACTGTGTCAAAAGGACACAAAAATAAAAATGGAGGGCATGACTTGGAATTTCACCACATGAAATTATAATAAATACTCCTCTATAATTTCAAACTTTGTGAATCTATTTGCACCATATTTATTTGAATTTCTGAAAGACAGGAGAATCCTTGAGCTTTGCAAGAGGGATGCTACTGAAATTCAAGTCATTGGTTTAGTATCATTCAATCATTCATGTGGTAATTCTGGCCTTCATTTGCCTTCTGATTCAGGGTGCATTGAATATAGACAGATAAAGCTACTCCTCTCCTTGGCTTCTACACTATATGGTGTGTTCTGAAATAGTTCTAATAATATACAGCATTATTTTTATGCCATGTGAAAGCACAGGGGAAGTTCCAACCTCTAACTCTTTGTCACACACCAAAGCTGCCTTCTTGCTTGCTGAACACAGTAAAACTGCTTCATATAAATTAAATTGGCTGATAGCTTTTCATGCTCTGCTAGATTATTCTCTGTTATGAGTGCCAGTTTCAACACCTGGAAAATGAGAACAGATATTATCAGACATTAATGAAAGTTTCACACCTTAAATCTCTAATATCCAGATGAATATTTACTCCATGTCTTCAAAGTGCTGGGATCTGAAATATTCCATCTTGATTAGTTTTCAATTTATTCTGCTCCATTTTATATTGCTAAAATTAATAATGCCAATAATTACATAATCAAGCAAGAATACTAATAATAGCTGTCAGGCATAACATTTCTAAAGGTTGGCTGAGGAAAGATTAGGGTTGTAAGACAAAGGATATAAAGTCATTATTTCAGAGGCTCATAAAAAATCAAACATGACTTGAGAAATGATTTCAAACACAAGTATTATAAAGAAAAAAATCTCTAAACACCCAAGGCTTCTTAATAATTTAACCTTATTACTAAGTACACATAACTATACCTTGGTGAGCTATACATCTAACATTTCACTTGCATTTAAAATATATCCTGGAGAGTTACAATGGTGGTGAGACAGATATAATATTTTCACATATACTGTCACAAGGGAAATTAATATTGTTTGTGAGATCTCCTTTCAAGGATCTTAATGTGATAAATAAAGCAGGAAAACTGAATAACTAAGATAGGTTAAGATAATTAGTAATTAGACACTTTGAAGATATTTTCTTTACTAGCTTTCTGGCCCTGACATTTTGCCTAACTCTTTTGAGTATGCTTATCTGTTCTACTAGGATGCCAATAGCTACCTTCTCAAAATGTCATGCAGATTAGAAAGGTTCCTGGTCACAAAATATTTATCATAGTGTCTAACACATGGCAAGTACTTAGTGGAAGGCTATTGCCATGCATCAATACTTAGATAATTCACAACCTGGATCTAATTTGTAATATATACTCACTTTCCAATTGCTCTATCTTAAGGCCTGTTTCATGGATAAGAGGAAATAAAAAATTAATGTCACTTCAAAGCAAATGATGATAGAAATTTATCATAAATTTCAAATTGTATTGCTCAAAAAATTTCTTAAAATTTTTACAGATGCTCATCAATCAAATCAATAAATAGCACTCTATGTACAAGAATGATGCATATATTACAATTTTAGTTTAATTAAAATTTCTTTTAAATCCTATTCTTGGGTTCTTCATTTTGTTTGTTTTGATCTAGTTTGATGTGTTGGGTTTTGTTTTATTTTATTTTGCTATTATCCCTTAGAAGCCTGTTTATTTTATGAGAGACAGAACATAATAGGAATCTGAACATGAGAGGAGGTAGGGAGGACCTGGGAAGAGAAGAGGGGTGGAAAACCATAGTTGGGATACATTATGTGAGAGAAAAAAAAATCTATTTTCTTCCCTTTAAAATAATTCCATTTTGTTAAATATAGAGTCTTTTTTCATACAATATAACCCAATGGTAGAATAAGGCACCAATCTATGAGGACAGCAGAATATTATCAGGAGTTATTTTATTTTTACTTTTTTACTTTAGACAAGTAGTACTCTGTTTTACTCTAGGTCTCTGGGATATCTAGTATTTGTTAATTTTACACCCAAGCACTGGCAAGTATGGGTTCCATCTCATGGAATAGGCTTTAAGTCAAATCAGGCACCAGACATTTGCTCCCCCATGGTTTGTGCTACCATAGCCCCAGCATATTTTACAAGCAATATGAGCTCCCATTTATAAAGTATTTACCTTAGTGGGGTGCTATCGGTGTTCTCTTTTTTTTTCCTTTGATAAATTTATATTTAAATTTGAAAACAAACTTGTTTTGCATATCAATCCTAATTTTGCACCCTCCCTTCTTCCCCTGCCCCCCCTCCCCTCACCTACTACAAGTCCCCATCCTATTCCCTTTCTTCTCCCCAGGGAGTGTGATGCCTTTCGTGGGGAGTCTTCAAAGGGCCTAGGCCCTCCCCCATTGAGTAGGTGGAGAGAGTATTTCTCTATGTGGGATGGGCTCCCAAAGTCAATTCCTATACTAGCGATAAATACTGATCCACTGCCAGAGGTCCTACCTATAGACTGCCTAGTCCTCCTAACTAACACCCACATTCAGGGAGTCTGGGTCAGTACTATGTTGGTTCACCAGCTCTCAGACTAGGGTCCATGAGCTCCCCCTTGTTCAGGTTAGCAATTTGTGTGGGTTTCTCCAGCCTGTTCTTGACCCCTTTGCTTATCACTCCTCCCTTTCTAAAACTAGTTCAGGAGTTGGGCTCATTATTAAGCTGTGGGTGTCTGCTTCTGCTTCCATCAGCTACTGTATGAAAGCTCTAGGGTGGCATATAAGGCTGTCATCAATCTCATTATTGGGGAAGGGCATTTAAGGTAGCCTCTCCAGTGTTGTGTAGATTGTTAGTTGTGGTCATTCTTATAGATATCTGGACATTTCCCTAGTGCTAGATTTCTCTTTATACCTACAATAGCTCCCTCTATTATGGTATCTCTTTTCTTGCTCTCCTGTATTATTTCCCGGACTTTCAGAAGTTTTCTCCTGTGGCAATGTCTTCCTCTTCTATTAGGTTCAGTTTTATGTCCAAGTCTTTGATCGATTTGGAGTAAAGGTTTGTGAAAAGTGATTGTTGTTAGTTGTTTTCTTCTTAACTCTTTACTCATATTATTTAGGGGGCCAGGAACCTAGCTCACAAATAAATCATACATGGAGGTTTATTCTTACTTACGAATGCCCAGCCTTAGCTTAGTTTGTTTCTTGATAGCTTTTCTTAACTTAAATTGTCCCATCTACATTTGTCACTGTCCTTTTGTCTTTTTTTCTATTTGTATATACCTTTATTTCTCTGTGTGTGGCTTGCTGTGTCTCTGGATGGCTGATGGCTGACCCCTGATGTCCTTCTCCTTTTTTACGTGCTTCCTCTCTTAGTCCTTGATCTCATTTTTTTCCTCTTTTTATCCTATATATTCTTTCTGCCTGCCAGCCCGACCTATTCTTTCTCCTGCCTAGCTATTGTTCATTCAATCCTTTTTTAGACCAATCAGGTGCTTTAGACAGGCACAGTAACACTGCTTCACAGTTAAACAAAAGTAATGCAACTCATATTTGCATCATAAAACAAATGTTTCACAGCATAAATAAATGTAATATGTCTTAAAATAATGTTCTACAAGAGGTGATAAATATGGATCTATGTGCATTATTCTACACAATCTATAGCAATTAGCTTTCAAAGAAGGTATAAATTTTCCTTTATGTGCAAAATGATTGTATGTATAGCAAATCCTAAGTATCCAACAAAGATGCCCATAGAAATAATAAGTTTAGAAAGATTGTAAAAAAAAACAAGCTAAATACTAGAAAAGTCAATCATTTTTGGTACATCCACATTAAAACATAAATTTGTAATAGTGAAAAAGAAGAAATGAACACTCATTGACAACAGCACCAAATTAAAGTACTTATATATAGAAATATAACATATGTGCAGATGCTGGATGTGAGAAAATATAAGCCACACATTGTAAAAATAAGAATTATCTAAATAGATACAAAAACACGAAGTTGACAAGGTGGAAGATTCTGGGTTGTTTTCTTCCCTCCCAATTATCTATGTAACATATATAAGAATAAAGGGAAATTTCCTGCCTTTAAACTCTCCCAGGATACATGGGATGAGACACAAAATCCATACTGTTACAATACAGAGTAGAATGTGTTAAGTTGAAATAGTTTACAGGAACTATAATGTGTGCTCACATGTAGTACCCTTATCAAAGCCTTAGAAGATTAAAATAAATCACATGGAGGAGTCTGACTAGGAGATGATTCTCAAAAGTAAGATGAGACCTAGATTCAATAAGAAGAGGAAGGTAGAGTGAGAAAGATAACTCAATAGTTAAAAACACTTGTTACTCTTGCAGAAGACCTAAATTTGATTGCACCCACATGGTGGTTTGCAAGCATCTGTAACTCCAGTCAGTACGAGGGATATGATGAGCAATTCCAGCTTCAATGAGCACCAGACATGCACATGGTACACATACATACATTCAAGCAAAACACTTATAATCATAAAATAATATAAATAAAAAAATTAAGAAGGCGAGGCATTTGTATGTTCAAAGGTAAATAAATAATAAAACAAGGTGTACAATGAAGTTGTTTTGGATTATCTGAACAGAAGATGAAAGATGCCTAGAAAAGCAGAACAGGAAAATGGGGAATGGGTGAAAGAAAAGAATATGAGTGATACAAAGAGGTTACTCTTTGGTTCTGAGTTTAGCCTATTACTATTTTCCTTATAATAGGATCATTCATTTGTGGTAATATATTAATTATGATTTAATAAAGCCAATGAAGATCAGAATGCAGAGCCAGCCGCACTAGTTAGCAATAGACATAAGGCAGTAGTGGTACACACCTTAATCCCAGGTCTCAGGACAGGAAAGCAGATGGATCTCTGTGAGTTCAAGGACACCCTGGACTACATGAGATTGAATCAGTCTAAAAGAATAACTGAGCTCACACCTATAATCCCAGCACTAAAGAGAATATAAAGAGCTCAGGGCAGTCTCAGAGGGCAGTCCAGAATTCTGAGGCCTGGTGGAGAGCAGTGCAGTCTAGAGATACAACCTGGGGTTCTGTCAATCACCCCTTTAGTCTGAGCATTGGAAGAGGTGATAACTCTCTAATGATTGGCTGCTTCACTTCTCTGATCTTCAGCTTGAACCCAAATGACTGTCTCTGGGTCTATATTATTCATTCTATATTTTTCCTTCCAGGATAGCCATCTCTTACTTACCATACATATCTCTAGGTTCATTCATGTCACAATGACAATGTTTCTTTCATTCATAAGTTGGGAAGAATTCCATTGAGTATATGCATTTATTTGTCTGTGAACACTTACACTGATTTCATTTATACATTATGAATATTGCTATAATGAACATTGGCATGCAACATGTTGTTTGATAGGATGATTTAAGTACCCTTGAATGTACAAGTATGAGTAGAATTGCTGAATTACATGATACCTCTACTTTTATTTCTGAGAAAACTACAGATGAATTTGCAATTTATACTAATATATATTTACCATTACAGTGTACAACGGTTCTTTTTTCTACACATCATGGCCAACAGGTTTTACTTTTTCTAGAACCCATTTTAACAAGTATGAGATTATGGTTTGCATATCTTTATTCTTCAGACATTTAGGGGTTTGTAATAATTTTTGTGTAGTTTTTGACTATTTGTAAGTCTTCTTTTGAGAAGTGTTTAAGGTTTGATGCTCATATTTCAGTTTCATCTTCTGTGTTCTTGTTCTTAAATAGAAATTTCATCATTTTATTGAAATTAAGTTTTATACATTGTCTATTCTTGAAATATTTGTGAAAGATCAATTGATTGTAAATTTTTAAGATACCAACTGTGAAGATTCTATTTGAGTACCTACTCATTTTTTTCCAAGCTAAATGACATAAATAAAACTGGACCAAGATAATTTACAAATTAAAAATAAGAACAAATAAGATTCTTTACATTATTTAATTTTAACACTACATACAGTGTGAAGGAGGATAAAACATTTTAACACTATATATAGAGTGAAGGAGGATGAATAATCTTGTCACATATCAGATATGCTGCATAACAGATTATTGACATTTAGGATCATGAGAAACAAATAGGCCAAATAGATGTTTATTCAGGGAGAAATAACTTAAACATAGACATATGAACACCAGCAGGTTCCTGGTCCCAAGGATGCCTCCGGATGTACTGCTGTCCCTATGCTGCAAGCAAGAGAGTTCTCTCAGCCCACTCCTCAGACTTAGTTCCCCCAGGTATTGTCAGACCCTGTCTCCATCCCCAATGGACACTGTCTATGCTACAGGTGCAGACAAGGTGAATATGTCACTACAACAAATATTTACATTACAAATGGTAATAGCATCAAAATTGCAGTTAGGAAGTAGCAATGAAATAATTTTATGGTTGTGCATCCCCACAACATGAAGAACTGTATTAAAAGTTTGCAGAACCAGGAAGGTTGAGAACCACTGCTCTATCCAAATTACTAGCAGCAAATTACTAAAACCTGACAGGACAAAAGTTTAGGCTTCTACTCTGTGACTACAGTCTGACCAGGACTGAATACTAACCAGCCAAGACCAGCCAAGACTGATTGTATTTTCTTTTTCTTTTTATCTGAGACAGGATCTTTCATCTGAGACAGGATCTTTCTGTGTAGCCCTGACTATCTTGGAACTTGTTCTGTAGACCAGGCTGGTCTCAAAATCAGAGATCTGCCTGCTTCTGCCTCCTGAGCACAGGGATTAAAGGTGTCTGCCAGTATGCCTGGCTGCCTGCTTTTATTTTCATGGGACTTCCTTGCATGGTTGAGATTGTAGTATCTCACAGTAACCTTCCAGGACTAAAGCCCACCAATATCGGCTGACCTCATTCACATTAAGGTAATTGCATGCTGTGTAACTATCAGTAAAATGGCTCATCCTAACCAAATGCATAAGCCGTCAAAATGGACACTCCTGCAGCTTGACGGCTTTACACAATAGGCTGAACGTTTATTATTGCCCAGTGATTCTTCTTGTAGTGTATGGAATAAACCTATTTCCTTTCTCCCCTGACATATAGAGTAAATTTATTCTGTGCCCACCAATCTCTTTTGTGCCCTGATGGGAGTTGTTATTCTGTAAATATGTTTCTCATACTGGTTAATTAATAAAGCCCTGTTGGCCAATAAGAAACTAGATAGGCAGGGATAGGAGACTAGGAGGAGGAAAGAGGAAGTAGTTAGGAGGAGTCAGGATGTAGAGCATGAGAAAGAAGATGCCAGCTGTGGCTCCCCGATAAAATAACCATGTGAAAATACTTAGATAAGTAGAAATGGGTTAAAAATTAAGACAGAGCTAGCCCATAAACAATAATGGTAACTGGCCAACAGTATTTTGTCAAATGCAGAGTCTCTTGGGTGTTATTTGGGGCCAGCAGGCCAGACCAGCAGCAGGCAGGCTGGCGGGCTGGCAGGCTGGGGGAAAACTACAAGCTACAGTTGGCGCCCAACGTGGCTATAAGAACTTTCACTTAAAACTTGATAAAAGATTAAAAAGAGACTTTAGAAACAAAGGAACAGAGACTGTCAAAACTTCTTGGTAGCAGCATTTTCTTGGTTGGATATGTTTTGCTGTACACAGAGATTTGCACAGCTCCTTTAATGGAGGTTTCCAAAATTTGCATAAGGAGCAAAAAGACCGCATTGCTTTAAAAAGCTCTGCTAAAAATTCATTGATGTGTAAGAGAGCTGCCATGAAGGTTTACAATGTGTTTTAAAAAATACATTGGCTTGGGAGAGAAAAAGAAACAGGATACAATGGTTTAAAAAGAAATAAGGAAGTAGAATGGCTGGATATGGTGGCACACGCCTTTAATCTCAGCACTCGGGAGGCAGAGGCAAGCAGATCTCTGTGATTTCAAAGTAAACCTGGTATGCAGTGAATTCCAGGACAGATAAAAGTTACACAGAGAAACCCTGTCTCAAAATATATACAAATAGAAGTAGAAGAAATAGAGTAATAAAAAAACCATGTAAAGGTGGAAAACACAGAGAAATTTTGGATACTATATGCGAGTCTGTTGTCTTTAAATTATGTGATTGTTGAGAAAATAACTACTTATAAAAGAAATGCTGCTGGATTAATTCAATTTATATATTTTAAAAATGCTTTGACTCCAAAATTTAAGCCTAAGGACAAGTTACTGGGGGAAAGGATTTCTGTTTTTGTCTCCACAGAAAATAAAAAGCTGTGGATTCCTTCCAGACTAATGTGGTTTGATCAACCAAGACCCCCTGAAACAGTGCCCCAGGTGTTCCAACATTCAAAGCAGTTGAGACAAAGCCTTGCTAACTACAGCCAAGATTTCTGTATCTTCCTAGGACCCCCATGACAGCGCCCTCAACCAGCAGGAAGTAGTTTGGAAAGAACGACACCCAAATTCCCAATTATTGTTTATAAATGTTTGATTTCATTTAAATGGGCTTGGATATAAATAGCTATAACCACAAGCAATCTTTTTAATGGTAAAAAAGGTAATTATGGTGTAGATATGAATACTTTGCTTTGGAATGGATTTTCTTTTATTGATACAATTTAAGGTCAATTTTGTGATATGTTTATTTCTCCTCTTGTTTAGGTATTTTGTTTATATAGCTCATTGAAAAATGTAATGTATAATTTAGTACAGATTATAGAGAGTTACCTATGATAGTTAAAGCACGGAGTTAAGTGAGTTAGGATTTCTAGATATACAGAGATGTATTTGAGATGAATAGGCATTCTTCAAACCATTCAAAGACCTACAGAATATGGCATTAAAATTGGTTTAGGGTTTTTCTTGACAATGAGGCACAACTGCTCCTGGTGACACCACCTGCATCAGAAAGGAAGATGGACATCGAAGAAACACATTATGGAGTTTGCTTCTAATATGGCAAGACTAGCCATTTGGGCAAGCTACTACTCCTCTGGACTGTTTGACTTTATGTTGTAGAAACTGGACATGCAGCACCCACAAAAAAGGGACTGCTGATGCAAGATGGACATTTCTACAGGATTCCTACTTCATGGAAAAGGCAGCCAGACAGTCTACAGGACACAGAGATAAAATGACTGACAAACTGCCAATACAGGCAGACAGTGTAAAGTTTCCTGCTTTGCTGAAGAGTCTGCCAGATACATTATGGCCTATGGGCTGAGGATGGAACATTATAGAAGAACTTCGGGTGACTGAGCAGGCAATGAGTTGTCTCTGTCATTTCTAGAGTTTATATATTATCCTTTTGTGGTCTTTGAAGGAGTTGAAGACAGATAGTTATGGTTATAGTTTTCCTTAGTTAGGATTAAAGATAAGTTACATGTAGGACTTTAGACTCACAAAGATAGGATAGATGACATTTTTCTTTAAGTCTTACAAAATGTTAATGGACTAAATGTTGTTAACTGTGATTCTTATTTGATAACTGTGTATGATATATTTTGCTATGTCAAGGTTAAAACCCTTCTTTTTATTTTAAACAGAAAAGAGGAGATGATGGAAGATGTTCTTCTGTAAATATGTTTCTCATACTGGTTTATTAATAAAGCCCTGTTGGCCCATAGGAAACTAGGTAGGCAGGGCTAGGGGACAAGAACGAGGAAAGAGGAATTAGTTAGGAGGAGTCAGGATGTAGAGCATGAGAAAGAAGATGCCAGCGGCGGCTCCCCGATGAGATGACCATGTGGAAATACTTAGATAAGTAGAAATGGGTTAAAAATTAAGACAGAGCTAGCCCATAAACAATAATGGTAACTGGCCAACAGTATTGTATCAAATACAGAGTCTCTGAGTGTTATTTGCTACCTGCACGCCAGACCAGTGGCAGGCGGGCTGGCTGGCTGGTGGGCTGGCGGGCTGGCGGAAAACATACAAGCGACCGTACCCAATAGTGGTCAGTGAACCACACTGTAGAGTGCAGTATTTAAGAATGTGGTACTGATAGGAGGGATCAGCATGATTAGCACAAACAGAATAAAGATTCTAGAAAAAAGGTAGACATAAAACACATAGTGTAAACTAAAATTCAATAGACAGAAAAGAAATTCAATGGCAAAGGGTGCTGTAGTTATAACTGGAATGGAGAAATTGTGATTACCTGCTCTCTGACTTTTGCTGAGGAAATGTGAACAAATGTGAACTTATCTCAGATAAGGCACTGACAGCAGCCAAAAGAGGTTTTACCTCTGTGCATGTTTGTTTTTGTCATCTTGACCCAATCTTCCATCAGATTAGTCTGTAAACCAGTCTTCTATGGAAGTATTTTTATAATAAATAAATGATTTACCAGTCCATTACGGGTTGTGCCACCCATAGACAGGTGGTCCTAGATTGTATAAGAACCAAACTGAGCAAGCCAATGTGAAGTATTCTTCTATGGTATCTGCTTTAGTTCCTGTCTCCAGCTTCTTGCCTTGTGTTCCTGCCCCCCTTTTCCTCTGTAAAGAACTGTTATTGGGATAGGTAAACTAAATTAACTCTTTCTCCCAAAATTGCTGTTGTTAATGGGTTTTTTATCAAAACAACTGAAAGCCAATTAAGACAATTGGTAAAGCAATGAGTTTTTTGAGGAACATGGTTGAGAGTTTACTTACAAGAAGAAGATTGACTTAAAAGGCACCTGCATAACCAAATAGCCTAATACTACATGAATGACTCACAAAAGCTGCCTCTTGGAACTCACTGAAGAACTCACTGGCAACTCCTGTGAGAAATTCTCTTCTCCCCTGATACTATTTATTCTATACTTCACAGGGTTGTATCTGTTTGAATGTATGAATGTTAGAATTCCTAGAGAAAGTTGAGCCTTACTAGATTTTTAATTCCTTGGGTCTCATTAAACTTTTCTTCATTACAAGATGTAATGTCTCAAGTTGGAGGATGGAGCTACATAACATTGCTGTGCTAGAAACCATTTCCATAGTCCTATTTAATAACTCTCATGTTAACAATACACAAAATCAATTCAATAGCCTTAATCCTAAAAATAAAAAAATATATGAAGCTGGGAGACGAAACGGAAATTTCCGCATGATGTGTATTTGCCAGTGAACTTTCAGAAACAACATCAAATTATAATCTACTTAAGAAAATATTGAAACATGCCTTATCATAATTAATCTCAGGTTTATAAAATACCTTATTAAAAGAGTATCAAGAAAAACTACAGATGGACAATATTATCAATCTCATGTCTGTTAAAAAACAGACTTGTATCCAGAATATCAAAAAAGCTCTTATAATTGAGCATTAAGAGGGGAAACTGAAACCATAGCTAAAAGCCATTTCCTCTAAGATGCACTGATATAACTTTGCATATGAAAAGATGTTCCACAACTTGTTATTAGATAAACTGAAATTAAAAACTAAAGCTGACAACACCAATCCCTTAGAAGGTTGTGAAATTACAGGACTTCTCACTGATCATGATGAGAATTTTGAAAGTGTTGAAACTGCCTTAAAAGACAGTTTGGTAATTACTTATGAATCAGGAAAAAGCAATTTTAACAAAGGCTTCATCAGTCACAACCTAGTTATTTAGAACAGTGAAGTATATGCATACTCACATAATATCCTATATGGGATTATTTATGAAGCATCTTGGTTCATGACCAACAGAACAGGAAGAAATCAAGATATGTTTTCTTCAATAAAAGTGTTGAATATACTTATAAGGGTTTACCACATAGAGATAATATGGACCCAAACATAATGTACCAACATAAGTAGATATGTAACATACTGTTCTGATATAAGGAAAATTGGAATCTGCTTTTACCACCTTTAGTCTAATCAATAAAAAATTTAATCTATAGCAGACAATAATCAGGGGCCTGTCCTCCCTTCTGTTTCGATTTCCTGGAGACTGTACATGGCACATTCTTCCTTTTTAAACCACAGGATTCAAGACCTGAATGCATTTGTGACCTGCAAACTTGCTGACCACAATGACCTGAGAATCAGGTAGGTAAATTTCACTGACCTTCTTGTCTTTCATTACAAATTTAATTCCTCAGCATGATTCCTAACACTGCAGCTGACCACTTACAGGGGTCTGTCCTACCTCTCTGACTACTCCCTTGGGACTAGGTTAAAACTCATGGCAGACCCAGTGTTCCTCCTTCCTGTGGACCCTCTCACCTCTCCTTTTAGCCAAATCCCATTTCTTCCTGTCATCCCACAGAAATCAGAAACATACTCTATCCAGGACTCCCAGTGACCATGCCTGACAGCAGAAGCATGTCACTTAGGGCCACCAGACTTTCTTAGAAACCAGGGAGAGCAATAGAATCCATGGAACAGAACATCCACCTCTTGAAAAACAATTCAGATTTCAGCCCCCAGAATTGCAATCTTACCATTCCCAGAAGCCTAGACAACAACTTAAAAACATAACCGTTAACAACCAAGACAAAAATATTTCCACCAGAACCCAGAAACCCAGAGTGACAGTAGTCACTGAGAAAGACAATGTACCTAAAGTACAAGACAAGGACTTTAAAAATAGCTATTATAAATATGTTCAAGTATGTTAAAGAGGATATGAATGAATACTTTCATGAAGTCTGGAAACATAAATAGTAGAATGAAATGATGAAAATAATTTTATAAATGTTTGTTTTAATTTAAATGGGGTTAATTATAAATGATTAATGATCACAGCCAATTTCTTTCTAAATTAAAAAAGAAATATGATATAGAAATACATGTCATACATTGGTATGGATTTTGCTTTATTAATACAAATCATATATATATATACATATATATACTCTTGTTTAGATAGTGTGTTTATATGTCTCATTTCAAAATGTAATGTATAATTATATACAGATTACAGTCAACTATATAATCAAAACTTATATCAGCTAGGTTTTCTAGATATATAGAGAACATACATTTCAAATAAATAGGTATTCTCCAAGTAACAATCAGACTCAGGGATGAAATAAAAAAAATAGAAGCAAAACAAACAAACAAAAGAAAACCGTGACAGTATGAATAGGACATGAATAGGTTAAAGCCACATGGGTTCTGAGCACTGAGAGAGTGGAAACAGACACTAGCTCCCATCCATAACCCAGATGTTATCTTCAATTTGACAACTGCTTGCAATGGAAAAGTAAACCTCCAATGAAGTCTCAATGGATACACAAACTATACTTAAGGGCAAACCCCTAAGTGGACAAAAAAAAAAATCAAACTCAAGGATAATTTTTTTTGAGGTTTTGGGGGTTTTGTTTGTTTGCTTTGTTGCTTTGTTTTTGTTTGTCTCATAATGTTCTGTCTGGGCTCTTTTTTATTATTTTTTTTTGAAATTACAAGTCCTTTGCTTAGTTGTTATGCTATCTAATTTTGTGTTTTCCTGCCATTTTTGTGTCTAGAAGTGTGTGTGTGTGTGTGTGTGTGTGTGTGTGTGTGTAAATTCGGGTTTGTTTGGTTCTCAGATCCCTCTTGTTTTCTTCTAATGAGAGTGAAAGGAAAGATGTAGATTTTTGTGGGTGGGGACATGGTTACGATCTGGGAGGTGGATCTGGGAGTCAGGAAATCATGATCAGAATATATTGCCTAGAAAAATCTTTTTTCAATACTACTGAAATAAAGAATTTAAGTATGGTATTTTATGGATGCTCAAGGACAAATTTACTAGAATTTAAAAGAAAACTCCATGATAGGAACGTTATAAAACCCAAGCAGGTGCCTGTAGGAAGAAAAGATATGTTACAGGGTATGAGGGGCTGTTAGCTAGGGGCTTTGAAAGACTCCTGCCATTCTAGTGCCTTCTTTCTGTGTCATAGTGTTTGTATTGCTGCAATGGAAAACCATGACCAAAAAGCAAGACAGGGAGAACAGGGTTTATTTGGCTTATCCTTCTATAGTACTGTTCATAATAGAAGGAAGTCGAGATAGGAACTCAAATAAGGCAGGAACCTGGATATATGAGCTGATGCAGAGGCCATGTAATGACCTTGAAAAAATTCAATTGTACACAACTCTCTTCCTGAACATTATGCATCACTCTCTGCTTTAGTGTTGGTTTTTGAGCTATTTGACCAATTCAGCTTCCTTTGAACCATTTTGGATTGCTCTTTTGATAACCAGCTTTGTCTTTTGGACTTACAATACTGGAATATCATTATTAAGGAGACAGTCAAAGTGATCACAGCAGTGGAAAAGAAAGAATGCCACTTATAGCATTGAGACCCTGAAGATACCTCAATAGTCGGTCATAAACTGTAGAGACAGTGAGACACTGCTTTGCAGTTCCTGTAATCAAAAGTTTACAGAGACATGGTTATGCCTCTTTTGTTTTGGGTTTTCTTTTTCCTCGTGGACACTTTTATATTTCAACCTTATAGAAGAGGTTGGTCAGGTCTAGGAGGTATTATCATCAAGGCACACCCTGGTCCCACCCATTGGGAACCAGGCACTATGTATCACCCCTCTACACATGGCAACCAGTACCATGGCTCTGCACAGGTACAAAGGTCCCTTTAGCAGAAATGTTCTGCCTACTTCCACTCTCTCTTTCTGCCTTTTCTCTAATCTCTTTTTCTTCCTCTCCTCTCTTTTTCCTTTCTCCCTTCCGTTCCATTTCCCAATAAAACTTCCCAAGTAACCTCTGTCTGCCTGGCATGCTCTCCCACCATGGAATCTCACACGATCCCCCTCACTCTGCATATCATGACAGGAGGGAAGATGGTTTGAATTCTTCAGACTTTGAAATAAAACTTTCCAGAGTGATGAATGTTTTAAAGGAGCAACATTATAACAGTAATGCCTTGAGTAGGACTGCCTTGTAAATTTGGAAGTTCTTTTGAGCAAATTTGTAGTTCTGTTGAACACTTTGCAGCATGACCCATGTGACAGGACAGGTTTAAGGTTGTCTTGAACCATTGAATTTCTGTTGGATGATTTAAAATATAGTAAAGAACAAAAAAGGTGGTGTTGGTAACATCTCTGCTGTGATTTATATGAACATGAATATGTTAAATATTTACTCTCTAGGGAGAATTGCAGCTGCCCATATTTTTATGAAGTCAGGATAATTTCTGCTAGATTGGGATTTATTATGATGTGGAAGGAAAGAGGAGCCGACCTCTATAAAAGGAGATTGTCTTTTGATGATAACAAGGAAGGGCAAGGATCTCTGTGTGAGAGTGGAAAATGTGTATATTTAGCAGGGAGGTTGAGGTTTTTATTTAGGAAAAATGAACGTTTGAGGATGAAAAATTCCACCTGTAGATTTGTCTCCAAGCCTTAGATACCAGTAAGCTCCTTTGATTATTAGCTGTATGTTTGCTTTTCTGTCCTGGAGTTTCTTACCCAACCTAGGGCTAGGGATTTTAATTCATTAGCCTTGCCTTGCCTTGCCTTGCCTTGCCTTGCCTTGCCTTGCCTTGCCTTGCCTTGCCTTGCCTTGCCTTGCCTTGCCTTGCCTTGCCTTGCCTTTCTGTCTGTCTGTCTGTCTGTCTTTCTTTCTTTCTTTTTTCTTTCCTTCCTTCCTTTCTACCTCTTTCTCCCTCCTTTCCTTCCTTCTTTTTCTTTCTTTCTTACTTAAAAAACTCATTAAGCCTTGAAAATTATGAGTGGAAGGCCTTTAAAAAACTGATTTTGCCAGCTTGGTTCTAAGATATCAGGACAACACAGAGAAACTCTGTCTTGAACCTCATCCCCGACAACGAATTGATTTTTTTTAATGTGTGAATGAGTTATTCATGCAAAGTATAACATATACCTCAAAGAGCATAAGAGGCAGTTTGTTGTAGAGCTGAATATGAGTGACCAGAAAGAGCCTGGTAATGCAGATTTAAGTTACCCAAAATTCCATGTTCTAATATGCAAGCAATGTTGTGGTTTCTAATAATAGAATGAAGAAAGCTATACATTAAGATGCTTTTTGAATACAGTGAGGGAAACATCAAGAAAGAGGTCACAGCAAAGAAGAGAAATCTCAACTATCAGAAATGAGATGCTATGTGATTTGATTGGTAGTAACTATGGTTTTGTTAATATGTGCCAAAATGTTTTCCATGTTTAAGTCACAGAGTCTGGTACAGAGGTGAAGAGTAGCTATTGAGAGGGATAAAGACAATCCAAGATAAATTAGAATTGGATTATGGGATTACTACATTCCAACCTCAAATCCATCAAGGAGACTTTGCAGACTCAGTTTCTTTCCAGAAATTCTCATTTACCATGTTTTGGGTCATTATCAACTCATAAAAATAACTTCCTCAATATCTTTATTTTTATAGCTAAAGTGCAAGAATTCGGGAAAAATTTGAGAGGAACTGATTTCTAAACTTGATCTCTGGAAGTCTTATCTAAAATACCAGTTGAAATGTTAATTTTGAAATGCCCCCCATAAAATGGTTTGGGGCTGGTGCTTTCAAATGTTAATTATGGAAATACAGAGGAAAAAAATCTGTAGAATTTAGGAGACAACTTAATTTTAGCTAAAAATACCTTTATTGTGCAAAAAAAAAAAAAACCAAAAACAACAACAAAAAAAACACAAACAAACGAAACACCTGAACTGCTTTGGCTAGATAAACTTTAAAAGTAACAATTGAAAGGTGAGTTTAAGGGTTGACTCAGATTCAGAGATTCTTGTGCCTTGGTTCATTTAAAATACATCTATTTTGACAATGTGGAAATGGGTTAATTTTTGCTGTGGAATAGATGCTAAGAAATAATACAGTATGTTATAAATAAATTATTTTAAGATCTAAGTATGTTGTGGGGATTCTCTGTCACTGGTTCTCAGTCTCCTTAATGTAGGTCTTTGGAGAAGGGGCTCAGAATAAAGCTTGTGGATCCTTATTTTGGATACTAAGTAAAGAAAAGGGAGGTTTGTTTCCAGGGCCCAGAGATCCTATTGTCTTCTGTCTCCACCAAAACTAATCCAGAGACAGACAGTAACTGGTGGTGGCAAATAGTGTAGAGACTACCTGCCTCTCAGAAAGGTGGGCAGTCACCATTTTCAAAGTAGGAGGTTATCACAGAGGGTTTTATTTTATAAGCCATAGATTAAAAAATAGAAAAAATTTGTGGTTTTGGTGGATGTTCCTTAAATGATGCAGACAAGTTTTGAAATCTTCTGGGAATTTTCAGGCTAGTAAAGTCATGCATTGTCATTAATATACTAATTGGTGAAAGAAGGCTGTCTCTAGAAATTTAGAGTACCAAGGTAGAAAAGATGAGTTTGTATATAAATAATGGAGCTAGGGGAGCCAGTGGGTGGGAATGGCAAGTGTTGTAGTTCAAGCAGAGAGATTTTTTTTATTAAGGGGAAGGGTTTTAAAAACAGGAAAGGGAATGTGGGAGACCACTTTCCCAGGACAAGAGTAGCCAAAAGGGGAAAGAGAAAAAAAGACAGGGAGAGAGAGAGACAGACAGACAGACACAGACACACACACACACACACACACACACACACACACACACACACAGAGTGAGTGAGAGAGAGAGAGAGAGAGAGAGAGAAAGAGACAGACAGAGAGAGAGAGAGAGAGAGAGAGAGAGAGAGAGAGAGAGAGAGAGAGAGAGAGAGAACCAGATAGAAAAGGGAGGGGAAAAAGACAGAGAAGGATGGGAGATGGGCATGGGCAGGGTCCTTTTTCATGGGAACATGTTCAATGTGCACAGATGGTACTCTTAGTGACAGCAGCTGAGGGCATATCTTGTCAGAACTTCTAAGGCATGACAGGAAAATACCTAAATACTAACAGCAAGGGTTTGTTTACTTTTCATATCAATACTTAAGTAAGGGAAGCTTCCTGCTTCTGGCTAAGATCTGTTTTTTTTAGAAATTTACTTTGGTCTGCTGTTAGAATAAAAAACAAACAGACAAAACAACTACAGAAAAACAGTGTCCCAATGGGCATTTAGATATTGGATAGTATACAAAAACCAAAGAAAAAATATTTAAAAAATAAAAAAAGAGTTTCCATTTTTTTAAAGTTGGAACTCAAAAATAAGACAAATTCAGTAGTTAGTATCTGTTAAACAGCTACATTATATTAGGGAACAACAGTATCTAACGTTAGTATCTTCAGGATAGATTTGGACAGAGATAAAGGACAGACTGGAATATTTCTCTAAATGCATGTATTACTCAGAAAAAATGAGAGATTGAATCTAAAGATGATTTCTAAAGGCAAGGTCCACCTCCAAAGCTTCTTAGGCTTGCTAATGGCTGTCTCTCATCTCAATTTAAACATTTTGCTGAAAGTGGTAATCCCACAGATTCAAGGAGAAAAACTGCTTGCCACAAATTATAGCCAAATCAGGGTAAGTTTTAATTTGTGTACAGCAGAGTTGGTCCTGTGGTTGTCTACCCTTAATATGGGGGGGGGAGTCAAGAGATTAGCCCAGAGCTGATACTGCATGCCCCTTTTATAGTTAAAACGTGCAGGGTAGGGGAAGTTGCAAACATGGTTATACAAGCAGGCCTAGTATGTTAAAGCTGTCTTCCTGGAGCATTTTTTTTACAGAATATTCTACAGTTACAGGGATGGTGTGCAGCCCAATTCCCAGAAACAGAAACTGCAGTTTTTCAGTATACAAAAACATAAATTGGCTACATAGTTAAGGTGGCTTCCAGTAACAAAATGTAATCAGGCTGGTTCCTCAATAGGTGTATTATAAAACAACCAATACAAAACTGTGTATTTCACAAAGGAGTTGTTAGCATTCAGCTTCACCTGGCCCTCCTGCTTGGAGACCTGACAGACAGTGTCACCCCTGCACATATGCTCAGTACACAGGCTGTATCCTGGCCTGCTGTGTGGTATCTGTATACATGCCGTGCCACCCTCTCTTAAAAGAGTAGTGCCCTGCATGCTCTTTGTCTTCTTCCTTTTCTTCACCCCTGTGCCTTTGTCTCTCTGTCTCTCTTTCTCTCTCTCTCTCTGTCTTTCTCACCCTGAGGCTGTTCTGAGTTACCAATCTATCTTCACTCTCCCCTCCCCAATAAACTCTCCACATGATAGCTGTCTGCATGGCAGTGGCCCATCTGTCTCTCACCCCACCATGGGTCCCTTGGCTACAATCGGCCAAGGTCCCTCTTGGGCTGTATTATAGCAGGGTAATGTGAGATTTAGAGTCTATATTCACTGGATTATTAAATTACCTATATTTATAGATAAAATGTCTTGTGGTATATGTTCTGCCTGACAAAAGAATATAAAATGTTATGAAATTTTTATTCACTTAATTATACAGTTTCAAAGTCAAATCTCTTTGGAAGTTTGATTTTTCTTTGCTGATTTTTGAAACAAATAGGCAAACAAACAAAAAAACAAACTGAGCATCTTTTTCTATCCTCACCCAAGCATTTAGATTTTTTCCTTATTGTATGAATAGTTCCTTGGAGTATTTATAATTGTTTCTGGAAAAATGTGGTATTGTAATAGATTCTGCAAAGTGTTTTGTATATTTAAAACGGTGGTGCCATGTATGCCATCTGTTTTAACTCTATGTGCTTATTAAGATGTTAGATGAGTTACATTTCAAGGGTGCATAGCTTTTGTTAATTTGTGACCATCATATGAGGTATGCCTCTGACAGTTTGAGGCTTTTAGTAAAAATATGCAGAAATCACAGTAGCTTGTCTGCCATTTTTTATAGCAGTTTTGAGATGAAGGGACAGAGACAGATAGAGACAAAGGGGAAAGAAAGAGAGACTGAGACCCCTACATGTGCAAACAGGTGAGCAAGGACTAAATAGGCCCAAGTTCAAACTTAACAAAAACTTTCCTATAAAATCCAATTCCTGCAAAAGTTTCTCTGTAATTCATTATATATAATTTTCAACATTCTTCTCCAATTTCAGTATTATGACATGCTAATTGGTATAAGAGTGTAATGGTACCTTTGTATCTTAGGTCTCCTCTCAGTTTGTGTAGGATTTAGGAGATTCAGAATACTTAATCGTCTTGTTATGAGTTTTCCTTTTGTCACACTGTACAAAGATTGTCATTCCAAAAAATTACATTTGGTTATTATAAGAAAGCAGATATTTTAAATTTTTTGTTTGCTTAACTCTTAATATGTATAATGAAAAGACATGGGTGGCTGTTTAGAAAAATAATCTTTGTGCTGCATTTTGGAACTTAAATCAATTAATTGATTCAGTTTGGTCCTTCTATATTTCTTTTAAAATTTTAGTTTGTCTTTAACACAAATTTAGACCAAGACTATAATGATTGTAGGAGAAAAATAATTCTCTCACCACAATTATAAAGATGCATTTTGTACAAGATTTTCTCCCACCAGCAGTGGAGGAGTGTTCCCCTATTTCTGCATGGTGGTTCCTCAGGAAAATGGGAATCAGTCTGCCACACAGCCTGTCAATTCCACTCTTAGGTATATACCCAAACGATCCACATGCTTGCAACACAGACATCTGTTCAACTATTTTCATAGCAGCATTATTTGTATTAGCAAGAACCTGGAAGCAACCTAGATTCCCCTCAACTGAAGAATGGATAAAGAAGATGTGTCACATTTACACAATGGAATAGTACTCAGCAGGGAAAAAAAAAAACAAAAAAGAGTGGAATCTTGAAATTCACAGGCAAATGGATGTAACTTGAAGAAACCATCCTGAATGAGGTAAGCAGGTCACAAAGAGAAGAACATGGTATGTACTCACTCATATATGGATTTTAGACTTAAAGCAAAGGCTCATCAGCCTATAATTCACACCACCAGAGAAATTAGGATACAAAGAGTAACCTAAGAAATTCATACAAGGTCCCTCACAGAAGGGGAAAGGAACAAGATCTCCTGAGCATATTGGGAGTGGAAAGGAACCATGAGTGGAGAAAGGGAAGAGAAGGAGAAGAGAACATGTGGGACAAGGAAGATTGAGTTGGGGGGGTGAATAGACAAGGACAAAATACAAAACAAAACAAAACAAAACACAGAGAGAGATACCATAATAGAGGGAGCCATTATAGGTTTGAAGAGAAAACTGACTAACTGACTCTAAAGAAATGTCCAAAGACCTACAAGGGTGACCCAAACTAACAATCTGAGCAAACTTAAATGCCCATAACAGATAAAGAAATTGATAACTAACTGATATGCCATCATAGGGCCCTCATCTAGTAGCTGATGGAAACAGAAGCAGACAACCATAGCTAAACACTGAGCCAAACTCTTGGAAATCAGTTGCAGAGAGAGATGAATAAAAGGAGTCAAGACCAGCCTACAGAAAACCAGAGACAGCTGACTTGAACAAAGCAGAGCTCATAGACCCCCAGACTGATAGCTGGGAAACTCGAATTGGACAGACTCAGACACCCTGAAAGTGGGTCTCAATGAGAAGGCCTGGGCAGTCCAAGGGACCTCAGCTAGTGGAACCAGGATGTATTCCTGGTGCACAAAAGGCCTTTGGGAGCACACTCCATGGAGGGATACTCCCTTAACCTAGAGGCAGAAGGGAGGGCATAGACCCTATTCAAAAATGTCTTGACAGATTTTGATGATCCCTCCTGGAATGCATCACCCTCCCTGTGGAATGTGAGGAGGTGGGATAAGAGGGAGTTCTGGGGCATGGGAGGGTGGGAGAGGGAACCGGGGTTCAATATGTAAATTAAGAAAATACATATGTATAATACAAAAATCAAAAAATAAATAAAAATGTTAATTTTCTACTATAAAGTTAAGATATAAAATTAGAACACAGTCTTGTGTCTAAAATGACATCTATATATAGTTTTGTGATAAACTATAGGTTTTATGATGTCAAAAAATGTTTGGTGAGGTCCTCTGATTGTGTTTCAGACTTTTGTTTACTTAAGAACTTGGTCTAACAGAGTCAAGGTTCAGGTAACTATTGGTCTATGTTAATGTATGTTAAGTGACTACTTTCTGAGCAGTTGTTTTAAGTGCATTTTAGAAAATGTAATGCTCTCTATATCTGTGACTATAAACACATACAGCAGTGTATCTAGAACATTATATTATACAAAAGCATACAAGGTTCATACATACAAAGCAATTGACAAACATTGTCCCATACAATATCTTCTCAGAAGCCAGATGTGGCTAAAGGAGAGGCCATGAGAGGAGGGACAGCCAAAGAAAGCCAACCTGTGCAGTGGTCACATCACAACAGGCCAGAACATTTACTGGCTGTCTGACTGTTTAGTATACCTTAGTATGCAAAATTTGTCTTTAGTTACTTGCCTTAAGCACATAGGTGGCTAGGTAAGGCTTTATCTCTGTAATTAATTAATCTGTCTGTAAAACTGGATCCAAGCTAAGAGGCTGTGGATGGATATTGTGTAGCCTGGGCTGGTTAATAACTTGCTAACTAGCAGAGGAAGATGATTTAGGGCTCCTAATCCTCTTGCATTCATTTCTCTGATCCCTGGAATGATGGGTAGGCACCACCTACATGGTACTGGGAATTAAATAAAGGGCAATGTGCATATTAGGCAAGCACTCTACCAACTAAACTATATCTCCAGATTGTTTTAAAAATATTTTAAACATTTTATTTGTTTGTTCATTCATTTATGTGGTATGTGTGTGTGAGAGAGAGAGAGAATCTGAGAGAGAGAGAGAGAGAGAGAGAGAGAGAGAGAGAGAGAGAGAGAGAGAGAGAGAGAGAGAGAGAGCATGTGTGTGGAAGTCAGAGAATGACTATCAGGTGTCACTTCTCACCTGTCCCTTTGTTAGAGCCAATGATCTACTATCAATCATCAGTCAGCCATTTATTTATTTTTGTTTTGGAGAAATAAGTCTCACCTCTAGCTAAGGCTTCCCTGTAACCCAGGATGACCTTCTCAAACTTGTACAAATCCTTCTGCCTCAGTTTCCAAAGTGGTGGAATAACAGGCATGTGATAACATACCCAGCTCTAACTTATGCTTATTGACTGAGGTATTGTGAACGCTGTCATAGTCATTTTGTTTGTCTCCCTGCCACTGTATCTTTTGTCTGCCCCTTCAAATTCCATTGTCTGTTTTTTCTGTTTCCTGATTTTACTGATCATGAGTAGCACAACATGTTTGAACCAGTCAAAACTGGTCAGAACCAGTTTGAATTTGTTTGAGCCAGTATGAGCTACTCAGAATATGTTGGAGATGTTCAAAACCGGTTTGAACAGGTAAGAAAGGGTTTGAATCAGATTGAGCTGGAAAGAATGTGTTTGACCCATATATTGAGCCTGTCTGATCTGTCAGAATCAGTTTGAGCCAGTCTAAATTGGTCACAACCGGCTTGAACCTATTTAAACCTGTTTGAAATGGTCTGAACCAGTTTGAATTTGTCTGAACTGGTTGGAACCAGTTGAAAACAATTTGAACCAGTTCGAACTGGATTGCTCAAGATTGAACCTGTTTGAACCAGTTGGAACATGTTGGAACCAGTTTGATCCAGTTTGAGCCACTTTGATTGGATCAGAACTGGTTTAATCAGGTCTAACCAGTTTGATCCAGTTTTAACTGGTTTGAACCAGATTGATCCGGTTTGAACATTTTGGAGCTGATTGGGACTGAATTGATCCAGTCTGAACCAGTTTGAACATGTTGGAACCAGTTGGAACCGGTTTGAGCCTGATTGACCCAGTTTGAACCAGTTTGATTGGGATCAGAACTGGTTTGAACCAATGTAATCCAGTTGGATCTGGTTTGAACTGGTTTGCTCCAGTTTGAACTGGTTCCATCCAATTTGATCCTGCTTGAACCTGTTTAATCCAGTTTGAACCATTTTAATCTTGCTATAACCTGTTTGAATCAGCCTTAACTGGCTTGAACTGTTTTGTTCTGGTGTTAACACATTTGAGCCAGTTTGAACCCGTCAAAACTATTCAGAACTGATTCAAATTGGTCTGAAGCAGTTTGAACCAGTGTGGTCTGGTCTGAACCGTTTTGAATTTGTTTGAACTGGTTCGATCCTGTGTGAACTGGTCTGATCCAATCAGAACACTTTGAGCCTGTCTGAACCAGTCACAACCTGGATGAACTTGCTTGAACTCTCTGAACCTGTCTGAACCTGTTTGAATCGGTTTAAACAGGAATGAACCATGTGAACTGGTCAGAACTGCTTTGAGCACTTTTGTTCCGGTGAGAATTAGTTTGAGCCTTTCGGGACTGGTTTATCTGGTGTAAACCAGTCAAAACCAGTTTGACTCATCCTAAACCGGTTGAAACAAGGTTGAACCAGTCTGAACTGGCTTAAACTGGATTGAGCCTGCCTAGACAAGTCACAACCGGTTTGAGCTGGTCTGAGACAGATTGTGCCAGTTCAGAGCTGCTCACTCCAGTTCAAACCAGTTTTGACCAGTTCAAGCCAGTTCTGATCAAGCCCTAACTGGTTCAGATCTGTTCAGACTGGCTCAATTCAGTTCAAGAAAGTTAAGCTGGTATTGGAATAGTTCAAAATTGATGTGACCATTTCAGACTGGTTCAATCCTGTCTAAACAAGTTCAAAGTTATTCTGGAACTGTTCAAACAGGTTCAGACTGGCTCAATCCACTTCAACCAGATCTGACTCATTCTGTCTGGTATAGACCTGTGCATAGGGACCATGAGAAATGAAATGTTGAGAACTATAGAGATAGCTTATTAATCCAATTGCTTGCTATGGAAGCATAAGGGCCTGAGTTCAATTCCCAGCAGCCATGTGGAAAAGCAAATAACCTGATGGAGTAATATCTGTCTGTATAAGTACAGTAGCTGTGTGGGCAGAGACTGTAAGATCCCTGGAGCTGATAGGCTAGGCTATTTCTCTGTTAAATAAGAGACTGTTTTTGAGAAACAAGGTGGAAGACTTTTGAGGCATTATTCCTGAATTTTATCTTTGGACTCCAAGTACAATCACACCCTCTTCTTCTACACACACACACACACACACACACACACACACACACACACACACACACCGAAAAGGTAAGAAAGGGACAACATGGGCATGGTGACCTGCAATCCCAGTTCTCTGAAGATGGAGTGTAGAGAGCCGTATAGTGCCACGCCTTAAAGTGGTGCTGGCTACTACCTTACACCTTCCAGCTGGTGTAGACTCTCTGGGCAAACAAGCCCTTAATTGGTTAAGTCTGTTCAGCCTGTCTGCTTCCGCATTAGAGTAGCCTATCTGCAGGGTCCACGTGGCTCACTGGGGTTGGTTAGCTCAAGGGTATTGAAGCCTGTGCAGGGGTCCCCTCTCTCTCTCTCTCTCTCTCTCTCTCTCTCTCTCTCTCTCTCTCTCTCTCTCTCTCTCTCTCTCTCTTTCTCTCTCTCCCTGCGGGCCAGAAGCAACATGTTTAAAGGATCCTGATTAAAACTGCATGAAGAAGATCTACCCGGAGTTGTGTCTTCCTTGCTGGCGAGGGCAGGTGTGTACAATGGAGGAGGCAGGACATTCAAGTTCATTCTCAGCAACATGGTGAGACTGAGACCAGCCTGGGCTACAAGAGACCAAGTTTCAAAACAAAGCATAAATAAATAAATAAATAAATAAAT
The DNA here is from genome assembly GCA_030556225.1 of Cricetiscus sungorus. Taxonomy (NCBI): domain Eukaryota; kingdom Metazoa; phylum Chordata; class Mammalia; order Rodentia; family Cricetidae; genus Cricetiscus; species Cricetiscus sungorus. The sequence continues at coordinate 46,969,422 of JANBXA010000726.1, read as the reverse complement.
AAATAAATAAATAAATAAATGGATGGATAGATAGATAAATAAATAAATAAATGGTAATCTGGATGTTCTCTTTGCAGAGAACTTAAGGATGAGACTTAGAGCTAAATTTTCAGGCTTGGGTGTGGCTCCCCAAAAGACAATGAAGGAAAATCCAGGGAAAACTGGTTTTCTCAGTCATGGGATGGGATCCTGGGTGGGAACTTGGCAGCCTGTGAGTTCCAACATTCAGTCTGTCCTGGCCCAGAACACTCAGACTGAGGCCTTGAGGCTATTTTTGGAATATCCCAGAAGGTGGGCCTGCCCCACCCCCATTTAGTTTAGGATGCCAGAGGATTCATAGAATAGAATAACTGAGGTATGTCCCTGTACTTTTTGCTAAGTTCCCAGTGGCCACTAGAAAAAATAAATGTTAACACTACCCCAGATTTGAGCAGAATGGAGGAGGGGAGAGGAGGACCAGATTTTGAGCCAGAGTATTGGAAGGAGTGAATAAAGTGCTTAATTCCAAGAGCCTGAGGTATTGTGGAAAGAATTGTGGAGGTCAGATAGTCTCACTCTCTCAATATTTATTAATTTATGCATTTTTAATTTTATTTGACATTATTAGATATTCACTCTTGAACAGAGGACAACTTGTGGGATTTAGTTCTCTTCTTCCAACATATGAGTCCCAGGAATTGAACTCAGAAAATCAGGTTTAAGCAGCAGTTACTGCTTTCCATTGAGTCTTGTCAATAACCTCATTTAATTTAGTCATACACACACAAACACACACACACACACACACACACTGGATGTGGAGGTGTATGCCTTTAATCCAAGCACTTGGATCCAAGCAAGTGGATCTTTGTGAGTTAGACATCATCCTGGTCTTAGAAACCAAGTTTCAGTACTGCCAGGGCTCTTATACAGAGAAACCCTGTTTTGAAAAACCAAACCAAAAAACATTATAACAAACACACTCACATTTTTGGTTTTGAGAAAGGCTCTCATGTAGTTCTGACTGGCTTTGACTAGCTTTGCACATGCTATGCATCCAAAGATAACCTTGATTCCTTGGTCCTTATGCCTCAGGCACCTAGGTTCTACAATTACAGGTGTGCACTACTATACTCACAAGCCTGGAGGTAGAACTATTTATATCATTCTTTTTAGAAGGATAATGAGCCTAGTGTGGTAATATATGCCTGCAATACCAGGTTACTCAGGAGCTGAATCAGGAAAATCATGAATTCCAGGCTATCCTGGACAATAGAGTGAAACTAGACTTGGTAATTAGGTATTAAGCTCAATGGTGGTGCATGTGTGCTATTAGCAGAGAATTTCATTGGTGTCATAGTTTGCTATCTCTGTTATGGAGAACTAGATTATTCTAAGACCTTGTTATTTCTGGATTCTGTATTGATCTGAAAGGCCTAACAATGTGAATATGGTGGAGGGGGTGTGAGAGGTAAGTGTTATTCTTAAATCTGTTCCTAGCTCCCTTTTAGCTAATATATAATCATCCTAAATCAAGGCAGACACACAAATCCTATAATTCAGTCTCCACATACCCTTTCTAACTGTGCTTACTTGCTTCTCCTTGAAACTTTACACATTGCTGGCCTACTTTGACATTCCCTAGCTGTTTCTCCCTCCTTCTCTCTTTCCCGCCCTTCCCTATTTAAGGAGGAGGTAGGAAGGGTATTACTCTTTGCCACAGGCTGGTGGCAGCTTGGTTTCCATTGCAACTTCCATCCCACCAGAGCTACGTAGCAAGACTCTGTCTACAAAATACATAGCTCAGTTCAGAGAATTCTTGACTAACATAAACACAACTCTGAGATCAATCTCTGGCATTACAGAAACTGGGTGTGGCAGTGAATGTCTGCAATCCCAGTATTCTGAAGGTAGAGATGGTAAACAGAATAAGAATTGAAGGACATCCTTGGCTATACAGCAACTTCAAGGCCATTCTAGGATACATGAAACCTATCTCAAAAGGAAAAAGTCTTCAAGCTTTCCAGTCCCTACTCCCATCCAAAGATAACTACTTCCACCTCTCTGACCTGATCCTCACCACCTGTAAAAGACTTTCTTGCTCCCATGTAACAGATTCTTACACTAGGACTTATCATTGTTCAAGCCATTATCTTAAGGCTCTTGTCCAGTTATTTTAATTCTTTCATGTGCTACTTAGTTGTTGCCTTCTCCACATAGTGATTTTTGATTTCTCTTACCTGAGCTTGTTACTGCTGCTACATCTCTTAACCCCATCCTTGCTTTAGCATTAGTCAATAGCTAACATATCATGTAACATATTATTTTATTTATTGTCTGTCTTCCCTATGAGACTATAAGTTCCATGAGACTAGTTATTTTTCATAATGACTATTGCCCTAGTACATGTTGAGCATCTGCTACATCATGAGATCTTTATAGATTTATTTTACTAATTTTACTTGTGTATCATGAGGATATGAGTGCCAGTGTTTGCAGAGGCCAGAGGCCTTTGATCCACTTGTATGTGGAATTACAGGCTGTTATAAGCTGCCTGACATAGGTGCTTGGAATTGTACTCAGGTTTTTGGCAAGCACAATATGCACTCCTAGCCAGTACCTCATGCACTCTAACCATTACCATGCTTTTTAAATAAACTGTTCATGAATATAATACAGTAATGTACTCTTTACAGTTATTCTTGTACTTGCCAATTGGAGAGAAAACAATCATTTCAAGGCCAGACTTGGAGTTCTGGGTTACATAGGGAGTTGGAGGTCAGTCAGGGCTACATAAAATCCTGGCTCACACTAAAAATCCAACAAAATGTCAAAATATTGCTTGACTGAAATTGAATAGATAATAATTCAATAGATCATAACCAATTCTGTTATGGTGTTCAGACTGCTTCCAAATTCTAGTCTTAAGCAAAAAATTCCACACCCCCTTTTCTTTCTTTTCTTCTCCCACCCTCTCTCTCTCTCTTTCTCTCTTGAGATAGGGTTTCTCTATAGCTTTGGAGGCTGTCCTGGAACTAGCTCTATAGATCAGGCTGGTCTTGAACTCACAGAGCTCCTCCTATCTCTGTCTCCCAAGTGCTGGGATTAAAGGCAGGCCTGTGCCACCATTACCTGGCTTTTTTTTCAAAGCTGGTTTTTAATGTAACAGCTCTGACTATCCTGGAACTCTTTATGTAGAGCAAGTAGGCCTCAAACTCACAGTGATCTGCCTGTTTTGCATCCTGAGTACTGAGATTAAAGGTATGTGCCACTACCACCCACCAAACTATATACCCTTTTATAGTTGATATATTCTCACACTTCCATCTTATGTAACATGCTGTCCCCTCTGTTTAGCAGTTAGTTTCTCTCATCTATGCTGTATGTGGACAGTTCCATACCTCACATTTCAAGTGTGAGCTTAAAGGCTCTTGCTGCCTCTCTCCTCCACTTCCTTTCTGTGTAAAATTTTTGCTTCTTCAAGGTAGGTTATATGCCCCTTGTTTATTTGCTAATAGCCTCACTACTGCTGCATTTATCAGCCAATACCTGAAATATCTATTTACATATTTACTTCTCCTAAACTGTAGTAAGTAGCCTAAAGAACCAGAAATTATTGAAGATGACATTTCTGATATCAACCATAGTACCAGTAGCTGTAATTAATATGGAGACCGAATTGATTTCAATCCAGCTATGCTATTCCTGATGTATGTGACCTTGGTTAATTAAGTTTCTTTACCTCCTGGATTGTTCTAGTTTGGTTTCAGTTGTGATGAACACCATGACCAAACTGTCAGCCAAATCAACACTTTCTTCCTCCAAGTTGCTTCTGGTCATGGTGTTCATCACAGCAAACGAAACTAAGAGAAGTCAAGTCAGGAACCTGGAGATGGGAACTGAAACAGAGACCATGGATATACACTACTTACTGGCTTAAAACAAAAACTAGGTAGTATATGAGTCCTAATTTAATGCCCTATAATGTGGCCATCATGAATCTCACCATATAGAGTAATGAGGAAATGATGAAATAACTGTATGCATGGAACATGAAAGTACTGTGAAAAATGGGTAGACCTCTAGTGGAGCATGATGACTCTAAGCACTTGGGAGGCTGAGAAAAGAAGACCATGCTTCAAGTCTGAGGCCAGCCAAGGACTACATACTAAGATGCTCTCTCAAACAAGAAGCAAAATGAGAGGTGGATTTATTTTTATTTTCATTTATTTATTTTTATTGTTGTCAACTTGAGACAAGCCAGGGTCATCTGGGAAGAGGAACCTCAACTAATAAAATGCCTCCATCAGGTTGCCCATTACCAGTTCTATGGTGCAATTTTTGGTTAATGGTTGATATGGGAAGGCTCAGCCAACTGGGCTATATGATCCTGAAAAGTATAAGAAAGCAGACTGAGGGCTGGGTGTTGGTGGCACATGCCTTTATATCCCAGAATTTGGGAGGCAGAGGCAGCAGAATCTCTGTGAATTTGAGACCAGCCTGGTATACAGAGCTAGTTCCAGGACTGGCTCCAAAGCTACAGAGAAACCCTGTCTCAAAAAAAAAAAAAAAAAAAAAAGAAAAGAAAAGAAAAAGAAAGAAAGAAAGCAGACTGAGAAATCCACAGAGAGCTAGAAAGCAATGAGTGTTGGTTCTTCTTGGCCTCTCTTCAATTCCTGCCTCCAGGTTCTTGCCCTTACTTGCTTTCATGGTGGACTGTGATGGAAATATGTAAGTCAAATAAACCCTTTCCTCACAAAGTTGCTTTGGTCATGTTATATTACAGTAGAAACTTAACTAAAACAGAAATTGGTGCAAAAAGTAGGCTATTACTGTGGCCGATCTGGCCATATTGTTTTAGGGAGAATTATGGAAATGTTTGGCTTTGGGTTAGCAAAGCTGTTAAGTGTTTAGAATTTAATCAGTCATTCATTCTGTGGCAGCTTGGAGAACAGGAATACTGAAAGAAATGCATATCTTGTGAAGACAGAGGGTTTACTTGACATTTCAGAGGGAAGATACTTTCAGGGACATTTGTGTGATATTTTCAGTTAAAAATCTGTGGTTCTGGTCAACTAGAAATGAAGAGAGACTAACATCACTAAACTGAAACATTTTATTTACTGAGACAATTTCTGATGGTTGGTTGGAGTGGGGCTGAGAAATTAGTGGTCATTAAGATGAGACCAGCAACTGCTTGTAATGGTGCATGTCTTGAATTCCAGCACTTGGGAGGCAGAGTCAGTCAGATCTCTGAGTTCAAAGCTGGGCTGGTCTATACATAGAGAGATCATTCCAGAATACACAGGGATATATAGTAAAACTGTGTTTTGAGAGAGAGAAAGAGAGAGAGAGAGAGAGACAGAGACAGAGACAGAGACAGAGACAGAGACAGAGAGAGACAGAGAGGAGACCAGTACCACTGATATGAAAGGTTATGGAAGCTCCTTAGGGTCAACACCAAAAATGTATAGTTCAAGATGGTCAACAATGCACCTCAACATGGCAGATTACTTACTTGGTAATGTATAAGTTGAACCAGGTAGTACCTGGTTTTGAAGGCATGATAGGGTCACAAAGAACAGCTTTGTGTCAGGGCTGGATTCCCAGAAAAGAGGTTGAGAGGGGTTACTGATGAAGGTGCTTTCTCAGTTTTACTGGAGACCCCAGCATACTATAGGTACCAAGCACAATAGCAGCTGTAGAATGGAGTCTCCCTGAACATATGAGAAGTGTGTCCTTTGAATGACACAAGTACAGGCATGTAGCTGGCCAGTCCCTTTGCAGGCCAGAAGACTTTTTAACAGCTCCCAGATGTCAAGCACTAAACTTTTTACATTGTTGAAGTTTAGTTTTGCTTTGATCTGGTTGAGTGTGTTCTTATTCCTTCTTTTGGAGTAAGAAAGTATGTAACTTATTTTATATTTTAAAGCAGCCCATAGTTAAGTGATTTTGGATATTTTAAACAGACTAAATTTCAAAGTTAAATTTTAAAATACTACACGACTTTTTAACGATGGGGTCTCAGTGAAAATTTATTTTACTTTTGTTTTGTGCCCATAGGTATTTTGCCTACATGTATGTCTGTGTGCCCTGTGTATGCAGTGCTGACAGAAGCTTGGAGGTAATGGCTCCTCTGGAGTTAAAGATGCTGGCTAGACATTATATGGGTGCTGGAAATCAAGACTCAGCCCTCTAGAAAAGTAACCAGTGCTTTTAACCACTGAAATAGTCTTCATCCAGAAGTAATGGGATGGTTCACCATCTATAAATCAAAAAATGTAATACACATAAATGGTCTTGGATAGACAATGCATGATATATTATAAATACATTATAAATGACTCCCTACAAGCATGGTTGTTTTTTTCTTTTGTTTTTTGTGACAGGTTCTCAAAGCTAACACATTCCCTCCTCAGACTTGCCATGGAGTAGAAGCTGGTCTTAGACTCCTGTTCCTATTGCCTCCTATTCCCAAGTTCTGGGACTACATACATATGTCAGCATGCCAAACCTTAAAATGACTGTTTTAACTTGAAAATATGGTCATTCTTACTATTAATTAAATAATAAAATTAAGATAAATAGAATTTTATTTCAGTCTTGTATATTGATAGGCATTAGAATGATGTAGTGTTGGTAGGCATGTGAAGATAAAAACACAACAACTGTGTCATCATACATCTATAATCCCAGTACTTAGAAGGGTGAGATAAGAGAATTACACCAAACTCAATACCAACCTGGCAAATTCCAGGCCAGCTAGGGTTACATAACTAAGCCCTGTCACAAAAAAATGATACCCAACAAATAGTATTAAATGATAACAGCACTTAACTGACCAATACTTACATTACACATTTTAATTTGGCATGCTAGCCATTAGTCATGACACTGAAGCAGATCACTGAAAATTTTAGACTAGTCAAAGCTAAATAATAAGATCCTATCACAAACACTTCTCTCTAAAAGAGGTGATTATGACAAACTCACATGTGTACTTCTGTATGTGCATGAGTGGATGTGTTATCATATATATATATATATATATATATATATATATATATATATATAGTGTTGTTAGCCTCTTACTAGCATTTCTTATTGGCTAGCTCTTAGCTCTGTCTTAAATATTAACCCATTTCTATTAAATTAAGTATTTCCACATTGTCTTATCTTACCAGAGAGAGGGCTAGGCATTCTATGTTCTACTCTCTCCATCCTCCATCTTGAGTCTCCTCCCTACTTCTTCCTCTTTCCACCTAGTCTCCTAGTCCTGCCTGTCTTGCTTTCATTTTGCCCAACAGTGCTTTATTTATTAAACATGTTTATAGAATGACATCTCCCATTATCTCATCTTTTCTGTCTAAATTAAAAACGATTTTAACCTTAACATAGCAAAATATATAACAAAACAGTTATCAAATAACAACTACAGTTAACAATATTTAGTCCATTAACATTTAGTAAGATTTAATGAAAATATTACATCATTTATCCTATCTTTGTGAGTCTGAAATTCTATATGTAACTATCTGTAATCCTAACTAAAGAAAATTATGACCATAACATTCTGTCTTCAACTCCTTCAAAGATCACAGAAGGATAATATATAAAACTCTAGAAACAATATATAATATATAAAATAATATATAAAACTCTAGAGACAACTTTCCTGGCCAGTCACCCAAAGTTCTTCTGTAAGTTTCCATCTTCAGCCTATAGGCCATAGTATATCTGGCAGACTCTTCAGCAAAGCAAGAAATTTCAAAATGTGCCACCTGTGTTGGCAGTTTGTTAGTCACTTTTCTCCGTGTCCTGCAGACTGTCTGGCGGACTATTCCATGATGCAGGAACCCTGTAGAAATGTCCCTCTTTTATCAGCAGTCACTTTCCTATGAGTCCTGTATGTCCAGTTTATATAGCATAAAGGCAAACAGTCCAGACAAGAGCAGTATCTTGCCCAAATGGCTAGTCTTGCCATATTGGAAGTAAACTCCATAATGAGTTTATTCGATGTCCATCTTCCTTTCTGATGCAAGTGGTGTTGCCAGGAGTGATTGTGCTTCACTGTTAAGTAAAACTCTAAACCGTTTTAAATGTCATACTCTGTAGGCATTTGAAAGGTTTGAAGAATGTTTATCTACTGCAAATACATCTCTGTATATCTAGAAAACCTAATTAACTTAACTATAAATTTTAACTAATATAGGCAACTATTTGTAAACTGTATCAAATTATACATTACAGTTTTAAATGAGCTACATAAACACAATGCCTAAATAAGAGGAGAAATATACATATCACAAAATTGACCTTAAATTTGAATCAATAAATGAAAATCCACCCCAAAGCAAAGTATTTCATATCTATACCATAATCCCCTTATTCTTCTTTAAAGAGATTGGTTGTGGTCACTAACCATTTATAACTAACCCCATATAAATGAAAACAAACATTTAGAAATGATATTTGGAAATTTGGGCACCATTCTTTCCACACTGCTTCTTGCTGGTAGGGTGTGCTGTCATGGGGATCCTAAGAAGATGCAGAAATGCTGGCTGTAGTGATCTTCAAGGCTGTTTTGAATGGTCACAGCTGTTTTGAATGATGGATCACTTGGGACACTGTTTCTGGTGGTCTTGCTTGATCAAACCATATTAGTCTGGAAGGAATGCACAGCTTTTTATTTTCTGTGGAAACAAAAATAGAAATCTTTTTCTCCAGTAACCTGTCCTTAGACTTAAATTTTGAAGTCAAAGCATTTTTAAGATATATAAAAATTTGATTAATTTAGCAGCCTTGATAATCAAGTATATTGTAGCAATTGTTGTTCCTTTCTTAGCAACTGAGCAATTTAAAGACAACACAATAGCATATGGTATCCATATTCTTTGTGTATTTCCATTTTCACGATGCTTTTTTATTACTCTATTTCTTTTACTTTTATTTTTTTCATTTTTTGAGACAGGGTTTCTTTTATCTGTCCTGGAATTAATTCTGTATATCAGGTTTACTTTGAAATCACAGAGATCTGTTTACCTCTGCCTCCCTAGTGCTGGAATTAAAGGCATGTGCCACCACACCCAGCTACTTTACTGTCTTTCTTTTTATTATTCTTTTTAAACCATCGCATCCTGTTTCCTTTTGTCTCCCAAGCCTATGTATATTTTAAAACATGCTGAAAACTTTTACAGGTTTTCTAAGTCTGAATCTGTCTTTATTGTAAATCTTTAGCTTTTTGTGGCTATGAGTATTTTATCTGGTAAACAACAACATTGCTAAAGTGAAAGTCCCAACTGTATTAGCCGGAGTCCATCCAAGATGGAGTCGGGTAAGTTTACTGCCAGAACTGAGAGCTGAGCTCACTGCCTTGGTCTAAGCTGCCATCCAGCAGCATGATGTTGGCTTGGAGATGTGGTCACTGCCATTTCCAGCTCTTGTACACACCATTAAGTTGTTAGCAAAGCTCTTCTTGACTCAGCATAGCGGCAAAAAATGGGAAGGCTATGCTGAGTCAAGAAATCTCTCTTAAAGGAGCCACACAAATCTCTGCTTGTCTCTAGCAAAACAGAGCTCAACCGAGAAAAGTTATTAAGGAGCCTTGCTTGTCTCTGTTCTTTTGTTTCTAGATCCCCATGTTAAGCTTTTGTTAAGTTTCCTATGAAAGTTCTCAGGTCCACATTGCTGGTGCCATTTTGATAAGAGCAGATTTTCCTACTGGCCAGGCCCCAGAGCCATGCCAGCCCCAAATATCACACAGAGACACTGTATTAGATATTATGCTGTTGGGCTGTTACTAGCATTTCTTATTGGCTAGCTGTATTTTAAATATTAAGACATTTCTATCAATCTAAGTATTTCTACGTGGTCTTATCTTACCAGAGAGGGGGCCTGGAGTTCTACCCTGTTTGTTCTACTTTTGGAAACTCCTCCCTACTACTTCCCACATCCTCCTTGTCTCCTAGCCCCACTTATCTTGCTTTCCTATTGGTCAACAGTGCTTTATTCATTAACCAAAAGAGAAACACATTTACAGAATGATGTCTCCCATAAGTAGACCCTGCTCACAGTGTTTGGTTTGGTTTGTCTGGCTACTGACTGCTGAAACCAACTGGCACCTACTTTTAGTAGATTATTTTGGGTCTTTAGAGTTCTAACACCCTCTACAAATAGTTTTCCTTACGTGTATGGTAGAATGCTGATATTCCAATATCATGTAAACATCTAGAAATTGCTATCCAGACAAATGTGCTGATAAAATCTGATGTATGTCTATATTATGAAAAATACTTTATATGGTATGTATGACATATAGTTGTATGTAACCTGTTTATAACAACTAGTACTGCGTCCTAAATTTTTTGAGAATGAGCCTGGGCTGTATAAGAAAAGTAATAAACTATACATATACATACATACATACACACACACATATATATAATCAACATCTTTATTGTTAGATCTTGATTTTCAAAATTAATCTAATTTCATATATAACTGAGTTTTGAATAATTGTATTAATGAGTCAAATATGGAATCTGCATTTTAAAAATCTACAATGATTACAGGCAGAGGCACTTTTGCTCAAAATTCTACTGACACCAAGATCAAATTTTAAGATATCCAATTATTTTTAAATACACTTTAAATAAACTAACTTTAAAGATTGTACTCAACATTTACTCTCAGTGCTTAAATAAGGCACAGATGATGAACACCCCAGAGAAGCTGTTTCATTTCCCAGATCTTTGATTTATGACTCTGCATATGCAATTGAGTTACCTCACCTAAACACAAAGGCCTTCTCAGATACTTAACCAACATCAGGAAGTGCTATTGGCATTCTTCTTAGCCATCCTCATGCCCTATTCTCTGTTATGGGACTTCTGGAAAATGTAACCCATCAGAGCTTTATCCACCAATGTTGCATGTATCTCTGTATCCTCATAGTCCTTTTTATTTCCTATGAGTGGATCTCAAGTAGCAATTGTGTAAGCTCCATACAATTTCACAATTTTAATATGTTTTAATATGATTTTTTATTGTATATAATGTCTGCTCTAGAACTGACATTAAATATCTTGACTTGTCAAATTCTTCATATGTAGTTCTTTATAAATATATGTATAATATATGTATATATGTATAAATTTAATTTGTATCTGCATGTGGGTAAATGCAGGTTCCCACAAGGCCAGAAGAGTGTTTGATCCCTTAGAACTTGATTTATAGGAGGTTGTAAGTTACCTAACATGGATGCTATTAACTGAATTTCAGTTCTATATAAAAACAATCTATGCTCTTAATCTTTATGCTATGTCTCCAACCCATGTATATATTAATTCTTATTAAATAATAAATTTTATTAATATCTAACTCTCTTGTCTATCCTTTTAAAGTTATCATTATTCTATCTAAAAATAATACCTTGTTATTATTTTACATACTTTCTTTATATCTCTTTTGCAGTTTAGTCGAGATCAAGCATATTTTTATGTTTAAAATTAAATTTCATATTTTTTTCAGTTCTCAATTCTCCTTGAGCCTTTGTGTTATCACTTCCAGTCATTTTCTAACTATGATACATTTTGATGACACTTGCTACCTTTGTCAGTATTAAATATATTACTTTGTTACATATTTTCAGATCTTGAATACATCGTGTATATATTTTTCATTCAGTTACACACAGGAGAAGAAGGTAAAGGGTTTACTACCTGAATATACAGTCTTATTCAATTGTCTACACAATTTATTACTTTTGTTAGTGCTTTCAAATACTTTAATTCATATAGGATTGTTTAACTACATGTATGTCTATGCACCATTTTTGCCCTTGGTTTCCACTTTGAACAGAAAAGGCTGTCATATCACCTGCAACTACAATTGCAGACAATTGTGACTGCCATGTGAAGACTAGAAATATAAAATTGGACACAGATTTTCTGGAAAAGCAGCAAGTTCTCTTGGCTGCAGAAACATCTATTCATCCCCATGGATGGTGATTTTGGTTTTTGAAAACATTTTAATAAATGGCTGATGTCATCTTCTCTTAGCTCTAAGAACTTTTCTAGCATTCCTATTTTTCTAAATTTGTTGGCAATAAATTGTCTCGTTTTTTAAATTGACAAATGTTAATTTTTAAATTTTCTTTTGGAAAAATTATTTTGATAGATTTAATAGTCATGGTTGGCTTTTTTTTCTCCTAACACTTTAAATATGCCATCTGTCATTTCATAGTTTATATATATCTCACAGAATATATATATATATATATATATATAAATACATATATACATATATACTTATATATATTTACATATGTATATATATATATAAGTCAATTGTGCTCCATTTATTATTCTCTCCTTTCCCTTTACATGACCCTGTTATCAGATATAGTTTCCTGTTCTTTTCTATGATTCATAATTTTCTGCAGTTGAATTGATGCTTGGTTACTGATCCTTCCTTTCTCACCTAAGGGTTAATATTCCTATATTTGCTGGGATATTTATTTGTTTTATGAATTAACTTAAATAGTGTTTTTGTGAATTTTCCCTTACAATATGTACCTTCTTACAACCAAGTTCAAAAACTTATTTCTATTTTTAACTTTCAGAATAATTACTTCATGGTCATCTCCTTGTCATCTAAAGTACTTTATTCATGATGGTGACTTTGAGGTTATTATTAAGAGATCATATTATTTTTGTTTCATTCTTAATTATACATCTGTAAGTTTTGTTTATCAAGCTTTGTATATACACACAATTTTCTGGACATGGAAGCATCTGATTGTATTTTTTATTTGGTTTCCGTGAAGTTTCTATCACATTCAAGTAGCTTATATTTTTTCAGGCAGTATCTCATCAAAGAGGGTCATATGGACATCTAGTGTCACATAACTTTGAAACCTTTGTATGAATTTGGAAATATTTTTAAGTTGATCACAAATACTTCTCTCATTGGTTCAGTATAGGTACAGGATAGTTAGTACTTATGCATAGCCGTCCTGGACTCAGGATTGACTAAGCTTTTAAGTATACCTTTCTTGAATTTTTTATGATATTTTCTCTGTTAAACTTCTAGATTGTCTGGTATTTACCTTTTTATTGCTAGTGCTATGGATATAACACCCTTGCAATTGCTTTCTACTGAGCTGTGATTTGTACACTGTTTTCAACTTTGAGTTTGTCATGAAGTTTTTTCTATTAGACGCTGTTTGAAATTACCACTTTTAAAAAGAAGACTTGCAGATTTCATTGTCCTGGAGACCTAACTTTCCTCCCAGGAAGAAGCTTTCCCACTGTGGTGGGTACAGAAACCAGCACCATATAAAGGTGTCACCTCTTGTCCACAACCAGATACTGAAGATGTATGCTTTGATATTTTTTACTTCCCTTTTGCCTTTTCCTTCTTTGCTGTCAGAGCAGTAGGGTTGCAATAAAGAAATCATTATATTCTCAATCTTTTGTGTTTGGGAGAACGCCAAACTAGGTAGTAAAGATGTGTTAGAATACTTTTGAAGCTTAGGTAAAGAAGCAAATTTCACATTTCTGGTTTAGACATGCTCAGTGTGAGCTTTTACAACATGGAATTGGAGGCTTAAGTGTTTCCATGGCATGGAACATAGATTGATGTAATGGATTGCTTATGGCTCAAATGTATATATTCACTTATATTTTAATACTTAGTAGATATTTTTTAGTAAATAACTCCACATTAAGTACTTTAGGGAATAATTTTTTTCAAGTTAAATTGATGTTTGGTAGACGACAGTGTGATGTTCTCATCAGCCTTCATTTTGGCAATTGACCAAAACAGTTATAAGTATATTTATTATATGTTCTGTATAATTACTAAATTATCTCAATAGCTTTATGTATTACAAAATCTATCTGGTCTTAATAATAAAAACTCAGAGTCAAGTATCAGGGTAAATGCTGAAATATCAGAGAAGTAAAGTAGCCAGTTGCCAGAGAGACTTCTTACTGCTACCCAATCCTCAAAATAAATGGACTAAGCTGCTGTCTCCTCCTGCATTATATTCCACTCTTCAGCCAGTCATGTCACTGCATGTATCCACCTCTCTATTTCTAGGATTAAAGGCATGTGCCTCCCAAGTACTGCAATCAAAAGCATGAAATCTCAAGTGCTGAGATCAAAAGTGTGTGCCACTACTGCTTGGCCTCTATGATTAACTAGTGGCTAGGTCTTTCCTCTGTTAGAGCACAAACAAAATATCACACAGTTGTCATATATATTTTATAAAGGCATTACAGGACTTATTACAAATGCATTCTTATTGTCTTCAAATATAGATTTTGATCTTAATAATATGAAATGGATTTTATTTTTACTACCAGATTTCCCTAATTGTAAACCAAGTGTACCATAAAGTAGAAGTGAAGAATGCAGGCATATATAATTCTTGTCCATACAGGGAAAATAATATTTTATAATAGAAGTTCAGCTGCATTTTTCCACATGTTCCTATCATTTATTGTAGAATTCCTTTTTATAACTAATTGATATCTATTATTAATTACTAATATTTCTTGTATATTTTATTTTACTTATTTAATTTTTTATTGATTTACTGTTTTTTCGTGTGTGTGTGTGTGTGTGTGTGTGTGTGTGTGTGTGTATGCGCTCGCGCATGTGTGTGTCTGTGTGTTGGTGCATTTCTATCATGATATGTGTGGAGGCCAGTGGGTAACGGGGCCCCACGCAGAACTTAGTAGGTCCAGAGCCCTTAGCACAAATGACTCTGTAATGCAAGTTTTATTCAGGCTGTAAAATTCAAAGAACAGATAGCACCACCTGCTGAAACTGAAACAATGTCCTCATCATCAAAGCCCATAGATTCAGGAAAATCTCAAAATGTACTGATCTCTCATTTTAACTTTTGTAGTTCTGCTTCGGGCTACCTCTTCTGGTCAACTGAAGTATGTCAACCCAGAATATGATTTTTGTGTGCTTAAAACTCATTCTGGGAAAAGCTTGGGACTATAATGGTATCCCAAGTACCCAATGTAGTCACTGGCTGTCCAATAAATACTCTCTATTGGCTGAAACCCATGTCTGGGCAGTCTTCTCTGGTAAAACACCACAACAAAAGGATGATTTTGTGTAATAATTTCTCTCCTTCCATCATGTGATATCTGAGAAATCAAACTTATATTGGTTAGGCTTTACTACCTGAATGATATTAGAGGTCCATTTGGATGTTTGAAATGCTTTTTCTGACTCTATTAAATTTGTGATGTTTTCTCTATTGATACAATTTATGTGTCATATTAATTGTTTTTAATAACGTTAAACCAACCTTCTATTCTTGAAGTAAATTCCATTTGCCCATGTAATATTACACTTGAAGTTCTCTTTGTTTTATTTCTTACTTTGGTACATGCTTTGATATTCATTATTTTCATTCTTTTTTACTTTATGTTTAATTGGTTCTTTCCTCTACTTTCCTAAAGTAGAAACTTAATTCATGTATTATAACTTTTCTCCTATTTTATAAAGTCATTTAATTTTACAAATTTCCAGTTAAGTATTAAGTCAGTTTTAGTTCTGTTTTCTGAAGCCTGAAATATACTACATGATAAGTAACTCACTTTTAATTTACTCAGTACTTAGTTTTTAAATTTTTAAAATAATTTCCTCCAAATGTCATGCACACACACACACACACACACACACACACACACACACACACACACACACACACAGCCGAGGGGGGGTGCTTGCCATTATCTATAAATAATTACAGCTTATTTAAAATTTGTTTTCATCAGCTCTCAGGGATAAACTTTGAAAAGTTTTGCCTCATAGTCTGAACATTTAATGAGACCAGGACACTAATGTAGAGGTTATAGACCCAAGACTTCTTCCTGTGTTACACAGTTTGATACTCTATTTTCAGAGTGGTGCTACTGAAAACATCCCTTCTTTGCTTGCAAAAAAAAATCAAACTTCAGTTTCTCAAATTCCCTTAAGGCGTTACCCTACCTCTTTTAAACTCTTTTATCTTCTTTTATTTTAGCTGTCAAGTCTAACTTAGATTTCAGCTAGCATTGCCTCCATTAAAATCTAGAAACTGAAGTTTTGAAAACTGTCACTTTATTTTATTCTCATACATGAAAAACAGGAACAAGAAAGATAACCTGACAGGTTTCCAATATCTTAAATAATAGAAATCAAATATTATTTCTCTGTTAGCAATTCTGTGTCTATTGTTAAAACTTAAAATAGATGTTTAGTCTCAAATAAAAGCTCTAGATGATGAATATTGCAATCATTAAGATATATTAACACTGACTACACTTAAAACATTGCTTCTGGGAGTATAGAATATAGTATAGCTATAGAGAAGTATGATAATATAGGATGTTATAGGAGTATGAAGGTAGAGAACACAAAGTTCATAAGTTGGCAATGTATGAGACATTTATTTGCTTACATGATTATGCTATTGTAAATCTTTTTGACAGGTGTCCTATTCTTGATTTTAAAATGGGGTATTGAGGCTGTCAGAAATTTGACAATTATTAAGCTCATAAATGGTAACTCCAAACAAATTATACCTAGATTCCAAAATCTACATTCTTTCACTTGTTTCAGATGCAAAAACTAAATCCTTAATCTGTTCCTCCAAAGATCTGCTAGAACACTGTAGGATATTTTTGAAATAACTATTCATTTTCTGTCAAGAAATAGTAAAGAATTAATAGAAGTACAATAAATTTATATAATATTATTATTTAACCCAAAGTATGTAACTGTCCATCCTGATGGTTGCTTTTTCATGCTAACAAGGAAATAATAGTAAGTGTGCAGTCAGTCTGACATTTTGTCCTTTAAGTAAAATAAATGCAATAGAAGCTACCATTTAGTACAATTTCCTTATGAATAACTCACATCATATATGCAAACTTTAACCTCCCAGTGATCTGTGATAAAGATAATTCATGTTGCTTTGTAATTCACACAGCAGAATGTATATATATATATATATATATATATATATATACATATATATATTATCAAAAATGTTGCTAGTAAATTGGAAAAAGAAATGTCATGATTCAAACACACACACACACACACACACACACACACACACACACACACACACAATGTTTTTATGTACGTGCCTACCCCTGCCAGCAAGGAAGACACGACTCCGGGAAGATCTTCTTCATGTAGTTTTAATCATGATCCTTGAACCTACTCTTCTGACCCGTGAGACCCTGGGGGACCCCTGCATAGGCTTAGATCCCCTTGTGCTAACCAATCCCAGTGAGCTACGTGGACCCTGCAGACAGGCTACTTTAACGCTCTATCGCGGAATCAGACAGGCTGAACAGACTTACCCAAATGAGGGCTACTTTATGCCAGAGAGCACTCACCCTCAGGGAGGTAGAAGGTGGACGCCAGTGCCATCTTTAATGCGTGGCACTTTGCAGTTCTCTAAAGTTCCCCCTTTTTGTTTTAATAATGCAAAAGGCAAGGGTAGTGGTCTGGTCTCCAGTAAAGCAGTAGACATTGTAATTACCTTGAATCCTGGAAGTCAGCCAAGGCAGTGCCACAGTCGTCCAACATCTTTTTTCCTAGAGGTGGGGCCTTGGACACCAACCCACATGCAACCAAAATTGCCCTTCTCGGAGTTGCTCACTTTTAGAGCTAACTCGGAGTGCAGTGCTAAGCCATACAACCTGAGCGTGAAGGATCAATTCTTGTTCATGACTGGGAGCCATGCTTGTGGAGACTGTCCTGCCTCAATGGCTGTAAATGCCTGAACAACCTTAGCTGCATACCGCTTCTGAGCAAACCTCATCTTGCAAAGGCACCACAGGTTCACGGAGGAGATAAACAACAAGAGGACAGCCATGGCTCCCATTCCTGCCCACTCTTTCAGATGATCCATGGCAACGGGAACCAAGATGACAATCCGGCAGCCAGTCCCACATCCACATGTGTCGAATTTGCTGCAACGATGGCCACTAGCAGCTGTACAATTAATTCATCAAAGTCAGCAGACCAGTTTCCTAAAAGATAGCTAGACAACTGTCGTGATAAATTAGCAGCACATGTAAAGTTCTCATACTGAATGCTGGTAACACATAAACCTGGATATTTCATTTCATATCCCATTTGGGACATCTGCCACAAGGTATCTATTTGCTCCTTCACCAGATCAATTCTTAGGTTTACAATCATTAAACCTCCTTTTAGTTGAGCACCAATTATGGATTGAGTATCCAAGGCAGTAGCCACATTCTTGGACAACTCATTTAGCTTAGAGGCTGTCTGCACCGATGTGCTCATAGCCACGGCAGCTGTGACTGAACCCACAACTGCAAAAGAGATAGCTGCAACTATGGCTGCTGTAATGCCAAAATCTCTCCCAGCAACCTCTACCAAACAGGCCACCAAATCTGAAAATTGTTCCATTGGGCCTTGCAGTATCTTTGTGAGGTTACCACTTACTTCTCCCTTATTAGGTAATGACTTCCATGCTTTTATGGCAATCAGGTTTACTTGTTCAAAAACCTGTATTGGGTATCCTGTCTGTTGATTTGCAAAGTGTCCCTGTCCAAGCAACATGTCCCTGTCCCATGCTGTGTTTCCTTCTGCCAGATTAGCTGTGGCCTCTTCATTGGCATACTCAATTAAAAAGGCTTTCCAATCCAGATGCTGCCCAGGGCTTAGACTTGCTTGAGCCCATGCACCCCAATCACTAGGAGTCATGCTATACCTATTTAGAGCTTCAACTTGAGCTACAGTAAAAGAAGCTGAAATTCCATATGTTCTCACGGACTCAGCCAAAGCCTTGATGACCTTAAAGTCTAAAGGCTCCTCATATCTATTTCCTTGGGCATCCTGGAAAACTGGATAGGCCAGGCTTAAGTCATTTTGTACGGTTTTCCAGACCTCAGGGCAAAAGGAATGCCCTATACCTTGGCCCCGCCCTTTCTCACTCTGATCAGGAGAAGGCGCTGAAGGCATTGTTTCAGGAGGGTCCCTCCCCTCCCCACATCACCATTTCTCCTCTCCCTTCCCCCTCTGCCCCTTAAGGGATTGTTTGTGAACCTTTTCTACGAGGGCTTGCAATTCTTCCTCAGAATCTGTTTCGCCCATACCTGACTCTCCTGTGCTCTCAACCTCTTCTGATCTTTCTTCTTGTAACATTTCTAGCACAGCTTTTCCTTTTTCCATCACTTCTTTACAGTACCTCTGGTCTTTGATACAGCTACGAACTAACTTCCAAACAGGTTGGACTCAGAGTCCCTTGTTCCCATGCAAAGTCAAGATCCCTGCCTAACCTGTCCTAGCATGCTACCGTGAGGTCTCCCGAAACTGTGAACCAAGGTGCAATGGCATCACACTCACTCAGGAATCTTTTTAGTGTGCTTTTCTTTAGTTTAAGTTTCTTTGACAAAAGTAGCTCCTGAAGAGCCAGAAAAATTGGATGAGATTGAGAAGTCCCCATTTTTAAAATTTTACATTCGGTTCCTTACAACCTCTCTCTCAATGCCTGAGACTTTATTGCCACTTATTTCCGCCATCTTTCACTTAGTCCCAACTTACCTGGGACTTTATTGCTCTTACCTGGGACCTTATCACCTCTTTACCAAGGCCTTAATTTGGTCTCAACTTACCTTGGAACTTAACCAGCACTGCCCTGACTGCAAGAAGTTCTGATCTGAAAAATTCCCCATATGGGCCACCATTTGTAGTGTGCCTAACCTGACCAGCAAGGAAGATGTGACTCAGGGAAGATCTTCTTCATGCAGTTTTAATCAGGATCCTTGATCATGCTCTTCTGACCCATGAGACCCTGGGTGGGCTCTGCATAGGCTTAAATCCCCTTGCACTAACCAACCCCAGTGAGCTACGTGAACCCTGCAGACAGGCTACTCTAAAACTCTAACGTGGAAGCAGACAGGCTGAACAGACTTAACCAAATAAGGGCTTGTTTACGCCAGAGAGCACTCACCCTTGGGGAGATGGAAGGCAGAAGCCAGTGCCATCTTTAAGGCGTGGCACTTGGCAGCTCTCTACATTTTTATGTCTCAGAGTCTTAGCTCACTTCACTGAATCATGATGAAACTACTTGTTACCAATAGCTTTAATCATATACCTCTCTGAATTAACTTCTTCCATTCTACCTCTTATGTCACTAAGGTCTTTTTTTATTCAAGAAACCCTAATGTGTTATAATTTTCTATTGTCAACCATAATTAGTTTATACATCTTGCTTTTTAAAACCATTCTCCATAGACAAAATAGGCAAAGAAATCATTACTCTTGCAACAATCACTACATATTACACTGAAGTATATATTTCTATAATAATTTCATAGTTGTAAGAAAATGAAGCTGACATCTTTTTTGATACTACTGTACAATGACTAAATAGCCACATTCAAATTTTATTTAATGTATGAGTGCTCTATCTGCAAGTACACATTTAGGCCAGAAGAGGGCATCAGATCCTGCTATAGATGGTTGTGAGCTGCCAAGTGGTTGATGGGAATTGAATTCAGAACCTCTAGAAGAGCAGCCAGTGCTCTCAACCACTGAGCCATCTCTCCAGTCCCACATTCACATTTTAAAGTCTAGAAAATATAGTGAAATAGCACCAGTAAAATACATAAAGAGAAAATTTTTAAATGAGTTTATCTTCATACACAGTTCAAAGAATGAACTAACAGAATAAGTATAAACTAGAAATTCTGACCTCATTTGACATTACAGGCAAGTGTTTGAACAGAGAGTCCTTAATGACTTTCCCTTCATGCTTTCCTTCAATGTGTTCAGTAAACAGGGTTTTGCTTCTAATGGTCAGACTCTGTAATAACAGAATCAGACAAGACATAATCGAGTATCTAATGATTTAAAAGCAAAGATACCACTTTTGTCATGCCCTCTAATCATATCCCTTAAATGAAACCCAACTGAATACCTATTAGAGAGTATCACACTTGTGGAATTCCCATTAATTCATGCAATGAATTAAAACTTACTCTAAGACAAAGAGATTTAAAACAACAACTGAAATAAAATAGTATTACCCCTAAAACAAACTGTTTCCACCATAAAATAGAAGCGAGTTTTAATATGATGGCATCTGAAAGGCAAGCAGCAAAACACTGAACAGTTCCATGGTGGTTTCTTGCTCTTTTTTATTCACACTAAGCTGTTTAAAGCTACATCTTAACACTTGCTGTCATTAAGAAAAATGAGCAGTCCCCTCCTCTATTTCAGAATCACACAGCCAATGAATGTTTATTGATCTGAGATAACTAAAAGGGTAAAATGCAGGGATTGAAATTTGGATTAGCTTCCTTTTATTGGACTTGGGTGCTACTTTAACATTTCCCAAAGCAGAGGTCACAGTGATAGCATCATTGATCCAGTGTAAAGTGGATGACATTTAGGTGATCTTGTTTGGCCAACTACAGCAATGAGCTTGATTGTCCCTCCTGCATTGGGAAACAAAGCATTGTCTGAGGGTAGAGATAGGATTATTCATTTCTAACTCCTCTCTGGTATTCTTCCCAAGCTCCCAGAGAATGCTGACATTTAGTTAGAAACCCCAGTTGGCCCCGGGCATTTATCTATCTACACATCACATGACAACTGTTTGCTGAGGGCTGCTACTGTTATTCGTGTATGCAAGGATATAAAACTCCTTTTTCCCCAGACGGTTCTTATTCTCTCAATATTATGGGAATCTCTTCAACTTATTTGATATTTTGTCACTGTATTCCTCATCTATTTTCCAGGCTTCTTTTCAACCTACTGTTAGGTAGTGCTCATATAAGACTAATTTTCTTTAGTGCATTTCTAAATGATTTTCTAGGTTAATATTTCTCAGTGATGGTTTTAATGTAAAATAATGTTCTCAGAAATATGAATGTCCTATGTCTAATGTCTGATGTTATAGTCTGTTGCTAACTATGGTGAAGTAACATTATCATTGTTTATAGGAAGAATGTATTCTTATGGATTATCATACATACATAATCATTTATATGTGTAAGAAACCTGGAGGGGTAAATTCTTAGCATTAGCAAAACCAATCAAACTAATAAATTGCCTAGATTAAAATCATCTCTAAATGACCTATAATTAGCAAACAGATCTGCCTCTGATATTCCCAGTTGTTTGAATAAAAAAATTTACAATAAATTCCACTGGATTACATAGTTATTATCAACAAAGGAGCATTAATATTTAGATACTTTTCTATCTTTGTTCTTCAGATTGAAACATTGTCTCTTTTGACTTTGTATATTTAATTTTTATAATGTGCTTTTTATTTTTCAAAGAACAAGTTGATTCAGTCTTTTTGTGAAATGAAATTGTTGTAATAGATATAAATAACCTTTATCAAGCAACAACACTATCAGGAGAAAATTGTACTTCCCATTACTGAAAGCCCTAATGACATAGCCAAAACACTGTTTCCAGTATTTTGTTTTTCTTTTGGTTTGTTTGTTAGTTATTGCTGGAATATAGACTAACACATTAATACTATTAATTCTAGAGAAGCAGAAGATTCATTCCTGAATCCCTTCAGTGTTTTTCTTCATAGCAATTTAGAACAAGGTTCATGAAGGCACAAAGATAATCAGTCTGACAAATGAAGGGTTTAAAATAAATTTGCAAGAAAATTGAATGTTCTTTGCGTTTCAACTTTTTGTTATTCAATCATTTCAATACTCCAAGTACAACCATATTTTTTGCAGTGCAATCAAATAAATTGAAAAGTAAAATGGAATAAATCTACATTTCCCCATTAGATTCAGACCCAACAATTAAACAGCCAATGTGTTTTTGTTCTTGTCTTTGGGCACTTAAAGATCTCCAAGCTGTTTTACAAACAAACAAACAAAAATATCTGGCAGTAATCTTGGAGATCTGTAAGGCAGTTCCTCAGGAAAATGGGAATAAGTCTAGCACAGGGCCCGGCAATTCCATTCTTAGGCATATATCTAAATGATCCACATCCCATGCAACAAAGACATCTGTTCAACTATGTTCGTAGCAGCATTATTTGTAATAGCAAGAACCTGAAAGCAACCTACATGCCCCTCAACTGAAGAATGTATAAAGAAGATGTGGCACATTTACACAATAGAATAATACTCAGGTGAAATAAAAAATTGGAATCTTGAAATTTTCAGGCAAATGGATGGAACTTGAAGAAACCATCCTCAATGAGGAAACCAAGTCACAAAAATTGGAACATGAAATCTACTCACTCATATATGGATTTTAGACATAGAGAACTGGATCACCAGTCTACAAATAACACTGCCAGAGAAACTAGGATACAAGGAGGAATCTAAGAAATTCATACAAGATCGCTCACAGAAGGGGAAAGGAACAGGATCTCCTGAGCATACTGGGAGTGGTGGTAGCAGTGAGTGGAGAGGGAGCTAGGCGAAAGAGAAGGGGAGGAGAGAAAAGCATGTGGGACTAGGAAGATTGAGTCAGGGGAGTAATATGAGAGAGAGAGAGAGAGAGAGAGAGAGAGAGAGAGACAGACAGACAGACAGACAGACAGACAGAGAAAGAGAGAGAATAAAAGAGGGAGCCATTATAGGTTTGCAGAGAAAACCAACTATAGAGAAATATCTAGAGGCCTACAAGACAGACCCAAACTGACAATTTGAGCAACAGTGGAAAGGCTACCCTGGTAATGAGATTGATGGCTAACTTATCCACCATCATAGAGCCCATATCTAGTAGCTGATAGAAATAGAAGCAGACACTCACAGCTAAACACTGAGCCAAACTGGAATCCAGATGCAGAGAGGAAGGACAAGTCCAGGCTACAGAAACCCACAGAGACAGGTGACCTGAACAAGGAGAAGATAACTGAGACCCCCTGAACATCGGTCTCAGAAGGCCTGGGCAGTCTAAGGGACCTCTGACAGTAGAACCAAGATGTATCCCTGATGTACAAAAGACTTTGGGAGCCATCAGGGTTACTCTCTTAACCTAGAGACAGGAGGCAGGGCCTAATCCCTACTCCAAATGACTTGACAGATTTTGTGGATCCCTTCTAGAAGGCATCATGTTCCCTGTGGAGTGGCAGGGGGTGGGATGGTTGCATGGTTGGAGGGGAATGGCAGGGAGAAAGGGAGGGAGGGAGAGGGAACTGGGATCGACATGTTAAATAAGAAAAATAAATAAATACATACATAAATAAAAGTACCCAGCAGTCACTGGCATAAAGGCAGATCAAAGTACACTGAGAAAACCATTTGCACAAACAAGCTTTTGGCTATTGAATGCATGCAATGTATTTGATCAAGTAACATCATAAGATTAAGATGATTCTCATGATTTCTGGAATTTATTTTGTTCTCTGAAATACTAGATTAGTTTTAAAGGGATGAATCGTATACAGTCTTGTGATAATTTACTTTTTGCCCTTGTTCAAATAGAGGATTGACTTTAAAGTCCCTCCTTTGTTTGACACTAATAGAAAAAAAAATGTTATTTTAACTCAAATCAGCTCCTCTTTCCTGAAAATAATGGTATATAGTCATGGGTTTAGAAAGTATTGAGCATTTAAGTACAGTTGTTATTGAAACAGTTCTAATGTGACCAAATTTTGAAGGCTGATCAAACTAAGTTTGTTGGGCCTTATCTGAAGCATTTTTCATTCAGTAGATCTACATTTAAACCAGAGGATTTGTGTTCTTAATTCATTTCCAAGGTGCTGCTGATAATGATCATCCACAGACCATACATAATGAACTAATGGGTAAAAGGGAAGAAACCAAAACAGAAATAATCCATGTCTCAATGTATCCTAGTAAACAAATAGGTAAGCATTCTAAGGTCTTTTCCCTTCCTTGGGCATCTTAATAAAACAAATGGATGCTTACCTTTGTACATATGTATATGTATATCAGAATTCTTGATATTTACTTATTCATTTGAGAGACTTAAATGAGATAAACTTGATTATAGGCAAACTTCTTAAAATATTTCTTTCCTCATACATTTAAAATGCAATTTGCAGAATATAACTGAACAAATAAGAAAATACACAATATAATATCAAAAGTTAGTAAATGCTCTACAGAAAAAAATACAAACAAGTTTAAAGGATATAGTTGTAGTAAGGAAGATAAAGTTCTAAGATCTAATTATCTTATTTAATCATAAACACTTTCCCTATGAGATAGGCATTTGAATTTCCCTCTTATTGCTTAGGAAATTTCAGGTTTGAGATTTTATGCAATTTGTTCATTATTGCATATATTAGATTACAAAATTATGAGGTGAACTCATATCTTACTCAAATATCATTTTCATAACTAACATGACTTATCACATATTGATAAACTATTTGAGGGAAGAGGGGACTGCTGATACAGAATTATAATGAAATGCTTGTCCTATATCTTATTCCTAGCATTTCTTAAACCACCAGTAACCCCACCTCCTAAGAGGTGGAGATACTAGGATTAAAAATTCATTATCTCTCTTCACAGAAGCAAAAACAAAGAATGATTATCATCCTAAGCTACATACAGAACTTAAGGCAAGCATGGGACACATGAGATTCTATTTCAAAAAATAAGTAAAAAAAATTAAAATAAGCATTTAGCCATGAGTAGAAAACAAAACATATGTATGTAATAGACATTTATTATTGTCATACTTTCACTTAACACATATACATGTTTTTGTGTTCTCATGTGCTGGCTTCCCTAAAATGTTCAACAGTGATTATCTGAATCATAATATAATCACAAAGCATTATAAACCATAATGCCATATGATCATAGTCAGACCATAGGGTGGTTGGACTAGCAAACTAAACATTGTTACCCAAACACATTTATATGATTGTTGTATTAAGCGATTTTCCAGTGGATTTTTATGTGGTATCTTTTGGTTTTCCAATAATAATTTGTGTTTAAGATGCTTACATAGAAATTGGAGAGATCACCTGGGAAAAGAAATGAAAATTTTATCTGATTAAAAACTATTCTATTTTTGATGGAACAGTTCAATTTCAAAAATAAACAGAAAAAAAATTCATGAAATGTTTTTGCAAATCTCATCCAGTTAGTAATCATTAAATATGATGTATGAACTCTTCTCCTACTGATTATAGATACATTTCCTACCAGGTTCATGTGCCTTTTCATCATCAAATGAGGGTAATAATATATAAGTCTATAGGAAAATCCACGCAATGCTTCATAAATAAGCTTTGAAAAATTATCAAGGAATATACATACATAAATAAGTATTTAAAAATTTATCACTTACCTTTACAATAATAATGGTGAATACCTAGGATGTTGCAGAATTAAGAACATCAAAGTAAGTCACATTTTTGAATTTTTCTTTTTCTTTTCTTTTTGTCAGGGAGGTAATTAAGGGGTTAATCTCAGCCTTTTAGCCACACTCAATTAATAAGATGTTTTGGAATTGTAGTGTTTTGATCAAAGTAGTTATTTTGGAGCACAGTTAAGGAAAGGCAGAGCATGGACAAATATAAATATATACATTTCTTAAATAAAACATACATGTTTCCCAAGTAAAATGCATACTGATTCTCCAAAACAAGGGGATTACTCAATAAAGTGAGGCTCAAAGTTTTACTGGATTCAAGACTACATTTGGCAGATACTCATTAGTTATTTTTTTAAAGTACATATATTTGTTTTGCATACTGTATAAGTATAAATGACTCTGGTCATCCCATTCTTGGTTGTTAGCTTGGCTTTGGAAGTGCTTGTGGCCAATTTGAGATAGAAATTGCAAGACTTCCCTCCTGGTATTGATCTGTTTCCTCTTTTCATTATATAGGAGTCATCAGTTCCACTGAAGTATTTTCTATTTAATCCCCTGGGAAATTATTCTATTCAAGCTAAACCTGAGGGTTATAATTCAGTGGTCTTTCATTCATGATATCCACAATTAGAAAATTAATAAAACCAAGAGATGCTTGGTTATTTTAAGCATTTGAAATTTGAATTACTTTGCAAAATATTTTGCTGATGGCAGCAGTGAAATTAAGCGCAGAAAGCAGACACCAGAGATTTTTTTCTTAACTTATTCAACTAGAAGGTAGGGAAGATACTTTCTATCCAGATAGTGTTTTCTTGCAATTCAGGATGCTAAAAGAAAATCTGATAATGCAAAATGTGGATAGTTATAACATAGAATGGTTGGACTCGCAAACTAAGTTTCTTGCCCCATATACAGTATTTTTGGTTGTGTGATTGAGCAATTTTCCAGGGTGTTTTATATTTATTTTAGTTTTCTAATCATAACCTGTTATTAAGTTTCCTACACAGAAGTGGGAGTGATAACATTTTGAAAAGAAACAAAAATTTTAAAGAATTGCTTTGTATCACCATTCAAAGAAAGAAAGAAAGAAAGGAAAGAAGGAAGGAAGGAAGAACAAAAGACAGAGAGAGTGGAAGGAGAGAGAAAAGGGAGAAAGGAAGGAAAGAAAGAAAGGAAGGAAGAAAGGAAAGAAGAAAGGAAGAAAGAAAGAAAAGAAGAAAGAAAGGGGAAAAAAGACAAAAGAAAGTTCTCCCCAGGAAAGCAACATAAAATTTGACCTCAGAAAATACTACTTTCCTATTCTATCTGATCTTGATGTGGCTTAAGCTTTCATCAGTAAAGAATCAGACATGTTATTTCAAATAAAAAAGAAAATGCCAAGCTTTATCCTGACAAGTAAGGTCTCCAAATTGAAAAGTAATTGAGCTTTTCATTTGTATCACTAAACCTTTCTCCTTTTCAGCAACTCTGCTTTGAATCTTCCTCTGTGCCCAGTTCAGATGTTGACTATTACCACAGTTTGCACTTTTCTGCTTTTCAGAGATTTATAGGGCCAAACTGTTTGACAAAGACAGTGCTTGTAAGTGCTGAGATGCAGGTGTGCATGGCTGGGCTTGGCACCCAGCAGTGGTCATGATGCCAAACCCAAGTCCATTGTACTTACATTGCTGCAGGCACAACAGATGTAGGTGCAGCTTGTTTTGAAAGCCACCCCTAATTTCAATAAATCTAGTTAATGCCTCAGCCATGTTCTTCAGTTATGGAACGAAGCCAATTTTGAAAGTCACTACTGGTGAAACATATAGAATTGTGAATATGGAAATCATTACAATAATGTGGTCATTTATTCATTAGTCAACTCAACTTCATATCTCCAAATGCTCAAATATACAAGGTTTTATAATTGTTCTTATGCTTTAGTTATACAGCAAGTAACCACATTCTGGTTTTTAAATAATGAGCTTGGCCTGAAAGATTGCTCATCTGTGCCTTGATGAAGATCTTATGATAGGAGTTTGCATAGATGGTGTTTTATTCAAATTGATCCTTATTCATAATCAGTGTGGCCAGTCGCAATCAGCACTATGATTCAAATTTCATTTTAAGCTCTGCTAAATATGTAAATCTTCCTTTCTCTTTACATGCATTTTTGTTTGAATATATACCAGAGAATTGTGAGAGATTTAATGGCACACTTGACATCCTTTAGGATTTGAAAGCAAAGCACTCTTTCACATCCCCATTATCATGCTGTTAGAGTTTATAATTGGGTCACTTGCAACTTTTATTTTGGAGAGGGCAGAAAGGAAGAAGGATCATATCGTTTTCTTTGGCTTCCCCAGGTACAGATTTAATTATATATGTTGCTTAGATTGTGTATGAATCTTGGTATCTGTATAATCTATAATGTTCATAGAAAATTTCCTCAGATGTGGATCAATTATTTCTCTTGGATTGGGGAATACTATTTATCAGCATTAACATGAAATTCTTGATACATAAAAAAAATATTAGAGTGATGTCTGAGCTTATTTGTTATAATAAAGAGATGCCTTGGAATACAGATACACTTTGGGAAAAATTGGTTTCCTGAAAAGCATCCTTTAATGTGTTGATTCATATTGTACATCCTCCTTGGCCTTCTTCATTTTCTCCTTTAGAGCCACCAAGTCAGTTTGAATGTGGTCTGGAATAGGTAATCTCAATCCAGTCTCTCATTCTTTTAAATACTCTAGAAAACAGCTCTAATCTGGAAAGCCATATACAAAGAGTGTAAATGTGCCTTCTTTCTACCAATTTCACATGATGAAAACTTAATAACTAATACACAGTGTTGACAGGTAGGACCTTTAACAATTTTGTCAGGAGGGCTATGTCCCTATGATTAAATTCATATTATTTTCACAGAAGATGATATGTCATTATGGAAGTAGTTTCCTCATAAATTGATTAAATCTGTCCCACAGACTTTGTACCACTGTGCTGCACAGTCTCTGACTCTTTAAACTTCCAGCTATGGATAACGTAGCAAGATGGTTTGAACTTGTGAAAGTGGTCCCTGTAACTTTATAAAATATAATTTTCATGAAAAAGAACATATAGTACCATGAAGTTGCTGTTTTAAATCTGTGTTGCTAGAAACAACATAGGATATTGGTTCAAGGTCAGTTTGAAGTCATTGAGATAGTATGAAAACAAGTAGAAGCATAAATTATACAAGGATTATATGAAATGTTCTGCTATCTTACATTCATTTAGATACTTGGTATCTCTGTTAAGTACAGTCTTCATTTTCAAAAGGAATAATATACTTCTTAAGAAAATAAATGTTGTAAAAAATTATACCATAGACTGCCATACCACCTGACCTATATTTAAAGCTAAACAAAATGTGTAGAAAGAATATTGTTGAATGCCATTTGATTCATCAAATGTGTTTGAAGAAAAGTTATAATGATAAATGCCACTGTGATTTTAATATCATTGTTTCAATAGATTCATGATGGGACATTGCTACAGGATTCCTGCTTCATGGAAGAGGCTGCCAGACAGCCAGACAGTCTACAGGACACAGAGAAAAGTTTCCTGCCTTGTTGAGGAGTCTGGACACACACTATGGCCTATGGGCTGAAGATGGAACATTACAGAAGAACTTCAGGTGACTGACCAGGCAATGCATTGTCTCTGTCATTTCTACAGTTTGTATATTATCCTTCTATGGTCTTTGATGGAGTTGAAGACAGATAGTTATGCATATAGTTTTCCTTAGTTAGGATTAAAGATAAGTTACATATAGGACTTTAGACTCACAAAGATAGGATAGATGATATTTTCTTTAAGTCTTGCAAAATGTTAATGAACTAAATATTGTTAACTGTGATTCTTATTTGAAAACTGTTATATGATATATTTTGCTATGTTAAGGTTAAACCCCTTCTTTTACTTTAGACAGAAAAGAGGAGATGATGGGAGATGTAATTCTGTATATATGTTTCTCATACTGGTTAATAAAGCACTGTGGCCAATGAGATAACAAGATAGGCGGGGCTAGGAGACCAGGAGGAGGAGAGAGGAAGTAGGAGGGGTCGAGATGTAGCCTGGGAGGAAGGAAGACGCCTGCTGCGCGGCTCCCCGATAAGATGACCACGTGGAAATACTTAGATAAGTAGAAATAGGTTAATAATTAAGGCAGAGCTAGCCCATAAACAATAATGGTAACTGGCCAATAGGATTGTATCAAATATAGAGTCTCCTGAGTGTTATTTGGGGCACACGTGGTTCTGGGACCATGGCGGCAGAACCAGCGGCAGCCGGCAGGGAAACCTGCCGTAACAGATTCATATGTTATTGGCTTGGTTCCAGGATGTGCTATTAGTAGATAGAGCCTAGTTCAGGAAGTAGATCTTTGGGAATGTGCACTTGAACCATGCATTTTATCCCTGACCCTTTTTCTTTCAGTTTTAGCTGCCATGAGGTGAGAAGTCTCATGAATAACAAAAATAGAGTCAAGGCTCTATTTTAAAAATTGTGTACAAGTATTTAATGAACAGAATCCAATATTTTTTAAGGTTACGATTATTTAAATGAACTGGCACTTTCTTTTTGAGGTAAAAAGTGGAAAAACAGAAAATCTGTTTTTTGGGGTTTACTTTTAAAACAAGATTTGTACAAGTTGCTGGAGATAGATAATAATGAAACATCAACATTCAGAATATGTACAGAGTTAAAGGGCCAGTGTAGACAAGTTGTTATACCACTGATTGAATCTATCAGTAGGGAGAGCTCAAGGCTGGGGTGTGAATCATCACATTGTCAAATGACCTCTAAAGTCCCATTCTCATTCCTTAATTTATACTAAACATAGTAACTACTCATTGTAACTATTGAAATAGTTATGAATATATGTAGAATAGGCTTTCTCATCCTCTCTCCAAGCATTTCCCCATGTTCATTCAACTATTATGTATACCTGCATGAGGCTTTGGATATTTTAGAAACAAAATGTTTATATATACATTACAGTGTAACTTGCATTTCTCACTCTGTATTTCATTATGGGCAATTTGTCAATTTTGCAAAAACTCTAGACAGATCAAAGTAGGTTTTTTTTTTATTTTAATAACTTGAATACTGTTTTTTTTTTCTCCTATTAATAAACATTTGAGTACCTATTCTTTTCTGGCATAAAATACAATGCTAATGAGCATTTCAGACATATATGTTTGCATTTTGCTCTTTTATTTCTGTAGGTTTGAGTGACATCAGTACTTTTCTTCAAAATTATTTTATTAATTAATATATCCCGAATTCCAAATATGTAGTTATTTTCCCTTGTCCATGGCCTTCTAACTGAGACTCATGTTCAGGGGTTCTGAGTCAGTCCATCGCTGGTTTCATAGCTATCAGTTTCGGGCCCGTTAGCTTCTCTTTGTGCAGGTCAGCTGTCTCTGTAGGTTTCTGTAGCTCGGTCTTGTCTTCCCTCTCTGCATCTGGATTCCAGTTTGGCTCAGTGTTTAGCTGTGCATGTCTGCTTCTGTTTCCATCAGCTACTAGATGAGGGCTATATGATGGTGTGTGGATAAGTTAGTTGTCAATCTCATTATCAGGGAAGGGCATTTATGGTAGCCTTTCCACTGTTGCTCAATTTGTTAGTTGGGGTTGGTCTTGTAGGTCTCTGGACATTTTTCTAGAGTTAGTTTTCTCTTCAAACCTATAATGGCTCCCTCTTTTATGGTCTCTCTCTCTCTGTCTCTCTCTCTCTGTCTCTCTCTGTCTCTCTCTGTCTCTCTCTGTCTCTCTCTGTCTCTCTCTGTCTCTCTCTGTCTCTCTCTGTCTCTCTCTGTCTCTGTCTCTGTCTCTGTCTCTCTCTCTCTCTCTCTCTCCTCTTTTCTTGTCTATTCTTCCCCTG
Organism: Cricetiscus sungorus; assembly: GCA_030556225.1. NCBI lineage: Eukaryota > Metazoa > Chordata > Mammalia > Rodentia > Cricetidae > Cricetiscus > Cricetiscus sungorus. The sequence continues at coordinate 46,937,189 of JANBXA010000726.1, read as the reverse complement.
ACTCAATCTTCCTAGTCCCCCATGCTTTCTTCCCCTCCCCTTCTCTTTCTTCTAGCCTCCCCTCTGCTCAGGAGATCTTGTTCTTTCCCCTTCTGTGGGGGACCTTAGAATCCTCCTTGTATCCTAGTTGCTCTGGCGGTGTGAATTATAGGCTGGTGATCCTGTGCTTTAATTCTAAAATCCATATATGAGTGAGTAGATACCATGTTCCTCTTTTTGTGACTTGGTTACCTCCTTCAGGATGGTTTCTTCAAGTTCCATTAATTTGCCTGCAAATTTCAAGATTTAATTGTTTTTTTTCCCTCAGAGTAGTATTCCATTGTGTAAATGTGCCAATTTCTACACCTGAATTGACAGGCAACAGGAAGAGAGAGACATTGGTCCTGGCTTGGACATTTTAAATACCAAAGCTCACCCCCAGTGATATACTTCCTCCAACAAGGCTATACCTACTCCAACAAGACCACACCTCTTAATAGTGGCACTTCCTATGACCCTATGGGGGCTATTTTCATAAAAATCACCAGGTTATATATACAAAATTATATGCAAACTAAATATAAAACTATAAAATCTTAATACAAATATACATGAGGCATGTATTTTCTCTAAATTAGTATTTCACCCATGTGTAAACTTTTAAAAGCACTCCAAGTCATTATCTAAAGAAACTTGCATAACTGCAAACTAGTTTCTTTAAATCAATATTGATAAATCACAATTCACATTTTACTTAATAAAATATAACTTGCAAAATCATTGGACTAATACACCAATTCAGATTCTTCAAAAATGAACAAAAAATGCACAAGTCTATATTATAGATGATGTATACCTGTATAATAGATCAAAATACAAACATGAAAATAATAAAAAAAATAAATTAAACTAACTGGTTAATGACAGGTAAAGATTATAAGATGTATTGATAACTGCTATTATAGGACCATTATTAAAATATGTTTTTTATTTTATTAACTTATCTTAATGAATTTCACCATGACACTTCCAAGCATCCATTACTTATGCAATTCTCATGTCCCCTTCTTAGCTCTGAGACACTATCTGTCTTGAAGCTATGCAAATTTTGTGTATAATGACACAGTCTCTGTGAATTCATGAGGGTATTCCTCATGTTATATCTGTAAGATACTATTTGCTTGGAGTATTCTACCACCTGTGGCTCTTATAGTCTTTTTTGCCTTCTCTGAGCTCTGAGGGGAGGGATTTGATGAACTTATGCCAATTAGAACTAGGTGCTTCCAAATCAGTTTCTGCATATTGTGCAGTTTCCAATCTACTGCAGGAAACTTCACTGATGTCTGAATGAGTGACTGATCTTTAGGTAAAGAACAGTGTCCTTAAGAATCATTTTATAGCTGCATTCCTTTAGAAAAATAATAGGGTTTGTTTATCTCCTAGGTCCATGGCCTGTCCAGTCTGAAATTCATGGCTACCTGAGAACTAGCAGGCATGGGTTCCATCTCCTGGGGTTGAATTTATTATATAACAACAATGAGTGTTAGTTTTTCTCACAATGTTAGTGCTAACATTGAATCAAGCTATCTTAATGCAGGTCATCATTGCAGATGGCAGGATGTATAGCTGGATGGGTGGTTATCTCTGGTATTGTGCAAAGTACCATGAATACTAACTAGCTAAAAGGAGTGAAGGTTCTAGTTATGCATCAGTTTGTCTTCTCGATGTTCAATAATATATGAAAGTGTTATCTCTGGGCTATCCAGCCTTTTTTTTTTGCTGGCCATTTACACAGTGTCAGCTGTTGACTCCCTTTTATGGCATGGGTTTCCAGATGGAGTTGGCATTGGTTGGCACCCCAGAACATCTTGCTGGTAGGACTTAATTATAGGTGGAAGGTTTTGTGGCTGGGTTGTTGTACACCCCTCCACGCCCTGATGAAAGTCTTGCCTGGTAACAGAAGATGCCTCATTCAAGTTTTGTATCCTCCACTACAAGGTGTCTTAATCTATGCCTCATAGATTGCTGGAAGTTTGCAGAGGCCTTTTATTCTAGTTGCCTGGCTAATGGTGGACATGTCCATAGTTCTGAAACTCCATTGCCTAAATTCTTGGTCACTCAAATACTGTGCACTTTAGTTCTTCTGAAGTCCACATTTGGTTTTTGCATGTAGGGTTACTACTATTTACATTATATATTAAAATTGTTTTTAGTACAGGCTGTTAAAGAAATGTCTTCATTGGACTCATTTCTCTGTATTCTTAGTTTTCTGCTTGTGTTATTTTGGAAGATATTGACATCATCAGGATGCAAGGTCTATTTAGAGGATGTAGCTCACTGGGGGATGGGCTATTAAATGGCATTTTGTGCCTGGCTTCTTCCTGACCACCATAAGAAGAATGGATTCATTGTACTACTCATTCATGCTACTCTGATTGATGCCTTACCCAAGACAAATAGTAACCTCTTAGACCATAGGATTTTCTATCCTTAAAGTATTTCTCTCCAGTATTTTTCACTGCTGAAAGGAAAATTATATATGTGCCTGGCTAATGCAGATGTATTTATGTAAAGTAATATCACTTATCACTAAGACTTTTTTTTTTGTAATTCAGAATATTGAACCCAGGGATTTGTACATGATAGGCAAGAGCTCTACTCCTAAACTACATCCTAGCCCCAAACAGTAAGTAAATGTGTCTATGTAAAGATAAAAATTCATGAACTGGAGATTGAACTCAGGGATTATACATACCAAGCAAGTACTCTACCAACTGTCTATATCATCGATTCTGATATTTGTTAACAATAATAATCATTCCTCTTTTCATATACTGAGATATATTGTTTTAGCAGTTTAAAGATCTTCATATGTCTCAAATTCTGTTCCCTTTGCCTTCACATATTGATACAATTTTATTATGTTAAGTTTTTCTCATAATTCTTTTCTGTAAACATTCTAAGATTGATCATTTGTTCCAGCTTCTTGTGTAAAATTGTACATGAGTTCTATGTTGGTCTGATCTTATTTATTCTGAAAACAGGGTACTCTTTTTTAGGGAGAGCAGGTACTATTATTTTTCATCTCTGACATCAGATATTTTATAAGGATACATATTTAAATTATTTTTCCACAATAATCTCACTATTCAGATATCTTTCGATGTATAATTCAGTCTTCAGATCAGATAAATTTTTGTTCTATGTTTAATTACTTGTCCTCCTGCAGTTATTTTATTTTCTATAGTGAATTCAAAACCATCTTTATTTTTATTTTATGTACATGAGTGTTTTACCTCCAGAGGCCAAAAGAAATCATAGTATCCCCTAGTCCTGGATCTACCTTGTGAGTGCTATGATCAAAGCCAAGTCCTCTACAAGAGCAGCAAGTGCTGTCAACTGCTGAGCTGTGTTTCAAGTCCATTCTTTATTGAATTTTATTATTTATATGTTTGGTATCCTATAACTAAAAAGTGTTATGTATTTTTCCCATTTGTGTATTATCTAAATCAAAGATAGGATGATTTAGTTCCTTGTGTTTTATTGATGCAGGCTCAAGGAAAAAGAGGTAAGCAGTAACTAATATTGCTTCCTTGCTGAATACTGAAGTAACATTCACTGTTTCTGTGTTTTCCAAGGCGCCTTACTTTATTGAAAGTAATGAATATCTTCCAATGTGTAATGAATGTAGGATTTATTTTCTTGTTTTAGTATTCTGTAAAAATGCTTCCCATTTCTTGATCATGACCTGGGCCAGTGTATCCATAAGGAATTTGGGGCCCTGTAACTGGAGAGACCTGGGAGCAGAATATCTTCCACAGACATCCAGCACAGAGAAAAGTATATGTAATTGAAAGTCAGATTACACAAATATTAACTGACTGTACTGCCTTGAATAACTTTCTAATGCAGTGCAGCAAAAATAAATAAATAAATAAATAAATAAATAAATAAATAAATAAATAAAATCCCAGAACACAAATGCTTTTCCTAACACAAGAACATAAATCCATTATTTCACAAAGAAAAAGAATAGGAATTGATTTGAGAGTAAGAAGGATTCTGGGATTGAATGATAAAACCTAATATGCAGAACAAGTGACTTTTGTTCAACATAATAGAAAGATGAAATTTTTTAAATTAAAATTTAATTTAAAATACAGACACGTACAGGAAAAATATTTGAGGTTAGTAAATGCTTTCTGTAATTAAGAAGAACAAAGCATTTTTTTTTATTTAAAGAATCAATGAAATACATATTCACATGTCCCTGGCTAGCCAAGCAAGTCAGATGAAAATATTTATTAAGCAACTCTGTTGTTAGAAGTATGTTAAGCCCAATTTATAGAAAATTTGTGTTCTTTCTGTCTGGCAATATTAGATTAGATAAAAATTTTGATGTCATTATCTAGCATTTATACTTACTTTGGTGATATTTTCATCTTAGTTACTCATCTTAGTGAGCAGTTGACTTTCCATAGTTAGTCTCTTCTCATAGTCAGGTCATAAAAATAGTAGCATGTTTGAGAATGTATTTTCTTTATAGCCACAGTCTATTGAAAATAATACCAAATCTAAATGTAATCAATTAATTTTTTCATTACATTGCTTTTAAAGTTGGATAGCAAGCAGAAAAAATTTATTTCAAATATTTGATATAGTATCTAATATATGACTAATGTGTTATTATCAGAAGGAAAAAATATTTGTCTATTTTACAATATAATGAAGATAAAATATCTCTTTTATAAAACTATTAATGTGTCATTAGTATATTTTAATATTACTTATAAAATTGTTACACTTAGTTTTACTTTTTTTCTTTAAATATGCCTGTATATTCTACTAGTGGATGTTTAGATAAATACCATATAGAAAAATATACTGAGTTAAGGTTACTATATTAAGGTATATTTCTATACTTTATGAGTAATTATTTTATTTGTGCCATCTGGTATACATGGCATTTGTTTTTACCCTTAATGAAAAACTATTTTAAGGTATTCTGTACATGAATACACCCTAATTACAAGCTTCTCATATGGTTGCTACATATTTCTGTTTGAAATGTCTTTACCTGTGGACATGAGGCAAAAGATTACATTGACATTTGCCTTCCATTTTGCAAGAAATTATTGAGTTCTGTGCTTTAATGAATCATTCCTTACTCTTTTATTTGGTTCTATTCAATGATAAGCTATTGATGGAGTGCCAGGTCTAAGTCCAGAAATGTGCTACGAATTGAAAATGGGATGTATTTTCCACCTTGGAAGAATTTATATTTTGTTATAGGAAGACATCTAAAAGAGAATCTAAGCACAGTGCTAATTAAACTTATACTAGTAAAATTATAGGGTGCTAAGAAACCAATATATAATCAATATAAAAATCTTGCTATTATATGAGGAATACAAAGTTAAATATAGCACACTCTAAGATAATAAGGTGATTAGATTTAAGCTTAAAAGACAGATAAATAACATGCAATTTCAAATAAATGTGATAAGTGCTCTGACATGTGTAAATAGTGTTCCCTGAGAGACTTAGGAAGATTATCTAGTCCAGTTTTAGTATTTTAAGCAAAGCTTTATGATAAAGAGTACATGAAAACAGAGTGTCTCAAATAGTGATATTAGTAGACAGGTGAATATAGGAAAGGGAAATATGAGTATTGGTCTTGGGCCTAAAATCTAGGTGATAGAGGCAGGTCAGAACTAGGAAAAGAAAGTAAATATGTATATATTGAGCATACTCATCTCATCTAAATTTGATATACTCCTTCCAAAGAAATAAAGTTTTAATAGGTTCCTTTTCTGTGTTGGTTTAATGAGTACACAATAATATGGTGTTGCAAATTTACTTTGTATCCAGAGTCTCAGTGAAAATGTAAGCAATCTAATCTTTTCCTACTACAAGAACTTTAGCTATTTGCTTAAAATCTCCATTTTTCTTCTATGTAAAAGTGCTTAGAAAATCAAACGGAATACAGACATCACATAATAAATGTTAGCTGTTGTTATTTTAATGTATATGTGTACCCTGACAAGAGGAAAGACCATCCAATAAAAAGAATTATGAAAAAAAAAGAAAAGTTTATATATTTGTTGTGAGCCTAGCCTTTAATGGCTGAGCCAAATACTTCCTTAGCCTAGAGGAAAGAGGGAGGGCCTAGTGCCAACTCCAAAAGACTTGACAGATTTATTGATCCCTCCCTGTGGAGTGTGTTGGGGGGAATGGAATTGGAGAGTGGCTGGGGGCATGGGAGGGAGGGTGGAAGAGGGAAGTGGAATCCATATGTAAAATAAGAAAAATAATAGAAAAAGAAATTAATATTCAAAGAATACTTGAGATCTAAAAGAAAAAATTCAAAAACTAAAAAAAGAAGAAAGATTTAAAGTGGTGTACTATAGATCTATGTTAACATACCTACTATGAAACAAAGCAGGTTAACCTCTTTGAACAAAACCTTCCCCATTTAAAACAGAACATTAAAATTACTTATATTCCTAGCACATGGGAAGTGGGGGGGCAGTGAATGGAGAGAGAACTAGGAGAAAGATAAGGGGAGGAGAGGAAAGCACATGTGACTAGGTAGATTAAGTCAGGGTATGAATAGAAAACAGAAGAGAGAGAGAGAGAGAGAGAGAGAGAGAGAGAGAGAGAGAGAGAACATAAAAGATGGAGCCATTATTGGTTTTGAAGAGAAAACTGAACCTAAAGAAAGGTCTAGAGACATACAAGACTGACTCCAACTAACAATTCGAGCAACCATGGAAAGGCTACCATACATGCCTTTCCCTGATAGTGAGATCATCAACAAAATTATCCATCATCATGGAACCCTCATCTAGTACCTGTTGGAAACAGAAGCAAACACCCATAACTAAACACTGAGTCTAACTCAAAGAAGTTGAAGACAGATAGTTATGGTTATAGTTTTCCTTAATTAGGATTAAAGATAAGTTACATATAAGATTTTAGACACACAAAGATGGAATAGATGATAGAATATTTTCTTTAAATCTTGCTAAATGTTAATTGACTAAGTATTGCTAACTGTGATTATTTGATAACTCTTGTGTGACATATTTTGCTATGCTAAAGTTATAACCCTTCTTTTTATTTTAGACAGAAAAGAGGAGATGATGGGAGATGTTACTCTGTAAATATGTTTCTCATACTGGTTAATGAATAAAGCACTGTTGGCCAATAAGAAAGCAAGATAGGTGGGGCTAAGAGACTAGGAGGAAGAGGAAGTAGTTAGGAGGAGTCAACATGGAGAGCCTGGAAAGAGAACAGCACTCCAGGACGCTGCTCCCCAGCAAGATGAGACCACGTGGAAATACATAGATTAATAGAAATTGTTTGATCATTAAGACAGAGCTACCCAATAAGAAACTAGTATTTGGCCAACAGCATTGTATCAAAAAAAATTTTTGTCCTATGAACTATTAGTAAATTATTTTTCTATTAGTTCATATTTTCCATTCTTTAAAAATATCAAATATGCAGCCAAATTTAGAAATCATGTATATAAATAACATGAATATATAATTATAGTAAATAGGAAATTTTTATTTAAATAATATACTTTACTGTGGTTTTAAGCATATTAAAATTTAGAAATTGTCATTATGCTAAAGTATACGCTATATACAATATTTACACCTAAGATACATACAATATAAAATTTAAATATATTATGTAGTTGTAAAAAATGGTAAATAATAAAGCATATACTAAATAAAAAAAGAAAAATAGAAACACAAATTAGACTGGGACAGTTTAAAAGAAGGGCATAATTTGGACAGTTAGGGAAGACAGGGTATATTAGGGAAGAGTCAGGGATGGAGGTTAACATGAGGACTGGTGAGATGGCTAAGAGTTAAGAGCACTTACTGCTCTCACAGAAGATTGGATTTGATTCCCCCACAACCATCTGCCACTCCAGTTCCAAAGGATCATGTACCCTCTTCTGATCTTCACAGATGTCAAAAACATACTGGTGTACATGGTATACATACTTACAAGCAGACAGAACACTCATATATCTAAAAAATAAATCTTTAAATGTAAAAAAAAAAGAATAGTAGAATCTCATTAGGAGTCATATGGCTACACATACCTTTTGCTTAATAGTATATGGTTATCTCCTAGGTCTCTGCCCTGTCTAGTCTCCAGTTCTTGGAAAATCAGAAAGTATCAAATATGGGTTACATCTCATGGAGTGGTCCTTAAGTCAAGTCAGAAATGTGTTGGTTACTCCCCCAAACTTTATGCCACAATTGAACCAGCATATTTGGAGATCAGGCCACTGCTGTAGCTTTAAAGTTTTGTGTTTGTGTTGGTTGTTTACCTTCCTCTCTTGGTAGCCTGCTGAGTACCTTACAGGACCCTTAGTCCATAGGGTGAAGCCTCTAGGTAGGCACCACCTCAGCATCTCAGGGAGTGTGTTAGTAGTCATCTTCAGTAATGAAGCTTTACTGTCAGTTTATGGTGTGTAACTGCTAGCCTTTGCAACAGCTAGAATTGTTTGGGGGTTTACAAGAGACCCATTTAGACAACTCAATCAGATATAACCCATTTCTAGTACTAGAAGCTTCATTTGGTGATAAGAGATGTCTGTCTCCTCTGTTATTTGGAAAGAAGTTTCTACTGAATTGTTTCCTTACAACACCCTCAAATGCTCCTTACTTTACATGTGCTTCCCTGTATTCTATCCCTCATGCCCCACTTCACTCCCCTCCCTGTTTGTCCCCCATTCCAGTTGGCCCCTTGTCCATCCATAATTATCTATACTATTTTCCTTTCCTAGAAATCCGTCAACCCCTAGTTCCTTACTCTCTATATAAACTCTTTGATTATACAAATTACAGCTTGATTAACAATGACATAACAGCTAACATCCATATATAAGTGAATATGTACCATATTTGTTGTTTTTTGGGGGGAGGGTCTGGCTTAGCTCAGCCAGAATGAATTTTTCCCTCTAAAAAAATAAAAATAAATAAATAAATAAATAAAAAATTGATTTGAGATATATAAGCCTCATAAATCTGCATTTTAAAACGGTTTAATAAACCACTCAAATATGTTGTATCTAGGAATAGGTACCCTTTTTTCTTTGTACCTGTTTCTAAACAATGAAAATTTTAGCTATATCATGACAAATGTTTCAATATTTATACTGTGGTCAATTAAAATTTTTACAAGTATAAGAAAATTCTTTCTCCTAAATTTAGATGAAATATCACTATGTATAAAAAAATTTTTCTTTTGGTGAGTTAAAAACTTAAATCACTAGGGTATTAGAAACAATAAAATACTTTCCTTAAGTCTTATATGGAAACTCTCTGGGGCTTTAATTGAAATATCTAAATGAAGTTTATTTATGTAGTACCTCCTAAAGTTAATGCATAGTTTAGTAGCTGTCAGTGATCTTTAATATAACTTTTTTTAGATTATGGTCATTCAATAATTAATATTCTAAGTAATACTTATGATATTTTTAAGCTGACAAGTTTCCCAAGATATTTAATTAAAAAATAAGGTATTAATATTTTGGGTTCCATTCTTTTGTGATCTTGAGTCTGGGGAAGACTTAAAATGTGTATGTTTATCTTGTCACATTTTGTGTTCAGATATCTTTTCAAAAGTATAGGAGAGAATATATGATCTAGTATTTCTATAAAATAGATATAATTTAATAGATAACTAATATGTTTCTTTTACTTCTTGTTTTTATTCATTTTTTCCAAGTTATTTTTTATACAGAAACACTTTCCTTGGTCTTCTTGTGTTATAGTTAGCTCAGTATAAGGAATTATGTAGTGATACAGAAAGTAAGGATGAGGTACAGATTCAATATTTTGTACCTGTGTTTGAAAATTATTCAAACTTTCCAAATCTTTCTGTCTCTATACATGAGTGCATTTATAATATTTCTATAATATATTGTGTATATATATATATATATCACATTTCTTCCCAAATTCATGAGATTTTTATAAAAATTAAATGTGCTAAATGAAAGGTTTAACATATACTAATAAGAAGAGACATGCCAGTCATTTGTCACTCATTCCATATATAAATTTATAGAAACAGGTATACTTATGACTTTGATACTTTCATTGGCTTACCAAAAATTTCAATTTCTCTTTTTAGTTTTTCAAAGTTATCATTCAAACTAATGGTTTCATTGAACTACTTCCCACATACAGGGTTCTTATTTGTTATCCTCTTCTATATTCTCTCCTTATCCTGTCTCATTCCTGCTTGAGACTTCAGTACTTGGGAGTCTGATGCAGGTAGATCTCTGATTCAAGGCCAATGTGATCTAAAAAGCAGTTTTAAGACATAGGTCAGCCAGGGCTCAAAAGAGTTACCCTTTCTCAAAAGACCAATGATTGATTTTTCTCCTCTTATGGTAAATTTACAGTTTCATCACACACACACATCACACACACACACACACACACACACACACACACACACACACTTGTATATGCATACAAATATAAAAATGTGGCTAGGATCTAGATATCAAAGAAAAACATTTTTCTTTTTGGAATTTGTTTATTTTTCTTGACACAATCCTTTCTTGTTTCACCAATAGACAGCGGGGGAAGGGGGGAGAATATAAGAGGGAGCCATTGTAGGTTGAAAGAGGAAATTGACTATAGAAATATCCAGAGACCTACAAGACTGACCCCAACTAACAATTTGGGCAACAGATTAAAGGCTACCATAAATACCCTTCCATTATAAAAAGATTGATGACTAACTTATCCACCATGATAGAGCCCTTATCTAGTAGCTGATGGAAACATAAGAGACATGCACAGCTAAACACTGAGCTGAACTGGAATCCAGACACAGAGAAGGAGGACAAGACCAGACTACAGAAACCCACAGAGACAGCTGACCAGAACAAGTAGGAGCTAATGGACCCCAGACTGATAGCTGGGAATCTAACATTGAACTGACTCAGACCACCTGAACATGGGTCTCAGTTAGAAGGCCCGGGCAGTCTAAGGGACCTCTGACAGTGGAATCAGGATGTATCCCTGGTGCACAAAAGGACTTTGAGAGCACATGCCCCATGGAGGGATACTCGCTTAATCTAGAGGCAGGAGGGAGTTCCCAGTCCCTACTCCAAATGAGTTGACAGATTTAGATGATTCCTCCTAAAAGGCATCACCTTACATGTGGTGTGTGTGAGGGAATGGGATGGGAGGGAGGGAGAGAGGTAGGGAGGGAAGGGGAGAGGGAACTGGGATTGATATGTAAAATAAGACAAATAAATAAAAAATAAGAATAAAATCCTCTTATATGTTAAAAAAAACACCAACTTTGTGTTTTAAATCACCACCACCACCAACAACAAAAAAATACAATATCCCTTCATGATAGAAGTTTTAGAGAGATCAGGGAAACAAATAACATACCTAAACATAGTAAAGAGATACAGCAAGCCAATAGATAACATCACATTAAATAGAGAGAAACTCAAAGAGAGCCCATTAAAATCAGTGACAAAACAAGGTTGCCCACTCTTTCCATATCTATTCAATAGAGTGATTGAAATTCTAACGGGAGACAACAAAAATAGTAGCCCTCCTATACACAAATAATAAACAGGCTGGGAAAGAAGTAAGACAAACAACAACATTTAAAATAACATTAAACAACATAAAATATCTTGGTGAAACCTTAACCAAGGAAGTGAAAGACCTGTATAACAAGATCTTCAACTCTTTGAAGGAATAAATTGGAGAAGGTATCAGAAGATGGAAAGATTTCCCATGCTCATGGATAAGTAGGATTAACATAGTAACAATGGCCATATTACCAAAAGCAATCTATAGATTCAATTCAATCTCCATTACAATTACAAAACAATTCTTCATTAAACTTAAAAGAAAAATACTCAACTTCATATAGAAAAACAAAATAAATCAAGGATAGCTAAAATAATCCTGTATAATAAAAGATCTTCTAGAGGTATTATGCACCCTGATCTCAGGCAGTATTACAGAGCTACTGTACTAAAAAGCAATATGGTATTGTCATAAGAATGACACATTGATCAATGAATCAAATAACATACCCAGACAAAGCTATAGACGCATTATTTTCGACAAATAAGACCAAACCATACAATGGAAAAAGGAAAGCATCTTCAACAAATGGTGTTGATCTAACTGGATGTCAGAATGTAACAGAAGGCAAATTGATCCATATCTATTGCTGTACACAAAAAACTCAAGTCCAACTGAATCAAAGACCTCAACATAAATACAGATACACTGAACATGATAAAAAGAAAGTGGGAAATAAATCTTGAATGCATTGGCACAGGAGACTACTTCTAAAACAGAACACCAATAGCACAAACACTAAGATTGACAATATATGAGACCACATTGAATTTAAAAGTTCTGTAAGGAAAAGGACCATTGTCAAAGAACAAGACAGAAGTCTAAAGAATGAAAAAAGGTCTTCACCATCCCCACATCTGACAGAGGGTTGATTTCCAAAATACATAAAGTACTCAAGAAACTAGATATCAATAAAGAAAATAATCTAATAAAAATAGGGTAGAGATATAAACATAGAATTCTCAACAGAAGAATCTCAAATAGGGGATACAAACTGAAGGAAATGTTCAACATTCTTAGCCATTCAAGAAATGAAAATCAAAATAACTCTGAGATTCTATTTTCCAACTATCAGAAGGGATAGGATAAAAAACACAAGTAACAAGTCTTGCTAGAGAGGATGCTGAACAATGGGAAAACACCTCTGTTGTTTGTGGGAATGCAAACTTTGTATACCCACTTTGGAAGTCAGTGTGGTGGTTTCTCAGAAAACTGGAAAACAAGTTAACACAAGACACAGATATACTGTTCTTAGGTATATACCCAAAGCATTCTCAATCATACCATAAGAATCCTTGTCACAAATAAAGCTGCTATGACTGTCAGAACCTGGAAACAAAGTAGATGTCCCTTAACCAAAGAATGAATAAATGGTACATTTACATATCAGAGGAATACTCAACTGTTCAAAACAATGACATCATAAAATTGGAAGGTAAATGAATGGAACTAGAAGAAAGCATTCCGAGGAAGGTAACCCATAGCTATGCTGTAATCCAAAGACCAACATAGACTAGATAACAAAGAAGCTCCATTTGTGAGTGAACTGAGGGAGATGGAAATGGGAATATGAGCAATCAGATTGGAGATGAGAAGGGGAAGAGCACTGAAGGAGACTACTGGAAAGGGGGAACATTTTGATGTCAGGTAAAAATCTGGCACAACAGAATCTCCTAGAACTCTACAAGGAAGACCCCAAAAAAGAATGTTAGCAATAGCAAATTTGTACTCAGGACTGGTCATCTTCTGTAGTTAGATTGGTACCTATTCCTATTGTCTTCAGAAAGGCATCATCCAGAAACTGAAGAAAACAGAATCAGAGACCAACAGGCGAACATTAAACAGAGTTCAGGGAATCCCACTAAAGAGGAGAAGAAAAGATCATAGGAGCCAGGGAGTTCAAGGACAACACAGAATAACTCACAGAATCAATTAACCAGGGCTTAAGGGGCCCACAAAGACTGAACTGACAATCAGGGAGCCCTGCATGAGACTGATATAGCCACTCTGCATATATGGTCCATTCGTCTAGCTTGGTCCTCTTGTGGTCCTCCTAACAGTGGGAAATGGAGCTGCCTCCAAACTTTTACAGGCTTTAAGACACCCTATTCCTCATGATGGTCTCCTTGCCCAGGCTTAATACATGGGGAGGTTCTTAAACTTACTGCTATGTGATATGCCATATTGTGTTGATAATTATTGGAGACCTTCCCTTTCCTAAACAGAAGTATGCCGTGTTTTGCATGTTTTGTTGACACTCATGGGAGACCTGACATTTCATAAACAGAGATGGAAGAAAAGTAGATTGGGATATTAACAGAGTGGAGATGAGGGCATGGAATTTGGAGAAAAGGATAGAGGAAAAACTGAAGGAAAGGATAGTAAATAAAAATAAAGAGGAAAGAAAAAAACAGCATTGTATCTCTTGTTATAAAATAATGTTAGGTAGAAGAGAGTGATACACTTTCCAAAGTTCTGAAATAGAACACTCAAAATAGAAGTCCTACATGTGAAAGTATCTCTTAATATTTTTGTTTAATTCATTATTAATGTATGTATTATGATCCATGTATGTGGGGGGTATATTGCTTGTGTACCATAGAGGGTGTGTGGCTCAGATGAGAGTCAATGTAAATTTGCTTTCATTTCTTTATGATTTCTAGTCAATAAACTTGGACAGTTAGAATTAAATGGCAAATGCCACTATCCACTGAACTATCCTACATCGGTCAAAATAACTTTCTAAAATAAACATGACATAAAAACTTATATAACTCATCACCAACAGAAACACATCCACATAAATCATAGGTTCATAAATTTTTCAGGCAGAGTGAAAATGATAGAAATTAAAATCTGATTTTAAATAAAAGTGTGAAGCTTGTTAAAGATGATAACTGAATTAGTGAATGCATTAATCTTTTCTTACCATTAAACTGTAGTGGGATATTCACCGTGTCTGCTTCTGTGGCACTGACCACACCCATTGAGGGGTGGAGCCAGGGGCGGAAGTGACCGATGGAGTTTAGTCTCGGGAGGAGGAGGCGGAGAAAGCCCTTTTCTGGCGGGACACGGAGAGAGGAGCATCCAGTTTTAACTGCTGTGTTCATCTGTCTGTGTTGTGAGTTGTTTCTCCCTTAATAAACATCTATTTGACCTATTTGTTTATCCTGACCCTTATTGAACCGCAATATCTGGTGTCAGAAGCGGGATCAGGATTTTCACTGCACCTGGGTTTTACCCAGGTGCCGCAGCAACCCTTCCCCCACCTTCCTTGAACGGGCAGGATATACCCTGCCCTAGAACTCCTTTTATCTCCATCTTGGCCCTGAGACTACTGCTCATCTTCTGCCCATTCCCTCAGATTGTATTCGCACAGAGCCCTGCAGCATTAGCCCTGCCTTTTGTGTTGCGGCACTAGGCCCGGACTCTGCCTGCTCTGTTTGTGTGCTTGCAGGCTCTGGAGGCTGTGGCGGCTGCGGCAGCTGCGGCCTGTGGACTGGCAGAAAATATACACACTGCAGTTGCTTGCGGCTCCTGTTTTCCCTGTGGTCTCAACAATTGTACAAGGCTCGTTTCACTCCTTCGTTTAACAAAATTTTGCTTGCCTTAGTTTGTTAAAAGCTATTCTACAGGGACCCAGATCAGAAGGATCGTTTCCTGCCGGAGGCTATTTGGCGGACACTCTTTGGTGGTACAATTCCGGATAGAACCGGAATTGGAAGGCTCCTCTGCTGTGGACGCTTTTTACTGCTACACCTCCGAGTGTAACTACAGCAAGTTGAGATCTACAGCTAAAAGCATCAAAGTTCCAGGACAGCGGAATTACATCTAAGGTAATTGTAACATCTTTTGCAACTTAAGCTGATATAATATCTGAGATCAATTGTTCCATAGCTATGGCAGATAATTTTACAATGCAGTACTTTAGGAATTTTTTTACTTCATATATAGAAGGAATCTTAGCAGAAGAAAATTATGACTGGATCAATATATACACCTTTTTCGTAATAGTAATGGGTTTTATCATTAATATGATATTCTTAAAGAAATGGTTTGAGATTAGCGCAAACAATGAGGAACTTGTACAAACCATAGGAGACTTGGTAACAAAGATTCAAAACATTGAAAATGACAGAATGCAAAACATGGAATGTTTAGGAAAAAAGTTTCAGGATATTGAAGATGGCAACAGAGAGCTGACAGGTAGAATACAGAACATGGAACATAAAAATGATCAAATAGAAAACAAAATTTGTTCCATGTCTGATGTTGCCTCAACAACCAAAACAGAAACAATGCAATGCATTAACACGCTAACAGAAACAGCTCATTCCTGGTTGGATGAAGCTAATAATAAGGTTAAAAACTGGAATATCAGATGGCAAGAATAGCAGATAGAATCTCTTCCATGTCTGAAGATAATGGCAAGCTAGCAGATAGAACATTGTTTTTAGAAGGCAGTTTACATGCCATTCAGATAATATCTAAGGATGAGAATATCAAAAACATGGAATCATTTGTACTTGAAGAAAGTAAGAAACTGACAGATGCAATGAAGGCTCTAGAAAGGGATATGCTTCAAGAAGTTCAGACACTCAAAGAAGCAATAATTCATAGACTTCAGGCTTTAGAAGACCTTCAATCTGATACATCAGAAGAAGAGCTCCAGGTAATAGGGCATGAAAAAAAACTTAAAATTTTCCACACCATTTAGGGTCAGAGGAGCTTTCCCTGTATCTGTTAATGGAAAATCAGCAATGAAAAAACACCCAAAAGATGTTGTTGCTTATCAATGGGAACCAATATGTATGAAAGATTTAAAAAGTATAAAGGAAGCAGTAGTCTCTTATGGCATGCACTCACCATATGTGAAGCAATTAATAGAATCATGGGCAATGAATAACAAGGTAACCCCTAAGGATTGGGAACAATTAATATCAGCTGTCCTTGAAAACTCCTCTCAATTAGAATGGAGGGCTTTATGGAGAGAAGAAGCAAAGGCTCTTGAACTTCAGGGCTTAAAGAAAGGTTATGAAGCTCCCAAAGATAAAATTCTTGGTGAGGGTATTTATGCTGACCCAGAAACCCAAGCTGCCTATGATGAACATATCTTGTCTCTATGCAGTACGGCAGCTCTGAATGCTTGGGATAAGGTTCATGAACTAGGGGAGAGGATAGAATCTTATACCAAAATAAGGCAAGGACCAAGAGAACGCTTTAGTGTGTTTCTAGAAAGGCTGTCTAGAGCAGTACAATTACAGGTAGCTGACATAGAATCTAGGCGAATACTCATAGAATCATTAGCCTATGAGAATGCAAATCCTCAATGCAAACAAGTGCTTTGGCCATTAAAAATTCAATCAGCACCTTTGGATGAATGGATTCGATATACAGCCAACATTGACTATAATAGCAATAACACTGAAGCATGGGTAGGAGAAGCTATATCTAAAGGTTTGAGCAGTAATCAAGAGAACAGAAGTTGTAACTATGGTGACATAAAAGCTTGGATAGGAGAAGCCGTCTCCAAAAGTTTAAAGAGATATCAACATGTCAGATGTTATAACTGTGGTAAGATAGGACATCTAAAAAGAAATTGTAGGCAAAGCATCTCTAGAAATAATACTCCCAAGAATGAATGGAACAGAAGGCCTAAGCCTTCTGGGTTATGTAGAAGGTGTGGCAAAGGCAGACACTGGACAAATGAGTGTAGATCAACTAGAGACAAGCAAGGAAACCCTTTACCACCGGGAAACTCCTTGGGGGCCTCTCGAAGGCCCCCATGTCAAAGGTGGTCCGAACATTCCCAGTCACAGTGGAGGACAACCTCCCACAGGACAATTAGAAAATCCTTGGCCTATTGTAAAAACTCATACCGCTCTGGCTGACAAACTAGTGAAAGAAGTTGAAGCAGACATGACAGAAGAAAATAAAAAACGTATATTTTGGCAAACCTCTATAAACAGTCAAAGGCCTAGATTGATAGTTAAAATGAATAACAGACTGTTTGAAGGCCTCCTGGACACAGGGGCGGACGTAACTATCATAACTAATAAATCCTGGCCTCGAAATTGGCCCCTGAAAGAGGTTAATGTTCAATTCTTAGGGATTGGAACCCTGTCTCAGATAAAACAAAGCATGAGATGGATTGAATGTGTAGGACCAGAAGGACAGCGAGGAAGGTTAAGACCATATGTGGCTGATGTATTGATAAATTTATGGGGTCGTGATCTATTACAGCAATGGAATACACAGATTAACATTCCTCCAATATTAGATAGGAACCATAAACGACCTCATGATTTTGGAAAAAATGCTATAAAGTACTATACAAGATGGACACCAAATATCCAGGCTGTACAAAGACAGAATGCAAGTGCTGAACAAACAGATGAACCAAAAGCCTTACCCTTAAAATGGTTAACAGAGGAACCTGTCTGGGTAGGGCAATGGCCTATGACTTCTGAGAAGTTAGAAGCTTTAGAAAACCTGGTTCAGGAAGAGCTAAATGCTGGGCATATCGAGGAATCAACCAGCCCTTGGAATTCTCCTGTATTTGTTATCAAAAAGAAATCTGGTAAATGGAGAATGCTTACAGACCTGAGAGCCATTAATAAAGTTATCCAGCCAATGGGCTCTTTACAGCCTGGAATGCCGTTGCCTTCTTTGATACCTAAAGAATGGCCTATTATAGTTATTGATTTAAAGGATTGCTTCTTCACTATACCTTTACAAGAACAAGACAAAGAGAAATTTGCCTTCACGGTACCTAATTACAATAATTCTCAACCAGTGAAGAGATATCAATGGAAGGTTTTGCCACAGGGAATGCTAAATAGCCCAACCCTGTGCCAATATTTTGTACAAAAACCACTGGAAATAATTCGTAAACAGTTTCCACAATCCATAATCTATCATTACATGGATGATATATTGTTAGCTGACTCGAAAGCAGACATATTAGAAAAAATGTTTGAGAAACTGAAGGAAGTTTTACCTCGCTGGGGATTACAAATTGCACCTGAAAAAATACAAAAAGGAGAGTCAATCAACTACTTAGGATATAAAATAGGTCTACAGAAAATCAGACCACAAAAAGTACAGATCAGGAGAGATCGCTACCAGACTCTTAATGATCTTCAAAAATTACTAGGAGAGATTTCTCAACTGCAAACTATTATTGGAGTTGAAGGGCATGATTTAAAAAACTTGAAAATGGCCCTAAAAGGGGACAAGGATTTGAATAGTCCCCGAATACTATCAGCTGAAGCAGAAAAGGAATTAGAATGGGTAGAAAAGAGGATATTAGAAGCACATGTGGACCATGTGGATCCAAATCTAGACTGTATTCTGGTTATATTACCATCTAGAGAATATCCTTCAGGGATTTTGATGCAGAGAGAAGACATCATATTAGAATGGATATTCTTACCACATAAACAGAATAAAAAAACTAAAAACATATATAGAAAAGATCTCTGACTTGATTTTAAAAGGTAAATTAAGACTTCGTCAATTAACAGGAAGAGATCCAGCAGAAATTATTGTACTTTTAACTAATGAGGAAATTTCCTCCTTATGGAAAGATAATGAATATTGGCAGAGAGCATGCAGTAATTTTTTGGGAATAATTAGCAACAATTATCCCAAAACTGAAAGAATCAAATTCATAAAGAAGACGATTTGGATCCTTCCACGCATTGTAAGACAAACACCTATCTCTGGAGTTCCTACATTCTACACTGATGCAAACAAATCTGGTAAAGCAGGATATAAATCAGGAGAAATAAGCAAAGTAGTTCAAAGCCCTTACAATTCTGTACAAAAGGCAGAATTGTATGCCATTCTCATGGTACTTATGGATTTTACAGAACCCCTCAATATAGTTACTGACTCTCAATATGCAGAGAGAGTAGTCTTACACATCGAGACTGCAGAATTTATTCCTGATGATACAGAATTAACTTCATTGTTTATACAGTTACAAGATACTATCAGAAAGAGGATTCATCCTATATATATAACACACATCAGATCCCATACGGGTCTGCCAGGTCCTCTAGCACAAGGCAATGATGAAATTGATCGGTTATTGATAGGAAATTTGCTAGAAGCCTCAGAGTTTCATAAGAAACACCATGTGAACAGCAAAGGATTGAAAAAGGATTTTTCTATCACTTGGCAACAAGCCAAGGAAATAGTAAGGAAATGTCCTACTTGCTCATTCTATAACCAAACTCCTTTACCACCAGGCAGTAACCCTAAAGGTATAAATAGAAATGAAATATGGCAAATGGATATGTTTCATTTTGCAGAATTTGGAAAATTAAAATACGTACATCACACTATAGATACATTTTCAGGGTTTCAATGGGCTACTGCTCTGAGCTCTGAAAAGGCTGATTCTGTTATCACACACCTTTTAGAGATAATGGCCATTATGGGCATACCTGCACAAATAAAAACTGACAATGCTCCGGCATATATTTCCAGCAAATTGAAACAGTTTTTTGAGTATTATAACATAAAACACATAACTGGTATACCACACAATCCTACAGGACAAGCAGTAGTTGAGAGATCTAATCGTACTTTAAAGGAAATGCTCCATAAACAGGCAGGAGGAACCAAGACACCCAAACACAGATTACATAATGCTTTATTAACATTAAACTTTCTTAATGCTGATGAAAAAGGAAAAACAGCTGCAGAAAGACACTGGACAATAGAAAAAACTTCTGAACTACATCAGCCGGTGTACTTCAAGGATGTATTGACCTCAGAATGGAAACCAGGATATGTGTTACGTTGGGGTAGGGGTTTTGCATTTGTATCTACAGGAGAAGAAAAGCTATGGATACCATCTAAGTTAATCAAGATCCGGGTTGAACAAGAGTAACATCTTAATGAAGAGAAATGACAAGTAATCCAATAAATAAGGTCCCATGAGAGATGTGGAGACTTCTCAAAGGTAGGGGAAATGTTCTGCTCTTGTCCTTACAGGAAAACAGAGAACACCTATCTTCAAACAACCAAAGGACACTAAACATGTAGGTACCTACAGAAGAGAAGACAGCTCTCCAGAAAGAATCACTTAATGAAGAGGAATATGATTTATGGTAAAAAATATTTAAGTCTAGTAAACTGTTTCTATACTGAAATCTAGTTTTCTTTACTATCTAATATTTCTGTAGTCCCGATTCATGTAAACCAGTGCTGGCTTTGGAGTTGGATTTGGCTTTCCTTCTCTAAATTCAAGCATGTTGTTAAGATTAAATTCACAGTTTCTGCCTTATATCAAGAAGCCAATTGGTGTAAGGCAGAAGAAAACAAAATCGAAGGACTCATTCACTTATTCGCAATTTTCTGTCTGAAATCCTAATTTTCTCATTTACATTTTAATGCTTACTGTTGCCTTGCCCTAATGCATACCGTAAAATTAAAAATTTTACCTTGATATTGATATTTAAAATTTCCACAAGGACTATAACAGTTCTCAACAGCAATCTTTGAACACTCTGGAAAGGAGATGGGGCCCCAATTGGACATTTCTACTTGACTCAACCTGATGCATCTGGACTACAAACTGCACCCTAAACCGGTTTGAGACTGCTTTTCTCGAGACAACTCATGACTAGCTAGCTGTATTGGTGCACCTTCTTATTACAACCTGGCCAAATTTCAATTAGAATTCCAGTCAAGCATTTTCTGCCATACAATGACTACCTACATATGTTACAGCCAGTTCTGTATAGAAATTTGGTTGCTAAAAATTTTTTTCCAACAGGATCCCATAGAGAAATCATTGTCCCATTTCAGCAGGAAGTAATCTTAAGATAACAACGCCCCCTTTCCCCACTCTTGGAATTTAGGAATAATATTCATCTTCATGGGGTTGGTTTTAGTTACTTGGGGTTGGGTTTGTAAGGTGATACTTAGACTTGGTTATCTCTTTTAGACAGGAATAGGGTATGGTTGGGAAAGGTGTGATTCAGAATGGATATAGGTAGATTAGCCTATTTTCTTGTGAATTATTCAGTAAGAATGAGACATTAGTATTACAGCTTACATTGTTATATATTATTATTTGTGGTAACCTATGTAAAATTAAGTTTATTCCCTTCCTGGAAGAATTGTATCTTATATTTGTTGTATTGTGTGAAATCTTTCCATTTATGATGTTTTATGTACATTATACTTGCCATATTCTATGTATGTATACTATTGCTTGTGTTCAAGACATTTTGTATTTGTTACAATTTGGGATATTTGTCTTGCTGCCCTTTAGAGCTCTACCTCTTGTTTAGACATTTTTACTCTACCTCTACTTTAGGAATTTACATGTGAGATATATATATATATATATATGTATACATGTACATAGTTATATTGTTTAGGTATTTATCCTTGCTTTACTCAAGGAAGTTTTATTCAGGCTTGTTAGCCAAGTTCCTGAGTATTACAGATTATCCTCACCCATGTTTCCTTTGCCTATGAGATTAGTCAGACATAGATGCTTAATCTTCAATCACTTCATAGACCTGCAGAACATGGCATTTAAATGTTTTATATATTAGTACTCTGTTGACATGAGACACTGTTGCTCCTGACAGCACCGTGCACTTTCCCGAAAGTATGTTGGACACTGTTGTTGCTCCTTCTGGAGTTCATCCTCGCTTCGGCTAATGGCCTCTTGGGCAAGGAACTGCCTCAGCCTTGACCACTGTTTTGGACATGCGGTCCTATATGCTTGCAGGAGACAAACTTAGAAGACTGCTGAACCTTGCCAAGTCACGGTAAAACAGCCTTTCTACCTCCCTGCTTTTGTTGTGGTCTGTCAAATACTCCTGGCCTTAGTCATATCTGGCTGTACCAACATTGCTGTGAGACCTTGGGTGACTGTCCAGGTAGCTTGCTGTTTCTGTCCTCACTGCACCTTTTGGAAGTTGCCCATCTGCACTTCCCGTCTACCCTAGTATTGTAATTTTCCTTCTCAGGTCTTGGTGAGGTTGTAGATTAAACTATCTTAGTATTATTCTCTCTTCCTAGTTAGATATTAAGTACTAGACTTAAGCTTTTCAGCTTAGGACAACTCTATCGTAAACTCCCTTATGCCTTCACCCTAGGACTAGGTATGTTTGTGGTTTTGGTCTCGATTTTCCTTTTCTTAGAGCACACTTGTTATTCACTGTTTTGTATATAGTTTTGTATCAAGCTTAAATCTTTTCTTTAGACTAAAAGGGGAATTGTAGTGGGATATTCACCGTGTCTGCTTCTGTGGCACTGACCACACCCATTGAGGGGTGGAGCCAGGGGCGGAAGTGACCGATGGAGTTTAGTCTCCGGAGGAGGCGGAGAAAGCCCTTTTCTGGCGGGACACGGAGAGAGGAGCATCCAGTTTTAACTGCTGTGTTCATCTGTCTGTGTTGTGAGTTGTTTCTCCCTTAATAAACATCTATTTGACCTATTTGTTTATCCTGACCCTTATTGAACCGCAATATTAAACTCCATGCAGAAAATAATTAATCAAACCAATCAATAGGATAACAATCAAATTTGGGACAATAAAAATGACAGAATGAATAATTTTAAAGCATTAAGTAAAATTCAGAAATAAAATCACATGGTTGTGTAATTTTACCTGCTAGCATTCTTTTGCTTAGTCCATTGCTTTATTTAATAAAATTATGTTTAGATTCTCTATTTCTTTGTGATTTGTTATTATAAAACTTAAAGGCTTTGGTAATCTCTACTGTTACAAGTAAGGTTTTCTGCCTGCCCTGAACCCAGAGCCGCGCTAACTCCAAAATAATACACAGAGACGCTATATTTGATATTATGCTGTAGGCCAGTTACTAGTTTCTTATTGGCTAGCCCTGTCTTAAATGTTAACCCATTTCTATTAATCTAAGTATTTCCACATGGTCTCATCTCACCAGCGAGTGGGCCCAGACCTCTGTTCTCTCCAGACTCTACATGCTGACTCTTCCTTACTACTTCCTCTTTCCTCCTTGTCTCCTTGACCCTCCTATCTTCCTTTACTCTTGGCCAACAGTACCTTATTAATTAACCAATACAAGAAACATATTTACAGAATGGCATCTCCCATAACTCTACTTCATTTTCTACTTTGAAAATTGGGTGAGGTAGAGGCATTATGGTGTCTAACTGTAAACCTTTTTATATGGAATTGGCAGCACGATGGTTAAGAATTCAAAGCCATCATTGGCTAAATGGGAAAGAGTGGGCCAGCTGGATTACACAATCCACCTCTTAAAAAGCTGCATAGAGCAAAACAAACAAACAACTGAGAAAACAAAGTACTAAAGATTTTAATGATTTTTACTAATCCATTTCAACTTTGTTCCTGTCACTTTTGTTGCTCAAAATACTTACTGAGAAACATAAGCTTATTACAAAGTTAATTCATATGATTTCAAAGTTATATGCTAATGCTAAGATTAGAAGCTGATTTTATTGATTTTTTTGGTACTGGTTATTGAACATATGGCCTTGAATATGCTAGACAAATGATGTGCCACTGAATGATACTTTGTGCCTTCCTCTTACTTTAACTTTGAGATAGAGTTGCCCAGACTGTCATTCAACTCATTCTGTAGCCCTGCCAGGTTTTGAATTTGTGATCTTTTTCTTTCAGCTTTCTGAATAACTTAGATTATAGGCCTATGGCACCAAATCTGATTCGAAAATTAATGAAAAAGAAATCTTTAGTCTTATTTTCTATTTATTCTATGAGAATATCTACACAACAGACTTAAGAGTTTTAGTTTTTCACAATCAATCTACTTTATTTAATATCAGGAAAGTTGCCAAGTTTATATTACACTTCTTAAAAAATATAGGAAAAGGTAAGAGTCATTAAAATAATTTGCTTTAGTTCCTGAAAATAAGAAATCAGTTTCTACATAAATATTTATGCTAACATTGCTTATGTCCCATATAACCAACTCAATATTAGTTGTCAAATTTCTCCACTTTGAAATTTTTGAAAGTAACGCTGTCTTTATTAATATAAGTCAGTGCGAAGGGTGGGCTGAGTATAACTGAATTAAATCCTAAATTGTAATGAGTATACAATATCTTTAGACATTTAACTATTGTTTATTAGAAAAAATAGGTAAGTTGTTCTTTATTTAGAGACAGTATATCTACTATGTAATATATTATACATAATCAAGAATTTTAAAGCTCATTTGTTACTATACATATACTCAGAATTGAAGCTGCAGAATCTACTGACCAGTGAAAATCTTGAAAATAATTTAGATTGTGTTTTCTATACAGATCCCTTGCCTTGAAGCAAGGCTTAATTTCATCATTTGTGCCTAAGAGAATTTAAAGCCTGGGAGAAGATTTAAGATATTTTTCAATGTCACAGAAATTTTCCATTTATTTACTAATACAAACTTCTAAATTCCTGTACTTGACACACACTTAAAAGGATTCCCAATGACATATTTTAGTTCATTGCTAAAGATTATGAAAAATGACCTCTGTTTAGTTAGAAAGGAAAACATTAATTTCCTTACAATAACATTAAATGGAAACTTTTCCCTAGAAGTGAGTGTTGATGAGCTAAAAAAGTGAATCATTAAAATGATTTTCTCTGTTAATATAAGAGAATGATGGTAGTTTAATGATGAAAAATGAAATATAAGAGCATTAGTTTAGAAAGGAAAAATAAATTAAAATCAACATTGAATATTACCTGGTTTCCTTCTTTAAACATGCCAGTTGCCATCACTGGTTTTAAAATATGAAGAGAAGAAAAGTACATTGTTTTTTCATATTTTGTGTCTACACACACACACACACACAAACACACACACACATGCATGCTCACACGCGTGATCACAAGAGTGCACGTGTGTTATCATGTCCTTACCTCTTTCTAAACATACTAGAGATATGATAATACATTACTTGAGGACAAGGAAAAAAGAGAAAGTGTATTCAAAATCATTTTTTTTTATCTTGAAATAAGTGTGAAACTGGATTTTTGTGTCTCTGGCAATAACATTCACTTTATTAGTATTGGCTGTAGATAATAATATTTAGATGAAGTATTGATAAAGAACTGTAAGAGACATCAAAATTACTACTCACTATACATACTAACATACTAGGATATTAAAAACACAGATATTATATTTATTCATAATTTTTGAACATTAACATCTGCAAATATATATCAATGAATACAATTTGATTTAATATGCTGGAAAATAATTTTTTATTACGGCAGTATTTGTGTTCATGTATTTCCCTGAGCAAATATATCAGCAAGAAGCTTAACAATTTTCTTGATTCCTAACCTAGACTCACTTCCTCATGGTTTGTCTTAGGTCTTTTGGTACATATCAGTTGCACATAATACCAATGAAAGAGACACTTAAGGTAGCAGTTCAGTGTGTGATCTTGCAGATTTCCATTATTAATGTAAAAGAAGACCCACTTATGTTCTAAATGTTTATTATATATATTTCTATATGATGGTCTATTCAAGTAAGTTATCAGGTAACATTTCAACTAAGTTTTTGAAATCTCCTAATACTCCTATGGGAGTGATTACTGGGAAGTTATACTATGCCTTCTGGTTAAATAAAGGATTGAACAAAATAAAGCCAGGAAACATCAAAATGTGGCCAATGGATTGACTCAGGGCATAAAGGCACTTGCTTCCAAACCTGACAACTTGAGATTGCTATATATGAACCATATTTTGGAATAAGAGAACTGTCTCTGGGAAGGTAACTTCTGACCTCTATGGCATGTTCGTATTCATAAACACACACATACACACACACACACACACACACACACACACACACACACACACACCACATCACACACAGTAAATAAAGTGAATGAAGAAACATAAAAATAAAGCACTGTTTCTTCCTTTTGTAATTATAATAGATTTAATATTGAGTAGGGAGTATTTGAATATTTGAAGGTAATTTTCAGGGTTTAAATTAGAAAACTAAAACTGAGGGGATTGCTTAGTAAAGTGCCAATCTGCTGCACAAATGTGTAGAGATGATTTTGAATGCTCTGCCTCCAGATGCAAAGCAAAACAATTTGGTATGCATCTATTGGATTAGGACACATAGAGGATTCCAGGAAATCACAGGCCAACTAATCTAGCCAGCTTGTGAGTACAAGATTCAATGAGATTATACATACATATATATATATATATGTATATATGTATGTGCATATGTATATGTATATATACACATATGTATATATGTATTCACACATTTATACACCTCTGGTTTACATGTGCATGCAAACACAGGATTATTTGTATTCCTATGAGCAGCATCCACATGAATGCATATAGATACCACACTCTTATAGTCTGACCCCTAACTTTCCTTGTAGACTCAACAGTCATTAATCCTTGAATTCTTGGTAGAAAAAGAAGTATAAAGCCAATTTAGGATATATATATGTATATATATATATATATATATATATATATATACATATATATATGTATATATATATATATATGTGTGTGTGTGTGTACATACATACACATAAATGTATGTATGCATGTGTGTTCAGACAAATTCATCTCATTGTCTTGGTTTGTAATGTGTAAGAGACTCATTTCAGGTCAGAAAAGTAGGTAGTTTAACTTTGGACCTTCACCCTTTCTCCTCTCCTCCAATTCAAATCCTCAGGTCTCATTCTAAACTCTGAAGATTACATCCTATTGTTGCCTTTTCTCACTCTCAGATTTTCATCCAAGGGATCTAAGAAGATCCTGGTGAATACCCTGCACTTCCTCACATTGTTAGGTTCCCTCAGTCAACCTTGTAATCCATCTTGATTCCTAAGTGTTAATTCCCAATAGGTAGCAATACATTTTACCCAGAAACCCCAGTACCCCACTAAAAAGATTCACAGGAAATGCACAGTCACCACACCCTACTAAATACCAGAGAGGACAACCAAATCCAAGGAGCAAAACATTTACTTAACAAGATTTAACCAGATATCAGCACTTAGAACTAAAATTAGTTCAAATTCAAATGCCTTTACACCAGCATAAAATGTAATCAATGACAGCCAGTACAAAATGTCTGTACTAGAGCTCAGCAACACTACTACAGTAGTCTTTGAGTAATGTAATATAGCTAAAGCATAAAACAAATACCTTAAAATTGCATTTATTAATATAATAGCAGTCCTTAAACTGAAAATTAATAAATCCCTAGAAGAAAGCTATAAGAACAAAACAAGCAATGGAAGGAAATGATTAAAATAGTCTAATACTTGAAGGTGGAAATAGAATCAATAAGCACAAAACTGAAAGATTTTAAGAAATAGAATATTTAGGAACTTGAAGGAGAACCTCAGAGGTAAACATCACCAACAGAGTAGAGAAGACAGAAAAGAGAAATCAAAGCACTAAAACAAGACTGAAGAAATGAATACCTCAGACAAAGAAAATGTGAAATCTAAAAATATCCAGACATAAATTAGCCAGGAAATCTGGTAAAATATGAAAAGAACAAGTCTACAAATGTTAGAAATAATGGAAGAATACGAAACCTAGGTGAAAGGGAAGGAAATTATTTTCACCCATATCAAAAGAAGAAAATTTACCTAACCTAAAGAAGGAGAAGCCTATCAAGTAACAACAAACATATAGAATATTACCTAGAATGGACCAGAAAAGAAATTCACCTAAGCACTTATTACTCACAACAATAAGTGTACAGAACAATGAAAGAGTATTAAAGTTTCAAGGGAAAATATCACATAACATATAAAAGCAGACATGTTACAATAACAGCTAACTTCTAAATGGAGACCATAAAAGCAAGGAGGTCCTGTACAGATACTCTGCAGACTCTTAAAGACCACAGTTGCAAACAACTATACCCAGAAAAATTACAATCAGAATAGACAGAGAAAGAAAAATATTCCATGAAAAATACAAATTTAAACAGCATTTATATACAAACCAACCTCTACAAAGGGCACTTGAAGGAAAACTTCAACCTGAAGAGGTCAGCCACTTAAGAGAGAACACAAGAATAAATAATTTCAGACATGCAAATGGAAAGGGTGTGGAAAAATAACCTTGCATCATATTAGCAAAATAACATGAATAAAAACAAACAAACAACAACAAAACCAGATCATAATATCAAGGATAAATGTCACTTGGGGATTAAGTGATAGAAAAATATTATTACAAGGAAACAGATAAAAGAAGCAAAGTAGTAGTATAATCACTTTAATATCTTCCAAAATAGGCTTCACATAAAAACTATTCAGAAGAGTTAGAGAAAGACACTATATACTCATCAAAGGAAAAATCCACCAAGAGTATAGTGCAATTGAAGTTCTTACTTTCTATGCACTAAACACAAGGGCACAAGGATTTGTAAAATAAACATTGTACAACTTAAATCACATACTGACTCTCACATACACATATTTAATAGCTTATTTACCCTATGGTCACCAATAGACAGGTCATACAGACCAAAACTAAACAGAGAAATGCTCTGGCTAACTGATGACATAAAACAAATTAGTCTAACAGATATTTACAGAGCATTTTACTAAAATACAAAAGAGTATACCTTCTTCTCAGTACCTCATGGAACTATCTCCAAAATTCCCTAGATTCTTGGACATACAGCAAATCTTATCAAACACTAGAAAATTGAAATAACACTATGCATCCTCTCACACCACTATAGATTACAGCTAGACATGGACAACAATAAAAACAACAGAACTATTATAGACACATGGAAACTAAGTGACCCACTACTGCCCTCTGCACCCACAAATACACAAAAACATACACATACACATAAAGACAGAAATTAAAGTCTCTCAAGAATTAAGTAAAAATGAAAACACAAGAAACCCAAACCAATGGGACCCAATGAAGGCAGTTTTATGAGACAAATTCCTACATTTAAAAAATGGGGAGCTCTTACACTAATAACAGAACCAGCTGAAATTTCTATAACAAAAGGTAGAAATTATACTAAATGTAGTAGAAGGAAATGTATACTCAAAGTTACAGCTAAAATCAATAAAATAGAAACAAACACATCAGAATAAAAAGCATCAATGAAACAAAGGGGTGGTTCCTCAAGAATAATAATATTGACAACCCCTTAGAAAAATTAACTAAAAGAGAGAGATAAGGGGGACACAAATTAAGAAAATTAGAGATGAAAGGGGGAGGCATAATAACAGACAAAAACAAAATCCAGAAAATCATAAGGGCTTTAATTAACTATTATCTATCAAGTTGAATAATCTAAAATGAATGTGTAATTTTTGAAATATATACCACATGCCAAAGAAAAATTAAGTTCAGGCAAACAGTTTAACAATAGTGAAGTACAAGCTATAAATAAAGGTCTCCAAAGGGAAAAAAGAAAGGAAAAGTAAATATCTGATGGCCAAATGATTTTACATTTTACCATAGACTTCTACCAGACATTCAAAGAGTTAATACCAATACTACTCCTCAAATTATTCCACAAAATAGAAACAGAAGGAACATTTCTCAAAGTCGTTTCATATGTTTAGGGTTACCCTGATATCTAAACCATATGAAGACAGTACAAAGAAAGAATTACCGTCCAATTTCCTTTATGAAGATCATTGTGAAAAATCTCAATAAAATAGTTGCAAACTGAGTCAGAACACATCAAAAAAGTCAGTCATCACAATCAAATAAGCTTCATCCCAAAGATTCAGAGATAGTTCAACATATGTAAATCAATAAATATAAGTCACCATATAAACAAACTGAAAGACAAAAGCCACATGATCTCATCAGAAGAAAAGGTTGTTGACAAAGAAAATAAAACAGAAATGAACAAACAAAAAAAAACACAACACCCCTTCTTGATAAAAGTTCTGGAGATATTATGAATACAAGTGGCATACTTCAACATAATAAAGTCTGTTTACAGCAAGTTTGTAGTTAATGTCAACTTGATTGTAGAGAGACTCAATGTAATTGCACTAAAATCAGAAATAAGACAAGTTTGTCGCCTTTTTCAATACTTACTCAGGATAATATTTGAAGTCTTAAATAGAGCAATAAGGAGGAGATCATGACAGTACACATAGGCAAGGAAAAAGTCAAAGTATTTCTATTTGCAGATGATATGGCAATATGCATCAAACTGAATGGCTTCCTATAGAAGACTCCAAATAGATACATATCTATGAAAGATTTTAGTTTGCAGAGCAAGGATGTAGGAAAGGGTAAGGAAAATGGCTCTTACAAGTAAAATAGAGAAAATCATAAAGAATGGACATTGATATGGGAGGAAAGAACAAATATGAGAACAAGAATGTTACTATGGTGATGGGGCTAGTAGTTATGCTAGGCATATTCTGTTAAATAAGGCTAGTAACTGAATCATCAATCTTTTCTGAAATAACTGAAGTGAAGTCTCTCCCAGGTCTTGGCGCACAACATGGAAATAGGCCCCCAACCCTGGAACAAATGGTCTCAGATAAACAGTACTGTTTGTGTCACTCCTGACCAACAGACAGTCTGGGGATTTTCCAAGTCATTCTACGGAT
Organism: Cricetiscus sungorus; assembly: GCA_030556225.1. Lineage (NCBI taxonomy): Eukaryota > Metazoa > Chordata > Mammalia > Rodentia > Cricetidae > Cricetiscus > Cricetiscus sungorus. Next base: position 46,905,933 of record JANBXA010000726.1, on the reverse strand, counting down.
TATCCTTTGAATAATAACAGGTCATACTTGGGTGGTCTCTCAAACATGAGATTATACTTTATAATCAATCACCTTGTGCCCCATGCATGTATGCTGATTTGAGGTTTGTCTCTATAAAAAGGAGCCTGAACCCTTTGGAGTGTGTGTAGCTTTCCCCAAGATTGCTGTCACCCAATGCACTCGTTCAATAAACACATCTTGCTTGTTGCATCTCTTGATTTTGGTGTTTGTGTCATGGGGCTCTCCCACTGGCCCATCAGGACCCTGGAATTAGAGTCCAACACTTACAATTCTGCACAAAATTCAACACCAAATTGGTCATAGACTATATTGAACATGATAAAAGAGAAAGTGGGGCATAGTCTAGAAGTCAGTGGGACATGAAGACTTTCTGAACAGAACACCATTAGTACAAGTGATTATTTCCCCCCTTCCCTTTATTTTATTCAGATCCTTCCATATACCTCTCTTTGGTTTGCCTCAAATTTATGGTCTCTTTTTCATTAATTATTGTTACATGCATGTTTGTTTATAAATATATATTCCTAAATACAAAAATGCCACCTAATGGGTTTGTATATTGTTACATATATGTATGTTTTTAGGACTGCCCGTTTGCCATTACCTTGTCTTACTGTCCATCCACTTGTTATCTTTCTCCTTGAAATAGATCACATTCTGTTTACATATGCCCTTCCCTGATAGTGAGACCAACAACTAACTTATCCACCACCATGGAGCCCTCATTTAGTACCTGTTGGAAACTGAAGCAAACACCCATAACTAAACTCTGAGTCGAAATAGAATCCTGATGCAGAGAGAGAGAGGACAAGACCAGGTTGCAGAAACACATAGAGACAGCTGACCTGAACAAGGAGGAGATAATGCCCCCCCCCCAGACTGATAGCTGGGAATCCAGCATGGGACTGACTCAGACCCCCTGAATATGGATCTCAGCTAGAAGGACTGAGAAGTCTAAGGGACATCCAACAGTGGAACCAGGATGTATTTCTGGTGCACTAAAGGACATTGTGGACACTCCCCCCATAGAGGGATACTCTCTTAACCTAGAGGCAGGAGAGAAGTCCTAGTCCCTACTTCAAATAACTTGACATATTTACATGACCCTACCTGGATGACATAGCCCTACACATGGAATGGGGGTGGGGTGGGAGGGGACGGTGGTCAGGATGCATGTGAGAGGTGAGAGAGGGTGAGAGGGAGGGAAGGAGAGAGCGAGAGGGAACCTGGATCGACAGGTAAAATAATAATAATAATAATAATAATAATAATAATAATAATAATAATAATTTTTATTCTGTAAAAAAAAAAAGAAATATAGAATCTACAAAAGAAAAAGAAACATGGGATTTTCATTTTTCTCTGCCCATTACCCTTTCTTGTTCTTGATATTTACTTATTTTTAAGACAGGTTTGTGAGTTAGCCCAGACTCACCTCAATCTTTTTTCTGCTCTCTTATCCTTGGAAAAGGTAGAGTTCTATCAACATGTTTAAAGCCTTCCTAAATCTTTAATACTATACACTGTTATAGTTGATATAAGAGTAGATATCTGGAAACTGCCTTTAAGTTAACAAGAGTACATAAAAAATTTATGGGGATGATGTTCAATTAAAACATCATATTATCAACAGACAAGTAAAATATAAAAAACAATTGTTAGAGACACATGGTGTTTTTTCTGTTTTCCTTTAGGCCACTTTTCTGTCTGTTTTTATGCATGTATGATTCTCTGACTTGTACTTTTACATAAGTAGACCAATAGAAGTAGTTAAAAACATTTTCCCATGAGGTTATTAAGCCATGAGCTCTGAAAAATTTTCTTAATGTCTATATTACTTCACTGAAATTGAAACTGTACAGTGTAATTATTAGAGTATCACTCTAAATCAGTCGTTCTCATCCTTCCTAACGCTATGACCCTTTAATGTGTTCTTTATGTTGTAGTGACAACAAACCATGAAGTTATTTTTGTTGATACTTCATAACTGTAATTTTTAGACTGTTAAGAACTATAAGTTGAGTAACTGACAGGTAAGCTTTATGATATGTGACTCAAGTGAAAGTGCTATTCAACCTCAAGGGACCTCAAACCACAGGTTGAGAACCACTGCTTTAGATAAATTTCAGGTGTTTTAGTGTGCTGTATTTTGCTATATGTAGAATTTTTGCCTCATCAAATGATAAAAGTGTTGATACCCCTATTAAAACTTCATGTCAGTTAATAATGGGTTGAAAGTAGCAAAATCAAAAAGTGTGTTAATAGCAATTACTTGATATAACACACTAAAATATGTGACATGAGACATAATTATAAACATTGTAGTGGAAGGAACCTTGTATTGATATAAAAATTCTAAGAGAATTGTGGAAAAGGTAGAATATAAATAACAGCAAAAATATTTTGAAGGTGAAAAAATGAACAAAGACAGCTGAAGAATGTCCTTATGGATAAAGACTTTTTGTTTCAGTGTCAGGCCATCATTTGTCAAACAAAACTAATTGAATTTTTTTTTAATTTAATCAATTGTTTAACTGTTTTGTGGACATAGCTCAAGTTTTAGTTGACAAAATTACAACATTATTAGGAAGAACACTGCAGCAGAAATTATTCAGGCTTTGAAGTTTTTAAAGGCCTGGGATTGAATCCAAACCAATATCACCACTTAACACCAACTGGATCATATTGAAAAAAAATTGCTTCAAATCTCTGATTTTTCTGATCTAAGGCTCTCTAATGGCTCAGTACTAGAAGACATACTGTAAACTTTAATTAGTTTTGTTATATCTACACAAAGTGTTGTGTTAAGATAAATTGCTAATCACTTAATAAGAATGTTTTGTAGCAGAACAAGCAATGGGCTACAAATCAGATGACCTGCTTGCTCCAATAACTATGATATACTAAATAAGTTGGTTTCCCATTCTGGACTTGGGTTTTCTTACTTGATTAGACAAAGAAAGAGAATTGGATATTATGCTTTTAATATATTTGTTCATAATTAGTGTATACACCATAGTTGTATATTTGTAGCTGTGAAATAATAACTATTTGATGACCATTCATTTTTTGACTAAAATGTACTAAGCATACATATGCATATATTTACATATGCATGTATTTAATTTTAAGGATTGCAGTTCATGACAAAATGCTTTATCAAAGTGTCACATCCATATCTAGGCACAAATCATAACTATACCACTTAGTAAATGTTTAGAGTTTACATATTTAAGTAACCAGAATACCAATTTTCCACAGAGGTATGGGATTCTTTATTGGTGCATTGGCAACTTACTAGTGGCTCTGTCACTGAAGAAAAAAAGTGACACATGCCTCAAACACTAACTGCCAATAACTTCTCAGTTGATGGTAGAACGTCATATGCCAGCATCAAATGTTTACAAAAAAAGTTTTTAAATCATTTTCTCCAAATATTTTTGGTTTTATTTTATTATCAGTTAAAATTTTAAAGTAAGAAAAAAAAGCCTGGTAAGAGATTATGTGTTGCATAAGTCAGAAAATAAAGGCTTTCTTGCAACTCCCCTGGTAGTTATGACAACACAACAGATCAATACAGTTGTTGTCTATTTTGTGGAAATGGTAATGGAGCTATTGACACTTCCATAAGGGGTAAAGAAAGGATGCTCAGGACACTCTCTCCTGAAATCACCTATACTCCAGCTGCGTATAATCTTGGAAGATGCTGGGATCTTCCAAGAAACTAGAAGGTTGATTAAAAGCAGGACTAGATAATACAGATTCCTTGAAGTCACCATCCATTATTAGGTAGGATTTTGTGGTGATGCAGTAGTTTTTTGATCACCTACACTGCTATTAAGTAACAACTCCTCTTTGCTCTAGTTTGTCTTTTGTGCCTCTCTGTCATGCTTGGAGATTTGCTTGTATCACCCAAGGAAAACTTAAAACAACATGATGTTAGTTAACAAAGTCTATAAAGTCACTTTTGAAATATTCCTCTTATAATACAAATGTTAGGCAAGGGAGACACTGTTATGCTGTTTTGTACTGATGTTCTATGCTAATATTTTTCAATCAGCACTCTTTCATGAGTTTTTGCTATGTTGTACTACCTTCAAAATTTCTGGAGGATTTCTCTTATTGATCTTTCTGCCCGATCAGCAGCTCTCCTTTTCACCTAGTCATATACCTTTGTGACTTTTCAATCAACAGAACCACTTTATCTAGGACCTCATAGCACACTTCACTGGCACCCTGGTAGGCTATCTATAGTTTCCTTTCACTCATCTATTTTTGTGGCATTTTCTACACCCTTGTTTAGGGGAACTGATACCTGCCTGAGACCATCCTCATATCACACTTCTTTTCCCCTTGAAATGTAGCTTTAGTTATTTGGTGCTAATCCGAGGACCCTGTAGTTTTTCCTCACTGCAACTCCCTGCCAACCCACAGAACACCAGGGAACTCATAGTTACCACAATTATCTATCAAGTGGGAGACTGGTACCCTACCCTACCCTCTGTTCTGAGCTCTGTAGAACACTCTTTTTTTAACATTTATTTATTTTATGCTGGACATAATTACACATGCCTTTTTTAATGAAAACAAACATTTATAATCAATATTTTGGAATTTGGACGTCGGTCTTTCCAAACTGCTTCCTGCTGGTAGGGGGCGCTGTCATGGAGGTATCCTAAGAAGACGCAGAAATACTGGCTGTAGTGGTCTGCAAGGCTGCATTGTCCCATTGACTTTGCTTCAGGGGGTCTTGCTCGATCAAACCACATTAGTCTAGAAAGAATCTACAGCTTTTCATTTTCTGTGGAAACAAAACTTGTCCTTAGGCTTATATTTTGAAGTCAAAGCATTTTAAATGCATTTTAAATATATATATATATATATATATATATATATATATGTATATAATTAATCCAGCAGCATTATTTTCCTTCTTATTTATTAATAATATAATTTAAAATTTTTACAAGTGGATCCCAGTTTCCTCTTCCTTACTCCCTCCCTCCCTCTTACCCTCTTTCCCCTGTGACATGCACCCTGGGCACCCTCCCCTCCCATCACTCCACCACCATTCCACTTGTACGACTATGCTATCCAGGTTGTGTCATGTAAATCTGTCAAGTCATTTGAAGTAGGGACTAGGACTTCTCTCCTGTCTCTTGTTTAAGGGGGTATCTCTCCATGGGGATGTATCTGCAAGGTCCTTTTTTGTACCAGGAATAGATCCTGTTTCTAATGTCTGAAGTTCCCCCAGATTGCTCAGTCCTCTCTTAGATCTGTAGCTTCATGCCCACATTGGTCCCCCAGGAACACTGTTTCTGTCTATAAATATTTGCTGGTGTTTGTAGATACCTCAAGATGAGTGGAGGCCTACTCCACCAAAACAGAGACTGTTCCAATAGTAACAAAAAATCTTCAGGAAATAATTCCCATGTTTGGACTGCCCCTAGCTTTGGGGTCTAGCTCTGATAATGCCCTGTCCTTCAAGGCCCAAGTATATCAAAATCTTTCAAAATATATTTGGAAATTAATTAGTACATATAGAACACACAGCTCAGGTCAAATAGGAAAGATGAATAGAACACTGAAGGAGACTGACCAAACTGCTCTGGAAACCTGTAAAAATTAGTCCAACTGTTCCCTCTTTTCCCTCCTCAAATCTTGATGTATTTCCTATCAGGAGGGGCTTACTCCTTTTGAAGTTATGTTTAAGAGACCAATGCCCATCTTACCCAAATTCTAAGATATTCTCCAGGCAGAATTGTCTAATTACTCCCTTCTCATGTCATTGTAGGCTTTTCAGGAAGCTTGACAGGTCATCAACAGAACAGTAAAGGGAATCCTGCTATCTCCCTCCACCTTTGAACAGCTCACCAGTTCTGCTCAGGAGACTTTGTTTAGATAAGGAGAATCCCTACTCAGATTCAGAACCCATCTGGAAAGGACCCTACTCAGTTATCCTCATCATCCAACTGTGATAAAGTTGGCTAGTGTCATTCCCTATATGCATTACTCCTAATTAAAGAAGTCTGATGAGGACGATGACAGATGGGCTATCAATAGGACATCAGCCCCCTTAAAGATGAGGCTAAGCTGAGATCATCAACTAAGGACAGTATGTTCAACCCTTACCTTTCCCTGTATGCAGAAAGGAGCCTGTAACCCTTATAGTCTACCTATCTGGACTTTGGGATTAAGACTAACTGACACAGGGGAAGTGAAAAGTAAATCTGACTGTAAATGAACAACCAAAGTTCTATATAGACCTTTGTTCTTTTATGCCCACTTTGGAGTTTGTTTATATTATAGGAGAGACAGTTATGGGGACCTATCATTTGAGAGAGAAATATAAAAAATCCAGTTTTATGCAAGCCTCATGAATAGGCCCCCACACTGTCAGGAGCCAGGTAATGGGAATTACTTTTGTACCAAATCGGGTTGTAATACTGAGGTCTCTGGGAAAAATTTATTTATACATGGAAAGAATGGTCCATCCCAAACACTGTATGATAGGAAATTGTTATCCCATAACTATGCTACTGAGATGTTGGAGACAACATTTGGGTTTCATGGGATGCTGGAAGAACCAGGGAAATAAGATTCTATTATACTACCAAAAAAACACCAAGGGAATGTTTGCCATTTGGAGAAGACCATCTTCCTGCACTCCCAGAACTTCAGCTTCCAACTGAAACCTCCTGCCTATCCTGAGGGAAAAGACGCAGACCTGAAAAATGCTTCCTCCCATAAGATTGACCCCAACAAGAACCAATGTAGTTACCTCCCTAGTACCATCAGCATTGAGGCCAGGTATCCTTCTACATTTTCTACCCTTGAGGAGGTTGCATTGTTTGCTTAATTACTCCCAGCCAGGAATTTGTCAGTATTTCTTGCTGTGCCTAACATCTCCATCACCTTACTAGTTAAAGCAATGAACCTACCAGACCATTGGCCCACCAGCAAAACAAGTGTAATGGGGAATAGTCTAAACTAACACTGGAACCTGCCCGGTGTCCAGGATTTTTTACCTAGAAGCTCCACTTTACTCTGATACTTGCTATTCCACTCTCTAACTTAATTCTTTTCATCAGCAACAATACTTTAAGGCCCCTGAGAACACTTGGTGGGCAAGCACAAATCGTTTCAAGAGATGTGCATCCTCTGATCCATTCCATATCAATAAGTCTCTCTTACATGTCCCTGTGCACATTCTGTCCCGGTGTATTTACTTAACAGGGACATGGGGGAAGGACATTTTAGCATAGACCCTAGGAATCAACTTGAAAAGAAAGCTGCAAATATGCTCATTTTGGTCCTTGTTGAGCTGGTATTGCAGGGACAAGATCAATAGGAATAGCAATAGGATCAGGGATTAGGAGAAGATTTCATATCCAGACTAAAGGAACAAGCAAACTCTGAAGCAGAAGTGGTTCTACAAAGTCGAAAAGGATTAGATTTTCTCTTGATGAAACAAGGAGGATTATGTAAGGCTCTAGAAGAAACCTGTTGCTTCTATGCCAACCAGTCAGGGATAATAAAGAAAACCTTGGCATGATCAGGAGAAACCACAAAAAATGGGAAGGAAGGTGGCATAGGTGAGATAATTGGTACTACTTTCTGTTCATCTGGTCCTCATGACTAGCCAACTTACTATCAGAATTAGCCAGGTCATTGATATTTATCCTGATCAGGATAACAGTGAAACCCTGCATCCTGAACTGTATGGCCAACGACAACAAACAGATAATAAACTCAGTTAAGCTACTAATCCTTAGGATCAACTATTCCACGCTAGAAAACAATGAGTCAAAGATTTGACTCATGTCCATAGAACCAGTGGGAAATGTAATGGGAGAAGACAATACAGACATGCATCCATCTTGTATTCTTGTTGAGGCCAATTGAGGTTCCTTTGAATATGGTCTCTTTAATGATGAATCTCATGAACAAATTACATAACTCTAATAAAAACCCAAAGTTAAGATGTCCTAGCTACTATTTAGCTCCTGTTAAATTGTCTGCTTGTGCAAACTTCTCCTCCAACTAACCAATGACCTTATTGTCTATAAAATTGTTTTCTTACAAGAAGTCCCTGCCTGATCCCCAAGTGGCTGAGTGAGATGCCACAATATGATTCCTGCCTTCAAAAACCATTTCTCTGGACACTCAGGGATGCACCTGGCTCACCAAATACCTCAGTATAGTCCTAGCCAACTGGGAAAAGATTTTCATTGCCTATAAATTGTGTCTGAATGGTCATCTCTGATGGACTCCACATAATGCTGCCACCTGTTTAAAAGATAGGAAAGACATATTACATGTGTTCTAGACATTGGAATATTGTGTTTCCCTTCAAAACAAAAGTTTTCTACCGGGAATGCAAGCTCACTCAATGCAAAACACTTAATGCTACCTGGGATAAAAACCATCCTCTGAATCCCTACCCACTCCAATCTAGAAAACATGTACAAAAATATCTGGGAACAGCGTTATATTACAGCCTCTGGATTCCTGGTTTGCAGAAATAGCCTAGCCCCTATACTCTGTCACTGCCCAAGACAAGCCTTTAAAGTAAACTAAAGCAAATAAAATAATAAAAGCTTTCCAGAAACAAAAACAGACTCTTATCAGAGCCTCAACTATGGCTTTGCCAGATGTCATTAAAATGGTTGTTTCGCCTTTTTGTCAATGAGACTCAGGGTATTACACTGGGCATGTTGATTCAGAACTGAGGTCTCTGGGTTCCTGCTTGTCCAGAATCCCATCCAGTCAACTGCTTGTCTTAGTTCCTGGTAAACTGCTTGTTTCACACTGCCTGCTTTGCAAAGACCCCTGTAGTTTCCAAGCAAGATGCCAGGCCATGGTTTTGCATTTAATATCTGCCCAGTGTCTGGACCTAATGGCTTTTGTTTGGCCATCATGATTTTGTGCTATAGCCGAAACTGCTGTGTGGGGGTTGGGGGGGGCGGAGGTAGCTGGTGAGCTTACTCTGGGCTAAGACCTTACTTTTAACAGTTCTACATACTGTGAAAACCCTCCTAAGAGAGACAAATGTCCAAAAAATTTCAAATGCCCACATCACTCCGGATCAGGGGCTGTTTCTTCATTAGCCCAGTCTCAGTTTTGCTGCTATACAGTCTTAATCCTGTTACATTAATGCCTAATGATGATCTTAAGGTCTCCTCTGTGATTGTGAGGACTTGCTGGACATTTCTCAAGCCAACAACCCAGACTTAAAGGACATTTCCCTGCCTGAGACAGAGGCCAAACTTTTTACTGAAGGAAACAGCCTGGTCAACAATGGAGTCTGAGCAGGACATTGCAGAGGTTCCACTATCTTGTATTTTTGATAATGGCATTTCAGGTTTAACTAGAATTTGATATCCATGATGAAGAATTCCATGGGAAATCACCCAACTTTATTCTATTTCAGCATGTCCTAACTAAATTTTCTGTTTTGCTGCTGATTCCCAGTCTAATACTTATTGATTATTGAAGAACTTACAAAAATGCACCCAATTACACATACTTCCTATTCCCCTCAGGTCTGCCCACCCCCAGAAAAATAAATTTGAGCATGTATTCACTGGAGTCTTCCAACTCCCAGCGGCCAGCCCTTTAATAAAAACAGAAGCTTTCCCCACACCCATTCTCCCCAGAAAGCATCAATATGTAGAGCTACACCTTGTCCCGCGCTACTGTCTCGCCAGCAAGAATGACGCGGCACACTCAGGATCCTTCTGCAGTAAAGCTTTAATGCTCTTGAGAGGGAGAGCATAAGCTTACAGGAAAGAGAGACCCCAAACACACAAAACCCATCCCTTATATAGGCTAGCAGCCTCTGCCTTGGACGTGTCACCCCCTGACTGGCTGCTGCTCATCGGCCCATATGACGCCACGGGAGAGGCAGGGACCCAGGTTTTGACAGTTACCCAGCGCATGCGCATCTCTCCTGTCTACCAACGGTTTTGACAGTTACCCAGCGGTACTTGTAACGGCTCCCTACATCTCCCCCTTTTTTATTTATTTTAAACAGAGTCAATTAATAGGAACAGAATTAATGAGGCTTCCCAATTTTCAGAAGGTAGGTCACCCATATAACGAGGGATAGAGACAGAGGTTGTACCTCCCAGATCAAAAATTAAGACCATGTGCGAGAGTCACTATGGGGCTGTCAACTCACCTCGAAGTGACCTCGACCTGTCCTCTGCCGTTTTTCTGGGAAAGGGAGACTAGGGCAGGCAACCCTTATGCAGGACAACATGCCTCCCAGAGAGCCAGGCAACTCCCTGTGCGATGCTTTGCTCGGCATCCCTCATGGGCTGCTCAGACCAGACACTCTACCCTGTGCAATGAGCCTATGCTCTGGGTGTGCAAGAGCTGTCTGACCGGCGGCCTACTGCTTAAGCATTGTTAGCCAAATATCTGTGGAAGCCCCCTGTTCCAAAGCTACAAGCGCTTGGGTGATAACCACCTTGTCCCTCTTATTTTGAGCCCTGAGCCTACAGACCAGCCAAAGAAGCAACAACAGTCCGCAACAAACGGCTGCGCCAAACAATCCCACCCCAACCCATTCTTTGAAATAAGAAACAGCTGAGGCAATTCATGACGACAATCCCTCCGTCAGAGACAAGTCAAGACGAGTGGAGTTGACCTGGATAATAGCGGCTCTCAGGTCCCGAAGTGTCTGCTCAAACTCGGAGGTTCAATTCTGCAACATGAACTGAGAAAGGCTTTTAGACAAATTAGCTGTTTTGGTAAAATTCTCATATTGGATGGAGGTGACATATAGGCCGGGGAGCTTTTGCTCACAGCCTAATTGGGCCATCTGCCACAACATGTCCAACCGCTCCTGCACTAAATCAATGCGCTGGTTTACCAGCATCAGGCTACCCTGTATCTGAGTATTTGCAGAGGCCTGCTTATCCAGGGCCTCGGAGACAGTAGCCGACAAGCCATTAATAGCCTGTGCAGTTTGCACCGAGGTGGATAGTGCAAGGGCAGAGGCTGTCACTGCCGCCGTGACCACAGTAGTAGCCACGATGGCGACAATAATTGCTGAGATTCCAAAGTCCCTCTCTTCTCGAAATAATGTCATGCTGCTGGGCGCCTCTATTGGAATGGGCACAAAGCACGGCATTCGAGTTACCACCGCAAGGGGGAATTTTTGAGCATCCCAACATAAAGTATAGTAACATCTACCGGACTCATAATGTAATTCATTATCTGTAGCACTCTTATTGCTCACAATCCACATAAAAGGAGACCAGACACACACTGGTGTGGTGTGGCATCATAGTTTGTATGTTTGAAGGATTGATACTTTATATCATTGGCAGTCCAACTAAATGACCCAGAGCTATGACCCGACTGGAGGCTGCTCCCCAAAGACCCTTTCCAGTCAAACTCCAACCGCCCTCTTTTACTTTTACCTCTTTTAAGCATTGCCATAGGTGTAAGATCAGTGCAGCTTCCATTAATGCCACAGAGCAGCCATTGGTCAAACGGGTCAAGGCTGGATCGCATGGGATCCAAGGATGTGAAATTAGTTCCCATACCCATATTGGGGGAAAAATAGAACAAGCCCTCAATGGCCCAAGCAGAGCCCCTGGACTGGCATCCAGTCCAGGGTAAAGTCAATCAGGGAAAAACCTGTGCATTATACATCACCGGCATCGGAAGTGGGAACGTTGACATGATTCCCCAACGTGGTTCTCCCTGGACAGCTGGGGTCTTGATCATCATCAGTAACATCAGCTTGTTCCCCCTTTTCATGTGTCTGGTCTGCTGCATCCTTCTGCTCCAGGACTGTCCTGGTAAGTCTTTCAGGGACCCAGAAAGGATTTTCTTCATTCTGCGGGAAAACACAAACAGCTCCCCTGGATCTTATTAAAATAGGATCCGGGCCTTTCCATTCATTGGTTAACATATCTTTCCATTTCACCAGTTCCTTAGGTCGATGTGGGTCTGAGCACTGTCGCTCTGCCGCAGTCTGACCATGCTCATCTGAGTTTAAAAAATTTATGGTGAAAAGTGCCACTGCTATGGCAACTCGTGGCATGGGGGGCAAATCTTTTATTATTCCCCCTCTTTGTTTAATTAAGTATGATTTGAGCGTGCGATGTGCGCGCTCAATGATGCCCTGCCCTTGAGGGTTGTATGGCAAGCCCGTAACGTGTGTGACTTGCATTTGTGCACAAAATTGTTTAAACTTCTGAGAAGTATAAGCAGGTCCATTGTCAGTTTTCAAGCATTTAGGCTTTCCCCAGGCACTCCATGCCTCAAGACAGTGTTGAATTACATGGGAGGTCTTTTCTCCAGTGAGTGGTGTGGCATGGAGGACGCCAGAGCAGGTGTCTATTGATACATGCACATATTGGAGTTTTCCAAAGGAAGGAACATGAGTGACATCCATCTGCCACACTTGCAATGGCAGAATCCCTTTTGGATTTACTCCGGTATGGCGGACAGGGAGAAACTGACAGCAATTGTGACATTGAGTAACAATATCACGTGCCTCTTTCCTGGTAAGAGAGAAGCGCCTGCATAGGGTCTCAGAAGTAACATGAAAGTTGTCATGGAAGGCCTTAGCGGCTTGCAGCGGGGGAACAAAAACCATCGCAGCCAGCCTTGTGGCTTTATCTGCCAAATCATTTCCTTGGCTCATCGGGCCAGGAAGTCCCGAATGACCCCTAATATGTGTAATATACATGGGAGCCTGTCTGGTTAACAAGCAATCTTGTAATTTTTGGAATAGAGATGCCACTCTGCTAGTGGATCTAATGATTCCAGCCGTCTCCAGTAAGTTTACAGCATTGACCACATAGGAGGAGTCAGAAACAATGTTAAGGGGACCTGGGAATTTTTGAAGAACATCTAATACCACCAAGCATTCTACCACCTGAGGGGAAGTTTCAGCATACTGCTGCGAGAACACCTGGGTACCCACCACATAGGCTCCCAGGCCAGTCTTGGAGCCATCTGTATATACCACCAATCCATCTTTTAGCGGGGTATGAGAGGTGACCCGGGGAAATATGATAGGATGAGATGCAGCAAATTGTAACAGAGGGTGTTTAGGGTAATGATTATCAATTTTCCCCAAAAAGGTGGTGACTAATATGGCCCAATCATCAGAGGCAGCGGCCAGTGTCTGTACCTGAAAAGAGTTGTAGGAAACAATTAAAGCCGTGGGATGTCTGCCAAAATGGCTGACAGCGGCCTTCAGACCCCTAAGGGCAAGCTGAGCTATTGCTGCAGGGTACCAATCAATAATCTTTTGCGGGGAGGCATGTGGATGGACCCACAATAAGGGCCCATCCTGCCAAAGCACTGCGGTGGGTAGTTTCTTTGTATTGAACACACAGAGGGAAAAAGGTTGTGATGGGTCAATACGACATAATTGGGCTTCCTTGATAGCTTCCTCCACTGAGCGGAGGGCTGCCTCTGCGGCGGGTGTCAAAGACCTGGGGGAGGTAATATGGGCGTCCCCTTCCAAAATATCAAACAGGGGCTTTAAATCTGCAGAGGGGATCTTTAGGAATGGCCGTAGCCAATTTATATCTCCCAATAATTTTTGAAAGTCATTTAAAGTATGTAATTCGCCCCTATATATTTTTAATTTCTGCGGAAGGATTTTGTCCGGGAGCACCATGGACCCTATAAAGTGCCCGGTATTGGCAATTTGGACCTTCTCTGTAGCAATCTGGAGGCCCCAGAATTGTAGATTTTTGAGTAGCAAGGGATAGGCCTCTTGAAGGACGTTTAATTCCTTATGACACAGGAGTACATCATCCATATAATGTATAACAATTAAACTTGGATATTGTTCTCTGATGGGTCTGAGAGCCTCCTGTACATATAATTGACAGATGGTAGGGCTATTTGCCATGCCTTGAGGTAATACTATCCATTGAAATCGCCTGTCAGGTCCCTCATGATTAATGGCAGGGACGGTAAATGCAAAGCGAGGCCTATCTGGTGGATACAAGGGAATAGAAAAAAAGCAATCCTTAATATCTAAAATAATTAAGTTCCAATTTTTGGGCAGAGCAGAGAGCACCGGAAGACCTCTCTGCACTGCACCCAAAGGATGCATTTGTTCATTAATGGCTCTTAGGTCATGAAGTAGGCGCCATTTGCCTGATTTCTTTTTAATAACAAAAATTGGAGTATTCCAAGGGGAGGTAGATGGCTCTATGTGCCCCAATGCCAACTGTCCTGCCACAAGGCTGTTTACTGCTTCTAATTTTTCAGAGGTCAATGGCCACTGGGGAACCCATACTGGGTCCTCTGTTTTCCAAGGTATGGGCCGTGCTGCCCCAGTGGCGCCTAGGAAAAACCCAGGCCCTGTCTCCCTGGATTTGGATCAGGGGATATGGGTTCTACTTGCCCTTGTTTCAAGCGTCCCAACCCCTTTCCAGTTTCATACCCCATCTTTTTCATAATATTGACAGCTCGCGGCGAGTATTCATTAGATAAAGCGAGCCCCAAGCCCTGTAGCACGTCACGTCCCCACAAATTAACAGGGAGGGGAAGCACGTAGGGGGTGAACTGTCCTTGATGACCTTCTTCTGATTTCCATGTAAGCATAGAGGAACTAATAGTGGGATGAGAGCTATAGCCTAGCCCCTGCAGGGAATGTGATGATTCTGTGACCGGCCAGGATTTCGGCCACCAATGAGATGAGATGATGCTCCGATCTGCCCCTGTGTCCAATATGCCTTCAAAACCTTTACCATTAATCCAGAGCGATAGCTTTGGCCGATCATGAAGCTGAACAACTAGATAAGCAGAGTCTGACCCTGAAGAACCCATCCGTTTGTCTCCCATACCATGGTGGGGGTTGCCTGGGAGGAGCAGTAATTGATCTATCCTATCCCCTCTGCTGATGGAAAATATTCCATTTGGGCTGGAGCACAAAACCTGGATCTCGGGGGAGAGTTGATCATCAATAACACCTGGGTGAACAACCAGTCCCCGTAATGTAAGCGACCCTCTACCGAGAAGGAGACCTATAGTCCCGTCCGGTAATGGCTTGGGGGCTTGAACAGGAATGGGCTGCACCCCCATCTGAGGCATTAATAGGAAGTCGGAGGCGGCACACAAGTCCACCCTTGCTCCGACTCCTGAGGGGCCTCGTTCATCATCCTGGTGACTCTGTTCCCATATTTTGGCGGGCCCTGGAACCGTGGGCCCGACACCCCGTTTTTTGGAACCTCTGTTGGTGTTTCTATAGGGGGGAGAATCCTACCCTTTATATCCCGTACAGAGCGACACTGGGTGGCCCTATGGTATCCTTTGCCGCAACGAGTGCAGAGTGCTGGTGGCTCTCTCTCTCCCTATCCAGCATCCTGCAATCCTTTCTTAGATGTCCTGCCTTTCTGCATTTAAAACAGGTTCTTTTATCTGGCCCCTTAAGGGGGTGCTTCTGAGACTGTAGGATGGCAGCAGCTAACCCCGCATTAGTAAGGGGTCCCCCGAGTTCTCTACAGACCCTAAGCCAATCCTGCAATCCTTTGTTCTTTCTCGGGGCTATAGCTGCGCGACATTCCTGGGTGGCCTGTTCAAAAATAAGTTGCTCAACAAGAGGTGCAGCCTGCTCGGGATCACCAAAGATCCTCCCTGCTGCCTCTGTCATTCTTGCTACAAAGTCAGAAAAGGGTTCCTGCGTCCCTTGGATGATTTTTGTCAGTTGATTGTCTGCTCCCCCTTTCTTGGAGAGTGCCTTCCAGGCTCTAATGGCTGTACTAGCAATTTGGGAGTGGGCGCCCCAGTGATAATTAGTTTGATCGGCTGCAAAACGACCCTGGCCTGTTAGCATGTCAAATGTCTATAACTGCTGTTCAGGGGTCAAGGCTGTCGCATTAGCTCTAGCTTGCTCTTGGGCAGCCTCATGCCAAAGTGCTTTCCATTCCATATATTGGCCCATGCTGATAAGCGTAGCCTTTGCGACCATCTGCCAGTCAGATGGCGTTAGGGCATCCAGGGCAAGTCTATCTAATTGTGCAAGAGTAAAATTGGCCGTGACCCCATATTTTCTGACTGACTCAGCCAACTCTTTTATCTGATTATATTCCACAGGTGCATGTAGCCGCTGTGATTCGTCAATGCCCTCAAAGATGGGAAAGGCGAGACGCATTTTTCTTTTTACTTTTTCCGGAAGAAAGGAAAATGAACTTGGGCGCTTCTCATAGGGCAGAGGCGCGAGGGAACCACTTGTGAGAGGGCCGTTTGAAACAGCCGTCTCCGAGGTGTTTTGCTATTTTGCATATGGTCATCTGGATGGTATCTTTCTTCCTCATATTTAGCAGCCTCCTCATCTAGCTCAGCTTCTTCCTCAGTATCTAAGACCTTATCCCCTGAGCTTTCAGAATCATTGGAGCTATCAAGAGTTAAGGCCTCAAGCTTATGTACAGGGTAAAAGCCAGTTCCTCTCTCTGGTTTGACAGCAGGGGAGGATCCCTGTGATCTGGCGGATACACCCCCTTGTCACTAGACTCACCGGGGGGGCCTTTTTCCTTCTTGTGGACGGTTTTTTTTTTCTCTGTGCGCCCAACCTCTCACTACGCTCGGTTTCTGACATGCTATTCTGGACCTCCTCAAGGGTACTTTGACACTTTGCTAACAGGATAGCGGAAAGATCAAAATGGCCCCAAGGACAAGCACTAAAGCCTCGACACTACTGTCCCAAGGTGGCAACAGTCCCAAGCCAAAGTCCAGAAAAGACATACCTCTCCGAGCGTATCTACCTGCAGTTCTGAATCCTCCTTGTAGCCAAGGGGTCTCCGTGGTGCTGACGATGATGAGGTCTTGATTCCCGGGTTTCGGCACCAGATGTCCCTCGCTACTGTCTCGCCAGCAAGAACGACGCGGCACACTCAGGATCCTTCTGCAGTAAAGCTTTAATGCTCTTGAGAGGGAGAGCATAAGCTTACAGGAAAGAGAGACCCCAAACACACAAAACCCATCCCTTATATAGGCTAGCAGCCTCTGCCTTGGACGTGTCACCCCCTGACTGGCTGCTGCTCATCGGCCCATATGACGCCACGGGAGAGGCAGGGACCCAGGTTTTGACAGTTACCCAGCGCATACGCATCTCTTCTGTCTACCAACGGTTTTGACAGTTACCCAGCGCATGCGCATCTCTCCTGTCTACCAACGGTTTTGACAGTTACCCAGCGGTACTTGTAACGGCTCCCTACAACACCTCAACATCCTTATCATAATTATTAAGAGTTCTCCTCAATGGCTTCCTGTCTAGGCTATTATTTTGGGGGGAATGGGAGGAGTAGGGGTTGTCACAGATGCCTTCTATGTTTCCATAACACTGCAAAGAGAAGCTTCCATGCCCTTTACAATCAGCTATAGCACAGATCATGGACTTTCACATTGTATCTCATGACTAGATAGCTTATTTTTAGCTTCTGTTAAACCACTTAATTCAAATTGCTTACTTCTGTAATGTCCCCTGTTGCTGTCAAGCCAGATGCCAGGTTGAGGTGTCTGCCTTTAAAAATATTCATGTTCTAAACACTTGAGGCCTTGCCTAAGTCTCTTAAAACTTGGGTGTGTTGCCACCCAGCTTGAATAAATAATTTTTAATTGGCTATACACTGTGTCTGACTGGTCATTTATGGTGGGCTCTTCGTAACAAAGAGAGCCAGCACAACAATAACTACCAAGTAAACCACCACATGCACAGTAGCCTTGCTACAGAGCACATGAACCCAGAAAGCAAAGCTAATTGCTCTCCTTCAAGCCATACATTTAAATCAAACGACGAACACACACTTATACAAACAAGAGGTATCCCTTTGCTAACCTTCATGTACATGCAAAGACTTTATAAATGGGGGGAATTAACTACTAAAACATTATATAAAAATTTTAAAACAACATCAACAAATAGTTCTTACTCTATTTACAGTGTCTAGCTCCTCAAAGAGATGAATGTTATCCATTACAAGGAACATCAAAAAGGACAACATACAAACAGATGGTTCCAGATTCCCTTTGTCCATTCTGGCTGAGATCTCCAAAAATTAGTTACCACCAACACCTTTACTCCTCAACAATCTAAAATTTGTTTTCACATACCTACCAACTTAGCTGAACTGCCCTCTGAAGAATATCTCCTTCCTCTTCCAGAATCACAGCAGAAACAAATCCAGACCCAGAAACAGCTGCTTCTGGATTTGAAAACACAGTTTTCTAAGGCACGGGCTGAAATAAATCCTCCAGGTTTGGCAGCACACTACCCATCAGTTGTAGTAAGTTCCTTGACTGCAGCCAGATCCATGAGGTCTCAGCAATATCTATGAACCAAATAGTTTCACTTTGAATTGCTTCCCATCTCAAGATGCTGTTGGAAACTTGGATACTTAGACCATTCTAGTCAGCCTAAAATATGGCTTTCTTTTCTGTTCATAAACCATAGACCTCAGATTATCGGCCAGCCTAAAATATCCATGAAGGAAATAAGCAAACTGAAATAATTCATTCTACTGAGCAATTCTAGTGATACAAGTACATTCATTTTCTCAGTTTCCTCCTGTCAGATCACTAAGTATATAGGGTCCTAGACCTTGAGGAAGCTTTCTCTTTCATTCTCCGTGTGCCAGTGAGCCAGCCTATATTTGCCTTTGAAAGAACTGATTCAGAGTCCAATGAAACTAGCCAGCTCATTTTTAAACCTCAAGGGTTCAAAAATTTCCCTATACATTTTGGGAAGCATTATCCAAAAGTCTTAATAGGATTCAGGGTGTCACACCCTGATTCAACTCTAATCCAATATGTAGATGATATTTTCTTGCAGTATCTGACACTGACACAGGTATTAAAGAAACAAAGAACTTGCTGTAGCTTATCTAGACATTGGAGCATCATGTCTCCGTGAAAAAGGCTCAGTTCTGCCAAATGAAAGTCTAATATCTGTGGTATAAACTAGAACTCTTAAGTAGCATTTATCAGGAAGTCAGCCTCTAGATCCCCACTCCCCAAACAAAGAAGCTCCTACAATAATTCTTAGGGTGGCAGAATATTGCAGGCTCTGGATTCCTGAGTTTGCTGAGATAACCCAGGTTATTTATTTTGGCACTGTGGGAGACTAGTCTTTTACATGAGTGGGAGGAAACAGAGGAACAAGTTTTTCTGTAACTAAAACAGACTCTTAATACGAGCCCTAGCTTGCCCCTAACCAATGTCACTAACCTGCTTTATATGCAGGACACTGAGGGTATTGCAAAGTACATTTTGACTTAAACCCTGTAGCCTTGGCAGAGGCCCTTACTGTATCTTTCCAAACATCTAGACCTGGTGAATTCTGATTGTCCAACTTATTTTCATGCCATAGCCATAACTACTAATGGTAATGGAGGATCTGACTATGCTGTGGAAACCATACTAAGCAGGAAAAAATGGTCAGTGGATGCCAAATGCCTGCACTATTCAATATCATGGTCTGATGTTCTATCAGCCCCTTCTCACTTTTGCTGTTGTACAGAGTCTCAACCCTGCACACTCATGTATAATGACAACTTGGGGGTCACTCTCCATGGCTGTAACAATTGCTGAGCATTTATTTATTAGACCAGTTGCCCATATCTACAGGAAACTCCCTTGACTGGGACAGATACCAATCTGTTTACTAATGTAAACAATCTTGTTGCAATGGAGTCAGGAGAATGGAACAGAGAATGGAACTACTCATTGGTCCACCATATTGACAGATGCCTTGCCACAGAACACATATGCTCAAAAGGCAGAGATTGATAACTCCCACTCAAGCCTCATACTTGGGAAAGCATGAATGAATGGATGTTTATACAGAAGCAGTTATGTTTTTTGCTACCCTTTATGCATATGCCATGATTTGCCTATTGACTGCTGAAGGAAAAACTGTTCAAACAAAGAATAAATTCTTGCTCTCCTGTAATTGGTCTGGCTCCTCAAAGAGGTGGCTGTTATATAGCTTAAGGGGCATGAAACAGCGAACGTACCGAAAACATACATAAATCAGAGAGAAGATCAGGCAGCCCGACATGTAACAGAGATGCCTCTGGGTCTCTTTCCTGTCTTGCCAATTGCTTTTTCTGATCCTCAGGTCCCTCCCCATTGGATCTAACTGGATGGTGGATATTGCCAACATAAGAATTAATTATCCTCTCTCTGATCTTAGAATGCCTCTTGGTGAATTAGCTGAACAGGACCACACATGTAAGTGCCAGTAGACTGACTGTTATTGTCCTCTAAGTACCAGATTCTTTTAAAAAATGGTGACCCAGCTTGCCTATAAATACATCTTCTACACACAGGTAATGCCAAGGCAGGTGGCAAAAGGATCTGCCACAATTTGCCTTTAACAGTAATTCTGTGGGTCCCCTTTCTGTCTTGACCATTGTTTTTCCTGAAAGCTCTCTCACCAACTCACTTGCTCCCAGCACCACCAGCTCAAAGGCCCAAAATTGGCCATTAACCACTAATTAAGAAAATCCTTTACAATCTTTCCTACAACCAGATTTTATGGAAGCACTTGATTCTCAGATGACTTGAGCTTGTGTCAAGTTGAAATAAAATTATTCAGAACTCTGAGTTACCTAATCTTTTTATTATATACTTCACAGAATATAATACCTCCTAAATTATATCCGGCCTGAGCTCACACAAGACTTCTGTATCAGCTTTAAAATGCACTACTTTTTCTTTAGGTTAGAAACAAAACTTCCAAAATCCATAGCCTACAAACTGTCTATAGCTCCCAAAACCTGCTATTTTTCTGGAAAACTTGAGGGAAAATATCGTATGTCTTGTCAGTACAAATTACCCACTTACTATTTTTCCTTTTCTTCCTCTTGTAATAATAGTCTCATATACTCTTAATTCAGAAATTTATTTTACCTGTTTGGCTATAATACTGTTCTCAGCCCATGTAAATGCTCAAAACATCTGTATAATAGTCTATTTTCATATATTGCTGTTCATGATAGTGATAGAACAAATGGACCTACAGTATATATGCCATTAGATAGATACAAATATCAGAAACATTGGATTCTCCCTCAGTATGGGCCATTCTCAAAATTAGTCCTTCAAAGCTGTCAAGTTTAGACTTAGAGTTAGTATTCATGTACCAGGGAGAATTTTTTGTGACACTGAGAGAGACTTGTTACTTCTGTACTAGCAAATTAAAAGTTATTAAAAAAATAAACCTACCAAAAGTTAAATAATTTACAAAAAAACAAAGCATTAATAAAAATAATTTCCAATAACTTGAAATGTTTGATGAAATTCCATGGCTCAATATCCCTTTCACTGTTCTTGATGTACCCCATCCTCTTCTTTATAAAACTTGATTTCAGGTCCTTGTATAGTGTATCACCTATCAAAGTTTATGAAACAAATAAATAAAAAAATTGCTTGAGATTAATGACCCTCAGGATACAGTATTTATATCACTTAGCCAATACAAAACTATATTAAAAAGTATCTTAAAAATAGAAAAAGAATTAAATGACTGAGGTAAAGCCATCCTGTTCTGACTTCATTTTCTGGGTGTTTAAATAGTTCTACTTGGCAACGCATTTAAGATTTCAATTCCATGGCCTTGTCTATGGTCCAGGTGTACTAACTATAATGATTAGTAGTAGTCTAAGTATTATGCTCTGCCATTAATGCATATTTGAAGGTTATTATGATCCTCACCAAACTGATATACCATTGTGCTTTAGACTTTTAAAACTCTGTATCCCTGTACTTGGGAACTAAAGTCTTTTCAGAGGCTCAAGCCCACTCGTATTGTGAAATATTATTTTAAGTAGGCAATGGTGTGTTGCATTTGCTCATGCTGCAGAATATTGCTTTGAATGTGTAGAAGTCTGTTACTTTTGTTTATGCTGCATTTGTTTACCAATGTAAGAATATGTGTTTAATTGTGCAAATGTATGTAGCATTTGTTTCATCTTGCCTGCTTAAGGCACCTGATTGGTCTAACAAAAAGCTCAACATCCAATGCTAGGCAAGAGGGGGAAAGGTGGGGCTGCCAGGCAGAGAGAATATATAGGAGAAATCTAGGTTCAAGAGAAGAGTAAGAAAAAGAGAAAAAGGAGGAGAGAACAAGTGACATGTCAGGGACAATAAATCAAGCAGACCAGCTAGCCAGACACAGAAACAGCAAGAATGTATGAAAGAAAAAATCCCTGAGGCAAAACGTACATAAAGAGAAACAGGTTAAAATAAAAGTTAAGATAGTGCCAAGCATTCAAAACTAGTCTCCGTGTTATGATTTGGGTGGTGGACTAAAAAAATGCTTAGCACACATTCTTGGTCTAGCCAACAATAACAAGGTCTTAACAGTTTTAATTGACTTAATCAACATGGTTGTCTAACTATCTCACACATAATATTTAGAGGTAAGTTCAGAAGCTCAAACTAAGCATATACTCATTAAGGATATACGTTATGAAAACAAAATGAAGACTAGGAGATAAAAGGAAAGCAATAAGAAGGATAAGAATCAGGGTGAATGATCAAGGTGAATGGAAGAGGGAGAGAGAGAGAGAGAGAGAGAGAGAGAGAGAGAGAGAGAGAGAGAGAGAGAGAGATTTCAGCAGTATTTAGTTCTTCTAGATTTTATACCAAATAGTTTTGCTCAGTGTATATTCACAGAAATGATTCTGCCTTCATGGGTTTCTCTGTGAGTGGGTCACAAATGTCTCTGAGACATTAGTGATTCAGTGATGTGAAATATTACGCTCTTTTAAAAAGTTGTCATTAGGCAATATTTGAAATGTTTTTCAATACATGACTTTATGTAGACTGTCTTATATTCACTCACTAATCCTAGTAATTGATGATACAAAATTATAAGAGTAGCTGTATATCTATGCTGGAAATAGTGGTAGAAAAGGAAAGTAAATCAATGCGAGTAAAAGGGAGAAAGGAGGAAGGTTTGTGTTTCAAATTGGATAAATACAAGTAATTAAACTGATGCTTTCAATATTTTCATGTTAAGTTGCTAGGTTTCCTCTTTGTGTCATAACTCTCTGAAGTTCGTTATCTCAGCTTTCTCAGGAAAGTTTATGATTAAAACCCAGTGTAGGCCACAGATATCCTTCAACTGTGTCACTGTGATATACTTCCACCATATCAGACTCAAGGTCGTGTATTTTAACAAGTTCATGTCCTTGGTTTTTTGATTCCCAAGAAAACACAGTCCTACATATTTGGAAAATTAAAATACAATGTATTTCAGTGACTTATTAAGTGATATCTGTTCAAGTAAGTGATTACTTTCACACCTATTCTGAATTTGCAATTTTATTTAATGGTGTTTGCCTTGAAAGTTTTGGCCTTTTCCTTCTTATCCTTCATTTTTTCATCAGTGTCCCAAAACTTAATGTTGTAGAGGGGGGGAATAGGTATATTCTTTAAAGACACAAAGTACAACAATCAACTGTATTAAGAACTATTGCAAATTGAGTATACAGAGACAGCTCAGTCATTAAGAGTACCTGTTGATTTTGCAGAAAGTTTCAGTTTGGTTTCTAGTACCCATGTGGGGACTCAAAACCATCTGTATCTCCAATTCAAGGGATCCAACACCCTCTTGTGACCTCCACAGGCATAAAGCATGAAATATGTTGCACACATATGTTACAAGCAGGTTTTTCCCCTTCACTGGTCTGGTCCTGCTACCCCGCTGCCATGCCAACCCCCAAATAACAAATAACTGTTAGCCAGTTACTAATTCTTTATTGGCTATATCTTTCTTAATTATTAACCCATTTCTACTTATCTAAGTATTTCCACATGGTCATCTTATCCGAGCACGGCAGGCCGGCATCTTGCTTTCTCCATGTTCTACATTATGTTACCTACAGGTTTTTCAGGCCGCAGGTCTAGTCCCGCTGACATGCCAGCCCCCAATAACACGCTGTGACTTTGTATTTGATATAATTCTGTTGGCCAGGTACTATTATTGTTTATCAGCTAGCTCTGTGTTAATGATTAACCCATTACTACTATTCTAAGTACTTCCACATGGCTCATTTTACCAGAGAGTGGCAGGCCAGCATCTGCTCTCTCCAGTCTCTACATGTTGACTCCTCCTAACTACCTAACTACTTCCTCTTTCCTCCTTGTCTCCTAGCCTCTCCTATCTTGCTTTCCCATTGGCCACAGTGCTTTATTCATTAACCAGTATGAGAAATATATTTACAGAATAACATCTCCCATCACACATATACATGGAAATAAAACACTCATACACATAAAATAAATTTAAATTTAAAAAATTATTCAAATTAAACATGAATTTTTTTATGAGAGAAAGTCATCATTAGAGAATCAGAAAAATTAGTAATGACCTTTTTGGAACAATACACACAAAGCATCCAAAAAGTCTAAGCAGTGTTTTTAGAGCATACTAAGAGAATTTACTGCATTATATTTGATATATTTTCCCTAAGCTGAATATAACTGGCAGACTGAAAATTTTTCAGATGTTTTCATTTTGTTGTGATTTCTTTTCTTAAAAAGTATTCAGGCACAATGAATCAAATGAAAAATTATAAATGTGGATTCGGCTCAGGGGTCTTAAGGACTAGGAACAGTATTATTTGATGAAATATTTTTGCCCATTACTCTGAAAATCAATTTAGATGTATGAAATTAAGGATTTTCTGGGACTTGCTAGATGATGATAAGTATTAACACAGCACCAAAAAGAGTTATTTGCCTAAGTTGTAAAGCTATAGTACTGCTTGATGTATTGTACCAATAAGGCAGTAATTTTACTTGTCTGGATTTTCCATGATTGTTACATCATTTATCCCTGACCTCTTTTTCACTTTCACTTGAACTTTCTTTCTTCAATATTTCCAAGTACAAAAGTATGTTATTTTACATTAGGAACTTTGCTATCTTCCATAAATTACATCTCATTATTTTGTTCAAACCCTGTACTACAATCATTACTAACTGAAGATCTAATAGATCATTATCTCATCCAATTTTTCATAAAAGTTCTATCAAAATTGCTTGATGTTACAAAATTCATTTTCCTGATTGATCTAGACAATTATTGCATTCTTAAATTATATTTTTATTTAGGGCAATTTTAAATTATAAGCATGAAATATATGTTGGATTTATTCATACCTTTTAGGGTTCCTATGGAAACACTACAATATATTAAGAAATACTATTAAATTTAGAGAACTTTTCATCATCAGGTGTTTATTCATTAGTAATGGAATTGAATCTTCAAGGGAATTGAGTATTTAAAACAAGAGCATAGTGAAGAACACCTAAAAGTTAAGGTCTTGAAGTGTGGACATATTAATCCGATCACATGAAATTAAGTAAATAAATGATGTAGGTGAATATATGAAATATGTTTACAAATGGAAATATCAATGTTATCTTTCTATAATGCTCATGATATTGGTGCCATTGCTACTGACATATTTTATGGCATTTTTCTCATGTAAATTTGAAATTACTCTCATCTATAGCTTTAAAACTACAACATACCTAGAGCAGTGACAAAATGACAATCATAATCCTACTTACAAATTCATATCACAGTAGCTAATACTAGATTTTTTTTGCAGTTATAGGAGAAATAACAGATAATATCTAAAGAAAAATAAGTAATTATCAATGGCAAAATCACATACATGGTGCTTTAACTTTTGCTTCAAGGGATACTATAATTGTACATATATATTACATGAATAAAACTCATCCTAGGCCTTTTTAAACTATTATGTCTTTTTAAGAAGCATTTTAAATTTTCATTTCAATTCTAATTTTATGTATATGAATGTTTTAGATGTATGTATGTCTGTGTACAATATGGGTGCAATGCATGGCAGAAGGCATCAGAACTCCTGGAACTAGAATTACATAAAGTTGTGAGCTGCCTTCTGGGTACTGGATATTCACCCAAGGTAATCAGAAAGAGCAGCCAATGCTCTTAAGTCTTGAGCTGTATCTCTAGCCCTAAACTATGAGGTTTTTAAATTGATATTTTCATGGTTGTGAAGAAGTTGAGCAATATAGCAAAGGTATTAATTTCTCTTCAAATTCTGATCATTTGGAGAATAAGCCTAAGATATCTTCAAATATTGTTTTTTGATGAAGACAAAAATGATGAATTTGTCAACAATATTTAAATAGTTTATAAGGATTAAACTGCTGAAGTTAGTAGACCTTTTGGATTCTTAGAATTTGGCTATGAAAGAAAAAAGTGCCAGCTTCCAAGCCTCTAACATAATCAGGTCAAGACCATTCTTAGATTTTTGTATAAGTTGCATAAAGGAAAATCACTGATAAGTGAGCTAGAAAATAAAGAAAATTTAATGTGTGTGCGTGCTTCTTTTGTTTTTGCTTTCGTTTTTATTTGGTTCTTTCACTTTTCTGCAAATCCATGTTGTGATTTCAGAGCTCCTCTGGCATGCTCATATATGATTTCTTTGGGATATTATACTCTACTTTCTCCAAATTAATTGTCCAGCATTATTGCCAAATAATTGTGCAATTACCCTATGTTGACAATGAGACTACTGTGGTCCCAGTGACATGCCATAAAGAGTTTTATATAATCTTCTCAAAAATAAATATAAGGTAGAATATATTACACTTTGAATATTTGTGAATTTCTGCAGTTGTCAATTTTTGATATATTTCTATATATATTTTTTATTTCCTACTACTTAAATTGATTAAGTACTAAGGATAAAATCTCTATAAATACACTATTGAATTTGTAAATGATTCATAACCGCAAGATGATTACAGCCTGGGCAAAGAAAAAATTAAGACAACATAAACATATAAAGTGTAAACATGAAAACAACATGAAGAATTGAGATATTAAGGCAAATGGTATCCATTAGGGTAGAAATAGGCAACAAAAAGATTGTTGGTAGGTGAGCACAATAGTCTGCTTCTTGAATCATGAATAAGCTCTACATTAAAAAAGGTAGAATGCAACAAAATTTTAGAAGTAATATTTCTTTATAGTACTTACTTTGAACACTCTTGAAATCATTTGCTAATTCCATGAATAAATTAATATTTACATAGGATATGATTAAAATTTTAGCATAGCCTCCAATAATTTATGAAATTTTGGTGAATTTTATTTACCATCCTGCAAGGTAGATTGGTAAATTAGTTCCATTGTATATCAATCTGCAAATATCTTAAAACATTTACTCCTTTGTCAACCTGGATCAGAAGTTCTAGAGGGTCTGAATCCAGACTGTTCATTGTCAGCATATTTAAACTACAATACAACTTGAGAAAACAGTTTGGCATTTGAAATTTTCTGTTATTTTAGGTAATGATCAAGGAAACAAAAACTGTATAATTTCTAATTCAAACCCCAATTCTTTTGAGAATGAATATATACCACACAGCATACATGCCCCTGGGCAAACTGGGATGTTTAATCAACCCACTGATTATTAACCAGTTCGAAAAAGTGAATCTATTCTATTACATTAGCTAAATATTGAATTATTCAGTCAAGGTCTAGATTATCATTTCTATTTTGTGTTGTTGTTGTTTGTGTTTTTGAAACAGGGTTTCTCTGTAGCTTTTGAGCCTGTACTGGAACTAGCTTTGTGGAACAGACTGGTCTCAAACTCACAGAGAACTGTCTGCCTGTGCCTCCTGAGCACTGGGATTAAAGTCATGGACCACCAATGCCCAGGTACCATTTCTATTTAATATAAAATAGATCACTGTTGATAATTGTAGAAAGACTTGATTAAGACTCCTTTATTATGAAGGAAAATCAAGTTTTCTTTCTTGGAAACTTTTTTTATAAGATTATAGATAAAAATAATTAAAATATTATAATTGCATAAAAGATTATTGAAATCTAGTTCTATGATTTTAATATACTATGTCATTTAACTTCTAAAATTATTTAGAAGTAAGGCCTAATAAAGAGTAGAACAAGCAGCCATACCACCACTGAAGCCTGTCTCAGGAGAACACTCCAAATAAATGAAATCTAGTATAGCTAGACTATGAAAGGCAGCAGTTGCGTCTGGTTTCAACAACACTATGTTGGTCAGATGTGGTTTTATATAATGGTCTCCAAATCTTTTTCAGTAATAGATGGTTGTTCCCTGAGATAAAAACCTATGGGTAACATTATGTAGACTGAGCCTATAGTAGTTATGCATTTTAATAATATGAAAGCGCGCGCACACACACACACACACACACACACACACACACACAAACCAATAGTTGAGGAAAAGGAGGCCTCGGCCTTGAAGGATAGCTAGAGAGGGTACATAGGAATGTTTTATAGAAAGAAAGAGTCAATGATGTAGTTATAATTTCAAAAATTAAATAGATAAATATTTTGATAATGTCCAACTACCAAACTATAGATGCCCAGGTCTTATTGATAAATTACAAATATTATGGGTAAACAGGAAAATATATTGTCATCATCAAAACATCAAAAGCCCATCAATCATATGGTAGCATCATCAATGAGAATTACTTAATAAAGTAAAATTCATGATGAGATTCAAAAGAATAACTATAAACATTTTCAAATACTTCAAAGAATTTAAAGAGTACCCTAACAAAGATTTGAATAAGATGAGACAAAAAAGATGAAACAAATTGATAAAATAAGAAAGACAAGTCTGAATATAAAAATAGAAGCCATTGAAAATAGATACATTATGATCTTGACTTCCCTTCTCATGTGTTCCCTCTACCCTCTCTTTGTCTGAATTCCCAGAGCTTGACCTGGTTCTTGGTTGTGGATCTCTGTGTCTAATTTCATCAATTACTCTATGAGGGTTCTTTGGTTGTAGTTGGGGTATTAATCAATCTGATTATAGGGGTAGGACAGTTCAGGTATCCTCTCTACTATTGCTAGGACTCTTATTAAGGTACGATGCCATGATAAGAGGCAGTAAGACAACAATATAAACCCGGTACATGATCTAGCTTGTTGGAGTTCATAATCTATGGTAGGCTGATAGGTTCTTAATTTATGAGAGAGGGCTAATCCCTGCACAAACCTATTGTACCAGACTATGTTGACTTACCCATGAGGAGGAGTGAACTGGGGGTGTGCAAGCTGGAATGGAGGGAGGGTTGGTGGGAGTAGGAGGGTGTGAGGAGGTGAGGTCGTTAGGAGGAGTAACATGATGGAAAACTGTGGTTGGAATGTAAAATAAAATAAAGTAACTCAAAATGGAAAAATTTTTATACATAATGAACAAAACTTTAACAAAAATGTAGCCAGAAATGAAAATTTTAAATTTTCCAACAAAATTTCAGTGTACATTCACTTTAACAGAATAGATAATGTGTGTTATCAGATGTTGAAAACAAGGTAGAGGAAATGTCATTTGCTCAAAGAAAATAATACATTTTTAAATGCATGAATGGTAGATGTAGGATAGCTGAGAAATCATGAAAAGAGAAAATATATAGATGGTTGGAATCAAAAGACAAGAATTCCATGTGAAAGACATAGTAAATATTGTCAACCAAATTTGTAAATGAAAATATTCCAAAACTTGAGGAGAATATGCTCATAAGTGTGCAAGAGACATATAGAATATCAAATAGCAAGACTGGAAAAGAAACTCCTAAGAACGTGAAAATATGGAATAAAAAAAGATAGGATATTATGTCCTTCAAGATAATAACCAAGGGACGTATAAATGTAGGCTTATTAGAATATGAATTGATTATTAAATGAAATTGTGGAGATGGAAGGGCTCAGAAAGGTATATTCTAAGCTCAAAGAGATCAAACCTGCCTACACAAAATATTGTAGGTAAGTCAAGGAAAACAAAATAGTAGAAACAAAATTCAAGATTACATGACCAAAAAGCTAATTCTACAGACAATATTGGAAGGAATACTTCAGACTAAAGACAAAGATGAACACGACTACAAATATAATTAAAATGAAAATTAATTATAGTAAGACAATCCGTAAGAAGTTGACAAAGAAAACACAACAAAATCATCAAAAGGACAGAAATTAATACACACCTCTTAACAATAACTCACAATATTAATGTTCTAAACTTCTCAATAAAATGATGTAGGCAAGTAGATATAATTAGAAAATGGGTGCACCTTTCTACCACTTCCCAGAAAAAAACATCTCATCATCAAGGATACAACGACGTTAGAGGGAAAAAAAGGACAAGGATTTTAAAAGAAAATCAAACTAGGAAAAGAGCATGTGAAGCTGTTCTAATAACTGACAAAATGATACTTTTAAATAAATCTAATCATCAGTATTATTAGTCATTTTGTAACCATTAAGGTAACCATCCAAGTTATCATAAATATACCTGTAAATATTAAACACAGGTGTTTCACTTTCAAAGATAAATACAACTAGATGCAATGCCATCGATTATCCCCAATAACTCACTCTACTGACTGGTTATCCAGATGAAAATTAAATTGAAATGAAACCATTAATCAAATAAACATAAGGGAAACCTAATAAAAGTTACACCCAAAAAATAAAAATACAATTCTTATTAGAAATATGTAATGCTCTCTAAAATAAACCACATATCAGGTCACAAGTTTCAATAAATATAGGATTACTGAAATAGCATCTTTCATTTCCTCTGATCACACGGGAACAAAACTAGATATCAAAAGAAACTGTTCAAAATACTTAGATATAGGAAAACTGAACATAGTTTTGAATGATAAGTGATTCACAGTTTAAATAAAGAATGAAGTGTTTAAAAATCCTTATAATTATATGAAATTGAAAGCACAATATTCAAAATTTAGTGGGGCTCAATGAAACTAGACTGAAGAGCAAGGTTTAGAGATCATAGTGACTACTTTCCCAAAATGAAATAGCTCTCAAATACATACTTCTTAAGGTCTTGAACAGAATAAATTAAGTGGAAATTCAGTAGAAGGAAGATTTAAAGATGAGGGCATGAAATAAGAAAATAAAAATCACAATGTATAGAACCAGTGAAATGAGTTGGTTCACTGAAAGAGTAATCAAGGTTAGATAAGATCTTATAAAATTACCCAAACAAAAGAAAGAACACACATGAACAGCGAAATTATAAATGAGAAACAGCAGATAGCAATGAAATTCAGAAATTCATAAGTATATTCCTTAACTGAGTTCTGAATGATGCCATTCTGGTGAATACTGGGCTAGGCTCCAATCTGTAAGTAATACCATAGGAATCATTGCATTGCCTTATTTTGTCAGGTGTGTTTGATTACATCCATCCCTGAGATGACCAGCCAGTTGTTCCTGGCCATCTAGGCAGTACTAGATGTGTACTCCCTTTCATGTTATGGGTCTTAAGTTGGCACATCAACAACAGTAGTAGGAATTATCTTTGATTCTTTTGCCTGTGCATGGGACCTATTTCCTTCTACTGTGTCATCTCCTCCAGCCTTGATATGAGGGTTAGTGCCTAGTCTTTTTGTAATTTCTTATGCCATAAGTGGATGAGGTTAGGGTGGATGGGGAAAGTTGGGGGACAGGAGGAGGAGAAGGAGGGGAATTGTGGTTGGTATGTAAAATGAAAAAATACTTTTAAATAATTTATTATAAAAATTGAAATAAAATACTTACAAAACAAATACAAGACTCAAAGGTTCTTAACACAATACAAACAAAATTCATCATTACATCAAGAAAAAAATCATTCATCCTAAGTAGGGCTTATTTTAGCAGTGCACGGATGTGCTGGCACATGTAAATCAACAAATGCAATTCATTATCTTGATTATTTACACCACATAATCATATCAATTAGGTACAGAAAAAATTTTTTTAACAAATCCAGCATCTGCATATAAGGCATAGGAAAACAAAGGATTGAGGGATCATGACTCATGTGAAAATCAACATCCCACAAACCTCTAACTAGCATCTTGTCAAACATAAAAACTCAAGCTAGTTCCACTCTATCAGAAATAATATACTCTTCTAGTCACTATAGTACTAGAAGTCTTGTCTAGAACTAGGACACAAGAGAAGAACCTAAAAGGGACACAAATAAGAAGTAAATGTATATTTTTGCAGATGATATACTTATATAAGGAGTAACCTACAGAGGCTAACAGAAAACATCTAGATCTAATAAAGAAAATTAACAAAGTAGCAAAATACCTGTATACAAAAGACAAAGACATTATAAAAAGAAATCAAGGAAAAATCTTTTTAACAACACACACATATATTCACATACTTACACATGCACAAACTTATGACTAACCCTAACCAAGAAAATGAAAGACCTCCACAATGAAATTTTAAGACACTGAAAACAAGGAAAGCACTAGAAAAATATAAATACATACTCTTGGATTCAAAGAAGAAATGTAAAAGTAACTATCCAATCAAAAGCAATCTACACCTTCAAAGAAACACCAATCAACATTACAATACAATTCTTCACAGAAATAAAAACAATTAAAAAATTTTATGGTAGCACAAAATAACAGGTAATACTGAAGAAGAATACTATAGGAGGGATCACATCCCTTATTTCAAATTATTACAGTGCCACAGCAATAAAAACCAGCAGAGTACAGACACAAGAATATATATGTAGATCCATGGAAAAGAATAGACTTCCCAGTTAGAAGTCCATGAAGTTGTTATAGTTAGCTATTTTTTTTTTTTTGACTAAAATGCCAAAAATTCACATTGAAGAAAATACAGCATCTTCAACCAATGGAACTGGAAAAGGTGCATTCCTATAAACAGAGCAATGAAACCAAAACCTTTTCTATTATCATGCAGAAAACTCCACTCCAAATGGATAAAGGACAGAAAAGTCAGACCTGATAGCATTAAAGTGAAATAGTACAGTGCAGGAAGTATGTGTCATCTCATGAACTCAGGTAAACACTTTCTAAATTAGACTGCATTAGCACAAGAAATATGATCAACGCCCCTCAACTGAAGAATGGATAAAGATGTGTTACATTTACATAATGGAATACTATTCTGCGGAAAAAAACCAATGGAATCTTGAAATTAGCAGGCAAGCGGATGGGACTTTAAGAAACCATCTTGAATGAGGTAACCCAGTCACAAAAAGAGGAACATGGTATGTACTCATATATAGATTTCAGATATAGAGAAAAGGATCACCAGCGTATAATTCACACCACCAGACAAACTGGGATACAAGGTGTATTCTAAGAGACTCATACAAGGTCCTTCACAGAAGGGGAAAGGAACAAGATCTCCTGAGCATATTGGGAATTGAGGGGCAGTGAGTGGAGAGGGGTATAGAAGAAAGAGAAGGGGAGGAGAAGAAAGCACATGAGACTAGGAAGATTGAGTCAGGGGAGGAATAGACTAAAGGAGAGAGAGAGAGAGAGGGAGAGAGAGAGAGAGAGAGAGAGAGAGAGAGAGAGGCAGACAGACAGACAGACAGACACAGAAAGAGAGACAGAAAGAGAGACAGAGAGAGACAGAGAGAGAGAGAGAGAGACCATAAAAGAGAGAGAGACCGTAAAAGAAGGAGCCATTATAGGTTTGAAGGGAAAACTGACTTTAGAAAAATGTCCAGAGACCTACAAGACTGACCCCAACTAACAATTTGAACAACAGTGGAAAGGCTACCATAAATGCCCTTCCCTGATAATGAGATCGACAACTAACTTATCTACCCTCTTAGAGCCTAATCTAGTAGGTGATGGAAACAGAAGCAGACACCCACTAAACACTGAGCCAAACTGGAATCCAGATGCAGAGAGGGAAGACAAGACCAGGCTACAGAAATACATAGAGACAACTGACCTGAAAAATGTGGAGCTAATGGACCCCAGACTGATAGCTGAGAAGTCAGCATTGGACTGCTTCAGACCACCTGAACATGGGTCTCAGCTAGAAGGCCTGTGCAGTCTATGGGACCTCTGACAGTGGAACCAGGATGTATCCATGGTGCACAAAAGAATTTGGGAGCACATCACCCATGGGGGAGATACTTCCTTAACCTAGAGACAGGAAAGAAGGCCTAGTCCCTACTCCAAATGACTAGACAGATTTAGATGACCCCTCACGGAAGGCATCATTCTATATGTGGAGTTGGGGGGAGGGGAGGGGAGTGTGGTCAGGGGTATGAGAGGGTGGGAGAGAGGGAAAGAGGGAGGGAGGTAGAGGAAACAGGGATCGGTATGTAAAATAAAAATAATAAATAATAAGTAAATTAATAAAAAGAAAATGCAAAACAAAGTAAAAGAAATAAAAGAAATACAATTGAAAATTGACAATTGACATCTTATGAAACTGTAAAAATTACTGTACAGAAAAGAAATCCATGAAACGAATGAATAGCCAGTCCACAGTTTGGGAGAGAATCTTTGATAGCTATTCATTCAACAAAAGGTTTATATCAAGAATATACAAAGAATGAAAAAAAAAACAGAACAACAAAAACAATAAAATTAATTCCTAAGCATTATGAATATAAACCACCCAATTAAAAGAATGATCTATAGAAAGAGAGAGAAATATTTGAGAGAAAAAGATCAAGTGACCAAGAACATGTTTAAAGGTTGATAAGATCTTTAATCTCAATTAAAATCATAAACTATTTTGAGGTTTCATATAACCCTAGCCAAAATGGTGATCATCAATGTCAACAAAAGCTGGCATGATGTGGTAAAAGGAAAATCTCATAAACTGTTTGTAGGAGATTAAACTAGTGCAGTATTTACAAAGGTAGCAAAATTACAGTCTTGAAGTTGCAACCAAATTAATCTCATGGGTGTTGGTCATCATAACATGAACATGAGGTACTATATTAAAGGGTCATAGCATTAGGAAGGCTGAGAAACACTATACTAGTTGTTTAAAAAAAAAACTAACACCACGTTGTAGAAACACAGAGACAGCTGACCTGAACAAGGAGGAGCTAACTGGCCGCCAGACTGATAACTGGGAATCAAGCATGGGACTGACTCATAGCCCCTGAACATGGGTCTCAGCTAGAAGGACTGAACAGTCTAAGGGACCTCAGACAGTGGAACCAGGATGTATCCCTGGTGCAAAAAATGACCTTGTGGACACATCCCCCATGGAGGGATAATCCCTTAACCTAGAGACAAGAGAGAAGTCCTATCCCCTACTTCAAATGAGCTGTCAGATTTATATGACCCCACCTGGATGGCATAGCCCTACATGAGGAGTGGGGGGAGGGTGGTCAGGGTGCATGTGAGGTGGGAGAGAAGGTAAGAGGGAGGGAGGGAGAGGAAATTTGGATTGACACGTAAAATAAAAACAAATAAATAAATAAATTTAATAAAAAAAAAATGAACAGATTTCCCAAAATCAATTTTCATAGAACTTGTGGTAATTTGAAAATATTTTTCCCCATAAGCTCATAAAGAATGACACTATTAGGAAATGTGAGTTTGTTGAATAGGTGTATGTTCTGGAATATTTATTTAATTAGGTAAAGATGTGTTATATTTGTTTGTATGCATTTTCTTAACTACCTAAAGATGTGTTGCATTTGTTTTACGTTGCCTGCCTAAGGCACCTGATTGGTCTAATAAAAAGCTGAATCGCCACTAGCTATATAGTAGAGGAATAGTTGGGGATGGTCGGAAGACAGGTTAATTAAGAGAGGGAATCTAGGCTCAGGAGAGAATAAGGGAGAAAGAGAGGGAGATGCTGGTGGCCAGTCAGCCAGACATGGAGAAAGCAGGAAAGAAACTGAGTAAATTGACTTTTTAAGAGCTAGTGGGAAAAGCATAATTCAAGGCTGTGTATTCATAACTAATATTATGTTTCTTGTCATGATTTGGGGGCCAGTGGCTAAAAGAAGCCTGCTACAGATGTAGCCTTGGAGGAAGTATGAGACTGCGGGAGGTGAACTTTGAAGACTCTTTTGCTCAAATTTCCCTCGCTGTGACTTTCAGACAACTTCCTGTTGCCTGTAAGTTATAAGAACTCTTAGCTACTTTGCCAGCACCATGTCTGCCTACATACCACCATGATACCCAAGATTATGATAATTGACTGAACCTCTGAACTATAAATGAATCACCCCAATTAAAAAGGTTTCCTTTGTAAGATTTGCTATGATCATGGTGTCTCTTCATGACAATAGAAACCCTAAGTAAGACAGAATGCTTGGTCAAATACACAAAGTATTTTATATACTATTACAGAGATACTGGTATAATCATGTTCATGTGTGCTCTATTCACAATAGCTAGAAAATGGAAGCACCTAGATATTCATCAACAGAAGAATAAACGAGAAAAAATGTGTCACATACATGCAAGTGAAACAATGAGATTTGCAAGTTAATTAATTGGAAGAGCTGGAAAAATTATATTAAGATAACTTTGGCCTAGATGTGCAAACATTGTATGTATCTCCTATATGCAGGTCCTAGCTAAAAATCTTTTTCTCTGTTTGTTTATTTGGAATAAGTAGGTAAAATGAAAGCAAAAAGGTGGACTATTGAGATAGAAAGGCTAATTAATTCTGTATATGGAGTTCTTAAGTGGCCTAAATAATAAATTCCTGACTTCAGATATAGAGGAAAATGCTGAGAAATCAGGTAGAAGAAGAAAGAAGCCAAAGCCACTTTGCCTCATTAGCTTCCCAGAAGAAAAGAGCAGGAGTTTCTGTTTCTTCCTGCTTGTACCCTATCTCTGCCCAGTCATCTCAATTCCTGTCTCTTCCCAGGCATATCACTTCCGCTCTATGCCCAGCCATCTCACTTCCTGTCTGTCTGTACAGTGCTCCAGATCTCTATGGTTTGCTAGTGGCAAGCTCCATCCTCTTCAGACAAGCTTTATTTGCACAAACAAGATATTACCAGACAGTTCTACCAATTGGGAGACAAGTATTCAAATATAGGCACCTATACCCAGGAATTCCTATCCAAACCACCAAAAGTAGAACATATTTGAAATGAAAAGGTAATTAATAGATTAATCAAGGATAAAAATATGAAAATGTGGTGAAGATGTGGTTCATGAGTTAAAAAACTAAGGAGCTGTGTGTGTGTGTGTGTGTGTGTGTGTGTATGTGTGTGTGTGTGTATGTGTGTATGTGTGTGTGTGTGTGTGTGTGTGTGTGTGTGTGTGTGTGTGTGTGTGTGTGTGTGCATGCATGTGTGTATGAAAAACTTACGGAAACTCACTAGTTAGTAATCTAATTCAAAATACAAGTTTAAAAACAAGACTTCAAACAAAATTACCCTGCATGGTGAAGACTTTTGTTTACAGAAGTCTTGAGTTATTATAATAAAATTGCAGTTCAGTAGCCCTATGAGTTATTGGTCAGGGAGGCCCCAGAGCTCTCCAAAACATAGGCTATTGCCATTTTCCATGGTTTCCTGTCATAACAGTGGAGTAATGTCCCATTACACTAGATGTCTCACACTTTGGTTGTAGGACACAGAAAAATCAATCTCAAACCAACCAGAAAACTTCTCTGATGACTACCTTTCCTTGTACTAGAAAGTTCTATGCAGCCTGTTGGTAGAGAAAAGACATCTTAGGTCTTTCCAGAATTGGACCCCAATTGATGAGATATGTTCAGTGACAATAATAGCATGGCCATTATGTGGTAACTAACCTCAGTTTCCATTTGGTTTTGAGACCTCTCAACATGAGGGAATTCTGGGAAATGGCTATGCTGGGAAAGTCATATGTACAAGAAGTGGAGTGAAATTCTGATTATTTTTATTTTGCTAATTGGTCTTGCTTTTAAATTAGCTTCTAAGTATGTATTTTTATACTCACAGACCCAAGCTGTTTTCAGCTATGTCACAGAAGCTTCTGCTTTCAGTGGGTAATAATCAATTTTGGGAAGAACAGCTATTCAAAGTGCTAAAAATAAGATACTAAGTACACATCTAAAAAGGAGACAAATGTACCATCATGTATCCCCCAACTCCAGAAAACAAAGCTAAAGGAGCATCACAAAGATTACATGGAAATAACCTAAGATCTGGAAGATGAAAAAGTGGTATAAAATGCTGTTGTGTGTTTATGACATGTCATAGCTATTACATTTGTAGTTGTGTAGCAGCTACTTTTACATGCATGAGAGTTTCATAATTCACTGTGAACAAAATTCTGTCATTTCTTGGATAGATTATCTCTAAGACCCACAATTCATTGAGCAGCTATTGGCAACTGATATTTTCTGAGGAAAAAGGAAACATT
The DNA here is from genome assembly GCA_030556225.1 of Cricetiscus sungorus. Taxonomy (NCBI): domain Eukaryota; kingdom Metazoa; phylum Chordata; class Mammalia; order Rodentia; family Cricetidae; genus Cricetiscus; species Cricetiscus sungorus. Next base: position 46,867,701 of record JANBXA010000726.1, on the reverse strand, counting down.
GTTTTCAGAGGATCTGACCATTGGTAGGTAGGATTGCCATACCTCAATGGATGGGCTTATACTCATGCACGTATTGAAAGAGTATTAAATGTATTTTTAGTGAATTGTTCAAAAAGAAAAGACACAAATATGGGTGTGGTGGTATCTTGTTTATACTCTAACATATAAAGCTTTCCTGAAGATGAGAAGGCAGAGCTAGCCACTAGTTAACCATAGAGTTATGGAGGTCTGTACAGATAGATAGGAAGTGAGATGGCTGGGTGGAGACAGGAAATGATAGAGTAGGGGCTCAGACTCTTTTTGGCTGGGAAGCTAGTGAGGTAAAGGTGGCTGTGGCATGTTCCTTCATCTCTCTGATCTTTCAGTATATCCCTCATATCTGACTCTGGGCTTTTATTACTGAGACCTAATAGAACTCATAATAAACATGGGGAAAGTCTTGGAGGATATAGGGAAAATTGGAGGGAGGAAAAGTGTGTAGATACTTTCATCTTTCATTGTATATTTGAATGAAATTATCAAGAATAAAGAAAAATATGAACCCAAAGCTTTTATAGTTTCCTAGAAATATCAGAGAAACTACACTCAAAAAGTCCCAGTAACATGGTAGCATAAACTTGATCTGAACAAGGATGACACCAACAGACACTGAAGTAGACAAATTCACAAGGCTTCAACACTACCCAAATAATTACAGGCAACTAAAGGAATGTTGAGAGAAGGCAAAGTAGTCTTCCCCAGGGGAAAGCACACCAACTGCTTACCCAATAGCAAATAATCAGTTCTGAAAACCTACAAATAACATTATAGGGACTGAGCAGGCTTTACTTACATATTTAGATATATAACACATAAACACACTCTGATAATTACAGCAAAAGAGGACGAGAATTTGCAATAGTGGTGAAAGTAAATGGCAGTTGGTTAAAGAGAAACAGAAAGGAAGAAGTGATGCATCTATTCTGTAATCTCCAAAAAATAGAAAAATATAACACCAAAATATTCTTTTGAATAAAATGTGTGTGTGTGTGTGTGTGTGTGTGTGTGTGTGTGTGTGTGTGTGTGTGTGTGTGTGTGTAAATTCTCAGGTGGTTCTGAGCTGCCCAATATGGATGCTGGGAATCAAATTAGGGTCCACTGAAAGACTGGCAATTCTTACCATCTCAGCCATCTTTTGAGGCCCTTCCCAAATATTTCTGAAAGACAGTTTAGATATATGACTAAAGAGAATAAATTTTCAAATAAAAATTCTCCAGGGTAAGAGAAAAGATTAAGAATCAGACATTGGAAACAAAGACGCTAAAATTCAGATGCCAAAGAACTTTGTTCAACATTTATAATTAAGTGGAGTAATCTTCACATGTGAGTCCTGGAAATAGCTAAGGTTAATCTATTTGAGTACTCTGTATTGGAGAATTTCTGCTCACTCCTATCAGTTCCATTCACTCCAACCCAAAACTGTGTAAACAGATTGTTCCTACCTAAAGGCATTTCCATTAGTAAGTGCTCACCATTCTGCTTCAGGGCAGGAAGGTTCTGTTAAGAATTTTAAAGTCCCTTTAAAACATTATTCTATTGGGAAAAACAACATGTCTTGAAAGAAAACTGAATCATGTAGCTAAAATTGATTATAAAGTTCTAAATCTTTACATTTTAATGAGGTTTGCAGAAGCCCTACAAGTTTATAAGAATGCCACTACAATGAATAATACTCTGAACTCTAATAACTAATGCCTGAAATACTTGACAACACATATGCTCCTATTTATGGAGATGAGACCATCTTAGGTAGCAATACTTGAACCCCATAGAGTTTAGGCAAGCATAAAATTAAGTCTCATTATCTGCTAGTAAGTAGACACTGTTAAAACATGGAAACAAAGCTTATAAGTTACCAGTATCCAATATTTTACCATTTTGTTAGTGTTTGGTAGAATGACTTTCAAGTCCAGGCACAAAGTATAAGAGATTTATGAGGACAAAGCCTATTACTGCTTTCACTTTACTTAATTTTGATGCTGATGCATTTTATATTAGTCTAACTGAGATGGAACAAAGAAAATACCATAGAACAGGTGGCTTAAGCCAAAGAGATTTAGATATTTACATCTATGAGGGGTAGAAAGCAGAGATCAAGCTCACTCATGAGTGTATTCTTCTAATTCCAAAAGACAGTGTCAAGAAATGAACTCAATGTAGCAGCAGATTTGGGGACTTTTGTAATTCTATTTGCCTTGATTCCTTGTTGCTACATATTCATATGATTGTTTTACAAGTGCAAGCACATCTGGTAGTTATTCTCTTCTGATAAGTACAACATCCATGTTGAATTAAGGTCCTCAATTTTCCCATTTCATCTCCAAATATAATTTCTTACAAAAATACTTGAAAGTTAAGATGTTCGGAAATTAACTTAAATGCAATAATATACACACATATTTGTTTATGTTAAAACAATTCTCGTTTTCTAGTCTTAAAAATAATACTTTTGGTGTTATCACCACACCTGTTTTCAAATTGCTTTACAGATCCTTAGTAATAAAAACAGCATGGAACTGGCACAAAAACTGACTTACAGATCAATGGAATATAATAACACTCCCAGATGTAGTTCCTTACAACTTTGGTGTACTGGTTTTTGGCAAAAATGACAAAAAAGTCCATTCCACAGTGTAGTAATTAAAGCTAGAATACTCAACAAAGGGTGCTTTGAAAATGGGTATAAACATGCAGAATACAAAACTAGATCCTTATCTCTTACCTTGACTATAACTCCATTCTAAATGACTTAAGACATCAAATAAGATCTGATAATTTGAAGATGCTAAGGAAAACGGATGGAAGAGCATTTCAAAATACAGTAGGCATAGGCAAGAACATTCTCAACAGGGTTCAGTTAGTATAGGAAATGAGAACAACAAATGATAAATGGGATCTCATTAAATGAAAGAGCTTCTGTATTGCAAAAGAGCCATTGGTTCAGTGAAAATGCATCCCACATAACAGAAAAAAATTCTTTGCTACCTATTTTTTCTGTTTCTCTGACAAAAGAATAGTATTTAGAACACACAAGAAAACCTCTAAAACTAAACATTAAGCAAACACACAACTCAATCCAAATATGGTTCAGAGATCTGAATAGCAAATTCCCAGAAGTAGTACAGATAGTTAATGAACACTTAAAAGGTGGTTAGCATTGTTTCCTATTTGGGAAATGTGCTTTAAGCTATATTGATGGCCCATCTTGTCCCAGTCAGAGAGACAATTACCAAGAAATCAATGAAAACAAATGCTGGCAAAGAGGTAGGGAAATAGGAACTCTTTAGCACTCCTGGTAGAATTCTAAACTAGTACAGCAACTATTGGAAATCTTTTAACATAGCTATAATTTGGCCAAGCAATACTACTCCTGGACATACACCCAAATGCACTCTATATGCTACCACAAAGATTTATGCTCGTCCATGTTCATTTCTGTTCTATTCAAATAGCTAGGAAATGAAATCAGTATACATGTCCTTCAGGTAATGAATGCATAATGAAAATGTTCTACAAGTACACAATGGAATTTTATTTCTCTATAATGATGAATAAAATTTATATGTAAATAAATGAATAAAACTAGACAAAATATTATGTGGTTACTAAGGTCTAGAAAGACAAATGCTATTTTTGCATTTATATGTAGATCCTAGCTTCAAATCTTTATACTTATGTATTTCTAGGCTTCCTATAGATGCAAGGAGAGTACAAAAGGAAACCTCCATGAGGAGGGGACAGTATAACATAGATGGTCTGAAAATAGTGATAAGATATGTGTTGGGGTAGTTAAGCAGGATTTTGTGTAAGGACATGCAGGACTAGTTGGGATGCAGCAAACCAGGCCATCTGAAATGTGACTGCCTCCAGTAAAAACATAGGACCAAATGCCCCAGAAACAATAAAGGATTTCATTGGGCAAAGGATTATAGACTACATCCTGCTGAAGCACCTGCACCTTTATACTCCAAGTGTGGCACTCCTTAGGCCCACCAGTAGAAAGACAACAAGGAACTCAGCCCAGTTGTAATTTTAAAAAAGCAGCTCAAGAGAGAAAAACAACACAGGACATAATTCAAGCAGATGGTTTTCTAATTAAGGGAAAATGATTGTAAAAAGGGTAAAGGGGACATGGGAGACCAGCCTCTGGGGACAGGAGCAGCCAGAACAGAGACAGAGAGAGAGAGAGAGAGAGAGAGAGAGAGAGAGAGAGAGAGAGAGAGAGAGAGAGAGAGAGAGAAAGAGAGAGAGACAGAGAGACAGAGACACACACAGAGACAGAAGACACAAAGAGTGGCAGAGAGTGAGAGAGACAGAGTTTAAAGGTGAACATAGAGAATATGCACAGGTGATGTTCTTAGTGGCAGCCATTTTGGGACAATCTTGTCAGAACTCCAAAGGTAGGCCAGTACAAATACCTAAATACTAACAAGCCCCAGCCTGAAAGCACTGGAAATCGCTGCCAAGGAAAACACCTCTGCCTGTGGTAAGAGGGAGAGATCTTATCTCCCTCCAATGGCAGCTACCAGCCCCTCTGCTAACCCATGGATGATTGCATGCTTGTGTGTTTCCTCAGACTGCCATGACTTTAATGGTACCTGGTAGGAGATATGCACCTGGCTATGGTTCAACCTCTTTCAACCAAGAAGGAATAATCCAGGATGGTATATTTGACAGCAGTGGACAGCAACTAAGGTGAGTCTTCAGGTTTTAATGGCTCTTAGGCATCCTTCTTCCAGTCCTCCACAGGAAGATACACACACCTGGATATCTGAAATTCAAAAGGCTCCCTCATAGTGTCCCTACCGTGTAGCTCTCCAGGAATGAATGTTCTTCTAGAGCTGATAGTCACAGATGGGTAAGAGCGTGTTCAACAGGCAAACCTAAGACAGGCACAGTCCATTTTCTGAGCCCTCCTGAGACAGGGTCAACAAGGCCTGAGCAATGAACTCTGGCTGCTGCTGAATTCCCATGTAATAAATAAAAGAAGTGGGGATATGTAGGAAGACAAAGCCTACAATTCTGAGATATGAGACAAACTGGAGTCTGCCTAGCAAGCTAGGAGTGACCACTAAATGCTTCCTGAGAGCCTAGCAACAGGTCCTATCAAAGGTCCAGATTATTCCGAGCCAAAGATGGGTGACTACATGATACTGCCTGAGGGCCTACCAACAGGACCTGTAAGGAGTTTTGATAGTGCCTTGCCAATGGGTAGCCACCATCCAATATCAGCAAATGAAAACACCTGGGTGCTAGGAGGGTATATAACACTCTCCCTATTGCTGAATAATTAGGTTGTTTGTTTGCCTTTCACCTGAGTCCCCAGGTTCTGTGCTTTTGATACCATACCTTCTCAAGCCCTCCTCCAAGATAGCCCTTAGGCCCCAGCTACAAAAGCCCACTGATGAAGACACCATGAATCTTAATTTCAGTCTGGAGATGAGCAGAATGCTTCCTCCATGATGACTAACTTTCAAAGTGCTAGAAGCTTCTGGAGGAGAAAAGGCATCAAGGGTCTTGCCTAATTCAAAAACCTTTTGATCCATAATACCAACCTACAAAGGCAAACTTTACCCACTGGAACTGTAGTAGCACACCATTGGTGGAATGAATATCTACCCTCTGATTGGCTTTTAGACTTGCTCCTTAAAAAGAAATCCATGTCTTATACTATAAACCTGAACAAAATCTCATAACTAAGCATGCCTTAGGCTCTTTGGTAAAATCCACTATTGCTTCTTTAACTCAATTGAATAGCAACAAACTACTGTCTAAATATCTATGTTTATAACCATGGTAAGCAGCCTTAATCAGAAATTCCATTCTTTGCAATAAATAGAGGTGAATACAAGGAACCTTGACTATATAAGATATAATAGCAAACAAGTCTAACATTGGTCCGGAAGTGTTTTCAAGGCTCCACCATTCTCTGATAAATGTATAAAAACATCAATTATCATGAAGCATTCTATAAAGAAAATTCTGGATAATGTAGCTTCAATGACAAATTGTTCCTCATATTTAGAAAAGAATTAATATAATTCATTCATGAACTATACTAAAATAATGGTGAACAGAGTAATTACCAGATAATTTTACAGATCTGTAATTTCTATGATATGAAAAATTCCCTAGAATAAAACAAGAAAACCAAAGAATAGCAAATACACAAGGACTGTCCATTCAACGTCTTTCTTCCATGAAATATTTGTTGTTAAATGGACTGCACAGTATGATCAAAAAAAGTCCAAGTGGATCAAAGACATCAACATAAAACCAGACACCAGATACAGTGAAGATAAAATAGGGGATAGCCTTAAACAAATTGGCACAGGAGGCAGCATCCTAAACAGAACACCCATAGTGCAGTTAATAATGGGACCTCATGAAACTGAAAAGCTTTTGTAAAGCAAAGGAAACTGTCAAAAGGACAAAACACCCTTCGTCACCAGGGAAATGCTACTTTGAGACTCCATATTCTACCTGTTAGAATTTTAAGATCAAAAACACAAGTGACAGCTCATGCTGGCAAAGATGTATAGCAACAACACTGTTCCATTTGTTCGTGGGAGCACAAACTTGTGCAGCCACTTTGGAAATCAATATGGAGGATCCTCTGAAAATTGTGAATTGATCGACCTCAAGACCCTGCCATACGAGGCCTCTGCATATGCTCAAAGAACTATCCATGCTACTACTAGGGCATTTGCATAACTATGTTTATAGCAGCTTTCATCGTAGTAGCGTGAAACTGGAAATGATCTAAATGTCCCTCAAATAAAGAATGGATAAAGAAAATGTGGCACATTTACACTATGGAATATTACTCACCTATTTAAAAGAAAATGATACCATGAAAATTGCAAGCCAATGAATGACCCTAGAAAATACCAACCTGAGTGAGGTAACTCAGACCCAGAAAGGCAAACATGGCTTTGACTCACTCACAGGATTTTGGAAGCACATTCCCCCATGGAGGGATACTCCCTTAAACTAGAGGCAGGAGGGAGGGCTTAGTCCCTACTCCAAATTACTTGACAGATTTTGTTGACCCTTTCTGGAAGATATCACCCTCCCTGTGGAGTGGGAGAGAATGGGATGGGAGGGGGAGGGGAGCATGAGAGGGAAAGAGGGGAGGAGGCAGTGAGTCGGAAATGGGATCAATATGTAAAATAAGGAAAAAAATAAAAAGTAAACAATTATGCTAAAATTCACAAATCCAGAGAGCATAAGTAACAAGGAGGGTTCAAGGAGGAAATGTAGTTCTCCCTGGAAAGGGGCTATAGATTTTGAGGGTGGACTGAGGGTGGGAACATGAGGGATCAGGTGAGGGTGCGGGAGAAATGAAAGTAAAATACTGGAAGAGGTGAGTGAAACTGTGGCCCATTTTGAGGAGCAAATGCAGAAACCCACAACCAAATATTAGGCAGATCTTGGATAATACCACAGAACAAGAGGAAGGATTGCAGGAGCCAGAAGCGTTAAGGACATCAGAAGCATTCAGTCCACAGACATCAATTAAGCATAGCTCATAGGGACTCATAGAGACTGAAAAAATGATCATGAAGCCTATTGTGTCTGAGCCACTTCCTCCAAATATGTTATGGATATGTATCTTGGTGTTGTTCTGACACTCCTAGCAGTGGGAGTAGGAGTATCTCTGACTTTTGTGTTTGTTCTTGGTACTCTTTTCCTTATACTGGGTTGTCTCATCCAGTCTTTATACGAGGGTTTGTGCCTAGTGTTATTGCAAATATTTATGCATATTCAGTTGAATTCCCTGGAAAACCTGTTATTTTCTAAAGAGAAGAGTAGGAGTGTATCTGGGGAAGAAGGGAGGTTGGGGGAACTAGGTGATGGGGTGTAGATATTGTGGTTAAGATGTAATATATGAGAGAAGAATAAATAAGGAAAAGACAGATCCATAGGATTAAATGGTAGCTTAACATTCAAAAATCAAATATCATAACATACTACATTGTCTAATAAAGGGGATTAAAGGTGAAAGCTGTGTGTATTGATGCAATAAGAAGAATTTGAAAAATATTAACATTCGTGATACAAATAGGTGACAAAGTTTGGCAGATATGTTTACTTTTCCTACTTGTATTACTACTAGAACTGTTTTTTTCATTTTCTAATAATTTTTATTTAAATTTGAAACAAGCTTGTTTAATTTGTCAATCCCAGTTCTTAAAACCTCCTGTCCTGTGCAGTTTCCCCCACTAACCCCCATCCAGTCCCCTTTCTGCTCCCCAGGGAGGGTGAGGCCTTCCATGGTGAGTCTTCAAAGTCTGTCATATCATTTGGAGCAGAGCCCTGACCCTCCCCCATGTGTTGAGGCTGAGGGAGTATCCCTCTATGTGGGATGGGCTGCCAAACTCCATTTGTATACTAGGGATAAATACTGATCCACAACCAGAGGCCCTACACACTGCCCAGTCCTCCTAACTAACACCACATTCAGGCAATCTGGGTTGGTCCTATGCTGATTTACCAGCTGTCAGTCTGGGGTGCATGAGCTCCCCCTTGTTCAAGTCAGCACTCTTTGTGGGTTTCTCCAGCCTGGTCTTGACCCCTTTTATCATCACTCCTCCCTCTCTGCAACTGGATAAGAGGAGTTGGGTTCAGTGTTGAGGTGTGGGTTTCTGCTTCTGCTTCCATCAACTACTAGATAAAGGCTCTAGGATGGCATATAAGGTAGTCATCAATCTCATTATCGGGGAAGGGCACTAAGGGTATCTTCTCTACTATTACTTAGGTTGTTAAATAGGGTCATCCTTATAGATATCTAGACATTTCCCCAGGGCCAGATTTCTCTTAAAACATATAATGGCTCCCCTATTATAATATTTCTTTTCTTGCTCTCTTCTATTCTTTCCCTGACTATCTTCATGCTCCCTCATGCCCACCTTTCCCCTCCTTTTCCTCCTAACCCCCTCATCCTCCTCCCCCCATGCTCCCAAGTTGCTTAGGAGATCTTGTCCCCTTTCCTTTCTCCAGGGAACCATGCATATCTCTCTTAAGGTCCTCCTTTTTTTCCTAGCTTTTCTGGTGGTATAGATTGTAGGCTGGTGATCTCTTGCTCTATGTCAAAAAACCATAAATCTGTGAGTACATACCATGTTTGTCTTTTAGTGACTGGGTTACCTCATCCATAATGGCTTCTTCTAGTTCCATCCATTTTCCTGTGAATATCAAGATTCCATTGTTTTTTGTTTGTTTGTTTGTTTTAACTGACTAGTACTTAGAACTTGTAACCAGAACAGGTTTTCAAAACATATGAAAAGCCATCCAACTTGAAATGTCCAACTTGTATGCCAGAAACCTAACCTTCACCCCAGTTCACAACTAGTTGGAATTCCTAAATCAGTCTCTTTTCTCTGACTTTTCATTCTATTTGTGGAACACTTTATAAGTCATCTGGGTGCTAGTGGAAAGTTGGAAATATGGTCACATCTCAATAGTGTGTGTGTTTGTGTGTTATTGTGTTTGTGTGTGTGTGTGTGTGTGTGTGTGTGTGTGAGAGAGAGAGAGAGAGAGAGAGAGAGAGAGAGAGAGAGAGAGAGAGAATGAGAGAGAATGTGTGTGAGCGAGCACTCGTGCATACACGCGCTCTCACGGGTGTGTCTGTTCTAATTACTCTTGACATTGGAACTGCATTTTGGGTGGGAAAACCAACATTCATTCAACCAAATGATCCAAACAATACTTATTAATCAATTTAAATGGATTTTCTTTAAGTTGTACAGTATATTATCATAGCTCTACACAAAAGTTCTTCAGAGTTTCATATATTTTCAGTAACAGAAACACAATTCTTAATGTGTTATTAATATAAGTTTATTTTTGGAAAGAAGTCATCAAATTTCAATATCCTCCCCCCCATTCTATTAGTTTTACTTTCCTTTTTCTAATAAATGCGGAAAGCAAATATGCTTTGTAATCTTAATTGTTACCTCAATGCTACTTAGAATCATCATGCAAGCAAACCTCTGGGCATATTTATGAGGAAGTTTCTAAAGTTAGTTAATTGTAGTGGAAAACCTATTCTAAATGTGAGAAGAAACATGCCATAGACTGTGATCATGATCTCAATGAAAAAGAAAGATGGCCTGTAGAGATGGCTCAGCAGTTAGGAGTGCGTACAGCTCCTGCAGAAGACCCAAATATCCTCTGAACTTTGCCAATTCAAGCACACATGTGTGAGATGCATATATACAAATATATACATAAACATCAAATAAAATACATAAATACATTTTTAGGAGAAAGGTAGCAAAATGCCAACATTGACCACTCTCTGCTTCCTGACTGAGAGTACACTGTACCCTCAAGGATTTGCTACCACAAATTTTCTTCTATGATGGACTGTATACCCAAACTTTGAAAGAAAATAAACCTTTTGTCCATATAGTCATGGTTCATAATGACTAGAATAAAACCCAGAAGTCCAATATTCTAGTTGCAAGTCCAGTGCTGTTTTTGCTATACTATTTTGTTTCTAACATTTATCTGTAAAACCATGAACTGATGTACATATGACCTGTCATGTAGCCTTCCCTTCACATACAAAAGCTGCTATTACCTCGGCACAATCTTGCATAGTCTCACAAGCACCATGTCTAGAAATTTAACCCTGGCAGCCTGGAACTACATAAAATCTCCTGTATACAGTAACACGAATATATAAGCATTAGGTCTCCATTAGTTGCTTTTCTCATTGCTGAGACAGAATCCCAGAGAGACACAACTTAAGAAAGGGGGAATTTACTTTTCTCCACATGCTTAGAAGATACTGTAGAGAAATAATGGCACCTAGCAGTTCAATCCATGGTGGCTGGAGTGTGGGGCTCCTGGTCACTTGTGCAAGCAGACAGGAAGCAGAGACCTCAGCTTAAGTGGTGCTAGGCTAAACATACATCTCAGAGGTCTACCTTAGCGCCATTTCTCATACCTCAATGATTTCGTACCCCTCCCAAACAGCAAGGCCAGCTGGGAGTTAAGCAGTCAAACACATAAGCCTATTCTTAGAGATGGCACATCATGTGTGTCCTCACATCATGTGTGTGCCTCTTCAATAAAGATACTTTACAGTGCCACTCATAATGATGGGGTTCTCATGATCTAATTACCTCTTAAAGACACTGGCTTCTTAATAGTATCACTTTGGGTATTATGTTAAAAAGGAATTTTTTTCCTAAGCAATTTACACTACATGCTTCTTTGTTTTCTTTTCTTTAAAAGATGAATTCATTTCATGTGCATTAGTGTTTTGCCTATATGGATGTTTGTGCGGAAGTGTCAGATCCCCTAGAACTGGCATTACAGACAGTTGGGAGCAGCCATGTTGATGCTGGGAATTGAACCTGGGTCCTCTGGAAGAGTAGTGACCAGTATGCTTTCTAGTGAAAACCTTTTCATGGATACTTACTATAATTTTCTTATTCACTATATATCCAAACAGAAATAGATCTCGCAGCAATTAGATTGCAGCCTTATAAGGATCTATATATTTAAACATAAGACATAATATCAAGTATAAGTTCAAAGGTATGTTTAATCATTGATCTGAGGTTTTCAATCATTAAAATAAGAACTAATATAGTATAAGATAATATAAGGACATAATAATTGCATAAATATAGAGCTAGAAGAGATTCAGGAAGAGTTAGCCAGTTTACAAACGAAAAATAAATTTCATAGTCACATAACATCTCTCCTAGAGAAAGGCTAGTCTAGCATTGAAAAGTTTACCTGATGAAAAGGCAGCATACCTCATCATTTTCACTAAGTTAATTGATTATTAGTAATTGGCATGAAATTTGTTTCCAAATGAAACTTTATTGTTGGTAAAAGAAAGAATAAAGGTTCCTTTGGCTGGAAAACTCCTACATAATTGACTTCCCAGTATCTATTTTTTTTTAATGTTGTTGTTATATGTCAGTTGCATTAACCTAATCAATATTATCTAGTTCTCTGTATGATATTTTCAGGAAAATATTATTTTGATAACATTTATTGTTTTAAATGTCTGAGATTTTGAAACAATTTCTACAGATAACCTTTGCTCTCATAGATTAAAAACAAATTGCAATTATGTTTATTTGAATTGTGATAAACATATTTCCAAGTACTACTTCTCTGTCACCATGCCCTTTTGAAAATATGAATTCATTTAATTATAACATGCAGATAACTGGAGACAGTTATGATGACCTATATATTTTTTTCAAATATCACCACAGAACTGAAATTGCACTTAACCTAGCAATGAATTGTCATGCAAGGTTCTCCTCATAGTGACTAGACACATAATGATAGAATTGCATGTTAGCAATGTTCAAAAGTAACAATTAAATTCAAAGTACAACAAAATTTAAACTAAGCTGTCCATTTTTTTAAGATTGAAGTGTATTTTTATTATTCTGACTTTTAATTTTTTTTTCAAATGTGCTCATGAATTATAATTTTACACATGGTCTGTTCAAACTTATAAACAGTTATTGAAATGCTTAATACTCTTTGTAAGCTAAATGACTGAATAGAAAAATTCAGATGATAAGTATTGCTTTGTCTATCTCCTGATATTCAAGACTGTGTGAAAATCTACAATACTTTTTTCCAAAAAGCAATTCCAAGCATAGCTCTCACTATAGGGGCTGCAAATCTCAGTTTTGCCATTTAATGGCTATTCAAGCTTAAGTTAGTGACTAAAGATCTCTGTGTTTTGTTCCACATGTATAAACTAGTGAGTGATTTTGGATCTGCCTCTTGGTATTCTTTACTAATAAGATTAAATAAATCAGTACATATGAAATACCTTGATGAATATCTCAATCAGTACTACATAATTGTTGTCACTGCTGTTTTGCAAAGTGATAATCTTAATTTTCCAAGGGTTTTCTTTGGACAACATTCAAAGAGCATTAGCATTTTAATGTAAAATTATTATTTTCCATGAAACTCATAAGCACTTTTATCCATGGATGTTTTTAAAAACTTCCCACTGATCATTGAAACAAGATGGAATAGCTACATGAGTTGAAAACTTCCTGTCTGTCCTGTCATTTTTTTTTCTAGAATCATGTTGTAATAGGCTCAAATTACAGTCACATTCTACCCAATCTCATGAGAAACCTTCTCATTGCCTTTTTTTCCCTTTTTGCTTTTTCTAAGAAAGCTGTACATATGGCCGCTACATAAAATATCCAAACATCATTTGTTAACCTGTTTAATTCCTGCATAGTTTTCATACCTTTAGTAGCATTGTGGCCATTTACTATCTACGATCAAATGCTCTCATGGCTCTGAATATCTCTTTATAGATTTTACCTTAGTGGCAATTTTCATTTTTTATTCATTTGAATACTGTTTGTTTCTGACACCTGTCTTTCCCTTTATTTATATACTTTTATTTTACGTATCGATTCCAGTTCCCACTCCTTCCCTCCCTCTTTCCCACTTTCATACCCTCTCATGCCCCAAGACCACCCTCCCCTTCCAACCCCACCCCACTCCACAGGGAGGGTGATGCCTTCCAAAAGGGTCATCTAAATCGGTCAAGACTTTTGGAGAAGGAACTAGGCCTTCTTTCCTGTTTCAAGATTAAGGGAGTATCCCTCCACGGGATACATTTGTGCACCAAGGATACATCCAGATTCCACTGTCCGAGGTATCTTAGACTGCCCAGGCCTTCTAGCTAAGACCCATGTTCAGGGGGTCTGACTCAGTCCCATGCTGGATTCCCAGCTATTAGTCTGGGGGCACATTAGCTCCACCTTGCTCAGGTCAGCAGTCTCTATGTGTTTCTGTAGCCTGGTCTTGCACTCCCTCTCTGTATCTGGATTCCAGTTTGGCTCAGTTTTTAGTTGTGGGTGTTTGCTTCAGTTTCCATCAGTTACTAGATAAGGGCTCTATGATGTTGGATATGTTAGTTGTCAATCTCATTATCAGGGAAGGGCATAATATGATAGCCTTTCCACTGTTGCTCAAATTGCTAGTTGAGGTCAGTCTTGTAAGTCTCTGTACATTTCTATAGAGTTAATTTTCTCTTCAAACCCATAAAGGCTCCCTCTTTTATGGTGTAGGGCTCTCTCTCTCTCTCTCTCTCTCTCTCTCTCTCTCTCTCTCTCTCTCTCTCCTCTCCTCTCTTCTCCTCTCCTCTTCTGTCTTCTATTCCTCCCCTGACTCAATCACCCTAGTCCCACATGCTTTTCTCTCATCCCCTTTACTTTCTCCAAGTTCCTTCTCCACTCACTGCCCCCGCCACTCCCCATATGCTCAGGAGATCTTGTCCCTTTCCACTTCTATGAGGGACATTATATGAATCTTTTAGAATCCTCCTTGTATCCTAGTTTCTCTGCAGTGTGAATTATAGGCTGGTGATCATTTGCTCTATGTCTCAATCTATATATGAGTGATCAAATACCATGTTCCTCATTTTGTAACTGGGTTACCTCATTTAGGATGGTTTCTTCAAGTTCCATCCACTTGTCTGTGAGTTTCAAAATTCCATTGCCTCCCCACCAAGAATAGGATTCCATTGGGAAAATGTGCCACATCTTTATCCATTCTTCAGTTGAGGGACATCTAGGTTGCTTCCAGATTCTTGCTATTAAAATAATGCTGCTATGAACATATTTGAACAAATGTCTTTGTTGCATAGATGTGGATCATTTGGGTATATGCCTAAGAGGGGGATTGCTGGATCCTGTGGTAGACTGATTCCATTTTCCTGAGGAACCGCCATAATGAACTCCAAAATGGCTGTTCAAGTTTGCACTCCCACCAGCAGTGGAGGAGTGTTCCCCTTTCATCACATCCTCTCCAGCAAAATTGTCATTGTTTTTCTAATTGTACCCATTCTGGCCGGAGTAAGATCATATCTCAAAGTTGTTTTGATTTGCATTTCCCTGAAAGCTAAGGATGTTGAGCACTTGCTTAAGCTACTTTCCCTCAATATTAATGGTCTTAACTCACCTATAAAAAGACACAGGCTAACAGAATGGATAAGAAGTCAGAATCCATCCTTCTGCTACATACAAGAAACACATCTGAGCTTCAAAGATAGACATTACCTCAGGGTAAAATGTTGAGAAAAGATCTTCCAATCAAATGGACCCAAGAAGCAAGCAGGTGTGGCTATCCTAATATCTACCAAATTAGACTTCAAACCAAAATCAGTCAAAAGAAATGAAGATGGTCATTTTGTATTTATCACAGGAGAAATTCATCAACACAAAGTCTTAATTCTGAACATTTATGCCCCAAATACAAAGGCACCCACATTCATAAAGCAAACGATACTAAATCACAAAGCTCACTTAAAACCCCACACATTTAGAGTGTGAGAATTCAACACCCCACTCTAACCCATAGACAGGACCCACAGTCAGAAACTTAACAAAGAATAAAAAGAACAAACAGAAGTTATGTCTCATTTGGGTTTAAAAGACACATATAAATCATTCCAGCCAAACACAAAAGAATATACCATACCTTCTTCTCTGCTCCACATGGAAACTTCTTTAAAATCAACCACATTCTAAACATCATAACAAACCTCAACAAGTAAAAAAAAGGTGGAATAGTCTCCTGTATCTTAGTAGACCACCATGCTTTAAAGTTGGAATTCAACAACAACACTAATCACAGAAACCCTACAAACTCATGGAAACTGAATGATGCACAACTGCACCATACCTGGGTAAAAGAAGAAATAAATAAATTAATTAAAGTCTTCCTAAAATTCAACGAGAATGAGTACACAACATACCCGATCTTATGGGACACCTTGAAGGCAGTGATACAAGGGAAGTTGATTGCACTAAGTGCCCATATGAAGAAAACAGAGGATAGTCACATGTGAGAATTAACACCTAAGCTGTCAGCCTAAGAACAAAATGAAGCAAACTGACCCCAGAGGAGTAGACACCAGGAAATAATCAAGTTGAGAACTGAAATCAATAATGTAGAAACCAGAAAAACAATACAAAAAATGCAATAAAGAGTTGGTTTGTTGAGAAAATCAACAAGATAGATAAACCTTTATCCAAACTAAACAAAAAGCAGAGAGAACATGCAAATTAACAAAGTCAGAAACAAAAAGAGGGACACAAAAAAGGACACTGAGGAAACCCCGACAAATTTCAGATCATATTTTGAAAATCTGTACTCCACAAAATTTGAATTCAAAGGCAATGAACAAATTTATGGATAACTCTCATTTATCAAAATTAAATTAGGAACAGATAAGCAACGTAAATAGACATATAACACCTAATTAAATAGAAGCAGTCAACAAAACCCTTCGAACCAAAAAAAGCCCAGGGCCAGATGGCTTCAGTGCAGAATTCTACCAGAAATTCAAGGAAGAGCTAATACCAATACTCCTCAAATTATTCCACACAATAGAGCCAGTAGGTTTATTACCAAGGGCCACAATCATCTTTGTACCCAAGCCACACAAAGACACAACTAAGAAAGAAAACTTCAGACCAATTTCCCTCATGAACATTAATATAAAAACACTCAATAAAATACTGGCAAACCAAACCCAAGAATACATCAGAGAAATCATTCACCATGACCAAGTAGGCTTCATCCCTGGGTTGCATAGATAGTTCAACATGCAAAAATCTATGAACATGATCCACCATATAAACAAACTGAAAAAGAAAAACCACATGATCATCTCCCTAGATGCTGAAAAAGCCTTCGACAAAATTCAACACTATTTCATGATAAAGGTCTTGAAGAGATCAGGTATAGCAGGAACATACCTAAACATAATAAAAGCAATATATAGTAAACCAACAGCCAACATCAAACTGAATGAAGAGAAGCTTAAGGCGATTCCTCTAAAATCAGAAAAAAGAAAAGGCTGTCCTCTCTCTCCATATCTCTTCAATATTGTACTTGAAGTTCTAGCTAAAGCAATAACACAATAAAAGGAGGTCAGTGGGATACAAATTGGAAAGGAGGAAGTCAAATTGTCACTATTTGCAGATTATATGGTAGTTTACAAAAGCAACCCAAAAAATTCTAAGAGGGAACTCCTACATCTGATAAACACCTTCAGTAAACTGGCAGGATACAAGATAAATTCAAAAAATCAGTAGCCATACTATATACAGAGGACAAAGGAGCTGAGAATGATATAAAAGAAACATCACCCTTTACAATAGCTACAAACAACATAAAAGAAAAAAATGGGAACATCCTTTTCCTTTTATCATAAAAGTAGTCTGAATGAAAAAAACATTGAATATTTATAAGGTACAACAATATGTTGATGCTATTTTCATTGTATAAGTCATAATATGCAACTATGTGAAACACTCTCCAGGGTTCATGACATATGTCCTGACTATTGGTCCCTGAACTCTTTGCTATAATTTACACATTTGTCACCCTTGTGGTGAATGTGCTCATGAACCCTCACTCATCCTGATTTCTTATAAACAGGTAAGTTTATTAGCAGGATGGGGCTCACAATGCTTTACACTTCCTTGAATGTATATTTATATTGAAAGGGAATTATTTTCTTCAGTGGTATAGTTTCTAATATGTTTCCCATGCTCCTGTAAATAACTCTTACTTGTATGACTACAAGTAGCTTCAATGAAAATTACAGGTTCACCTGGTTACACTTGAATGGAAACATTACTTTGGTTTGTTATTGGTGCCCTGAGATTAACAGATGTTTATCTCAGTAGAAAAAGTTTACACAATAACATTGAAACTATTTAATTATTTATCTGTATTTTAAAACTCAATTACCATGTTTGTGATATATTTTATTTTGCTGTGTAATTTTATTTTGCTATAATGAGGATTTTTCTAATCTCAACCGTGCTATTTAAAGGTTCTTCCTTTGAAACAGATTTAGTCCTGAGTGTTGCCCAGTTTCATGGTCAGGTGCTTAAGGTCATATAGATACATGATACACCACTTACCTTCATTTCCTGAGATGGAGAACACTCCTTCCAAAAAAACTTCACTCTCCAAATTCTCTCATATTTCTTTCAGTGAGGTAGAACTATGAGTCCCTAGTAAGGAGTAAATAAAGCTTGCTTAGATACATGAAAAAAATATCCCCAGGCTTATTTTAGTTTTTATTTTGTAACAGGGTCTCATTGAGTTGTCCAGGGTGGCCATGCTGTGTTTTTCAATTAACACAAGCCTGGACCTTGCTGTCCTATTGCTTCAGCCTTCTGGATAGCTGATTTTGAAGGCCAGCACCACATATCTTGCTAACTTTGGTATTTAGAACATATGAAATGCTGGGGGAAATTCTTCTACTAAGCAACCATAAAGAACATATTATATTTTATGTTATTGCATTTCACTGAGTCTTTCAGCAATTTAATTTCCCAGTACTGAGTCCTAGGCCAAAACCCCTTGGCAATGTAAGATTATTTTTAAAGTTTCTTTATAGGCAATATTGTGAAGATTGTGTGAAATGCATGTTAAGCCCTGAAATAACACCCAAGAAAATAATGGTTAAAATATTTCAGAAAGATCTATGAGCAGATTCACAGTGATTGATGAAATACACTATCCTTTATACTTTGTCATATTAAATTATAATTACTTAAGACAGCACTGTGATACTTCCTTTTAAATACAGATTTAAATTGCATTTTAACCACAATAATTACAATATTAGATAGTCAATATGACTCTTTGCAATTAGGGCAAAACCACTTGACTAAAGACATCTCTGCAATAGGATAGTGGACTCAGCAAAACCAGGAACATTAAATAGACACAGTAAGGCTTAATAACAAAGTTAACTTACACTTAATGTTGAAATCTGAAAAAAATAAATTTGACATTTATTTTTCCTGTAGTTTGGGACCATTGTATCTAGGAAAATTTAACAGCCACAATATAATATTTGTCTAATTAACAAATTCAACTTTGTAAGCTCTCAATAGATTTAATAGTAAATAAACCTACACCAATGAAAACCAGGGAAACTCAAGTTGAACTAGTGGGTAATACAAAATATCCATACAAACAAGACAGGAATTTGGGGGAGTGGTTTTGGGAGGAGCAAGGGCAAAATGAAGTGAAATAACATCAAAAGACATCATTGTACTTATAAAATTCCCAAATAATTAATAAGCGTTTTCCAAAAAGAATTGAAGCTAGGAATCTGAAAACTGAAATTTGGGGAGTTTATGTCTCTTTAGCATTGATTTTGTATGTTCCAGCTTCTACTTTCAATTAAAAATAGGAATATGTCAATCATTACTCTATTATGAGTTTTAAGTAGATTGATCTTTATAAAACACTTACAACCAATCACATCAAATAGTGAAAGCTATATTAATCTTAAATCAAGATAGTTTGACCATCTGTTTGGTCATCTGATGAAAATCATTTTGTCACCACAGAAGTAGCAAATTTCTCACCTTAGAAAATCTGCATTTTCTTGTATATAGATACAGATACAGATACAGATACAGATACAGCTACAGATACAGATACAGATACAGAGATAGATAGGATGGATAGATAGATAGATAGATAGATAGATAGATAGATAGATAGATAGATAGATAGATAGATGTGTCCTTTGGGTATTTGTGGCAGATCACAGGACTATTTATTGTGGTGCATAAGTTAGCTATTCCATACTAGTAACCAACCTGAAAGCAAAAAGTTTACAATAGTATTGTAAGGACCAAACCATGTTTGATTACAAAGATAGTAGATATAGTGAATTGACATTTTAAGTGTTCTCCCTAACTATTTAAAAACTACATGATGTGTGGATGTATTAGACAATTTACATGGAAAAATATCTAAGCCACATTCCAAAATATTTCTCCTAGGATAAAAATATTCCAAAAATTGCATCCTAGAAATTTAAATTTAGTAAAAGAAAAGAGGAGAGGTAAATTGATTTGGTGCTTGACATTTAGTGTGTATGTTTTTCTTTTTTAAATATATTTTTCATTATTTACATATTGATCCCGGTTCCCTCTCCCTCCTTCCCATGCCCCCAAATCTCCCTCTTATCCCATTCCCCACCCACTCCACAGGGAGTGTGAGGCCTTCCAGGAGGGATCATCAAAATCTGTCAAGTCATTTAGAGTAGGGACTGGGCCCTCCCTCCCATCGCAAAGTAAAGGGAGTATCCCTCCATGGGGAAGGTTCTCCCAAACCCTTTTGTGCACCAGGGATACATACTGGTTCCACTGTCAGAGGTTCCATATTCTGCCTAGGCCTTCTAACTAGGAACCATATTCTGAGTTGGTCCAATATTGGTTTCACAGCTATCAGTCTGGGGTCCATGAGCTCCCCATTGTACAGGTCAACTGTCTCTGTGGGTTTCTGTATCCTGATCTTGACACATGTCCCCCTCTGCAACTGGATTCCAGCAGTTCAGATCAGTGTTTAGCTGTGGGTGTCTGCTTCTGCTCCCATTACCTACTACATGAAGGTTGTAGGATGGCATATAAGTTATCAATCTCATTATTGGGGAAGGACATTTAACACTGGAGAGGCTATGACTATTAGCTGAGGTCATC
The DNA here is from genome assembly GCA_030556225.1 of Cricetiscus sungorus. Taxonomy (NCBI): domain Eukaryota; kingdom Metazoa; phylum Chordata; class Mammalia; order Rodentia; family Cricetidae; genus Cricetiscus; species Cricetiscus sungorus. The sequence goes on along the minus strand of JANBXA010000726.1, from coordinate 46,847,116 downwards.
CTTTTAGGTCTCTGAACCTTTCTCTAGAGTCAGTTTTCCCTTCAAATCTATAATGGCTGCCTCTATTATGGTATCTCTCTTGTCACCCCCTTCCCCCCTCTCTCTCTCTCTCTCTGTCTCTCTCTGTCTCTCTCTCTCTCTCTCTCTCTCTCTCTCTCTCTCTCTCTCTCTCTCTCTTTTTAACTCTGGTCTATTCATCCCCCGACTCAATCTTCCTGGTCCTACATGTTCTCTTCTCCTCGCCTTCTCTTTCTCCTCCCTCTCCAGTCACAGAGCCTCCACCCCCACTCCCAATATTGCTCAGGAAATCTTGTTTTTTCCCCTTCTGTGAGGGACCTTGTATGAATCTCTTAGGTTCCTCCTTGTGTCCTAGTTTCTCTAGCGGTGTGAAATGTATGCTGGTGATACTTTGCTCTGTCTAAAACCCACATATGAGTGAATACATACCATGTTCCTCTTTTTGCGACTGGGTTAGTTTTTTTTTTTTTTTTTTTTTTTTTTTTACAAATTCTGTTATTTGCCGATGAATTTCAAGAAATTATTGTTTTTTTCTAATGAGTAGTATTCCATTGTGTAAATATACCACATCTTCTTTATCCATTCTTTAGTTGAAGGGCATATAGGTTGCTTCCAGGTTCTTGTTACTAAAAATAATGCTGCTATGGACATAGTTGAACAGATATCTTTCTTGCTTGGATATGCATCTTTTGGGTTTATGCCTAAGAGTGGACTTGCTGGGTCCTGTGGTACACTGATTCCCATTTTCCTGAGGAACTTCCATAATGTTCTCCACAATTGCTGGACAAGTTTGCACTCTCACCAGCAGTGGAGGAGTGTTCCCCTTCCTCCACATCCTCTCCAGCATAAGCTGTCATTGGTGTTTCTGATTTTTAGACATTCTGGCAGGAGTAAGATGGTATTTCAGAGTTGTTTTAATTTGCATTTCCCTAATGACTAAGAATGTTGTGCACTTTATTAATTTTCTTTCAGCCATTTTTGATTCCTCTATTGAGAATTCTCTATTCAGTCCTGTACCCCATTTTTAACAGGGTTTTTTGGTGTTTTAGTGACTTGTTTCTTGAGTTCTTTGTATATTTTGGAGATCAGCCCTCTATCGGATGTGGGATTGGTGAAGATATTTTCCAAGTCTTTGGGGTGCTGTTTTGTTTTGTTGACTGTGTCCTTTGCCTTACAGGAGCTTCTCAGTTTGAGAAGGTCATATTTATTAATTAATTTATTAATTAATTTATTAAATCTCAGTGTCTGTGCTACCAGTGTTATGTTCAGGAAGTGGTCTCCTATACCAATTCCTTCAAGTATACCTCCCACTTTCTCTTCTAGGAAGTTCAGTGTAGCTGGATTTGTGTAGAGGTTTTTGATCCATTTGGACTTAAGTTTTGCGCATAGTCATAGACATGGGTCATATCTGCAGTCTTCTGCATACCATCATTTAGTTGTGCCAGCATGGTGGTTGATATTTTAATCTATTCATTTTATAAGGCCATGGTGTAAATTGTATCACGTGTCAGAATCAGTGATAGTAGCATCTGTCAAGTAAGGTCAAATGTTCCATGTTTAACATCACTGCGGATCAGAAATTAACTCTTAATCTTCTTACAGTATAAAACTACAGCTTGATTTCATGCTTGGTACTTTTGAAAATGAAGACCTTGCCCATTAAAAGAAAACTACTTTATTGTAAATTCTCTATCTCCCTCCCACCCTATCATATCTCTCTCTCTCTCTCTCTCTCTCTCTCTCTCTCTCTCTCTCTCTTGTGTCTCTCTTTTTCTTCTCTTTCACAGTGCTATAGATGAAACTTTAAATCTGAGGCCTTACACACTACAGATAACCATTCCACTATTGACTTATAACTGCACATACTATTTTTGTCACTGTCTCATTGATAACATTAATATAATGTCACTGTAAAAATAAACTGCTAAAGCAAAGTATTTTAAAAGATATAAACTTAATATATACTAAGTACATGTGCTCTCATTTTTCTGTCATTTTGATAAAAACTATTACCCCAAAGAACTTGGAGAGGAGACCTTATTTCATCTTACATATTACAATCCAACCCTGAGGAAAGCTAAGAACAGTATGGAAAATACTGCCTTATTGGCCTATTCAGATAGGTTTTTTTAAGTATTTTTATATAGTCCAGGACGACCTGCCTAGGGAGGGCACTATCCACAGTAGGTCACTCTTACACAAGTTAGCAGTCAGAGAATATCCTATAGACATGCCAATATGCCAATCTGATGGCAAAAAATATTCAACGACATTCCTTCTCATGTGTGTTAAGTTGATAACCAAGTTTAGCATTAACAATTTTACTTCTTGGTAACTTCATGCACCCACCCCACATTCCCCTAACCACCACCCCTTCCACACACACATAATGAAAACTTAACCTTTCTTTGTCCCTTAAACCTAATGTTACTATTACAATATAAAACACTATCAAACTTTTAAAATTTCAGTCTTTAAATTGTTCTATACTCCAGTTCACATCTCTAAATATCAAAAGTTTTTAACTGCATTATCTTGCAAGATAAAACTAAATTACATATTCTTATTTTGAAAAATGAAGAACCAAATGATAGTTCAAATGAGATCAAAACAAAATAAAAATTCAGAAGGGTGATTTACTCAATGTTCGACATCCAGGACTCACTCATGCTTTTATCTGAGCTTCAAAGGACTTAGCCAATTTTCCAGCTCTATCATTCAAAACACAAAAATCTGGTGTGCTCAGGCCAGCTCCATTTTGCAATTTTCATTTTTCTTGGTAGGAATCCCATGGTCCTAGTATCTCCAATATCCTGGAGCAGCTATCACAACAAAGACTGCTTCCTTCTATTGACCCATTTTAGGGACTTTGATCCTGACACATGGTACCAAGCTTTGACTTTTCTCCACGATCCCTTTAATCCAATTTTCATGTTGTCAAAGCCAGTATCACATGAGAGACTATTACAGATTATGTTTTGAGTTCAGCTAGCATCTTGATGTACAGTCTTGACCCTCTGTGTATTACAGCTTCTGGGTGCTAACCCTGAGGAAATATTTCCTAGAAGGCCTCATGCCAAGTAATTGACAATGATCTTATTGATCACAACAGCTTTTTACAGCACCAGCTGACAACATTTATTGTTGTAGTGAAACACAGAAGTCTCTTCTACAGGTTTTGAATCTAAACTGTTGTAAAAAATAAAAAAAAAACTCTACAAGTGTTTTTGCTTCCCTATGAGATCTTTCAAACCAAACTTACTTTTCTGAAAGCTCCTGTTAAAGCCACCCATTAATCTATTAGCACTCTATAGCTTTTCCACTTTTAAGTTCCAAATATTTCCACAACTATTCCCTAAATCAACATGGCCCAACATAGCAATATCCTATTTCTCCTGGTACTAATTTCTGTTTGAGTTAAATTTCTGTCACTTTGATAAATACAATGATAGAAGCAACTAGAGAAGGAAAGTGTTTCTTTCATCTTATAGGTCATCACCCATCATTGAGGGAAGTGTAGGTAGTAGTAACTTGTAGCGAGATATTCACCTTGTCTGCACCTGTGGCTTAGGCCATGCCCATTGGGGCAGAGACAGGGCCGGATGTGAGCTGGGGGAAAATGCTGGGAAAGGGGTTGGGCCGCTCCTTTTTGATGGTGGATGCTGGAAGGCTTAGGATCCAGTGGAACCAGCTGCGTTCATCTGCCTATGTTGTGAGTTATTTCTCCTTTAATAAACTTCTATTTGGCATAATTGTTTATCCTGATCCTTATTAAATCACAATAGTAACTCATTCCAGAAGCTTAATGCATAATCATGGAAGAATGCGAAATGCGGCTTTACTGACTTGTTCATTCTCTGACTTGCTCAGCTAGCTTTTTTTTTTTTTTCATACAGCCAAGGGCCACTTTCTTAGTGAAGACACTGTCCACAGAAGGCAGTTGGGTGCACTTACAAAAATAACCAATCAAAAAAAGTCTCATGAACATGCCTATAGGACAATCAGGTGTAGGTAATTCCTAAATTGAATTGTCTTCTAACCTGGTGTGTCAAGTTGATAATAAAGTCACCACAACATACATATCTATAAGTACAATGCACAAAAATATATAACTCACTAATTTTTGTGGAATATGTGACCACACTGTGAAACTAGAGGCCGTTTGTTAATAAAATCAAATAAAATCAATCTTGGATCAGGGGCAAATCCAGCAATTAGTTGACAGGATTAGTCATGGAAAGTACAGAAATGCCATAAAGACAAAGAGAGAAACACACACACACACACACACACACACACACACACACACACACACACACACACACACACACAGTAAGGAGTAGGAAGGAACTTGGAGTTTCACATTCTTTTTGGTTTAGGACAGCAAGAGAGAATCTGTCTTGTTGGGTCTCTGGTAAAACAGGAAGACCTCTGAGCTAGCATGTTTTGACCCCTATATCTGATTCCCAAGTTTTTATTGGTAAATAGAATGGTAGAGATTTGGTGGCAGCAGCGTAACCTTTAACAATGGGACTGGAAGTACTAACATGCCATGGCCATTCAGGTGTAGCCTCTAAGGCAATAAAAAAAGAACAAATAATGTAAAATGTATCTTTGTTGTTTCTTTATTTTTTTTATTTTTATGTGTATGGGTGCTTTCCTTGCCTATATAGTTTTGTGGGTATTGTGCCTGAGAAGGCAAGAAAAGCATATGAGATTCCATGAAACTGGAGTTACAGATGGTTATTAACTACCATATGGATGCTGGAAATTGAGCCTACATCCTCTAGGAAAACAGCTAATTCTCTAAACCACTTAGTCATTTCTCTACCACCAGTTTATCTCTTAATTTCTATAAAATAGCCAAATTGTATTCCATTTTCATTCATTAAGTTAAAAGTACAGGGCTTGAGAGACAGCGACAGATAAAAAGCCAGTATGGTCTACATAGTGTGTTGTAGTCCAGTTAGAGAGCTACATGGTAACAATCTGTTCTTTGTTTTATCTATTTTCTGTCACAGAAATTGGAAGAAACTTGAAGAATTTTATAACATCTTTATGTTTATTTTTTTCTCCTTTTTTTAAATGTTTGCTTTGAGATAGGGTTTCTTTGTATAACAGTCCTGGCTCTCCTGGATTTCATTTTGTAGACCAGGCTTGCCTGAAACTTAGAGGTCCTCCTGTCTCTGCCTCCCAAGTGATGAAATTAAAGGCATGTGCTACTGCATCCAGCTATTCTATGTTTTTGAATCTTCTGTTATTGAGTAGATATCATAACCTGTTTGGAGAAGCTAAAGAAGCAATAACCTTGTCTCCAAAAGTTTCAGACACATTTTTTTCATTGAAATTCTTAAAATCTGCATTGTTATGGTTTATGGTTAAAAATTGCTTATTAGGCTTGAAAACGAAAAGGAAGAATACACAATGAAGAAATTCTAGTTACCAAAGACTAAAAGTTTTGCAGTAATAAAATTTATCCAGTAAATTAGTTATATTTGGTTTATAAATGCATAGTCTTGAAAGACCAAATATATCCAACTGGAATTATATGTGATTATGATTCAAAAACCTGCTTTTGACAGCTGTACTTCTATTGTTGAAACTCAACAGCAATCTAAAATTCAACATCAGTTCTTATGAGAAATGATAAATTCGGTTTGGGATATACCATGATTTTAACAACTTTATGAAGATATTTACTTACTATATAATTCCTCCATTTAAAGTATACATATCAATGTATTTAGTTATTTTCCATGTGTCTAACAATCTCCATAATAAATAGCAGTACATTTTCATCACCTTAAAAAGAAACTCTATATTATTTCCGTATTCTCTAAATTATTTCTCTCTTATATACCCACTAATCTATCGTTTTTTGCTTTCAACATTTATGTTATCATGTGGTAACATAATGGTTAAAGTTTTTAAGTCATTGAAAATGTATTTTTCTAAAACTTTTGTTTTTATTATACTATGACATGAATAATTAGAGGACAAGTAAGCGTTAGAGTTTATTAGATGGTGTGTTCATTTATTAAATTAAAAAACAATGTAAGCCAACTATTATTGATTAAATATATCAAGGTACTAGTAAAGAATTAGAGTTGCCATGAAATTTTTATTTTAAAAACTGGACATTATATTTGGAAAGAACCTTAATCCTATTTCTAAATTGTGAGTTATGAAAACATCAGGGTGGCTGAAATATCTTGCAGAAATTTAAGATGTTTGACTATATAATGATGATAATTACTACTTCCTGAAGAAATTACAATGACACTTTTTAACAAGGGCAGTGAGAGAAAAGCTGTCATGTCATTGTTTCAAAGAAAAGAAACAAATAGAAAATTGAATTGACAGATCCTCAATGAACACTTCCCTAGATTCTGTGTTACATAAGGTGCCTAAAGGAATGGGTTATCTTTCTGCCCATAACGTTATATACTCTGCAAATGCAAAAGAAGCTTAAAGGACAAACGCAATGATGTTTTATGGCTACAATTTATTAATAATCTTGAAAACAGAATATGCCTATTATTTGTATTTTGGGTCACCATATACTCTCTCACAAATATTCAAATTTGAGTAAGTGAGGCCTAGCTAAACCACCTGTCTTAAATTGTTCTGTTTTGAAAAAAAAATAGCTTTATAAATCTTTCTTTCTTTTCTCTTACATACATTTTTACTTCCAATCACAGAACTGCCATTTAACATTTGGAGACAAATGAGAAATAAATGCCAGGTAAAATTGCAAATTGACAGTAAGCTGATTTTTGTTAGGCCTTAAACTTCTAAATGCAGAAAGTTCTTTTTTATGATTGTACTTTCCAATCTTTACATACAAATTACTTCATCCCCATAATTCCAACCTTTGTACGGCTGAGGCAGAAAGGTTTCCAGGAGTCCAAATTTTGACTTTTCTACAGAGTTAGATGATGTCTTAAAGCAATAAAACAAAAATAAAATAAACTTCTTTGAGTCATCTCTCCAGATTACAACTGACAACTAGGTGAATGTGTCTCAGAATTGCAAGTTATACCTTGAGGAATTTAAATTTAACAGCTCTCACTGTGTGTGTATTCATACTCCAAACTGAAGCTATCCTGAGACCTTGTAATATAATAATTCATTGTAATGTGAAATACAAGATGTATAGCTAGCTTGGAGAATGGTGAATGTTATTGCAAACCTACAGAAATAGAATTTATATGATTCCTGGCCTGCCTGTATTCAAGGATAATGTATAAGAATAAGAAGCAAAAGCAGAATTACACAGTTCTATTTCTCTGGTTTTCTATAGGAGTCATCTGGAGAAATATTAAAGAGAATACCAAAGGGAAATCAAGGTTCCTAATTGTAAGCTATATACTAATATTCTGTACCCAATGATTTCAAGTTCTTTATTTTTAAATACCTTCATAAACAATATTCTGACTCTTCTGTTCACAGGGCCACTGGATTTTAGGATAGAGCATGACCATATAAAAAGTAAATATAGGTAGTAGTCTCTTGCACACAAAGATATACCTTGCTTGAATTTCATGAAGTCTATATTAGTAAAATATAGACTTTATTTAACCAAAAATAAATGATACAAAGGGGTTTTTTGAGGACAGTATAGGAAAATATCCTTCAGGTAGTATAAGAAAATGAAGATAATTTTATATATACAATTTAAGAAATTAAATTGAGAAATAAAATATATTCCTAATAATTTTAAATATTATATTTAAACATTATAATTTGTATATTAAAGAAATTATGAAAATGTATCTACTTTTCTCTGCCATGGTCTGAAATAAAACCTTTTATGTTCTTGAATGGTGAATTGGCTCTGTTCATCAGTTCAATACCAAATCAACAAATTTAGGATAAACTCTGTCTTTGGTGTTAATTCAGTATTTATTCTCTAAACTGATTCCTGCGTGTTTCCTATGATCCAGGTACTGCTGCAAACATTAAGAGCCATAACTATGAAGAACAACTACACTTCCAAAGTCATTTGAGGAACGATGAATTCAGGTGATTTGATCCTCTTATATGTAGTTTAAAAAAATAGGGTCTATCTAAGTCCGCAAAAAGATGAATGGTACTCAACTGTCTAACTATTGGTGTTTTACAAAGTACTCTGTTAAAATTCTATGTGTGTAGTATCTTGTTTTGCCTATTATATTAATATATTATAAAGACATAATTATTAGGATATTGCTTTTTACATACAATTTCCAGGATAATTATTAGAAGAAGTATTTAAATTGCACGTATGTGGCTGAAGTCTTAGCAGGATATCATCTATGTTATGTGACCAAGGGTAAAATAGATAAAGAATTAGTTATCTCCTGTGTAACAGGTAATATATGATTCCAGACTAGATGAAAATTTAAATACAGATAAAATCTGCCAAGTGCTACTTACTTTAAAAATTCTGGTTCAATTGCTTCATTGTAAGAGATATTCCCATCTCTCAATTTTACTTATAACATATTTCTGCTATTTAATTGCTTGACTATATGAGTTATTATTGATATAGAACATTTCAGAGTCTAGTATTTAAGGAATAGGTGCAATCTCAGAAAGCACAAAAAGTGAAGGAATAAAAAAGCTATGTGTGCACTCATGAATGAAAATACTGAACAAAAAACAAGAAAATAAAACAAATAGGTATTCATGGTAATGGAGTATAGCTGGTTCTGAATTTAAAGGGTTTTAACTGTGCTGGCGCCCCGATGTCAGAGGAAGCATGCACATTTGGCCAGAAGGAAAGTCCTGACAATATTCTGTATGAAGTCTTTCCAGAGTACACTGTAACCCTCTCAGATCTGGGAAATCTGAACAGACTTGTGCATAGCGCAATAAGGCACTTGAACCCTTGGCTCCCTGTTTTGGGGAAGGCTATCATGGAGCCAGTTCCTAAATGTCTCATGTTCTGCTGGCGAATGGAAGTGATTGCTTCACATTCCTTGTCTTTGAGTTCAGCTTCAGGCTATAAAATGACATAGCTACAGTGTCAAAAGGGCTTTTTAGCAGCAGAGTGCTTTATCACTCCTACTGTCTGTCCACTAGATATTATGGGACAAAGGACAAAAAATTCTTGATCTTGCTGTTGTCCTCTGTACAAGTATTAAATGTGTTTATATCTGCCTGGGTTCATTATATTTTTTGGGCCCAACCTGCCAAACAATTTACTAGAGAAGAGCAATTTGGAATAGGTAGATGGGTGGCCTATTTGGAAAAGAAGACAAGGGCTATGCTATAAAAAGTGGTAAGCCACGTAAATAAATTTTTTCTGTACATAATATGCAACTACTTACATATATCTTTGAATAGATGCTGATTAAAAATGTTATCTTCACTTTGCAAAACCCCAGTCATTTGTAAAAGAAGACTGACACATATTTCTCTCTCAGGTATATGGAAAAGCACCAAGGGGATGCAAGAAAGTGGGAAAGTTACAAATAGTTCCAGAAAAAACAAGAGCAACAATCCTCTCGATTAAGAACACTGTCTGCCCTTAATATGGCCACCGAAATCTGCACACTTTGAAACATAGTAAAAGAAATAAAGTGTTGTAAGTGTAAAGTGCATTATTTTTGACATTTTATATTTTTCGGATACTTCTGGGAGAAATAAATGAATTGCTTTTAAGACAAAAATTATTCTGAAGAAAAATATTGAATTTTCCAGAAAGATAAACATTCTCATTATGAGTCAACCATTACTGTACAAGAATAAGTAAGCTGGGCTTTAAAGTGCCAATGATGGCTTGCAAGAAACACTGAAATTATACAAAGCACATCTATGACATACTTTTTCTTGAGCTGCAATACATGGTATTCATTAATAAGCCATAAGAAAGTCATTTGTACTCTTGTCTATGAATGTCAGAGAGCAAGAGAAAAAGATAATTATTGGTACATCACTTACCTTTTTTCCCATTACTATAGATACAGGAAAAGCAATGAGTGTCTTGGCTCCCATGGAGAGTTGATTTAGAATGTATTCCAAAGATCTTCTTGTACCCATTAGTTAATAAATATGAAATGGGTTGTCATGCATGTCGTTTCTAAGATAAAAAAACTTAGTCATCTACCAAATGCACTGTTAAGACTCTTCATCATCAATTTCAATGTGACTTTTAAAAATCACTTATAGGATACTTTCCCCTAAAAGTCACAAACTCTTTCATAGTCAATTTTATACTTTCTTATCACATTAAATTTCATACAATTTATCTTCACACTGACAGGTTTATATAAATTTTTAGTTTTCACATACCGTCTTCCAGCCTTTTCACTACATAGAAAAACTATAAAGAAAGACATACTGAGATCTGACATATAGGAGGAGTTTTGAAAATGATCCTAAGTTCCAAGGCAAATCACAATGGATTTATGTGGATCTTCTTTAAGTTTAAAGCGGTTCTTCATGCCCAGACCTGTGCATGAAGTAGGAGTACATTTAAAGGTACCACTTGATAGGTGCTATAGATCTTATATCTAGACTAGTTTATCCATATCCCCCATTTCTTCTTCCTTCCACCAAGAAATCAGAAAACTAACAAAATTGTCCAGATGACTTCTCTGAACTCTGTGCCTTGTGCCTTCAAGTTAATTTTGAATTAAGGGCATATTGATATTTTTTAATTCTTAAACATGCTGGGAGAAATATCCTGAATTTAACATTTTGGTGCTTCAGTAATATTTAGTCTCTAATTATTATTGTTAGGGTTTTTACAAGTACACACTGGTATACATGGACAATATTTATACTTCACTAAGCTGTATCTAGTGTTACAATTACTGAAGGCATTCAGACACAAAATGTTCTTTTTCCTGAGTTACAAAAGTAATTATACCCATCCCTAGAGTGGGTACTGATTGAAAAGTATAAGGGCATATTTATAACAAAGATCTGAGTTTCATCTTTATTTCCTTCCAAAATATGGGTTCTTGGTTTTCATGAAACAAAGAAAACATAAGAGACCAGGATGTCCAGTATTAGGAGAACAACATAGGGTTTATTTACAAGTGATAAAGAGCACAGAGTGGTAAAGAGAATATAAGAGAGGAAAGTGAAACTTGGAAATACTGTTATCTTATTTTATCTTATGGAAAAATGTGTCCTTAAACTTAACTGTGAAATCTAGTGCTCTGTTGGGAGAAGAGACAATCCAAAGGAAGGAGAGGAAGGGAAACATTTGTATTATTAACAGTTAAAATGCATCATGTTCTCTGCTTAAATGCAATCTTGATGAATTGTTCTTAAAAATGGTATTGATCTAGGTAATCAATCTTGGAGCTTTTGTCAAAAAGGATTTTTTTTTCACCAAAACTACACTATCGATTACTTCCATGAGAACAGAGCTTTAAAAAGAAGAAATGCATTCAAGTCAACATTATTGCTGATGCCTCTGAAAAATTCTAGAGTTGCACAACAGCCCCCCATAAAGAAAAGAAAAACAAACCTGATTTTAAGAGGAGTCACGTGTGGGTTTTGCTTCTTCTTCTATCTGTCCCTTGACAACTATTGTATATATTGTCATCTCATGCTATGCACCCTGCACTTTAACAGGATGGGCTGTGGTAACTGAGTTCAAACCTTGCAAAACAAAGATAAGAACAACAATCTTACAAAGGTGTTTAATAGTTAAAATAAAGGTCTTGTCAGTCAACCCCAGGATTGATGAAGATAAACTGGAAAGCTGAGTGAAGTTCTGCAGTTTAAAAATGTTGAGTGATTCCTGCAAAATCTGTAAAATCCCAGAAAAGCTGAGAAAACACGTAAATCCTGAAAGCCATATTCAGTCATTTGAAAGATTTACTTGGAAGGGTAAGAGTGAATTTAGCAATGCTTCTGGGCCTGTATTTATGATGTTTATGCATGACAAGTTTTCCCTACACATGTCTTGGAATTAGCACATGGGTACTCTCACAAGCAGTTAAATCTTTATTCTATTTATGTTAATAAGTGAACTCACTTATTCTGATGCAATTATTTATCATTTAGATGCTTGGCCCAGAATAGCAATTCTAGAAATAAGGACTTTATTTAAATAGTCCTAGTCAGCAGGAACTACATAGACAAGAGATTTGATATTTCACTAAGTTTCACCTTCTAACTCTGTCATGCAACAGGTATAGCAATAGAATTCCTCTATATTTTATAGCTTCTTTAGGCCCAAAGAGTCTACCACAGACTCAGGCATAAAAGACAAAACCTTAAGTCTGGAAAGTGACTTTAAATGATGGAGAAGCATATATAGCCAAATTGTTATGTCATGGATATAAGCCAGATTTCAAGTGCATTCATGTGGTGAATTAATAAAGCGAGGGTGTGGCCTTTAGAAAAGCTCATATAAAAACCATATTATGTAAACAGAAATTTGGGGCTACATCACTGTTATTTCCTGCCAGCCTGGTCCCACAGCCGTGCCTGCCCCAAATAACACACTGAGACACTGTATTAGATATAAAGCTGTTGGCCTGTTACTAACATTTCTTATTAGCTAGCTCTGTCTTAAATATTATCCCATTTATATCAATCTAAGTATTTTTATCTTACTGGATAGAGGGTCCAAAGTCCTGCTCTCTTTGTCCTACATGTTGAATCTCCTCCTTCTCCCCCAAATCCTCCTTGTCTCCTAGTCCTGCCTATCTTGATTTCCTATTGGCCAACACTGCTTTATTCATTAACCAATAAGGGAAACATATTTTCAAAATGACATCTACCATCACATCACAATGCCATTGCTGTGATATGTGCAGACAATAACACTTCCCATTTATATTGGAAATCACAACAGCCTGCTACACCAATTTTCTCCCAAAGAAAAATGCTAGAAAAACCCCAGTTAAAGAAATATTCCACAAATTAACTGATATTTCTATACCACTGTTTATAATCATAATATGATTGAAGTAGACTCTTTACAGCTTAACATATATCTTCTCAAAATTTTGTCTTTTACTGTTTAATACATGTATATAATGAAATATGATCCTGTTTCTCTCCCAGTTCCCTCCCCCTCCAAATACCTTCATATTCTCCCTAACATGCACCCTTCCAACTTTTTGTCTATTTTAAAATAATCTAGTAAGTCCAGTGCATGTGTACATGAGTCTGTGAGCATCTACTAGAGTGTGGGAAACCTCTCAGTGGGCATATCCTCAATCAACAAAAAATGATTCTCTCTTCCCTAGCAACTATCAACTACCAAGAGCTCGTTAACTAGGGCTTGGGCCTAAGTAGCCCTTCCCCACCAACACTGGAATTTCTAACAGGCTTAATATTAATATAAGTCACCACTCTTGTAAGTTTCAAGAAGCAGCACTTGGGAGAAAAGTCACCATGTGTCAGGGTTCAAGCAGAGGGGCTTTTTATTAAGGAAAAGGATCATAAAAATGTGAAAGGGAAAGACAGAGACAAGACTGCCAGACAAGAACAGCAAGAGAAAGAATAAAGGACAGAGGGGGAGAGAGAGGAATGTCGGGGAAGGAGGGAGAGAGATAGATAGAGGAATTGACAGAAAGAGGGAGAAAACAGAAGATGAGAGGTGGGTAGGGCCCTTTTTAAAAGAAACATGGTAAATATGCACTGGCTGCAGCTGAGGACATATCCTCTCAGAACCCCAAGGACAGGTCAGTACAGATGCCTGAATACTAACAACTACAGCTGTTGAGAGTTCATGAATGCTATAGCTGTGCTCTGTCCATAATATAGCATTCTACACCATTCCATCACATTCTCCAGCTCTTACATTCTCACTTCTACCTCCTCCTTCATGATGTTCTTTGAGCTTTGGTAGGGACCATACATTCACATACAAGAGCCCAAGAAAGACATGTATCATTCACATCACCTTGTGGGATGATTTGACAGCATATCCACTTAGCAAAATAACATTAACAGATTCTATTCTAAGGTTGACCTCCAAAGATATAGACTATTGATAATATACATAAATGGAAGTATTTCTAGCATTTCCAACCCTGGCCTTTCAACAAAAGGTCATTGTACTTTAACATTTCTAAAAAGAAAGATTCTTGAATGTGGGTACTGTACCTTAACAAAAAAAGCATGATTTTGCTACTGAACCATAGTAGAAATATGGAATATCTTGTGGTGCTTTCTTAAATAGCCTAGATACTATATACTAGAGATGTTTCAGGAATCCAATACAACTGAAACTAAAGTGTGTGTGTGTGTGTGTGTGTGTGTGTGTGTGTGTGTGTGTGTTGGAATATCTTCCAAAGGGGATATAAATATGTTATTATAAGAGTAATATGCTAGAATCACAAGGTATTATTTATTGTAAAAGTTTTATTGTATTAACATTTCTTTACATTTCTGTTTATTCAAAATGCAAATGAGTCTGTATACTATGGTATACATGCCATCTGTATACTTGGAAGGTAGAGGCAGGAGGAACATGAGGTTCCATATTATCCTTGGGTATATAATTGGTTCAAAACCAGCCTAAACTACATATAACGCTGTCATATGTAAAAATCCCAAACCACAAAAATACAAAGGGAACTGAAGTAGTGTATGTATACAGGAATATGGAAATATAATTTTGTATGGTGAAATGAATAC